>JAMJFZ010000056.1:32208750-33687500 GCA_026225945.1 Cricetomys ansorgei
TTTACACTAATTGAATCTTACTTCTAGCTGAGGACTAAACAGTTGGAAAAGTGAAAATCCAAGCAAATACATGCCCTGACATGTATTATTGCATAAGAATTCATCATGTGTGTCACATTTGAAGCCAGATCACATTGAAAGGACAATCAAGGAAAAGCAAGCCTACTCTGTCTCTCAGTGGCTCTATATCTGCTTGTGAAGAATGTGTGTCTAAATCTGCCCATGTTATTAAACAGGGAATGTGGAATGTCTTTATAGACTAACAGAGCTCCCAGTGGCTTTAAAACAAAATCATAATATATTGTTTACAGAATATATGGGAATATTATAAAACTGTATTTATTAATTTTTGTGCATATGTCTGTGTGTGTACATGTGTCTTCATGCAGAGAAATGTGTCAGGAAACTCCCTTCCCCAAATTCTGGCAGTAGAACAATAGCCAGAATTACTTAGGACCTGGTAAAGCCATTTTCCTCTACCAAGGGAGCCCCACTGGCATAAGGGACAAATGGCTATCCAGCCTATTAGAATGTCAAAGTGCGTGCTGGCCTCCAGGCTCCCTCAGTATTACAGGTACCTGTTACACACTTCAGAGTCCCTTCTGGCATCCTGGCTCTTCTCAGGCCCCTCCCCCTACTTTCTCTAGCTTGTTCTTATAGCGTCTCTATCAGTTCTTCTCTATCAGAAGATAGAGAAGTTATTTTGTCTATAACCTCTCTTGGCCCTCTTTCTTACCCTCTCTCTGTCTTCATTTCCTGATCCTCTCCCTTCCACCCCCCTCCTCTGCTCCTGTTTTTCCCATGGTCAGGCCCAATCTGCTGGCCATGCTTGGACTTCTACCTTCTTTCTGTAGCCTGGACTCTCCCAGGTGCCTCTGGCTGTTTTCTCTCTCACATCTACAACAAAAACTCTCCCCTCAACTATACCTTGAAGTGATCATGTCGTCAGCTCATACATCATGGATGGACATCTATGAGTGCTTGGGTGTTTGTGTGTGCACGGAGGGTACAGGGTGACAGGATACAAACACTCTCTGTCTTCATTTTTGAGATTGTCTTGAACCTGGAGTTAGTTCACTGGTTCATGTAGGCTGGCTTACTAGGAATTTGTGAGTACTAGGATTTTGTCTTTTGTCTCTGCTTCCACAGCACTGGTATTACAGGCGTGTGTCACAGGTGTGTGTTACAGCTGGGATCCAAATTTAGTTCCTCAGTTTGCACAGTAACCTCTTCCCCAGCAGTTCCACCTCCTCAGGCTCTGGTACATGTCTTCGCTATGTATCTCATGCTTTCTCTGAACCTGTAGTCCTCCTACCTAATAGTAGAATTATGGGTATGAACCATCGTCACAAGTGGTAGCCAATGATAAAGTAAAAATATTTATATAAGTAGAATTTATAAATATATTCCTTTGATGATGGAAATTTTTAAAATGTTTGAATTTTTTTCATGGTCAGTAGTTGCTTTGAAGTAATTTGGCAAAGGTGTTCTCTGCTAGTTGTAAGATTGCTAGCCACCATCAGCCTGTAGTGATAGGGCAAAGAAGTCTTCCTTTTACTCCTTTTCCTTGAAGTCAACAAAAGTAAAAGAAACCAAAATCAAATAAATTGCAATATTTATAGAAGAAGAGGAGGAGGAGGATGTACAGCAGAGAAAATGGCTGAGCCCTGTATTAACAACTTTATATGGGATGATGCATTTCTGCTTAAAATGTTCCTTGTACTGTTTCAGCATCTGGGCCTCAGCTCTTTCCTTTGTGCACAGTAACACCCTCTCTGTTTCTTTCTCTACTCCTCTCTAGAGGAAAATACTATATTAATCACACTTTCTGATTAACAGATCATTCATGTCTTTCTGGTTTCTACTTGACCTAGGTTCCAGGACTCCCTCTGTGTCTGAACACATGGTAGAAAGTTTGAAATTTATAGAATGAGGAAATAAATAGTTATCCCTCTTTATCCACGCATTTTACAAATGAAGATTGAGCCAATTGTAATCCAAAAAAACTTTGAAACACATCTATATACAGCATTCCTGACATACTTCTCAGCTTTGTCCCTGAAACAATGAAACCTAACCACTGTCCATGCAGATTTAGCCTTTCATTGGGTATTGCATGCAACCTAGAAGATGTGCATAAGTTACAGGTGAAGGCTACCTTGTTTTCTCTGAGGGACTTTTCAAACATCTTTGCATATTGATAATCACTGGAGATCTGGAACAGAGCTCCGCACAGGTCCTGAATGGTCACTGAATGACCTTCGACTCTTCCATCTGATGGACAAAGGACAAAGGGGAGGTGGAATCAGTTTGATTTATCTCTAGTTTCACTCCCATATAAAAATTACCTTGATACTGAAGCACCATAAAATCCTCTAGGTCGATTTATACTTCTAATTTCAAGATTAGTGCATCAAGGGTAGTGGCTTCCAAGATAGTCTCCAGACCAATCTGGTTTTGCCACAGTTTCCCAGACGGCTTTTGAAATAACAGATTCTTCTTGTATCCATGTTGGGAGATTTGAATTCAGTAGGTCTAGGGTGGCGCAGAGAGCTGGGCTTGTGGAGATGAGTGAGCTTGAGAACGGCAGCCTTGTGCCTACTGAACCTGGCGTTGATTCATCAAGCTCAGTGAACCAAAGACAAGGAGACGTTTGCTAACCATCGAGGCGTCAATTGTAGATGCAGTTTTCTATCACTGACTTTCGTGACCTCTGTTCCCTCAGCAAATACCACGGCTTTTCCAGGACTGCTCAGGTCTCAGTCTTATGTCCCGAGAAAAATCCTCAGTTCAGAACTTATCAGAGTAACTGGTAACCAGATAAGAGTCTAAGAAGAAAGAGCCATATTTTAGTTGTTACTGTCTTTCTTTAGTGTTAATTCATGAATTGTCTACTTTGTGGTTAAAGCTTTGGGAGATGAATTTGAGGCAGAGCTGAAAGACTTGCTTTGAAAGTAACATGATGAAGTTAAGGGCTTAGCAGTGCTGTCCTGGCATTCAGGACATAAAGGGGAGCAGAGAGACACGGAGAAGAGATTGTTCCCGTATTTACATTTTATATAATTACGTCATGCTGCTGAGGGCCACTGTACCCTCTGGAACCTTGGAGGGACTCTGTGAGAACTGGCTGTGTTTCCCTCTTTATGCTCCTAAGCCTGTAATATTCTCAAAAGGAAGTTTTAGAAAATACTACTTTCAGATCTGACAATGAGAACCTGACTTTAGACTGAGTGTGACTTGGGAGTATGTTATTTCTAGGGACGAATTAATTGCACATGTGGTGCTGCAATCATGTGACAAAAATGGCATATATTTCTTAATTTCTAAGATACTATTTTTTTTTCAAATGACTGATTACTAATTTGATGTAGTATTTTAGATTCTGTATTCTACATTTTGGATTCTGCTATGTCTAGACTCAAATATTGACAGTATTGCGTATGTGATGATTTTGGGGTTTGAGAGAAAAGATATTTAGTTTTGGAGAATGAGGACTAGAGATACTGAAAAATGAAAAACATCCATGTATGAAATGGAGGAGCAGGATTTAGTATCATGACAGTCTTTGAGGTCCAGAACATCAGCCAATAGAATCTAAAGGAATGGAATGCTAAAAGTCACTGAGAGCAGAGGAAAATAATATTTAATGTTCAAATGAAAAAAATTGAATAAACAGAGTTAACTGACTTTATTACAGTATAAACACCTCAATATTAATCATTTCAATTTAATTCACTAAATTTAAAAGATGCAAACATCAGTGTTAGGAAAGTCAATTTTTATTGTATTTAAAAATATTTATTACACATTACTGGCATCCACGAGCAAGTCTGAAGTGTATGCTTTTGTTCCTCATGAATAAAGTGTGGGGAGGTTGGTGTGATAGGTGGGATTTTCTTCCACGTGGGAAGCCTTTCATGTTCTTATTTTTCTTTTCCTCATACCCCAAGCTCTGGACATTTAGAATGTTTTTTCCCAGAAGAAAGAGAAAACATTGATTATTTAGTCTTAGACTTGGGGGAATTTCTACAATCTGTTCTATGTGCTCTGTGATTGTCATCTTCAAAAGGCCCAGCTCTCTCATCTTCAAAAGTCAGACAGTTAGGCTATAGTTGATGCCTAACTTACGTTTCATTTTTAAACTGCATCCTCTTCTACTGCACTTTGAAAGATACACATCAACCCAAACACTGCCAAGTTATTAGCCCTAGCCATGTCTAAACATGGGCACAATTATTCTTACTGACATTCATTTTGAGAGTCATACATCTTTTTAATAGAAAGTTAAAATATATAATTGAGTTCAAAGAGAAAATACATTAAATGATTGATTCCATAGGTGAGAGGAATAAAACTTTACACATTTTCCTTAAAAGATAATAGCTTTACCAAAATGTTACGTAAATATCAGGTAGTAAAAATAAAATGAGACTCGAGATGGAGTAAACAGAGATAACGGTCATATATTATCTCTCTTACGTTTTTATATATCTTCATGCTGCATTAAATATTGTCTTCTATTCCCAAATAAAAATATTTCAATTCCAAGCATAAAAACCTGAATTTTTAAGGACAGGACTAACATAATCAGAAATAAAAATCCACTAAGTATGTCTCTTTGAGTTTAAAAGGATGGAAATCACCATGTTGGTCTATTCGAAATCTAGCACTATCCACTGATGGTTTTTCTTGTCCTCGCAGGGTTGGAGCGAATTGCACGAGATTCATCTTACGAACAAGAGGGAAAGGTGCAATTTGTAATCGATGCAGTGTATTCCATGGCGTATGCGCTGCACAACATGCATAAAGAACTCTGTCCTGGATACATAGGCCTTTGCCCGAGAATGGGGACCATTGATGGGAAAGAGCTACTGGGTTACATCAGGGCCGTGAATTTCAATGGTAAGTCACAACTTTATTTCCGTCTCAGCGTTAAGTGACAGGGAGTTCTACATCCCCTATCTATAGAAGATGCTTGGACTAAGTAGAAGTCAGAAAATGAGAAGCAGTACGTTTTGCTCAGAAGTATGAATTTTTCCACCTGCTTTTCAATCTCAAACATGTTTTTGAACTGCCCTTAGTCTGTTCCTGAAAGAAACAAAAGTTAAAAATAGCCCTCTATCAATCAGAATATTCTACTTAAGTATTGCTGTTGCTCTTTCAGAAATCATTTGGAAGGCTCAGCCAGAACCACTGGCAATAGATCAGATTTATTTCAAAATGTTTTGCTCATGCCATTATCAGTGAAGAGCTTATATAACTTTGTTTTTAGAATGCTATTAAGCTTTTTGAACACTAAGCTGATGATTTAGTCATGTGGCAGCAAGGGGCTGAGTGATGGAGCATACATGGAATTTTCTTCCTGTGGAAGGAGAAATGTTGGGTTTGTGACTGTCGCAGTACCCCGGCACAGAGTATGCGGGATCCACAGTATTTGGTTGTGAATAGCTGAACCGCCTGTTTGAAAGGATGAAGTTACTGAATACTGCCATCCTTTCCTGAAAGTATGTTGGTTGCTGCCCACGACTTTGACCATCACTTCCAAATAAAATGATAGAGTGCTCTGAGCCGCCTAATTCTTTCAGCTTGGCTGTAATCCTCACAGTGGACATGCCTTTGGGCCATGCAGAGTGCCACGCTGTCTATCACAGTCTACTCCAGTGACCTCAGCTGCCAGCTTCCCTCAAGGTCATCTTCAGTTTGGAATTCAAGTGGAAACGCAGTCTCTTGCTTTGTGCAGGCAACATAAGAAATGATTTGGTCTGCATTCAATGCAGGACACCCTCTTCTCTCACAAAATTTGCCAGAATCATTATATAGCATTAATTCTTTTGTTAATATAAACACTAAGGGGAGTTTGAAAATAATTCTCATGCAGCTATAAAATTGAACAAAAGAGGATTGTTACAATGTAAAGTTATTTACTCTAATGTGAGGTTAGGGAACACTTCATTTCTCCAACAGTGTTAGGGAGTGGGAAGAAGAATGCAAATGAGCAGATTTTTCTCAATAACTGAAGCTCACCTCTGAAAAGGAAATATTTTAAAGAAACACTCAATGAATGCAATTTAAAGGTGAATTACTAATTTTACTTTTATCTTAACCATGCATCAAGAGCTAACCCTTCCTGATGGCTTCAATTATTATACTAACCTCCCCTGTAATGATGCAATTATGGGCTATTAGAGACTGTCTTAATGTCTAATGGCTGTTAAGACAATTTGCCTCTGGTCTCCAATGATCCCTGAGTTTTTAGTCCACTCTACAGGTTATCTCACTTCTATATTCCATCAGTGTTTCTGTGCTTGCTTTCCAGACTGATTTCTTCTTCTAGACCCTTCTCCAATTTACCTTAGACAGAAATGAAAACATAACTTTAACTTCGTTCAGGGGTATTTACTGAGCACAGACTGTGTTCAGCCTTATAATAGATGCCAGTTATATTACAAGTAAAGCAGACAAGTAAGACACAGTCAGAGGATTTTGAGTGTATTAGAAAAGATATTAACCCAATAAACACAAGAAAGTGAAATATAATATACAATATATTTATATATACAATATAAAATACAATAGGTACTGGAAGAAAAGAAAGTAATATTGTAAGTAAATTTTATATAGGAGAGATTTAGTCTAGAGAAGAGAGAAAAATGAAATCTGAAGGAGATAGAAGTTGAGACAAGTATGAAGCAGGGGCATCTCCGTCAGGTGTAGTCCTGTAGGCGGTCTGAGGGCTTGCTCATTTGGACTGCAGGGGAACATGCTCAATCAGCCCAGGACTGTGTCAGATACAACAGTCAGCGGACTCCCAGCTTGGGTCTCAGGAAATATATGAGTTTTTGTGTATGGACTTGAAAGGAAGTTTCTCCATGGTTCTTAAAGGTGTATTTTGCGAGGGTTGAGATTTGTTTGTTGATGATATGGGGTGAGAGGCCTACACATGAGCTTAAGTAATGCTTAAATAATTATTTTAATTTTCTGGCCATTTTAAAATTCTCAGTATTGAGCTACCTATTAATCTTCAATTCATTATTAATACCTTGCCTGCTCATGATTTTTAGAAAGGCATATAAAGCTATTCAAATAGAAGAACAACATGAGAATATTGATAAGGAAGAAAACACTGATTAAGAAACTAAAATAAAGGACTTATGAATTTTCAATACAATCAAATCCTAAAAGTGACCTATAGTAAAACCTGTATAATGGGAAAAAAAAATCTAAATATTCTTAAGAGGATATTCTTTGAAATTATTTCTAAAAGGAGAAATTGCAATGGTTTCTGGCAGCCACACAAGCAATGCTGTTTAACAGAATTTGCAGCTACAGCTGAAGCCTGCTCTTTGTTTTGCATAAGTTTAATGAAAGCTAAGAAATGTGATCGGTTGTTTCATGAGAGATGTTTTCAAGGAGAGTATGGATAGTCCTCATTTTGCTGTCTACTGACATGGGATGTGCTCTGTGAGGAAGGAATGAAGAATGTTTTGCATATATTGTTTTTATAACTCTGTTCTCCAAATCATCCTACTCACAGATCTGATGCTTTTGTCATTTAATATAAGAATTTCTAGGCTAAAGGGATTGGAATGAAGGAGGCTTTCTTCAGTTCTACTCGCTGGCCTTAGAAGCCCCTTAAAGGGTCTCAGTGGCTGTATGGCGCTCACTCTCCACCTACACACTTAGACTCACTATTTTTTGCAGGACTTTCACAAGTTGTTTGCAGATGTTTAGAATTTGGGTTCTCTTTCGGAATCCTAGCAATCTGCTGTTTTGTGTCATTAATTGGAGTCTCCTTGAATGGGCTGTGATGACGATGGCCAGTGTTTTCACATAATTGGGCAGACAGTCAATGATAGATTGTGTGATGGGTACCATGGGCCATACCAAGTGTTCTTCAGGACCATTATTATTTTCCCAAGATCCCAGATGTGCTCACTTAGAACCAAGGCAGCCTATATTACGTGGCGGTAAACATGTTTTAAGAACATTCTAGCAATGGCATTAAAGATTGCTTTTAAAGACGGAGCTTTGCAGGGAAGCTGCTAATTTTGCAGTTTTACTGTCAGGAACAGTGAAATAGAAAATGTCCTTTCAAATTATTAAAAAATGATACCCCCAAATTGACCCACTGGATAAAAGTATTTAGTAATTAATGATCATTTAAATATTGAATAGTGGCTGCATCAAAGAGAAAGTACTTCTTTGTAAATAACTTTACCAAGCTGTTTCTTTTTGACACTGATACCAGTAAATACTGTTTTGTTTTGTTTATTGGGTCTTTATGTTTGAATCAGTAAAACCATGCAATTGTTTTAGGCAAAGAATCTCCTACTTTATAAAAAGGGGGATAAAGTTGCCCAAGCAACTGGGTGCTCTATAGACTGTTGGTTTAAAGGATCATGCTTAGAAGTTGTTCTTGCCGAGGCTATAAACAAGATTCACTACTACAGAAAGTCTATGGATGCATGCTTACTTAAGAAGATCATACATTTTATAGGGTGTTCTAAAACCAAGAATGCAAAGAACATGCTAGAATTCAGGGTGGCAAGCTATTATTTCAGACCTGAATTATTTTATTACAAATAGTTACTCAAAAATCTTATCAAAGTACTAAACTAAAAATTACTACTTGACAAAAAAAGCGTAAGCTACAGTGCTAGTTTTATTGATTTTAACCAGATCGATTTCCCCCATTGCTTGAATTGTCACTCCCAAATCTGTATTGTAAGCACATTCTGAGTCCTGGCATCCGCAGAACTGCTTGGGTTTCCTATACATGTTTTCGTCTCCTCTCCTACCTGGCAAAGACTTGCCTTTTAGGTTACTTTTATTGCAACTATTTGAACAAAACGTTCTTTTTATAAATTTTTAAAATTCTTAGAGCTATCAAAAGAAAAAGATAAAGAGAGAAGAATTCAGATTTTTTCTTTGAAATTTAAGCAACCAAGTCAATTCCTTACTCTAAAACAATAAAATATTAATACTCTACATCTTGTATAGAATCAAAGATTTTCCAGAACAAAAGAAGCACACTTAGCATATAATGTGCTGGATAGAGTTTCAGAGATACCTCACCATTTCTTTTACTCAGGTTAAGAAAAGTTAAGCATAATAGCATGTTCTAATTATTATTTGGTTACTCAATCACAAAAACAAACAAACAAAAAAAAAACAATCTGCACTTCCTTAACTAAGGTAACGCAAAGAACTTAGGAAAACATGTCCAGAAACTCAAAGGAGAATGTAAAATATTTAAGGAAGGAGTTGGTTCTAAAAAATATAGCTCTCTATCTGACTCTGTCAGCTATTCTTATTTTACTGACTTTTGTTATATTAGATCTGCAGAGCCACACAAGTATGCGTACCAGCTGGGATTCATTTTCTTTGCTTCGGGGTACCTGGTAAGACTTATAATGGTATATATATGATGTGTATATATGGTATATATATGATATACACCATATATATATATCATATATTCATACACCCCTGTATGTGTGTGTGTGTGTATACCAAGGCACATGTCAAAAACTTTGGAGTTACATGATGCTAGGCTCCATACTGCCCCTGACAGGAAGTGTGAGGTGCTTCTTAACCAAACTGAGAGGCAGCAGTTACATCATTGCTCTGCTCAGCTTTCTAGGATCAAACAGGAATATTTGCAAGAGAGAGACATTAAGGTGAAATTTGCTAATGCTTTCTTTAGAAACTTTATTGATTTTATGAATCCAATTCAATAATTCCAAAATACAATAACAGTCTCTTAGCATTGTAGTGCCAGTTTGAAGCAAATTTACTTTGCATAAGATATCTTTAACTAAATAAAATAAGTATAACTCAATATTAAGAAATATCCTGAAGCCATGCTTATAGGTCAAATATGATTGATGTTTTAGATTTTGTATAAAGTCATCTGGTTAAAATATAAATCATATTGTTGAAATAAGTACAAAATAATCCATCTAGAAAGAGAATGGATTTTAAACATGGACGTTCTCTCAGCATCTAACCAGTATGTTTATAGTTATTGTTGTTAAGTAAGTGTATTAGGTTTGTTCATTTATTTATATTTATTTATTTACTTATTTATTTATAGAAGAATAGGCCTGTGTGAAAGCTAGAAAGGGTCTATATTCCAAGGGTCTACATTCAGAGGCCTGTGTGGTATGGATGGAATGTAGACACATTTAATCCCAGTATTCAGAAATCAATGATAGCAAACACCTTTAATGCCAGTATTTAGAAGGCAGTGGTGGCCCATGCCTTTAATCCCTAAGAAAACAGAATGTGGAAGCAGACACAGGAAGCAGAACTCAGAAGGAATCAGTGTCACACAGGAAGTGACATCTGAGATGAGTCAGAGCGAAGACATCTGACTTGATGGAGCCTTTACGTGTTGAGCCATCTCATTGGTCCTAGCTCACTCTTTGTCTCATGATTCCTGTCACTTCTCATCACACAAAGCAAGGAGAGGGATGTGTGATGAGCAAATCCAAGAGAGAGGTGGGCTCAGACATGGGTTGAAAGCTGACCTGACTCTAACCGGGGTACAGTAGTAAGCTTTGCATGAAGGGATAGCAAACAGGTGAAGGTCTGAGGCAAGGAAGAACACTTCAGAAGAACATTGAGTAGCTTGCATTTTTCACAGTGATCAGAAACTGACTCAAATTGGAATCCTGTCCTACCATTCATTTCTTTGTGAAACCAGTCAAATAACAAAATCTCCTTAAATCGTTTCCTCATCTTTAAGATCCAGATAGCAACAGCAGAGATATCTATGTCCCTAGAGTACCTGTGAATTACAAACATTAAGTACAAATTAGAAAGTATTTAATAAAGAGATGGACATTATGTACAATAAACAGGGACTGTCCTATCAACGGTGCCGTAATGAAGTAAGTATGTGCCACCCTGCAATGGTGGTGAGATCGGTGGCTGGAGATGGAGGACGGAAGGAGCTTTCAGAGAAGTCAACTTCAAAATGCCACGTATGAGGATTGATAGAGGAAGTCCATGTCAGACACTGGAGAAGATGCTTGTGTGACACCTGAGCAGCAGGGTTGTCTAGCAGCGTCAGGCTCCTGGAGCTAGGAACAGATGTGGAAGTTTTTGCTTTCCCAACTGTAATGGAAAAGTACATCACTGTCAATATGAGTACGTGACTTGTATAGAGCAGACCAAACGGAGTTCATTCTCTCATTATTTCCTCTGTTTCTTTCAAAATCACATACGTTGCTTTTTTAATGAAGGAAGGTATTTAACAGAATAGGTCCCGTGTTATATGGGGTAATTATTTCCTGTGATATTTTCTTTTAGCAAGAATCTGCCTGAAAATGAAAATGAAGCCTTGATTATTTTTCTGTTTAAGGTTATTAACTCTTATAATTACATTAAGTTTTAATCACAAAGTTAGTTTGAAAGTGAAGGATGTGAATTAGAAAGTTCTTTTTAATTCTGGTGGGTAATCATTAAAACTAGGGGATTTGGTTTTCTTAGTCCTTTGGATATGTTCAAAAAGCATGACTATAAAATAACTTTTCTTTTGAAAAATATAAATACTTTTTTAAACAGTTTATAACTTTATCACCCTTCCCTCCCTCCCTCCCTCCCTCCCCTTTCTTTCTTTCTTTCTTTCTTTCTTTCTTTCTTTCTTTCTTTCTTTCTTTCTTTCTTTCTTTCTTTCTTTCTTTCTTTTTTCTTTCTCTCTCTCTCTCTCTCTCTCTCTCTTTCTTTCTTTCTTTCTTTCTTTCTTTTTCTCTTTTGTTTTACACTTGCAGTCATCCTGCAAGTCTCCATATAGTCTCCACAATCCTGCAATTATATTCATGTGCCATCATATCTGGATCACAAATTTTAATTCCTTTGAACTGCTTATTTATTGAGTTCATATAGACAGGTAGTACTCACTTAACAAACACTTGGCAAAACGTCCACTATCTAGTCATGCTTTCCCTTCAGTATTTGTTCTATCTTAAGCATCTCTGTGTCCCCTCTTTCTGAGCTGCTGATGGGCAGAAACAAGCTCAGGTCCTAGCCCCTCCACACAGGCTTTGAAATTTTGAATAAGTCAGTTAAATCTCACAAGCCTCAATAGTTTCATTTTTCAATTGGAATAATAAGCATGCAGATCTTATAAACATTTAATGAGATACTTCTTGCTTAAGGGTTTAGTGCAACACCTGCATGCTGTGAATAATCAGCATATGCTGTTATTTTTCTCTCTGCGTCCTGAAAATAGTAAACCTCTGAATATGTCTGATATGAGTATCAAACAGACACTGAAACCCCTAATTACACAGATATGCTCACAAATTTCCTCTATGTACCTTAGATACCGAGCATCTGCTATCTCCTGTAATTAGAGATGGTGTGTTATCTGGATGTGATTTATCATTTCTTTGAGGTTTCATTAATCCACTTTCAAGATTACTTAAGATTTTTTTCTCTTACATGCAGTTACCTTCTGAACTTTTCATTGTTGTTAAATGTGTAGAGTGAGATATGGGAATAAGTGGACAGAACGCCCATACTAGCCCATTTTGCCTGGAGTGAAATGACAGGATAGGTGGTGGGTAGAAACTGTTGCTCCAAACAGCACCCATGAGATGTATACGAGAATATAATATCCTCCCCATAGTAAGACTCACGGTAGCAACTCTCTTATTTACAAGCTAAAGGGGAAAACAGACTGTATGAAAATAAGTTCACCATAACTTGTTGGCCACACCCAACTCAAGCAAAGAGCCATATACCTACAGAGAACCATATACACCTATAGAGAACCATATACACCATCTGGGAACCATGTACCCACAGAGAACCATATACACCCTCAGAGAACCATATACACCCTCAGAGAACCATATACACCTACAGAGAGCCATATATAACTACAAAGAATCATATACACCTACAGAGAACCATGTACACCTACAGAGAACCACGTATACTTACAGAGAACCATATATACCTACAGAGAACTATATACACCCACAGAGAACCATATACACCCAAAACTATGCTCACAAGTCAGAGAAGAGTGAGTGTTGTGCCAAAGAATTATGTGAAGATCCAATTTCTTATTCATTTGTTTCTTATTCCTTTTGTGTACAGTGAATGTTTGTCTTCCTCTGTGTATGTGGACTGGTGTATCTGTGCATTCAGACCATAGGTGGACACTGGGTATCTTCTTCTGTCATTCTCCACATTAGTTTTTGCTCCATTTTCTTTCAGTGAACCTGGAGACCATGGACTCAGCTAGAGTGGCTGGCAGAGGACTCCAGGAGGCTTCCCGAGCCTGCATCTTGGGTGCTAGAATTACTGACATATGCATGTATGCTGTGTTTTACACGGCTAGTAGTAGAGATCTGAACTCAGGTCCTTGTACTTACATAGTAAGCACTTCTGCAGACTGAGTTATGTCCTAGCCATCCATTCCTTTTTAAAAAAGTAATTAAAAGAGAAATGAGAATTCAAATTTTGAAAGATGAAAGGGGTAAGGTCCACATCTCACATACAGCAATAATTTCTAAATTATTCTCAATGTTTCTCAAGACATCTCTGGTGTACCCCAGGTCCTGTATTTTCCGTTGCTGACCTAAGTTGTATAGTTGACCATATGATTTATATCAGCTCATGAGCAGTGCTGAGAAACTCTGTCTTGTGTAAGACTAATTCCAAATGCACATTCTTTTCAGTTTCTTGAAGCATTCTAAATTTCTCTTCTGCTATTTGCTATTCTTACATAAACTTTGTATGTGTGTTAATTTAATTTTAATTACATTGTTTTTTGAGACACGATCTTGTTACATAGCTCCAGCTAACCTAGAACTCACTCTATAAACCAGGCTGGCCTAAAACTCATAGAGATCCACCTGAAATTGCTTCCCAAGTGCTGGATTAGAGATTTTCACATGCTCTGGTGACTTGAGTTAAATCTTAAAACTCCCTCTCTCTACTGACTCTTTGCTTTATTTAAAACTAGAGATGAAAAGCCGTATTTGCTACCATTCCGTTATTATTATGAAGGAAGTATAAAATGCATACAAGGAAGCTGTAAGAGTAACTGAAAGCATCTGAGTGAGTGCAGGGCACCCATGATAAGAACTCAGAACAGCGGCCCAACCCCTGAAATTCCTGACCCCCTCCCACCCCCCATGACCTGCACCAGTCACCACTTGCTGCCTCTCCACAGAGCAGACTTGGTTGCCTGGTCTGTATTACATAAGTGGAATCGCTTTAACGTCAGGTCTGTCTTCATTTCACTTTAGTTTCCAATATAGAGCAAGCAAAGGACATCTCCACTCACAATGTTAGATTCAATTATTTAAACTTACTTTGTTAGCTATTCAGTAATTAATTTTAAAGCCCAATGAACTGCTTTATGGAATAATAACATTTAATGTCTATTAATGAAGTTTAAATATATGAAGAATTAGGTTTTTTATTACAATACCTATAATTTTTTGAAAGTGGTAAAGGGAATATTAGTTTAAAAAAAGTCTCATCTTGAACATGTTATTATCATCTAAAAAAGAATAATAGACTTTACTTTTTAAAAAAACTTTTGGTTTCATAGAAAACTGGAATGGACAATGTAGGAGTGTCTACAGTCGACACCGGAGTTCACTATGGCCATGTGTCTTATGAGCTTTCACAAGTATGATGACATATAGCCAAAGCTGTAATATCACACAAAGTAGTTCTATTACCCTAAAAGTTCCATCTTCCATGGATTTACGTAGAATACTGGAAATTCCATATAGTTGAACTTATAAGATGGACTTTGTGGATTGGTTCCTTCCACTTAAGAGTATAATCTTAGGTGTTTTTTTTTTTATTGTCTTGGAAGTGAAGTTTTTGGAAGAATATAATAATGTTTCATTTTATGGATACATGTACCAACTTTTATTAACTTTTATAGTGGAAGGCTTTTTTGTTGCTTCCAAGCTTTGGCAATTGTGAATAAACACCCATGGACAAATTTGTATTCAGATTTGAAGGTTTAGCTTTTGTGGTAAATATCCAGGAACTTGTTCCTCAAGAAAGTTTATCACATTCAATTGTTAAAATGCCCTTAGAAGTGAAGTGCACTATCATTTGAAGCCAGTCCTTAACGCGCATGAGTTTATCTATCTTTGTTGTGTATTTTGTTATTGCCTAAAAAATGAGATAAATAAAAACTAAATTTGAGCTTAAAGACGATCCAATAAAAAATCGCTACATCCACATATACTTCAGGAGTACCGAACACTTGATGTACACATGCTGGCATTTGGTGTGAATCCCGAAACGTATTCCTCTTCCTTCCAGGGAACAGCACTCTCACGTCTCTGTCAGTTTTAAATCAGCACCACTGAAAAGCACTTCCCACCGCCTAATTCTATCAGCCTTTGTTCTAGACACTGAAGAGAATAAAATTACATATAATTCTCCAGGATAAAATTTCCAAACAACTAAAATCATCCGTGTAAAACCTGCCAGCACCTTCTTCTCTCCTGAGCACGGAGTCCTTTCAGTTTACCAGGGAGGAAAGCACATTTACTTTCCCTAGCTTGGCTATTACTGTCAATGTGTCAGAGTTGTCCAACTGTTCAGTCAATGATTCTAAAGTGCTAAGAATTCATTCATTCGAATTCTACACGCACCGCCGCCATTGCCGCGCACATTCAGAAATATGTTTCTACCATATCTTTATATCCTGAAGTCTCATTGGCTATTTCTCATAAATCATCAATCGCTGAGCCCTTGGAGAGAGGGGATATGATGTAGATGTCACATTTAGAGCTGGTTACCCCACACTCTCTTACTCTCTGCACATTGATCTCTGTATTAATCACATCTAGCACATAAAGAACCCGCTCCACTGAAGTTTGGAAAGTACGTTAATTCATGGGTATAAAGACAGTGACTTAAGAGGAAGTTTCCTGCTATTTCCAGTCGTCAGAATAATAGTATAAAGTTCTTCCCTAGGGCCCATGACCTAGCCAGCCGCAGGACTTTGGTCTGGCTAGCAGTACCAGAAGTGAGTTCTATCTTATGGAGTATGATTTTAATCACACACACAACCAGAAAGTGGTTAGTTACATTCATAACATTCATGCCGCTATTACACCAGTCTGCATGTCTGGTCAGGCCAGTTGTTACTGTAGATGGCAGAGTTCACAGCTGGTTAAGACTGTTGACTATGTTTTTCCATCAGTCATATGCACAGACCCTTCTGTCTCTATGGAAGCTAGCTCATAGGGAAGAAACTTTTAGCTCAATGCCTTCTTGATGTCTTCATGTCCTAGGACTCAAGTATGTAGTGTCTTCAGTAAGAGTATCTTACCATCAAGGTTTAGATGGAAACCAAAACCGAAAACTGTTGCCTTTCATGTTTTTTGGAGGTCTGTGGGATTCCACTGACCTGTAACTCAAAAAGAAGTAACACATCTCTGGTCCTGGGCATTTCATTTGCTAGCTTGTGCTCTCTGGGGGAGGCATTGTTCCCTTGCTATAGGGTGACTTCATGTAAACTCCCTTTGTGTATGTGTAAGTATATATGTATGTATATGTGTATGTTTGTGTGTATATTTTAGGAAACTTCTACAGAAGAGGGAGTGGAAAGACAGTAAGAGCCAGAGGTAGTGGACATATGCAGAAAAGTGTGTTTGCCAGACGTGGCTGGGCCTTCTACTCACGAACTCACAGTGGCTATTATCGCTGCACAGGATTTGCACAAGATTAAACCAGCCCCAAACCACGCTTCGATGGGGGAAAGGCTCATGAAGTGTGGGCTCAGGTCTGTGTGGACCTAGCTGAATTGCTGTTGGGCATTGGTGACTTCTGGGGAGAGTCAACTTTCTTCAGTCTTGTGGACCCTGAGGGCGACACATGCTGCAGGAGATAACCCTGTGCGTTAAAAAAAAAAGAAGAAGAAGAAAAAGATGAAGTCATGAGAGGGGGGTGAGAGAACAATTAAAGGGGGAAGGAATGCATAGATTTGAAAATAGCTTTAGATTGATAATTCAAAGAATTTTTCCAGGCACCATTTAAGTAAGAATTAGTTGTTCATAGCGTACTGATCTTGCTAAATAAACTTCCATCTAAACTACAACTGGTACGTCTGTCTTGTATACAGACAGTGGCTCCAGGTGAGGAAGAGAAATGACATTTTCATTGATGACACTTTAAATTAGCTAGAATATCCAAATGAGAAACTTTTCTTAAATGTGGCCTATCTGTATAGGTATGATCTATCTCTATGAAATGAGATTTTTAAAGTTGCTTTTATAATGCTCTGTTTTTATACCTTCATGGGCCAAGTGCTTCTTCAATTTGTACTATCTGAACCTTTCAATAGGGCTTCAGATTAAAAAAAATGAAAGATACTACTTTGGACAATAATATGCTAATATTTGAGTAAACAAATACCATTTTATGTTGTGGAGTCTTTTTAGAATTTCTTGAAACTTTTTTTTTTTTAATAAAAGCATAATAGGATAGCAATGTGCTTTGCTGTTACTGAAGCAGAAAATAGCCAGTCTATAAACTTTTTAGCTGCCTCTGTACACGAACTGCTTATGAAAAATAAAAGAACACATTTAACAAACTCAAGGATGGTTTTAGATCAGTGCCTTTTAGTTCTAACAGAGATCGAAGCAGAAAGTGAAATCCTACAAGCAAGAATTCTTTTATTTTATTCTTGTCTCATACAATATATCCTGAACACAGTTTCCCCTCCCTCCACTTCTCTTAGTTCTCCCAAACTTTCCCTCTTCCCCAATCCACTCCCCCTCCATTTCTTCTCAGTAAAGAGCTGGCCTCCAAAGGACATCAACCGAACACCCAAAACAAGATAAAATAAGACTTGGCACAAATTCTCACATCGAGGCTGAACTAGGAAACCCAGAAGGAAGAGAAGAGTTCCAAGAGCAGGCAAAAGAGTCAGAGACACTCCCACTCTCATTGTTAGGAGTTCCACAAAACCATGAAGTTAACTGTTGGCAAATTTATTCTTAGTTATGTTTGAAATTATTTTATGCACTACTGGGTGAGGGGCTGTCTAGGGTGTTTTGTATCGTCTGCAATTGTTGGATTTCTGTGGGGGTTGTTAAATTGCTTACGATCTGCACCTGAGGAGTTCTGAATCAATTAAAACACCTGAGCTCAGAGCTTGGGTTCCATTGTGAGTATGGTGCTGGCCATGATGGTGGTTCCCTCTGCTGAGGTCTGGCAGAATTTGCACATATGAGAACTCCTCCTTGTCTCCTAGCTGAGCCCCCACAGCAATGAACTCCTACAAATTGCACATCAACAACGTGGGGCAGGACATCACACCAGCTAATTCAATGTGGAAACAGGGAAAAAGAGAAAAACTCCAGACCTTATAGAGTCTGGTAAAGTACGCTCAGAGAAGCTACCAGAGGACAGAGATTAAGGTACTAATTGAAGGTTCCTGAAGGAAGAGGAGAGAGAGAGAGAAAGGAAATTAGCCTCTATGAAGAGAAAAGACTCTGAGGTTAATAAATAAATGAGAAAGAAAGCTCTGAGGTGAGAGCCATAGAAGAATTCAATTGGGAGCAGGAAAAGGCAAGGTTCTTACTGCTTTTCCTGATCGTGGAGCCTACGCTCCCTCCTGCCATTGGTGGTTGTGTGCTGTTTCACAAACTGAATTTTCTGACAGCTGCATTGTATGTGTGTGAAGCTCAAGGTCTTGTGTTTGAAGTTTATGAAGAAGGGTGTATGTTTCCCTATAGCAGTGGTGAAAAAGAATGCCAAACTGTCAAGACTTTGCCAGAAATTCTTCCCACTGGCCCAGGACCCCCTGCTGACCCTGAGGAAACACTTTCCAGGTTTTAAGATAGAGTCTGGTTTTCAGGAAAAACAACTGGTCAGCATACAGAAACTTTCTTCCAGACCTGGCTGAGGTTGTATCTCATGCTGGCAGCTGAACTTGGTACTTTAAGTGTATCAAGCTGGTGCTGGTTTTGAAGGCATGAAGGGGTCGTTAGAGAACAACTGAGGCTTGGCACTATGAGAGGCCAGGAGAGGCCATTGGGAAAAGTGCATCCTCATTAATAATTGAAGGCCCAGAATGAAGTGGTCATGTAAAAATGTTGAGGCTTGGCACCATGAAGAGAGCCCAAGAGAAGCTATTGGTGAAAGAGCAGCCCAGTTGCAGCAAGGGACCCCAGCAGTTCTAAAGATGCCAGTGTCATGGGATGACCACCATGAACAGCAGCAGCAGTGGGGTGAGCCAGCCAGACCCTGGAGTGTGCTGCAGAGGGCAGAGCCAGAGAAGTGACCCAAGCCCTTTGGCAGAGCCTAGAAGATCATGAGTGAATTCCAGATAATTGGACATTGACAGTGTTTTTCTGCTGTCCAAAGACATTGTGAAAAGTTTGATAGATGTTTAGTCTCATTTGGTCATGTACATAAGAAGCCTCATAATTGTTCCTCTTGCAAATAGTTTTGATGATGTAGTGTTAAATTGTGTTTTAAAGGTGAAGCTTTTTTTTTTTTATAAAGGAAAGGAAGTGTTGGAGAAGTTTATTTTTAGTTATATTTGAAATTGTTTTATGCACTGTTGGGAGAGGGGCTATCTAGGGTGTTTTGTATTTTCTGCAGGTGTTAGATTTCTGTGGGGGATGTTTGATTGCTTATGATCTATACCTGAGGAGTTCTGAATCAATAAAAACTCCTGGGCTCAGAGCTTGGGGTTTCACTGTGAGTATGTCACTGGCCATGATGGTGGTTCCCTCTGGTGAGGTCTGGCAGGGTTTGAGTTTATGAAAATGCCACCATTTCTTCCTTGTTGAGATGCCCTGTAGGCTTACAACTACAGCTAACAGCCATAACATATATGCAAAGGACCTTGCGTAGGTGCATGCAGGCTCCATGACTGCTTAGTGACTCTGTGGACCATGTTTTCCTGGTGACCTTGACCACTCTGGCTCCTACAGTCTCCCTATTTTTTCTGCTGAGCTCCATGAAGGAGAGGGAATGTATGGAGATTTCCAATTTAGGCTCTCTTCCACCTAATGTTGGCTGTTGGTCTTTGAATCTGCTCCCATCAGCAGCCAGAGGAAGTCTCTGTGATGATGATTTGTCTAGACACTGATCTATGAGCATAGCAGACTATCATTAGGAAGCATTTCTTTTCCTTTTTCTTCTTTTTTCATCCTCCACTACTAGGTGTCCTTAGTAGGGTCACCCAGTACATTCCAGGAAATTTCTACTACAGCAGGTTTACACATTGTCCCCAAATGCTCCCCCAACTCCAGCTATCTCTCTATGTACTGTCTTCCTTCCTTTCCCTGCCACTTGATACCTCCTGTTCCCATCTCCACCCACCCTCAGTTCACCTACAAAATCTATTCTATTTCCCATTCCCAGGGAGATCCGTGCATCCCCCAGAGCCCTCCTTGTCACCTAGCCTCTTTGGGTTTGTGTGTTGTAGCATGATTATCTTTTATTAGCAGCCTATATCCACTTATAAGTGAATGGATACCATGTTTGTCTTTCTGGGTCTGGGTTACCTTACTCAGGATGATTTTTTCTACTTTCATTCATTTGCCTGCAAATTTCAGGATGTAATTTTTTCTAACATTTGATTAATTCCCCAGTGTGCAAATGCTTTATCTACTTGAGGGACATCTAGGTTGTTTCCAGTTTCTGATTATTATGAATAAATGCTATGAACATAGTTGAGCAAATATCCTCGTGGAAGGATGGAAAGTCCTTGTTTACAATGGAGTATATTCAGGATTATGTGCAGGCACACACTTCTCTCTACTTAAAACCAAAGAATTTTAAGAAGAAAAAAAATATATGGAAAGCAAGGTTATGTCTACATCTCCTTGCCAATATCAAGATTAAGTTTTGTAACTTCACCAAGTAACTGAAATTTCGAATGCTTTATATATTTGAATGGAAACATGGTATGCCAAGTGACATCTGAGTTTGTGTTATTTTTGACTGGCATTTGTAAAAAATGTTTCTAGAACCACTATCTATGTTATTATACTTTTAATATTATGGTTGAAGAACAGCAAGAATTAAAACTGTTTAGAATATTGTGAATACCACCACCTCTTTAGTTTACTTTTGCAGCATCAGAATTTAGGTGCATCATGATTGCAATGAGCTATTTAAAGTGTTAGATACCAACTGCAGGGTTTAGGGAACACAGTCTGGAGCTACCCTTCCCCCCAGGAACCTTTATTTATTGTACATTTATTGACACATACCAGATTAGGAGATCCAATATGATAGCATAAGATAATAAGCTTGTGTATTTGCCAAAACATGAAAAAATCAAGGTTCCTTAAAATAATAGCAGCTGATTAGCCTACCTATCTTTACCATTCCCTTGGAATTGGGAATAAACTGTTAAATGCTATGCTGTGATCCAGCAATAGTCCTCTAAGACTTTCAACACTTTATGGATAAGTGAATATGAATACTTAATCACGTGGATTGCAAAGAATTATAATAGCTTCTTGACAAGGTTAACAATACCATAAATACATAAAATTGATGGGTTGAATCATGTGAAATGTAAATTTGAAAGGATCAAATACAATGAACTGTGCAGCCTTTAGGGAAAACACTAAGTTGCTTCAAGCTTCATATTGCTTTCCTCTCTCTGTGATATTTAAGTTATAAGCCTCTTAGTAGTATTTGAAGCAAACATAGTCTTTTAATTTGGCATTCTTCTTCAAACAAATTATTTATATGAAGATGAGAAGACTCTAATAAAAATACCCCAGACAGATGTTTAAATGTTTTTAATTTCACTGCAACTTTTTTTTTAATGATAAATTTGAATTCATCCATACTAAATATGTTTGGTTTCTAATTAAGTCAAGAAATTAGTACAAGACTTAAATAAAATTTTCAATCCTAGGTTCCTTCAATGGCTCAAATATTAATCAAACAGGACAAAGTCCTGCAAGTAGCCCATTCAAATTTCTAAGAATGCATTCATTCAATAGAATATTCATGCAACAGATTGCTGATAAGTGGTTTCTATGTGGTAGTCCTTCTTAGAAACTGGACAAGTAAAATAATTTCTTTCAAACAAGCATTGGTAAGCAGCCAACTAGATCCTCCCATGGGATTAGAGTAATGAAGCAGAGGCAATGGTGGAAGGAGAGGTTGGGTAGGATTAATTCTGCAGGGAGTCAGAGAAGGTGTTTTCAGGATGGATGGAACTCAGGCTGGGATTATGAAAAGCCCAGGAAACACACATGTTTTGCTTTAAGATAGAAAAAGATTTGGTCAACTACCATGCTAAAATCATTTATAATAAGAATTAGATTATTTTTACTAATATATTTTTTTTTGTAATTTTAATGATGGTTTTATTCTTCATGGGTTAAGGTAGACCCTCATCTAGTTCCCACTGTATGGACATGTAGAGGGACATTTAATCATTTAATCCAGCAGTATGGCTGCTCTAGGGTGGAAAGAACATGGCATATACCTTTAAGTAACCCAATTCAGAAGGAAGTGGTAGCACACACCTTTAATCCCAACTCTCAGTTGATTCCAGCTCTCAGGATCTGAAAGGAAGCAGTTAATTCAGTTCTAGGCTCTCAGTTCATGCATGGCTCTCAGTTCAGAGTTCACAGTCAGTTCAGAGTTAAGAGAGAAGCAGTAGAGATTGAGAGAATGGAAGAAGACTGAGTCAGAGCACGCTAGTCAATTGAGAAGTGGAAAGTCAGAGGCAGAGTGAAGTACAGAGTGAGTATACATGCTTTTAATCCTAAATCTGAGAGTGAATCAGAATGAAGACTCGGCAGAGTGACATCTGAGATGAATCAGAGTGAAGAGCAGGCAAAGTGACAAATCAGAGAAAGAGTTAGAGTGAGTCAGAGTGAGCACATCCTAACTCACAATATAAAAGTAGGCTCTCAGCTCAGAGAGTCAGGCAGTCAGAGAATCAGTCAGTTAAGACACAGAGGTAGTTGAGCAGAAGGAGAATGAGTTTGGGAGACAGCTAACACTGAGAATCACTTTGAAGCCTAGCAGAGCAGTCCAGTCAGAGAAATTGTAGGAGTCGGCCAGAGTCAGAAGAGTTCAATCAGAAAGAGTCAGCCAGCTCAGAAGGTCAATTTGAAACAGAGAAGAGTTTGAGTCAGAACACCAAGAGAGTTGAATCAGCCAATCAGAAGAGTTAGCTGAGATCAATAAGCTATGAGTACGAAAGGAAGAAGGAGCTAGTCAGAGTGAGTCAGTCAGCAATAAGTCTTGGAGGTTGAAATGTTCTAGGTTTAGGCTTGAAGATGAGATTGTATGGAGGCGGAAGCCTTCCATGTCTGGATTTAAGATTAGATTGTTCAGGGACTGGAAACTTAGGACCACAGATTCATTCAGCAAAGAATAAACTGCCTTTTCTTCTGAATCTACATCTACATGGACTCCTAAAGAGGTCTGTAGGTAAGTCTCCACAGGAGTCTTCACAACACCTCACTGCTGTTGAGAAATACTAATTTGAAAATAAATGTGTTTTCTTTGAAGTTCACGTGATAGTACTGAACACTGGGAAAGTTCTGTCCTACACCTGCGTCCTCACTTGTAATTGCAGCTGTTGGAAAGTAGATAACATAAAATACTATATTAGATAAGAACTGTACTTTCAATCATTTCTCAAATTATTTTGAGATTAATATAATTATACCATTTCCACCTTCCCTCTCTTCCCTCCAAACTCTCCTGAATGGCCTCACTTGTTCTCTTTAAAATTTATAGCATTTTTTGTCAACACTCAGGCCAGTCATACTTTTAATTGCCCATGTCAGCCAGGCATTATAATGAGTATTATGGACTGTTATACAGAGTAAACTCTCCATCCATTGCCTCCTACAAGGAGGAAGCAGTTGGGTTGCAGGTGTCAGATACAACTTTGACCTTTGTACACCTGGGTGGGTTCATCTTCTGGCTGAGTGTATAGGATGAAGGATTTTATTAATGGAATCCTCAAAGGAAAGAAGCAATAGTGCTGAGACATCTCCTAAAGCAAGTTGGGCTTTTCTGCCTTTTCACTGGAAGTGCTTTTTCATATATGGCTACTGACTAAAGATTGCCGTCATGACCTGAGAAAGCCAGGCACAAGTAAGACTAGTTCAATCGAAAATTGGGCCCTGATGTATAACTTTTCCTAACTAAGCCAGGGACAAGGAGGCTTCTGCAATACCTCCTCCAGTTATAAGTTTCACTATGCAGTTTGAAGCCAAAGCTACCACTAATTCAAGCATAATTGTGTCTTCCTTCGGCTCTTTGAAGTATATGTTTCCTTGGAGACCTACATATAAAAAGAAACATTGGCCAAGCCCAGAGGAACCCGAATATCCTAACTTTCATACCTACACACTGTGAGTTCTTCACAGAGCATGGACATAAAGGAAGTCGTTTAAAGAGAATGAAACCAAAGTTAAGCTACACAATGTGAGCATAAACACACATGATACAGAAGCTCGTACATGGTGTTTATTTCTCCTAACTATTGTAATATAAATGGGAAAGTGGGTAATACAATAGCAGCAACAGATAAACAGCATAACACTGGGAAGCAGAGACCTGCCTTTGCTGGCTTGTGATGTGGTGATGTGTAGTTCCTGAATTGAAAACAATCTCTTTTTCAATGCCTTGCTTAGTCACAGTAGTACTGTTAGTACATCATTTTTTTTTTCCAGAAAATTCCAATGGGAAAAAGGTTAATAAAAATATCAACATTTATTGAGTCTCTGTGATGTGCCCAATAGATTTCAGAAAGCTATTCATACATGATCTCATTTAGTACTCAGAAACAATACAGTAGTAAATACAAGGACAAACATTAAACCATTTCTGCAGATGGGGAAGGTAAAGCATCCATCCACTCTCCTTGCCTGATTAAGTGGTAGAGTCAGGATTTGAGCCTTTTAAGAATTACTTAGTTCATAGATGCAGCTCTAATTACTGTGGTGATTATGGTAATTACCCTGGTAATTAAGGTGTATCACCTCTAATGATAACACTATTGCAAAAGTAGGGGAAACTTGTTAGTGAAAGAAAACTTGTCTAAAAGAGAAAACAAAAACCTTTACAATTTAGACAAGACTGTGGGACCGTCTGGGAGATGGTGTAAAGAGAATCAAAATGGGTTGAACAGCAAAAGCCACAGTCTTTCACAGCTGAAAGCAGTAAACCAAACAGATATGAAGTCAGCGTTGTCACCACCATAGTAAGCCTTAGATTCAAAATATGCATGGCTTTTTTGAGGCAGAGGAGATACTAAAGTTTCTTTCAGAGTAATAGTTAAAAATATCATTTTCAATGAATAAAATAATTCCATGAGGATACACACACACACACACACACACACACACACACACACACACACACACACTAAAAGCCTCTCATTCTGCTTTTACAGTCTGATGTTTTATAAAAATCTGACCGTGGTCACAGGCATGGTATAGAACATTTTCTCTCCCCAAATATACCCCTTCAATCTCCTTACACTCAGTCATTCTTGCAAGCCATTCTGGGATCCAGTGATTTGTCTTCTGTAGTTAGACTTGTATTCCTTAATAAAAAGAATCGGAATAGAAGCAGAGGCAGCATTGTGCAATTTCTGTGTCCAGTTTATTCCAGTTAGCTAAACATGTTTGAAATTCACCTGTTATGGTGACTCCAAAGTTCATTGCTTTTTTATTTTTGGCATGAGTATACCAATTTTTTTTTATCCATTCAGTAGCTGATGGAAATTTTAATTGTTTTCATTTTTCTTTGTATTAGGAATAAACAAAATATTCAAGAATATTCTAGGAACATTCAAGGTCAGTTCATTGGAAAGGCTTTTCCTCTTGCTTCCTTTGTGTAAATACTTGGGAGTCAAATTCTGGATCGCCTAGTAAGAGTACACTTGAACTGATGAGAACTTCTCACTTGTAGTCCAGGAGTGTCTGCATCAAGTGGTACACCAGTAGAGAACACCTCACAAGTGCATTTGCTCTGCTTAAGCTTCAGCTATCTATGTAGTGAATTACCACTATGAATCTAATTTGCATTTCTTTGATTTTAATTTTACTTTTTAAAATATACTTATTTGCCATTTATTAATACTCAATTGTGATTTCAAACATTTTGCTGACTAAAAAGTATAATCTGTGACTAGAGATTGGATCAGTGGTTAAGAGGACTCTGGGGTCTTATAGAGGACCTGGATTTGTTTCCTAGCACCCACATGGCAGATAACAACCATCTGTAACTTCCATGGGATCTGATGCCCTCTTCTGACCTCCACAGAGACCAGATATGCATGTGGTTCACATATATACATGCAGGTAAAATTCATACAAAATTAAATAATAAAATAATAAACCTAAAAAAATACATAGAATCAAGCCAAGCATAGTAGCATATACCTTTTATCCTAGAGACAAAGAGGCAGATGAGAGGCAGAGACTGGTGGATCTCTTGAATTTGGGGCCAGTCTGGTTGATATATGGAGACCCTGTCTCAAAAAAAAAATCACTTATCTTATTTTCAAGTTGTAGAAATATTTATTCATCTAGAAACACGTTCCTTATCAATTGTATACATAATTGTGTGTAACAATTATTTTACCTATGAATATATAACAGCAGTGGTTTTTTTTTCATTTTTATAACTCTCATTTAACAACAATTCTGCTGATGACCAGTTTATCAATTTCTTCTTTACTGTGTTACTTTTTTCTATCATAAGAAATTTGTGCCTCGCTCAAGATTCCAAACAATTCCAGGGTTTTCCTTTGAAATTCTTTAAGGTTTAGCCCCAGTGTTTAAGACCATGATCCTTGAAAAAGTCACATTTGAATATGATGTGAGGGGAGGGTTGAGATTCACTTTTGAAATATGCATGTCCAGATGTTCACCACCTGGTGAAGAGACTGTCGGTTCCACACTGGGTAGTCTTTGTGTGTTTACTGAGAACTACTTGAATGCATATATGTATCTTTATTTCTGGACTCATTAAATTTGCCTCAAAGATCTATATCTCACTTTTCTTGTAAGTAGCTTTATATTAATGATCTAAAATAATAATAATAGTAATAATCTTACTTTAAAAAAATGCTGTTTTCTGTTTTTTTCCAGCTATGTGTCAATATTTAAACTTTCTGATAAATTTCTAAGAAATAGGCCACAAAACAAAATTTGCTTTCATTTTAATTGGGATTGCAATGAATCCATGGATCAGTTTAATTAATGTAATTTTAGAGATTTGATATCCTAACATTTTGACTTATTTAACTTTAAAAACTTTTATCTCTAATGATTGTACATTTCAATGTAAATGTCATGCACATATTTGGTTATATTCATTTTTATCTCTCCTATTTTTGACAATCTCATGAATACAATTGCTTTAAGTTTCTGTCTCTAGTTATATTTTAGTAATAGAAAAATATTTTGTATGTTCCTCTTCTCTCTAGCGATCTTAGTGACTCATACATCCCCTGTTCTTTATAGGTCCTCAGGCTTTTCTGCAAGAGCAGTCATGGTATTAACAAATAATGACAATGTGATTTTAGCCTTCCTTGTACACATAGGATTCACACCTTTTCTATGATTTACAGTACAGATGAGGTCTTTGAATGGTGAATAAAAATGATGAAGAAGGAGATGACTTAGGGAGAAAAATGTTCATGACACAGAACTGATGATCTGGTTTCATCCCTAGAACACATTGTGGAAAAAGAACCAACCCATGTGTTCCTGTATCTCTTACACACACACACACACACACACACACACACACACACACACACTACTATATGTACATATGACTATCCTCCTGCAGGAAAGCCTTTCAAAACAAATTGAAGGGCAACTTCATACTTAATCCATCAGAGAACAAACTACATGGAACATAGTGACTAAGGGACTGAAGGGGCACCGAAGAACATCTGACTGATGCACTGCCTAGAACCAATTGTGTCAAGCAAAGTAGAATGGAAATATTAACAGAACAGCAACTACATGGGGGTTTATTGTGTTCTAAGTTCTTTATGTTCTGTCACTAAAAAATATACATATAGTTAAAAATAAGTGCCTTGTTTGAAAGCTAATTATCAGGATCTTTAATGCTTATTACCTAACTTGAGGTATTATAATTTTAAATCCAGCCTTTTATCACCGATTACAAAATTTTTTAACTCAGGACACATCTTTTTATGGTAATCTCAATGATGTAAGAACAATATCTTAATATCAAAAAAAATTTCATTTAGCTATTTCTGTGAATGAACTACAGTGAGTGAATTTTCTGTTATTCCTAAATGACTGGCCCTTCATTATGAAAGATTGACAGTATTAAAGGATATCCAGAGACCCTCATGATTTATTAATGTAATTTCAGTAATATGAATATTATTATATAACAAATATTTTCATGGGTATAGGAATAATTGAAGTTTTGCTGTCATTTTTCCTAATTCACAAGAAATATGATATCTAATAATACATTCCAGTTCTTTAATATTATCCACAGTGAGCTTAAAAATATTATATTTCTGGCTGGTGAGATAACTCAGTAAGTCTGTCTTCTCCTAAGGTTGACAAGCTGAGTTCAGTCCCTGGGTTCTGCACGTTAAAAAGAGAGAAGTGACTTCTGCAAGCTGTATTCTGACATGTGTACCATGACAGGCATGCACATGCACACACAACTCTATAACTTTAAAAAGGTATTTTCAGAATATCCCATTAGAACACTGACTATAGTTGTTCTCCACTCTAATTTAAAGTGCTTCACTTTTTAAAGCAAGTAAGTATGTCCAAATCAATAGAGAAGTTTCAGAAGATGTAAAGGTATAATATATCTGCTTTTGAGTTAGGAAAAGAAACATTAAATAGAATGTACCATACCCCCAACTCAGTCTAAATCATTTTTATCATGAGAATGAGAGAAACAGCATTATGAGAAGCAATCTTGCAAAAAATACAGTGAATCAAAAAAAAAAAAAAAAAAAAAAAATCCAATCCTCATGATGTAAGAAGATCATGTTTACAAAGAGATGCTATAGTGTGATTGAATGCAAGGAACATGAATGAAAATTCAGTTATGATTAATTATCACAAAGGAAAATATTTTCATATCTTATTGTGCTATTGATATTAGTAAAAATCTACCTAAAACGTAAGGGAAGTTATTACCTTTAATCGAACATGTGAAATTGAGGGAATGATTCCATTTTGTATTCGTTAGAGTTCTCTGTGGACCATTCAGGTGAAAAATATTTAGGAGGTGCCTGCACTCACACTACTGGAATAAACATAAGTACCTCTGCTGCAGAACCTGTGTCTTATGTCTGTGGTTCCCTTGATGCATCTGGCCCGTAACCAGGGGGAAGAAATCCTTGTTGAATGAATGACGCATAGATCATTGTAGCCATGTACACAAGGAATCACATTCAGCAGAAGAAAATGTCTTATCCTATCCAATTATGAAGAATTGTTCGTGGATCTTATAAACCAGCTCTTATTTTGTTCCCTTCACACTTGGAAACGATTAAAACAAAGACCAGAGAGATGATTCAGTGTTTGAGAATTTGTAGAGCTCCTGTTGAGCACCTAAGTTCAGTTCCTAGGGTCTACGTGGCAGCTCAAAGCTATCTATAACTCCACCTGCAAGAGATTGAGTTCCTCTTCAGGCACATGCACCTCCACATGCAGCAGGTGCACATGCGATTCATATAGACACATGTAAGCAAATACTCATACACATAAAAAAAATAAAGTTCTAAAAATGATTAAGCACTGAGAAAGCTTTAGAGCCCTTTTAGTATCAGTTAACTATTTGTATTAGAATCTAAACATGATGATAAGTTAAAGGATTAATTCACTAAAAACAATTATAAATGAAGTTTTGATAAATAGTATTATAATGCAAATATTATTAAAGAAGAATCATTGTAGTGGCGCTGTGTGGGCTCACCAGGAGACACACGGGAGCATTTTTCATAAGTACATACCCTTCCTGACCTCAGCAGAGGGAACCACCATCCTGGCCAGCGCCAGACTCCATAGTGAAACCCCGAGAGTCTGAGCTCAGGTAGTTTTGTTGATTCAGCACTCCTCAGATGCAGATCATAAACAGTCAAGCACCGCCCCCCACACGCAGAAATCCAACACCTGAAAACAGTACAAAATGCCAAGACCTATGCGTCTCTTTTTCCAACAGTGCACAAAAACAATGATTTTAAACACAACTAAAAATAAACTTCCATGACGAGATGTATTTTTTAGAAAAGAAGAATTGACTCATATTTTTATAAATCTCTTTAATATCTGCAGTAATAAAATGTGTTTTCATATTTTCTATATGGTCAATCTCAACAACTGTTTCGTTTGTAAACTTTAAAATACTCTCATATGGCATAATTTCCTTAAAGATACAAAAACAGAGAAAATAATGTTCAGCGCTGGCTGCATTTCTACTCCATATACTCATTATCCTGTTTCTACTCGTGACCACGAAGCTGCTTAGAAATAGAGCTTTAATAACTTGTCAGGAAGATCAATGCAAAGCACAATATAAAAGTGGACCACTTTAATAGCATGTGTACCAATAATCAATTTCCGACACTGGGACACTGTAATTTATATCTTCAAATGCTTAAAAATAAAAATGGCATTACCTTATTGGTTCTTTATTGTAGCACAGCTATAACCTAAGTATTTGAAAATGGTATTTTTCTTTGTCGATGAGTTAGTTACATTTTTCAGTGGGGTCCAGTGACCTCTTTATTCCACATATCCCAGGCTTAGGTCTGTGATATTCTGCTTTTTTTCTTTTTTTAACATGAGGGACTTATTAATCAGAGCACCTGCTCATCAGGTGTGTATCATACACCGAGGTGAAGCACCCCTGGCTTGTATCAAGTGACAGTTTTTCGTTGAACTCCATGGCATTTGCGTCCTCAAGAGCAAACAGATCCGTGTTGAATACCCTAGTATATGCAATATAGCAGGTTAATTTCTCTGGGAAAAACAAAAAGTCTATTGGATTCTGTTTTTTATTTTGTTTTGTCTTAAGAAACTTTAAGTCTGGTGGAAATACAGCCAAATAAAAAGTAGTTGTGCAAACATATCAGATTCAGTTACAGACTAGGGATGTAGGTGTATATGCAATTGGTTTTTGGGAATCCAGTCATTGAGTCATGCATTCTGCCTGAGAAACTTGGAGGAAGAAGTGGCAGGTATTTTGGAGTAAGTACACCTGGACTCTCTGTGAGGTATACTGTGAATATGGAGAGTATATAGGTACTGAACAGCTGAGCAAAGCGAGCTGGGAAGGCTGGATCTGTAAGTAATGGCATGTGTGGTTAAGGTAGGATGGGATCATTAACATTGATTAATCATGGAAATGCTCTCAAATCCTGGGAAATAGATCACTGTTTGGGAAGCTTTACAGTTATGAAATGTAGCTTCCATGTGCTTTCTGTCCCTAGGATTTAGTCTTTTGGATCCAGGATGCTCTTGATGAAATATGGCCAGTGTTCTCCTTCAGCCTCACTTGGATGTAAAGTTATAAAGAATGAAGACAATAAGATGTAATAATCCTTTACTGGCTTGCAGGGCAGTGGTGGTGCACACATTGGGGAGGCAGGAGAAGACAGTGAGTTCAAGACCAGCCTGGTCTTCAGAGTGCGTTCCAGGACAGCTAGAGTTACTACAGAGAAACCCTGTCTCAAAAAAACCTCAAAACAAAAAGTTAAAAAATCTTTTACTGGCCTAGTTCAGTTTCCAAAGCTTGATTTAATTGCCGCACCAGTCTGCAAAGTAATAATGCATGTGTTATCTCTCTTAATCCGTCCCTCTCTCAGAGGCCTGCATTCTTCAAATCCCCGTTTTGTGGATTACAAATTAATTGTAGAGAAGTAGGTGGCAGGGTTGGAATTTGGAGTCACTGTTAAACATCGCATTTTTTTTTCCTTCTGCAACTGTGTGCCTATGTCTCTCATTACATAATTAAGGGAGCTTGGGAAACTAAAGCATCTGTCTGTAGTTTTACACTTCCACACATGCAAAGCTAGGATCTTAGACTCTATTTGTTGTGTCCCTCAAAACCTTTGTTCTTTGTCTGATATCATGCTACAAACTTATCCTGAAGTGGTTCTCCTGAGAAAATTGCAATTCTCTGCATTCAAGAATAAAGTTAAAAAAAAAAAAGTGTCGTGTTCTGAAGGTAAGCAGGGGTAGAAATTGGTACACAATTTACCACCCTCGCAGACATGTGTGTACCTCTTCAAATTATGTGAAGTTATTGTGTCATATCTTCCAAGCAGAAGACCAAATGCTTGGCCATAAGAGTATTATTTCTTTCTGTGGTTGCAAATATCTTTTACTTTTCATTTTAGCAGGTGGTCTAGATTCGTGATTTCCATGCATTGGAAACAGCCTGTGTAGAAACACTGTGGAGATACTGAGCATGCATGTACACACAGCACACATATACAGGACCAATTTTGGAATTCAGATCTAAGAACTCAGATGTTAGCCAAGCATGTGTGCTCATTGGGATTCTAGCTCTTTAGAGGCTACAGCAGAAGGATCATGAGCTCCAGGCCAGATAGATTGAAAGACCCTATCTTAAAAACCCACAGAGTGGTATGGATGACAAAATGCCTTAGTGGGAAATGGTCCTTACTATCAAGACTGACAATCTGAGTTAGATCCTCAGGACCCACACAGAAATAACTGGGCCCCACAAGTTGTCTTTTGATGTTCCCATGCATTCTATGGCATGTGCATCCTACCCCAAATAAATGACTTTAAGGAAAAACACACAAAACAAACAAATCAAAACATCACATGTAAACAGTCTTCCTAAAACAGTCAAGCAAGCAAACGACTATGAAAAATGCTCAAAGAACTCAGGTAGTAACCGTGTATCAGTATTGGTCATCCACCAGTAGTGGTCATGCACCAGTAGTGATCATGTACCAGTTGTGACCATAGCACCCTGTAGTCTATATTCTGACCTTGGTTGCAGCTGTATCTTACAGTGATGGAAAGCTTGCCCACTAAAGGCAGCTCTCATTGATGTCTTTTCCAGATACATAATCATGGTAAGGTAGTCAGACTTGCTTTACAAATTCCCATCTATCTAAATATGAATCACATATATCTTGTTATTATATACAGTATGACTTGAGAAATCCTGTAGCAAATGGAGATATCAGGAAGTGAGAGAAAAATATGAAGCTGGGGAATTGCGTTGGTAATTTGGTGAAAGGGAAAGAAGCTGCATGTGAATGGGGCCATGGCGGTGAAGTCATGGATTCTAGTTACGATCAGTGTGCATTCTTCCAGCTTTATAGCAGAACCACATTAGTCTGAACCTCATTAAGCTGAAATCTGGATGATTTGGATGTGAGCTAAACAAAATTCACTCTTAAACCTCATGCAGCACCAGTGTTTCATAAGCCCATTAATTTTGCAATCTAATCACCCAAGGGCCATTTGACCTAATTGAAAAACACAAACACAAACAAGCTTTCTTAGTTACCATGCATACTTGTACTCAATTACATCCTCAAATTTTCCTGTAAGTGGGTCTGTTTAGAAATGCTTCTACAGAGTCATATGACTTTGAAGCTTATTAAAACTTGACAAGTTATCCATCTTCGTAGTCAGGAAGGTCAGGAAGACGATCAGGAACCTTGCACATGGCTAGGATCCAGACATTTTTATTGTTTGTACTATTCAAAGCTCTATTTTACTAAACTAGGACCAAGACTTTAGAACACTGCAGAGATCAAACAGGCTGGGAGAAGTTACGTTGCAAAATAAAGAAAACAGGCTTTTGAATTGTTGGTATCTCAGTGGAGTGACTCCCACAGACTCCCTCATTTAGTATATACAAGCTTAGATAGAGTACACCACCTGCTGACCTTCAGTCTCTCCTTTGCTTATAACATGGATTCATTAAAATTGACCCTTTTCATTTATGGGTCCAATATTCTCATGTTGGTCTATGCGAAAAAAAAAATTCAAACTTCATCCCAATGTAACGAACCCAATGGTAAAGAATAGGTACATGCATGAGCTGGTGAGGAACACAGTAAACCAGACAGACTTCTTCTTCAAGTCATATCAGTATCACAAATATCCAGGTCTCTCTTGGTTTCATCTGTCTCTGTCTCTCTCTGTCTCTATCTTTCTCTGTCTTCCTTGGTCTGTCTATTTCTCTCTCTCTCATGTGTGTCAGTGTGCATGTGTTAATGTGAATGTGTGTGTTAATGTGCATGTGTTTGTGTGTGTGTGTGTGTAAATTTGCCATTTATTTGTTGAGATGCTAGCTACTCAGTCCAGGCCCACATGCATGCTAAGTCAAACCTCAATGCCTGATATCATTAAGGTACTTTCTGGCCACTGAAGGGAGCTATTAATCAGAGTTTTTTGCTGGTGATTGCCTACTAGTCAGTGATTTGTTTTTTTTTTAACTAATATATATATATATATCAAGGCTTCAGGACCAGACTCCAGTTGGGGGAAAACATGTATGACTAGAGGAATCTTCGAGCAAACTTTGATAACTTTTTGAATCAAGAATTGTTTAGAAGCTGGGGGTGGTGGCATATACCTTTAAACCTAGCACTAGGGAGGCAGAGGCAGGAGAATCTCTGTGATTTTGAGGCCAGCCTGGTCTACAGAGTGAATTCCAGGACAGCCAGAGTTACAACAGAGCAACCCTGTCCCTAAAACAAACAAAAACTCAAAAAAGAATTGTTTAGTTCAAGTAAGAAGCAATAGAATTTTCCTTCCAAACCCATGAAACCAGTGCAGACAGTAAGGGGATTGTTGAGGGGTCAGGTCAGAAGGCAAGATTTGGATATCAGTTTGTGACTTCAGAAGTGCATTTTGTCAGTGATTAGCACAGTTCCCTGTTTAGCAGTAATGCTGAGTGCAAGGAGAAATCGCTATTATATTTCAACTATTCTTAGAGTACCTGCATTTCATTCAACACTTTTTAAGACTGCCATTGATCTTTTGGAATAGCTAATTCAACTTGACTTGATAAAAGTTACATCCTGGTGAATAAAAGGTGGCCTCAGTTAATAATTGGAGGAGGTGTTAGCTTTTGGCATGTTGTTCAATGGAGTGTCTCATCTCCTGTGAATGATAATAATTCCCATGTTGTGAATATCTTTATCTTTTGAGAGCGAGGTAAGCAGCATGTTGACTGGTTGTTTGGAGCATCTGCAAGGTGTTTATTAAAGTAAGAAGGCTACACATTGGAATAGTGCTATGGGGCCCTTAGGGTGAGCAATGCTGTATTTGTGATCATCACAATAACTAGTGATTTATAGCTTATATTAAATGGCTTGTAATTAATAAGAAGAAACTAAAATTATTTTTTACAGGTGTTAGTGGAAGGATAACACATTTCAAGATGCAATAGTGAGAGAAAATTCTATTAGAAAAATTGAGAGCAATGATTGAAATCTCTAGGTAAAAATTAATCTAGAGCACTAATATGACTCAAATGTTAGGTGATAAATAGACACCATGCTGCAAAGAGGTACATAAGATCCAGTGAACAGAATATAGCATGTTTATTTACACTTACAGTGTAAATTATGTCTGGGGAAGTAAGTTTATTTATTGTTTTAAGGCCAGTCCCCAATTACCTTCTTTCTACTTGTGAATGTTAACAAAATAAATGTCATAGAAGAATTAGACGTGTCAATCATCCATATAAAGTGAGTTTATTGAGTGTGTTTCTTGTCTTTTGTTTCTTTAATAAATGTTTGGGAATACTGGTGTATGCCTACCTTTACAACCGTTTACTCCATATTTCCTGCTAGAATCTGGGTCCTCTCCTCTCTCCCTGGCTATGGGTTCCTTCGGCTCTGATTTTCACATTGCTATTTGATGTGCACATTGACAAGGACTGAGCGCTTCCTTGCTCACGTGCGATCTGACTGAAGTATCTGAGACAGTCGATCTCTCTGAGATCGTCTTCAACCTCTTTGGATGATAGTGGTAATGACCCCATCTGTCCCCTCCAGCAATTCAATATTTGTCAGTTTCCCAGGGGCCTATGCTCTCTCTCTCTACTTCCTTACACGTATTTTCCCACGATAAGCTTGGCCACCTTCATGTTGTCAGCTGTCTGTTTTTGTTTGTTTTCTGTTGCTGTGATGAACATGGTGAGCAAAAGCAACCTGGAGGCGGTTGCATTTCACCATGTACTTCCGGGTTATCATCCATCATTGAGAGAAGTTTTGGCAGGAACACAGGCAAGACTCCAGAGGCAAGAACCTGGAGCAGAAACCATGGAGGAGTGCTGGTTACTGGATGACTCGGTGGCCCGTGCTCGGAGAGCCTTCTTATACAGTTGAGGCCACTTGACCAGCGATTGTGCCAACTACTCTGGGATGGGGCCTCACACGTCAATCATCAGCGATGACGATCTCTTATAGGCATGGCAACGGCATTTCTGATCTGGGCAATTTCTCAGTTGAGAGTTCCTTGTCTTAGATGAGTCTAGGTTGTGTCCTGTTTACGAAAACTATCAGGACACCCCTACCACAGATGATTGCCGTTATGTTTGAGCTAGACAGCTCATTTGTTCAATTGCGTCCTGCCGTGTTCCACTCGGATGATGAACTTAAGTGCAAAACTAAGCTTATAAAATTTCTCCTCAACTATTCATTTTCTTTAATTTCTCATCTCAGTGAGTGAAATCAGACACCCTGTCTTCCCAGTCGGAACTTAGAGGCTCTTTGATTCTTATTCTTACTGATTGCATTTCACTAATACTGAATGCACTCCAAGTCTCTTCTTTATTTTAGGTACTCCTAATTGAACTGAAAATATTAACTTTTCTTACTTGGACTGTGGAGGTCACATTCTATTTCCCATTATCTAATTGTCTTCTTTCATCCATCCGTTCAACAAAGAATATTCATATCTAGTCATGTTTTCCTCCTGCCTAAAGTCTCAGAATTGCTTGGTACAACCTTTTACCTCTTAGCTAGACTTCTTAGCCCAAAGATTATCTTTCCTTTCCTCTCCTCTCCTCTCCTCTCCTCTCCTCTCCTCTCCTCTCCTCTCCTCTCCTCTCCTCTCTCTCCTCTCCTCTCCCCTCCCCTCCCCTCCCCTCCCCTCCCCTCCCCTCCCCTCCCCTCCCCTCCCCTCCCCTCTCCTCTCCTCTCTCTTCTCCTTTCCTTTCCTTTGTTTTACTTTATTGCCCCTTTCTCTGGCTCTAGTCATTCTATAAATGGGTTATTCTATACTGTGCCTTTGCTGTAACTCATGGTATCCTTCTCCTGGAGAATTCTCCTTCCTGTCTGAAATGGAACCTTTCCTGCATCATTTAAGAAACCGGTTCAAGGATCACTTCCAGCAAGCTTTCTCTGACATGAGATTATCATCATTAGTGCTCATCTGATTTCTATGCTCCACCTGCATGGTCCCTAATCAGTTGGTAGCACATATTGTACTGCAATTAAATTGCTAATTTTCCTGTCTACTCCCACCCTAGACTGTAATTTTCTTGAGGGTAGAAGTCATGACTTATTCGACTTTATATTCTTGGGGCTTTGTGCAGGGCTTAACTAAATAGTGTTCAATAAATGATTCCTGATGAGTGAAAAAATTAATTAGTGTGCTTTTGAAATAAATGACTCTATTTGAATTGGTCAGGAATAGAATGGGAAAATTATATACTTCTTAATATTTTCCCTAATATTAAGTTTAGTATCCTGTGAGAGTTATCATTAGAGGAAAATGAGAAACTTTAAAAAAAATATACTCATTTGGGACATGATTTTGAGTCTCTATGAAACTTGACCACATTGCTGCAATGCCAACAATGTTGACTAAAATATTTTCCAATGAGATGAATCTTTGAGTGCTTAGAAACATAATCACATTTGTCTTTGTATAGAAGAGCTATTCAGTGTAATGATTGACTGCACTTTTCCATTTCTATTAAGATATTTTGGCATCATGTACACACAGAGGATAAATAGTAGCAAAGGTTAGAAATATTTAAAACACCCCAATATATAATGAGAGGGATGCAGAAACATCCAGACTGCAATTATAGACTCATAGCATTGACACACATAATTAATGAATGACCTTGCTCAAATTGCAGGCTAGCCCAAATGTAACAAGCATGAGAGATGGAAATGCTTTTGCTTGGTTCAGCAGGTTGTGTTTACAACTTTCAGGACATTTTTGATCCCTGTTTTTGAGGGTTATGTTTACACATAGTTTAAGAAACTTAAACTAGAATTTCAGTAGGTGCACAGCAAGGTACTGCACTTCTCCAATTAGGAGTAAGACACACATGCACACCTGCCCCAGGTGAAGAGATGTTTGTGATTTAACACATAGTATATTTTGTTGAAGGATGTCTAGTCTCTGATTTAGGAAAAGATCATGGGCTTCGTGGCTATATTGCTTATACTAAGCAGAGTGGTGCTCAGTGTCGGGAATATTCAGTTCATGCTGAGCCACGAGTTCTTCATACCCAGAGCTCATGTCAGTCTTCTGGAGGAGTTTAACGTCGCAACCTGTGCACTTCTGTGTAAGGAACTGTATACAGTATACAGAATCCTGTATACTGTATACTGGGCACTTTGGTCCTTGAGTGGAGTTTAGCGTTTACGAAGCTTCATTCCATTTGCTCAGAGAAGGGAAGCAGGTTAATGCCCAGGTGTCCCTGTTTCTGCTTACAGCTTTTTAGTGTTCCAGAGATCCCATCCCTGCAGGAGTGCAAATGGGACTCACTTTGTCCCCATCTGCCTCTCTTATTCTGTCCCTAGCTGTGGTCTTGTGATTAGAGCATTTCAATCATGGGTGCCTTTTGGAAAAAAAAGTACTCACTGTTTAGTGGATTTTAGTATACTGTAAGGACAACGTCTTTATAATACTAAAGAGCTTATAATTCTAGAAAATCAAAAATTCATCAGAGTCTTGATAATAAAATGCCTTCCTTTGTATATGACAAAGATAAGAATAACCAATTATGTTCTTAGAAAAAATTCTTAGATGTGTATTTTTCTGCCTTTAAGATTCTTACTAGATATTATCAAATTTCCCTTCAGAGTTATTTAACTTCTCATACCTTCAGCAAAGTGGGATTTATTATTTTTAATCTTTACTATTATTAATGGTATAATTTAATTTTTAGTTTTCACAATTTTTTAAAATTTGAAATGAGCCTGCAAGTATTTATATACTAATGAGGTAACTGGATTTATTATTTTGTAGGTGACTTGACTAGGCTTAATTTTCTTTGGGGGTATTATTACTCAATTTTTTTTCTGATTATATATGAATCAGTTTTAGACTGAGCATAGCAATACATTCTGTCTGGCATATATTACAGAAATTGACTTCTCTAATTCATCCTTTCATATTTGATATTATCTGTCTTCCATCAGCTTAAACAACTCGGGGGGACACCCTGCAGTCTTTTCCTCTATATTTTCTCTCCTGATGTGTAATCACTAGGAACAGGTGTCAAAAGCTCCATGGGAAAATCTGCCACAAAAGGACTTAATTTGCCCAAAACATTACCTTTCCTTTGGGCTTTTATCTCCTTGCACCCTGAAATCTTTTCTAAATTATATGGACTTTGAATGCCTCAATTTGAAAGTCAAATGATGCCAATTTATTATAGTACAATGAATTAAATTGAGGTGAATGCTATATATCAATTATAAGATTATACTTCAGTACCTATTAGAATTATTAGTATAGTAAGATCTGATCAACACATACATATACACACACACATGCACACACAGACACATGCACACACACGTGAACAGACACGCACATACACAAGCACACACACACACATGCACGCACAAGGGTACTCAGATTCTTGGTGAAGCAGTACTGTGTATCACTTGTCCTTTGGTGAGCTAGTCTCTGAATGTCTGGTTTTTCCTATGAGATGGGCTACTGTAAGTTCACTCTTAGGGTGAGGTAGGAAGTGTTCCATTCTTCTTAGTTGTAGACAGAAATTTAAGTGGGTATGCATCCCTTGCCTGTCGGGTCCATGAGTTAGCAGCTGTGTTCAGATGGAGGCTTGGTGTTTTCTGTGACCCGGTGAGGTGGCCGTAGCTTTTATCTTACTTTCAACACGATGCAGTTTCTCCTGTCTCCTATCTCCCACTCTCCAGCTGGTATTCAACAGTCCCTGCTTTGAGAACTAGCTACTGAGTAGGTTTCAATTCCTGGTAGTGAAGCTTTCCTCTCACCACCATTGTGCCTAGGAGTGCGGGTCAACAGATCACGTTTAGTGCGTACCCGATGGATTTATCATCATTATGTACTGCTTGTACTTTGACTTGCGAACTGTGAAATTAGTTATAAACCAGAATAAAACAGTTGTATGCATTTAGGATTATTAACTGTGTTTTCATATATCTTTATTATGCTTTAAATGTTTAAAAATATTGATTACTTTCACCTTATTCTGTAAGATCTGAAATCTAAATTTCTTAGTAAACAGTGTTGTCTAAAGTTATTTATAGGAAAAATCTTCAACTTTACTTTTCCTTCTCGTGGTGTCAGTTCGAGTCTCTACTACCTTATCAAGCTTTCTAACTAGGCTTTGGAGTTCTTACTGATCTGACTTTTTGTACAGCAGTGTTTTAATATCTCAACTGCACAATATATTTTACTATCTATCAGAGGAATTGCTACCATTAGTGTACATTTCAAATTTGCCTATTGTCTTGTTTGCATTTGGTAAAATCTCAGCTCAAAATGAATGCTTTTCTTAGAAACAGGGTTACTTTTGAGATCAACTTGGAACTGTAGTCTCCTCATAGGTGCTTGATATAAGAACACGCAGTATATATTCAACTCCTGTGATTCTCAGTAATATCTTATTTTAATAAAGTTATAGAAACTTCTCATAATTTATGCACATCTTATGTTGACTGTTATTGTTAGTGGGGTATTTCCCTACAATATTTTAAGGTAATTATTGTAGTATGGCATAAATTAATTGTTATTAAAATGAGATTTTTAAGTAGTACTTTTTTTCTTATAAAGTGCTTCAAGAGGAATTTAAATGACTCAGTCTTCTTTGTAATTAGTCATATATAAAAGTGAGTAAAATTTTGTCCATTTCTTCCACATATTTGCATCTGCTTTCCGTTCCCTGTTGTAGTGCATTGGTTAGATCATCCAGACAGAGACTGAATCATTCTAACACTGGGCATCTTTGTTGTGACCCAACATCAATGAATTTTTTGTCACCTTATGCTGTGTGTGTGTGTGTGTGTGTGTGTAGATATTTTTGGCCATGCTAGGTATACCTAAAGTATACCCATTCTTTCATCTGTGGAATCAAACTCCTCTGATATGGTGTATTTTCAATATAATGCTACATTTTAAAGTTATTTGAGTCCAAGTGTATTTTCTACTTTCTCTATAAATTCATAGAATCAGGTCTTATTTTGAGTCCTTCATATGTTTGGAGTGTTTTTTTTGTGTAGGATGTGAGACAGGGATAAAATTTTACTCTGCTATCCAATTTGACCAGCAACGTTTGCCAGAGGTACTGCCTTTTTCTCTAATATGGACTGTTGGACTCTTTGTAAAAAGTCAGGTGGATGCATGAACGTGCTCTTGTATATGAATCCTCCGTTCTGTTCGTTGGTCAGTGAGCAAATTTTTATGACAGTCCTGTGCTGTTTTAATGTCTACAGCTTTATAGTATATTTTAAAATGGGATGGTGGCACCCCCATCAATCAAGATGGTTTTGGAAACTCTGAGTATTCAGTGTGGCCATATGAAATTTAAGATTTTGGTTTTTATATTTCTTTGAAGAATTTTTTGGATGTTTGATGTGGATTTCATTGAATTTGTCGATTATTTTTGTAGGATGGCCATTTTCACAATGTTACTTCTGCCAGTCCACAAGTGTCTGATTTTCTGGTGTTCTCTACAATTTCCTTCTCAGTGTCTCAACATTTTCATTCTTCAGAGTTTTCACTTCTTTGGCTAGGTTTATTCCAAGATATTTCATTTTGTAATGTTTCATGTTGTAACTGTAATTGTTTCTTTAGTCTCTTTCTCTATGCTTTTTCCTCTGCGTATAAGCAGGCTAGTGATTCTCGCCTGTTAAATCTGCATTCTGTTACATTGTTGAATGTGTTATCAGCTGTAGGAGATTTCTGGTGAAGTCTTTCATGTTTTGTATGTATAGATTCATATCATCTGCGAATAACTGAATTCTTCCTTTACTTTTGTGTCTTCTTTATTTCCTTAGCTCTTGTGTAGGACTTCAATTATGATATTAAAGAGGACGGGAGAGAATGGATATCCTTCTTCTATTCCTGATTTTAGTAGATACTTTTGGGTTTATCTTCCATTTAGTATGATGTAGGCTGTCAACTTGCTGTACATTGCCTTTATTATGTTAAGTCCTCTGTGTTCCTATGTTCTCTAAGTAAAGGGATATTGTATTTTGTGAAAGACCTTTTGTGTATATAATGAGATGATTGTATGGTTTCCATCTTTGAGTCTCTTTAGTGATGCACACATACTGATTTTCATATGTTGAACCATTCCTATGTCTCTAGGATGAAGCCAATATAATGTTTATAGGCAATATTTTTGATTGGTTCTTCAAGTTTGTTTGCAAGTATCTTATTGAGAATTTTCACATTAATATTCATCAGCTATATTAGCCTATAACTTTTTTAAAAATCTTTTTCAGGTTTTATTATCAGGGCAATACTGACTTTGTATGAAGAATTTGAAAATGTTCATTTATTTTCTGGAATAATTTGAGGAGTATTGTTGCTTTATCTTCTTTTAAGAAAGTGTAGAATTTGGTGCTGAATCCATCTGGCCTAATGTTTTTCCAGGAAGGAGAATTTTAATTACTGCTTCCAACTCCCTGGATGTTATGGGTCAATTTCAAATAAAGCTCGAGTTAGCTTTAGTAGAGTGCATATGTCTAGAAATTCAATCATTAATCTGGATTTTCAGATCAGTGGAATATAGACTTTTAATTTTTAAAATGTTATTAATTTTTATGTATGTCTGCATGCTACATATGACCTGGTATTCCTGGAATCTAGAAGGTGGTGTCAGATCCCCTGAAAGCGGAATTACAGACAGTTGTGAGAACCATGTGATTTCTGGGAATTGAAACCAGATTTTCTGCACAAACGAGTGCTCTTAACCCCGAATCATCTTTTCATCCTCAGGATATAGGTTTTTCAAGCATGTTTTATGATTCTCTGAAGCTCTTCAGTGTCTGTTACGTCTCCTTTTGATCCCTAACTTTATTATTTTATGCTCTCTTTCTTTTTCTTAATTTGGCTAAATATTTGTCAATCTTATTAATAATTTCAAAGAGCCAACTCTTCAGTGCATCAGTTACTTCTGTTGTCTTTACACTCTTGTTTTGCTAATTCCAGCCCTAATTTAGATTATTTTCCCAATCCTCTCTTTTTGGGCATTAGTCATTCATCTTTCCAGGTGCATCATTGAGTTACTAAAATGAGATCTCTCCAGATTTTTTCCTGTGGGTAGCTACTGTTGTGACTGCTTTCATTGTGTCCCATAGATTTTTGTATATGTTGTTTTCATTTTCATTTACATGAATATTTTAAATTACTTGATATTAATATTTACTTGAGGAAATTTCTGCCTTTATATTTAAAAATGGAACTTACAACTATTTTCCATTTTTATCTTTTTCCTAGTAAGTAAATGTCTTAATTTGGAAGAGCCACTGTTCCTTGACAAGCAAGACTGCCATGACCAGGATATCAATGTAAAAATTAAATGTGTTATTATTATATCATACTTTATGTGTGCATGCTCATCTGTGTGTCACTGGTGTGTGTGTCTGTATGTCTCCAGAGACCAGAGGAGGTGGGAACTAAACTGGAGTCCTGTAGGAAAAGCAGAAAGTGTTCTTAACACTTGAGACATTTTTTCCAGCTCCTCACAGAAAAAAAGTTAATGAAGTAAAATTAAGAAAATAATATTTTGCCAGTTATTCTTTTATGTCAAATTAAACAAGTCACATTAGTATAAAATTCTCCTTAATGTTTCTTAAGAATTTTTTTTTTATCAGAAAGGACATTTCCATTATAGTTGAGTTTGTGAAGAAAGAAAGAAAAGAAACTTCTCTAGGATATCTGAATATGTCGGAGGTAGCCTGGATACACCTTTGAAATGAACTGACTGTTTCTACATTGCTTGAATCTTCACTGTGCATTTGTGCATGAGTGTGTGGGCAGGTGTGTGCACATGAGAGTGAGTGTGTATCTGCAAGCATACATGGTAAGGCCAGAACATGACATCAGGTGTCTGCTCAATTATCATCGTGAGACAGTATCATCTACTGGATTAACACCTTGAGACTAGGACTTTTACTGAACCAGAGGCTGATTGTTTGGGCTGGGCCACCTGGCTGGTGGGTTCTAGGAATCCATCTTTGTCCAGCTCCCACTACTGGGATTACAGGCACACAGAGACATTCCTGGCTTTTTGTGTGAGTAGTGGGGTATAACTGCAGAGGAAGCTTCATTCCAATTAAATAATCTCTGCAAACTGTTCAACTATTATTCTTTTAAACAGAAATCTTTTTTATTAACTTTAAGATTTGCGAGATGGCAATAATGTGGGAAATATTGTCCGTTATAATGAAAACGAACAATCCTAAAGTGAAAATCGGTGTTTTTGGCATCTGTTTCTCATATCTACCTGTGCTGCAGCAGATTTGGCCAAGCTTGCCCTTGTGGTACACAGACTCCAGCAATGAGGGTGGATGAGTTTTACCAATTAGCTCTATAAAGCGCATGGGTTTCTTCCCTGTGCTTTATGGGGTTACAGCTAAAGAGGATGGCTTTGCTACTGAATCTTATAAAACTAGATTAGTAATGTATTTTATCAAACTCTCCAAGGGAAACTTACAAGATACAAAATTGAAAAAAAAAAGGGAGTTAATTGAAGACTTTGAGTTTTTATATCTGTCTTAGCTGTTGCACAGAGTGGATGTGTGAGATGTAGTTACATAATTTCTTAGGTTTTTTAATGGCCTTAGAGTTTTTTTTTTTTTTTTTTTTTTTTTTTTTTTACAACAGATGTTCTTTTACAACTGATCTTTAATCATCCTTAATAACCTGCCTGTGGTTTCCTACATTCATAGCTTCAATTAGTTTATTTTAAATTATATTAAACATCTAATATGGTGAAAGAACATATGATCATTCTTTTCTGGCTTCAAACTAAATTTGGCTAATAACTGCAGACAACAGCACAGCTGGCACATTTAACCAATTATGGTTTCTGTGGAACTTTCATTCCGAGGGAGAGTCACCCTGGGAGTTTGTTACATGTCTCAGAACCCGTGGCAGTTCTTCACGGGATTTATATCTCCCAGACAGGTACTACACATTATATCTAATCCAGGGAAAGCCTTTACAACACTATACACAGAGAATCCCAGTGAAAAAGCCCTTATTTTGTTTAATAAAAAAAAAGAAAAACAAACAAAAAAACAACAACAAAACCCAATTACTATACATAATTAATTGCTTAACATAGTTACCGTCTTTGATAGGTGTTCATTAGACATCACAGAAAATCAGAAAAAGACACAGTGTATACCCGTCACCTCGTGCTGATATTGTGTTTATAATTTGTATGAATACATATGCATTTGTCCCTAGCTCTCTGACTTTTGTGACGACACTTCTTCATTCTAATATTAAATACTGGATCTAAATTTAAGTTTGGATGTAGGTGGTATATTTTTGGTAACCCTGGAATAAAGAGGAAGGAGACATGAGTAGGAGAGTACAGATGTTCAGGAAGGGTCTGTGTCTGTAATAAAAGGTCAGAGGACGACCAGCTTAAATTCTCCGTCCTTGGGAGGCACTCTGCATCCTTTGCTTTATTGCTGATGGTAATATTCATCTAAGTTCCTTTAATCCGTTCCTGTAGAGAGTCGGAAACCGAAGGAGGAATGAGTTATAGAAAAGTGAGCAAGCGTTATACAGTGAAATTGGGAACCTCCAAATGTTTCTTTCCGTTTCTAGGGTGATCCCAAGGAAATATTTAATTTGAATTTGGGGCTAGACTTGACTTCGTTATACAAATTCTCAGGGTGGCCACTGTTTCCTTTACTTTTTCCTGAGAGCTGACAAGCAGGAAGACTTAATAAAACGTCTAAGCGACTGAATTCCAGCTCACCAGTGTTAGGTCATGTCTTTAGGATTTCAGTAGAAGACGCGGTCAAACAATCGAAACTGTTTTCGGTTTTACAAGTTTTGTTCCAGTGGATGAAATTTGTTCAATATACAAAGTAAACCTGAGGCTGGGGATGGCTCAGCCTGAACAGTGCTTGCTATGCAAGTGAGTGCAAACTTGACATTCAGATCCTCAGCACCCACATACAATGTGAGATGTAGTGACAAAGGTCTGTGACCCTAGCACTGGGATGCTGGAGATGGGGGCTGGACCCCTGGAGCTCACTGGTCTTAGTCATGCAGAATCTGTCAGCTCCATGTTCAGTAAGAGACCATGTGTCAAAACTAATATGGAGAGTCAGAGAGAGAGAGACACCTGATATCAAACTCTGATGGTCATTCACGCATGTGCGCATACACCAGATATGCATAGGAACACATGAACAAACGTGATAAACAATGAAAAAAATAACTTCTCAAACATCACTTTAAATCTATAATCATATCCCAAATGTAAAAATTATCCTACAAAATAATTTAGGACAAATAAGGGAGAAATGGCATAATTAAATCATAATCTCAAAAAGGTAAAAAGAAAGTAAAAATTAATAAAACTATAACCGCTGAGTATATTAACTAAATACATCAATTATAATCAATCAAATGTGTTATGTGATTATCTAATAGCAAACTTGGTAAGTTGGCATGCCAACTATAATCTCCAAGTGCACAGGTCGTAAGTAGGTGGTAGAGTTTCTCCTGTGTTGTGTCTGAAGTATATGTTTTCTTAATTTTCTGATTTAACCAATTTCCTCAATATTATCCTTCTTTCTGATATGTCAGTGTGTGTTTCTCCACATGAGCTTCATGTTTATATGACTGTCTAACACTGCCATTCTTCCATTTTGTCTTTATTTCTTCCTTTTTGCCTTCCTCTTACAAATCCACTGTTATCACACACTGTCCTGCTTTCCTCCTGCACAAGTATCTGGATTAATGGCACTCAGTGTTTCTATTTTTCATGATCAGATTTTTAGACATATTTCTGTATTATGTATAAAACAGATTTCCAACTGACCTAGGCCAAAATCCAGGGCTCACATTTTTTGTATCAATGTCACACCCCTTCCCCCCACCAGAGTTATGCCTGTTTTTTTTTTTTTTTAATTTTCAGGAGATCCAACCCAGGATGTAATAACTGAGCATTCTATCTCTGAGCCAGTACATCTCCAGATTACCAAATTTATATTTAATACTTTCAAGCCACATATTTTCATTTCACTTCCCAGTTACTCCTGTGTTGTATTCACTGCATAATGACTATGTGTCTGTGTCTGACACAAGTGTGAATCTGTTGCAAATCCTCTCAGTTCCACTAGACTCACACCAAGGGAAGGGGAGACCCCAGTGTGACTCCTTCATGACAACCTCCTTTCTTATTAATCCTGATTCTTTTGTCCAAATTTCCATTTGGTAAATGTATTTTTAAAATGTACTATTCTTACACATCTTTGAGAATTTACTATATGCACACATGTGCTTTGATGACATTCGCACCCCCACTATTGATCTCCAACTCCACCTGGATCTCCCCTGCTATGCATCCACCTCAACTTCATAACGTCACCTTTTTTCTCTTTATAACCCCTTGAGCCTAATTAGTGATTCCAGTGTGCACACGAGTGTGGTGCTATCCACCTGAGCATGGTCACCTACAAGGGGTACACACATATAGGAAACCCTCTATCGGATATCAGCTGTCAGTAATCCTCTGCTGTGGTTGGGGTTTCAGGTGCCTCTCTCCCATCCATGCTGGGATGTTGACTGGTTTTACCCAAGCAACCACAGCTACTGCTGTGAGTCCCTGAGTTAATGGTCCTGTCATGTCCAGGTGACACTATATTGTCTCAGTCCTCCCTGACTTCAGTCTTTCTTCTCTTTGTCACGTTCTCTGAGCCTTGGTGGAGGTGTGTGGTGGATGTAGAAGTCCCCAGTGATGACTGAGCACTCTACAGACACATAGTCTTTACCCTTTGACCAACTGTGAGTCTCTGTGTTAGCCACCATCCACTGTGCAAAGAAACTTTTGTGATAAAAACTGTAAGCTTCACTAATCCATAATAATGAAGAGATATGCATTTAAATGGGTGCTTGATACTGTTAAGACTATCAATGTCAAGATCTATCATACTAATAGTAGATTCTCCCTTAGGGCCGATGACTTCCTAGCCCAAGGTTTTTGGCCATATTTTATTCCCGTGGAATAAGGTTTAAATCCAATGAGAAAATGGTTGGTTATTCCCATGACATTCATGCTGCTATTGTACCCATGGGTATATCTTGGCAGGCTGGTGGTTCTATAACTCACAGGATTTGTAACTAGGTAATGCTGTAGATGATCTCTGTCCCCTAGAAGCTCACATAACACCTTCCAGTACTCTGAAAGTTATCCAGCAAGAAAGAAGTTTCCAGGTCAGTGCCAGTCTGAATTCTCTACATTCTGTGACAAAGCATATAGTGTCCAATCAATAGTCCTACCACCTTAATCTAGTGGGTGTCCAAGAGCAATGTCAGAACATGTATTTTTAGTAGGGTCTTTGCCCCTACCAAGCAACAACTTGAGGGAAGGTATACCACATGTAGCACTGGACTTTTATATGGAGGTCCTTGGCTTCTGGATAGAGCATTATCCCTGATGTAAGTTACCTTCCTTTAAACTAATATGATTTTTATAAAATAGTGGCTTCCATTATGACATTTACAAACATCCTTAGTGTTAGTTATCCCTTCCCCCATTTCCTCTTCTGCCCTACTCTTACATCACTCCCAGTTAAACCTCCTTCCCGTTCCTCTTTCCCTCCACATATGACCGATTTTGTTTTTGTATCTGGAAATTCTCCGTAGAAGTTGGCTTTTCTGAACTCTCACACATCTGAGACAATATTTCTGTTCCTTTCATTTGTCTGGGCAAATACTCTTGGGAAATGGATTTCTACTCTAAAACTTGTTAGATTGTTATGTTGTCTTCCCATGTTTCATTCAAGGAATCTGTTAGGGAAGTCGGATTTTCACCCCTCGATGTTGAGGCTGTTTCTTTTGTTTGAAAACTTGATAGTTTTTTTTTTTTTTAATCTTGTTATTCCAAAAATAATTTCCAGGGTGTATAGATAATGATGATTTGTTATGAGTTACTGGATTTTCAGAGATCAAGTTTTTCTTTCTCAGGTCTTACAAGAAGAAAACAGCTCATAGGCAAAAACAGGAAATTGTTATTTTAGATATATGCATATATGTTATGATGGTTAGCTATGTGTTTTATCCTAGTCTTATTGTATCTTTTTCTGTGGTGTTTGCTAGATATCCCTCAGAGGTCTGCTCTTTTGGAAATGTGGTGGATCTGGGGAAACGGGGAGGTAGGGGGTGCTGGGAAGAGTGGAAGGAGGAACTGTAGTCTGGATGTATTGTATGAGAGAAGAATAGATACAAACCAACAAATAAAAGTTAAATAAACCCAAACTCAAACAATAACTTATCGTTTGAATGGAGGGCACTCTCTATTCACATTTCTCTGGGGGCATACAGGAGTTTGTGTCTTAGAAGAAACCTTCTCATATTTTCACCTCCGGGCTCTGTAGACTAAGACACACCCAGGGTGTGAAGCCCTGGGGCAACAGCTATCATTGCCTTATATGAAGGCTCCAGCCTGCAGCACCAAGGAAGAACAACAGGGACTCTGTTAAGCCCCACAGCACAAGGTGTCTACCAAACCCGAAGACCCGAAATTGGTGCATACTATGTGCTAGATTATCCATAAACAGAGACATCACTTCCCAATGATTATTGTGTTAACTTCCATCATTGACATAATGCCTGAGATATATGTTTATTAAGGGAGGAAACACTCATTTATTCATTGGCCACATGAGTTCAGAGGTTCCATCTATGGTAACATGGCTCTGTTGTTTTGTGACATGTGGTGATGAGAACATCATGGCATGGTGGCAGGTGGTGTTTCTTATCTTACCACAGCCAGGAAGCAGAGAAAGTCAGAAAAGTTGCTTCAAAGGAAGGATAGACTGCTCAAAGAAGGTCTGGTGACCTATTTCTGGTAATCCATTCAGATCTGAACTCATCAGAAGGTTTATCCTTTAATCGCTTCAGCACCCTCATTATAAAGTCTAGTTTATATCTAAAACAAAAGTCATGTTAGGTTTTACCCTATTTCTCTGGCTGTCCAGCCTCCTGTTCCTGGCCATCCAGGAAGTGTGCAGCCCCTCTCCTGGCCTGGACCTCGAGTTCGACCAGTCATTGGTTGGCCACTCCCACAAGTTCTGTACCAATATTGCCCCAGTACATCTTGGGGGCAGGGCAGATTGTAGGTCAAGATTTTGTGGCTGGGTTGGTGATGTGGTCCTACCATTGAAAGCTTTGCCTGCTTACAGAAGGTGGCAGATTCAGGCTCTATCATCTATTACTAGGAGTCCTTGATAGTGTCACCCTTGTAGATTCCAGGGAGTTCCCACTGTACTAAGTTTCCATATGGCCCTCCAAGTATGCCCAAATTCCAGTTGTCCTTCCCCTTACTCTCTCCCATCATCACTAACAGCTGATCCCTCCTGTTCCCATCCCACCCATGCCCAGTCCACCTGAAAAATCTGTTCTATTTCCCCTTCCCTGGGAGATCCCTCTAGAGTCCTCCTTGTTACCTAGCCTCTCTGGTTTGATAGCATAATTATTCTTTATTGACAGCTAATATCCATTTATAAGTGAACACATACCATGTTCGCCTTTCTGGGTCTGGGTTACCTCACTCAAGATGATTTTTTTCTAGTTCCATTGACTTGCCTGCAAATTTTTCTCTTCTTTATATTTGGAATAGACTCAACTCAGTCTTTATATTCTCAATATCCATTTTATTCATGGGATGTCAGACCCTTATCATCTTCTAACTCAAACTGTAATAGAATTACCATATTTCCCCTGTATGGTTCTGCATTAAACCCATCTCTGTTCCCTTTCATGCTAGTGCCTTTTATTTTTTTTCTACTCAAAAAATATTTACTGAGCAAGAACCTCTGGCCAGCATTATTCTAGGCAGCAAGGAATAGGTATAAATGATAAAATCGACATTTTCTCAGAGTTTAATGTTTTACTGAACTATTTTACATACTTGCTTCTATTGCCACTCGTAAATGCACATTACCTTTAACCTAGGTGCTATAGGTTGGGTTTATTTAGAGACAATCCTGAAGATTAGCACTGGAGTGTGTGTTCAGTACTTTGATCATTGCTATGTCTGGATAACTACGAAATGAAAGGTCAGGGGTATTTACACAAGCTGTCGGTTTCAGTGTATGCTAGTCCATCATGGTGTGGACAGTGTGGCAGACAGGCCTGATTCATATGGCTGTGGCTTTGCACAACCAGTTAGCTGGTGGCTATAATCCTCAAATTCCTGCAGCCAGTGACAGGCTTCCTCCAGCCACACCCTTTGTCCCAAAGGATACACAACCTTCCAAAACAGTACCAGAGGTTGAGAGCTAAGTGTTCACAGGCATGAGTCTATAGGGAACATTCTACATTCAAACCATGACAGATTACTTTCCATTCAAGTCAGAAGGTGTCCCAGGATACAATGTGAGGAAGAGGAAGGCTAAGTGATGGAGAAATGTGAAAGAAAGTCTTTCGGACTGTGAACAACTGCGGCTTAGTTCAGCTGCAGACCTTTGGTATGGCAGACTACACAATGAAGGGTTCCAGTTCTGGAAGCTGTTGTTAGTAGAGTGGCCAGGGAAACATTCTCTGAAAATGACAGGAGGGACGGAGGCCCAAGTGAAGGAAGGAATGGCTAGTTATTCACTCTGGAAAGAGACTTCTAGTCTGGAGAATGTCTGGCATCCACAGGGGTAGTGCCCACATTGCAGGAGCAGGGTGATGCCGGGGAAAGCTCAGACACACCAGCCACGTGGCACCTCCTCTTGCATGTTCTTCCATCGCTGGCCCTATTGTGCCTCAGCTGTGGAGTTGAATGATCAAGCTGTCCCACTGAGATGCCTTCATGAACCTTTCAATGGCTTCAAAGGGCCGACTTCTCACTTGTTTTGCAGTGTTTTTGGATGGCGCTGCCTGTTTTTTGTATTTGTTTTTTCATCCTATCCAGAGGCAGTGTGTATCTATCTCTTTCCCATCATTCTCTGTGCTTTCCTTGGCTGCTCAGAGACTGAGAAGACAGCAGGCAAACACAACAGCAGCAAGCTCTGGGTTTGTAGCTTGTTAGTCTATCTTCCCCTTCTATTCTTTTTTCCTTCTTCCCCCCTCCTCCCACTTCTTCTCCTCCCTCTTGTTCTCTCCCCCCCCATCCTTTCTCTTTATTTGTCTGCAGCAATAGCCTTCTGCAGAGGAGGTCTTTTTTCCATTCCCACTGCAAGCCAAGCAGCTATGTCTTATGTTTTGATTTTTCTAAAGCACAGGGAAATCAGTGTTCCTGCACAGACAGCAGCAGGGGCTGAGCTAATAGGCAAGGGCAGAAACCGGAGGAGCCCTGTGTGGAACAGCAGGCAAGAACAGCCTCAGTCAGGAAAGTCTTTCCTCCTTCATTGGCTTCCAAGAGCTTTGGTCCCAAGGGGATCTGAGAGGAGGTGCACTAAAGGCAGAGAGCTTTGGAAGTGCTAGCTGGCAATGGCCAAGATCACTTGCATATGTGGAACAGCAGTGGCAGTGAAACTCACAGGTTCTCAACATTCTCCACCTCTGATATTTGTTAAAATGTTGTTTTCATCCACGGCCTTCTTCCCTTTTTGTCTACAGAGCTTTGTGCAAGACCTGGCACGCTCGAATCCTAGCACCAAGCAAGTACTAATAATGTGCTTGTAGATAGAATGCTGCTCCAGTGCACGGGCATAATGGCATAAAGAAACTACACCGCATGCTGCACAGCTGGGCCTGAGTGCCCAGCTCTAAGGCTGTCAGAAAGCTGTCCTCTCTTAGAAGTAGTAGGGGGCAGAGATAGGGGGTAGCAAGGCAAACAGCCAGCACGAGGCCTGTGGGCCCTCTGCTTCTCTTTCTTGTTTCTTGTTGCCTCGGGTGAACAGGTGTTCTCTTTCTGGGAACTGCACCAGGTATGCTTTTAAATCCACTTTGAGTGCTTTTCCAGTTCTTTCTAAATCCTGGAATGCAGTGGATATTCGCTTTAGTTCATGCACTTTCTTCTCTGCTTGTGTTTATGTTTGTGGGAAACTGGAAAAAGTCTATGAGAGAGAAATGTACCAGATAATTCATTTCTCAGAGTGTTTCAAAATCATTGGGCCAATTCAGAGGTACAGCAGATGTAAAATTATATAAAAAATGCTGTATTTAATACAAACCGATTTTTATAAATTTTATACTTTTCTCTGAATTAAACATTTTTTCCTATATTTAGGGAGGTCTCATATTAATTTATGAATATCACTCGAGTTTGTAAAACTATTTTCTTCTTTAGGCACCCCTGCCCAGACCTGTGCTCTAAATACTTCCCTGTTCCGTTTACAGGATGGCATGCATGAAGATATGAAAATATAAATGCATTATTATGTATTTTGATATTTACCTATTTTCTCCACTTAGTTTCTAATAGAGATCATTTTTGTGATTGGATGATTACGTATCAGCATGTATATATTTGCATAGTCCTATGAGAGAGTTTGTATTTTACTGTAATTACAACATAGCTAAGGAAATACTGGGATACCGTTGGGTGAATCTTGTTTTGTTAGAAGAAAATAATAGTATTAATGTTTACAACTTTAAGTGCTTTCTGATAAATTTTGTGAGTGGTAATGTATTTCTCATACCAGAGCAAATCACTTCTAACCCTCTTATGGTCAGTGTTGGATGGACAGTCATAGTTCCAACAGAATTTTTCTCATAATTCTGGGTACTTACTGTTTTATTATTTATTTTGTCATTTAATCGATTTTTAAAACTTTATTAATATTATTAATTTTAAATTATTAATTTATATTTAATATTAATTTCTGGGAACTTATTATATATCTTTTTTCTTATTCATTTGTAAGATAACATTTGTTTTTGTATAGCTTTGCGGTGACACACACCAACCTACACAAAAGGCTGAGGGTTTCCAAGGAAGTTAGGAAAGAGCTTTCGAGTTTCTATTCTCTGTACTGAGTTAGCATGGACTTAGACTCAGTATCAAGAGAAGACTAAGGAAAATCAGCCTAGGAGGGGCAGGGTCCATGCTCTGGTTCTGAGACAGAAGGGAAGGAAAAATAAAGTTGTCCATGAGAGTGACTGAGCCCAACCTGTGTAACAGAGCACTAATGCTCAGAGCAGAAATCAGAGAAGGGAATCAGTCAGAGATAGATCTTAAAATCTGAGTCACTACACACACACACACACACACACACACACACACACACACACACACGTCCATATGCAGACTCACATATATCCACACACATATGCTCATATGTACAATAAATAAATAGGCTTAATGTGTATCATGTTGCTTTTCACAAAAGTTCTATGAGAAAATATTATTCCCATTTAATAGAGAAGATACTTGAAGCTGACATTCTTAACTTCTAAATCATTCTCTTTCTCTTTTGGACCTCTGTCTGCAGTCAGTACATTAGAGAAGATGGGGCAAGACCAGATCCTTGGGAACCTGTCCTTCCCAACTCCCGCATTTCTGTTAGTAACAGGGCATTTAGGACCTTTCTCTGGGGTGGGGTATATCACAGAGAGGGGCACAGAGGGCCTCTTGATGATATCTGTGAGGCTTTGAGCAGCATCTTCCGAGTTTGAGCATCACAGTGTGAACTACAGATTGAGGTAAAGATGGCTTGGATTGGAATACATGTATCACCTTCATTTATGGGTATGTTTATGGGAATCTAAGTTAAAGGTGGTATAGGGAGCACATCACTTTATTGTTTATAATTTATTAATTATAATGAGCTTTCGCCTGGAAATGTCGACTTTGAAGGTATATATGTCAAGGCTGGTCACAACCTAGTGTTGGGTGATGACTGCAGACTGTGTTTTGGTGCTCTCCCACACATCTCCAGTCAGCTTGAGCAAATGACCACACTTGTCATTTCCCACGTAACTCTCTTTCACCTTATCTGAAAGGATCCACAGGCAGTAAGGCTGACATGTGGTCTTGTCTGTTTCTAGCTACATGTAAAAATGTATATCACTGTAAGCCATTTCTGTAGCCTATTTAATTTGTCTCCCTTCTTCAGACTGATAAGTTTTCATTTTTGTTCAAGATTGCGTAGAATAAATTTTGAAGATAATTATAGGAGATTATATATTAAAGCTATCAAAATTACCTCATAGATTTCTTTCTCAAATACGTATTTATTATATACATAAAGCATTTCCAAGTGTCCCTTTTCAGGCATGCACTTTAATTTTTTTAACTTTTAAAAATTATTTTATTTTATTTTGTATGAGCTGTTTTCCTGCGTGCATGCCTGTTCGCCACATGTGTGCAGTGCCTGTAGAGGTCAAAAGAGGATGCAGGATCCCTGAGATTGTAATGACATGTGGTTGGCAGCCTCCTGTTAACAGCTCAGTCATCTGTCCAGGCCTCAGGCATTAACTGTAAAATTTGCCTTAAGAAAAACACTTTTTTAAGTTATACAATTTGCATTCATGGCTAACCATATGTTGTCAGAAAAATCCCAACACACAGTGTTCAGAAATACCTTATATTTTAACAATCAGTGATGCAATAGCAATAAATTAACAGAAAGGAATGATTTCCTTATTAATGGGCATAGTTGAAAGCAGATCAGCAATGTCAAAGGAGGTTACTTTGCTACATCCAGTCCTCATATTCTTCCTATATAGTGATTTTCCATTTCTGTGGACTCATGATTTACCACTGGTTCTCTGACCATAGCTAGTTAAAGACAGAGAAGAGAAAGAGTAGGAAATTCTTCAAAATCGGTATTGAGGTGTCATGAACACCTCCATCTTCATTTCATTGACCAACCACCAGAGCTCAGTGAGGGCTGCGCCTACCTACAGTGAAATCTGGGAAAGGTAACTGCCAGCTCAAAAGAAAATAGAAATAAAATTTGGGAAGAATTAGTTACATATATGTATATACATTTCAGCAATATATATATATATATATATATATATATTACATAGGAACAACAAAGACTTTTAGACAATATAGTGACATGACTTATCTGTGGAATGTTCATCTTAATGGCCATATGAGAGAATTATTGGAGAGATATGGTTCTAGAAATAGCAAATTTTAAGTACCGAAGACAAACATCAACAGAGTGTTAATGGTAGTTGTTGGGGTAGAAAAAGAATCCAAAGCTGATTTCAGAACTATGTAGGAGATAGATTCTGGTGCTTGTTAATGCTTGATTAGATATAGAAACAGCATCAATTCCTAAAAAATTCAGTTTCTTAGGCAATGCAATATACATTTTTCAGTAGTTAAAGATTATTTTATTATTTTATATGCATGGGTGTTTGGCCTCCTTGTGTTACATGTGTACTGTATGGGTGCAGTATTTACAGAGGCCAGAAGAGGGTGTCAGAACCCCTGGGATTGCAGTTAAGGACAGTTGTGTGATGTCCTGTGAGTGCTCAGAATGGAACCTTGAAGAGCATTCCTTCACTGCAGAGCCGGCTCTCCGGACCCTGTAAATGCTAGCATTCATTGAAACCAACACACAAGGAGGAACAGATCTGTGGAGAGAAAGAACTTCTTGAAATGTTTGGTTGCATTCCCTGTGGGATGTCCAAATAGAGGGTCAGTTGGAAATAAGAGAAGGGAGCATGGAGTATAGCAGCAAAGAGAAGGAAAGGTAGCTAAGATTCGACACTTCAGTGCTACCTGGTGGTCATGATACCGAGCGGAGTAACGTTTTTACCAGAACATGGAAATACTTTCATTACTTCTGATGCAGACCTCTGAGGTATCCATTGAAACAAACAGTCCCACCTTTCAGGTTCCATGGTGAGGAGGGCTGCTCTTACCCCAGTTGTCAGAAAATAAATAAATAAAAAGCAACGATTAAAATCAACAAAATGAAGTGAGCATTAGGCCTATAAAGGAAAAGAGGCCCCATTACCAGTGTTTCCCCTTCAGAGTTGACAATGGAGTAGAGGGAGGTAGAGGAAGAACTCCATAGTGTGGTTGAGCCTGGGGGTCGGAAGTTCATTTCCTACATGGAGTTTGGCTGTCCTTGAATGACTGTGAAATGAAAGTGAATCAGCCAGAGAGCTCATGTGAGGCCAAAGACAGGGCAGAGGGAAATAGGCAGGTTGACTATCTTGTGAAAATAAACTGATAATGTTGATATTTTTTGCACACCTAGGGAACTCTTTTTGAAGTCCTTTCCAAAGAGGAACTTAGAACTAAGCATTCTGGGATGACAGCAATGGCAACAGTACTAAGAAGGAATTTAATCTTTCAAGAAGTCACAGAGGAACCCATTTCTTTACAAGCATGCATTACAGTGCAGTTGGTAAAAGACATCTGTTCCATTTCTTACCTCATTGCGTTTGTTCTCTGAAAGGCTCAAATGAGAAAGCACCGGCTTGGTGACGCTGTCTTTATCACTGCGGGCTGAGTCTGAACTGAAAGGTTTGATTGTGTGGATTCAGGATCAGAACCAGAATTGTGTGCCACCAAGTTCGATCACCATTCCAGCCGGGCTCCTAGGCTTTGACATTGTGAAGAAACGGTGGCAGATCAGAGGATAAAAAGAAAAATCATTGCAGATAAAATTCGGCTCACACATTTTAAAGACAGGTGTGTGCTCTATACCGTCGGGGTGCAGGGTCAAGCTGTTAGCGCTGATGAGATGGCAGGAGAGCAGAACACATTTTATGTTGTGATGACAGTGAGTGGCCAACATGCTGATCTTTAATCCCCGTGTTTGCCGGAGGGAAAACGTGAACAGGGCAGCAAGGTAAACACTCCTAAAGCAGTTTCTTCAAATGCCACCTGAAAACCCCACATCTTCCCAAGCCCTTCTTAGGGTGCCAAAGAGAATTCTATCCCTGGCTAGTGAAAGTCACCTTCCCTTGCCTTTTCCCTGTTCGTAACAATCAGACAAGAATTACATAGGGATAGTGCAAGGAAAGTTTTCTGTATTATATTATTTTTCTGTGGTATCCATGGATATTTTCCCTAATTTATTTATAATAATTAATAGATGCCGTTTTATCAGTGTACTCCTTACAATTAGAATATGAAATCTCAGAATTTTAAAGTCTGTGTAGTTATCAATAAAAATCTGTCTCCTTTATAGCCGTATATAATTTTCACGTCAGGGAAGCAATATGTCATAAAAATGATTACTGCTTTATGACTGTCTATTCATTTTTGATATTGCTTGTAGGGTACACATGAGTTAAATATACAGAAAGAAGCAAATAGAAAGAGGGGAATATAACAGGGAAATGGAGGGAGGAGAAAGTATGAAATGCACAGCCATAGTGCATAGATATAATATCGCTTTAACTAGGGATCGTAAATTAAAGATCTGGGTACAAGTTATAACCACGGACTTAAAAGCTATAATATTAGAATTAGAAAAAGGAAAGATAAATCTTGTAGTTTGCTATACAAATCAGTAAATGCCTTCTATTTCTTGACTTAAAAAAAAAGAAATAAGACTTGAGTTCCTTTTATCCCTTCTGCTACTGCTTCAAAGAAAAAAAAAAATCCACCCACTCCTCAAATCTCTGTCTATATGTAATTTCCCAGCTCCCTGGAGGCTTGGTGAATTGTGTTGCATTCTCCCAGAGAAGAAGATTGCCTGTCTAAGAACTGTAGCGGATGGCGGCCTGGGTGCAGCTCAGCTATCACAGAATCTCCCAATAATGTACTTCTGAAGTCTGTAGGTGGTTCCAGGGGCCCTGGGATTGCACTTCACACAGGTGACTGGCTCAGACCGCTACAGCACACTCTCATGAGATCGGAATGCAGGCTTGGCAAAACCCTGAGCCATATTCCCCAGGGAATGGGTATAGTAGGTAACAGTAGAATACCTACATGGTTAAAATATTTATACTAGTATTGCATAAATATTTCCATTTGACCATTTAATGTAGTTTAGAAAATGAAATCTGTTCATGTTAAAAAAAATTACATTCAAAGATCTCTACATTGCAAGAACTTAGTAAGTTAAAAGTGAGTGATCTATTGTTGAGAGTTGAGTATTTTTTTTTAATTTTCCCTAAACTATGCAGAGTGCTTTAAAGTATAATTTGTGGATTTATTATTTACCACTACTTTGTTAAGTATGTGCTTGTATAAAGCTTGATTTATTATGGTGTGTACATGTGTACTGTGTGTGTGTGTGTGTGTGTGTATTTGTGTGTGCAGGTACCTGCATACCACAGTGTGTATATGGTGGTTAGAGGACCATATGTAAGGGTAAATTCACTTCCATTGTGGGTCCCAGGGATGGAACTCTGGTTTCGAGCTTGTGTAGCAGGCTCTTCCGCACCCTGAATCTTCATACCAGCTAAGTGTATACTCCTACAATGGCTGTACTATGGGTACGGAAGCACAGAGTTTAAATAACACCCGAAATTCCCTACTTATCAGAAGCTAATCTAGGAATAGCATTCACATGTCTTTGGACTTGAAAACCTGGATACTTGTAATTTTAATTAAAATTGGTTGTTTTGTAAGTTTTAGTGTTTTTTTTTTTAAGTAAGTAAACTGGTGATTCATAATTGGGAGTAATATGTATTTTTTATTTTAATGTTTTATTAGCATATACTAATTATATATACTACTGTGTTTTATTATGACATTTTAATACATGTACATAATATATTTCAATCATTCACCCTCATATCACCGTCTCTTTTCCCCCTGCCCACCCCTGTTAATCTTCTTCCTCTCCCCACCCAGTTCTCCTTTGAATTTCGTGTCTCTCTGTTGATGACACAATGGGCTTATTAAGGTGGTTTATAGGTGAAGGGCGGGCGCTTGTTTACTGGAGGATTGCACCTTAGGAGTGGGTATGTTTTTAAGAAAATATCTTTTCCTCCTACATAAATTGTTATCTGGACATGAGTCCTTGTGAAAGTGTGGGGCCCCATGAGTTCTTTCCCCTTCCATGAAGGGGTGCGGACACATCCAATCTTGTGGAGATGTATAGCAATTCATCAAAGGTGCTGTGAGTTCAAGAGTCCATGCCATGCCCATGTTGGATCTTGGAACGTAGTATAAAACCTACAAACAATGTAGGCAATTGCTGTTGTGTTAATTGCTCACTAGAACTAATTGGTGAGAAGCCAAACACCTGGTTTCCAGGGCTTACAACAATCAAGCTGGAACTGGGCTGGAAGCCTCCTCCCTGTTGGCTAGATCTCATACTGCTGGGAGTTGCTAAGTGGGATGCAAGGAGAAAATTGTCATTGACTGTCTTACTCATCTCTGGGCCCTGTGTGCAACAATATCAACCAGCGAGTCGAGACGAGTCCACTGGTAATTATGATGGCAACTCTATAATAGGGGTAACCAACTGCATTCATCTGACTTGAGAATAGCTCCATAGATAAGAATTAGCACCTGACACTGTCAACCTAGTCAAAAGCCCATGGCAGAGAGAGGGTCATAGGTGTAGCAGTAGCTATTGTGTTGGTCTACAAAGAAAACAAGGAGACACTTTCATAGATGCATATCCTGCCAGACCTCAGCAGAGGGAACCATCTGTCATGGCAAGCACTATACTGGGCAGTGGAATGCTGATTGTCTGATCTCAGGTGTTTTTAATGATACAGAAGGCGTTCTACTAATACACCCCCTCCATCACTCAAGGCCTATTTACATAATGAAGGAAACCCGTAGCCTAGTTTCACCCCACAATCCTTAGCAGCCGAGCTATGTTACCCTTAAGGTAGGGAGCTCGAGGCCTAAGGGAAGTGTTCTCTCTCTGTTTCTGTAGATTGTGGGAGAGGGACTACAAGAATTCCTTCACAGTAACTTTGTTCTTCCACAATGGCTCAGCCAGAGAGCAGTGATCAGGTGCAGGTCATGAAGAAACAACCAACTTAATCACAGATTTACATAAAGCCAACACCTGCAGATAATACAAATTGCCAAGGCTTAGGCAGCCTTTTCCCCAACAATGTACAGAACCATTATGAACATAACTAGAAATAAAGTTCACCAAGACATGGGCCTTCTAGTTGAGAAATTATTGCTGTAACTTTGCTAAATAGGTACCATCAAATGACTTTCTAAATAAATATGTTTATATGCATCAATTAGTCTGCTGTGAACTTTGGTCAAAGAGGCTTCTTTTTTATAGTGTATGTGTGCCAGGGATTAGCAGCAGAGTTATTACTGGTCAAGGCACAAAGAATAAATGGCTGTTAAATGTCCAGTTATAAATGGAGCATCGATAAGAACCCCCCCCCAAGGCTTAGGGAACATTGAAGAAGAATGCATTTTCGAAGAGTAGGTCCAAGAATTCTCTGAAGAAGAAATATAGGTTAAGAGATGAAAGTCCATACTGTGTTGATCCAGCTATTCCCATTCACCTGATGGTTCACAGATGTTATGTCTAAGCTCTGCAGTTCTTCCCTTTCTTTCTTCTCTCTCTCTCTCTCTCTCTCTCTCTATCTCTCTCTCTCTCAGACAGACACACACATACACACACATACACTCCATTCTCCAAGCCTGGACCTCTCAGCCAACACTGCCAGTGTTTCCTGTTTCCATCCTTGTAGAATTCTGTATCCTCCAGGATCAGGGCCATTGGCTGTGTGTTTTTTTTTTTTTTCTTTCCTGTCCCGAGTCAAACAGTTCCAGTGACCGTACCTTATACGTTTGTGCGGCACATGTTCCCTTGACTCTTCTTACCATTACGAACCTCCCACTGATGCCTGTCATTGCTCACCAAACTAGTTCCAGATCTTTCTCAGACCTCTTGCGCTTCCAAAGTGAGGGCGCTTGCTCTCAACTTTCTCAAGGAAAAATGTTAGACTCTCTGTGGTGGTATTTTATTTAGCAACTTTCTTGACATTTAACAATATCAACCCATTTTTTTCTCTCCTTGGGGTGTTTATTATACCTCTACACTGATTGAAGAGGAGCTCCCGAGTCTCTCGGAAAAGAATCCGCTCTTGTTCAAGATCCGTCCTGTTCTCCTTCATGCTGTCCTTTCTCTATTCCTTTCGGTACCTCCGTCTCCCTCTTCCCCCATGCTCCACTCTGTAAACATCCTCAAAATTGCTATCCGTGCTTGAGAGCATAGGGATCCTCACAAACGTCCTCAGGAAGACTGGAAGTTCTTGATCCTTAATATTTCTAGACACAGCCAGCTGGGTGGTGGTGGCTTAAGCCTTTAATCCCAGCACTCGGGAGGCAGAGGCAGGCAGATTTCTGTGAGTAGGAGGCCAGCCTGGTCTACATAGAGAGTTTCAGGACAGTTGCTACACAGAGAAACTCTGTCTGGATGTCTCAGAAGAAACAAAAACAAAAAAAAGTTTCTAGACACAGGCACAGATGGATTAGACAATGCTGCAAAGGCTCAGATAACCTGGATTTTGGGACACGAAGACACAAAGGAAGAACCTGCATTCCAGCAGGGCATTCGGAAAGGTTTACTGGACATTCAGCACGTTTCATCATGAAGTCATACTTAGCACAGCACCAGCCTGTAGGACCCTGAGTGATATAGACAGATGCCTCAGGGGCTGGAGGCTATTATAGAAAAATAGTAGAAATTACAAGACTAACAGATCCTTTTCTAAATTCCAGGGCATTTCTGGAGAGAAATGACTTAGCTGTCAGATACACTTCTCTGGCTAACTATCTCTTAATACTAGATAGCTATAAAAATTGTTGCTGCCAACATGATTTTTAAATTAGACCAATTAGACTGCAGAATCAGGAGTCTAAGCCCCATGTGCATGTAAGGAGCAGGGAAACCTGCTTGGAGAAAGAAACTAGGCTTCCTTTTTAGGGGACAGAATAATGAGAACACTGGGAAGACAGCTCGGATGGGAAAGTTCTTGTGGGGTAAACACAAGGGCCCGAGTTTGAAAACCAGGAGCCATGCACAAGTTCCAGGCTTGGCGATACACATGTGTAATCTCAGCAGAGACTGGAAGATCCCTGTCTAGTCATTCTCTCCCAATTTGTGAGAACCAGGCCAATAAGAGACTGCGTTTCATAAACAAGGTGGACAGCTCCCTTATCCTCTCTTCCACATATGCGTACATACACATGCACACATAACTGCTTATACACGGGTGTGACTGTACATAGACAGGCACACACAAACACAAGTACACAAACATACACACAGAGAAGAAAAGTTTTTGACTTGATTTACAAGCATACCTTTAAATGCTTCTTAATCCTTTTCAATTACTTTGAATAAATTGTTGAGTCTGCTAGGTACCTAAGCTATTCTAGAGGATGCAAATATATTATGATATGCTGCTATGAAATCTGTTTTAGGTGAAGGAAAGGTTTAATGTATGTGGGGAAATTAGAAAACATGCTGAATTTTAAGTAACAGTTTAAGTATGTGATCAGCAAATAATCTATAAGGATGCTCCCAAAAGGGGAGCCAAGTATTGGCTGAAGATGTCTGCAGGGAAAGTAGAACAGTCAAGAGAGAGGGTAGAAAGGCTGTGAGAGGAGATGAGGTAGGCGTGTTAGCATGGGACTCTGCGGTTTCAGCTGTAGGAATGTGAATAGGAGCCTGGCCTAGTTATTGCAAAATTTTAATATTCGCATTGGAGAGATAAGGGTAGAGACAAATACGTACATAAAAGGAGTCAAGTTATCTTCTCTGTTGGATCACTTCCAGGGACACCCTTCATTTGTCCTCCCACAGGTGTCTAGATAAGCCTTTCTTCAGCTCATGTCACCAAAGAATGGGCTCTGCAGCCAGCCTGTCTCTTTGATTACTTTTACTCCTTTATCTCCTACCACACGGCAGGGAACTGTCTTTGCATGACTTGGCATAGGTAAATGTTAGCACAGACGTGTTGCTGCAGTGAGGTGAGCGAATGAACGGATGGGCAGAGCCTACCCACGTCTGTTCTGCCCCAGACTCACTTGGAGGACACCCATTAGTCTCCGGTAGGAGCCTCCTCTGTTTAGGATGTCCACATAGCTTCTTGTCCAAGCAGGAGCAGTCAAGAGAGGAATGGATGACAAAATCAATATATTAAGAAATATCAGGCATGAAATAGGACAGCTCAAAAGAAGTTGTCCCTGCTAGGTTTCCTCCCAGGGATCCTGACGCCTCTACCTCATGTGTCTTCTTTCTTTGCTCAGGGGTGAAAAGAAATTTCACTTAGGGAAACTTGAGAAAAATATTCTCCTTTATATAGATTCTTTTTTTTTTTTTTGACTAAAAGAATTCTTACAAACCATTGGTATCTTGACAGCGTGGGCTTGATTCTAGACATTGTCACAATTAAATCAAAGGCATGGTTTTAACATTTTCAAATACAAATTTTAGTCAGGGAACTCAGAAATCACTGGCAATGGTTACTAGAAACAGATTCAGGAGGAAAACAAGTTCCTTACAGGACATGTTGAATTTTCTGGAGGAACCCATTCCTTATGAAAACGCCCAGTGACTCTAGGGTATGACTAGATTTAAGAGTAATGAGAAAAGAAGTCTATGAGATTCTTTCTGCATTGAGCCCAAGAGTAAATACTTTGTCATATATAATGCTTGCCATTGGCTAAGATAAGAGATGTAGAAGGATCAGCCGTATGAATTCATAGGTCTCAGAGCAGTATCCCCACCAGTGCTATTGGTTGTCACTCAAATGCAAGGTATCTACCTCCAACATTCCAAGCCTGAAGCTAGGTTCCGTCCTGATTTATTCCAGCATTAGCTGACTCATCTTCGTTCTCCTACCTTCTTGTTTTATACCTTGAAATGTTTGCAACAGGCGTCTAGCAGCCTGCCTTGTGTGCTTTAGTTGCTTGATCCCCCCAAGGGGCATGACTGCTTTTACTAGTTACTATCTCTGAAAGGTTCTGTCACCTCCTGATATGACTAAGGTCATGAGCATTTAGAGACATTCAAGCCATAGCAACCCAGATGTAGCTATTAGAAGAGGGTTCTTCTTACCACCCTCTTCTGAGTCAGTATTTCCTACTGCCCTGAATGATATGCACATGCTAGAGACATATAGTCAGCTCAGAGAGGTGAGCTCTTAGTGGCCTTTGGGTATTTCTGGGTTACTGTGGCACTTTGTCTGGAGCCTGAAAATAATTGTTTGGAATATGCCAAAGGGAGAACCTCATTAGATACTGAAAATGGAACCTCGGAGCCAGAAAACAACTTCCAGTTGCTTCAGGAGTAGAAAAAGGCAAAGACATGGAATCATAAAAGTAAAATCCAATATGTAATAGAAAAATGAAAGGGTGCATAGAGGAAGCAGGTGAAGAAATGAAATGTATAAAATGCTTTTTTAAAATTTAGAAGTCTTCAAAAAATCATGTGGTGTATGCTTTATCTCTCCCAGTCCAAACTCCAAGGGCATCTAATGAAAACATTGTGCTTTGCAGTATACATTTTGAAGGAAAGGGATAGTTTTACATTTGGTATCAGTCAGCAGATACAAATGAGCACAAGAGAACTCACACGAGCTCTTTTGGATTGAATTCACTCTTCATAAAAGCACTATAGTTACGTTTCTGAGAAATAATGGGAAATGGCTTTGCATGAGTCTTGATAGCTTTGTTCAGTCTTTAAATCCACCCCATCCCATCTTCAGTCTTTTCCTTCTGAGTTCTCTGATGCTATGCTGTTTTACAGATGAACCTATCAATTCCACTGGAGGCTAAGCGATGAGCTTTGCCTGGCAGTCAGGTGTAGGGTTAAGATTAGATAAAAGTCCATCAGGTTCCAGTATTTGCTAGACTCCCAAAGCCGGCCTTATTATGCAACCTGATAGTCGGAAAGCATCTACTGATTGTTTTTTTTTCCCCCACCACATTCAAAAGAATGCTTGTGTACCTTTGCAGATAGAGAACACATGAAGTTTTTAAAATCCAAAATTCCCATAATTCTTTCTCTTCCAAAGCTAACAAAATCCAGGGAATTTTTCGAGAAAATACATTTCAGCTTACGCAATAAGTACAGTGTAGTTAATAAACCAATGAGTATTTATTTGGCCTACTGAGATTCCAGGCACTTGTCACAAATTATACCGTGGTTACAATAAAGATTACAAAGGAATTACAAAGGAATGTATCCCAGAGAATCTGTTCACGATTAATTCCTTATCTCCCTGCTTTATTCATTTAAGACAGTTAAATTAATGGAAAGAGAAGTTGATCTGGAAAGGGTTAGTGGCTTATGTAGCATCAGATGGGTATAGAGTGTTAATGGTGCAGAAGTCTGGTTTATTCTAGGCACAGGAAATGACCTCACACTTCCCCTTCCAAGTAAGCTCCAAGGCAGAAAGGCAAAGTGATGCTTGGTGAACAGCCTATGAACAGACAGACCTGGAATATTCCTGACACCAAATAGAAGTTAAATATTTTAAAGACACTTTGCTTATCAAAGACAATCCTTTCTCTGAACCCTTCTCTTATTGTTAATAAATTTTCATGATGTAGCTATCCAATTTTCCTTAAATGGGGGGAAATGGAACAGTTTTATTATATTCCACCCCTTCTAGAGGCCTCTCAGTAAAAGTATTACAAAGAACAAGCCACTACAAACGCTCCAAAAATTTCCCCTTCCGCTTTCTGTAGGAGAAAAACAACCCTTAAGATTAATTGTGAGGCTTTCAGCAGAGTGTTGCCTAATTAAGGATGACCAAAGAAGAATGAGCCTTGGAGACTCCTTTAATTTGACAGGCTGGATACTTAGCGTGTTTGAGAGGAGCTTCTCAGGGGCAGATCTGCAATCTATTCCATTAGTATAGACCTTTGGAACTTTGCTCAGACAATAGCAGTGCACAAAGGAATAACTGCTTCCATGGATAACAAACATTTACTGCATTCGCTTGCCCCGTTTCTCACCTTCTTAGTAGAGATTTCATTACTGAAATGAAAGAACTGTTTTAGGGAAACAATTGCTTCAAGGTAGAGACTTCACTGAAGTTGTGGGTTTAGCCATAGCCGCCTTGAGTATAATCTCTACCCGCAGGTTGGGTCAGAACATTTTGAAGAGACTCGAGCTGCACTTAAGTGCCGCTTCTATTATTTTCAGCAAACAGTGTTTTTAATGCTGCTTTGTTCTTCCCTGTTAAAGCTTCCCATTAGCAAGTGCTGATTGATGCTCAAAAGACAGAGCATTACAGGAAGATGAGCATTGCATGCTAATTACTCTAAATTTGGGGTTGGGGAGAGATGTGGGAAGACATGAGTAAATGTTATAAACATTTCAAAAGAGAAAAGAATGATCCACAGGAAGGGAGATGGGCTAATGTGGTATTCAGGCAACAAAGCAGGCACTTGAGCTCTGTAGTTCTCTCTCTCTCTCTTTCTATCTCATCTCTCTCACCCTTCCTCCCCATTTCTCCCTCCCTCTATTCCTCTCCCTCCCTTAAAGGTATATAACATAGTTTGGAAACACATATGTATAGTTGTCAAGCAAATTAATATGTTTTATATCACATAGTTTTGTGTGTGTATACACACATACATATACACATACATCTATATGTCTATGTTTGTGTCTGTACATGTGTGTTCAGGCACATATTCACGTGTGTGTGTAAATTGCATATGGGATCCAGAAGTCAATGTTAGGTATCTTCTCAATCACCTTCTACACTACATTTGAGCAACGGGCTCTCCCTGAATCCGGAGCAATATGGCAAGGCTAGCTGGCCAACAATTTCCAGGGAGCTCTCTGCTTCTGCCTCCCTAGCACTGAGATCACAAGCAGGCACTGAAATGCTAGGCTTTTGACATGGGTGCTGAGCTCTAGCATAGCAGGCACACTACCAACTGAGTCATCTCCCTAGCTCCTGGAATAATTACTCGTTTGAATGATAGATACACCTAGCACTATTCCCTGCAAATTCTCAGGGCACAGTGCAATATTACTACATTCCTTATGCTGCAGAGTAGATTTTTTCAAATACAAATACAACTTTAAACATACATCTCTCCAATCCATGTTCCACCTTGTCCCTAATAACAATTGCTACACTCTGTTTTGATGAGTTATGAGTGATAGCTGAATGGGAGTGCCTGTGACCCATTTACCTGCTCTTGGGACTGTTTTTTTTTTTTTTTCTTTTTTTTTCCCTACTGGGTTACCATGTGAGAGCTTGATGTGAGGGCCTACCCTGATTGCATCTTGTTGTGTCATGTATAGCTATTATCCTTGGGGGGCCTGCTCCTTTCTAAAGGGAAGCAGAAGCAGAGAGGAACTGGGGGAAAGGGGAAGTGGGAGAGGAGGGACTGGGTAGAATGGAGGGAGAGGAAACGGGCTGAGATGTGTTGTATGAGGGCAGGATAAGTAAGTAAATAAGTGAGTAAGTAAGTAATTAAAACAAACAAACAAAAGGATTCATTTCACATACAAATGGAGATATATGTCTCTCCCCCTATCTTGCTTATTTTATTTGGCCTGATACTCTTTGGATTCATCCATTCTGCAACAAGTGTCAGGTTCTTCTCTTTTAAAACTGAATAATGTTCATGAGTGTGTGATATGATTGATATATACCACATTTCATTATCATTACTCCCTGTAGAACATGTAGATTGTCCCATCTTCTGGGCCTCAGTAACAAGGCGTCTGTGTGACACTCTGGTTTCACTTTCTTTCCAGAGAGGGAAGGCTGTGTGACTTGGTTTTACATCCAAGACAGCCTCACTCTGCTCTTCGATATGTGCTCTTGTCTCCCAGCCTCCTTTTAATTGGCCAGTGCTTGGAGTGTCAATATTTTTAGACTTCTTATCCCTCTCCTAATTTGCCTCCAACTCTTTCAGACTTTAGCTAATAAAAATGCCCATGTTTCTTATTTCATGGAAGGTAAGCAAAGAGGAATAAAAACAACTTTATTTTTTCATCTCACTGGTCATAATTCCTTTATAGAGCAGATTTTCCCAGTTATCTCCACAAATTATGTGCCAAGATCACTGTTGCCAGGTTTCCTTTTGTTTCAGTGTGGTTTTACTGAGGCATTGTGAGGATTTTTGCCAGAATTTGCAAGTTGAATAATTTGCTCATTTTTTTTTTTTTGCCTTGAATTTTTTTCAGTAATGTCCTAGTTTGTTTTCTCTTGCTGTGATAAAGCACCACGACTAAGGACAATGACAACTTGAAGAGCTCTCTCTCTCTCTCTCTCTCTCTCTCTCTCTCTCTCTCTCTCTCTCTCTCTCTCCTCGAGGGAAGTCACGTCAGGAGAACTGAAGCAGAGGCCTCAGTTCTCAGTAAGCAGAGGGGAGCACTGCCTACTGGCTTGGTTCCAATGGTTTACTCAGCTAGCTTTCTTATATTATCCAGGATCACCTGCCCAGGGGTGGCACCTCCCGTAGCAGGCTGGGCAATCCCACATCAACAGTTAATCAAGACAATGCCTTGCAGACAGCCATCTGATGGAGGTAATTCCTCAACTGGTTCCCTCTTTCCAGATGACTTTAGATTGTGTCAAATGGACAAAATATAACCACCACAACTCAAACATCTACCACTAAGCTATTCATCTTAGTACTGAATTTTCTTTGTTATTTATTTATTTATTTTTTTTTAAATCGTTGTTGGCTTGGTATTTTGGCTCTTAAAATTTCTCCTCAACAGAGCACCCTGGTGTCCCCGTACAGGGTATTCTTATCCTGGATACTCAGTTCTTCACAGTAAATCAGGCCAATTGTAGGTACTATCAGCCCCACCTTCCTCTCAAATATTGCTTCCGGTCTCTATTGCCAAAGCCTTAAACCTGGGCCTTATCAGACTGACTTCCCCATCTCCTTTGTTCTTGTTTAACTGACTATATAACCAACTCCCGTATTTTATACGTTCCCCTCGTACATAACGTTCTTCAGAAATACTGTCTCTATTTGAAACCCTCATCAATATTCCATGAATTGTTTCAATACGACTTTTGTCTAGTGTGTCCCTAATCTTTGCCCATGCTATTCATCACACAATTGCAGCCAGTGATACATTTCTAAAGTGGAAATCTGATGGTGTCTCCAGACTCTGTAAAAATCCTTCCACCCCTTTCTGACTGGAAATAGCATCCACAGTGCTTCTCTAGACACTTAGGACATGTCATCACCTGCTGCTTGTCAGCCCTTGTTTCCATTTATCCCTATTGAACAATTATGGCCTTTGTTGGAATACTTAGGATGGTTAATGGACTATTTTTATGTAAACTCACCTTCTAGTGTTCTATTCATTCCATTCCTTTAAAACTCAGTTCCCTGGTGACCTTGTCCATGAATTCTTCCAGGTGTCTCCAGTCTGAGCTAGCATCTAGGCAATCTGCCCTCTATCGTTTACAGCTGGCTTCTCAAGCGTCAACACTGTGAAGGTCACCAGGAAGCTGAGGAAGCTCACCACAGTATAAGATACTTGAGAGCAGAGTGTATTTCTAACCCTGTGTTTCTAGTGCATAATGCATTTTGGACAGAAAACAGGTACTTCCCAAACAATAGAAGAAATTATCTGGTTTCCTTTCCTAGCAAATAGGCATGCAGGAAGTAGGTCAGTACCAGCTTAATAGCTTCATGTTCTGTGATTCAAGCATGTAGTGCCTTCAGCAGTAGACTTATGTGCAACAAATAGCATTGTCAATAGCCTGTAATGTCTGACAGGGCTTAGGGGATGGGGTGTCTTGCTGCTGCAGGTGAAGCAGGCGAGCTTCCCAGGATGCTCCCATTCTTCCTCCCATGTTGCCATAGAAGTACTGAGATTTTAGACAGGGACCGTTCCTAGATTAAAGTGGGTTGGGGAGGGGGTGGGTTCAAACCGAGACTCTTATTCTTGCATAGCAAGCTGTTTACCTACTGAGACATTATCTCCAGTCTGAATTCTGCCTTTAAATTGCTTTTTAGATGTATTTATCTATCGTTTTATGTGTATGGATGTTCTGTCACAAGTATGCTTGTTCAGAATGTGAGTGCAGTGCCTATGGAGGAGAGAAGGCAGGGTCAGACATCCAGGAGCTGGAGCTACAGGTGGTTGTGAACTGCCACGTGGTCCTCCATAAGAGCAGTCAGTGCTCCTAACTATGAGCATTCTTCCAGCCTTGCCTTTCCATTCTTAACCTTTGAGCTCTAGCTACAAGGCATCACCAAGCCAATGAGCCACTGCTGACTAGAGAAATGTCCCTGGCTGGACTGTAGGGAGGGAACTGCCAGGACACCTTTTCCAGGCAAAACACCTAGAGGGCCAAACATATCTCAAGTCTGTGACCGACCCAGACTAGTGCAATCTAGTAGCAAATACATAAAAACATCATTAAATCTAACAAGTTTTTCCTAAGCCAAATCCAGACAAGAAACAGAGATCTAAAATAAGAGTTAGTATATTTTAACACTCAGGAGCTTTCTCGATCACATTAAAGCATGCTAACAATTTCCCATAGATCTGACAGTTATGAGGCAATTAATGGAATACTTTGCAAATCAGTTGCAAAAAAAGGAGGAAAAAAATGGATAAGTAATAGCTGAAGTAAAAAATGAAACTGCTATAAATATAGATAATAGCTTCCATTAAAAGTGTCTTCCAACACCGGAAAGTTTAATCACAGTAGCACTCATATCATTGGTTACACTCTATTTCACAGTTACCCAGCACGGGAAAATTTACCCATCATTAAGTATGATAGGCCCCATGCTTTTATAATATCCGGTCAGCAGTGGAGAATTCCGTTAGCTGATTTCATTAGCAAGTTTTAGTTTCATGTAATTCTGACTGTAATAATTTAAAAACCAAGTGCCATTCGTTACGTTGTAGCTACCTATCGGTGCTCATATGACTTTAGTGATACCTTTTAGAATGGGAGGGGTTTTTCTGAATTCATATGAACTTAGAAAGATATGTAGGGAAATATAAATAAATTTGACCAAGTACAAAGCTTATGTAACCAAAGCAAATTTAAAGAACAATTAGATGGGAGGGATATTTGTTTCAAATATGAGAATCATTTAATATGTTGGATATTTACAGTGATCACATTTATTCTTAAAAGCATAATTTACCAGTTATTTTCATACTACTCCTTAACTCCAGAATATTAATATAGAACTTGTTTACACAGAAGGATGTTAAAAGCTCTTATTTTAAAAATGATAAATAAAAGTAAACAAAATGGAATATAACACAAGTATTAAGGTTTAATGAAATAAATCATTGGGAATATAAATTCCAAAACAACTGTTCTGGCATATATACTATTTATATATTAATTGCTGAAATAAGAATGCAAATTGACTAAAATGTGATTAACAATTTTGTTGCTATTGATGGTGTCCTGTGTTTTTAATTTCTGAATTGTTTTATCTCTAAATTTTGGGTGACGGAGGCACTTATTAATTTTATAAAGAGGGAGGAAACATTTCAAATAAAAGAACTCTAGTTGGAAATAATTACATGAAGGGAATAATGTTAACACAATACTTCATTTTATTTCACCATTTATAGTAGATTAGATGCCTTGTAACCACATTATAATTTTGTTTTTGCCTTCTCAGACACAGTCCTAGTAAATATTGACCTAACAAATGGCTGTGGTGACCTTTAGAGAAGGTAGCATTCCAATTACTGCCCGTTTGGTTTTGGGAGATGATAACGTTATTTGCTTTTCCATCCAGCTCTACCTGTTACTTTGAGTAATGGGATAGGCAGAGAGAACACCTTTCTTGCTGCTACAGTAATTTAATAAGGATATTTAAACAAAGCATTAGGTTATGAAAATAAATTAGCTGTAAAGCATTGCCTACTAATTGACTGACTTTGTATTTGTCTCACAAAATTGGTACCTGGAAGGTGATATTTTTACATTTCTTTGTTTCAACTTTGTTGAAAATCAAATCCAGAAGAAATAAATGTTAAAGTAACCTTTATAGAATTCAAGGTCAGTAAAGAACTTCATTGATTGGGAAATGATTTTTTTTTTTCAGTAAGAACAGGATAAACTCTGTACTCTATAGTTAGAAGTGATGGTAGATGTCTTTGGGACTCTGATCTATTGCTTTCAGAGTTGCTAAGTGGTATAGTATATTTTCCAATTGAGCTGCAAGAAGACCTCAATCTTCCCAGGCTGGCATATTGAACACACCTCCCCAGTGGAGAGCAATGCCTTGTTCTGTAGGTAGAGTCCTCTTTCCTCACAACCCTTAACATAGATCACCTAATGTTGGCATGAAGGGCATGGAGCCTGGTATCAGAAAGAGTTGTTCTGGCTCAGGAAATGACCAGAAACTTTGAGTCAATGAAAACCACCTGTTCTTTTCTCTATACCATGATTTCACGTCTGTATTCTCCCAGAGTTTGATTCAACCCTTTTCAACTTCAGATTTCAAGATTCAGGTCGTCATTGGTGGTTTGATGATTGCAGGGTTACACATAGGATGCTTGTGTTTGTCCATCTTCCTGCACTTTCATTAGTTAAAATCCCTCACCATAGGGCAAGTCCTGATTCCCTGATGCTAGGCAAACTTGATTACTTCACTCTTGAACTCATTTCCAGTGTACTTTGGTCATAACCAGTCCCCCACTCCAACAGTTGAATTCTGTTACTCTGTTCTATCTCCTGTCCTGCTTCTAATTGTCTTTGAGAAAGCACACCTAACAATGCTCTGTTCCCAAACCTGAATGTCAAATTATTTATCATACTTCCCTCACTCTTGGTTTTAGTTGCCTTGAAAAGACTCAATGATCTATGGGTAACTAAATTTTTAGTTTTGATAAATTTTGATTTATCAAAGCTGCAGGATGTGTTTAGTTGTTTCCTCGTCTTCCTTCTCAGCCAGCTTGGGGTCTTAATGGAGGACCATACATCAAGAAGGTGATCATCATGTTCTCTCTTTCTTCTGCTTGGTGCTCACCTTTCTCCTTTCTGAGTCGTTTCCCTTTTGGTGGCTCCACTCAGAATCTCATTACTCTATATAGTCCTAACCTGTTACTCATGTCTCAGCCCTAGAAGCTATAATGATAAAATCTGAGGTAAGCTTTATCTCTAACACAAGAAAGTGGGGTCTACAGTTCATCATTGCCTTGATGCTTTGTTTATACAATTTGAGCTTTTATTTTACATTTATCATCTTCTCTACAGATTCTTCTTCCTCATAGGAGGTCCAAGAAAGAAAAACACCACCCAATGAATACTTATTCAGTACCACAGATATTATAAACACTTAACATCTTCTCACTCCAGTCACGTGATCACACATGTATCTACAATCATGAATATGTTTCTGTTCATGTATTTGGTATGTAAATAAACTCTATGAATATATACAAGCAATTTAAATACCTAAAAGTTCATTATTGATGTGGCAAAAAATGTATAATGTTATTGGAATACATTTGTAGAATAAATCTACTTCTTTCCAGGTCCTTATTTAAAAAACAAATCTTTCGACCTCCTCTCAGAACTTATCCCTTCCACAGTCTTTGTTCCATGTTCAGAAAGCAACACGTGACATTATTATTTAGTTAAGAAATTGAAGATTTTGGCTTTAAGTGGTTTAGGCATAGCGAAGTTTTCTTCTATTAGACATGTTAAATGTGCTGTGTGCTGGCCATCCTAAGAATGTAATCTTGCTCAGGTTTCACAATAACTTACTGAAGTTGGGATAAGTCTGGCTTTATACAAAAGATACCAACGCTGAGCAGAGTGGTTACTTGCTGCAGCCACTGCTAGTCAACGTAGCTTAAGATAAACTTCATAGAAATACATGGTTAACAGATGGGCTTTGTTGGAGAAACCACTGAAATGGAGTTTGTAGAGGGTGTTTTCTCTCATGGAATCCCTCCCTCACCTTCCTACAGGAGGTATAAGGGGACAGACCATTGCATCAGGCATAAGGAATTTATGCTTATGCTCTATTAAAAGACCAGTGCCCATAGTTGCTCCCATTTCTTCTAGAAAAAAAAGAGGGAATGTCCTGTGAAGACAATGCAGGCATTTGGATGATGGTCATAGTTGCCAGCTATTTTCTGTAGTTCTCTAAGGAAGCCAGCTGCTCTGAACCTGTGCGCCCTGGAGCTCAGTGGGACGATGCCATCTTTCCTCAGAGGATGAGGGGAATAGTTTAGAATGAAGCCTTGGCAATGTGAGATCTTCCATTGCCAGATAAATTATTAGCTAGAGGACTAAAAGGAAGCATCCCAGACATGCTTTAAAATTTTAAATTGTGTGCGTGTGTGTGTGTGTGTGTGTGGTATGTATGTGTGAGTGTGTCTTCAAAAGGAGAGAGTAAAATCTACAGAATTTAACAAATCCAATTTACCAGTCTCAAAAACTGGTTGTCTCTGAACTTGCCAAGTTGTTGTGTGCTCTCTGCAAGTCCTCCAAGTCTCTCCCAGCAGTGCAGCTGAGCTCCAGTTCAGCCTCAGGAAAACCGCACTGTTTCTCTATCCATTCCACTTCTTTAAAAGACAATGATGTATTTAGTTTTTGAGCGTTTCTTACAATATATTTTGATCATTTTTAGTCCGTGCCCCGCAACTCTTCCTAGAACCTTTCCTACTTTCCAGTCCACCAACTTCATGCTCATTCTCTCTTTTAGAAACAAAACAAAGCAATGGGATCCATTTAGTGTTCACAACTCCTGAGCATGGGTCTGCCCTGGAGTGTGGTTGATGTACCCAATGTCACTAGATTGAAGAAAACTGATTTTCTTTCTCCAGGTAACTATGAATCGTGAATAGCTCATTGGCTAGGGGTAGGAATTCATGCCCACTGTGCCTCCTCATGTACAGGGATTGTGCATGACCTCAGTTCATCTAGGTCCCTCACAGTCTTTTGAGTTCATTTTATATCTGCTCTGTTGCTTCTGGAAAATGCTGTTTCCTTAAAGTCATACACCAGCTCCGGTTCTTAAAATCTTTCCACCCCGTCTTCCACATAGATCCCTGTCCCAAGAGGAAATGGTATAGATGAATTTGTGTTTGAACATTCCAAAACCTCTTATTCTCTGCATGTTGACCAGGTATGGGTTCCTAGGTTAATTACCATCCACTGCAAGCTTTCTATTTCTTTGGGTGGGGTTTTGTGCTATACTGGTCTATGAGTAGAGCAATATGACATTAGAGATTGTTTTGTTGCTATATTCGTTTGGCAGAATAATTATAGTAGGGTTTCCTGTAAGGCCTATGATCTATCTAACCTCAGGCTCTTGACCTCATTGAGAGTGTCAGCTATGGGTTTTATCTCATAGAGTAGGCCTTACATCCAATAAAGTGGATGGTTAAAGTGGTTGGTTTACTCCAGTAACATTTGTGTGACTATAGAGGCAGTGGGCATTTCTTGCAGGTGGGTTGTGTTATTGTAGCTTGAATGGCTCATGGCTGGCTGAAGCTGTGATTGTTTTCACTCCTGGTAGCACCTTCCCACTTTCAGAAGGACTCACATTCTGTTTGTGTGGAGATCATGTTCTCTTAATTTCCTGGAAAGTATGAAAACATGTTTTTAGGATTCACTTTACTTCTCTGTGACATTTTCTTGGGTTCCCATCCTTCCTGGTGTTAGTTGATAACTCCTTCTGTATATTTCACTCTACCCTAAACATATATATCTATCAAAGAAATTTTCACAAGAACCTTGTTGTGAAACTGGTTCAGGGATGTAGAGAGTGAAAATTCAAATTGTGGAATGGTACAGAATATATATGTGTACATAATTACTAGAGTGTCTTCATATAAAATGGAATATCAATTGAAAAACCCATTCCTCAAAATTATTGAGAAAATATAGATAACCCAATATAAAGTATAATCATGTGATTGAACATATATTCATTAATGCAAAAAAATCTAAGTTGTTTCCTAATTCCATTAATATCAAGGTAATACAATTAAAGACTACAAAGAAATAGCAATGTAAAGCTTCACAAATGTTTAAGTTAGAAAAGGAAACCCTACCAAGGATCTGACGTTATGTGCATTCACATGCATGGCTGTAAGGCTACAACTGATTCATTCACTCTTTAGGAGAGATAGGCATGTTCATTGTGCTTGAAGATGGTCAGCAGTAGCTGGTTTTCTACTTCCATTCTTAGTTACGTACTTACTGGGATCACTCATTCCTTTGCAGCAGTCATACACATAATACCCCAAACTAGAAATAAGACATATATTTATCAATACTAGATGAGATACATAAAAATTAAAGTACTATTCCACAATGAAAATGAATAAGTTCCAAGTAACTAATGCTGAAGAGGATTCTTTTAAGTAAAGTAAAAAAAAAAATTTAACTAGACAAATTTATTTTATAATATGTTATAAATATGTTTTATGTTATAAAAAGTTACAACCAGGTAAGACAATGTTGGATTTCTTTTATGTAAAGTTAAAAAAAGAAAAAAAAAACCACATAAAACTAAACTAAAAGGCAGAGAGAACAGTTAGGTAGAAATGACAACACAATCAATAAAGTTACTGCCTTAAAAGTCAGTATGCAGAGACATTATAAACACACACACACACAAAGGGAGGGAGGGAGGGAGGGAGGGAGGGAAGGAGAGAGAGAGAGAGAGAGAGAAAGAGAGAGAGGGGGGAGGGGGAGAGGGGGAGGGAGAGGGAGAGAAAGTGAGCTTGGCACATACAACTCTAAAGGAGATGTCTCCATCAAATCCCTCCCTTCAGAGCCCAGGGAACACCATAAACAGGAGGCAGAAGGAGTAGTCAAGGCAGAGGTGACAGGACACCAGGAGAACAAAGTCCTCTGTGTCAACATGATCAAAGCTCACATGAACTCACAGAGACTGCAGCAGCAATCATCGGGCCCACAGGGGTCTGCACCAGGTCCTCTGCCTGCCTTATCTTATAGCCTCCAGCTTAGTATTTGTATGGGACTCCTGAGTGTGTAAACAAGTGGATATTTGAGTCTTGCCTTTTCTTGGGCTCTTTTTCTTCCACTGGTTTGTCTTGTCCAACTTCAATATGACGATTTTCATTTTATATTATTATTATTAATTTTCTTATGCTTATTGTTATCTCTTAGAAGCCTGTTCTTTTCTAATGAGAGACAGGAAGTGCATCTGGAAGAGAGGGGAGGTAAGAGGGACCTGGGAGGAGGAGAAGGAGGTAAAACTAGTCAGGACATATTGTTTAAGAGAACAATCTATAGTTAATAAAAGTGGAGAGTCACTATGCTTTCCTTTAGGCAAAAGGCAACTTCAGTGGTTGGGAATAGTGCAGGAGAGCCCTTGAGGGCAGAGTGGTCTGGAGGAACCAGCTGAGAGTGCCAACAGTGCACTACTCCTAGGTATGGTGCTTACAGAGGTAGTCGATTTGGAATACTTTGTATTGCTCTGTATTTTATTTTTAAATCACTAATCACCAGTTGGTTTTATTCTGTATTATGCTATACTCCATTTTTTAAAAAAAATATGCAATGATATAAGTAAAAACAAGCACTAACATTACAGTGTAGAAGGACTTTGAAAAGACTGCATAGGGCTGAAGAATCCCAGGCTATTAGACTGTTAATTTACATGTCTTTGAGTGGAAGGAAATGATAACACCTTAGGTCAGGTGTTGAGATCATTGTGGAAAGGTGAAAAGTTTAATTGTAAAATGAAGCTTTTCTAATTAAGACTGGGAGCAGCACCTGCATATTGACAGGAACATAAATATGGAACTGGGAGGGAGGAGGAGGCAGGTACTGAGGCCGAGAGGAGGAAGATTGGGGGAGAAGGTGACAGCAGTCAGTTATGTACTACATGTACATGTATGAACTTGTCAAAGAATATATTCAGCAAAAGGTTAAAAGTATTTATGAGGCAGTTTACATATATGTCATTTCACAAAAATAAAAGAAGGAAGTTTGCCCACTGGGTACATGACGAACCCAGTTCCAGGCCACTGATCAGGTCCATAAACTCCCTACTGTGGAGCAGGTCTCAGATCAAATCAGAGAGCTGTTGGTTGCCCCCACGACAGCATGCCGCTATTATACCAGCTAGAAGATGCTGCCTGACAAGTTTACCATGATTTTTCTTACCCAGACATTCCTGAGAAATCTGAACTGTCTGTCACTTTTAAGCTCCTGACTAACTGTGCTCATGCATGTTCCTCTTGCCATGCATCATCTACTTTCATTTGCTGGAGAGAAGCAGTCTAAATGGTGCCCACCAAGGAAGCTCTATAGAAATTGCCTTTGGCAGGCCACTTAGAGTCCCGATGAAGCCTTATACTCTGACAGGCCTTCATGCGTGTGGACAAATAGCTCCAACACCCACTGATTTCAGTGTATTGCTTAAGGGCACCACACCCCCAAGTATACACTTTTACAACTCTTCCTTTTACCACTGGTCATTTCAGAATGATAAAGGTGGAGGGTTATTAAATTTAAAAAATATATTGTCAAAGTTATTATAAGCGAAGTATAATAAAACACAAATGGCCCTTCTCCAAGCTGAGGCCTCCATGCTAGGAGTTACTCCAGCAGTGGCCACAATCTGTGGCTGCTTCAGAATTCCCTTCCAACACAGAGGAGCCAGGCTTCGAGACCTAGTGTGAACATTCCTCTCTAGAATGTGAGTGTGTTGTGATGACCTCTGACCTGGCTTCTGTTTTGGTCTCCCTCCACATCTCATCTTTCTCTTGTCTTCCCTAATGTTTGCTCTCGTGTGCACAAATGTTCACATGCTGGGAAATGCACGAGGCAATTCAGAATAAAGTGCTGAAAACATTAACATGTTCCCTTTTTCATGGAATTCAGTTTCTTGCCTTCTAGCCTCATTTTGGCTCATCTAGAAACCTTGGAGATATTTAAACAATTATCTCACAGGATTTGTAGCCCTGGCCAAGTCACTTAACCTCTCTAAAGTAGCTTTTGTTTATTTCATATTCACATTTAGGATACTCATACCTGCCCCATCGTATCATGAGAATCAATGATATGAAATTTGCTCTAATATAAAACGTATCAAGCAATGTGTTGGGCATTTAAATTTTCTAACACATTACTTGGCATGTTTTGTACTATTAATAATCTGCACTCATCGTTAGTGCTTCACTGTCCATTCATTCACGCAGTAGACATTTAGTAAGTACTGCCTGTATAGCAGGCAGCTGGTAGGTTTAGGGTGCAGTAATATGCCTGTTACTGAGCTAAGAAACCACACAGTGTAAGAGGGAAATACGGCACTTGGGAAACACACATCCAGCATGCATTGAAAACAAAGACATTGGCCTCTAAACATGCATACTTTAGTTTTGAAATTCTTCTAGTGCTGGGAATGTAAGAATGCACTGTCACAGTCAGCTTTATTGTGGATCCTTGTGCTCGAAAGGCAAGCACTTTATCAGTTGAACCAGCTCCCCCACTCTGGTGTAGCTCTGAAAATCCAAGTGAAGAGCGTTTGTAAAGAGAGTGTCCGATTACCCTTGAGACGTCACCAGAATAGTTAAAACAGCAAATTAAATGGAAAGTTAAAAATAATATCCAAAATAAAACAAAACTTCTACGTGGTTTGAATGAGTTGTCCTCCACAGTCTCGGGAATGTGAGTACCTAGGCCTCTGTTGATGGAGCTATGTGGGCAGATCTAGGAGCTGTGATCCTATTGGAGGCACGGAGCCACTGGAGGTGGGCTTTGGGAGTTTAAAGACCAGTGTCACCCCAAGAATACTATTGTCTGCTTGACCCTGGAGATGTGAGCTCTCAGCTGTTTCTGCCACCATGCCTACCATCTGTAGTGTGATCCCCTACCCTGATAGACTCCTATCTCATCTCCCTGGAGCTGGGATCATGGTATTTTATCATGGCAATTAAAAAGCAACTACTACATCACTGAAGTTGCTCGGGCATTAAACTTGACAATCAAGAGAGATTTGCTGGAGTTGAGATCTCAGATATCCAGGTATAAAAGCCTGGGGTCCAGCATGCTGCTAATGGGAGGGAAGAGAAACTTAAAGAGATGAAGCCAAGAAGAAAATGTAGTATTCTGGTCCCTTCCTCCTCTTCTGTCTTTCTCTGCCTGGACATGAGTTGAGGGTTTTGCAACATAGCATGTTCCTGCCATAGTGTACTTCTAAGACCCAAAGCATGGGAACTGACTGCTCCTGGATGGAAACTGCTGAAATTGTGAGCCTACAAACCCTTTTATTAGTATTTATTTATTATTATATTTAGTATTATTTATGATATTATTATTTTTAGACACAACAAGCTTATATAATCTCCTTTAATATATCCACCTCCAAAAATGTACATTTAGTAATTGAAAATCAATCCATGTCAATGTTATGCTTGGTATTTTGCATAATTGTTGATGAGAAAAGTTTCCAGTTCTCTTATAGATGATTGGTTTAGTTTGGAGGAAAACCTTTAGCTTCTTAAATATTTACATTTCAAACTAAGTTTTATTTTTCTTGGTAAAGAAGAGGAGCTGGGCACAGTGTGCAGACAGTACTTTCCGATTGAGAGTGGCATCTGTAGGTTTTGGGTCACTGGGTTCAGTTCTTATGCAGTAGTCTGTGACTGTGCCCACTAGGGACCTCTATGAGAAGATGGGGAATGGGTAGCCCCTCTGAAGGTACCCATGGCTGAGGAAGAAGGCAACACTGCCACTCCTTAGACATACTGACCAATTTCTGTAAAGTAGTGATACAGCTGTGGGGAATACTAGCATAGTTATAAGTCACATTGGTATAAGGAGCAGGAATCCTAGATAAGGAAATATAAATATAGGGATTTGAGGAGTTAAAGAACTGATGTCATAGCCATTTATATTCTGAACCTGCATCCCGTTTCTAAATATTTCCAAAAATTTAAAATCCAGAATTCGCTCTAATTAAATTTAGATAATTGGTTTGCTAGGCAGCTATATGTTCACAAAATGATAGTGTAACTCAACTCTCCCTCCCTCTCTCTCTTTCTCTCTCTCTCTGTGTGTGTGTGTGTGTGTGTGTGTGTGTGTATGTGTGAACACTAATATTGAAGAGTATATCACGTTGTTACTTAAACGGTGCCCAAAAGCTGGAGTCAACAAATATTTCCTGGAAAACAACACAACATTAATTATCCTTGCATCCTCCCAAGCAAGACCCACTACTAACAAAGTTAGTCAGTAGGACAGATAGGAAATAATAGAATGTGGATATTTATGATAAGAAGGTTAAGTATAAAAGATATAAATCTAAAATTCTTCATTCCTTTGCATGCTTTAATGATTGCATCATACAGCAATGAGAGACAAGGTGAAGAATATTACAAAAATGTACATGCATTTAATACATGCTAATATGCTATGTTCTCTTAATTCTTACATTATCAGTTGTGAAACAAAATCATTTAACAATTTGAGATATAAAAGGCATTGGAGATATATAACAATTACAAAGCAAGTCCTAGTTAGTTAGAAGCTACAACATTTGATAACAAATACCTCTTACTATAAAGAAGTATGGGATATTTTATACATCTGTGTGAGTCCATGATGAGCTGCCTGGACAGCCAGACCAGAGAGAAGCTTCTAAACTCAGTAGATGATTTTCTGCTGACAGTCTCCTTTGATACACTGTCACTAAAACACTGGTTGGGAATTTGCTATTGCAGAAGATAGGTCACTACAGCTTAACAATGCGTCAGTCTGTTTCAGTTGTGTCTCTCTGTAGCTATGCAACTATGACAACCCTACCATTCACTAAGCCCCATCTTTAATGAGACCCTGGGAGAGATATAGCCTTTGGATGTATAGATTGGATTTCGTAAACCTATTTTGTACTCTTTGAACTCTTCTACTTCTATGTCCCCAATTACTGTAATTATAATTTAATTATTTGTTAATTACAGCAGAGCAGTATAGGTGCTATTCATCACGGTAATTCAGCATCTACCTTACTGCCTGGCATATGGTGATGCCCTAGTCATGTCAGTAGAGAAAAGTTCCTTCCCTCTCTTGATATCAGTCTTTCTATTAGTAAGAGAATAATTCACTATGAGAACTCCATTTCTAAAATTCAGCATTAATTTTCCTTGTGGTATATCCTCATTTAAAACTTTATATCCCAAGAAAGTCTAGCTTTTGCTCCTGAATCGTTTGTGCTTTCAAACGTAATGATATATAAATATACATTTGGGAAGGGTTTCCTGCACCAGGTACATTTTATGTGATCATTTTAGTGGTGTGAAAATGAAATACTGAACTAATTAAACATGTGCTAGCAGACTATAAGCCCCCTGTGGGGAGGAAACATGCTTACTTATCTTTTAAAATTCTAGCTCCAGCATAGGGGTTGGAAGAAAGCACAAATATTTATGGAATTAAATAGGGGAGGTTAAGTGGATAAAAAGTTGGGGGAGCAGGAAGAAGTTCTGCATGGGAAGCATTGGCAGCACGACCATTACACTCTGGATCTCCCTGTCCCCCTTCCTCCTCAGCGCTAGGATTACAGGCTTGTGCAAACTTGCCAGTGGGAGACTTAATTTCCATCAGAGATCTTCAGAGGTGCAGACAAGGCTATTTGTAGGTTGAAATGAATTATTTGTAGTATGAGGTTGGAATGGTGGCTAAATCAGTTAATCTCATACCTGTATAGAGTGCACTCTGTTGACTCTTAACTGCACTCTTCATCTCTTTCTCTCCCCTGCTATCTTCCTCTCCTCCCGACAGGTTCCCTTCCTACATGCATGCCTTTTTATTTTGTTTTAGGATTCACTGATTTTAACTGTTACTATCAATATGACCACAGAATTAGAACTACTAATTTTCGCACAGCTGAAGGCACCAACTTCCCCTTCAAAAGAATCTATCATTGGCCCTGGGCCACAAGTTCAGAAGAAGAATTGGGCTCTATGAATCCCTTCCAGATCCCTCCAGATTGACTTTTGAAAGGCCAGCCTTAGAGAGGATGGTATAAATGTCCTCTGTATGACAGAGCACTTAACCATTGTCTGTTCAAAGCTTCTCAAGCAGCCATGCATCTCTCCATTCTGCCATTTATTTACTAAGAGAAGCTTCTCCATGGATGAGTGTAGCACTTCTCTATGGATGTAAACATGAATGTTTAGACTGTAGTTTGTGCCATGTCAATTTATCTATACAAATATGGTGAGTGTTCCTTCCTAGGGTCTCTGACACCCTTAGCCATAGGTTTTTAGTGTAGCTATAATTGTCTGGTTTTAAAGAGGTATATATTCCTTCCTGTGGAATAGGCCTCAAATCCAATCAAAGAACAGTTGGGTGCCCCCGTAACAATTACGCCACTATTGCAGTAGTTGGCACAACTTGCAGGGAAAATTGACATTGTAGTTTGTAGAATTAACAACTGGATAACACCAGTGATACCTTACATCCCCAGAAGCCTTATAGAGCCTCTCAGCACTGTGGGATAGCAAAGAGGGAAAAGTTTATCTCAGTTATGGCTTGCTCTTGCTATATCTTGCTACCAAAGTGTGTGATATGTTTAGTGCTAAGGTCTTATTGTCTAGTTCTGATGGTCAATCAAAAAGAATGGCAGTAGCCTAAATAGTCTGGGGCCTCTGAGACTTCCCTCACCAACAACTCCTATGCATATGTCACACACTTGGCACTGGGATTTATATACAATATATATTTATATATATTTATATGTAAATTAACATTGTCATTTGTCATTGATCTAAAGGAAAGTTAGTTTTCTGTTTGTTAATTTTGTATACTGCAGCCCTACTGAAAGTGTCCGTAAGCTGTAGCATTTTCTGGTGGAGTTTTTAGGGTCTCTTCTCTACAGAATCACATCATTTGCAAATGAGGATCTTCAAATTCCTTACCTACTTTTTATCACTTTCATCTCTTCTGCTTGTCATAATGCTCTAAACCTAAGCACTATATGGAAAAGGAATGAAGACAGTTGACATTCTTGTCTTTGTCTTGACTTTAGTGGAAATGATTTGATTTTTCTGTTAAGCACAATGTTGGCTATAGCTTGTTGCATATATCCTTTAATATGATGAAACATGTTCTCTGTATCCCTAATCTTTTCAGGACTTTTATCATGAAGGATGCTGGATTTTGTCAAAGGCATTTTCTGTTTCTATTGAGACGATCATGTGATTTTTATCCATGACTCCATTTATGTGGTAGATTATATTTATTGATTTACTTATGTAGAAATATCCATGCAGCTCTGGAATAAAGGGGATGATATTTTCAATGATTTTTGAATTCAGGTTGCAGGTCTTTTACTGAGAAGTTTTCTGTCAATGTTTATTAGGGTGATTGATCTATAATTTTCTTTTTTTATGTGTGAGTCATTATCTTATTTAGCTGTCAGTGTCATTCTGGCTTCATAAAAAGAATCAGACACATTCCATCTTTCCCCACTTCATATAGCATTCTGAGAAGCATTGCTCTTAGTGTTTTAGAGGTGTGCTAGGATTCTGTGGTAAATCCATCTAGTTTTCTGTTGTTGTTATGTGTGTTTTTATATTCAAATTGATGGCTCCAGTCTCTTTGCTTGTGATATATATGTTTAAAGTTTTTTGTCTGCTCTTGTTATAAGTTTTATATATCATACGCATTCATAGATTTTTCTGTTTCTTTTAGTTTTTCAGTTTAGTAGAATATTACTTTTTCAAGCGTGTCCTTGTAATCTTCTTAATTTCATTGGTATCTGTTGTAATATCTTCCCTTTCATCTGCAATACTAGTAATTTGGGTCTTCTGTTTTCTTTCATTAGGTTGATTTGGCTACGGTCTTTTGAATCTTTTTTTTTTCAACACTCTATGTTTGAATACTCTTAAAATTATTGTTTGTATTTCATCTAAACTACTGTCATTGATAGCCCTTACTATGGGATCGGTCATCTTGGGTAGAGACATTTTTGTCATGGACTTCCATGTTACTCAAGTTTGTGCCTTAGGATTTGACCATATGGAATTCATCTGTTAGACTTTCTACTCACCAGAGGCGAGGGAACATTTTCTCCTATGCTTGGAATTTCCTCCGCTTTGTGAGGTGTGGTTGACTCAATGTTGCTTAAAATCCACCCATGGAGAGATGTGATGTTGATATGTGTATGGGGTAGTTGAAGGTGATCTCAGGTCTGTGGTGAGAGTCAGTTAAGTGTGATGGGGGTTGCAGCAGGAGTAGCAGTTCAGTGTCCCCTCTGAGCATAGATATGAGTTAGCAGGTGTTGTGGGAGTATGCTTTTAAACTTGGACTCTTGTTCAGAGGCTTGGGTGTGTGTAGCCTTGATTATGTGACCAGGTATGGATGACTCACATTGTATTGCTTCCCTGGTCAAAGACACAGCCAGCAGCAGAAGTTTGTACTGATTGTGGGTATCAGTACACTCTCAGGATTCACCAGTGGGTGTACACAGGATGTAAGTAATTTTCCTCATGGATCAGAGGTTCAGACACTTCTTGCATACTTTGTTGGGGTGAGCATGTTGAACAGTAAAAGTGAGCCCCAAACGCAGAGGGTCCAGAGGCCCCTTAACTTGTCTGCACTATCATAGGGTCCGGAGGCCTATGGTGGAGGCAAGAGGGCGGAGACTCCTGACTTCTGAGCCAGGTGCTGGCAGGACAGAGAAGGAGGCACAGGGTCTGAGAGCCCTTAACTCCTCAGGGTTGGATAACTAGTAGATCAGCAGAAGGCTCCAGGCGCCTTCCCGGTCCACATAGGGTGCTGTCAGGAAGAGGAAATGGTGAGCATTCATTTGCTATTTACTCAGCTATTTTCCCTTACCCTACTTTCACTGTGAGATTAAAAAAATGGCAGTTTTTAGGTGACTTTCACATCTGAGTCTGGCTAGTTGTCTAATAGCCTTTCTTGTTGCCATAGCAGCGAGCACTAAACAAATGCCAATTTCCCCTCAAGACTGAGAACTGTCTTGATTTAGCCAATTGCATTTTCTTTTATTATTTTAATTATATTAAATCACAGTTTTAGAAAACTTGTGAGTTCTTGGAGGCCAGAAAATTATTTTCCCAATGTCTAATGCATTCATGGTGACACAGGGTTTCTCAGAAACTGGTTTGACTCGTTAACCAGTATAACTGAAGGTAACTAAAATGAACTGGCATTACTGGGAGGTCTAGCGTTTAGATAAAAACCTCAGGAAGAAATTTTACAGATACAAACCTTGGGACACGAAAGCCCACTTCAGGAATCCAGCATCCCACCTAAAGTATGGAAGAACAAATCTCAAATAAATCACAGAGACTGTAAAGATCTGCATTAAGGATTAGGACTAGGAGAAACAGAACGCCTGTTTTATTTCTTGATCCCCCCTGAGTCTGATGCTATAAATCCGCTCTGTTGTTACTTGGGGATTCTGAGATCTCTGGTGAACATGGGGAAAAAGCTGGAGTATGGAGTTTTCTGAATCTGCAGAATGAAGAAAGTAAGAAAATAAATGAGAAGGGGCCACAGGGTTGGGAGGCAGAGTCTGAATAGGAAGTGACTGAGTTGTGGTATTTATGGTAGGTAGAAATGATGTTCAACTGGAGTACAGTTTGTATCTCATGGAACCCTTTAACAGAATGGAGGACAAAGGTCTATATTGATACATTTAAGTTCCGATTTCACAGTGCAGCATCAGTGAAGAAGGCTAATAGAATGCCAGCTGAGATTAGGAGAAATATTAATAACAAGTAATACTTTTCCAGAGTGTCTCGTAAAACCAAAGACTCTGAGTTGGAAAGTCTCTTAGAGGTCATAGTCTCCTCCCTCTGGTATTATCTACTTAAAATTTTATGCCAAGGCATACTTCTGAGTCTTAGAATTCAAAACAGCATACTTAGATTAAGATACACAAATTAGCAACTGATATTGATAGTTACTAAAACTCAGCATCTAACGTGACAAATTTTCAAGTATAATCTTGCTCATTGAAAAGAAATATGCAACCCACACTATATCATCAGGTGCCCCAGGCTCCCCTCCCCTCTCATCGAAGGCAATAGGAGCACAGCTACCCTTCCATTCTCATTCTACAGAAGAGTTTTCAGGGATAGCGTATAATTTTCTAAAGCCTTGATGCATAACATATACGATAAAGATGCACACCCTGTTAGACACCCTCTAAATCCTTCAGAGCCCTTTTTCTTAATTGTGCACATACACTTGAAGTGAAAATGTACCCAGTGGACCTGTGGTGCGACTTCCCTTCCAGCAGCAGGTGAGGAAGAATGCAGCGGTCTGATAGTCCACACTTGCTGCTTCTCATGGCCGCATGTTGCTCTCTTCTGATCTCTGTGTGATTTCTTTCTCATCTGGATGTTGTCTGACAGTTCACCCTTGGTTCACAAGGACAGATGCAGCTTTTGTGCTGTGAAGTATCACTGCAGGGTCTGGTATCCACATCTGTAGCACTAGTGTGCACCCAACATCCATGCCTGTAGGTTTCTACTTGGGGGCTGAAAAGCCAACTTATATCACCTGCTTCTTATTTTTAGTAAGTATATTAACCTCCTTCTGCCAGCTCATTAGCGTTGACTCCTGAGGGTTAAGGTAGCAGGCTCTTATTCTCTGTCCCAGAAGCCATAGTTTTGCATTGTAGCAACTTTATTGAATTGTGGTTTGATCCATTCCAAAATAATATATTTTCTGTATTTATTTTTCCTGACTGACACCTTTTTTTTCTCCCAGATTACTGAAGAAGACCCCCCCACCCACACACACACACGATCTACTTCAAGATATATTTCTGGAAGCTATTAAAATTTTTTAAAGCATGTATTTGTACTACAATTAAGCTCTGCCTCATATGCTCCCTAATAGTTAATTAATCTTTCTACTTGAAGAGAGCTGTCAGCAAACATAGTACCATTCAGACCTCATCTGACAAAATGTAGGATTGTTCTTATTACCATGTGGATTTGGATAAATCTCTCTGCTCCAGTTAACTTAATTTTAAGTTGGGAATAACAGTAATAATAGATGCATTTCAAGTTTTGAGAATTGAATGTATTAAAACATGGAAAGTACTTAGAAAAGAAAGCCTTTTGCACCTAGTAATTGGTTTTGTGTAAACCATTATTATTGATTGTGGCTTATTATTATTACTGTTATTAGGTCATGGGAAAAAATTTTGAGTAGATGTACTTTGAAACTCTTATTACCGAAGTTTTGTTTAAAAGGTGATATGGACATTAGCAACATTATTTAATTTTCTCAAAGAAGCACAGGGCAGAGTCTATGACAGGGAATTAATATTTCTGCAACAAAATTAGTGTATTCTAATTTTCAAACACTGCTATTTTGTTTTTTAATGTTTTGAAAATAATTATTATATTTCGTTTTCCTGATTATTTTGTGTATTATTTCTGGTTTGCTACTACCCTGTTTACAGGGATTACCGATAAAACAGAACACATTATATAAGGTGTGTCAGGATGGGTGAAGTAGAATTGACCTTTTGGCGTGTCAGCCTGTTGGAGTTGATGTAAATATTTTTGTGGACAATTTGCTCCACTACGATTTCAGTCACCAATTCTTGTGTTTCTGTTTCCTATGTGCTTCTATATTCACATCTTCTATTTTTGCAACTGGGGTTTGGAAAATACAGTTCTATCTAGAACATTAGTTTCCACCATGAAATGTGATTTTTAAAGCTTTGGCATATATTTCGAATCTAATGAGATAATCTTGAATCCTGATTCTGTCGTCTCCTTGTCTGCCATTGTCAAGCTTCAGATGTGACTTTGATTGGAAGGTCTTCAATCTAATTTGCTGAGAAAAACATTGTAAAGGACAGCCCCAAGGTCAGAATCAATGTTGTTTATTAGTGACAATTAGCAGTGCTTGAAATAGTCAGGCAACTTATTACAGCACGTCACATTGTGTGATTTCTGTTTCTAAGAAGATTGAGATTTTTATTTGTGATCCTGTTGAAATTCACTCCTAATCTACCTGCGGAAGCCCCGGTGACATGACGTGGACTGCAGTAGCCCTCATGAAGAACGTTTAAGGAAGTTTTCACTTTAAACTTTACCAAAAAAGCCGAGTAGTTTCTTCCCCTCTCAGAGTAATAAAAAAGTGCCACCATCTTCTCCTTAGATTTGTAAATCTATATTTTTTACTCCAGATCTAGCAACACTTCCTTCTTTCCACTGTTGACAATAAGGACTTGTGCTCATCTCCACTTTTGCAGAGCCACTTATACTGTACATAGATTACCCAGAGTTGTTCAAAGCTCTTGGCATGATGAAGTATGTTAAGGGCGACCCCAAAGATCAGTATCCTAATGAAAGTAAATTTAAAATGAAAAGGAGGCTGATCAATAATTATAGCAAAATGCAGACCAAAGCCAGGCTTTGCTTGAGGGCAAATCAAGATGTGTGGTCACCCATAACCTGGATGAGAGTCTTTTACTAATTTATTGAGGACATGCCTTTAAGAACCACCACATCTGATTTGCTTCATGTCACTGCCTTCAGGAATGAACTGATTATTGCACCCTACCACAAAAGAGAGCGAAAACGTACACCCCACTCCTTAATTGTCAACCCCTAAATTGTTAACATCCACGATGATAAAATAAAAGATTAATTGCTTTTCTGGTTTTTCTTGTATTTACAAAACTTTTAAAGGGAGAATTTTTCCTGTCACATACATTCTTTTAAGCTGTAAGTTACCTGCGACTTTGGATTTCCTCTATTTCACAAACAAAATTCTCCTTTTTACTACTTTTTTTTGTACCTTTTGTATAAATCCCTAGGGTACTTGTGATCATCAGAAATTCCTATTGATCTGTTTGGATCTGCCCTGCTATTTATGGAATTATCTGTAGAAGGCAACTGGAAATTGCTTTCTGAATAACCCGACTATTCTCCTGAGTTTTTCCACATTCTAGAATCTCTGTCATGATTTCAGTTTTCACTTTATTGGGACTTTTTTTATTTTTACTTTTTTATTTTCTTTGGTTTTTGAGACAGGGTTTCTCTGTTGTAACTCTGGCTGTCCGGGAACTCACTCTGTAGACCAGGCTGGCCTTGAACTCAGAGATCCGTCCGCCCCTGCCTCCTGAGTGCTGGGATCAGCAGTGTGCCACCACTGCCCGGCTTTATTGGGACTTTGAAAGTTCCCATTGTGGCTTCGACACATGTCACTAAAGAATAGTTCCATCATTCACTCACATGAAGCTTTTATATTTCTGTCGTTTTCTTTCTTACTTGACTGCCAAAAACAACTTTTTGAAATTCTGCTTTCCTCATTGTCATTATATATTCTGTTCGGTCTAATTTTCACACATATACTGAGAGTCCTTTGCCGTTCTATTTTCTTTAAAGATCCCCAGTCCTTGGTAAAAGTTAAATAATCTTCTAAAGAATCTGCAACAAAAATGTGAATTTACAGGAATTCAGAAATTGCTGGAGTTGTTCATTTTGAAGTAAAGACTGAGGTGAACAAAGGTGTGAGCTGGCACTTTAACGGTTAATGCGTTTTCCAAAAGCTATCATGAAGCCATTTTAATCTATATTCTGTGTTAAAAGAAAACCCTGGAATCATTGGATATGAGATAGGACAGAAATCAGGCTACTGGGAAGACATGGTGTTATTAAAACTGTATGTATTGAAAAGATTTAATTTCATTAATTTAGTTTAATACTTATTTTAAATATTTTTTGAGATAGGGTCTCACTGTGTAGCCTTCCTGCCCTGGAACTGACTGTGTAGACCATACTTGGCCTCAAACTCACAGAGATCCACCTGCCTCTGCCTCTAGAGTACTGGGGTTAGAGATGTAAGCCACCACAGCTGGCTCGAGGAGTGGTGTGGAATGCTGTCTTTTGGACATGACATAACTGTTGTCACAGTGACACACAGACTCACAATCACTATGGTTACCTTCAGAAAATCTGCATATCAAGAGAATCAAAATCAGAACATAGCTGTGATCTGCAATCTCCATGGCCCAGGAGGCTTTCCATGATCCACTGGACTTCCCCAACAGCATTGCATATATGGGCAGCACTAACTGGACTTAGTTACTTTTGAGAGGGGGGGGGAGAAAGGGAGAAAGAGAGAGAGAGGGAGAGAGAGAGTGTGGGGGGGGAGAGGGAGAGGGAGAGAGGGAGAGAGGGAGAGAGAGAGGTAATAGATATGGTAGAGGAGGAGCATATGGAGAATTTGGTTGTGGAAATGGGGGTAGATATGATTGTGTTTCATTGTACAGAAGAATGAAATTATCCAAAACAAAGAAAAAATTTTAGAAAAGAAAGTTATCAGGCAAAAAAATCAACATTCAGTTTTTATTACTGTGTTGATAAACTTGAACATAGGAGAAGAATTCAAACGATAACTTAACAAAACATCAGCTTTTAAATTTGACACAGGAAAGAGTACTGATCTAATTTGTCTTATATGAATCTGATATATAGCACATTTTTATTTTTCATAAATTTTACATTCTCCACTTAGAAATACATGTTTAGGAAGATTGTATTGCTTAAGAGTAAAATGATTATTTTCTAATAAAGAACTGTACATATTGATTTAAAACAATTTGCCCAAGAGTTCCCATTTGCTTCTTTTTATTTCTTTCTTATCAATGAAGGGAGGGGAGATTGATCACCTCAGCGGTGTACATTGAAGGTCCATGAGTGACAATCAAATGGCTGTATCTGCATGGGTTTACTTCTAGGATGTCTGTTTTATTGTCTTGGTCCATGAGTCTCTTCTCATGGGCCAGTATCATGCTGCTCTCGTTTACCTTGCTGTGTAGTGAAATCAGGGACTGTAGCACCCCAGCACTGCTCTTACTTGCTCAGGATTGCTTTGATACTTAGGTCTCTTTGCTTAAGTTTGACCTGAGCTCCATATGAGGTTGAAGTCAGCCTGCACTGCATATCAAGATATATAAAAAACGGAGAGTGTGGGGAGGAAGAGGAGGAAGGGGAGGAAAAGACCAAGAAAACCTCATGCTCACCCCTTGCTGGACGGAGATACTGTACTGACAAATGACACTTGGGTGATCCTTTCTTAGACTCTGTAGGTGTTTGGCTTCTTCTTCCTTGTAATTACTGAGAAATCAGAATTCCAGCCAGTGTTCTGTGGCTGAAGGTATCCATGGGTGGGGTTATGGAGTGAGCTAGAGACTTAATATGTTCTCCCTCTGATATGGTCCTTAAGTGATTTACATAAATGTATTAAACCCTGATTTTGTTGTTGTTGTTAAGTTGTTCTGACATTTATACTCTTCCTTGTATTTTTATACTTCACTTATCCAAACCTTGGAGGTGATTAGGGGTGAGGTTGATTCTGGCAGAAAAGTTCACCTTGAAGTTTCCCTAAAAATAACACTTGGCATGCTCTTCAGAGAAGTGGCATTTTCATATACTTTTGTTAATTCTCTCTTGGAACTTTAACCATGAATTTTGGCAGCCTGATTAGTCAAGGGTATTTTCTGAAGGAAAAAAAAAAAAAGAATAATTATGGGAAGATAATTGCACTAAAAGTAATTAAAACATTATTCAGCCATACTGGTTTTAATATGGTAGCAGTGTAACATTACTAACCCGGCAGATCAATAGGTTTCAATAAAGAGGCAAGAACTCTATCCAAACACCTGTAGCCACTTAGCATGTAATAGAGGTGAGGCTTCGAATAAAAGGGATACATCGTATGATATTCACAATGTGGTGTTGGCACAATTTGAAAAAAAAAACAAATTTTTGTCATGGTCTCCAAAAATAATATTCACTTTGGAAACACTGGTAGTTGGGAGTTTAAAAAATCCAGGATTTGTTGAGTATTTATGTGATGTGGCAGGCATTTTAAATAGATTGTTCCATTATTCCTAACTGCTGTGTAAGGTGGATGCTAATATTAATTACACTTTTATAGAAAGAAACTAAGGCACACATCAGATTAAGTATCAGATGAGTAGAGGCAAAATAGAACACACGTTCAAGATGAATATTAGAGATGGTTCTAATCCCCAGGCTCTTAACCTCTGTAAAGAGCGGGGTGTGTCTATTGGTTTGTGATTGGAGCAGAGAGGTTTCCTTTCAAAGCCTGATGCCCTTTTCCTCATTTAACATGAACAGTAATCCAGGCAGGTTAGTGTTGCACTTTATGATAGCTTAATTAAAAACAAATATTTTGCCACATAAAACAAAAATTACACGTATATGTGGGATACGGTGTAAAGATTTGATCCATGAACTTTCTTAGATTACTAGCTCACGAATCCGGAAATTACAGAAGTCTTTTCTAACGAGCCTATTATAGGGAAGTGTTGCTTCCTTCAAGTTCCTTAGAGCATGTCTTCCATTGTTCTTCTTGAGTAAACCAAAAGCATTAACCCCAGTTGATAGAAAGTGGCCTTCCTGCAAGGGAGTGTCCATGTTGGTTTAGAGCAGAAAAACCAGACAGACTGTGAGCCCAGGCAAATGGTGATATCTGTGTCTCTGACGTCACCTGGAAAGGTCTTGGGTTAGGTGTTCTGTTAAGTCCCTTCATAGACAGATATCTGGGTGGTGCCCCCTCTCCTACTCTTGGCTTGTAGTCACCATGTCATCTCATTTGTAATTCATGGTACTTCTTCCCTCAAGTCCAAGGTCGGATCATTTTCTTTGGTCCCTGGAGGAATGTGCCCTTATCATTTGTAGAATCTGTGCTCACTACATTAGCTTCCGCAGGAAACTGCCTTCTGCAAGTTTGTAAGCCATAACTCAGCCTGTGGCTCCTGGACTGCCCTCGGAAATTGTGTTCTCAGCACACATTATGCCGTCAACTTCGCTCAGCAGAATCTAGTCAACTTTTTCTGTTGGCTTATCCTTGCTTATTTATTTTTTCATGTTTTCTTCCCGCAAACTCAGTGCTTTAGCTCGACTAAATTCTTTCCCAGTAGTCTGGTGAATCTCGGCCTCCAGTTGTTATTCTTTTAGAAGCACTGTGACATTTGCCTCTCTTCACATAATTGCATTTAGTTTCTGGCTTCAGGGAGAACGGATCAAAAATGGAGAGCATGGAAGAGCTTTTCCCCAAAGGCTGCAACCTTGCTTTCCTGCACTGGACACAGCATTCCAGGGAGATTCAGCCTGTGTGCCTCTTCCCTCCATTGATTCCCTCCAGGATGGTCCCCTCATTAAATGATTGCATTTAGGGGTACCACTGCATTCTCTGCTTATCCACCATGAAAATGGATTGACATGCTCATGTAAATTTTGGAGAATTTCTGTTTTTTAACTTTTAAGCTTAGGCGAATATTCCCTCCCTTTAGCTAATGGCCTTATGGCTTCTAAAATCCATAGGTTCTGGCATTCACAGATACTGAGAGAAATAAGTCTAGAACTGTTACCCATGCTCCCTGATTGAAAGCTTAATGACTATAAACATATCGGTTGCCGTAATAACTAGTAAATTAGAAATTTGTATTTATAATTCATAACACTGCAATGTAACTATCTTCTTCATAAAGTAGAACTGAAACTTTTGAGAGGAGTAAAGGTTGTTGTGTATAAGAAAATATTCCAGTGCCACTGACGATTTAAGGTCAAGGTCAACTTTTGCCGTTCTAGCCAAAAAGGTTGAGTTTTGGCATACAGATACACCTGACTCGCCGTGTGTGACTGCGTATTAACACTCTGTGGCTTATTTTCCTCACTTAAAAAATGAAATAGAGGTAATACAGCATGAATTTGTCTCCAAGAATAAATAATAGAAACCATTGTAGCACTCAGTAAATACAAATCACTGCATGCACATTACTAAATCACAGCTATTGTGCTGTGTGCATAAGCACTTTTCATTTGGGTTCCTGGTCAACACATTAATCTGCTGCCAGAGGTTAAACTCTGCAGCTGATATCAGAAGCAGACAAATTTGTTCCCCTGAGTACTCATAGCCTTCAAAGACAATCTCCATGCCATTGAGATGCAGAAAATTTTACTTTTTTATTCTGAATAACACACAGCTTGTCTGTGAAAGACAACACCCTAATATCCAGAGATATAGCTACTCTACCTCCTCCCCTCCCCCCCGGTTAAATGATCCTCTGTTAGCATCTGCTTTTAATCTTGCTAAGTCTTGCTTCCAAAAGAAATGGTAGGAGAATGGGCTCACAGCAAACACAGGATATTCTCCTGGTAGTCAACGATGGCCTTTGACTACATCCCTCTTTCAATTCTGCATGGTTCTGCTCTCTAGGGAAGACACAGGTGCCATGGCCCCTCAGCAACTCCCTATGATCAAGATGATGCTATTAGCTCATCTCTTACTCTCTTCATTTCCAATGCACTAGCATCTCATGGCTCATGATATTTTTCATCTTTATTATTTCTCATTTATAATTCATAAGTCCCGCTTCAACAGAAAAGAATGCCAACAGCAAAAGTTCAGTGGGCAATTTTGTGAATCTGATGGTCAATAGCTTATCTAGAATAATTTTGTTATTTATATTTCATTACCAACTATGATGAGGTGGCTGTGTCCAGGATCTACTTCCTAGAGAAGGGAATGCCAAGGCTAGCCCATTTTCTGCACATCTCTTTAAGTCTCTTTAATACAGTTTTCCTACAGCATGAGTTTAGTGTTCTACATTCCCACATGCCATGTTTGAAAATCCATCTATCCTGGGTTTTGTAGCAGCTATTTGTTTTCTATCATTTTTTTCTTTTCATATGTCATGTAACAAACTAAAACAGCAGCACTGAACCAAATGCTTGATGTATGCTCACAATGAGACATCTGAGAGAATGTCCTCTACATGCGCACTTACAGATCGCTTCGTACAAGAGCTAACCTGGAAGACAATGAATGGGACATTAAAAAGGATGAGATGCTTTAATTTTCCCATTTTATTTCACAAGACAATGATGTACAGTTAGATAGCGGGACACTAGGGTAGAGGAGCTTGTGGTACAGAATTTAACAAGATGATGGGATGGGCCGAACTCTGAATATGGGGCTGAATGAGTGACAGGTAGAAGAATGGGCGATTCTGAAGAGCTGGGGATCGTATGGCCGCCATTATGACGGCATCGATCTTATGGATACAAGATGGAGGGAGGACTAATCTTGTACTTGGATGTAAAGTCCAGTGTGTACTCTCATCTGACATACCTCTAACGTGTTTTGTTACTTCTTCTCTTTCAGCCACTCCCTGCACTTTCCATAGTCAGTTGCAAATCAGTGATAATTAGCATCTGTTCCCTGTGGCTCTTCCTTATTTTTTTTTTTCCTTTATCAGAATAGTAAGGTTTTCCCTAACATTTCCTACTGTTTTAATTTTCACTCCTGCCTTAAATTCTTCATTAACTTTAATTAAGCTTTCCCAAGCCTTAAATACCTATAAACTATCTCCAAGCTAATCATTCGATTTGCCAGCTCAGCTTTCCTACTCTCACCTAGTTTTAAGATTGCTAAACCCAAAATTATTCCTTAGAGATGACGTGAGTACAGAGGAGAAAATAGGCGTTGTTCGTAAACGAATGATAGACTTTGCTTAAGAACATTTCATGCTTCAATGTTCTTTGTGTTCCATGCTGATAAGCAACCAATAATTTAAAGGCCTTCACTTTAGATTTAAGAACGGGGTTTGCAAGTCCGCATGAATACTGACCGCGTGTCTCCAGTCTGAGGGAAAATGTAGCTTACATTGTTCCTTGTGATTTTTTTTTCGCTTATTTTGCCAGTCTTTTTTATTTTAATATTTTAATTCTGTAAGGGCATTAATAATCTTCTTAAAGCTGGCGTATGTTGCTGGTTAAGAACTTGGAACTAGAGACTAATCTTACAGTATTGTATTTTCAGTTTTTAGTTTTTAAGAGAAGAGCATTCAATTAGATATGTGGGCTTGGGATTCATCTTGATAACCAGAGATGTTTGCCAAACAGGTATGCCATTTGTCTGGAGAATTGTCACTGTTGTCTAAGCCAACTACAAGTGCAGAGGGGGAAGGAAGGATAGGAGTGCCCCCGCCCCTGCGCAGGACTCTAGTCATTCTCAGAAATTCTCACAGGCAGCATTTGCTCTAAAGCTAATGGATGTCATTTTCTCTTGGCTCAAGGGAAAGTTCTAGCCGACTTACAATTCTGACCTAAGAACTCTATAAGTGTGCCTTCCTGGATTGTAAATTAAGCAGTTGTCTACTGCTTAATTAATTTATAGGACCTATCACAAATTATCAAATGATACAGTCTGTGTTATCTGAGGTTGCCCTGAGTCCAAATACTCCTCCTTTTTTCCTATTACATATATTACCAGGATAGGTTCAATTGTTACTTTTAAGGAGGGTAAATACGACTATTGATTGCTCCTTGATTACGAAGAAAATGATGTATTAAGCTGAAGTTTGTTAAAATAAATACCCAGAGTACTGTTATAAGTAAACTGCCCTGGCCATTCTTCTTACTTGGACTTCATAGTTTTTGAGATTTCCATAGATAACATAATCTTTTATTTAGTTGTAAACAATTAGAGTATACAAATGAGCTCCTTCGACATAAGGTTTAGGTGCTTTTAGACGTGAATTCTTAGAGGCTGGAGAGATGTGGTTAAGCATCCTTACTGTTTTCACAGAGGACCCTAGTATGGTTCCCAGTCCACACATTCAGCAGTTCAAAACCATCTGCAGCTCTGATTCCAGGGAATCCTACACCCTCTCTGTCCTCCATGAGCACCAGGCAGGCACATAGTATGCATACATACATTCAGGAACTCACATGTAACATAAAATACAAATGAATAGATCTTGAAAAAGGAAATAGATTCTCTTCTGTAGAATCAGTATTCTTGTCTCCTAACCTATGTTGGAGACATAGGGGAGACATACACATATTTAATACATTTGAGAAAAGTTTGGTTATTTTGAGGCATTGGAAGTGTTTTTATTTTTGGTAAGTAACAGATACCTACTGTGTCATTCAGCAAAGAAGGCAAGGAGACACTTTCCTAGATGCAAACCCTGCCAGACCTCAGCAGACATACCCTGTCCAGCAGACACGTCATGACAAGCACCACACTGGACAGTGGAACTCCTCTTCTGATGTCAGGGGTTTTTTATCGATACAGTATGCAGAAGCTCCTCAGGTGTTACAAATACTCCATCCTCTCATCCAAAGGCCTATTTGCATAATGAAGGAAGCCTGTAGCCTAGTCTCATCCCACAATCCTTTAGCAGCCAAACTATGCAACCTTTAAGTTTAGGGGAGCTCAAGATCTAAGGGAAGTGTTCTCTCCTTGTTGCCAGAGATGGTGGGAGAGGGGCTACATGAATTCCTTCACAGGAACTTAGCTCTTCCACACTGGCTCTGCCAGAGAGCAGTGAGCAGCTGGAGATCATGAGCAGTCAATCAATAGTGTTTACGCAAAGCCAACACCTGAAGGTGATACAACTAGGCTTAGGCAGTCCTTCCCCCAACAATGTACAAAACAATTATCATAAACATAGCTAGAAATAAACTTCTCCGACAGGTAAGTCCTTGAGGATGAAGTCAACGTTCCTGTGGCAAAGCAGGAATGACAGTTTGTGTCACTAAGGGAAGATATGCCTTTGGGACAGAAGAGATCCTTGGTGCTGATTAACCCTCTGGGGTTAATCTTACAGATGTAGGGACAAAGAGAATAAGACTTCTTAGGTAAATGCTCCTTTGTCTGGGACATCCACATTGATATCCACAATTTGGACATAGAGGAACATAACATAATGGAATAGAAAATGTAGCAAGCTCCTATGGCTTCTAAATTCCAAGTCTATGCAGACTCTCTAGATAGACACATCTTAAGCAGCCCTCAGATTAACTTGCCTTTGCAGTGATGATACTGAAGTAAAGATAACTACTGTAAAGCAAAAGGTGTTTTCCTTGCCCTCTTCTAATGACCGTATTGTTCGGCTAATCAGATCTTAAACGCCAGAGTCACTGCTCTGCATGTATCACTTTAAAAGCATCTTTTCAATCAGGGTACATATATCTGTTTGGAAACCAGGTGTGCTTATGAGATAATTAAAGATAATTCTAACTTGTTCGTATCTACCAGTAAAGTCATTCTAAATCCAAAACCATAATTACCTATAGTTAACTGAGAAAGTAGGCAGGGTTGGCTTTTGGCTCTAGGAATTTGCTCTCCAATCTGTCGTTTCACACAATCTTATCATTTCTACCCTTCTCTTTACAGCTGTGACAGGAACCAGACAAAGGAAACACCAGGACTGTAGAACTATTGAGAAGGTTAGCTCTGAAGGTGTTTAATTCAACTCAATGGGCTGATACATTTTGACCAGCAACTCAGAGTGTCTGACACTGCGTTAGGAATCAAGTGTCAGAGATGAACAAGGCAGATGGCTCATTGCCTTTACAAAAACCACAGGGAGCAGATAAGCAATAAAAAATCCCATCAAGAAATTGGTTTGCTTCAGAGAGTACTAGAACACTGCTGACACTGGCATGATCAAAGTTTGCTTTGCAACTTGTCGTGGTCACGTTCAGTGGACAGGCCTTTCCTGGCAGAGTAAACAGCTTAAGGGAAAGCACTGAAATAGGAACGCCTACCTGATGTTGGAGGCAAAAGGAAACAGGGTTCTGGTGGAATCAATGGGGAAATGGTCATGTAATGGCAGCTAAGGGAAGTATAAAAGTCAAGTTGTTCATACTTTGGAACTAAAGGCTTTCTGTTCTCACCCTACCATTAGAGGAGACACAGTCGAGGAAATTTGAGCAAAGGGATAACATGATTCTTACTTTAGAAATTTATTTGGCTGTGGAAATACGTTGAAGAGTGGCAGGCGGTTGCTCAGTTTCGTAGAGTGCTTCACCATCACACACAAAGCTCGTACTTGATCCTAGCACTGCATAAAATGGATGTGGTTGTACATGGCTGTCATCCCAGCGCTTGTGAGGCGGGAGGATCCTCAGCTATGTAGCCAGTTTGATCCAGCCTGGGCTATGGGAGACTCTGCTTGAAATAAGTAGTTAATAACTACATTGAAAGAGACCAAAGTGGAGAAAGAATTAGAAATACTCAGATGTTCTGTTCACTTATGAGATAATCATTATTTGAATCAGAGGGTTAAAAATCTAGATTGTAAAAGAAAAGTAGATGAATTTAAGTTACAATTGAGAGCCAAAAGTGGCCATTTGAAAAGTATGAAGTGTAAAGAAAGTATCGAACAGAGATTCTGCGTTCACTACGTGAATAATTGTGGATGGCTCTGCCAGATGCTACGGTGTACGGGGCGCCCGGTAGGGTAGGAGGAGAGCAATGGTTTATGTCTGTATTATACTTTGACTCACAGAAATTTTATTTGTTGCCCTATACTCAAATGTTTATTTGTGTGTGTGTGTGTGTATGGGGGGGGGAGGAGTAGGGGGGAAAGAGGAGGGGAGAGAGAAGCTAGGATCCACATATGTGGGAGAACATGTGTTGGTTTTTCTCTCTGAGACTGACTGATTTCATTTACTGTTATATGTTCTGAACCCGCCCATCTCCTGTGCACTTTATGATTTCTTTCTTTCTTTCTTTTTTTTGAGTTGAATAATACTTTCTTTTATATATTTAATGAAGAAGAGAATGAGGGTAGAGGACACATGAGTGGAGAAAGATGATTTAGAACAAGTTGTTTCTCTTGTTTTAACTGTCATTTATCATTTTTTCCTTTTTTGTTTTGGATAAGAGAATAAAATTGTAATTGATAATCTCGGTAAAGCCCTACATGAAGCTCCGTGGCTTCAAAATGGCCGTTCTGACTGTATGGGCCATAGGAAAGTTAGAGCATTTGGGAATGGGGAAGTGTTTGTTTGAGTGGTTACATTAATTTTGCGGTGTGGTGTTTTTATTGGTAAGTTTATTACAATAAAGTAATTTAAGCATCGTAACAAAAAGAAATTTTAATTGTAGGCAGTAAAAATCAAAGAAAGCAAATCCAACACCAAGAGACATTCACTGGAGAATTTTGGGAGGTGCATACAATTTCCCTGAGCACTTCTGTGGGAATAACAGCACCCTATTCTATTCCCACAAACATCTTCAGGGACACAGTCACAGTTTCTTGCCGTTTGAATCACAATAGCCTGTACACTGATTGCAAGGAAAGTGAACAGCCATCTCTCTCCCTTTGGGGGATGTTTCACCATGAAATGCAAGGTCCGGGGACAATTAAAGAAGAGCACTAGCAACAATACTACTAATTTTAGAAACGAGACCACAGAACCCTTGCTAAGGTGCCAAGTATAACATCAGCTACTTTACATGTATTATCTCATTCAGTCACCACCCAAATCCCATGGTAGGAAATAACTGCTCTGTTCATTTTATCGACGAGGATATTAAGTTGATAGGTGAATTCAATCTGAAGTAGGCCTTGAATTTGACCTTACAAAAGCTGAACTAGCTCATGTGTTCAAGCATGTGAGTGGCACAACATAGGTGAACGTAATGAGGTTAAGGGTTTATATGTTTCTACTGGTTTGTGAACAGAAGTAGCAATTATAGCCTTTGAAAGTGTGTTGGGCAGTTTTGGTCCTTAGAACAAATACCTAGGGTAACTTAAAATGGGGAAAGGTTTGTTTGGGCTTGTGGTTTTGAGATTTCCCACCAGGACATTCTCAACCCAGCACTTTGGGGTTTACTAGGGGGTCAGTCTGGTTGGAGAGGGTGATGCAAGAGTTTGTTTATCTCAAGGCAGAAGGGAAGTCAAGAAAGGCAGAAAGTGGTTGAGATCCTAATGTTACCTTCAAGGGCGTGTCCCAGTGATGTAACTCCCTTCCCCTAGATTCTATCTCTAAGATTTCATTACCTTTCAATACATGCGCCTTTGGGAGACATACAAACTAAAGCATAATTTATGAGGGGAGTCCAGGTATGAAAAGGCTTACTAATGAGGAGAGGGGCTCTTTATATAACCTCTATAAGGTTTTGGCCCAATCAATATGCAGACAAAGTGGTGGTTTAACAAGGATCAAGCTACATAGGAAGTTTCTCTCTTTCCTTTCCTTCTCTTTTCTCTCTCCCTCTACTCTATCATCAGTTCTCTTGGCTCTAAGAGAAACAAGTGTACCTGTTCAGTGCAGATAAACAAGCCTTCCATGAGGCCTTTTTGGATCTTCTTTAATTTATCTAATTAGTTATCTGTTGATATACAGCAGAAGCCAACCATCAGCTACTTTGAGGATTTAATTTAGGTTGAATGCATGCAGATGTGTTTTAAAGATTCATTGAGTGGTCAGTGTAATGTAATCTTGTGGTTAAATGGAGTCTGATATTATTTGTGGAAGAGGAAGAAAAAATTGAAAGTAAACATTTTTATGATGCCACTTTCCCTTTTTAAACCAAACATATTTCTTTGATCTACTACCAGAAATATAGCTACAAAATATCTATAAAGCAGAAAAGTTTTGTGGACTCTGTCCACATTTTTATTTATTGGGAATTGGTAGTGTTTCGTAATGCTTGTCTTTAAGAACCAGCTGCTTGTCTTGAGAAATGAATATTAAACCACAACAATTCACTGCGCTGCCAATTGTTCTATTCCCATAGTGGGCATTAGAGGGAATTTGGAAATTGGCCACAACTTATAATACTTGCACAGTAGATTCAGCCTTTCAGGGTAAAGATGATTCAGGCAAATGTCTGCTCCAAGTGAAGTGTGAGCTATCCACAGAAAACGGAGCAATGTTTCCATAAAGTCTTGATTGAATAGACTAATTTTTCAAAGGAGAAAAATTATCTCTTGCTGCATGACTTAGGGGCTTAGGGAGACATTTCTGCCTGTGGAAAACATTGCCATATGGCTGTGATATCAGACATTTTTAATCCTTGAAAATTGGATCTTACACTCAAAAAGCCAGGAGATGATGTGGGTCCTTATACTTTGTCTACATTCCTTCCAAAAAAAGGAAAAAAAAAATCCAACCAAATTACAACCAGAAAGAGAACATTTATTAGCAAAATGTCAAGCGCTGCTATGAGAGATTTATGTTTAAAAGTTCAAATTCAACGATAAAATGTATTAATATGGAATGTCATTCTACAGATAAAGTTCAAAGTGATTCATTTGTTAGGATCCCAAGGACAAATTTTGAACTGGTGTACTATTCAAGATTCCATCAAATGTAAGACTCACCTTTGACTTCATAAACAGTTCTGCAAAACAAGCAAAGAAACAAATGGGAAACAGTATGTGAGATGTAAACTTTGTAACCACTCCTATTTTCTATGCCTGTCCTCAAATGGCATCATTGTGCATTGTCTGGACCAGGGTCAAAGGTTGTGGGTGAGTCTCCCCGATATGCACACCCATACATTCAACATGATTGTTGGCCTTCAGCAGGGCACTGACAGGCCTTCTCCAGGACCTCAGCTGAAGATATTGACATCTTGACTTGCTTTAAGATTGAAAGAATAATTTTAGAAACACCTCAAATAACACCAGGTTTTGTCTGTATTTCTTATTTGGTTGGATTTATGGTTTCAATTTTTCCATAATAGAAATACATATTGCTGGATATTAAATAGTTTCTTCTGAATACCTCCTGGAATCTTTTGACGGTGACTAAATTTTAGTCCTAATGAAACTCTGTATGTCTCAGGAATTTCTCTTAGCTTTTTGAAAATCCTATGATGAGCTCTAAGATATGTGACAATTTCTATCACCTCTGCTTATCCCTTCACATCTGATTTTGTTATTTTGTAACAATATGTGGACATATGTATGTACAGACATCCATATTTATATGCAAGTTTAATATATATGTGTATACCTTCTTTCTTAGAAATTACAAAGCATTTCACTTGGGGAGTTAAAAGATAATATTAATGTGCACTTATTTCCCTACCATGAAGCATCACATAAAATGGTATCAATAATAATGTGAGCCAATATTTATTTATTGTTCTTTGGATGCCAGATGCAATTCTTTGTGCTCTATTAACTCACATAATCCCCATCTTGACTTTGTTGTCACACGCATTTTATAGATGAGTCACAGGAGATAAAGTAGATTCCACAAGGTCACAGAACTCTTCCATTGTGGAAGCAGAACAAACTTCTCCTTCCAGCCACTGGATTTGAACCACTAATGATACCCCCTCTTGCTAAGGACTTAGAGACTTCAGCTTCATCTCTGTCTTCTTCAGTGCAACAGACCTTTATCTTGAAGTTGAATAATGGATTTGTTGCTTTCAATGTCATTTTATATAATGATTAAGAAGTAAAATGCAAAGTACAATCACATATGACATTTTCTGTGAAAATATTGCCACTGTGGTAACACAGAGATGAGCATTAGTGACTTTAAACACAAAGTGAGTTCTCACTGGGGTTCACTGTAAAGTACATGCATACTTTGAAAATGTGAATGTATTTGACATGTGCGCTAGTTCTATGTCAACTTGACACAAGCTAGAATTATCTAAAAAGAGGGAGCACCAGTTGAGAAAAATGTGTCCATATGACCTGGCTGTATGCCATTTTCTTAATTCGTGATTGAAGGAAGAGGGCCCCTGGGTTGGTAGTCCTGGGTTCTATTAAAAAAAAAGCAGGCTGAGCAAGCTATGTTGAGCAAACCAGTGCTCAGCACCCCTCTATGGGCTTTGCATCATCTCCCGCCTCCAGGTTCCTGCTCTGCTTTGGTTCCTGTCCTGACTGTCTTCAGTGATGAACAGCAATGTGGAAGTGTGAATGCAGTAAACCCTGTTGTCCCTATGTTGCTTCTGGTCAGGGCTTTCCTCACAGGAATAGTATTTCTAAAACACATGCACTTACAATAATTAATGACATTAAATAATAACTAAAAGCATCAGTACTTACCTTTTCTCCAGTGAGTCCTACATATTAAACACAGTGTAACAAATGTGAGAGGCCATTCAATATCCCCATCTTGGTTACTGCAATCTCATTTGTCTTTGAGGTTGTGACATGCCTACCCAAGACAACGGGAGGCAGCCCATGATCATCTGGCCAGTGAAATGTAATGGAAGGACAGGAGCTTAATGTCTGTGAATCAATCATTTTCTCTAGATAAAAGGGAATTTTTTTTCCACAAACAGACATATGTCAGTTGCATCAACATTCTTTGGTTTCTGTTCATCAGCACATCTTACCTCCTCATCCTACCCTCCTCCCAGTATGGCTGCGCAATCTTCTCATGCAATAGTGTAAAGAAATCTTGTGGACAAACTGTTTTTCTTTTTTGTCAAAGTAATGAATTTTTCTAAACTCCCTTTTTGTTTCAATTGCAGAAACTGTGTGCTTGTCAGGGGTGTGAGAACTAAATTGGTAATGTGAAAAAAATTGCCTCTTGGGGTACCTGTTATAAAAATAGGAGTTCCCCAGAGATGCTTCCCATGTACTCACCAGAAGAAATCTTGCTCCTCTAACAACTGCTCTGTACTGTATTTACTATACGTCATTTACTAACTACTTTTTGTTTTTATTTATAATTACCCTACCTTCTTTACAAAGTTAGGAGAAGCATCTTGAGGCCAATTTCCCTTGCTTATATTTAGTATCTGTTTGCACTGGACTAAAATATATGTTATTCTAGAGGTCCAGCCAACTTGAATTCATCTCACAGATTTGCAGCCTTTTCTTTGTTTTGGATTCAGAGCAATAGACAGTCAGTTCAAAAGGCTTTATTGAATAGTCACAGATCGTTGCTCCAGGGACAGAGAGAGCAAGTAAATAGATCTAGTCAAGCATTTTCCACTGCTAGCAAAACACCAGAAAGTATGATTCAGAATTAAAGTTGATAGTGATGATGTCCTGTTTCAGAAGTAGACAAAGGAACAGAACATGTAGTGGAGGGTAACAGTGCTTTAAGGCATATTTACTTGCATTTTTTGAAAACACTGCTAATAATATTAGGATACATTGAGCCACATTTAGGAATGACACCTCTCTTGATTAGAAGGATTCATACTTCTTCTGTGTTACCAGCCAGTATATCCCTTTATTTTAAGGTTAGTGGATTTTCTTACTGTGATGTGTGTCCATACAATGGCATGCCTAATGTAAGCTCATGCTCCTGTATGCTTAAAGTTCAAACCTGATTGCACTTGGAGAAGGCTTTGCCATGGGCTCTCTGCAGAATAGCATAAAGAAGAGTGGGTAAAAGGAGAAGTAGAGGGGAGCTTCCTTTGTGCCAACTTTTTCTCATAGTAACTACTGCGGTTCTGGGGCCTGGGACTCCCTCACTGTTTCAAGAATCAACACAGTCTCTGGATAAAGGCCTTACTTTCTTAGTTACCTAATCACTTCATAAAGAATCCGCTTCCCACCATGACTACCACAATGGCAATCAGATTTACTCCTGTGTTTTCGGGCAAACATTTAAGCCATAGCATTTGGCAAGAAACATCTGAAATATAGGTTAATCAGGCACTCTCTTCTCATGAGCCATCACCACCTGTATACAGATGAAACAGGAAGTGTGGGAGCAGAAGAGAAGGGAGAACAAAATGGAAATGTCTGTGTCTATAGAATGCTTTTCCAGAACGCCATATCTTAAGGAAGATGGCAACAATGGGTTGGGGTTAAAGAGACCAACTGAGTGTGTGGCCTGCCCTGGAGTGTAGCTGATATACCCAGCGATGTTCCATCCGAGAAAACTGATTTTCCAGTTGTTAGCAGGATTGCAAATGGCTTCTTGGTTAGGAATGAGTTTCCATGTGCCCTTCCCTCTCTCAGTGCTGGGACGCTGTCTAGCTTGAACCTATGCAGGTCTTATGCTGCCACAGTCTCTGAGTTCATACATCCATGAGTCCTGTCAGGTCTTCATGACACTATTTCCTCAGGGTTATCCATGACCCCTGGCTCTTACAGTCATTCTGTCTCCTCTTCTTCATATTTCCTTAAGGCTCAAGGTGCAGGGTTTGATGAAAGCATCTACAAAATTAGCTTGGTGTTTTGTTTTATTGTAGACCTCTTTTTGGCTTTTTTTTTTCATGACATTGCTTTTGTTTGTTTTTTGATTTGTAGTTTTGTGCTTTTGTTTTGGGGGAGAGAAAGAAAGGATGAGGAGGGAGAAGATAAGGGTTGGTAGAGTAAGGAGGAAGATAACATCTGGGAGGAGTTGAGTGAGGGGAAAAATATGATCAAAATATGTTGTATGAAAAATAAATAAAAAATAGCAAAAAAGACATGTTGATGAATAAATGAATTAAAGAATTTTACTTCTCCATTTCTCTAGGCACAAAGAGTACTGAAAATATTTATTCATACTTCATAATATCTACTATTATAGAGAGAGGGAGAAGAAAAGAGAAATGGAGAAGCAGACAAGAATATAAGCACACATTTATCCATAGGTGAATATGCATCTATGCATAAGTACATATGCATAAGAATAGTTCTGTTTTTCTCAAATATCAATCCAGCCCATTTCTATCTTCCCAGAAAACATACAAGCTTATTTCATTTTTTTCTAGTTTAAATAGTACTCTAACCCTAGATTTTTCATAAATATTCTCCCTCTCATGGCAGAAAAATCCAATGTGTATAAACATAAACTCCTTAACCTCTGCCCCTTACCATCCTGTAAAGGGGAGTATGGCCACTAATTGTCCAACAAACTATTAGATTCCCAGAAATCGTACTAGTGTGTTGTAAAACATTTAAAACACTTTATTCTGTTTTATTTCTCTGGATCTTATAAAAATGTATTCTTTTGATGAACTAGGCTCTAAGTGGAGCTGTTGGAAAGATTTCATATCCCACATTCTTCAACTGCTCTATTATGGCTCGTGTGCTCTGGTTATGTGTTAATAGTTTTCTGACATCTGAAATAACAGCCCCATTTGAGCCACATGGAGTGCTTTTATCTCAAAGGGATTCAGCCTTAAATACAGATGGGCTTGTCGGCATGGTCTAGATGACATTTTTATAACCTGTAATGTTCTTCAGCAAGATGTGGTTAATGATCCTTCACATCATGCAGCCAGCGAGCACTTAGTTCCTGGTGGAAGGTCTCATTCACACCATAGTTTCGAAGCCCACTGAACACCAAGTGATTACTGTGGGAAACAGCTAACGACACCCTGGACATTGCTACATTATTCATTCCATCGTGATTAGTATGAATCCCAAGATCGCAGCCTTCTATTTGTACCCCTGCCATACCATCTCAGCATATCTTACTTTGAATTTTTTCTTTGGAATGACACGCTTCCCATTCTTTGAGGGAAAGTGATATATGCCTTGAATATGCCTCCTCCTGCTTGGCTGTGATTTCAAAATGCACTGCTTCTATTGGAGGCTGGCTTCCAGAAGTTTTATGAATGCCCCTACTAATGTGTTATTTAGAAAGCCATGGTGAAGAGCACAAAGAAGCTGAGAAACAGGTTGATGAAATACTTGATATGCTTTCTCTGTGTCCCTTCTTTTTATCCCTTTGAATGCACAGGGTGCTTCCCTCTGGGCTTTTGGAGTTACAAGGCTGCAAATAAATTCAGTAAATGGTTGCTGCACATTTGTTTTGGGCACGGTGCTATGCTATAGAGTGGGAGGATGCACACCTTATATATTTCATACTGTAAGAAAAGAGAGGGCATAGTTTTCAGACTCTTCTGTGCAAAACAAAATGAATGCCATAATGAGAGACATACACGAAGGGATAACTCTAGCTCCAAATGTTAGGAAATGACAAAGGACCAAGGATTCGGCATCTGGATAAGAACTTGAAATGAGTTTTAACATTTATTAGTAGAAAAAAAAATATGTATACTTTTCAGGATGTTGAAGTGCTTGAACAAATGTGGGTATGTGTATGCTGTACTCTGGGAATCCAGTAGAAAGCTACAGCAGACCATGCAGCTAAAATATACTGTACAGTGAGAGTCAATTTTATAATATTTTGTAATAGTATATTAGCATATATATGTATAGATGTGGTGGAGAACGATTGACAAAGACTCTTGACATTGCCTCTGACCTCCGACTTCCCCACAGGAGCATGTGAACCCCCACATATGTGTACACTCACATATATGCATGCACACCAAGCACACATATGTTAAACACATGTGCATGCAAACATCGTATACATACGTGTGTTAAAGGAGAGTATGGTATACAGTTCCCCTAGATTATTTTCATTTTCAAAGTATATCTCTAAGACAAAAAGTGTGAACGAAAATAAGCTTTGATAACTAGGGAAAAACAGGAGAAAAAAAGCGGCCCTTCCTAACAATGGCCCTTTCCAGATACACTCAGGTAGGTCTGCATCCTCAAACTGCAAAGCCGTAACTGTTCATGTTGGATATTTCTGTAATTCAGAATCATGTTTCCTCCTGCTCAAATGCAGCCACCTCAGGGGCAGATGGTAATGACCACTTGAAAGAGCAAGGCCGCTCTAACCAGATTATGTGAGAAGTGACACAGATCACGAGAGACTTCCGGGGACTTGGAGGCAGCTAGAACATAATTACACAAATGGAATTTGGCCTAAACAAGAGGCTAATGCATCTTTTCTCACCACATGTTCAGGGAGACATGAGCCTTCCATATTCTAATTTTCTCTGCAAGGAGACACAGACATTTTAAAACAAGGGGGCCATTTGATGGTCATTTTTGTGTTTGCCTTTTGGTTGTTAGACATTTGGAGATCTATCTGTAATTTATCAGTGCTAAGCTAGATAATGGCAGAAGTCATCACTCGGTCACTTTCGAAGGTGTATTGGCATTAAGTGTTTTTTCCGTTCTGCAGCCATCAGAACCGTACACTGCCACAGTAAGAGACCTTGTCTTCTGTGTCCTGGACATTTTTGGCTCTATGATTTTATACGCATAAAGAATCATAATTTTAGTTCATCTCTTTCCCCCCTTTGATTGCTTGCTATTACACCCCCTCCCTTGCCCTCACTGATTTTATGACTGTTTTAGAAATAGATTTACATTTAAAATGTATTTGAACCTCTGGGAGATGAACTCAGTAGTCCACAAATCAGGAGGAGAATGCGGCTGTGAAAGATGCACGAAGGGTGGGGAGTGGCCGGTCTGCCTTGCTATGGCTTTACCTTTGGACCCCTGTAACTGTTGGCCTTGTTATGCATCGCAACAATTATAGGGGAGCCCTTGTAAGAGGATATATACCCTGCATCCTCTGAGAAGTAAAATCTAGACTTCTAGTTTTGATTCTTTCAAACGCTTTTAATTGTGTTTGTTCATTAAGATGACAAACACCTGTCTGACTCTGCGTGCATGCTGCATACAAACACTGAGAGAGCAGCGCGCTGTGTGAGCTTGGCCTTGGGCAATGAGCTAGCAGGAAAATCAGAGCTCAACCTGATCATGGTTTTATTAGTTGTCTCATAATTGAATATCATCCATGTGGCTTCTTTGAGTTTTGAATTAAACTAATTGTTGTCTCCAGAATAATATATTTTTTTGAAATTTTAATTAAATTATATTATTCTCACTTCTCTCTCCTTCATAACCCCTTTCATGTAACCATTTTTAATTGTTGCTACACACAATATATATATGTGTATATACACACACACATACACATATATACACACACATATATATGTATATATAATATAAATATAGTGTATATAGATATACACATACATATACACTATATATATGTATGTGTATGTATATATTTCTTCCTGAATGTTTTTGGGAGCCTATGGCATTTAGGTTAGCTGTCAGCGGTGTGCGTCTGGGGACATGAGAGCATTGTTGAGAACTGCAGAGTTAGATGCATCCATCTGTGGTGCTCAGATCAGAGTGTACAAACCAGCAACCTTAGCATTACCTGGGACAGTATTAGAAATATGTTCTTGCACCAAATTCTAGTCTAGTTTTGTTAGAATTCCTATTGTAAAGAATTCCTGGACATTGATGTGCATGTTACACACATACAAAAGCAACAGAAATCTCACTCTCTGTGTATCTGAATCCAGAACAATTTATCAATCCCTTTTTATATTATATAATAACAGTAGTGCCTCATCACTCCACAATGATATTTACAAATAAATTACTCAAGGAAAGTAATCTGTATCAGAATCTGAAGCATATACCCATTTTGATCTAGCAAATAGAACTGGAGAATTAAGAAAACAACAGTATTCTGTACAAATAAATCAATGATGTTTTATGTAATACTCACATCATTGTCTTAGGATTTCCCAATAGGAATATGATAAAACTTCATGACCAAATGCAACGTGGGAAGGAAAGGGTTTATTTCTAAGTAACAGGGCAACACTGCAGAAGGTCAGGACAGGAACTCAAGCAGGGCAGGAACCTAGGGACAGAAACTGAAGCAGAGACACTGGAGAAGCATTGCTTAGTGACATTGCTCGCTCCTCATGGCTTGCTCCTGCTTTTTTATACCACATGAGACCCGGTACCCAGGAGTGGCGGTCTCCTCAGTGAGGTGGGAATTCCCCCATCAATTACCATTCAAGAAAATGCACCACAGGCTTTCCCACATGCCAATCTGGTGGGGGCATTTCCTCAATGAGGTTCCCTCTTTTCAAATGACTGTAGTTTGTGTCAAATTGTCAAAAAACTAACCGGAATAGTAACCAAATTGGCAATGACATGAATCCCCACACTATGAGATTAGTGCCCGAAATTATGATACACACAAGAAAAGGAACAATATATGGACAATGAATGTTTATACAGAATTTTACTTATATTGTTTATTGAAAAGGAAATGATTTAATACCAAATATGTTTGTGTCATTAAAAAAAAACATATAGCAGTCTAGTCAATAAGAAGGAACACAGATAAAACAATAATAATGATTGCCATTAAATTAGGCATTAGGATTCTAGACATATGTTCTTACTTAGTTTCTTTACTAAATTTTTTATGTTTTTGTCTATCACCCATCATCCTTCTATCATCTGTCTATCTATCTATCTATCTATCTATCTATCTATCTATCTATCTATCTATCTATCTAAAATACATGTCATGGGATATGTTGTGAGAGTTGGCCCTTCCCTATTATGATGTAGGTCCCAGGGATTGGACTTACGTTGTCAGGCTTACAGGCATTTGTCCTTACTCATTGAGCCGTCTTACCAGGGCACTACTTATTTTAAATAATAAATTTGAATATCTCATAGTAAATACTTTAAGTTGAAATAAAAACTCAAGCACTGCTTTCTCAGTATAATAAAGTCAAGCCTTTTCTCCTCATCTTTGATGGAAGTCTGCTTTCTCAAGTTTTCAGAGATAAACAGGAACAATGAAATGAATTTGGTGTTAAAGAGCAACAGACAAATGGGACATATCTAACTGAATGTCGTTTCTGGATACAGTTATCTTGATATACAACAAACTAGAATGTGGATCAAGAAAGGGTGAATATTTTTTCTCTCTTTCTCTTTTTTTTCATGAGATAGCCCAATTTACTGCAAGGTAAATTATCCAGTGGACATAAAATGACTACTTAAGTAGAACGCTGCTTCTCAGGTGGTGACAAACTGTGGCGATTAGTGCAATTAACGTCAAACATATTAAAAATGAACAAATATAGAGTGATAAAAGTTTCCATGGCCAAAGGATAAAACACTGTAAGATATCCAGTAAATTAAGTGTGCTTCCAATTACTGTGCATTTGTTTTGTGATTTTCCATCTTATTTTTAAGCACAGTTCATGTTTAAAGCTAGAGTAGAAAAACAAAATAATTATTGATAAAGTAACAAAAAGATTTAAACAGAATCCCCCAGAAGCTATTAGATGGCAGAAATAATAAACATAACTGTGGCCTCTGGTTTTATTTGCTTCAGGTAAAAAAGGTTTGCCAAAGTTTTCCTATCTAGTGTGTTTTATATACTCTGCTTTTTAGGTTATTGTCATGATTTAAGAACAAATAAAAAATAGTTTACATGAATCTGGGGATGTTTCATTATGAAAATGTCTTCATCATCTTGAAAACTCAATTTTAGAAGGCATTTAAATCAGAGAGCATAAAACATTTAACAATATCAAAGGAAGAAAAGTAGATGCTCATAAACATTCCAAAGAATATTTTTGTTTTTATCTTCAGGTATTTGTTTTGGAATAAGCAGGCTGCCACTGTGTGAATATAACACACACACACACAGACACAGAGACACACACACAAAGTATCTTCATCAACTAGGTATAATCTTCCTAAAAAAGAAATTATTCTACTTTCATTGTGATAAGTAGAAGCCGACGTGTACTCAGAAAATGTAATCTAACTTCATTGCACCAGTAAATGCACTGTTTTGCTCACTATTGCTGTTGTTTTAGTGACTGAAGGGTGAACTGAGGCCCACGAGTCTAGTCTTAACAAATGCATCTCTAAGTCAAGTGATAGCCAGAGCAGGACCAGGGGCCAGGTTCCTCTCTGCACTCAGGATATTAAATGATTAACAACCCGTGCCCTGTGTTTGTACGTGCTACTCTCAGAACTGGTATTAATTCCAACAGTGTGTCCAAGTTCTTGAAGAGAGACAGATAAAAGTGAGACACTCATAACAGGAAATTTGTTCTTCAGAAGCTCTGGTTATTTCTATTTCTGAAACATTATTTTCATTTTTTAATCCAAATTTTAGTTATATTCACAAGAACAAACAATTACAGCGTAGCTCCAATAAATGCGGATTCCAATAGAAGGCACTGGAGCTCAAAGTGAAGGGTCCTATAGGTTGAACGCTTTTGATTATTACGTTTTCCTACATTTGGTTGGACGTGGCAGATCAATTTCTCAATTAGCCAAATAAGAAGTTGAAGTCTGATGCTAATCACCAATATGAACATAAATAGCTATAGGGTATTAATTCTGTTCAAATGGGAATTCATGTTGACAAAAACAAAATGTCAGTATGGTTATTTGCTTTAAAGCCTTAATCAAATCAATAAGAAAAAAAAAGTCATATTTCTAAGCTAATTAGTTATCTGGATGAACAACATTATTGATTTAAGATTATTGATTTATTCTCCCTTCATAGACATAGCACTGAGGGATGAAAACTATAGCAGTTATTGACAATATACCACTTTTGAAATGCTTCACCTCTGAATTCTCTAGCCATCTTGTCCTGTAGCTAACACTCTCCCGAGTGAGGCAAGGGAACAAGACCCGCTGTGTTTCTCAGGGCTAGCCCAGGCCCTTGGTTTTAATGCTCCAAACACTGCTCTTTCTACAGCAGTCTTTTCCCCTCAGATAGCTGTGCTCTCCCAAACATCACAGGCATAAACAAACATGCGCCATTGGAAGTCAACATTCACATTATTAGTGTGAAGAGAAAAATCATCAACGAATGGATGCTCTTTTAAATTTTTATTCATTTTTAAAATCTGGTGCTGGAAGGGATCAAACCTGGTGATCTCACATACATGCTCAGCACAGGCTCTACCACTGTGCTATGCCGCATCTCACAATGGGTAGCACAGAATGACTCATACATGACTTGATATGTTGGTGATGGGACCAGGGAGATAATAACAAGCAACTCTCTGGAAAAACAGAAAAGCTGCTGGGGGGATGGGAAGGAGAGAATCTTGCCTGGGGACTGCTTCTAGATGGCTCCGAGGAAGGGGTGAGGTCAGAGCATACCCTAAGCCAGAGGAAAATGAGAGCCTTCTAAAGGCTTCAGGCAACATTGAGAATGAACAGCCTTGAGGGAAGTTTCTAAATGCAAATGAAGCAAGGAAATTGAAAGACATATTCACAACCTGCGGAGTCAGAAGCCTCTACAGTTGATGAATGAGAAGAGAAGATGACTGGGGAACTATAGAGATTTCCAAGGTCAAATCAGATATTCCTCAGTAGGACGGATTTTTGTGCCTCTCCCGACTTGGATGGGAATGTTGAGCACAATTAAAGATGTGAGGAGCACACAGCTTTGCACTGTTGCAGATAGATTTAAAAATGGCATGAATCACTTTTAGACTTCCAGTTTTAAAACCCAATGAATTTTCATAAAATGACACTTGTAACTGCTGCAGGTTGTTTACTCTAGGGACTACTCATGACATATCCATTTCCCTTTTTAAAATGAAAGCAGTAAGTTTATTCCTAATTGGAGGTGATTTATATGTGGCATTCCATTGTGAACTGTAGCATATAATACACTGAAATTATCTTGGACATAGACTTGAAGTTGTCTATTTTAACACCAAATAGGCATTCTTTGTTATATTTATGGTAAATATACTAGGAAATCTGACAATTTGAAAGGAATGTCTACCTACATTTATATCTATCTATCTACCTATCATCTGTCTATCATCTATCTACCAGCTATCTGTCTTCATCATCACCATCATCATCATTATCATCATCTATCTAGATAGATTGTAGATGCAGAGTCTCTTATTAGTTTCCTCCCATTGTGCTAATGTGAAAAAAAGTTTACTGTATGTGATTTAGAATTTCTTAATTTTTACATTAACATGAACGTTTAGACCTATGGTAGTTAAAAAAAATTGTCATCATGCTTAAAATTCTCTTTGTCATCCCAAGATTATATATTTATATTCATGTGTGTTCACATATATGATCATAGCAAGTTAAAACGTAAACATATTTTTTAATTTATTACTCAATTGAATTTTGTTCTTCAACCGTTTCCTTTTGAAGACAGACTTATCCAAATACTTTAGCTTTTGAAATACGTTGTTATTTGTTGAGCAGTACCCTGTAATTACAAATACTGAAGTTTTCTTTAGTTTAAATTAAAATGTATGTGTGTGTGTGTGTGTGTGTGTGTGTGTGTGTGTGTCTATATGTGAAAATATGCGAGTGCAGTACCTGTAAAAACCAGAAGAGGGTGCCACTCCCTCCAGAGCTGGAGTTATAGGGGGTTGTGAGCAGTCTGTTACAGGCTGGGAACCCAACCTCAGAAGATTATTAAGTGCTCTTACTCTCTGACCATCTTCCAGTCCACTGTATAATTATATTTTTAAGTGTTTTTTTAGTAAAGAATTAATTAAAATAAGTTATTAATTGTTTAACTAAATCTTTGGCAGTAATAATAATTGTATTTTAATTTGATGTCTTAAATTTCAATCTTTCCAAAAATTTGGAAAACTTCAATCATTATGTGACAGCATACAGGGAATATGAATTAAGGTTTATAATTAATAATTATTCACATTTTAATTTTGGCAGGAAATATACCCTATGAATGATTATTTTAAATTTTATATTAAATTTTATATTTTAATTGAAGATATTTCATTTAGATTTGAAAGTACAATATATTATTTATTAGACATTATTTTCATGTGATAAGTCAGACCCTGAATAAGTCTGTTAAAGTCAAATAGTATATTTATGGTTTAATTTATGACTATTTTTTCTCTCACGTTTCAATGTTTTCCCTAATTGTCTTCTAAATTACTGTGCATGCAGTATAGAATCTCAAATCACCATAGTAACACAGACAATTTACGTTTATCACAGCGCCTTAATATACATTGACAGTTCTTGTAATTACAGAAAATCAGTTCTATTATAAATAAATGATTTATATCCTTTTTCTATTCCACCCATAAATTATTGTCAGAGATGAGCAGACCTCTGCTATTTGATATTTTATTCATTTCTTTAGACATTTTGGCATCTGTTCCTATAAGGCTGTATGTATTTGGTTAGCACGCAGCAGTTCTACAAATATTAACAAAATATTAATTCTTAAATATGTTAAAGGATTGTAACTTAATAGTATTTGCAAGTGAATTATTACAAATATATCCATAACCCAGCCAGCTACTTCAGCACACACAGTTCCGTCTGCTGTGCCATTCCTGTTTCTCCTTAACATTGATTTTTCTTCTGTCTTCCTGTTTTTGTTATTGTTTTGTTTTGTTGATATGCTGGGATTTTAGCTGAAATACTTTTTGCTTATTTCATGTTGGGTATGCTAGGGATGGAAACCATGGCCTTAAACAGAACCTTTCACATGGAAAAGACGTATTCTACTGCTAAGCAATATACATAACCTTCTGGTTTTTGTTGTTTTTTTTTTCTGTATAACACCCCTAGAAAAATTAAAAATAAACTTTTTATAATTTTGTGAATTACATTTTATGAATGAACATTTTCAGTTAGTGTTGGTAAAATTCATCCTCCATTAGTGACTCCCTGTGCAGTTCATCCTTTTAACTGGACTGTGATATTCCATTGCCTTTAGATTAGAAAATGCTTTCTTAAACTGATAAAATTTACTCAAGAGACAAAGATCAAAAATGATACTAAGTCAAAAGCAATGGCAGTGTTCGCTACACCTCTTCTTGGTAAATCTGTGTTAGAATAAAGACTGTTGTGAGATTGCTCAGTACAGAACGCCTTCTGCGGCCACAACTGTATACCTGAGTTTAATTCACAGACCCTACCTGATGGAAAGAGAGAAACCACTCAATCAAGTTCTCACCTGAATTATCCACTGTGGCATACACCCCTCCATCACACACATACACACACATATATATGATATCTACACAACTGGGAAATTAATGCGGAAAATAGTTTATATCTGTAGATGTAGATCCCTGGTGGAATGCATTGGTAATATGCGAAAGATTCTGCATTCACTATTTGATCCCTACCAACCAACCAGAAAAAGAAAAAAAACTGGAGAAAATATACATTATAAAGTAGTTCTAAGACTTGAAGAACTAAACAGTAAATAATCATCAGGAAACAGAAACTCGTGAATAAGAAGATAATGTAAACATATTATATAAATACAAAAAAAACTCCCCCAGATTATTTGTATATTCTATCATTTTCTAATCATAAGTCTAAATGACTTATGATTCTAATATTTACACAGAAAAGCATAAAGCAAAGAGAAGGCAGAAGAATTCTTAGGACGAATAGGCAAATTACCTCTCCAGTTTAAGTTTTTGTATGAATCTAGGTAATTTAAGGAACATGATATTGGATGAGAAAATGGACAAATGGGCAGATGGCATAATAAAGCCAAGGACAGGCTAATTTCTTTGTGGATCTCAGGTACAAAACAAATGTAGCTACTCAGTCAGTGAGAAAGGAGAAATAAAATGGAAAGAGATGAAAGACTACTGTCTCTATATAAGAACTTATATTCTATCTCCATCTCACTTCACGCAGCAGTTACAATTGGATTAAAATGCACATGGAAGCTGGGGAAGAGGGTGGGTGCACGCCTTTATTCCCAGTACTTGAGAGGCAGAGGCAGGAAGATCTCTGTGAGTTCAAGGCCAGCCTGGTCTAAGAGTGAGTTCCAGGACAGCCAGAGTTACAACAGAGAAACCATGACTTAAAACAACAACAACAACAAAAAAATGCACATAGAAAATTTAAATTTGAAATATAAACTAATAACTTTTAGACTTTGGGATTAAAAATTATGTGTTGCCTAGGAATAAAATCATTCACTGCAAAAATGTATAAATTCAGTTGTAAATCTGTGATGGTTTGAATGAGAATAGCTTCCATAGGCTCCTTTGTTTCAGTGCTTCATCACCAGTTAGTGCAACTGCTTGGGAAGGATTAGGAGGTGTGGTGTGGCCTTGTTTGAGCCGATGTATCACTGGGGGTGAGCTTTGATGTTCCAGAAACTCATACCAGGCCAGGTGTTTCTTTCATTACCTGCTGTCTGCTATTCAGTATGTAAAGCTCTCAGCTACTGAGCCAATACCATGCCTATCTGCTTTCCTCCATGATGGTCATGCACTAACTCTCTGAAATTATAAGCAGGCTCCCAAGTAAACCTTTTCTTTTATAAGAGTTGCCTTGGTCATGGTGTCTCTTCATAGCCATAGAACAGTAACTAAAATGGAAGTGTCCTTATATAAAAATGAAATTATATCTCTACTTTGTGCTTCAACCACAATTAGATTAAAAATGTGTTTGAAAATGATAAATTTAAAATGTCTCAGTAAAAATATAAACTAATAACTTTTAGACTTTGGGTTTAAAATGATTTGTTACATGGGAATAAAATCATTCACTTCAAAAATTGATAAATTCAGTTATAAATTTAAATAGCAAGATTATTTCTCTGATGAAGGAATACAAAAATTATTTGATTAGAGTCCTCTTCTAAGTGTGTGTTGTCCATGCTTCTCTCTTTTTCTCTCTCTTCTTTCTCTTTCTTTATCTGCCTCTCTCATATGTGTATCAACATCATTGTCAGAGATACAATTATTAACAAAACACAGTTATTTCGTCAATGAAGGTCTTGATGCAAATTCCTAGGTATAAGGTGTTTAGTGCATCAAAAATATATCATAGGGAAGTTCAGTGGTACAGGATGTAGAGAGCTTTCTTATACAAAATTAGAATATATTGAGTTAGTGGAGTAGTAGGATACTTTGATTTGTTCCCAAATTTCTCTTAAGATGCATTACTTAGTCCTACTTAATTGTAATGGTCTTCCCCCCATTCCTTTGCTTTAACCAAACATTTGATATTTTAATAGTCTCTTTGGTTACTTTCCTTCCAAGAAATTTCATTTAAGCTTCCTAATACATCTGCTTCCCTGAGATGTGTATCACTAAGTAATGGGTCTTTTCTTGTGTTAAAAGCACAATCAGCTTCTTTGAGTGCTATGAATGCAATTATAGCTTGTGTTTCTATTTCTCAAAAGGGGCTATTCATTAACAATGGTGACATTTTGCAATCATAAAGCACCTTTAATCCAAGGATCATAAAGACATTTCCACAAGAGAGAGGACTACTGTGAGTTCAGTTTCTTAATAGAAAAATCAAGGAGGAGGTTTGGCTCAGAGAATCAGAAATGCCATTCAATTATATTCTTTTTCCTACCTTATGTTTCACATAGCAGAGCAGAAAAACAATCATTTCAGCTTAAAAATTAACACATATTTTCAGGACCTTTATTTTTAATTTTTTTATGGAAACCTCCAGTTATATGAGTGCCTTTGTACTCATTACATAGCTGGCTACCCAAGGGAATTCTAGAGAATGGTTTTACATTATATAACATAACATATTATGCATATATATGTAATATATACACAGATTATACACTTTATATGTGTGTACATTACAGTAATTGATACTAACTCTTAGAACTCTGAAACCAGTTACCAATTCACGCCAATGTCTTTGAATCTCAATTATAAAGTTCGAAAATGTTCTTATGATGTATAATATAGCATGAAGCGAAACATTCATTTCTATTGATAATCTGATTGCATTTGATGATTTTTAAGAATTGTGAACTAATCATGCTAGGCAACCAATGGTTGCCTACTGGAAGGAGTAGGCTCAAACTCTATAGCGGCTGATGGTCAAAAGTACACAACAATGTTCAGTGTGAACAGAGTACTGTTTCAGGGTTTGTGGAGATATCACAGTAGTCTAGAGCAGGTCAGTGGGAAAGAGAGAAAGAATTTGCAAATTATGGGTAGTTTGGAGATAGGATCTGTTAATGGACAGATGTGAGTAACTGAATGTTTATATCTTTCCCTAATGGAACTATGCAGCTTTTATTTTAGGATCTTATTTCCAGATCCAGCATCCACTAATCCCTCAGTCAGACTTGGGTGAATGCACATACATTGTTTTGAAACAGGGTTTCTTCTCTGCAACTTTGGCTTTCCTGGAACTTACTCTGTAGACCAGGCTGACCTCAAGCTCATAGAGATCCACCTGCCTCTGTCACCCAAATGCTGGGATTAAAGCTGTGCACCACCACTGCCAGCTAAAATGCACATATTTTTTAAGGGAGAAATGAATGAAAGATATTCAGTCAAGTTTAAAGAGAATCCAGGAGAGCGATTTGTCTGTGAATTTGACTGGGCAGAAGGAACAACAGCTACTCCAGTGATGAGGTTTTTTCTGGCTGTGCTGTTTTAAAGTGGTTACTGCCAACCAGAATTGGTGGATTATATATACAGTGATAGTAACTCTACAGCACAAATTGATAGCAGATGATGATATGCAGGAACATTAGAAGGAAAGTGAAAGTTAGAAGTGCACTGAGACAATCCAGAGCCAATAAGTAAATGTAAAGCTGTGAGATATGGTAGCAAAAGCGTGAATGGAGAAGGACATGCTAAATCCAGTGCAAGAGTCCTCCATGAATGAGACCGTTAAGTCTGCAGACAGTGTTCTGATTCCCAAATACTTATGTTCTGATATGATTTTAATTTGTATATTTGATTCTGTTTACTCCTGTGGCACATACTTGATAAAACAGATAAAGGAAAGCATGAATAGCCATAATTTTGTTGAGTATTATTATTTTCTATTGGACTAGGATCAATAATTTAAATATCAAATAATTTTTAAGGGTATTAGAAGTACTAAATTAATGATTTCATTCTAAGTTTTTTCTGCTTGCCTAATGTTTTAGATAAGATTATTAAGTGGTAATTCCTTTTCTGCTAAGTGGGGAAGAAAACAAAGACTGAAAAAGGCGAGCTTGAGTGGCAATTAAGATTGCACCTATCCTTTTTATTTTTTTTTTTACATGTAAAAGTAAACAGATAATTCCTGCATTGTTGTTTTCCTTCTTCTTTCTTTCTTTCCTTCCTTCCTTCTTTCTTCCTTTCTTTCCTTCTTTCTTTCTGAGGAATGAATACAACATGAACCTAGTCACCAAATTTTAGGCAAAGTGTGAACTACACTGAGTACAGTTGTCATTCACAGTGTTCTGTTATTTGCCAGTCACTTACTAAATGTTTTTCATATGTCATATCATATAGCCCTTGGGTAGCTTGGAGGAGCTGATGATATTATGCTTATCTCAGAGACCAGAAAAGAGTTACATACAAATAGGGTCACTTTCTCAGATACTCACAGCTAATTTGAAGATGTAGAACTCAAACTTCAGTCTCCAAATCCCAAGACTACAGTCTTTCTCCACATAACACTCAAAGGAACCAACATTTTGATGTAGAATTTTCCCTACAGAACCATATTAGAAGTTCACGATATGTTGGGTAATAAAAATATAATTTTTCCTTACATTTCTCATTGAACAGAAACTACTCAAGGACATGTGTAGACCCTGAGGGCATTTCCTGACTAGTAAAAATGTTACCTCACAAATCTATGTATTTATTCCCCCTTTTTTTTCCACAGGTCCACATAGATGGAAGGCATTTTAAAAATGTAATGCATTACAAAAAGTATGAAATACCTCGTGTTCAAGATGCAAAGAAATAAGAAAATCTGATAGGGCATCATTAATAGTAAATAAATAAATATCTAATAGTCTCAGTTCACATATATTGGCTGTATTTCTTACTGTTGCTATTATTAAACCACAATAAATTGATAAATATTTGAATTTGTCATAGGCAAAGTGCCACTTGGTTCTGTTTTTCAGGGTGGCCAGATTCAGAACAAAAGATGATTTTTTAAAACAGATGGCAAACCTGTGGAAAGGAGTGAGCCACTAATGAGTTCTTCCTGGCTGTTTAAGGGTGCTCTTTGTTTCATTGCCCAAAGGACTAGAGGACTGGTCTGTAGTGAGCCAACATGGGATGGTGCTGGTTCTTTATGTGAGAAGGTGGAAGGAATTCAATGCATGTTTAGCCATGACCAGAAATCAGATTAGGAAAGCAAGATACAAGTCTGATGAGTAATAAACCATGCTTTGCTACAAGTAATTAACTCAAATATCTCTCAAACATATGTTCAAGTGTTGAGTTTGTTTCCACTGAGACACTGGTAGCAATGAGAAAGATGAGAGGTGGTATAGATTAAGTTCATAATGTTATTAAGAATATGGGCAAGAGTTTTCTTGAGGGCATGGGAGGATACTTATTTCTTGTTTGCTTATAATATGCAGAATGCTTATTTCATATTGAGTACTAATTTTGATATAGTACTTACTATTATAGTAGATACATTCTTTTTATACCAATGAGACCATTGGCTTAAAAAAATAATTGAAGATTCCTCTGTGTTGAGTTCATAGTGAGCTCTCAATAAACATCTCTCATACAAATTTAAGATCATATGTGAGCCTGGTAGTGGTGGTGCACAGCTTTAATCCCAGAGCTATGGAGGAAGAGGCAGGAAGATCTCTATAAGTTAGAGGTCAGCCTGGTCTACAGAGTGAGTTCCAGGACAGCAAGGATTACAACAGAGAAACCCTGTCTCAAAACAAACAAACAAATGAACAAAAACATCATATGCGAGATAAATAGTAAAATATTCAGAGGAAAGTGAAGAATTAAATGATCCAGGTTGGAGAGGAAGAGGTAGTTGATCTCTGACCAGTTTTGTATGATCTAGTTTCTACAAGTACATGACCTGAGCTTCAAATTATCAAGAAGAGTTAGAAGACAGGAGTCACTTGTGAAAAGATGGTGAGCCAAAATATGGGGCTTTCAGGGAACTGGATTTCCAGTTTATTTGGCATTCTATTGAAGTCATACGGATTAGTAAGAGAAGTATGATAATCATATTTGCTCTTGGACTGCCATAAAACGAGAGTGATGGCTTACTTCATATGTGCATGATATTTACCATATATTTATGGAGATTGGCTCATTAATCATGTAACTTTTGTGTAGGGATTATTATCAGTTCAGTGTATGAATAAGAAAGTGAGATGCAGTGAATGGACAATGTACCCAAAACAGTAACATGTACTAAGTGATGGGACTCGGATTTAAACTCAAGCTGATTCAGAATCCATTTTCTTGACCACTTTCAAATATTCCCCATTAACGTATTGTTCAATCTGGTATAAATTGATATTGAAATGATAGTGAAGTACCTAAATTAGAATTTATTATATTTGGAACAATGCATCTCTCATGCACTTGACTACCAACAGGTGCTCTTTTACCTAGAGAAATGAGATGCCAAAGCATCTGGCCATAAATCTGTACATAACGCAGTGTGCTGCCGTCACCAGTACATTACAGAAGCGACATCTTCCACCTTGAGAACAACTATGACATGAGAGATGGAAAAACAGCCATTTGTTTAACGTGATGACAACAATGGGTACTTTAGATAGAGAAGATTAAACACAGTCTTGCTTTTTTAAATGATGAATAAATATCAGAAACTGATGTTATTATGATGTTCCTTGAGTCCTAGTACCTGTTTAGGCCATCACTTAAAGAACTTTTCGTATTGTTTTCTACCAGTATACGTTGATATTTACCAAAAAAAATGAGTAGAGTGCATCATCGTATTCAATTTTCCTATGCATTGTTCTAAGCACCTCCCAAGGATGGCCTACTGTCTCCATGAGGAAAAATGCCATTAGCCCCCCTTCACAGAAATACATAGGAAACACGTAAGAGGCAATCAGGCTGATGTTGCTAGGAGCTGAGAAATGTTTTTTTTCAGGAATAGATAATAAGATTCTTCTTGAGCATCCAAGGAGTAGAAAGAGAATACCGCTGGTTAGACAGATTGATCTTCTCCTTCAGTTCCTTCATTTACTGGTTTTAAAATGTTTTCCCACATGAATTCCTGAAAATAATAATTAGTAACAAAACACATGTGTACTGTTTCTTAGGACCTCAAGGTGCATTCATGTTCACTGCTCAGTCATAATTGTACATGGAGAAAACTATGCAGATGCGGGGAAGTCAATGTGAGCATGAGCTTTCTGTTTCTTACGTCAGTGTCTCCGCCTTCCTGGCCGTACCATCTCATGTGGACCCAGCAGCTGTTGCTGGTATCAGATGTCTGTGGTCTCCTTAGTGATGTCATATCATGTTAAAATTTTAGAATAACATTCAAAGTTCAGAATAAGGCTCTAATTTAGAATAAAGAAAATGAGATTACTATAAACATCTCTCTGTTAAACCCTATGAACACATTTTGATCAAAACCATCATTCTATTTATATGTAAGTTGTTACATTTTTTATACTCCTTTGTGTCATTTGATGTGTTAAAATTTTTAAAATTTTATAAATATATTAAGGTTAACTGTGCAAATAAATTAAGAAAATCACTGTAGGATGGAGATACATAGTATTGATCTACTTAATTGTTAATTGTATGTAATTTGGAGACCATAAAGTAGAAGGGGATAGCAAGAGGAAGAAACTGCATTGTAGATAAGAAATTGAATCTGTTACCCTTTGAGGAAAAGTAGGCCTGTGCGGTGAAGATTGACACCAAGTAAAGGGATTGGTGTCAACTGAATTTTTCAAGTAGAGAAATAATAATCCATGAAGAAGGGGGGTCTAAAGTCTGTTAGAGAAAAAAAGCAAGTCAGTAGACAGTGCGGGGAGATGGACTGAGACAGCATTGGGGTGCTCATTGCATTCTTCTCGTGCACCTGTGATCATGTAACAGTTAATAAGAGGGAAAGTAAGAGAGAGCAGACGTGATCAAGAGAAACGATGAAAGCTTCTGAGAGAAATGGAGTTTAGAGGAGACCAAGTTTCTCGCACCCAGCTGTTCTGCCATGGCTGCATGCCACCCAGTGAGTCATGCTGGCTTCCACTCTGCTGGCTCTGCCTTGCCCAGCAGAGGCTTCCAAGAGCAGCCTGTGGTGACAGACTCAGAAGCAGTGGGACTGGGAAGTGCTTCTGCTTCACGTTGGAGCCGAACTTGCCATGGAGTTAAGCACGTAGGCTCCTGGCTGGGATATTCTGTCGATTTTGTGTTGGTATTTGCAGTTCATATTGTACAGCAGGTGTCGTATTTCAATGCTTGCACACACTCCCCATTAAGTCACATTGTAGGTCTCCAGTATTGAATATTCAGACTATCAATTTTTATTTATTTTTCTGGTCCATGTATTACTTAGCCTGGCTACTCATGATTTACTTTCTAATGTATACAATAAAGTCCATCTTATTCCTATATGTGTATCTAGTTTGATTTTTATGTAAAACTATTATACAATCAAGAATACCCTTGTATGGTTGATAATTTTCATATCACTTACTACACACAATATATTTTTATCTAGCATTCTTCCTTAGACCAAAATAAGCCCAACAGGCTATGTTACTATACTTTATGAATGCTTTATTTCCTAATCTTTACAGGCAGTGCTGGTACGCCCGTCACTTTTAATGAAAACGGAGATGCTCCTGGGCGCTACGACATCTTCCAGTATCAGATAAACAACAAAAGTACTGAATACAAAATCATCGGGCACTGGACCAATCAACTTCATCTAAAAGCAAGTATCACTATCAATGTGCATTAATGGTTCTAGATCTTAAAAGAGGAAAGCTTCTGATTAAAGCACTAAGCTTGAACACCTTCTGAGAAATGTCACAATATCTCTAAGAATAGAGAAAGTCTAATTTTCTTTGGACTATACACTCTTGTGCCCAGTCTGAAGTGGGGTCTCAGTGCCTAAGGCAGCTGGCATTTATTTGTCCAGGTATTCCTACTTAGCTGGCCTCAATCTTTTCCCACAGGGGACTGACAGATCCAAGCAAGGTTTCATCAGTGTGAGCACAGAGAATCTCCCTATTAAGCAAGGAATACCCCCAGACTTTGAGATGATGTACTCCATGATGGCAGCCAGCAGTAAGGCCTACGAAGCCATCCTGAGTTTGAAGGTTAAAAGATGTCAGGGCACAATGTCAGGGACAGGGTCGGAGGTTAGAGACTGGGGTTGGAGCATGTTTTTTCCAAGCCTAAACCTTACTACACATTCTAACAGCTCCAGCTCCATTAACACAGATTGACTGACTTCAGGTGTAGAATAATGCATTATACTGTACCATTCTCCTAAGGCTTAAGAATGCCTACTCTTGATGCTCAGTGCCTGAGGCTTCACTAAGATAGGCAGTGCTTTCTATTTATCTCTCTATAAAATACCTGTAAAAGTATTTCTAGATTTAGAAATTTTGCAACGTGCAATCAGTTCTCTCTTGCAATGAAAGAACCCTTCTCAGAGATACATAAGCACATACATACGGACACGTGAATGCACATTTTTTTTTTGCGTTTGAGGCCGTTCACAAACATCGAGTGATGTTCTTATATATTTTTCTCCTCCTGTATGTTCAAATTTGTCTCTTGAAGTGACATAGTTTTGTAGTATCTGCCACCCAAGTTTACAGCTAAGAAGTGATGATAATAAATTACAGAGCCCTAGCTTGTTTCTCAGGAGTGACTTCCTGATGGCTGCCAGGGATCTCACTCAGCCGTGCAGAGGCAGCTTTGATTGGAGCTCCTGCAAGAGGCAAGTCTGCATCTCCAGTGTTGGGACTTTAGCTTCCGCGTGAATCTGTTGTTCTAAAACCCAAATTGATTTATTGAAACCTAACTTTGAAAAATGCTGCGGATTATTTATAATCTGAAAATCAATGTCTTTTTGACAGGCATCTTTTGGAAGTGTATTTCTGTGAAGTAAATTTAATGCGACGAAGAAAAAATTGAAAATGGTTTAAATAGGGACGTTACTTTTATTTGAGTTTTGTCAACACCAAAATACTTACCATACTGTTTTGGCTAAGAATTTACATAGTAAAATGAATTGCTTGGGACTGTCAGGTACTACGGATTGTGCCGAGGTCCCTATAATGTTCCAACAGCACTAAATAATTATACACACAAGTGAACACACACTATCTCTTCACTATATGCATAATCTGTTTTCCCTATAACTTAATGTTGAATCTTAAGCTGTTCTTTCATGGACATTTAACAATGCATGAATTTTTTTATGGTCAGAACCGTTTTCTCCCATAAATGTATCAAAACAATTTGGACAGTTTATCATGCAGGCTGTTGATCATTTATACCATACAGTAGTGCTAGACTTACTGAAAGAATGAAGTTGCCACTCTCAGGAAAAAAGGTAGAAGAGGCTTTGGAGGGCAGATGTAAAACCAGGGATGGGTTTCTGCAGACCACCAGGAAAAACCACGAAACTCTCCTTAGAAATTGGAACAGATGCTTGTTTGAAGGAGGAGAGGGGGGTACTCGGGCATTCTGCTTAGATATTTGCATATGTACACCATTATTTTAGCCTATTTTATAAACTCCAAGGTGAAAATAGTAGTAGCTACCACCTTATGTGGTCGTAATAAAAACTAAATGAAGTAAAGTAGGTAATCATTTAGCCCATTTTCTGATGCACATGAGGCCCGTAACTCTGTCTCATACATTACTGCCTATCTCAGGATTCTGTGTAACCTGTGAGATCTCTATCAAGAGACACTGATAGAGTCTGGTAAGTAGAGAATTGAGGTCCTTTAGAAGAGGCTCTTGAGTTTCTGTAGAAAGTTCAGAGGGGAAAACCAGAAAGGAAGGAAGGACAACATGGGAACATCCTACAGAGAATCCTCACATTTAAAATGTTGACATAGTCCTTTTCATTTCTCTGATAATTGGAAAAATTCCTCTGCAGTTACAATGTAGCCTTCGTGTAAGATAAATGCATAGTTTGTTTTCCTTTAGTAGTATCTGGATAGATATTGTCACTTGGGCAATTATTTGGGGTAAGTGGTTTTCAAGATGTAATTTTTAAACCATAAACTGATTTCTTTTAAAAACATAATTTAAAATTTCATTCTTGGTGACCTCGTGCATGTATGCATATGTACACAAACATAATTGGGACAATGCAATGTTTGGATACAGGCTTACTATGTAGGGATTCTGATAGGCTAATGAGCAAAGTTATTTTTGTGTGTGTGATAGAAACATGTAAATCAACACTTTTAGCCAATTTTAAATCTGCAGAGCAGCATTATTAAATGTTTTTTTCACTCACTGTTCTGTAATCAAGAGTTTCAGTGGGAGGAATAAGAAGGACTGTTGTTGAATGGGCTTGGTAAGCTTACTTATGTTGCTAAGAGGCTGTAGGGTTAGCACTGGAAGTGGAAGTGTGGTCTCTGCCTTAAGGCACTGACATCCTAGGAGGGGAGACAGAGACTAAGACCAGAAAGGCTAGTGGAAAGACATCAGTGTCCTGATGAAGGCATCCACAACTTGTTTGCAATGGCAGCCCAGCGAGAGGGGCCGACCTGCCTTGACCACTGTCTGGAATCACTGTCGGAGAGCACGTGAGGTGCACTTGTTTTCTATATCTGCCATTTCTCCTTATTCTATTAAGCCAGATTTACAACTGGTTTCACACTCTCAATGGTAAGCATCTATCAGCCATTTATTGGACTGCATTCTTCTTGTTTTCAAAGCACCGGTTTGGTTTGGTTTGTCTCTGGCAGACTCCAACCGTAGAAAGATTTCCCACACAGACAGTAGATGACTAGGCGTTATCTGAGTGCAGCAAATCTTTCCTGAAAACATCTGAGGGAAGTGAATGGATTTTTTCTAAGATAAGCATTCTTCTTTTTTCCCAGAAAATATCTGAGGTATACTAGACCCTCAAAGACATCACCCATATTGTTGGAAGTATTTGTTTCTCTTTCCTCTTAATGGAATGAACATATGATTTTTAATTAAGCAATTAGTGTAATTTGCTTACTTTTATTTAGGCTTTCTACCCAGTAATCTTGGTCCACACATGAAATGCCTCTCTGTCTGTTTCCCTGGGAGTGAATTTGCACAATTAGGACTCTAATTTGACAGGGATGCATGTCTCAAGAGACATGTGATCCTTATAGAGATTACAAAACAGACTGTCATCTAGAGGTTCAAGGTAAACAGAAGAGTCTGAGCTGCAAGCCAAACAACTGTATGCTGCTTCCAGTCCACAGGGGAAGGTGCAGGGGGGTTAGTGGATGGGCTGAAATAACTCTCACTAGTTCATGCTTCCAACCAGAGATTTTTTTTCTGTATTACTGTAAGAATAACACAGACTTTTGCCTGCTTGTGTTTCTTGTCATGTTATCCAACTAAATGAAAATAAGTATAAAATATATGTATAAGATCGAAAATAACTAAAAATAGTAGCAGATGGCTGTATCTCAATAATGACTCAATCAGGAATGTTTGCAGCACAGAATCCACTGGGAAGGTGTTGCAGAAAAAAAAAAAAAAAGTTTTTTCCGAGCCTGACAAATTTTAATGGAAACTTCCCTAGAGGAGTAACTTCTGATGGAGCTCTGAGTGTTGTGTCTTAAATTTCTCAGCTGTTAGGTGCAGTAAAAGTCTCCATGACTGTTAAATGCATTGTCATATCATGGTACAGAATACAAGTCTGGAGTCACAAAGATGCTTCAATTCTGACCTCTAGTACATTGGTTTCATCTCTTAAATCTCATTTGTAATCTGCATGAAAAGTATAACCTCTACTTCATAGAGTCATTGAGAGAGTATAGGAAAATTTACACACATATTAAGAGCTAAGTCAACATGATAATGATATTGTTTATTGTTCTGCCAGCATAACTGCCCTACTTCCAAGGATTTATGATGGGTACTTTGATGTGAAATTAAATGGGCATAGTGCATGAAGACTGCCACTTTTGCCTTATGTCTTCATATTCTAGGAATTGAATGAAGTTGATACTGTAGTAACTTGTAGATACAAGTGTCAAAGTGTCAAAATATACCTTATAAAAAACAACATGGGCATCATCATTCAAATTCTGTTTCATAAACAGAAACTTAAGAAAATTTCTAGTGGCATTTGAACTCCATTAAATCGGTTATTACAGCCTGTGTTGTAGTCCCTATAACATGCACTTTATTTTCATATATAACCATGCCTCAGGGGTTTGTTGTTCTAGATAAATGTCAGCAGGTTTAACAGAAATTATTAAATTCATTAGTTTAATATGGCTGAAAGCTGGTGAAGTGGAGGGTGCTAAAATAGTCTTGAGGTAGTGACGAACTGCATGGGGTTGGAAGTTTTGAAGGGAGGCTCACTTGCTTTGCTTCTTAGGAGTTATGCACTTCCCTTTTGACTGTTTTTCAACAGTGTAGCTTGTTCTTGAAAATACTGTCTTATACTATTACCTAGAAAAGCAGTTCCTAACCTGTGGGTTGTGACCCCTCTGGAGATTGAACCATCCTTTTACAGGGGTTGCCTAAGACCGTCTGTATATCATATATTTACATTATGACATATAACAGTGGCAAAATTATAGTTATGAAGTGCCAATGAAATAATTTTATGGTTATGGGTCACCACAACATGAGGAACTGTATTAAATGGTCACAGCCTTAGGAAGGTTGAGAACCACTGATCTAGAAGTCTCTATCCCAAAGTTTGCCAATATGAAATAATTAATTATATATAGCACTTCATTTTCTACAAACACAATCGGAAGTCAGTTCCAAGAGACTTTCTGATTTTTAAATGTCACCCTGGTTATTGCCTTTGAACAGTACAATGAAAATCCCTTCTTTTAGCTTCTTTTCCTTTTAATAAGATGATTAATCTTAAAACCTGTATTGTATTATTTAGGTATCCATTTATAATTTTTAAAAGTCACGTTAGTGCTATTTTTATATATCTGTTATGAGGTAAAATGCAGTGGTAAAATCATATGTTGACATGCACAGTAAATTCTGATAAAAAAATTTTAACTATATTTTTGCCAGGCTCTACATAATTGATGTTCCATAAGTATTTATTGAATAAGCATGTATAATAGCCTGATATTTTTCTATAAGAAGATTGGCTATGAGAAATGATCCATGAATGTTGACTAAGAACTAATTATTTGTTCAGTAACTACTTTCTGCCAGACAGAATAGTAATCTATTGTGGGATAAATGATTCCATAAAGTATATTTCTAGATATCAAAAGATTTTGAATCTGTTTAGAGCAATCATACACTCAAGAAGCAAGAGTAAGAAAATAATTAGCTATGTGTAATCAAATAAAAATCTTGAGAAATTCAGAAGCTGTAATGAATACCTCCTACCAGAAGCACTGTATGAAGTTGTGCCACATAGATAAAATTCAAAGTAGCACTTAGATTAATTTTGTGCCCAGACATTGTTGTAAGAAAATATCAGCAAGGAGAAAGCACAGTCTACCCAACTTCTCTCTTTTCCATATACACATATGCATTCATTTGTTCTAGAATAAAATATCTCCAGTGTGCCATTGCTTTGGTTGGCGTTGGAATTGTTTAGAGGTGTCTCAGATTCCGTCCATGGTGACATCTCTGAAACAACAGCGGTGTACAGGAAAATGTATGTCTCTTTCATGAGCCCTAATGTATCTAACATTTTTTTCTTTATTATTGTTGATTTCAAACACAAAGTCTTATTAGCCAAATAGAAACAACATTCATGAGGAAATGTTCTATGTAAGACCAGAGACTGGAAAATTGGAGAACTATCTTTTGTCTAGCTGGCTAGTAAATTCCAATGAAGCCACATCGGGCAAGTTCTAGAGTTTGAATGTTTTGACGGGGCAACCTGATATTCAGTATTTCCCTGCTCCTCCTTTTCAATCATGTAACAATCAAAGACACCTGTTTGATTCAGTTTTTTATTCTTAATGATAAGCAGAGAGTGGGCTTTAATAAGTGTTCATGGAAGGGGCTAAAGTACTTAAGTCCTCCTATTTTCATAAGAGAGTAAAGTTGCTCTAACCCTAGCATATCAATCCTGAGCTAGGTAGATAGCGTATTACAGGAACTCACTACAGTAGGGATAGAGTCACATGTCATCAGGGAAGCCAAGGACAGACTACAGAATAGAAGAATAGTTGAATCTCTATAATCAAACCAGATAAATGCTAGGAAGTTCTAAGTCCAACTTGGAATCAAGGAGAATACATTTATGGAGCCCAGTCAAAATTATGCAGGCATTATTATTATTATTATTATTATTATTACCACCACTGGCGGTTCTTCCTGCACATACCATTTATACAACGTCCTGTGTTCCGGAGGGCCTTGGAGTCTCTGAGTACTTCCATATGAGTAGCAGCATTCATTGAACAGCCATCCTGCCGCCATTCCTACAGATTTCACGGTGCTCGAGGTCAGTGCAGCGATGCAGATGAAGACTTTGGCACAGTCATCAGACAGAGAAAATAATAGTCTTTTTACCACTCGCAGTGACCCTGAGCTGCTGGAAATGAGTGAAGATGGCTGGAAGCTATATTTTGTAGTATCCCCAGAGCTACGGGGACAGTTTTAGACATGGTACAGGACATAGTGAGTTATTCAAGAGATATGCTCAGCTTTGAATCATCTAGGAGAACATTTTGGCAGCAGAACTTATATTGACCACAGGAAAAGTCGTTTTATGAATTAGGTAAAGGCTTTAATCAAAAATTAATTTTGTCTTCTGTTACGTAATTGATAGATTCTCTCTGCCTTGCCTCATTTACTTGTTTGAATCTCTCCCAGAAAAAAAAATTAAAGAGACTCAGTAGAAAACTTTTATCCTCAACAATAAGCAAATGGAGACACAAGAAAGAAAAATTAGAGACTTGGTAAATTTCATCCAAGTTGTTCAGTAGCATTAATGAGTGAACTGTGCTATTACTTTATAAAGTAGTATATTGCATGTCTTTGCTTGTGGACGGTGGACATAGTCATGCCTTTTCAATCCAGATAGGATACCAATGACAGAATAAAGAAAGGATTCCATATAAATCTGGTTTGGCAAACTAATTAATTTATTAGAGATTCTTACAGGGACGGATGAAGAGTTAAGTTAGAAGACCACAGGTGTCTCAGGGCAGGGTTGTCACTGAGAAGCTCACTATCATGGATAAGGATTCACAAAAGCTACATCCCTCAAACTTGATGCTCACCTCGCAGGCAATTCCACAGGATAGCCTCTCCTTCCCTAGCAAGTGTACACTGTATACCCTTTGTGAGGGGCCCTGGGAGTCCTATACCTCTCTGGACTTCTTGGACCTCTTCTCTTTCATGAGCTTCTAGATTCTGAAGAGTCTCTTTCCTCCACCCAGGGGAGGGTGTCTTATCTTAGAGGAAGTTACAACTCTGCAACACTATGCCTTACCAACTCTGATTGAATCTGATTATGAGTTTAGAAACTGAATTCAGTATCTGGATTAGTTCATTGTAGGAAAATAAAGCATTAAAATATCATCTGGTTTAAAAACAAGGAAATTCACAAGGGCCTTATTGAATTCCTTAAGTCACAAGGCACTATTGAATTACTTAAACCATGTTGAAGAAGCACAGAAAATGATAAATAAAGATGAACTCATGATGGGGTCAAATTGGAGAAGGCAAAAGAAAGAGCATGATATGAAGAATGGGAAGACAAATTACAAAATGCTTCCCTACACCAGCACCAAGGAAGGATAAATGGAGATGGTTCTTCCAGACGATTATGGGGACAATCAAGTAGTAAAGATAAGAAAAAAATGGTTTTTATTCCTGATTCTAACCTTGGGAAAAGTAACCGTAAGTAAGTTTGATTTCAACACAATGCATAGAATAAGTAAGGTTAAAATAAGGTTATAAACATAAAATGATACTCTGCAGTAGAAGAATTGCTGGCAAAAGTCATTTCATATGGTAGAGTTAATAAAATATACGTGGCCCCTGTATTCTGCGGTACTTTCAAGAGCTCCGAGGACTCGTCAGTGTTATGTGAAATCTACAATGTACAAGAGAATTACAAGTAAGAGCTCAGAAGTATGGTGTACGATAAAATGTGTAGTCCCCAGCTGCAGATAAAGGTCACTGGCTGGCAAGATCTTAAAAACCTTAAAAGATGAAGTTATTATGCCCGTTGACTGCATCAGAAGTCTAGCTTGACCGTTTCCCTTAAAGCTGTCATTGTTTAAGGAGAGTACAAAGCAGGAAGGTGGGTTGTCCACGGGTCTCTCCCTGTCCTTGCTTACATTCTAAACCCCTTTTCTCTAAGTGAAGTTGTAGGCATCGTATGCAATGCTTTATATTTAAAATTGTATTGCATACAAAAGGGTTAAATAAAACTTCTGAAATTGTCACAGGATTTCGTTCAGTTCTGAGGCAAGATGTCACCCTTCATCGACCCCAGTGACTCCTACAATGATGTAGACGACATAATTGTCTTAGAAACTATTCCTCAGCAGTCTATGACTCATTCACTGAACATGTAGGGCTTGCGAAGTTAAGAATTGGGCGTATTCCCTAAAATTTCTAACAAATCTCTGGTTTCCAACAGGAAATCTCAGATACCGAGAGTGAGGCTGGAATGCATTTCTGTTTGCTGCTGTGGTCTGGCAGGCGTAAGGCCCAGCCACGCATCTGTACAGAATCGATGCTGGCGTCTGATCACAGTGAGAGGAGGCATGTTTCATTTTCAACTTGGAGTATTTAAAAACGACTCTCTACTATCTGTGAAAGCTAACCCTGAAATGTAAGAGGATGACACTGCCCAGTGGTGGTTGTGCACGCCTTTAATCCCAGCACTCGGGAGGCAGAGGCAATCTTGGGACTACAGAGTGAGTTCCAGGACACCCAGAGTTACAACAGAGAAACCCTGTCAACCAGGAAAAAAAAAAAAAGGATAATGTGATAGTTATTGCGTTGGCTTTCGTTGGAATAAAAAAAAAATTAAATTCATTAAAAAATGACTTGGAGCTTACTTTTATTGGCAGATTTTTATAACCTGCTTTAAGAATAGGGCTGTGCTATAGATCGGGAGGTGAAGTTTATTCTATTGGATACGCTGAATTAAAGACCAAGTAAATAAATTTAATGTGACTTGTGAAATGCTAATTTATTTGAAAAGCACTTTTCCATTAAGATAGAGGGATAGTTCAGGTCTATGTTTCGGGGTCTTTTAGTGATGCCCTGGTTGAGAGGAAAGCAGGCCACCAATGAGCAATAAACGTGGACACAACTTATTTTCATTCTCATGGAAAGAAAATTAAAATGAGTTAGAATTCCCGCCATGGCACCCACAATGTGGCTGCCTTTGGCTTGTGGCGTCAAGACATTCAGCCCACATGCTCTTCCGCCCTTGTTCCTTGCGCAGGGTAAACAGCTTTGCGTCCAGAGGGAGTGTCTCAGAACTCAGGCAGCTATGTGTGCACACAGGGGTCCCTTTTTAAAAACTTCTTGAAAAAACAAAAGAGTTTTGAGGTAAAAACACCTTATAAAACTTCAGCATGTCATATTATTTTAATCTATTATTTGTGGAGGACATGATCTCTTTGAATAGAAAATACCAATCACACAAAACACTGAAAAACCCCAATCTTTACTCTTTCCCTTCATTTTTTTATGAGAATTTTGACAAATTTTGAAGCAAATATAAATTTATTCAGAATTGGATTTGAATCTGAAAAACTGAAATGAAATTCTAGTAATTTTGTTTCTTATTTCTCTTAGTTAAAAATGAAAAAAAAAAAGACACTTCTGTAGCCATTTTCCAGAAGGTCACGCCTATGGGAAAATTGTACTGTACTTGGAAATAGAGCAGACCATAGTCGGTGTTGGTTGAATTGGAGAAGTATCCTCGTAGGTTTGTAACTGGACTCTGGCACGTTTATGGATGAAGGTATGATAGAAAAGTCTTTCTTTTTTTCTTTTTTGGGGATGCCAAATTATTATCCTATGGCTGGTATGCTTGTATAAAATACTACTAGAAACAAAGAACTAAATTAAAAACTCATGCTAAAACTGTTAATTACGGCGTGGATGCATCTTTTCCAGCTTCCTAATAGAGCACATTTGAAACATATAAATATAGTTGCTGTCTCTGAAAGGAGCCCTCTCCATTCAGTACAGCTCCATAGAATGGCAGCCATCTGCTAGTGCTCCCTCGTGGTTGCCTCCGCACTGCCCAGATTCCCAAATATTAAGTGGAATGAGAACGGAGCAGCTGCTCGGGAGCTCAGCGGCTGACTCTGCCCTCCTCTCCACCTGGCAAGTACAGGGTTCAGCTGGAGTTGCAGACGCAGTGAGCCCAGCCGCGGCCCTCCCCACTCTGCTAGCTGTGTTCACCAGAACCAGGCACCCTCCTGCCATGCCTCCTCCGACCTGCATTCTGACTCCGGAGTGCTTTGTGAGAAAGCAATAGAGTGGGAGTCTGCTCCCAGGGGCGAGCATGCCAAGTATCTTGCTTATTATTTCATTATTACCTCTTTGACCCAAAAAACATTCACAGACTATGTCATGTATATATGGAAAGGGATATATATCTTTTAATTTTCTTTCCAACTAACCATCTAGGTTATGTATATGAATATTATGAATATTATGTATTTTAATATTACAGTTCATATACAATAAGAAAAATATAATCTTAGACTCTTGAGGAGTTTTCACTCTGTTTTAAAACAGAAGCATCTTTGATATTAGTGAGTGAATGCCCAGAGCCATAATTTAATCAGCCTGACTGACGCTGACAAGACGAGGAAAAGAAAGAATGCATGTAGGAGATGAAATGGAGGAGGACAGAGAAAGAGCGTTGATTGGGGTTCGTGGGAACCTCTGAGACTTAGAAAAGCTAAAGGGCACGTAGGGGGAAGCTGCAGAGTGGAGAGATGGATGTCTGGACAGAAACGAAAATGAGGGGGTGATGAAAAGGCAGTGCGGAACACTGGAGAGAACTTGTCTGGGATGAAATATGCTTAAGGGCACAAAAGCCAAGAGCTTAAGAAACTACATTGGCCTATCTGTGTTGCACTGAGATTCATATTTTGTCACTGAGAGACATTTCAATGAATATTTAAATTGCCTCCAAATTCTGCCTTGGATATTTTGGCTTTGTGTCGTGGCTTTGTGAGGTGGCCGAGTCTGTGCGGTTTTACCACTGGAGTGTAAAAGGTTCACGCCAGTCTTTAGGGGTGGGTCATCACACGGCACACAGAATAAGGTACCACTTCACAGCATTGTGCGATGTGGACATGTCACAGGCATTTCAACGTGACTAGGTTCTTGTCAGCGGTTGCTTCTGGAATACTACACTGAGGTGGGAGGGAAGCTTTGCTGTGGAGACTAGAGTCGTGCCTTGGGGCATGATGAGATGGCTCAGCGGGTAAAAGCACTTGTCGCTCAATTGCATCTCAACACCAAGAACTCACATCAAGGCTGGGCATTGTACCAAGAGTGTCTGTAATGACAGGGAGGTGGAAGTAAAGAAGCTTCAGAAACTTCCAGACCAGGCGACTTAGCATGCTCAGCAGAAACTGTCTCAAACAAGGTAGAACTATGGCTGCCATTGTCCTCTTGCCGATTCATAAAATGATATGATATCATAAAATGATATGCCTGCATTTACACATAGTAATATGCACATGGACACCCACACAGGTATCTCTCTCTCTCTCTCTCTCACACACACACACACACATTTTCTTAAAAGAATAACTATTATGTTGGTCAATATATTCTTTTGCTTTTATCTAAAATATCTATTTTATAAAAGTAATATGAAAACACTAAATAATTAAATGAAAACACTAAATTAGTACTTTCTAGGAAGTTCCATTTGTTAGTCAAAGGCTATCACTTAACCTTTTTAAGTTTGTTTATTTTGAATTTGGTGTATTAAAAATGAGTGAATCAGAATAGATGAAAGAAGTCCTTGAGTTGCTTACGTCTCAAAATTCTGTTCTTAGAGGTTACATCTAAAACACAGAAATGTTACTAAGAATTTAAATAATTGATGGACAAGGACAGAAAGCAGTTCTGAATTATGGATATAGTTTCCTACAAGAACAAGACAGCTGGGGTAAACATTGAAGGCCACCTGCTGAGCAGTGCACTGAGGGACTGCAGGATTGATATGAATGCTTTCCCAGAGTCAAAGACCGTTTTTACTTTGTGCCTTTGAAGATGACTGCCTTACTGACCCAAAAGGAGAACAGCAGGATCAGTGGAGACTGAGAGTACAGTATATTATTTTATCTATATTTAGGCTTTGATAATAAAGGTTGACTTCTAAATACACAATGTAGACTATGGGGAATACATACCCTGGGCTTATGAAGGTAGAACTTCATTGAAAAATTTTAAGGGTTAGAAAAGGTGCCTACCAATATGATAAAAGTACAGAAAAAACAAGTGCATTCTGTTTTCCTATTGGAGAAATTACTAGGGTTTTAAAGGAAAAGAGAGACATGAGGACATTAGAGATATTAAGAGAGGTGAGAAAGCATGCTGCTCTATGATATAAATTAAAGCCTCTTTTGACTTTGGTGACTAATAGTAAGAAATATCTTTATTACTTTCAACATTTTGGTGGAAACATGTTTTGAGATATTATACAGTGCCGTCCCTGTCTCCATAGTACACTGGCCTCGCAGATGTTAAGTACATTTCCAGACATGGGAACCAAGACTCTTAAAATAGAAACCTTCTTCACAACCGCCCAGCTCTCACACTTGTGGGGACTCAGTCACTTGCATTATGTAGTGGCTGCCTCCACCACATTTCTAGTTATGGACCATCTGGGAGATATGGGGGTGAAAGTTGGGGATGCTGTTGGACAATAAGGAAGTGTGGAAGTATGCTTAGCCAAACGCCTTAAAAATTACAGTTGGAAATTAAATGATCAGAACAGGATACATAAATACATGAAAGTGAGTGAAACTCTCAATGTATCTTAGGTACTAGAATGTATTTGTTTTCCAAAGAGATGATACCTCACAAATATTACCATGACCTTTCAACATCAGAATATTGTTTATATAAGCAAATATAATTTCTTGACTCCTACATGATTATCACATTATATTCATTACAAAATTCACGGGTCTAGAACCTAATTTCCTTTCACTTCTTAAAGAATCAATTGCCCACCACTGTGATACTTGATGGTAGCACAGTTAATTGCTGTATAAAGAACCCCTACATAAATTAATGAGCTAACAAGCCAGTTCTCAGGTTGAGCTTGAGATCCACTAGGATTGTGAGAAGACTGTGAGTCCTGTTATGCTGTTTTTGCCTAACAGATTGGGTATTCATCAGGGATCATCTTCACAGGAAGTGTTGGTTCCATACCTCATACCTTGACAACCAAGTCAACCAGTAGCATCCCACAATGGATATAGTCTGGGCCAGTCTACGAAACAGTCCCTCAAATCCTTTTTTTTTTTTTAATTTAATTTTAAGGAAAAAGTACAACACATTTTATAGTTAACTTCTATAAAGAAAAATACAGAGAAATAATAGAACTTTGTAGCCTTGGTAGATTTAAGATCTCCAAACACTTAGGGATTTAGTTTTCTAGGAAAAGAACCAGAAACTGCACACACTGAAAAATACATGAATATTTGGGCACTTAAGATGTAAACCAAAGTCCTGACTCATAAAACTGAGAAGCTTCTGTATGGCAAAGGACACTATCATTCAGACAAGGTTGCACCTTACAGAGTGGGGAAAGATTTTTGCTGACTACATGTCTAATATCCAAAATATAAAAAGAACTAAAAATACCTGAATATCAAGGAAAAACACAATTTAAAAATGGTTACAGATCTAAACAGAGAATTCTCAAAAGAAGAAACTCAAATGGCTGAGAAATACTTAAAGAAATATCCAATATCCGTATCCACAAGGGACATGCGAGTGAAATAACAGCTCGTGCTGGCAAAGATATGACCTTAGAGAAACTCTAATCCGTTGGCGGTGGAAGGAAAACTCATACAGCACTGGAAATCAGTGTGGCAGTTTCTCGGGAAGATGAGAATCCATCTACATCAAGATCCAGCTACACCACTCTTGGGAATATACCCAAAGGACTCTTCATCCTACAATAGAGACACTTGCTGAACCATGTTTTTGTTGCTCTATGTATAGTAATCAGGTATTGGAAACAGCCTAGAAGTTCCTCAACAGATGAATGGATAAAAAAAATATGTGGTACATTTACACAGTGGAATATGATTCAGCTGTTAAAAAATGAAATCCCATAATTTGCCGGCAAATGGATAGAACTAGAAAAAAGCCATCCTGAATGAGGTAACACACACTGAGAAAGAAAATATGGTATGCATTCACTTGTATGTAAATATTAATACTGAGGTACAATCAATAGAATCAGAGAGGTTAAGTATAGAAAAGGGGACTTGGGAGAGGGAGGGACAGATCCTCCTGGGGAAGGGAAGTCTAATAGATAGGTATGGATGAAGAGGGGACTGGGCCATGAAGATCAAGTGGGGAGGAGGAAGGAGAGGAGGACGTGGGGGACAAAATACTGAGAAAGACAGGTAAAATTCAGGGTGACTTTAGGACTAGTGTGGAAGCCTAATGCAGTAGAAACTTCCTGAAATATATACACATATGAAGGTGTTTATACGAAGTTACCAATTAACAGGAGAGGCAGCCCCAACTAGATATGTCTTGTTACCAATTAAAGCTTCCAGTACAGGGAATGGGTTACATATAATTGAGTTGTTAGTCAAAGAGATCCCATGGGAATCCAAAACAACCCAGGCTGTTGCCAAGACTATAGGTTGCTCTCCACAAACTGGCAGCAAGGCCCCATTGCTGAGGACAACACTTACATAGCTCACTGAGCATGGAGAAGACCAGCTAGGGCCCACCAAGAGCCCTCACCTCTACGGGTTCACATCTTTGGTACAGGAAATGTACTCTGCATGCTACTCAAGGAGAAGCATAAACACCAACCCAACTGAAACCCCTTCCATCTACAATGCTATCCTGCTGGCAAGATATGCTAGGGAATGGTGACACACTGAGTTTGTGGGAGTAGCCAACCAGTATCTGGCTTGACTTAAGGCCCACCTCATAAGATGGAACCCATACCTGACCTTGCCTGGGTGACTAAGAACCTACTACATAGGCCAGGAGTGTAGGAGAAAATTAAACACTACTGTTCTACTAAAGGAGAGTAGAAATACAATGGCTTCTGATGCGATTCTGCTATTCTCACAGACCAGTGCCTTGCTCAGCCATCATCAGAGAAGCTTCCTCCTGCAGCAGATGGGAACAAATACAGAGACACTATGCAGAAAGTGAGAGATCTGGGAACACTCAACCCTAAGTAGTATGTCTCCATCAAAACCTTCCCCCCAGGGCACAAGGAACCCTGTGGAAGAGAAGGTGGCAAGAGTTTAGGAGCCAGAGGGCATGAAGAACACCAAGGAATCAAGGGCTCCTAGACAGAACAGGTGCACACATAAGCTCACAGAAACTGAGGCAGAATGCATAGTGCCTGCCTGGGTCTGTACCAAATGGTCTCCTAGAGCTGAAAGGAGAAGTGGACACATATCCATCCCATCCTTAACCCAGAAGCAATCTTCAATTTATAGCCATTTGCAAATGAACATTTAGTTTTCTCTAAGGGAGTCTCATTTGGGAAACAAACTACTCGTAAGCCAGAGAGGGGTTAAAAGAAACACAAAATGCCTCAGTCACAATACCCAAGTGAATAGGCAGTGATATTCCATTCCAGGTGAATTTGGAGAGGAAAATTTCATCCCATGGAGGTAGGTTGCTTTCCAAGACATTATGGATAACTCCAAGTAGTTTGAAGGACTAGACTTTCGAACAGATTATTTACAAAACTGATAATGTTTAAATCTAAAAGGCTGGTAGATCTTAGGTGGATTTGGAGGCTTGTAATTCATTTTCTTCAGTTTAGATTGAACTCTGACACCTTTGAGTTGATGATAGAGTTCCGTTTCTAAGTAGATTACATCACATTTTTGGATAATCTGTGTTGTCAGATGGGTATGACTGAAGTGGTGAAGTGGCCCTTTCTAATATCATAGTGAAGAGAGTGCCACTGTCTGAGGAAGGATCCTTCCTCCCTGTGGTTCTAATTCTATTGCCAGCATGCCTACTCTGCTGGAAAAGTCCTGGATGTCAGCATATGGATGACTGGAGGTTCAGATCTGAATATAAAGTGTCCTTTCCTTCTCAGAATAGAATAACTTAAAAATTAAATTCACTTTCAGCAGTTTTGTTCCATTTTGAAGAATTTTAGTGTATCTTAGGGTAACAAAAGCTCAGTGACATAGCAGCTGTCATACTTGTTAAAACACCCAAGTTGAAAAGTACTGCTTTGCAAACAATAGCTACTCAGCGCGTTTGCCAGCTTCATTCTGTGAGGCAAATTAGAGAATCACAGGCTTGTGGCTAGATTATGGAAAACAAAAAGCAGAACTAGTTTAAGAAACTACCCAGTTTTCACAAGGTCCACTGTTTTGAGGAGAGACACAAATTTTTCCTTATTAGATAATTGTGAAGCCTTTGTGTGTCCCTTTGGAGGAGCTAAATGTGGGCAAAAATTAAAAAAAAAGAAACTATAATAATAAGAGCTGATGGAATGAAATTTTGAAAAGCTATGAAAGTATGGGTTTGAGTCATCATGGTTTAATGATTAGTTTTCAAAGACATTGTTTTCAGTTCTGTTTTTTTTTGTAGATGTAGATTGGGGGAAAAAGGTAGTTTGTTACTTATGTATTTCAATTCCAGGTCTGGTCCTGGGGCCCTGATGCAAGCCTAGAACTGGAAGGCTTCAACCTCCATACAATCTAGAACTAGAACACTTAAGCCTCGAGTCTTAGTGCTGACTGAATCACTCTGACTAGCTCCTTCTGAACTCAGAGCTGTACTGATGAACTCACTCGCTGTTCTGTCTCAAACTCTTCTCCAAGCTGACTTGTTCAAACTGACCTTCTGATCCCCAGCTGACTATTTCTGACTAAACTCTTCTGACTCTGGCAGACTCTTGCAGACTCCCACAACTTAAAAGACGATTTTAAGTATCAAACTTACTTTTAATTTTTGCAATAAGCTGAAACTGAAGCAAACAATTTAGAAAATTTTAAATTTTTTCAAGCTGCTAAAAGTAAACTAATTACAAGATTTTCACTTATAGATCTATGTTATTGGCCTTCCTGTGATCCAGCTTGATAAATTACGTGTTTATGTTTGTTGAGTAGTCATACTATCCTGATCACATTTCTAAACATTATCAATCCCAGAATTGCTTAATCCTGTCTGTACAATGCAGAGTCTTACAATAGTGTTCTGAGCAAGAGTCAGGGCTGCGTTATCCTGTCTCTGGCCTTTGAGAAACAGGTAACCAAAGGGAACCTGTTTAGTTTATTGGGCCTACCTGCTTATCACTCTGTGTTCTTGTTGAAGAAGTGCATATTTTGACCAGCAGATCCTTTCAATGTTGTTACTTTGCTATTGCATGTTGTACTTTTCTGTTATTTTTTGCTTCATTTCATGTCTATGCAGAAATCTCCATTTATTTATTGACTCATTCAAAAAGGAACAATAGATGACTGACTAAAAGCTGCTTGAAATCTCATAATATAATGAAAAAAAAATCTCTAGAATTTCCAACTCCGGAAATATGGTAATTTTATATAATTTTCCTCTGTTCCATTCTTTCCATTAAATAGAATAGTGATATTTTCCATTTGTTTTTGAATCAGATGAAACATTAGCAGTTGGCTATAATGAGAAACCTAACACATTAACATGACTTTTGGTTAAAAACCAGATTTAAAATAACAACGAATACAGACAAAAATCATGTGGTTTGGAAAACATTTTAATATTCTTTATATGAGCTCAGCCATGCCTTTTAAAGATGGAGGAAAAGCTGTGCAGAATGCAGGGGCTGCTGCCGAGAGCAGAGCCGCCTCCGCACTCACAATGCAGCTCTCCGTCTCAGGGTTACATTTCAAGTGGCAAAGCACTTGTTGCTTCAGCTCCCTCAGATTGTAAACTGATCATGTCTGTTGACACAATTGCAGATGCTTCTATTCAAGTCTGGAGAGCAACTGAAGAGAATTATAAAGGGAGAACGTGACATATGCAGCTGCAAATAGAGCTGCATGCTATTTGCAGAGCAGCGAAGTCACTGCTGTTACCCTGAGCCTGCACACCAGAAAAAAAAAAGATTGAAAATTTCAGTTCCAATTTAAAATAATGGTTTATGTTCCTTCCGCATGGGTTTCTGGACATACCAATTTACACTCAAAGGTGTGTACACAGGCGGGACAACTTGCAGAATCAATTGAGAAATTTTTAGTTCTGGTTTGAGGAAAATGTCCCCTAGCTTAAGTTGTTAAGCCATTTCTATGGTATTTTAGGAAGAACTGTGGCCCAGCAAACTATGGGATCTGAGCTCGAGTTACCTAGCATGACAGTAACTGTGATTGGGTTTGAGGCTCTTTGTGAAAACTATTCTTTCTGCTCCCACTGCCCCAGTGTGACAATTATTGGCAGCTGGTATTATCTCAAGACCGATGCTTATTCTTTTCAGAATCTCAGCTAATCACAACACAGCACCTTGTGCACATGACTCGTGTGATTTAGATGTTCTAGCAAAGTGAATGGAAGGACACCCGACATTGATGTTGGTCTCGTTACTATTTTTTATGCTGTCGCTACATTTTAATTCCTGATTCTTTACCTGTCCCTGGTCTCCAATAATGGGCTTTACAGTGTATGACCACCATTCTGCATGGGACCAAGTCAATTTTCAATAATGCATAAATGAAATATGATGCTTGCAAGGTAGCATACAGGGATTCAGCAGGTGGCGTTCTAGAGCTTTTGTAGTCCAAGTTTTCAAAACCTTCCTCATCCTCCCCTAACTGCTTCCAAAGTCTAGTAACCTCATTACCAGGTTTGTCATAGCAACAACCCCATTCCTGGTACCGGTTTTCTCATTTAGTGCCTTCTCGTGTTTCTGAGATAAGAAAGCTATAAAAAGCAATTTAAGGGGAGAGGACTCCTTTTTGCTCACAGTCTGAGGTATATAATAGCAAGGACATCAAGGCAGCAGGAGCTCGTCAGTCTTGGTCACATTGTGGTCACAGGATGAAGAAGAGAGCTATGGATGCTCCTACTTGTTCACCTTTCTGTCTTATGCAGTCAAGAACCCAGGACCTGGAACAGTGCATACCACTTTGAGTGTGCATCTCATCAACTCAATCACTTCAATTAAAATAATCCCTTACGAGTACGGGCAAAGGCTAATATAATCAAGATAATCCTTCTCTGGCATGCATAGAGGATTGTCTCCTAGGTGATTCTAGATCTTTTACATTTAATAGCCAGTGTTAACCATCGCGTCTTGCATGCGAGTACTGGACAGAGGATAATCAAGAGTTCACACTGAGAAAACTTAAGACTACCCTTCGATAAGGAGCCATTATATCGCCTTTGGCTAATTGTATATTTAATTGTCCTTTCCCAGCGAATTTTTATAGATTTTACAGGTAGTCTCATAGTTGTCTCCTACGATTCTATTAAACTCAGAAAGAAGTGTATGATTTTAAGTTTGAAGGTGAGTTTTGGAAACAGGAGGAAGAACGATAGCCTCCTGCTGCTGCAAGAGAAAAGTGCACTAGGAGAGTGAGCAGCAAGGCAGACTGAGTTCACAGGCTGAGAAGACGGTCTCAGCAGCAATAGGCTTGCCAGCCTGGTGACTTGATCCCCAACACCACTTCAACCTGGAAGAAGAGAACCTGTCTGTAAAACTGTCCTCTGACCTCATCGTATGCACTGTGGCATGCATGCTATACCTCATATCAGACATGCATGTGCGCATACAGTAATAATAAGAAAGTAACAGTAGTTATTGTTAGCATAATATGACAATATATACTATATAACTGTAATAATTGTTACGATGGCTGCTATTATTTTTCTCATTATACACTTAACTATTTTTAAAAGATCGAATTCATGGTGAGATGTGACTGTTCTTTCCGTGGTATTCGCTACCATGGTTGTGCTGAGGTTTGGCATTACCTCATCTCCTCCTGATAGCCCTATACCAGCTTCTATCCTAGGATTTCAAAGCTCTCTTATTAAGGATGACTTCACAAGGAGGTAGTGACCAACCAGGCCTAGCTGAGGCCTGCAGTGCTTGCCAGTGTCTGCTGGGTTCAGTATTCCCGTGGTTGTCACGGGAAAAGAGGAGGGATTGCCTCCCTTCGGCCCACCATTTTCCAGTGTGCTTTCCTGTGTTGCGTTTTTTTGTAGGTCTCCCTTGCTTCCTTCTTTTGACCCATCTCTTTACAACAATGCATTTCATTACATCCGTAGCTTTCCAACCAGTTCATGGTTTTTAAATAAAACTGAAGAGAGCAATAGAGAAGTTTTGACATCTATGTTTGATTAGAAAAATAAAGACAAAGGAATAGAACTAGCATTTGCTTTACAGGTAAAATGCAATTTTTCTTGTCTTACAGCATAACTATTTTTAGAGTCTTTTGTTTACAGCCCCTTTTTAAAGTTTCAATCATGATTGACACTCCATCTCTATGAGAGCTAAGTTTTCTAACTAACGCTTACCTTCCATAAGTGTGGACACTCTTTTTCTTGGTTTTCTCTTGTTCAAGAAGTGCCTCTTGTAACTCTGGCTTCACTGGCCCCTTGAGCCATGGCGCGAACATTTATGATGTAGGTGTCAGTCTGAAAAGAACAAAACAATAAGCAGTTTAAACTGCTTTCCTCACTTTGGAAATTGAAATTATTCAAACCTGCATCTGTTCTCATGAGTCATTTCATTTCATGGATACAAAGTGCTTTGTTTTTCATTCAAAAACTTTAAACAAAGGAGTATAATTGTCTGTGTGCCTGACACCAGAATAATGTATTTCAGGAAGGAAGTATGAGAAAACCCCAAAGCTTGATTTGTGAAATTTTTAAGATGTCGCTGTGCTTCAGCCTCAGCGCCATGTCTTTGATGTCTCTTGTCATGACCATATTACCTTGTTTCATATTCTGAAGTGTGAGAGGTTTTTTTTTTTTTTGCTTATTTATTACAGAAAATCTAGTTGTTTTTCATAGGCATTATCAAATCTTAAATGAAGAATTAAAATGTGATATTCAAACATATAATTTATTTGAGAGAATTCATATTCACACTTATTTTTTGGGAAGAATAAAATGTTTGCACATTTGCATCTATACAAAGAAACAATCCACCAAATGTAAGAACAAAACAAAGCCATAAAAGTTAAACACCAGTGGCAAGATGCTAGTAGCACTTTCATTTAATAGTCTGAATTGTCAAAAAAAAAAAAACACTGAGAGTAAATTAGTATTTAAATTAGTGATGACTGATGATAATTATAACAACTTAAGAACAATTATAATCATATATAATTCTTTAGCACTTTGAACAATTAAGAATACGAGATGATAGATATAAGGTGTACAGTAGATTTAAATGTTTGAGGCAATTGATAACTTCTAATAAATAGTGGATTGGTAAACAGAATCATTTGTGTAACATGGCAGGGATTCTTGTTTATAGTTATTTATTGGATGGTCTAATTTGCAAGCTGTATAAATTTGCCCAGGTTCTGTTGGATTCTGCCTAGCTCTTAGCTAAGGTTACAAAGATAATCTCATGGCCCGAGAAATCCATTTGCTCCTGATTCGCTTCTTCCTGTCTGGGGAACCTCTGTGATCAGCCTAACTTGTCTGCCACTGTGCCTTACTCGCCTATATTCACCTGGATTAGGTGAGGCATCCACGACTCCATCAAAGAGATGAATGGCACTGTGCCGCTGTGGAGCTCCGTCTGTTCCTAATGCTGGCATCGGTGTTTCTTGCGTGCGTTTCGTTTTGAAGTGTTTCCCTAGTTTGGAGATGGTGGTGTGGATTCTCGCCACTCTTGCTCCTGTTGTAGACAACACACTGTCATCTTGGTAGTTTTTGGTATTTTTCTGGAAGTTAAGAGGGCTCTCTGCCACCCCATCTGAAAGTTCAATACCAGCTTTCTGAGGGTATTTTTGCGTCCATTCTATAATTTGCCAAACAGGCAGATATTACCCATGTGATACTCTTAAAGTGTTTCGAACAAAACAATAAACTACAGTGTTCTAGAAGATAACAAATGAAAATTAAGAACTCTGAAAGCCAAAGCAAAAGTCAGAAAAGCCAAAATACTGGTAAAATCATGTTCAAACTGACTTTGGTTACCCATGCTTTCCACCAGGTTTTCTCCTTACAGATTAACGACTCCTTAAGTGTCATCACACTTCGCACGTATCTTTCCTGCCCTATTCCTATGTGTTTCTTTTGCTGAATTTTTTTCTGTTCTTCAGGATTATCTTTATTCTTTTTACTTTTATCCCTAAACTTTTAGCTATTATGTCTGTCTGCACACAGCTAGAATATAGATATACAACTTTCCATTACTTCATACTGAATCAAAAGTGCTCTTAGAAATTTTGGTTTAATACAACCCACTCTAAGCCTTTGTTATCTGAACACTGATTGGTTGTTGGGTTGTTTGTGTGCATGTGTATGTGTGTGTGTGTGTGTGTGTGTGTGTGTGTGTGTGTGTGTGTGGTTTTAATTCTTGAAAGTTTAATGCATGTAGTGTATGATAAAATATGGTCATTTTTGGCACCTATAAAATATTGAGGAATTATCACTTATCTGTATACAAAAAGTAGGATTTGAAATCAAGAAAACAAAATAACAAATAAAGCCCTCACAACGAGTAATTTCTGAGTGTGATGGTATCACCTGGCCCTCTGGTGCTGGTAATCCTGGCCCTCACATGACAGTAATCCTGGCCCTCAGGAGGCTGAAGAAAGTAGTTTGAGTTTGGAGACAACCTTAGCTATGAGAACATATCAAATTCAAAGGAGTATCATGAGTTTTGAAGGTGGAGGGGGATCCATAACCTCTTCTGAGGCTAGGTGAGAAGTAAAAATAACTACTCTGCCTCTGGCAACTCAGAAGGCATCTAACTCCATATTGAATCCACATGGACTCCTAGGTTAATTGATGAGGATACTGACTTCATTTCTTGCTGTATCTATAGTTATATGTGTGCTCCTAAGGCAATTGTCACCACCTGATTAATCTTTGGGGACCTTAGGATAAAGGCTCGTGAATTAAATGCAATACAGTCATTTGTGTCACCAGAGATCCATAAGGTTGGCTTAACCTCCAGGAGTTTCATACATGAGTTTGGATGACCTGGCTCGACTAGATATGTTAGAGTAATAAAACCATGTCTTAATCCACACAAAACAAAGCATTGCATCTGGCTTCATTTATTCACAGGACAAATTCATGTTTCAGAACACCTAGGTCAAACACAGTAAAATGTCTTAGCAAACTTTAAGTAACAGAGGTATTTTAGCATTCTATTGCCATATTTAAAATGAAAAAAAGTGTTTTAGAGAAATATTTAATTAAAATAATAAAAAAAAGTGTAGCACAGAGAACCCATTGAGTACATAATTATAAGAAAACAATAATGATGGGGGCTTCACAGCTATTTATTTTTAGAAACATTTGTATAAATACATGGAATGTTTGAGAATTTCAAATAACTCATATGTGTTTATTGTAGGAAACGTTTGACCTACTTACACAAAAACCAAAGTTTCTGCTTACTTTGGATTTTGGTGCTAGATGTGCTGGTACACATCTATAACTTGAACACTTAGGAGATGAATGCAGGGGGATGAGAGAGTCAAGGCTAGCCTGGGCTACACAGACAGACCGACCCTATGTCAAACACAAAGAAACATTATTGGAGGGAGAAAAGCAGCAGTCACAATGTTTGGGTGACTCAATGTGAAAGGCGAGGGGCTTGCTAGTAGCCATTGGTGGCCATCATTAGGACAAAGTGACTGCTCTTGTATAGTCCTTGTACATACAGTCAGCCTTCCAGTTTCAAGAAACTCATTTGAAGTAAGGTATTATCAACCTGTTTTCATACCTAGGGAATTGGAATCTCAGAGATAAACATTAGCAAGTTACATATCAAGAATGTAAAGACCTATCTCATCTGAGCTCAAAATGTTAATTTGAAGATAGAGATCTTCAAGGTACTCAAATCAAAGTAACTTTTAAGTTATATAGAGTGAGTTTTCTTATTGGAAGGTACAAAATTACAATGATATAAAAAGCAAGGTAAACTTTCACATTTAAAGATAAACCCAAACTGCAACATATACAACCATTTTCAATACATGAAACTAGAAAAACTGATTTGAGCAACACCTGATACACCGTGAGTACTAGGAGATGTTGTTATTGTATATTACATTTTACATTTTGCAATAAGGTTAACTAGAGATACAAGCATGGAAATCATTTGTGGAAGAAAAAGTGTACATAAATGGATTTCAAAGGATTAATGACTGTATAACTCTCAAAAATGCACAAAAGGTGAAAGTACATATTTACTTTATTGAATTTTGCTATTATTTTCCGATGTTGAGAATTAGATTACATTATCTTGCGATTGTACGTTAAAAATTTCATTACCACCTGCTTTGTGTAATGCTAGGGTAGGAATGCAATATGGATCTAATGTATAAGGTGTATCTAAGGCACATATTAGACATTATCTCTAAATTAAAGGAGATTACAAAGCTAATAAATTAGTTAATTATAGCATTAGAGCATAATGAAATTTTACATAAACGATTCAAATAAAATGCATGAGGTGAGGAGAAAGAAAGAGACCACTTATGGTTTACACAATCAATAAATACATTTATTGGGAAGGCATTCTAAAGCATTCTTGAAGGAATAGTATTTTGACAAAAAATAATGAAATAATTTCTTATAGGCAGAAATAACAAAAGAATAAGTTGTCACAGAAACAATGTAGAAATATCTGCAGGAAAAGATGGATTAAAAATTAAGTAATCATGCAAGTCTTGAAGGAGATTTTATTTTATTTTTTAGTTCTCATAAGATAGTTGGGGCAGAATTTCAAGTTATGTTACCAATTTTAATATTTTCCATAACCAATCAGAACTTGCAGCAGTTACTCATGAGTGAAGTATACAGCGAAGTAATGTTTTGAGTATTTTTTTCGTCTTAAGACAGGGTCTTCTTGTATAGCCTAGGTTGCTCTCAAACTAAGAGCCTCCTGCTTCTTCCTCCCGGGTACTGGATTACGGCTATATGTTCTGATAGGTGGTTGGAATATTTTTTATATCTTGTCCTAATTTCTGTGTGCAAGATGGAGTAGAAGAAAAAAGTAGAAAACTCTGTTCTTTATGGTTTTCAAGAGATGGCAGTTTGATGAGTGATTTCAAAGGGCCGCACAGAACCATGGATGGCTAACAGGGAAAATTACTATGTGTTGGCTGATATGAGTTATGGAATTTATTTCAAAAATTAGAAAAGCCAAGAACAAACTGCTGTAGTCCCAGCAATGAATCCGTTTCATTTATTTATTTTAATCTATTATTAGACAGTTTCACACTACATTACCTTTTCCTCATTTCCCTTCCAATGAAAAACACCTACATCCCAGAAAGTCTTCCTACTTTCATGATGTTTTGTGTTTATGACCTGACTAGTTTAAGCAGGGAGATTTACATGATGGGAGGCACCATCGACTGGCGCATAGGCTGAAGAGCATAGGTTGAATGCTTTTCTTCTTCCTTTGGCTCTCTGTAGCCCCGCCCAACAAATCTCCTCCTATGCACCTGCCGCACTCTCAAGTTGGTAGCTTCTCACTCATTGACTATTATTGTTTTAGATGTGTGCGCGCGCCAGTGACTGTAGCTAGAACCTTCGGAGTCACCTTTGTTGTCAGAACATTCTGCACTGGACAACCAACAGTGGAGCTCATGCCTGGGACCAGCTCATGTTCCTCTCTCAGCAGTCAGGGCCTACAGTTCTTTGTCTAGATGTGGGATCCTATGAAGTGTTTGCCTTCAGTGTTAACATGCTCATTGACACTGCCATCGTTCCAGTCTTGTTTACACAGCCCTTTCCACGAGACACTGTTTCACAGCAGATGCTGGTATTCTCGCCTTTCAGTCTTCCGCCTCCTTTTATTCCCTGGTCCATAGATTCAGGAGCTGTGATGTATGTAGATATATCTACTGGAATTGGTTCCCCAGAATCTGTTGATCTTGGCATTGTGTGGAGTTGTGTTTTTCTCCGATGGTCTCCACTTGCTAATAAAAGTGGCTTTTTTGATGAGAGTGATAGCTGCACTTATCTTTGAGTACTTGGAACTAGAAACCATAGATGAGAGAAACCATGTGAGTGGTGTTTATCTTCCTGGGTCTTGGTTATATCATTTAATATAATCTTTCCTAAGTCCATCCATTTATCTGCAGATTGCATGATTTCGTTTTTCTTTATAGCTAAATAGTATTCTGTTATGTATATGTAGCATATTTTTATTATCTATTCATCTGCTGAAGAACATTTAGGTTGTTTCCATTTCATGGCTATTGTGAACAGAGTAGCTATGAACACTGTTGAGCAAGTCTCTGTGTTGAATGATATTGAGTCCTCTGGAACTATGGCAGGAGTGGTATAGCTGGCTCTTATGGTAGATTTTGTTTTAGTGTCTTGAGGATTCTCCATAATCTTTTCCAGAGGGCTGCACCAATTTGTAAATTTATAAACCCATGGACATTAAACAAGGACTCATTTCTGAACAGTGACTGGGTCAAAGAAGAAATATAAGAAGAAATAAAAAAATTTCCTAGGATTAAATGAATGTGAAACCACAACAAAACCTCCAGGAGATATTAAAAGTAGTTCTAAGAGAGAAAGTCTAAAACCCTATGTGCTGACATTAAAAAATCAGAAAGAGCACAAATAAAAGATTTAACAATACAGCTCAAAAATTTGGAAAAATAATTATAAGAACAAAAAGAAAACCACAACAGTATATGACCACAAATAATAAAAATCAAAGCAGAAATTAATGAAATAAAATAAAAATAATACAGAGAGTAAATGAATCTATGATCTGTTTCTTTGGGAGCAATAAATAAGATCTACAAACCGTTAGCATAATTAAAGAAGGGAAAGAGCACCCAAATTAACAGATTCAGAAATGAGCATGGGAACATTACAACAAACACCAAGGGAATGCAGAATATTGTGAGGGATACCTTAAAACCCTGTATTCCATTAAGTTGGAAAATCTAAAAGAAATGGTGAATTTCTTGATTTGTCCAAACTGCTAAAGTTAAACCAAGGAGAGATCAACCTAAACAAACCCATAACAAAGGAAGACCTGAAACAAATAAAAAGCCTTTGGACCAAGCTGTTCAGAATGGACTCGTGGTAGAATTCTACCAGACTTTCAAAGAGCAACAGCTCTTCAAATCTGTATCATGGAGTCTACTTAATGTCCGCTTTCCATGTGGTACCTCCTCTATCATTTCCCAAGATCACTTGTAGGTGGAGTAGTAGATGTTGTTGTAGATGTGGGTTCACCAGATATAGACATTGGTTTATTCTTTTATTGAATTAAATCACTGGTTCTAGCCCAGGCCACCAGAGCCCTAGAGCATTTTGTCTTCTTTACAATCTACTCTTAATCCTTGAACTGGAAGGCTTCAGCCTTCTTACAGTCTAGAACATTTAAACTGCTACGCGGGATCTAGAATGCTTCAGCCTTAGCCTTCTGAGACCTACTGCTGACTGAGCCACTCTGACTAGCTCCTTCTGAACTCTTACTCTTCTTGTTCAACCTCTCTTTTTGAGTTCTGCTTCCTGTGTCTGCTTCCACTGTTTTTTCTAGATACTGAAATTGTGGACTACCACTGCTTTCTGAATACTGGATTGAAGGTGTTTCTGCATCCCATCCAGACCACACAGGCCTCTGAGTGTAGCCCCTGGACTATAGACCTTAGGTCTCACACAGGGCTATTCCTGTGTGTACACGTAGGTCCAGGAGGGCTGGAGGGAGTCGTGTCTGGGTTCCCAGGCATAGGTCCTACCCTCCTTCTTCTTACTGTATGATATCCTTGTCTTCCTCCTAGAGTTGAATGCTAAGTTCATTTAATTTTCATCTCCCCACAGTGCAGATACACTGAGAAATGAAAACAAGAGTCTGAATACAGACATATCTGTCTATGTTATGTGCTCTTCGTTTACAGCGATTGCATTACATTGTGTTTCTAAATGGTCTTAATTGTAGTTTTAGCCAGATTTACAGAAGAGACTTATTCATTCTAAATAGTTGTGTTTTATGTTTATAACATTCACTTATTTCTAGTTATACTAAAAGCTATCAAGTAATGTGGCCTAAACAAGATTTTTTTTTAAGTCTATTTTTAAAAAATCTCTGTAATTCATTTTCTTAGTACATTTTATCTGAGCTACGGATTTGTCAATTTATATTTTTTCTGGTTTATATATGTGCTTTCTCATCCATAAAAGCACACACAAGTTAAATTTTCATGGAAACTTGGGAGATTGTGTCCTAATTATTATAATTTTGTATTTTTGGTTCCTATTAATATATTAGTTTAAACTACATTTGTTAGTTGTATCAAGCTTTGCTTGCATTATATTTGACTTTTCACAGGCTTTGGGGATCACAGTCATCTTTTGTGTTATGGCTTTTTCTTGATTTCTCAAGTGCCAGTGTCTAGTAGGATTCCTTGGCTATTCTAACTTCTTCTTCTTTTTTTTTTTTTTTACAATAAAATGATTTTTATATGTTATGTTTTCAGAGTGATTACAGATAAGTCAAAAGTTTTTCTCTAGTCTCTTAAGGTGGAAAATGACTTGGCAGTTTTATTTTTGTTAGAAAAAAATCTTTTATAAAAAAAAGTCCGGCTTGAATTATATACATATTCTTTCAATTTATAGACTCCTAACGGGCAGGCTTATATTTAGGACCAATCCCTTCATTTATTCTTTATTAACTTCAAATCTCTCCTCTTAGTCTTCAAGGAAAATTCTTTCCTCAAGCCCTTATTTTTTCTTGTTATCTTTCCATTCAATTTATTTGATTTTTTTATCCTTAGAAATATAAATATTTGTATTTTTAAGGTGCCTTTGTCTTTTGGTTTTGTACATAGTTTATGGCATTGTACCCTTTTCCTCCAATGTTTGAGCCTCATAAACTGGCTTCAACAATAATTTGTTTTTATGTGAACTGTATATTATGCTCCAATATTTCCAGTAATTATTTGTATTTGACATGCCATTTTCAACTCTCTAAACCTTATTTCTTAAACATGATCTTCTTTTTCTACTTGACTTTTTATAGCCTCATCTCAAATGATTTTGTTTAAAATGATAAATTTTTATACAGTTTATTTTCAATTAATCATTTTAAGAAAGCATATTTGGAAAATGCCAGCCCATGATATCTGTGTTGTAAATACGATGTATCTGTTTTGGTATATGTATCCAGGTGCTGAGAAGTAGCTACATTCAGATTTTTTTTAACAAGTAGGTTTCTTGGTGAGTTTTATGAGTACTTTCTAAATAACATTCTTACTTTTCCTTTCTACTATGTATTTTTCTGCCATGTCAGTTTTTATTAACGTCTCATATGTAATATCTGGTTCTCTCCTACACCTGTGCTATTGGCCATTGACACTCCCAGCATAGATGTAAGTCTACCTCACATTATTGTGGTCATGTGTCTGTTAAAAAAGGTGCATCCCACTATGCTTTAGTTAATTTTGATTTCCTAGAAATTTTTATTGCTCCTGTAGCTAATAAGCATCAGTGTTAAAAACTATTTGTTTCATTTCTTTATGATTTTTTTTTTCAAATGAAATGATTAACTTCAAACTTTGCCCAGAGGATCGCTGGCTGGTTAACAATTTTATGTTCTTTGATAGTCTCTCTATCATGGCTGATTGAACTAGCACCCTCCAGTGAGAGCACAGCTGTAACTGAAATCTTCCTTTGAGGCCATCTGGGGGACTCCTGTGCATTTTTCCTGTTCCATATTAAGTCACATCCACCAGTGGTTTTGTGGGACTGAAAGATGGCCTTTCTTTTGATGGTATGAATGTATAAAAATGCCTCCTATTATCATTGATGTACTATAATTATTCTTAACAATAAGTTGCCAAGACCTAGGCTAGAAATAATTTTACTCTAGGATGAATAGATACTACATTATGTTCTATATCTCAAGTTTCAAATAAAGCCTTCCGTGCAGACTTTTTGTTGGGAGGCAAGCACAAAATCATTTAAGATCTGTTCACTCCCAGGGTTTTGGAATCTTAACAAGACAAGTCCTAATATTTGTGTATGTTTATATATTGTCTGGAAATCTCAACAAAACTATTAATTCTAAAATTCCACATAATTTTACTTTGATCTTCTCAGTTTGTGTCTAATATCCCTGTTCTTGCTCTCTCTTTGATACTTATTATGTAGACCTTGGGATGCTTGGATTCTCCTGTAACTTTGTTACCACTTTCACACCCATTGCCTTCTTCCTGTACTCTGGTTTCCAGTACGCTACTTCATGTTTACCTTCTAATTTTTGAATTGAGGTTTTTTTTTCTGAAATTATAATTAATACTACTTAAAATATATTAATTATAAATTATTATTTATATATTATGTTAATACATAACAATATATTATATATTAATTATATAGTATGTATAATATATACTATTATATTATTATAAATTATTATTAAAATAATAATCAATCCAATTATAATTAATGTGTTATCAACCATAATGATTACAACTTTTAAGTTCTTTATTGCTCTTTGAATTCTCTTTTACTGAAGCAATATTTTATTTTTTCATACATGTATTTAAGACATCTCTGAGGCCAGCAAGATGGCTCAGCAAAATAGTACACAGCAGAAAACTGACTTTTGCAATTTGTTATCTGATCTCTGAATCTATAAACACAAATGTGCCTGTGTAGGCACTTGAGGGCGTGTGCATGGACGTGCGCACGCTCACACACACACACATACACACACACACACACACACACACACACACACACACACTAAATGTAAAAAGAAGGATATCTCTGAAACCATTTGAATCTTATATGCTTTCTTCTCTGTGCACTGCCTCTGTTTTCTCCAAGTTTCTCCTGTTTGCTTAACATCTGTTTCTATCAAGGAAGTTCTTCCAATGCCCTAGAATCCTTTAATTCCCATTAGAGAAAAATAAAGGTTCATGTAAAACTACAGCAGTATTTTTGTTTCCATTGTTTCACTGGGAAATGCCTGATATCAAATCAAAACATACCCACATTTGAATTATCAAGTCTGCTAGCCAGGAATGTTCCAGGCTAACAGTATTAATACTTAGCTTTCAACTATGGCAGGTATCTTGAATCCAACACAACTTTAGTTTGCTTGGAGGAACAGTGCCGATTAGAACAATTTTCATTAAAATAACCAGGTGGATATCATGACCTTTGTGATGCTATTACACAAAAAGACATGGCTACAGCTCTGTCCTGTCACTGCAGTGGCCATGAGGGGAGGGGAATCACAGGTTTGTTGTGATTCTTGACTAGGAAATACTTTTCTTTTATCTTCTCAGGTGTGTTGTGTTAGCTCCCTGCCACTATCACAGGGGCATGAGGCAGTTAACTTACAAAGGGAAAGGAGTTTTGCTCTGTTGAAATGAACCCACTAGTTTAGCTATAAAGGGTTTTCCCATGGCAATGGGAGAGCATGCATATAAAGAGCAAAACTGTTCACCTCACAGTCAGGAAGTGAGAGATAGGGATTCACAGTCTCTATGGAAGGCACAACCCAAAGTTACTAGACATATTTCAATAGACCTTATCTCTAAAGTTTTCACACTTTCCCAGAGAAGCCATACTAGTAACTAAACTTTTATTATGTTGAGCATGGGGAGACACTTAAGATCCGAATAATAGCAAGTCATGTGTGAAAGCAAATCTTTCAATAAAAGCATCGTAAGACATTTTGGTCCCTTTTCTACTTACCCTTTCTTTTCCATCCCCAGTGAACTGTGTCTCCTGGTCTGACTCCCTTCACCTAGGTTCTTTTGTTAAATCTTTTTGCCTACTTCTCTGTTTCCTGTCTCCTCCACTTCCTATTCTGTATGTACTTAATGTAGCCAATTTTCATGTGCTTTTAGCTGTCTACTATGTGTCCTTCATTGCCCTAGGAACCTTGCAGAGATGCAAAAGAACATTATTGACTGCCTGGCCTGGGCTTGAATCTATTCACCCCCATTAAATGGCAGCATGATATAAGAAATGTTACCTGTAGTATTGTCCTTAAATAAGTTGAGGAAGAAAAACCTGACTCAGGATTGTTACAACTCTCAATGCTAATTCTTAGAACAATCCTGGCATATCATAGGCCCTCAGTAAATGTTACTCACCATCATAGTTAGAGTTCTTGTTGTCATTATGTCATTATGTTTTTCAGGTTTTGTGGTACAATGTGGCATGCTACTGAATGTGTGGATTCCAAACCCATCTGTACATCTTTCTATTTGTTTTTGTTTATTAAGATTTTTTTTTTTTGCTTTTCGAGACAAGGTTTCTCTGTTGTTACTCTGGCTGTCCTGGAACTCACTCTGTAGACCAGGCTGGCCTTGAACTCACAGAGATCTGCCTACCTCTGCCTCCTGAGTGCTGGGATTAAAGACCTGTGTTACCACCAACCGGGGTTAAGATTTATTTTTTAATTGTATATGTGTGAATGTGTGTGTGTGTGTGTGTGTGTGTGTGTGTGATGCATCTGAGTTCAGGTGCCTGCAGAGCCTGAGGCGTTGGATTCCTGGAGCTGGAATTACAGATGGTTAGGGGACATCTTGTGGGATCTGGGACTGAACTTGTGTTCTCTGCCATAGCAGCCAGTACTTTTAACCACTGAACTGTCTCCCTGAACTCTACATGTGAATCTAAATATTCTGAGAGCATCTATTTCCCAAAATCTTCTATAGGCTGAGTTATATATCCATTAAATTTTACAAGCAAAGATTGAATGGAAAAGTATTTTAATGGGCAAATTATTAAGTATGTTGTTTAAATAAACACAGAACATTTTGTAATGAATTACATTAGTATAAGCATCGATTGAGAATCATGTTATGGCAGAAAAAGTAAGACATATGCATAATTAAATGGAATATTCTGAAAGCTTAAAGAATTTTCACTAGTGAGTTTTAATCCTGAGCTGACTTTCATGTTATTGACCTTTCTAATTAGTAATGAAAGACCCATTTGACTGAACTTAGCTACCATAAAACACTGACACCATTTTAATGTGTTTAATGTAATTATTCATATGTGACACTCAAATTGTATTTTAACACTTAGCTGAATTTAAGTTCAAAATATAAATGCTGTAAATACTTTTAAGTAATAAGTAAATGTACTAAATCATTCTGAGAAGTTAAAGCACAAATTTTCATAGAAAACATTTAGATGAATTCTTCCTATATAAAAAAACATTATTTGAAGAAATATTAGAAGCTCCAATTACGGTTATCTAGAATATGTAATAGTGAACATAGCAAGACAGCAATACCTCAATGGCTTATGATTAAAAATAATCACTCTATAGGATTCAAATTGGAGTGGCCATGAATCTAGAAGTAAGAGTCTGTTTTGGTATCACTGTGACAAATACTGCAGGCACAGTGCTGGAAAGAGGCTCTGTTCCAGGCTCTCTGTATGCATCCCAGTTGGCAAGAATATTGCAAATTAAATTTCCTATACTCTTCCTTAACCTATGTCTCCTGCTGTACACAACCCAACACTCCTAATCCAGACATTGGGAACTAGAAATAAATATAGCGAGCCCATATGACAATTGCCAGAGAACAGCAAGCAGATCATAGGTCGTAGAAGAAGAAAAACAAAACAGAGCTGGCCTCGATGGAATGCAGAGGCAATGCTGTTTGGGCTGTCACTGTTCATTTTAGGGGGGGGGGTCAAGATAAAAACAGCAATCCTAATTATAGACAGAATGTGGGTTCCTCTCAGTTCTGCTGTTCTCTTCTACACTGAGCGATGTGCATTTTTTTATTCACAAAACATTTAGAAGATCTTGTTAGGTTTTTCTAGAACACTGCAACATATATGGCAGATGACTAGTCTCAAAACTAGTTGTTTTGAATCTACAGAAGAAATATTCTCGTCACTAAACCAACAAGAGCAAACTCATATGAACTCAGAGACTGAAGCATGCACGGGGCCTGCACAGGTCTGCACAGGTCCTCTCTGCTTATATGGTGGCTTCCAGCTTATTGTTTTTATGGGATCTCTCAGTGTTCGAATGAGTGGGAATAGATGCATGAGTTTATTTCTGAATTATTATTTCTATTCTACTACTTTGCTTATTTTTATCTGAGTAGCAAAACATATAAAAATAAATATATATATATATTTAAAATCAGTGTGAGTCTGAACTTTGTTCTTCATTTTCACAAATATTCTGTTTTTTCTAGATCCCCTACCATGAAATTCTGGATCCACTGGTCAATTTCTACAAGGATACACCTAGGGTTTTAACTGGCATTATTTAATAAGCATTGTAGATAAATTTAGGATATTATCATCTCAACAATATTAGGTGTTACTGTCTATGAGCATGGGATTTCTCTTAATTAAGCTTTATTTGTTTTATTTTGAATAATGTTTTGTAGTTTTATGAATAAATCTCATAATGCTTTAGCAAAACTTATTTCTAAAGATTTTAGTTTTAATGACATGAGAAATGAAATCATTCTCATTTTAAACTTGAGTTGTTATTTAAAATAAGATTTTGTTTTACATTTAAAAACATTATTCATTTTTATTCTATGTATATGAGTGTTTTGCCTGCACGTAAAGTATGCATGTGCCATGTATGTGTCAGATTCTCTGTAACTGAAAATATAGTTGTTTGTGAACTTCCATGTGGACACTGGGAACCAAACTCAGGTCCTCTGTAAGAGCAGCAAGTGCTCGTCAGTGCTCAACCATAACGTCATAGTCTCTCTCTCTGTTTTTTTGTTTTGTTTTGTTTTAATCTGTTGCATTTTTAAAGGTTGTTTCAGTTTGAGATATTATATAAAACTACGTTTTTGTTCTTCTAGTATAATCCTCAATTTCTTTTTTCAGAAATTTAAAATTTTCACTGTAGCACCCTTTCAGCTCCTTCACTTTTTTCCCAAGTATTTTTGGAAGCTACTGTGAATGGAAGTGTGTACACGATCTCTTTCCCAGCATGCTTGTTATTGGTATACAGAAAGGTTGATTTTCATCTCCTGCCACCTTGCTGAATGTGTCAGTCATTTCTAGAAGTTTTCTGGTGGAATTATTAGGATCTCTTATATGTAATAGCATCTTGTCTGCAAATAAGAATAATTTGACTTCTTTTCCTATTTGTATGGCTTTAATTTTCTCCTCTTGTCTTATTAATCTGGCAAGAGCTTACTTGATCTAAATTGAATAAAGAATGGGGATAGCAGATAATCCCTCCTTAATCTTAATTTTAATAGAATTAGTTTGAATTAATTTTTATCAATTTAAATGATGTTGGCTGTGGGTCTGATATAAAGCCTTGATTATGCTGAGGTCTGTTCCTTCCTGTGCTACTATTTAGGACGTTTATTGTGATGGCATGCTCTATTTCGTCAGAGTTGAAAGATACATTAATCTATGGGTATAATAATAAGTTATTGAGAGTTGGTTTAACACTTTGTCCATTTATCAGAGCAGTTTCAGTAGGCTTTCCTCTAGTGCCATATCCTGTCAACAAGGATGCCACGAATGGGTTTCATCTTATCATATGTGACTTAAATCCAAGCAGAAAGTTGCTGGTTGTTCCCATGATGCTCATTCCACTCCATACCACAGTGGTCATGTGCTTCCAGGCCGGTTGTTACTGTGTATTTGTTGGAGACAAAGTCTTACTCTATATTCTGGGCTAGGATAAACAGGACTCTATGTATCCAGGCTCTCTTGACTCTCAGGGCAATCGGCCTGCCTCAGACTCCTAAATTCTGTGAATGCAGGTACGAGCCACTATGCCTTGCTGTATTCAATCATCTTGTAGTTTTATTGGTCACATACAGAAAAGTTTTTCCACTGATTCATTTCACATAAAACTTAATAAGAAAAAACTTTATTTTTTAACTGAAAGTGACAGGCATAATTTTTGTGAACACATCGTATAACCTTTGGAATAAATGAAAGTGTATTGAGAGTTAAACTAGCAAACATGTAGTTGTAGATGACAATTTTGTTCTGTTAATTGTGAATTTTAATGTTTCTGAGGCTTTTTTTGCTTGCTTTAATTTCCTTTTTGGATTAGACTATCATAAATCTTTAGAAGCCTTAGACAGATTGTAATTTAGGTTTATGATAATTACCTTTGAAATGTAACCTTCAAATCTATTTCATTATATGTCCATTATGGTCTAAAATCAGTATTTCAGCCACTGAATAGAATATTTCATTTGTTTTCAATATTTTTGAGAAAGTACTGACTGCATGCTTTCAATTCAAGATTTCTTTTTGTCTTACTGAAACCAAGTAAATAAATATCCCTTTAAAGTCATTGAAACTAAATAAAAAATTAGTAGAGTTGTGAAAAGGTTAGTTTTCCCTATGGGAAGCAGACAGGATGGCTCTGGTAGTTTTCTGTGTCGATGTGACACGGGAGTCTCTTCACCTTTCTCAAGGGAGGGTGTGTGAATTAAAGACTTACACTCCCAACTTCAACAGTTCAAGAAAGACTCAGGGAAGGAAGGTATCCTCAAGTCATTTTTCATAAGAATAGCCCAATCGCCTGGTCCTCAAAGGGAGGCAACCTTAAAATTGTCAGGGAGTACTGCGTAAATTACACACTTGAGGACTTTAAGATGCATGACTCCCCTTGCTAGCTTTGTCTCTTTCCTGGATTACCAGGCTGATGTCAGAGTTATGGTGGTCACAGACAGGGCAAACTTAATTTGAGCTGCAGTAGTTTTTTTATTGCTATGTAAAAATCAAAATGTATAGTTTTACAATTAAGTGACTGTAGTTAAACTTAATGGGTCAAACACCCCCCCCCCAAAGATATGGAAGTAGAAGATGGATCAGGGGAAGAGGGTCAAGAGAGGGAAATAGGGGGCAAAAAGGGGGCAAATATGTTCAACATATATTTTGTATATGTACGAAACTGCCAAATTACAGAAAAAATTAACACTTGTTACCATACCTAAGATGTAAGCAAGGGCTGCCGTCATCTAAGGGCTTAATTGAAGTCAAGTAGTTAGTTTATAGGCGGCTCTAGAACACTGCAAACTGTTTCGTCTGGCTGGCGGAGGTCCTCTAATCTCCACCTCGAGCCTGCTTGGGAATGCTCATGACAGTGTGGTGGTGCTGCCCCGCACATGAGTGACGGACGAGAAAACGAGGGAGAGCTAAAAATGAGTTTAGGACCTCGCTTCAGAACTCACGACCACCATTCATGAACGCAGCCTTGTTTAAATAGGGAGGTCTCTTCAGGATGAGAGCGGACCATAGGAGCACATAGATTGGAGGAGGAGAGGGCATTGGGGGGCCACCTGGGAAGATGACCACCACAGGGCATCGTCGTCCTTGTAGACTGTTAATGAAGCTGGCCTCGGTAAATTAGATTTTCACTTTGTCTTTTCATGTACTCCTTCGAGTGACTCTGTTTCCCAGCCTGAGTCCCTTGGAGTTTACCATCACATGTCTGCAGGCTGCCATCTCTGTTCTAACTTCGGTGTCCGTGTTGGTACTAATCTCATGGCTTCCAGCCGTCTTGAAGATCGCAAACATTCAGTAGTAAACATTTATCTCCTTTTCTCAGCATATTTTTCAGTATATGCTTAACATGTAAATATTGTCGTATCCATGAGCAAATGGGGAGCCAGAGATTAACTTCTTGCGCCATTTTCTTTCAAAATCAACACACCGCCCTCTGAAGTCCCCCAAGTATGATATAAAGAAACCAATCATTGCTGATGTGCTTTTGCGTCTTACCCCAGCGTTTGGAAGATTTTGACGTTTATATTTGTGGTTAGCGCTAAAATATCTTTCCATGGGGGCTTTTTTTTTTTTTTTTGCTTTCTTTTGCTTTTATCTTTCTTATTTAATTTTTAAAACTTTCATATTGAACCTGTTTGGGCCAATAAATCTTTCTTTCATATCATAGTGGTCAGCCATGAAGAGGTAAGTGGAAACTAATGACGCTCACGTCGTTGATGATCTGAGTGATTGATTAGACCCAATCATTTAACACTTTTATAAAGTCAGTATCAGGGAAAGAAATGGGACTCTTATTATGGTAAACTGTATCTGAACTGTCAGCATTCAGTGATTTATTACAAACCTGTGGCCAGGATTAGGATATTATAAATGGAGACAAAAATGGAAGGCTCATTAATTTTTTATACCCACAGGTGGAAGACATGCAGTGGGCTAATAGGGAGCACACACATCCAGCGTCTGTCTGCAGCCTGCCGTGCAAGCCTGGGGAGAGGAAGAAGACCGTGAAAGGGGTCCCCTGCTGCTGGCACTGTGAGCGCTGTGAAGGTTATAACTACCAGGTGGATGAACTCTCCTGTGAACTCTGCCCTCTCGATCAGAGACCAAATGTCAACCGCACAGGCTGCCAGAGGATCCCCATCATAAAGTTGGAATGGCATTCTCCCTGGGCCGTGGTCCCCGTGTTCGTAGCAATATTGGGAATCATCGCCACCACCTTTGTGATCGTGACCTTTGTCCGCTATAATGACACGCCCATCGTGAGAGCTTCCGGGCGGGAACTTAGCTATGTGCTTCTAACCGGGATTTTCCTCTGTTACTCCATCACCTTCCTGATGATCGCTGCGCCTGACACGATCATCTGCTCCTTCCGACGGATCTTCCTGGGACTCGGTATGTGTTTCAGCTACGCAGCACTTTTGACCAAAACTAACCGCATCCACAGAATATTCGAGCAGGGGAAGAAATCAGTCACAGCACCCAAGTTCATCAGCCCAGCTTCGCAGCTGGTGATCACCTTCAGCCTCATCTCCGTGCAGCTCCTTGGAGTGTTTGTGTGGTTCGTCGTGGATCCCCCGCACACCATCATTGACTACGGAGAGCAGCGGACACTGGATCCCGCCAACGCCAGGGGCGTGCTCAAGTGTGACATTTCCGATCTGTCGCTCATTTGTTCACTAGGATACAGTATCCTCCTGATGGTCACTTGTACTGTTTATGCCATTAAAACTAGAGGGGTTCCGGAGACGTTCAACGAAGCCAAGCCTATTGGATTTACCATGTACACCACGTGCATCATTTGGCTGGCTTTCATCCCCATCTTTTTTGGTACAGCCCAGTCAGCAGAAAAGGTAAGCTTCAGGAAGTCCTTTTTGACAACCGGTTTCCTGGATTTACTTGAATTTAACTTTTTAAAATTATTTTTTCCTACGTTTAGTGATGTAAGTGTGTGTGTGTGTGTGTGTGTGTGTGTGTGTGTGTGTGTGTATGTGAAGTTCACATTGCATTGCGTTTGTGTGGACTATGAATTACTTTTCCCCCTGAGTAACACTATTGCATGCTCCTTGGCAAGGTTGAAGATTGACAGACTTCACATAATCTTCTAGGTCTCTTTTCCCAGCCCTGTTATCTACAATGGCACTGTTCTTTTCCAAATGTTAATTAAAAGACAGAGGCAGAAAGGGCAGATGGGTTCACAGGGGTGAGCTGTCCCAGAGAGATCCCACTGCAAAGCAGATGACATCTTTTCTGATCTGTGGGAACTCTGGGAAAAAGCCATTCCTTGACAATTATGATTACAATCATAGAAGCAGAATTTATAGCAACACAACTGAAACCAAAACCATATCAAAAGACGTTAATACACTCCAGAACACTTACAACACCTCCTCAGACCCTATTCTTGTTAATTTTACATTTACAAATGATTGTGATGGTGGGTAATTAGGAGAGCAGTGGACAATTATATAAAGTTGTTTATATTCGTAGGTGGAGATCAATGGACCCTCTTGAAGTAATTTCCTCTGTCATTAATTTTCAGTTTGCATTTTTCCACATAAAACACAGACAGTTAAGAAAGACATCATATGAGATCTGGTTTTTGTTGACCTAGATGCATTCAGTTCTACACATGAGGAAACTGAGAACTAACGTTAACCCCGAGTTCACTGATTTAGAAGTTGAGATGGAGAAATGTGTAGCATAAGGGAAGTGTTAGATTTCTATAGTAAATCTCCTTCAACCTTAATATAAGAAAGACCACTCAAAAAGAGGACTTAAACATCTGCCCATTCTCCAGCATTCGAAAGACATCAACTATCTCACAGGAAATTATATTCCCGGGGCCATATTCTACATTACTTAAAATCCCAGCCAAGTCATATGCAAAGTAGTCCATAAGGAACAGTGAGTTAATTAGGATGGCCACTCAGCTCTCGCTGGATCAGTGTGGTCTTCGACTATATTTGGACAGGGAAATAAAAGAACTTAGCAAGTTCTGGTGACTAGTGTGACTTTGTCATGGGTTTGTTGATCCCCAATACTGTCCTGATGGTCTGGCTTTGTGGGGCTACAGATGTCTGATGTGGAACCAAGCACAAAGAGGGAAGTTCAAAATAAAGACAGTCAGGAGCTGAGACTTCATGAAAGGTTGTATTTCAGTATATAAAGGTGGAAATGTATTAGAATTAAACCTATAAATCTATATGAAAGAATATATGATCTGGAAAACAACTCTCTGAAAGTCCAGTGTTCAATTTGATTTGTTGGTTTAGTCATGAGTTTGAAAACAGAGTTTGAAAACATTCAAATATTATAAGAATCAATAGTAACAGCAATGTAAGCAGTTATATTCGGTGTTGGGGCCTCTTCCTACCTACAGAAGGTCATCACAACCTGTTTACACTGCTTTTAATGCACAATAAGTATCTGAACCAGAGAGTATCTTCCATCTATTCTAACTTCTTCTTTTTCTTCTTCTCTTATATTTTAAACAGTAAAACTGTTATTTCTCATACAATGACTCTTAAGGGTAGGAAGATTAAATACAATTGTGAATATGTTTGGGGCTTTGTTTTTTGAGAATTCAGTGCTTCAATCTTTAAAAAAATCATCATCCTATATCAAGGTATTGGATAACACTATAGTATTTCATATTTGACTTCTTAGTTAGACTGCAGAGTCATTAAAGAATTTTCTCTGAGGAAGGAGCTCATGATGTCCTGCCATAATTGAGAAGCTATCGTCAGTTAACAGCCACTGGGGATGAGGAGCCTTTGTTCCTCGGGGTGTGGCAATGGTATAGGCTACCCATGCTCAATGGGCAATCCCCACATCCATTTACACGTGGGTAGCATTAATCAGACTTAGTGGGTTTGCTTGTTTGATTCTTTCATAAAATAATACAACATGAATTGGGAAGGACATTTATTGGGTGATGGATCTGGGGAAGAGTTGGAGGGAGAAATGGCAGCGTGGATACCATCATATTTCATTGTACACACACATAAAATTCTTAAAGAATAAATTTTTAAAAAATAAAATACTTTCCCCCAGAATAATAAGGTTACACATTTGTAGCTGTCTCCTAAAGAGCAGAAACTGAAATAAAGTTTGGAAGGTTAAATGAACACAAAGATATGACAAAGATGCGAGGCTGCCGGCCATGAGAGATGCTGAGCCTTGAAAGACTATTTGAAAAGTTATATTTAGTTTTATGAGTATGGGCACATCCATGCCTTTAGAGACGTGGTTGAATGTGGTTAGCCAATTTCTTTTTTTTTCTTTCTTAGCTTTGTGAGATAAAAGTATGTTTAGAAACAAATTGTAAAATAAATAAAAAAATACAATACGCTAACTGGAATTTATTTTCTATGTATGATATGATTAAATGTGAGACAGTCTGAAAAACTCATAATAATTAATAGCCATTGGGATTTTCAGAATGTTCTAGAGATGTATCATTTAGTCTCTGGGTTGTAGAATTCAGATCACCACTATAGCAAGAGCTATTGGATCATAAATAGTCTTTGCCACTGATGTACTTTATATAATAAAATTATGTGCTATCCTCAAAGTTACCTTAAAATTTACTGTCTGCTTTTCTTCCAAAGTATCTTTTGTTATCTAAGATGATAGATAAAATGCTTGAGAGTATTTTAACATTGTTAAAGCTATTGGCATGAATATTAAAAAATGAACTAACATTTCTATCTCTAGAAGAAGTCTTTAAATAAGTTTATTGACTTGGCAGGAGAGGGTAGCTGATTACTTCTTCATTTTCATTTATAATGCTCAGCCAATTAGCCCAGGTCATCAACTTGAAGCATTTACAACATCCAGGCAACACACACATCCATTAATTCAGCAGATCCTTATTGAGGATTGTGTCTGGCATTGTGCTAATTATTGAACCCATGTCAGCTGCCTCCCTGAGTGTCCTTGTAAGGATCAGTTTGGCTCCCAGCTCATACCTTCTTGATGCCTGCCAGCACCAGCAAGATGCCAGGCTCAAGGGCAGAGGAGACAGTGAGGGGTCAGATCTGAGATGAGAAAGCAAATAACTGTGCATCCTATAACCGTACGATAGTGATGCAGAATTTGTAACATGGAAAACAGCAGGAAGAGAAGCTTTTTCCCTGTGTACACATCATCATGCCACCTGAAAGTAGTGTCTACTGAAGGAAAGTTGACGAACCATGCAGCTCTCTCTGAAATTACAAGAAGCAAGAAATAAAAGTAAAGATAGTTGAATAATCTGTATAGATGTTTCAGAACACATTTCTAGCTAACCAAGTTCTCAGTTATACAAAGAACATTTATTGCAGAATCAAAAAGACTGATACCTCTCTGAAGTACGTTGTGTCTGCCTTCAGTAAGAAACACCATTTAACTTCACTGTCTGGTTTTTCTTTAGATTATAATTATATAATTACCTCATACTTCTGAATTCTAAATATTGGAATAAATTTACTTTCCCTTTTCTTATGGGGAAACAGTATAAAGGAAATATAGAATAAATAAGGCATCCCATAAAAATAATCACACTCACATAATTGTACTGAAAAGACAAAAATATATTTAAAATCATTAACTTAATAGTCAGGAAAATAATCGTTAGTGGTAGTTACTGGCTGATAGGATGGCAGAAATCTCTTAAACACATATTTTATCTTTCCTAATTGGCCACATAAAACTCAGAACCCAGACAGTGGTTAAGACACTGCCAGACTCCAAGGACTACAATGTAACACATTCTACAATACTAGAGCATTGGATGGAAAAACAAACAAAGCAATGTCAGAATAGAGAAATATAAAGCTGAAAAATAGTGTCTTAGTTGGCGATTCTATTGCTGTAATGAAACATCATGGCCAAAAGCAAGTTGGGGAGGAAAGGGTTTATTTGGCTGATACTTCCATATCACTGTTTATTATCAGATAAAGTCAGGACAGGAAATCAAACAGGGCAGGAACCTGGAGGCAAGAAAGAAACCCCATGGAAAGGTGCTGCTTATTGGCTTGCTCTCCATGGATTGCTCAGCCTGCTTTCTTATGGAACCCAGGATCACCAGGGATGGCCCCACCCACAGCAATCTGGGCCCTCCTCATCAATCAGTAATTAATAAAATGTCCTACAGACTTGCCTGAGGCCCAATCTTTTGGAGGCATTTTCTTAATTGAGGTTTCCTCTTCTTGGGTGACTTTAGTTTCTGTCAGTTGGCATAAAATTACCCAACACAACTCACCCCTTGTTAGCCTGACACACAAACACATCACCGTTAAGTCACCAATATCTCACATTCATCCCCAATATCTCACATTAACATAAATAACTGTAAAAGTCTCACAGTTTTAACAAATTCAAACACATTAAAAGTTCAGTCCCTTTCAAAAAAAAAAAAAATCTCCAAATCTTTTTTTAAAAGTTCAAAATCTCTCAACTGTGGGCTCATTTGAAAATCAAATTAAGTTAAATACTTTCTTATTTCTAGAGAGAAGAGCCAGGGCACAGTTGCAATTAGATCAAAGCAAAACCAACAGTGTAAATAAAGCAATGTTCAATTTCTGGGAACCACTTGTGATTTTTTGGGCTCCTCAAGGGGCTTAGGTCACTTCTCCATCTCCACCCTCTGCAACACAAAAGCAAGTCTTCCAGGCTCCAGCTGACTCTACTCCATTGCTGCTGTTCTCCTTGGTGGACATCCTATGATCCTGACATCTCTAAAACCCTGGGGATCTTCTGGGGCAACTGGGATGCACTTTCAACAATAACCTCTCATAGGCTCTTTTTCATGGTGTAAAGCCTCAATTTTTCTGCATGACCCCATCAATGCTGGGCCATCAGCTGCTACTGAGGCTGCCTGCACCTTTCCTTTGGCCTTTCCTGGCCTCTCACATTGCCGAACCTCAGCCGTTCTTCATGACCCCCTTCATGTCTTCAAAGCCAGAACCACCTGGGTGATCTTTGCACTACTAAATTCAGCTGCCTGCCTGTAGTACAACTTTGGCCACCTCTGAAATGCAGCTTCTGTGTGCTGACTCTTAGGAAACACTGCCTAGATTTCATCCAATGATGCTGGTCTCTTCTTAATCACCACTAATTTCTCTGCTCCAACTAGCCAACACCAGTTGTTAGAGCAACACAAACGTCTCAGTTCAATGGTACTGGTCTCTTGTTAACCATGGCTGACTCTTCAGCCCCAGCTGACAAGGCACCACAAATTCTTTACACAAAAAGTCCAGTAAAGTCTTTGCTTCCTTCTGAAACTTCACAAGCCAGACTTCTATCATCTGTATTGCTTTCAACATTCTTATCTTCCAAGCTTCTGCAAACAACTTGCTGAGGTCTTAACACTCAATGGCTTTCCTAGCCAAAGTTCCAAAGTCTTCAAAACAACATGGCCAGGTTTGTCACAGCAATACCCTACTCTTGGTACAACTTGTCTTAGTTAGGTTTTCTCTTGCTGTGATGAAACATCATGGCCAAAATCAAGTTGAGGAGGAAAGGGTTTATTTGGCTTATACTTCCATATCCTTGTTCATCATCAGATTAATTCAGGACAGGAAGTTAAACAGGGCAGGAACCTGGAGGCAGGAGCTGATGCAGAAGCCATGAAGGGATGCTTCTTACTGACTTGCTCCCCATGGCTTGCTCACCCTACTTTCTTATGGAACCCAGGACCACCAGCCCAGGGATGGCCCCACCCACAGCAGTCTGGGCCATTCTCCTATCAATCACTAATTAATAAAATGCCCCACAGACTTGCCTTTAGCCCAATCTTTTGGAGGCATTATCTTAATTGAGGATTCCTCCTCTCGGATTGACTTTTATGTCAACTTGACATAAAACTATCCAGCACAGTTAGTTAAGACAACAAACAAACAAGCTAAACAACTCCCTCGGCCATAACTCTGCCAAACAAAATGCCCTAAAGCTAAAACCAGAATATCTGAATTAGCTTTTCCACCCTTGCCCTGTACAAAACTCATCCACCTCAAAACTCAAACCAGAGACCTAGAGTCATCTTTAACCACACCTTCTAGTAACGCCTTTCTCTTTTCTTGCTCTTCTCATCTTTAAATGCCAACCTCCGTAAACCTGAAGACCACAAGCCTGTCTATTATGTGTCTGAATGAATACATTCCCAGAGAGAGCCTTTTTAATAGCATACTCCTGGTGCCTGTTCAACCAGAGGATGCCATATCTCATGCAATAATGACAACACAGTAATACAGATGCTCTAAGTACTAATTAGGTTGGTGCGTAACTGGAGCCTTTATATACTTCTTCCTGCCATTATCATTCCACCTTTTTTTTTTTTTTTGGCATTTTTGCTATTTAAATGATCAGCCACATATATTCCTCAAAAATAGTTTGATATTTTCAAGTAAATAATTGGTTACTTTCACTTACTCTGAGGTAAGGTTACTAAATATTTAAACTGGAAGAAAAAAATAATTCTAATAGTTGTGCTCCTTCCTATGGAAAATTCACAAGCAAATGAGAAGCAATGTAGTGATCTGCTACTTTGGGAACCTTGCTTCTGCCTTGTGCTTTCTGTGTACCTGCCAGTGTAGGGTAAAAAGGGTACAGGGGTGAGGGGACCAATACAGGACTTGAGGGACTGTAAGGAAGTATACAAGCTCTGGAGAATCAGGGCAGGGGAAAGAGTGCAGGGATGAGGGAATATAGGACTTGAGGGACTGTAAGGAAGTGTACATGCTCTGGAGAATCAGGGTTGAGAACTAATTTCTGGATCTGCCCAATGAGCTGAGAATATATAAGCAAGAAACCATTCTCTGCTGATAGAAGTAAGTTCTCCCTATACTACAAATTTAACTGTAGAGCCCTATAAAACAATTACGTCCTGTCCTTGCTCAGTATTATTCTCAACCCAGGGTACACTTAATTTTATATATTTTGAGAAAGAATAGGAAGCTGTTTTACTTTTTAAAAAATATGCTTTTGTCTCATTATTTTTGTTTTGAACTGATAGATACCTTATCCTGGCGTTGCAGAGTTACAGGACTTGTGAGTCATGGAAAGCGTTTAGCACACAGTACACAGTGAGTCAGAGCTGGGCATCATCATCATTAAGCTGTCATCCGTGAAGACAGGGAGCTACTTTGGTTTTTCTCACCCTTGTATTCAAAACACATAGCATGACGACAAGTCTGAAGCAGTCTTAAGAATATTTGTTTAATGACTAAAGTATTACAAGAAATGCGAGTTAGGGATCTCATTTGATTTTAGCAGACGATAATCTCAATTTCTCCAGTCATTTATAGCTAAACCAGAACTGTTTCATCAAACCTGGGCATATGCTTATCTGGTATGCGATGAGTATAGATTTGTAAATGCATCTGTGAAAGGGGATGTCAGGAGACATTAATCTGCAACGGGAGGAAGGAGATGCTCCTGAGGCAATGTGTAACTGGCTTCAAATATTCAGCAGGAAAAAAATGTGGAGCAAAGTGCAGTGTCCCCAGGAAGCTGTTGTCAAAACCTTTGTGCTGCAATTGGAAATATGAATGGCTTTTGGCGGGGTGAGGTGTGTAAGAGACCTCTCTGCTAAAACACCTGCTCTAAAGGATAGTCCATATGAACCAAGAGCTTAAAGAATCCCGAGTGCCAATGCCTACAATGCCTGGATCTGAATGGAGAGAGATCAGGATAGACAGCTCAGACCAGAGGCTCTTACAGACACAGGCGTCCTTTAAAGGGAGGCGAGTGGAATAATGATCAATATCTGCTCTGCATGTCTGCCTGTATGTTGTTCTGTCTGCTGATGAACGGTGCGGCATTTTGTTTTGTTTTTCTTACCACCAGAACTCACTTCAAGTGGTTCCCTTTGGAGGCCTCAGTGAGATCTCAGGTTACAGCACTATTTCAGGTGGTGTGGCAAGCTTTGTTCTAGATAGTTTCAATCACATCAGGATGTTTGAATCTTACTGTAGAATAGAAGAAGCAAATAGAACAGGAAACAAAAAAGAAAGCATTCATTTGATCTTACTTTTCCAGGTAAATAAAATGATATACATGTGAACATCTAGAAGAAAAAAGAAAGATGAATTTCTTGGAAAAAACAAAGGCATGCATAGGAAAGGAGCTTTCTTGTGCCTTGTCTGAGTTCTTTGTTTATTTATGGTTGTGTACATATAATAACTATAAAAAAATTGAACTTTACATATTTAGTAGAATTCTTTTGGAGAGTCTTACTTTATTAGATATCACAAAGGGATATGTGTTCAGTGAGCCTTGTTTAGGTTCCATGATGTTATGTTTGGGACTCTAGGGAACACTATGTATGGTACTAGGACTGTTAATGTAAACCTTTGGTTATTATGGGGTTATGGTACTTTCTCATACTTTTCTTTTAAACTAAAATGAGCATTCATCTGCATCCAAATACAGTGACTTCCTGGAGCTATACCATTGCGGACACAGCTGTGAAAGTGGTCTCAGAGCTAATCCATCTCATCAAAATCATAGCTATTGATACCATCCAGAGCCCTATGATGCTAATTTTAAATAATATTTTTTTTTCAGAATATATAGACTATGGCTTTATTTCAAAATATTTAGAGATTTGTCATATAAAAATACTTGTTTTTTTTTTATTGATAATGTGTCCATGACACCCAGAGCCTTGATATGTGATTATTAACTTACTTATTGTAAGTTCAAGTTTCATTTTTTCATGACTCAATGGAGACTTAAGTCTCATGGAATCACACAGAGTGGCAGAAAGAACAGATGGCAAGCAAATAGATCCTTTGGGCTAAAAAAACATAATACAACTTTGTATTGAGAAATTAAAAACATATTTCTAAATGGTGTGTCACATACAGATTGATATCATTCACCTTAAATTGTGGAAAATATTTAATAACTATTCATGTAAATTCCACCTATGTAAAATATATGTAAATCAAATATGTTCAAATATTTAAATAAATGAATGAAAATAAAATCTCAACATTCTTCTCCTTCTACCCCTTATATAAACCAAAGGGCATGAATGGCTCTTACTGTGGAAGTCCTAAACTAGTCCCAATGAAAAGTCAACAGATAACCTGAAGGTGCTATGTTGACCATCAGGTAAATACATAAAGGAATATATTTCAGAATAGTGACCCCTAATTTCTGCTTTCTCCAACCTCAGTGTTGAGATGGAATGTTAAAATTATACACTTCTGAAGAATAGAGGTTACCAGTGGTATAAAAGGCACAGAAAGAGAAGTATTTAAAGTACCTTTATATCAGACATAGATGGGGTGAGGTATTACAAATGTATCTCTTCTAGAGTTTATGTATTTTTCAACTCTTAGAACACATTCCTCCTGTCATACGTAGACAGTTAGTGCTTGCTAGTGGCCTTACCTTTAAAAGAGAAATCAGTCATAAAAAACTATTATTGACTCACAAGTCCATACCCATCCCACTTAATCAAAGAGAAAGACCTCTACAGGTAATCTTTATCAATTAACCTGGCCTGGGGATCATAATTATACATCAATAGTGATAGCTAATTGAGATGGAAGAAAACCAATAGTACAATTATAAAGGCCTACAACACAAATGAAAAACAGCTAGTAATTCCAAAGATGAAAGATGACAGAAGTAACTCAGAAGATATCTGATTTAACAGTCAGCATTCTCAGACAGAACCAAGAGGATAAGGTATTATTAACACACAGGCCTTGGTACAGGATCCCAACATAGATGAAAATGAACCCTAGGCATAGAGAATTGAAGCAAATGTGCTAGAGAAATAGTATAAATATTGCGATGATTCGACAATAAAAATGTGTATGAGACATCAGATAAAGGTGACAATCACAGTGGATCCTTTAGAGGTGCCTGAGTTTATGAAGCAATTGCAAAAACATTTGAGATTCCTGCAGCTATTTTTACATTCTCTCTCTTTTTCTCTTTCTCTTTCTCTCTCTCCTCCTCCTTCCTTCCTTCCTTTCTTTCTTTTTTCTTTCTTTCCTTTTTCTTTCTCTCTTTTTATTTTTCTGTTAAAGTGTGTGTGTGTGTGTGTGTGTGTGTGTGTGTGTGTGTGTGTGTGTGTGTTGCTGACATTGAATATAGGGTGGCATACATGCTGGGCAGTCGCACTACCATTGAGCTACAAGCCTAGCATGTTTTTATGTTGTATGTAGAAAGCGTTCTAAGCTGTGAGTTTGGCTCTGAACTCATTTGGTACCCTGGCCTGGTCTTGAGCTTTCTTGTTAGATGGACAGTCTTGAACACGCAGTTCTTGAGCCTTTCTTATCAAATGTCTGGGATTACACAACTGTGCCACTAGGCCTGGCTAAAATGCTAGAATTTTGATAATTACGCTTACCTTTTCTCTGAAAGTCTAATTATTCCACTTGGATGAATCTTCAGTAAATAATATTTAGCAACTATTAAGAGCAATCAGTTGATAATGTTCTTACATTGTTGAAAGGAGTCTGGAGACAAAACATAGAATAGGAATTTATTTTCTTGAATGAAGGTAAATATAATTAACTCTATGTTTCAAAAACTGTTACAGGACTTAATAATTGGGTAGTCTGGCTGGACATAGTGGTGTACACCTTTAATCCCAGCACTAGGAAGCAGAGTCAGGCAGTTCTTAATGAGTTCTAGGCCAGCCTGGTTTACACAGGCCAGAAGGAGCTACATAGTGAGATCCTGCTTCAAAAACAAAACAAAACAATACAAAATGAACAAAGAAAGCCTGTCAAGGAAATACAAGAGAACAGAATATGTCAGTTCATCATATTGAAAAGGTATTGGAATTAAAAACCCAAGACACTGTGAGGTAGCAAGATAAGGAAGTTAATTAAGGCAGCTGGTCCTCACTCTGCTAGAGAGAGTGGGTGCTGCCAGAGCACTTCTGTTCTCTTTTATAACTTGTTGCTGAGCAAGCAGAGTGAGCAAGGGGGTTACAAAGCCAATAAGAATGTGATTAGCAAAGCCAAACAGGAATCTAGGTGGGATGTGATTAGCAGTGACTTTAGACAGATGTTAACACCTTCCTGCTCTCCTCTGAGCTCTGACACTTGGGCCTTGGAGTAGCAATTATACACACATCATTCCTGCTATCCAATTCTTTTGTCTTGGTTTACTGATTACTAGAAGGAAAACTCTGGTACTGCGAGAACCAGCAGTTTGTAAGTTCATAAGGGAGAAACAAGTCACCTATTTAACCAAAGCTACAGGAAAAAACAACTTATATAGAAAAACAAGTTACCCAGTCATCCAGGAAGCAGGTTGCAAATTGTAAAGTCACAATTTCTGATGTCACCTACCTTATCCTTTGAATGGCTGATAGGTAGCATCTAAAACTAAGACATCTTGCACATAATTGTACTATCTGTAAAAATGAAGTGAAAAACTGAAAGACTACTGAAGCTTCTCAGTTTTCTAGAATGATACCAGAAGATGGGTTAGATGGGTAATGGAGAGTTTCATTTTGTTGATTAAATACACAGATTTTATTCAATTACTTAGCCTATGTGATATAACAATAATTGTAAGTGGCTAAACAAAGGTCTCAATAATCTGCGCTAGGACAACAGGAACATACACTCTCACATTAGGAACCGTTAGTGTTTTCTATATTTTAGGGAGTCTTACAGACGCATGTGTGCATAAAGGATTTTGACTCATGCTAGCTTACAACTGGTGACTGCGCTGTGTCGCATGTACTTGTTAAACGTTTTGCACGTGCAAGCACTTTCGCTCTGTGGCTTGGTATTCACGAGAATGAAGGAGTAAGACACTGTTCTCAAGCTCCTTAGCATCAAGTACACAGGGGTACCCTACACACAGCAGAGTGAATAATAAAAATCTTGGGCCAGAAATGATACTCTAGAGAAACAATTCTCTTGGAAGAGGAAGACTTAAAGTACACTGGGGGATGTGGTGAGAGCAACAGAGGCAAATAGCCTCCTGGCCTGTAGCAGCAATGTGTTTAGATATTTAGGATAAGAAAAGGCAGATATAGTTTGTAACACCTGTAAATGAGAAAGTATCCTACCTTTGGAATAGTCACAAGAGGTTTGGATGCCCATATGCTCCTATTCACCCTGCTAATAGTACGCCATTTACTTCGAAAATATATTTCCCAGTGGGGGCGATACATCATGTGATTACTTGCAAGCTAAGGGTAGCCAATAATTGGGAGCCAATCCAAGGAGGATGTTCCACCAAGTTTGTATGTCATTTAACCAGGGATTTGAGTATATCTGAATCATCCAGAGCATGAAGATAGTCTCAGTACAACTATATGTAAGATTTCCCCACCCTTGGCAAATTGTAGGAATTATAACTCAGGAAGATAAGAAAAAAAAAGTAAAATATGTTTATTGAAATCCGGGCAAAAAAATGTCTGGAGCCGTTTCAGATTGAATGGGGGAAGGAACAGAAGGCAAAGCAGAGCTGGGTGCTTCCAGCATACGGGCTGTGCTTACACAAGCGATAGCAAAGCTTATCTGGAGAAGAAGCAAGGGTTCTTCCCACTTTTGCTTCAGAAGGAGCCGAGCTTTCTCTTGGTCTTGGCTATGATAAAGAAAACAATTCTTTTTCACAGGGAAATAGAAGCTAAAGCCTCACTCATGCTAGACAAATGCTACCTTTGAGCTGTCTTGAGCCCCTTTAAACTTTTCTCATGATTATTATACTGGAAAGCAGTTCCTTTCCTTTTCTGATGACTGCATCTAGCCAAGAATGGAGAGGCTCACTTGAGATTACAACATGGAAAACAGGTCAAAAACAGTTTTAACGAATAAAAGCCAAGGTACGCTTTGTGGAGAACATCTTTAGGATTATTATTTTGAATTAAAAATGAAAAACTAGTAAGTAATAAAATAAATGTTAAACTCTCTTTAGCTTTTTAGTGTGTGTTGTTGGGATCATGTGTAGGTCAGAGGACAACTTATATGAGTTGATTCTCTCCTTCCACCATGGAGGATTCAGGGACTGAACTCCGGTCTATAGACATGGTAGCAAGTCCCTTTACTGACTGAGCCATCTCTGTGGTCCCGGAAGGGAATATTAACAACTGAAATACAGGGCCTGTGTATGTTCAGTGTAGACTGGGTCCCAGTGAGAAGCCTGGGGAGTTGAAAAGAGTTCACATCCATAATCAAGACGCCATCTACAGTTGACAATATCTCACAAAGGAAAAATTAGCTTTCTCCAGTGAAGCTTCACGGGTGTATAAACCACACTTAGATGTAGGCTTCATCCCCAGAGTAGATGGCCAACACAAAATGACCTCAAAGGTATTTTTGTAGATTTTTTAAAATCTTCTTATTACTTCACTTGTATATTATGGTTCCTGATTTTGTGTTTTTATGGGTGTTTTTGTGTGTGTGTGTCTGTATGTGTGGGACCTCTGGGGCTGAAGAGCAGTTGAAGCAGCAGAAAGGGGCCTCGCCCCTGCCAGGAGGGCTGGTAGGACGTTTTGCAAGCTCCTTCTCTTTTAGTCCTGGAGAGACCCCAGCTGTTCACAGGCACAAAAAGGAAAATAGCCTGGCAAGTGTTTGTCCGCCCTGTGGCTGATTGGACACCTCCCTCTTCCCTGCAAAGACCGTGAGGCCAGGTGCCTGCCCTGCCCCATGCTAATGAGACTCCCCACCCTGAGTACCGGGACTGCCTCCTCTGGGGAAAGATATTTAAACAGAGAAAGGCCCGCCATTAAACAAGAAGGCATCCACCAGATTCATCGCTTGAGGCTTCCTTTCCTCTAGTCCCCATTCTCAGGCTGCGAGAAATTCACCGAGACTCATGCCCTGGTCCCAGAGCGCTTCCCTGACTGGGTCCTAGTACTCCTGGCCAAAGAGTGAGGCCTGGGCCAGCATGAGGCCATGGCAGATCTGAAGTGTGCGGGACTGGGGTGGGGGTGGGGAGGGGGTGGTTTCTAAAGGGAGGGAAAAAAAGAAGCCATGGAGTTGGATGCATGGGGACGTGAGGAGGACCTGGGAGGAGACAGGGGAGGGGAAACTGATCAGAATATGGTTTGTAAAAACACTGACAACTTATTATCAGTAATAGATGGCCAAATAATTTCTAAATGATAAATCACATCTAAATATGTAAACTTGTTCTTATTAAGAAAACTTGAATATTAAATGAGCCTGGGCAATTTTTAGGATCATCTTGATTTTTTTTCTATTTCCTTTGCCAAATTTCTCAATGTCTGTTTTCCTTTCCATTATTGTTATGTTTATGTAATTTTGGCATCTTGCATATAAATCTAGTATTTTTATTGTCTCTTTAAAATTAATTTTTTTAAGATTATATAAATGAGTCCTTAAAGTAGTTTGAAAGATTTTACCTTTGGGCAGGGTTGTGGATTCTGTGAACAGGTTAGTTTTAAACCATTGAACAAAATCAATACTAATTGTAGTTTTGTAGTTGTAGGATTTAAGGATAAATTGGGTTACTATCATTTTTTGATGTAATTAAAATATAATTGGATTTTTACCCCTCTCCCTCCATACCTTACCATATCTTCCCTACTCCCTTTCAAATACAGGACTTTATTCTTTATCTATCATCGTTACATTTATCTATTATTGCTTATGCTTATATCTAACCACTTGGGATTAGATAATCATTTAGTCTAGCCATAGATGCCAGATGTAGATATTGATTCAGGTTCAAAGACAGTTTATTCTTTTGTCTAATTAAAACCCTGGTTCTAATTCTGGACCATTTTGGCCTCCATACAATTTAGAACATTTAAACCTCCATATAATCTATTCTTAATCTTAAACCTGAAATTGAAAGGCTTCAGCCTCAGCCTCTGTACAATATAGAACATTTAAACTCCTCACAGTCTAATCAACCTTCGAGACTTACTGCTGACTGAGCCACTCTGACTAGTTCTTTTTGAACTCTGACCCTTCTCTTTCAACTCAACTTACTTGTTCTTCTGTCTCAAACTCTTCTCCAAGCTGGCTGGTTTAAACTGATCTTCTAAGCCTGCTGATTGTTGTTTCTAACCAAACTCTTCAAACTCTGGTTGATTCTCTGACTGCCTCAGACTGAACTGCTCTGCTTGGCTTCAAACTGACTTACTCTTCCTATCCCACACTGATTTCATATGCTGAGTTGCCTCTGTGTCTCTGTGTATCTACCTGAGCTCTCATTGCTCCATAATGCCTCCTTCAGCTTCTCTGCTTGCTCCTCAGTCAAACCGCTTCCTTGTCTATGTATCTTCTCCCTCTTCTGCCTGCCTCAGACTGCTTGCCTCTGTACTGTACCTGCTGTAACTGACTCTGCTCTGAGCTAAGAGCCTGACTTTCTATCCTGAGAGTTGGGCATATCCTTACTCTGTTAACTCTTCCTCTGATTAGTAACCTTGCCTGCCTCCATTCTAATTCATCTCAGATGTCTCATCCACTCTGACACTGACTTCTGAGCTCTGTTTTCTGTGTCTGCTTCCACACTCTGTTTCTATCTTAGGGATTAAAGGCATGGACCACCACTGCTTTCTGAATACTGGGATTAAAGGTGTGTACCAACATTCTTAACATTCTTTCCACATTCCATCTGGACTACACAGGCCTCTGAATGTAAATTCCTTAATATATACCTTTGATCTCTTTAACCCAGGCCTATTCCACTACAATTTAGGTTGCTCCTTTCTGGGGAAAGCTAATTCTCCCCCTCTCAGCAGTTTTTGATTGTCTGTAGCTCTTCATCTAGGGGTTCTGCCCAGTGCAATTTTCTCCATTTTTAGTGTATATAAAACAACTTTATAATTTAGAAATTACATTGTGTTCTCATTGCATAGTCATATATGTTTGTACAACTATACAGCCGAACTCCCACAGATTCCCCCACACACATAACTTCAGTAGAAGATTTCAGACTCTCAAGAAATTTTAACAGTTAGATATTTCTCTCACTAGCTGTTTTCCCTCCAAAATTCTTATTTACATTGAATTGAGAATAGTATTGGAGTTATCACCATAACTCTACCCTTTCATCAAATAAACATTCTCACTGGCATGTTTATTTGAACTGACATTCCAATTCCTAAATCTACCAATCAAAATTCCTTTCTCCAAACACTTGGTTATATTGACTAGTTACTGTAAAGAACTGACATCGACAAAACATGAAATAATCAGAATGCAAACGTGTCCTCCAGATAGTGGCAAGAGAAGCAGCTATGAGCAGAGGCAGCCAGCACCACGTGGTTACAAAACACATCGCCAAAACAGCTTCAATACTGGATTTTCTATTCTTCTTATTATTTATAGTGTTTTATATGCTGCACATGCATGAATTTGCATGGTGTCCTTAGTCTTATATCTTCCTCTTGTATACATTCTGTAGAACCACAGGGCCTTGAGTCTCCTTGTTTCTTTGTTTTCTTATCTCATCTTCCTTCTGCTCAACTTGTCCCTGATTTTGGCCTTTCTCCCAGTACCATTCCCTTGAAGTGCTCACCATTAGCATGGCTTCTACTAGACAGACTTATCCAAGCCTGCTTCTCTGTGTTCTTGAGCTCTGTCCTTTACATCTTCAAAGAAAGGAGCTGGGAAACAATACTGAAATCTGAAAGCAACTCTAAACCCAAACTGTGAAAAATAAGCTATGTAAAAAAATCCCCAAAACCAAGATCTATTATATTTAAAATAGTTTCTACTTACCAGATTCCTTTTATATGCCAAAAACTTGGTTAAATTCTTTGTATTTAAAGACATTTCCTTTCACCTCTAAGAGACAAAAACCTCAAAGAGACTCTAAATCACTGAAGTGAATTTTGCAGAAAAGTTTAAAATTTTTGCATTTGTATTGAAAGTTTACCTGTGGTTTAACCTACCCTGTCCACAACTTTGGGGATTGTTTTGGCTCTGACTTTATATCCTCCACTGTGTTTAATTTCTCTTATTACTTCTTTTCCAGAAACATTGAAGGCATTATTCAGAAACTTTTACTAGGCAGCTTTGACTTTTCTTTTACTCTTGCTTTATTTCTGTTATTGAATTATATAATTGTGCTTTTCCTTGAAATGTTTACTGCATCTGTATTCTCTCCCTTACTCTAAGTTCAAATCCTTAGTTCATGTTCACAGTGCTACTGGGCAAAAGTGCTAATCTGGTTGGTCTATTATTTGTCTTCTTTACTTTTCTATTGCTGTGAAGTGACAACATGGCTAAGACAACTTACAGAAGAGTTTATTGAAACTTACGGTTTCAGAGGATGAGTATGGCTCTGCAGCAGTAGCTTAGAGGCTATGTCTTAGCTATAAGCAGGAGTCAGAGAGACAGTGAATTGGATATGGATTAAGTATTGGAAACCTCAAAGCCTAACCCCAATGACACATGACCTCCAGCAAGACCACACCCCCTAGTCCTTCCCAAACAGTTCCACCCAGTGGGGACCAAACATTTGAATACATGAGCCTATGGAGGCCATTCTCATTAAAACCACCACACTATTTGTCAGTGGTTTTATGATTTCTGTAGTGAGGTAATTTGTCATTTCTTTGTTAGGTCTTCATAGCTCTTCTCATTCAGCCATATTGTATTTAGGACTTTCACCTGGTTGAATTCTGACAACATTGTTTGAGCCAGATGTAGGCTGCATTCATGATGCATCACCAGTAGAGCATGTGGTTTAAAATGCATAATCACAGAACAAGTTACTCATTAAAGATTCTGAGCTGTGTTACCAGGGATCTAACGAAGGTGTTAAACTCTATTTTCTATTCTCTGTTAGCTTAAAATTTCCAAATTCTGTCTTCCTAACATTACTTGTAATTTTAGTGAAATTATTTTTCTAACCAAACTATAAGATCTTTTCTTGCAAACACTGCAAATTCTACACACATGTCTACTCTGTGGATTTCTACTACATTCTATTTCTAGGAGTGTATTTTATTTATGCATTGTAACAACTGAGAGGTCTGAGGGCAGCCCTATATAAGCAACCTGAAGCTGTAAAGACAATACCAGGAATTCTAGCAATGCAAAAGACTAGATGTTCTCTCACACTGGCAGAAATGCATATCCTCAGGAACAGATTGTGCCCTTTTGCTTTTAAAAAGCTGCCGACCCTTTAGCTGAGTCCTCAGTCTCAAATCCAACCAAGAAGACTGTGGTTGGTTTGAGCTTAAATAAAATCCAGCTAATTGAAATCTCTTGGTGTTTCCTGGTGGTCTTGAACTCTGCAACACATATATGGTTATAACTCTTCTTAGTAACTCTTCAAGAAGAGACAGTAATGACAATTCATTTGTACTTTCCCCAGCTCTCATGCTTTCTAGTTCTGACATGTTTGTCAAAATGCTTTGCAGATAGGTTCAGGTAAAAGTATTTGTTAAACTGGATAAAAACGAAAGTGGTACACTTATTCCAGCCAAGTCTATGTCAATGTATTTGAAAACTGATTTAAAGATGAAAGTGGAGAAAACATTTGGTAGGAAACGTAGGCTCTTGTCTCCTTGCTGTGACTTTGATCATACAAGTTCTCTTTTCTGAATTTTATTTTCTCCATCTCAAATAAAAAAGAGGCCATCTCTTCTGAAATTATAAAATGTTCATGTTGCAGAGAAAATTGACAGTTGGATAGTCAACCATTCAGAGGCATGACCTAATTTTTAACCAAATGCACAAGAAGATTGTTGTGCATATGCAGTAAAGGAGGCAGATTAATGCACAAAGTCCTTTAGAAGATAATGTACTTAAGGCAGATTATTGGTCTCATAAACCTCCATCAAGTTCATTCATATCAGCATAGCGTGATACATACATGTGATCCAGAACCTGAGTCACTTCGTCGAAGAGCCCTCTGGGGCTTCCACTCACACCATATGTTTCTTTCAGTTTTATGAGATATCTTAGGCAAGAAAATGGAAAATACATCAAACCCATTGATTTCTCAATAACTTTGTCTCTCCAGTTTAAAAAGAAAAAAATGTACAAAAGAAAAACGGAGAAAAATCTAACTGGTAGCAGATATCCATTGCCTAGTTCATCAGAGTTACTTTGCTGGTAGATTCCACTCATTCCTCTTTGGTTTTCATTCAAATCACTGTCCTTTTGCTAGAAAACCATGAGCCGCTGGCTGGACAATTTGGATGTGACTCAGAGAAGTTAGCACATAAATTAATCTCATGATGAGACTGCTTTTGATGACACCTCATGTTAGTGAGCTCCTTATCCTCGTCTACCACATCTTCCTTATCCCTCCAGCTAATGCAGTGTCATAAGTCGCTTTCCCACAATGCCTGAGGAAGAGAGGGAATTGTGTCTACTGAGCAGACCTCTTCTGATAAATAGTAAGTCTTGATAACAAGAGTCCTTTAAGTTCCTTTGCACTTCTTTCCTTTTTTTCTCGTTTGATTTTCTTTCCTTTTCTAATGTGACTCAAAAAGAAAGCTGATACTTAAAATCCTTTGGTAATGCAAAGTAGAAAGGCTGTTATTTTCCTTGAGGAAAAAAAATTGATAATGTAAGGCTTAATTCAAATAAAAAAGCTAGACATGAGAGTTCTCTTTCTTTGATGAAGAATGCTACTAGGCAACTATATATATACACACATATACATATGTGTATATCTATCTATACATATACACACATGCATATGTATATGTATGTGTATAACATGCATAAATTTTAACAAATGTCTATATGTATATGTATGTGTATATATATATATATATATATATATATATATATATATACATATATATATCTTCATTTCTCAAATGTTTATGGGATTGCATAAATCTTCCCTAGAGACACTAGTAAAAGTTTTATATGGATTTTCATTTATTTCTTAATAATAAAAGCCACCACATTATTTTAAGGACAATCCTGACAATTAACTGATCAAATATGAACTAATTCTTCCTTATTTTAAGTAATACCCAAAGCACATAAATTGCTTTCAATTTTTTTTAATGTGGAGGCTGAGGCATGGTAGATAGTTGCAGCCATGGCTTCTGAGCCAGAGTTCTCTTGACACAAATTCTCTTGTGGCCAACCAGGAAATGATGCTCCTAATGTTACTTCTGTAAGCTTCAGCCCTTCGTTGTGAAATGTGATACAATGTTTAGCATGCATGACAGATTTGAGCATCTAGCAAAGTTACCAACCTTCCTGTCCTATTGTTGGTAGTAGTGAGGAAGAACTGGTATGCCTTGATGCGCCATGCCCAAAAGATGTGAACTCCTTTGATATTCTCTAGCTCTGATTTCCCTACTTTTGCACTAATAACCTCGAGTTCGAATGTTTTAATCTTACATATTACTATGTAAATCTCCTATGATTATAGCAAGCTCTTTTCTAATTTAAAGCTATCCTATACAAACTCTAAATTTTTCACAGTTGCCTGTGGTTTGATAAAGTAGAGCCTAGTTTTAAATATTAATTAATTAATATTAAGTATGGTTTCATACTTAGGATTAATTTTTTGTCACTTTGAAGAGAATCATATTTTCATTGAGTTTGTTTATAACATTTTTTTTCCATCCTTCATGTACTATAGTATTTTCTATCTGGTACTCACCTTTAGCTGTGTTTCTTTAAAAGTATTTTGTCATTTGCAATATGTAATTAGGAACAATCAATACCAGGTTTTCTGGAGAAAACAGGTTTACCTTTTGTACATCAGTCAACACAAAAATACCTTTCAACATAGTGAAAAATCACTTCAAGAACATATTGAAACATCCTTTAGATAAAAAAGTAACTTTGTAGAAGTTAAAATATAATTACATACATCTTTTTTCTTCTTCTCTTTTCTCCCTCCAGTCCCTCCCCTCTACCTTCCACCTGAATTCCCTCTCTTCCAAATTGATGGCCTTTCTTCTCTTTTTCTTTAACTATTTTTTATGCAACAAGGTTTTAAAATTTAATCCATTAATATTATGAATTACTAAGGTGTGGCTTATTTTCAAAAGGTTTCTCATGCTTTTGTTTGCAGAGTATTATAATAACCTAAGCCTGTCCCATGAACCAAAAGGAGCCCTTTCTTTCCAGTTCACAGTCACTCTGTACAACAGGAAGGTGTAGATGCCTGGGTTAATCTCCCGACACTTCTCTTAGCCAAACATTTATCTCATTAATCTAACATTGTCCCTTCTCTTGGAACCATTTCTACATCAGTTGCATTTGTATATAGATTTCATGTCCGCATAGACATTTTTATCACCTGCACCTATGGATTCCAGTTTAGTTCCAAAGAAGAGCGGTATTTGGGGTCTCTATATTTGTGACACACGCAAGAGCAGTTTTCAGTGGATCCAATCTTGCATCTTTCTTAATCACTGAAATTCTCTTTCCATATCTGATCTGATCAACTTAAATACTTTAGAATGGTTGGTTCCTTTCAAGTCCCCTCTCCAATTATTGAACTGTCGTTCTACATGTGTTATCTCAACCGGAAGAGATATATGAGTCCTCTAATGTAAAATTTCATAAAAACATTATGAAATCTCAGTGTCCTCAAATATTAAAGCCAATTAGGAATTGTTAATGTGCATACAAGGACAATTATTAATTATTATTAATATTTTTAATAATAGAATATTCTATTTCTGCATGGAATGCTTCTAAACTGTATCATTCCATTTCACATCTCAGCGTAGTATATATTAAATCAATATTTTCAAATCTTATATTAAAAAATGGGTGTTAGCATCACCAGATTTATAGGCTTTCAATTAAATATGAGTTTAAGATAAACAAAAGATAATTATTCTGAGTGTGATTTGCATATTTATGACATATAAAATGTTTGTTTATCTGAAATGAAAACGTAGCTAAGTGCCCTGTGTTGTCAGGCAGGTCCACACGGGTGATGAGCACCTGCTGACGAGATGAATGCACGCAATAAAAATAGGTTAAAATCCTCAAATTACTTGCTATGAGAATTGAATAAAGCCTTATGAATAGGCTCAATATAGTGACTATTGTAATGCAAATGTAATTTTAAACAATGAGAAATAATATATAAACTAGCACAGCATCCCATGGATAAATGACATAAAATATGTGGTAGGTAATAGTAGTGAGTGCAGTAAAGGTCTCTCAAAGATATGAAAGTTTTAACCATCTGATCTGTGAATATATTACAGCCCCTGGTAAAGAGGGACTGAGACAAAGGGGGAACTCAAGATTATTTATTCCCCATTGATGAAAAACCAAGGAGGTTTTGCTAGATTGTCTCAGTAACTCCAATGTGGCCATAAGACAATTGAAATGGGGAAGAAGCAGACAGAAGACATAGGCAATGCTAAGAATTTTGTTTTAGAGCACCATGTGAGTTTTGAAGCTGGGATTTAAACTCTTGGCTGGTTCTGAGGGCCAAAGTCTCCAAAGTTCAAGCTGTTTAAACAGTATTATTATGTTGCTTCAATTTAAGCATTCACCATATCATAATATAAAACACATCACACTGAAATGCACCTTCCCCATCTATGGTGACATCAAATTGCTTGTTGGTGTTCCATTTTCCAGTCAGTGGAGAAACAAAAACAGATGGATCGTGACTTGGGCATCTGCTGCCCTGGCTGCAGGTGTTTAAGTCACTAGATACTCATCTTTAGAAGGGTTGGGACCTTGCTTGTTTCAGAATCTCCTGAACACTATACAACACTTGACTCAAGTTTGGAGGAAACTTTTTGGAAGAATGGAAATAAGTGAATAAAAGGCGAATGTAGGCTTTTTTTGCTCCACTTTGTGTGCCTAAAAAATGAAATTGTGTTCTTGACAAGCTGTAGTGGTTAGCTGCTGCTGGAGTGGCTCAGCAAGGAAGACAAGGGGGCATTTTCATATGTGGAAACCCTGCCAAACTTCAGCAGAGGGAACCACTGTCCTGGCCAGCACCACACTCAATTGACAGTAGGAACCGGAACATGTGAACTCAGGTGTTTTTACTGTTTCAGAACTCCTCAGGTGCAGATCATTAGCAATCAGCTTCCCCCACCAAAATCCAACAACTGCAGACAATACAAAAGGCCAAGGCCTCTGCATCCCCTTTTCCAACAGTGCACAAAAATAATTATTTTAAATACAATGAAAAACAAACTTCCACAACAAAAAAAATCAAAGGGAACTCTGAAAAACCAGACATTTTTTACTCCATAAGGAGAGCAACGGAGTGTTTTATGGCATCTACCCCAAAGTGTGTCCAAATCGTCATCAGTGTTAATGTTTAGTGTGATAGAAAAGTAATGTGGATAAACACATCTATCTCCCTCTTGTTATTACCCACAATTTCAGTGTTTCTAATTTTAGGTTGGCTTCATAACCAGAAAAAATAGGGTGTACTTGAGCTCCTATCTGTTCACAGAGGAAAGGAAAGAGGACAGAGGAGGAAATGAATGTGGAAAGCAGCAGGCTGAGACGGCGTGCTGATAGCAGGAAGCAGAGTGAGTTGCACTATGGAAGCAGCAGAGGCAGACATCATGCAGACAGTGTGAGCTCAGTCTGGGAAGTGGCCATAGGAATACATTGCTCTGAGTCACACCATCAGGCTTGTGAAAGCCCAGGGGAGGAGAGTCCCTGTGAACTCTTGGTTTAAGCAATACGACACTGGCAGGAAGCAGGGGAAGATGGAGGTGGGAGTGAGAGCTGTTGAATCTGCTTTTATTAGTTTTATCAGTCTTTGGAAACACACAGTGTAGGCTATTTCTGTGTCTGGCATTGGGTTTAACATAGACCCAAAGCTTCAGGTAAAGGACTGTTCATTCTAGAAATCGTTTCCATGACCCCTGTTTTAATATGAGAGGTTTATTTCTTTACTGGAAAACTTGAGTTTATGGACTCACACTCACTACAGTGTTGGAGGAAAGAATAACTTTATTGTCTGCATCACACAAGAATCCAGAGAATTGGTAATTACAGAAAAACCCCAGGCTACTCCTGACAGTTTGAAACAGAGTGTCACAGTAGCCCTGCAATTTGGAGCTTTTTGAATTTGGGTCCCTGAGAATAATGGGCCCATCTTAAAATCTTCAGCTCGTGGACAATGAGGTAAATTTGCCGTTTACTTTGAAACTATATATTTTCCTTCCTAAGATAGCAGCAACAGTAGCCCCTGCCTCTGCCTCTGCTTCTGGCCTCTGGGTTGCTTCTTTCTGTGTGAAATGAGACATCTTAGAGTAGAAGGAACTATAGCATGTGCCCTTCAGAGTTGTGTGTTACAACAATGTTCTCGTAGAGGCTCGGGGTTCAACTTTTTTCCGTCTTTAAGCTTGCTCTTAAGGAGTACAAGAAGCAGCATGGAGAGGCCAAGGGACTGTCATCCCTGTGTTTCAACTGCAGACTACAGTATCTGCAAAGTTTATCTGATAAGTTCTAGGCATCAGACAGAGCCATAACCTATGATTTGGAGCAGATACCAGATGATTTATTTCTACATTACAGGAACATGCATACGCGCAAGGAGTTCACTAGTGAGTATACTGAGACCAGGTATTAAGCATTCAGCCCAGAATGACATAAATTACTTCATTAGTCATGGTCTATATTATTGCCTGTAAATCTGAGGTTTTCTTGAGCCACACTGTGTGATGAGTGGGAACACCTGAGCAAAGCAGCCATCTATGCAACCTGGTTAGACTGGTGGCAGCCTCATGTGTGTACTAGTTGAATAGCATAATCACTTGTGTTTGGTTTTCTTAGAAGAACATTTTCGTCGAATTTTCTTATGTGTATATATGTGTGACTGCTTATCTATGCATAGGCCAGGTACATGCAATGCCTGCGGAGGCCAGAAGGATCTGTGTCTTTGAAGTGCGTAATGAGAACTGACTCCAGGTGCTCCGTAAGAGCAACAAGCGCTTTTAAACACAAAGTCAGTCCTCCAGCCCCACGTACTCAGTGTTGTAAAAAGGTATATAAATCTGTTAACTCGGAGACATAAAACACAAAAGCATACGTATTAGTGGGGTAGCTGTGATGTTTCAGTGCACATATACATTCTATATCCAGACTAGACATATCAGTCTCTCCGAGCATTGGCATGCCCTCCTGTTGGAGGCGTTCAAAAGCCTTTCCCGTAGCACTTAGAGATACGCAGTACGCAGTCGCTGCAGCATTCCTGTCATACCGTTTCTCGCTACAACTTCTTGCTGATGTGTAATGGCGATTTCGTGCCCATTGACCAACCACCTCCTCCTACTCATCGAGCTTCCGGTCACTACCATTTCTTGACTCAGTCTCTGTGAGGTCAACTTTTTGTATTTTGCAAGTGTATGAGCTCATGCACTGCTTGTTTTTCAGTGCTTATCAAGTTAATATAAATCCCTAACGTATTCTGGGTAGAAACATAGTGGTTTGAGATCAAAATGACCCATTCTCTTCCTCTCTGCTTTGGGAAGTGAGAACAGACGCATCTGAATTATTCTGTTCCTAATTCTCCAATATTTATTAACAGTCCATAGAGGGAAAAATCCCTTCTAAATGTTTTTATTCCCAGTGAGCATATGAAATTTTTATTTTATAAGCATGGTCTCTTGTATCAGCTAAGTGTCTTTCTTTTTAGGATATCAATTTTTTGTTTTCATTTAACTCAGTCTTCTATATGTTAAAAGTTTCTCCTACACTTAGCAGCAGATATAATTTTGAGATTTATTATTTTTTTTTACACTTTTGTCTTGCATGGCCTTTTGACATTCTTAGGTCTTGTAACTCACAGGTACAGCAGAGACCCCCCTGTGGTAGCGCATGCGTGTAGCACTTACCGTTTTACCAGGTTGGTGGGAGTCTTCTCACTAGCCCTAATCTCACACGTTTTCTCTGCAGTTTGAATTTTTCTGACTTATTTCGTTAGTACATTCCTTGCCCTTCGCCCTACATTTGATTTTCTTGTCTTTGAAGAATTTGTTTCCATTCACACAAATTAAGACTGTCAGTTTCCCCCCATCTTGTTTACCTTGATGGTTTCGGTAGTGACTTTCCAGACGACTGCCTTTCAACAGCATTAAAGACAAGACCCATAGTGCTGTTCTCATCACAATCGACCCGGAGAGAGGAATTACTCAAAAATCACAAGAAGTATAAACCATCGCCTGTTTGTTCCCAGATCCATCCAAGATGAGTTCAACCTAAAATCCTCAAGGAGATGATTATGTCTAAGTTCTTCACACCGCACACTCGGCCCCAGCAGCTCTAGAATTTGACAGAATGGAAACCAGGGAGTGGCGGTTTATCTTCTTGCAGGCAGATTTGAGCAGGCAGCACAGCCTTGAAGGTCTAAGTAGTTTATTGAAATTCTTCACAATGGCATGAGTCTTCTGTATGCATGGAGACCCCAGAACACCTGATACTGTTCTCCCTACTCCTGGACCCTTTTGACAGATGCCCCCATAATGAATGAAATCATTTTTTGTCTGTTTTGATGTTTGTGAATGTTAGACTCTCTCTGTCTGTACACATCTTCTTTCTTAATACTCTTTGACCAAATCCATAAAGTAACCAGGCTGCAGTTAAATCCTCGGGTAGACAGTAAAGCAAGTCCTTAAGAGTCACCCTCTGGCTATATCTAAAGAGAGATTGCTAGTTTTAGTCAAATATTTCATAAGTATGTGCCTTCGTTGAAAGGGGCTGTGAAGGAATCTGTGCAGGTCACACTGTCAATATGAAGAACTATCTTAAGTGGGAGTGAGGCACTGGCCTGGTTGATAAAGTGCTGATTCAGATCCACAGTACTCATGGTGATATGAATCCATAACCCCAGTGCTGTAGAGGTAGATGCAGGTAGATTACTGTGACTATCTAGATAATTCCAGGAGCTCCAGGTTCTCTGAGAGTCTATTTCAAAACAAGGTGGAGAGCAGTGGAAGAAGACCTCCTGGTGTAACATAGACACACATATCAGCACATACATGTCCGTCCAAATGGACACACATACATGGGTATGCCACATACACATTCACATATAAAAATATTATTCAGAGATTCTGAATCCATTACCCATCAAGAACTGATGATGAGACTTGTATGTCCTGATGATGCTTAGAGGAGCTCTTTAATATTTCAAGGTAGTACCATAGTTGCCAGCAAAGACTCCAGGTCAGTTATTTTTGCTGCTACTTCATAACTGTAATTTTGCTATTGTTAATGAATCATAAATGTCTTATATACACATAGTCTTAGGTAAGCCCTGTGAAAGGGTCACTTAATCCCTAAAGGGGTCAAAACCCACAGGTTGAAAACTACTTCTCTAGGTCAATACAGTGATTAAAAATTCTCTTTTAAACATACACTAATGGGGCTATACAAGAATATAGCAACACAAAGACAAGGCTAGTCTTCCACTTTGAGAGCAGCTGATCTTTTCTAGACATGAAGACAGTCATTCTGTTTCATCTGCATTTTTCTTTCATCCTAATATATTTATTTTCTTCAAAAGATTCTTTAAATATTTAATTCTATTTCTCCAATTTAAGCATTTGATGGATTCCTCTTGAAGTCTTTAATAAGAATAGATTGTAATATCCTAGGTCAGTACTGAGGGAGGGTTTGTTAGATCCCTTCATTAATAAGGAAGTCACAATTTCTGTTATTTGGAAGTTACAACCACTCAAATTATGTTGTTGTTGTTGTTTTTATACTGTTTTTAAAACCATATTTTAGCTGAGCCAGGGATATCACTGAACATCATTCAATGACTCCATACAGTTTATAAAGGCAATACAGCTTATCATGGGAAATAAGACATACAGCAATACTAACTAAATAAACAAATGAATCCCTGCTGCTACGTCTGCTTCATGCTAGTATTAGAAATATTTTTTCTGTGTCATTTTGCCTAGGTATAGTTTGGTATTTCTATAGTACACTACAAGATCTGACCTTTCTTTCTTTGACTAGATGATGATGATGATGTGGTGATGATGTGATGATGATGTGATGATGATGATGATGATGATGATGATGATGATGATGATGATGATGATGATGTGATGATGATGATGATGATGATGATGATGATGATGATGATGATGATGATGTGATGATGATGTGATGATGATGATGATGATGATGATGATGATGATGATGTGATGATGATGATGTGATGATGATGATGTGATGGTGGTGATGATGTGATAATGAAGATGATGTGATGATGATGATGATGATGTGTGATGATGTGATGATGATGATGATGATGATGTGATGATGATGATGATGTGATGATGATGATGATGATGATGATGTGATGATGATGATGATGATGATGATGATGATGATGATGATGATGATGATGATGATGTGATGATGATGTGATGATGATGATGATGTGATGATGTGATGATGATGATGATGATGATGATGATGTGATGATGATGATGATGATGTGATGATGATGATGATGATGATGTGATGATGATGATGATGATGATGTGATGATGATGTGATGATGATGATGATGTGATGATGATGATGATGTGATGATGATGTGATGATGATGATGATGATGATGTGATGATGATGTGATGATGATGTGATGATGATGTGATGATGATGATGATGATGATGATGATGTGATGATGATGATGATGTGATGATGATGATGATGATGTGATGATGATGATGATGATGATGATGATGATGATGATGATGATGATGATGATGATGATGATGATGATGATGATGATGATGATGATGATGTGATGATGATGATGATGATGATGATGATGTGATGATGATGATGATGATGTGATGATGATGATGATGATGATGTGATGATGATGTGATGATGATGTGATGATGATGATGATGATGATGATGTGATGATGATGTGATGATGATGATGATGATGATGTGATGATGATGATGATGTGATGATGATGATGATGATGATGATGTGATGATGATGTGATGATGATGATGATGATGATGATGATGTGATGATGATGATGATGATGATGATGATGTGATGATGATGATGATGATGATGATGTGATGATGATGTGATGATGATGTGATGATGATGATGATGTGATGATGATGATGATGATGATGATGATGTGATGATGATGATGATGATGATGATGATGATGATGATGATGTGATGATGATGATGATGTGATGATGATGTGATGATGATGTGATGATGATGATGATGATGATGATGATGATGATGATGATGATGATGATGATGATGATGATGATGATGATGATGATGATGATGATGATGATGATGATGATGATGTGATGATGATGATGATGATGATGATGATGATGATGATGATGATGATGATGATGATGATGATGATGATGATGATGATGATGATGATGATGATGATGATGATGATGATGATGATGATGATGATGATGATGATGATGATGATGATGATGATGATGATGATGATGATGATGATGATGATGATGATGATGATGATGATGATGATGATGATGATGATGATGATGATGATGATGATGATGATGATGATGATGATGATGATGATGATGATGATGATGATGATGATGATGATGATGATGATGATGATGATGATGATGATGATGATGATGTGATGATGATGATGATGATGATGATGATGATGTGATGATGATGATGATGATGATGATGATGATGATGATGATGATGATGATGATGATGATGATGATGATGATGATGATGTGATGATGATGATGATGTGATGATGATGATGATGATGATGATGATGATGATGATGATGATGATGATGATGATGATGATGATGATGATGATGTGATGATGATGATGATGATGATGATGTGATGATGATGATGATGTGATGATGATGATGATGATGATGATGATGTGATGATGATGATGTGATGATGATGATGATGATGATGATGATGATGATGATGATGATGATGATGATGATGTGATGATGATGATGTGATGATGATGATGTGATGATGATGATGATGATGATGATGATGATGATGATGATGATGATGATGATGATGTGATGATGATGATGATGATGATGATGATGATGATGATGATGATGATGATGTGATGATGATGATGATGATGATGATGTGATGATGATGATGTGATGATGATGATGATGATGATGTGATGATGATGATGATGATGATGATGATGATGATGATGATGATGATGATGATGATGATGATGATGATGTGATGATGATGATGATGATGATGATGATGTGATGATGATGATGATGATGATGATGATGATGATGATGATGATGATGATGATGATGTGATGATGATGATGATGTGATGATGATGATGATGTGATGATGATGATGTGATGATGATGATGTGATGATGATGATGATGTGATGATGATGATGATGATGATGTGATGATGATGATGGTGTGATGATGATGTGACAATGATGATGTGATGATGATGTGATGATGATGTGATGATGATGATGATGTGATGATGATGTGATGATGGTGATGATGTGATGATGATGATGATGATGATGTGATGATGATGATGATGTGATGATGATGTGATGATGGTGATGATGATGTGATGATGGTGATGATGATGATGTGATGATGATGATGATGATTGGATGATGATAGTGTATGTGGTAAAGATTTCTATGCTGTTATTACCAGAATGAGAATGGTTATTCAATTTTCTCATGTTTGGTATCTCTGAAGATCTCTTCTTCATCCTCATTATCAACACATTTTCATTGCCCATGCCATGCACATAAGGTTGAGTAATATAATTTAGGATTTTTCCTACTCCCCGGGTACTTTTATTCACTGTGTTTAGCTCTGAAGTTAGATGGTTCTTGTTTTGAATGTTGACATTTTACTACCTCTGCGATTTTAGCAAGATTAAACCAAATTGTAAAATTGTAGTTTTAAAAAATCTGTGTGTTGGGTGTAACAATTATATCTAAGGGATTTTGAAACTTTGAATCAAGTTTCTTTTCCTGACAAATGGTATGTCTTCAGTGGATGGTAACAATATTTATGTTCATTACTACCTTGCTATATTGTGGTTTCCACACTGCATTCATCTTCCTAATGTGCCGAGCTTCTAATTGATTTCACAACTTAATTTTGCTTTCAGTCATCTCCTCCCATATTTAATTTAAATTAATTATAAGTCAGTCAGCAATTCTCTGAACAAATACTTATTCTCTGTGTCTCAGGAAATAATGTACTTAGTCTCCTTAAGGATCTTTCTGTTATCATAAGCCACAGTTCAAAAATCATAATCCTGTTATATGACATCACCTATATGGCTAACCATTCTTTTTCAGAATGTTTTAAGCATTAATTGGAAGAAAAAATATTAAATTTTTTAACTCAAAATATTAAATTTCCTAATCTTATTTCAGAGTTCTAATATGCTTACTCAATTTTTTTGTAGCCAACATTAGTTCCTGTACACCCTAAAATAATTAGGAAACAGTTACAATGTATGTTTAGCCTCCTGTCTATAGCTGTACTTGGTATGTCTTCTGTAGAAATTGGTTCTTGCAAACATAGGTACTACTTTGTATAACTCATATAGGCTGTCAGTGCTTACACATTCATATATGTCATTCTAGGGTTGCAAGATTTCACTTTATATCTGCCACCTATTCCTCAGTACAGATTCTAGATCATGTGAAAGGCACTTTTCATGACTTAACTATTTTACCTCTCCTATAGAGAGGTTAAGTAAACTCTTAGTAAAAAACTATGCTTATTAATTATGAGTCAGAAAAGTCCTTGCAGATTGATAACAGTTATTGCTCCAGTTGAAGTAAAATTCTACTTCAGAAGTTACTAAAATATACAACTAAAATAATAAGGTGGATCTCATTAGTTTATAATTACTTTGTCTCAAATATTTGTATACTGAAATACTCATGTTGAAATTTATTTGTGAATTTAATTGTCTTGTTATTGGGGCTAATAAGAGACTTTAGGTTATAAGGTTACTGTTCCTCCACTGTGAAGTAAAAAGAGAAAATACTTACTACATGTTAGACACAATTATTAGCTTAGTCACAGTGACCATTTCATAATGTGTATCTACATATAGACCTCAAGCTACATACTTTAGAATACATGGTTCTTGTTTTTCAATTATACAGGAATAAGATATTTTTAAATTGAATTAAAACATAAAAAAGTTAGATAGGTCAGTGTTTATTCTTTCTTAACTTTTCTTAGTAGACTTATTTTGCCATCAGCTTGTAAAGATAAGCTGTTGCAGAATGAAGCATTTACTCATTTGCTCTATGGCTTGCATAGTAGTGACTTTTAGCCCAGACTTGAAAGGTTTTCTTTTCCCTACTGGTCTGAACTGGCTTCATGGAGGAAGGTCTATCATTAGGCTTGGGGTACATGAGAAACCACTCAGTCTGAACATTCTGTACGAAACACTGTGGAAAGAAGCGAGCTGATGGCCTAGTCATGCCAACCCTGAAGGTACTAAATTCGGGCCACTCTGATTTCTATTTATGTTAATTAGTGGTTAGAATAATTAGCTTGCAGAATAAGTAAGATATCACTGGAAAGCTGGCTGATAATCAGAGGCAAACAGCATGGTTGTGGGTTTTATAAGACTATTAGTCTGATCTGCTTTTACAGCAGATCAATTTTAGTCCTAGTAAGGTTTGCTTTCATCCATCAACATGCAACCTAATTGGTGACAAGAGTTGCGTCTCTGTTCATCACTTCACTTCAGAGGCTTGAAACTGATAAATGACTCCAGCTGCACAACTGAGGACATTTGTCTTTCCTTCTTGGTATGAAGGCCTCTAGAATTTGGCTTTCCTACCCATTATCATTATCTGCAAGCTTTGAATTTGCACAAGAGTTAGTTACAAAACCTTGGTTACTTGAAAAATTAAGGGGTAAGAAATTCTTTTCTATAATACTTAAATAAAATTTCTTACACAGTCACTACTCTTGTGTAAACATTAGCTAAATGTCTTAGTAGAGAAATGAAGGCAGAGCTAATCAACTGACAAAATAGAATTTTCTTTATTAACATGTATGATTTGGGCAGATAATTTGGAAGTAATTGACTAAATTATATATTAAAATATGATGTTTCATATGTCGATTGAGAGATAAAATGTGAAGCAGTCACCTACAAAATCATCAGTAATATTTATTCTTAGTAATATTTATATTACAGTAATATTTATCTCTTTCTGCTGTCTCCTTATTACAAAAGTAGTGATTAGGGGAAAATGTTAGTAAGGAAAAAATCTGTATTATATTGGGAAGAGATATTTGGTATTTGTGGGATGCTCTGGTGCCTTCAGCACATCCTAGTGCCTGTTGGATGTCTGGGTAGTACTTGTGGGATGTTCGAATACCTACATGATGTCCAGGTGCCTGTGTGATGTCTGGGTGACTGCAGAATGACCAGGTAGGTACCCTTGGATGCCTGAGGGTTTGGGCAGTAAAGCACAACTTCAGGTTGAACTTTGTTACACTTAATCTCAGGATAATATAGGCCAAGTACATGTCCATGATTCAGGCAGCCTGCTGCCTAAAATGACCATGGTGATGCTGGTGATACATGCTCCCACCATAGAAACTGAACTTCAATTTTTTATTATTTATTTATTTATTCATTTTTTGAGGGCACAGAGATGGGAGGATAGACCTGGGAGGAATGGAAAGAAGGTGTTATCGAGATACATTGTATGAAATTCAAGTTGTTAATAAAAGTATTATAAGAAACAAGATATAACACATGCATATTGGTCAGCAATTATGAACCATTTTGTGATCCTAGTGACGTATATGTCTTCCCCAAAATAGTTTTCCATAAAACATATTGACATTTCTGAAGTAGTACTTGAATGGAAAATTTTGGGATCTCTTTCTGAAAATTCCTTATTCATATTATATCAGACTAAATCTCCTGAGTAAAATAAAATTGGAAAGATAGAGAATAGGTTAAGTTGTGTCAGTAGAACTCTCCAGTCTCAGTGCCTCATAAGGACAGAGATTTCTTTTTCGTTCACGAAGTTTGAAGTAGCTTAGGGGACTTTCTAAAGACACAGTGCTCTAATGAGGTCACTCATAAAGGGACATGGTTCCACTTGGGAGGTGAAGGCAGAGAGTGGGAGGGTGGAGCATGGACTCAGATCCAGCCCCACAGTGATTGGCACTGCCTCTGCCTATGCCTCCCCTTGACCTTGGTGGGTTGTGTGTCTCTCTTCTTACATGAATGTGGGTGAAGAATTCCTACTGCACTAGTAATGGGTGAATGGTAACTGCTATGGTGGTTGACTTTCAACAAATTCTTTTTTTTACTATATTAGAAAAATAGCACCTAATAATTATATAAAGAAAGGATATTTTCATCTGTGTATATAGTACATTTTGAACTAATTTAAAATAATTCTCCCTCTTTTCTCCTACAACATCCCTAATAATTTCCCCTTTAATTTTAAATCTTTGTATTTTGTTTTCCCTTTATTGCACGTATGAGAGAAAGCATGCCGTTGGTCTTTGTTAATCTGACTGACACACCTGACATTACAAACATTCGCCTCTTTTCCCACAAATGATGTGTCTTTTTTTTTTTTTCTTTTCTTTGTGGATGAATAGAATCCCATCTTATATACAGAAATTTCCTAAGGTACAGATTAGGTTAGTTTTTCAGTGTACTCTATATACTTATTTCTTCAGTATACATTAATTCAAATTATTCTAAACTGCAGTTTGTAATTTTGCCAGAATTAGGATATTTATCAATAAATTATCAACACATCTGCTTGATAAAAAATGCCTTTTACAAAAAAGCTCAGTGTAATGCTTCCTTCAAAGCCCCTTTTATAGGTCCCTTTCTAACTAATGTGCTCACGCCATGTTTTACACTCCCGATGTGCTTCTACAGGGCATAAGCGACTCAGTCGCCTTATTTTGCTTGCGTAAGCCTTTACCCGTGAAGGGAACACCAGGCTAATGATGCGGACGTTCTAGCGTCATGTTGGTTCTTTTCCAGAGTCACTCATCTTCATCTTACCACTGTGTTCTCTGACCCACTTTCTCCATCCCGTTACCCCTTTGCTGTGTAGCTGTTTCCCTTGTCTGTATTCTTACAGCTGCAGATCTGTTTCTTCACGATGGGAGAACATCAGGGTTAGTGGTCCCACATTACTTCTTCTCAGCTGAGCAGCTCCATCAGGAAGGGAGATTAAACGAGCACCCGTTCTTGAATTACTCTGACGAGTCTCCATGAATCCCATTCCTCAACTTTTACCTAGTTTCAGTTGCTGTAGGAATGGGGTCCCTATGTAAAGTCTGAGACCCATGATCCTCAGCCCTGAGATTAGTGGGTGACTATGAGGGCCTTTTCATGGAACATGAAGCTGGGGACTGTTCTCAGAGAGACAGACAGGCTTCAATCTTCAGCACACTCTGCAATGTATTCAGTCCTCATGCCCACTCTCCTAACTGTTCATACAGAATAGCCCAAATTACCCGGTATAAAGTATGCATCCAGTCAGCAGCATTTCTATGTCTGTAGTTTTGAAAATGTATTAACTAAGCAGTAAGCTGGAGACAAGAGCGTTCTCTAATAATTTACCAGCATGACTCATAACAAATAAAGTCTGAAGCTCTATTTTAGAATATAAAATCAGGACACTGAGAATCTGCAGTTTTTAGTACAACATAAACTAGAGGTTTATTTTTGTGTCAATATTTTACCAAATCTTCTTTTACAAGTCAAATACAAATATTCATATTTACTCTTTAAAATTATTATTGTTTTACATATGCTAATTTAGACAATTTGCATATTAAAAAGAGACTGTCTGCAGTTGAGTTTTTCTCTCACACTTTAATCAGACAGTTTTGGAAATTTTCTCTCTCCTGTAAACAAATCGTTGAGGAAGGGTCCTCGTTTGCATTTTGTTAAGAGTACTGCCCTTGAAGGCTGTCAAATATCCTATCCCACTATGTCATTACGTAGTTTGTCATTACATAGACTTAGCATTTTACCACTATAACATTCAAGTGGTTATTTATCATTTTTTCCCATTCTGAAATAACCAAAATAGAAATCTGTTGAATTTTTTTTTCATTCTTGTAATAATCATTACTACTCCCTGAAAGCTCAAATATTTTAGGTAGTCACAAACTTTTATAACAGCATGTTCTTCTCCATTAAGACAATGAGTTTATCTGATCCCAACAGGTTGTATGGTAACTGTAATCAATCCAAACTTGCTTCTGGTCCTGCTCTAAGAAGTAAATCAAATCTAGCCAGTAACCCTTGTAAACACTTCATAAGCATCGTATCAGCCACACATTGATTCTCCCTGCTGCTGCCCCTGAGTTCTCCTGGCTGATTAAAATCCATACTGCCCACAGGAGGTCTGAACAGGCATGGTGTAAGTTTTCTCAGACCGATCAACATGCTCTTCTTCAATGAAGGAGCCTTCACTGATGTCATATTCTCAGGTACCAACTGCCTGCCTGCCTGACCTATTCTCTGACATGGGATTTGAGTCTCCCAATCAATTTGCTAGATTTCTAGAACTGGTCCAACCTCATATGGCCTTACCTCAAATTATCCAGAGGCCATGATGACAGCCTCATGATCTCTCAGTCTCTCTCTTGCACACTATAGTTTCTACTATTATTTCTTACCATTGCTGTTGAATAACATTTCCTTTTTATTTGTTATATAATCTCTTCCCTTTCTTCCCTCACCCTTCCCTGTTTTTCTTTCTTTCAATTTGTGACTACTTCTCTGGCTCCTGGTGCTTATCCAATCTTAATGTAAGAAGTGTTACTTTGGGAGTCTTGATTTCTTTCACTATAATCAAATGAGACATCAGATATATGATGAATATTTTGGTTGTGCTCACAACTTCAGGGTTCAAACATTATACAAATGTGATCCATAACTCTATAAAACTGATTCATGGTCAGTCAATGTTTCATGTACTTCTGCGTAAAGCCAACTTCCTTTAATTATTCTATGAGTTTTTAAAAATCATTTTTCTAGCTCCATGATCATTTTATGTTGTATTTTAATAACTTCCCCTTGTAGTGCTTAGAATTGAACTCAGGTACTTGAGATGCTCGGCTTGGACTTTCCCCACTGAGATATAGCATCCTTTACTTATTTTTAAAAGATTTGTACAATTAAAATGCTTACACTTACTTTCATGACTCTCCCTGCAGTTAAAAATCAGCAACCCATGCAGAACCTTTAGATAGTTACTCACAAACTACTTGATACATGTACAAAGTCTAACCCTTATTCAAATAAATATCATATTACTGTCTGTTTGTTATCCTAGTAAAAGTCATTTATAGAGAAATCATGAAAATAAAATACAGATTAAAATGATTTATTTTTTAACATTTAGAAAACTTAAATATTATAGTTTTGCAAACAAACACTCACTGAGAATATAACAAAAAAAAAACCTTAACTTAATGGACAGCAAAACATATAAACATTCATAAATTCTAGCTTGACCCAATGCAATTAAAATTAAGTTGAATCCCTTTTGGATTAATACCATGACACATAATTCATATTTACAAATCATTAAGAGCTACATTAGGGAGGCTGACTCAGACCACCAGCAAAGAATGAGTCTCTGCTATGCGATAATTGGTCATGCTTTTTTTACTTATTATTCTGTGCCAAGCACCATTTCTTTTCTTGTGAGCTAAACTGCAGAGTGTTTCATGCATTATCGCTATTTCCCTGTCATATCATTTTCATTTCTGACCTCTGAGTGCCAGCCCTGCATTTCTAGTCACTGCTGGACAAAACGGCTCGTGCATCTGGAGTGTGTTCCAAAGAGAACAGATCAAGAATGGAAATCAGGGGTTTTCCTAGAGGGTCTCTGGTATTGGTACAATCCCTGGCCCATGAATGTTGACTCCTCTGTCTCTTTCGTCCCCTACATTCCTCTGTCACCCAAACCTCTCAGGTCTAAAATCCTCTAGAGACTATTTAAACTTCCAATATATCCTCTGTACTACTAGCCCAAGGAAGTTCAATGCTCTGCAGTTCATCACCTCGGTTAGCAGCTGTCTCCCTCATCATCTCCTAGCCGCTGATAGCGTCTGCCCTCTAGAATCTGTCCTTCAGCTAATCCCGTGACGGTTTCTTACAAAGAAGGAGGTAGACATGTCTTGGGATTGAAAATCGTCATAGATTTTTATGTTGGCTTCAACTTCTTAGTGCGCACTGTCTCTCTTCAACCTTCAGCTCTACTTAGGTGGTAGTCATCATGAAATTACTGCTGTTAGACCTGTTTTCTGTTAAGACATGTACTTCTTTATTTTTGTGTAGAAAATATAGGACCTTATGGGACACCAGAGTCCCTTTCTTCTCTTCTTAACCCCATAAATCTTAATTTGTATCACGGTTTGTATAGCCGTATTCACTGAATGAGTCATGTTAGACTTGCCTTGATAGTCTCATTATCTAACATGCTTATTTGCCCAATGGAGGTATTTCTGCTGGCTTTCCCAAATTAGTACATATATGTATGGCAATTCAGAATTTATCATAATAACATAATTTAGATTACATACATAGGTTATAAAATTTCCTGTTTATTTCCTGTCCAGAACGGAGATAAAATCTACAATCTCAGTCATAATTTAAAATAGTCCAACTATTCTCCATGCATTGACATCACCAATTTAAAGTGTTTTTTCTTAGACAGGAACATGTTTCTTCCTCTTTGATGTCTTAGAAGGAACTGTGTGTCTTGGAGTGTTCTTACACAGTATGTAGGTTCTAGTGTTGGTACTGAGTGATGTGTGCGATGTTTGTGTGTGTCTGTGTCTGTGTAATCAAGTATGCTGTAAAACTAAGATTAATTTATATCACTGAATGTAACATATTGCAATTAATTTATTAAAAATGGACAATGAAAGACAGGAAGACCCAAAAGTTCCTAGATATAAGCAAGTTGATAAAGCAATTGATAAATATGACCACTCCAGAGCTGTGTTCTGTTCCATTTGAAGTAATACCGAGAAACTGTTAAATATTAAATAAAACAATACTTGTTAATTTAGTGCATAGTTTATCTGAAAGCAGGAGGACTTTTAATACATGCATACTCTGCTCATACTCTTTCTGTTCACTGAAGGGAAAAAAAGGCAACAAAAATAACTATTAGAGGAAAAAGTTCAAAGGAGAATTTGGAAAGATTTTAGAATAATAAAAAAATTGGAGAGAGTGCTAATTTAATTCATACTAAGTTTAGTAATTGAGATCTCCTTCCAAGTCCTGAGATGGCAAAGGGAAATGTCGGGGACTACAATACCTTGAACCTAGTAGAAGAGGCTATGAAAATTCATGATTAAATATCAGGGGTAGGGTGGGAAGGCTTGCTGAAATAAAGGAGTCTTTTAGAGGTGGGGCTTGCCTTTCAGAGAATGGGGGATCACCCAGATGCCTCTGGTACAACGAAACTTGCAGAAAGCTCTCCTGGACATGGGGCTCGGTTTCTGGAAAGAGAGTGCTGCTCACTGTTCTAGTTCTTATCAGGGACATACAAGCGTCCTCTGATGACTGGGGACTGAATGCTGCTGTTGGGATATAGATCATTACTGGGAGACCCTTGAAAGGAGGAATTCACTTCCTTCTTTCTGTTCTCTACCCCTCTCCATTACCTTCTATTCCCAGAACAAATCAAAAATTGAGGTAGCAAGAAAATTGTATGTTTTGAATCTAGAAAAGTAGAAATGAAGAGTATAGTGGTGGCTACTAATGACTGGAGGCAGAAGGACAATAAGCAAAGGAAAAACGTCAGTCGAACCGCACATTTTCAATTGGAGTGTAGGTTTTTGTGTTCTGTTGCGCTGCAAGCTTAATAATAATATAGTTAATGGTAACTATTTCAACTAGCTTTAAAAAGTAGATTTTCATTAGTAGCAGAAAGAAATGAGAAGGAGGAGGAGGCAGAGGAGGAGGAGGAAGAATAAAGTTTGTAGGAAGCCCGTTCCATTAGCAAAAGCTGAACATACAGAAGAGGACATTTGATAGGATCTTAATTGGGAGAAAAAATGACCTCATAACATGAACAAATATATAATATGAACTTTAAATAACTCTCAAATGGACTTTTCCTGAAGAAGGGAAGTTTATACCTGTTTTAGTGGGGATTTAAAAAGTTATACAAGTCTAAAAACAATACATACACATTTGTATTTCTGTCATGTTATTCTACTTTGCAGTAATAGTAAATGCAGAAGAGGCTCACTGTAGGCCAGTACCTTGATTTTCTCTAATTAACAAGTTACTTTCATCAGTTAATGTAAGAGAAATACATAATTTATGACCCATAATCAAATTTCACATAATAAAAGGGCTAATTTGACACCATGGCTATAGTACATCCATTAGAGGTCGGCCTTTGCAGGTACTTCCAGTAAAGCTTGTGCATATTTCTATAGATCAGGGGAGAAGCAAGGTGGGAAAGTGAACTAAATTATGCTATGAAATATTTAATATCAACTGCCAGCTCATTAATCAGACAGACAGTGGATGCAGCCGGCAATGCAATCCCTGTTTCCTGGAGACACAGTGTCTCCTGTGCTGTCCAGTGTTTTCTGCTGTGCACTTCTCAGTTGCCCTGTGGTGTGTGCCAGGAAGAGCATTCTATGCTCTAACAATGGGGTCCTGAAAACCAGTGCTGTCTCTGCAAGCTTCATCTCTGAGGGCTCCACCAATTACCAGGGACCAAAGGGCCAATGGCCGTGCTTTGCAGTCAGGTAAAGTCAGAGAATCTTTATGGTCCCAGAACCTTCCAACTCTTGAATAAATGGGCTAGACATCTTTTAAGGTATGGCGTGTTTCCTGTCTTTTCTAGATAACGTGTTCAGGGTGGAGGTGTTTCACTGCCTTAGCTTTCATTTCCTAGTTCTCCTCTACAAATCTGCTGCTTTGCTCTCTGAATTTTTCTTCAACTTTTAAGCTCTCTTTAAGAAATAGGGGTCCCACCTTTACTAACAGACTCCACGCATTGCTCTTCCTTCATGTCTGATACACTGATTCCTGTTAGAGCCTGGCTCCGTTTAGTGACATTACTAATTATTTGTTACCTGCTTCCTGGATGTCTGGGTAACTTGCTTTCTACATAAGATTTTTCTTTCTTTTCTTTTTTTTTTTATTATTTTTATTTTTTTCAGTTTCCCTGATTAAAGGGATGACCTGTTTCTCCATTATGAACTCACAAACTGCTGGCTCTACCAATAGGAGAGTTTTCTTTCTAGTGATCAGTAAACCAAAACAAAGGAATGGGATAGCAGGAAAGTTGTTTGTATAACTACCACTTCAAGGCCCAGGTGTCAGCACTCAGAGGAGAGCAGGAGGGAGCTAAGGTCCCTCTGAAGTCACTGAAGAATTAACTGCATCCCACCTAGATCCCTGTCTCTGCCAGACCATCAACTTTAAACTTTGTGTCTTTGTTAACTGCATTCTGATTGGCTCTTATAACCCATTCCCTCCCTCCGCTTGCCCAGCAACAAGGTTTGTATAAAAGAGAACAGACGTGCTCTGGCAGCGCCCACTCTCTCCAGAGCAGAGTGAGGACCGGCTGCCATAGTTAAATTCTTTACCTTGCAACCTGGTGGCATTTTGTTGGATTTTAATTCAGGCACCATTTCATTTTCCCTCCTCCCCTCATGTTTTGCAGCATGGAACTTTCAAGATGATACATCTTCCAACCAATTGTCTATCACTGGGGATTCACACTGATGTGCCAGCACCAGCAGTGTTAGCCCAAATGGCCAAATAAAATGTTGTTTGGCCTCTACCAATTGCAGATCTATTGTAAGCCTTTCAGAGACCATAATGTTCTATTCAGAAAAGCAAAGCAACAATAACAAAACTAGGTTGTAAACTGATTTCTGGGTGTATATAATGATAGATTGTGGGCAACTCCAACTGAAACTGTTAACGTCACACAGAGAGCTAAGGGGGGTAGAGAGGACACATATACTGGTCATGTGGTGACGGGGGAACTTAGGCAGATGTAATTTAAGGCAGGAAGGTGTGAGCGTGATGACTGAAGGAGCCTGAACTTTGGAGGCAGAAATAAACACGTTGAGAAGGCAGCCTCTTGGCACACTATTTTGCTTTAAGTGGCTCACTTCAACCTGCTGCATCTAAAGTTCCTTATATGTAGAGTTTATAAGATTCTCATGGAGATAAACAAAGCGGTGAATGTAAAGTTAAAACACAGATCGCAGGTTTGTAGCTATTGGTAACATTTCTCAGACGCACCAACTTGTCTTTGCACACTGCTGTGTCTATTTCAGGCACTGATGTTGTGCTCATCTGGGCTGCACAGAGACTGAAATTCCTGATTGCCATGATGTGCAACATTTCCTAAGTTCCTTCTGTGTACATAATATCTAATATTGCCCTATTTATGCCTTCTCCATGGAGACGGTATTGCCACCAGTAGGAAGAAGATTGAGTTGGAGGCCACAGGAACACATCTCATTCTACAAATGACCCACAGATATATTATTATTCAATGTACACACAAAAAAAGGTTTACAGTTGATTCATGATAGCAAAGTTTCAGTGGGTGGAGATTAACGAAAACATGTCTGTAAAGACTTTTGGTGGCAGTACATGAAAAACAGCTGATAAGTACTACTCTGTTTAATTGGAGTGTCCCAATATACTGGTTAGGGTTTTGTGTCGACTTGACACAAAGGAGTCATTTTGGAAGAGGGGCCCTTCACAGAGAAGACGCCTCCACCAGATTAGGTTGTAGGCTAGTACGTGTGGCATCTTTCCTTAATTAATGATGGATGTGGGAAGACCCAGCCTATTGAGGGCTGTGCCACTCCTGGACAGGTTGTTCTGAGAGTTTTAGAAGGGTTGGTGAGCATGAACCTGAGAAGCAAGCCACTAATAAGCACGTCCCCTTGGCTCTGTTTAGACGCCTGACTCAGAGTCGCTGCCCTGCCTAAGTCCTGCCCTGACTTCCCTCAGTGACAGACTATGGAAGTCAAACGAACTCTTTCCTCCCTGAGCTGGTCATAGCCCTTATCGAAGCAGTATAAAGCAAAGTTGGGCACAGCAATTTATTCTGGCAACTGCCCTAAGTATATGACAGTAAGTTTCAGATTACAAGGATTTCTCCAGGGCCAGAGAGTTAATAACAGTCACATGATATAAGTGAAACAGACCTCTCATAGATTTACACACAGAAAGGGAAGTGGAAAAATTACAGATGTAGTTAAAAATACACAAGAAAAACGGCCCCACCGGAACTTTCCCGATTCAGAGAAGTCACTAGCATGAGCCTTGGTTTCTCTGTGGGCCACAAACCCTGAGAACTCTCCTGAGAGTACAAGTGGAGCCACTGGTGAAATCCCTGAAGAAGAAATAAAGCCTGAGGCTTGGTCCTGTAGGAATGTTGTTGAGCACCCTTCGAACCCAAGTGTCTAATCCATGAAATCTGTATGTGCTTGCTCATTCCCTGTTCTGAAAAGGAAAGATAATCTTATTCAAGATGGTATTTCTTGTAAAATTATAACTATAAAATGAGGAGAGACAGGGCTCTGGGTCTCCCTGTTCTGACTTCTACTACAAGTCATTGACATTGCCAGTTAGTAAGAGCAGACTTCAACTTGCTCAGCTGGCTTGTGTTTGAAGCCTGTGCAGACTAACCTTGGTTTTAGAGCACAGTGGTTTCTGTATCACTGAGTCCCCTGTCTGGAATGATCCGAGTCTCGTTTCTCTCCAGGGCTCTCTCTTGGCCTTGGACCAAAGACTGTCCTGGTGATGTAGCACAGTTTACAAGTACTTTTTATTATAATGGACCATATTCACTTGAAAAACGACAGAATATTTAAGTTTTGTATTTTGTTTACTTAGCTGATTTTTAAATTGTGTTTGCTCTCATTAAAAGAAGCCATTAGTAAATGCTCACATAAAATTATTTATGCAGTAAAATTAATGGAGCATAGTTTTTATTGGCAGTCATTTACTTTAACCAGATATATAGCATTTCTAAGTATTAACTTTTATTCAAAGGGAAAACATTGTATACATTCTCAAGTGTTGCATTTGTGATTTTAGTAACTTGGGCCGGAGCAATATCAGCATGCTTTCAAGAAGAGTGCAATTTAAAGTCTGCATTGTTAATCATGTCTGGAGACATTGAATTATATTAAAATTCTATTTTTGAAGACTTGAAGTGTATATTTTCTTTAAATTTTTTATGACAGAGAAATATACAGAGTATTTCTTGATGTATTCAAATAATGCAGTTCACAATATTGCGTGTTTTATCTTCCTCAGGAGGGAAGGGCTCACCCAAACACTACAGAAGTTCTCATCTAAATGCTGCTCACAGTCACTATAGTATACCATGGTCTTCTTTCTGTTTGTTTGGTTGTTTGAAACAAGGTCTCACTGTGTCATCCCAGCTGTCCTTGAACTTGCCTTGGCCTTGTAGACTAGGAAGCCTTGAACTAACAGAAATCTGTCTAGCTCAGCTTCCACAATTCTAGGATTAAAGTCATGTGCCACCATGCCTTATACTGTGGTTTTTGATTTGACCGATTTTGTTTGTGTCAAGAGATTAGAAAATATAGGGCATGAACATAAAGCTTGAGGGTTAATATGGTGGAAGCTAGGGCTATTAGAAGTCGACACTGTTAATCGTATGGTGTTGTAAATCATGCTGCAGACAGTCTGGTGATAGTCTCTAAGACTGTGATAACGTTAGGTCCATACGGTTTAACGTGTATGCCCCTTTATTTGGATGAGGTGATCTTGGCTGTAAAAATGATGAGCACTTACACTACTGACAGAATCTGTTTGGATCTGAGAGACTTACATTACCTCTGAAATACCACCTTTCCTTGAGAGGCCTTAAAGCCTGGTCCAACAACTCGTTATGAGAGAGGAAAATGAACAACTCAGAGGCGAGACTTTCCCAGTCAGTCTTGTCATAGGGAGCTGCTCCTCCCGACAGCAGCGGCAGAAAGCCAGATGTGCCTCCCACAGCAGCTGATTCAAAAGAGGAGGAGAGCCTGGAAAAGGAGCTCCTGAGCACAGTCTTTGAGTCTTTGCACAACTTCCAGCAGCGAGGAGAACACAAGAGATGTCGGGCAGGAGGTAGTTTAGGGAAATCTCCAGATAGAGTTCCTAAAGGAAAGCTCTAAGGTGGCCATTATTTCAACTTAAATATGAGAAAGCCACCTGGCAGAGAGGCTTGGTCAAGGTCCTAGAGCAAGTAACTGATGGTGTTCTCTGTGAGGCTGCCACAGTCAAAGAGGCACAGCTGTCAGCCTGTGAGGACATTCACCTGCTCTTTTCTTCCTCAGAGAGGCTTCCATAGGAGGTGCAGCAGCCCAGACCCTTCCTGTGCTAAAATGTGTTCTTCAGGGAAAGATACTGTTTGCTCTCTTAGCGCATTCCTATTTATCTTTGGTACAGGCTTCTCTCCTTCACCTCGGAGAATCTGTACCACCACTTCGAGGGATGATCTCCTTTGGCTCAAGGTCACTTCTCCTCTATGCTCTGTTCTGGATCTGGAGTGCTCCGTCTCTCCTGCTAGTAGTCCTACATGTGTGTCTTGTAACCCAGCCCCTTTTTCCTAAAGTTACATTCCTTGTAACCTCCATTTCCTACATTATATATTAGGCAAAAAACAGACAGGAGTTTCATTTTATCGTGAAACCATTTTATTAGGAGAAAATATTTTCTGCTCTCCATTCTGTAGTATAAACAAACAGGTGGGCAGGTGAGATGGCTTAGTGAATCAGGACACCTGCCACCAAGTCCAACAGCCTGAGTTCGATCCCCAGAACCCTCGTGGTGGAACATGCCTACAAGTTGTCTTCTGATCTCCGTGTGTGCATTTGTGATTTCTGCTCCTTACTTTTAGACCGTACATTAGTTTTTCCAAGAAAGAGTTCACTTAACAGACCTATTTAATTTTGAGATTACACCTTTGAAAGTGTAGAAAAAGTATAGTTCTATTTCCAGAATCAAATTAACAACCTAACAAATATACTTAAATTCAAGTTGTGGGCTAATTCAGATCTTTGAAGAGCGATTGTCCTTAGTGATGGATCACCACATGCAAGCCGATCATATTAATAGAGAACTGGTATGAGGCACAGGTGTAGGAGCAAGGATTCAGGAGGGAAACAGCCTGGGTTTGGGACCAGATGCACCTCTATATTACTGCTGCAAGCAAGGAAGGCCTCACTTTTGTATCCAATTTTCTACATGCATAGACTCTGTAAAGAGTATTAGCTAACTATGGACTGCAAATGGGTTATGTTATAATAAGATACTGAATGTAATGTTTTAAGTACAATGCCTGACTCATAAAAATTCTTGATAAATGTTAATTATGTAATTATTTGGTTTATTACCCTTGCTAAATTCGTGATAATTAATATTGCCTAAAGAAAGAATGCTTTGATTTGTTTTTTCCTCTGTGAGGTCAACTTATCAGTTTAGATGTTTATATGCAGTAAGAAAAACAAATGAGAAATAGGAAATAGGTATCATGGAAACACAGAATGTGTGTGAATGTTAAAAGTATTCTGAAAGGTACTGGGGATATATATGATAGGACCCCTTCCTCATCCACAGGTATATTATTTATTTCTAACTGTTAGTTTATTTTCAAAAGGACTTCTATCATTAGCCTGTTTTAACCACAAGGTACCTGTGGGTAAGAAAGATAAACTAAATTGATTAAGGTTTATAGAAGGGATATGAAAGGGGAATGAACTTTTGTTTGTTTGTTTGGTTTTTATTTTTGCTTATGAACAACGAGTAGGTGGTTTTTTATCTTACCTCATTCTAATAGCATGAGACACTGCAGAAAAAAAAAAGTCCTGCACATTTGATTTTACACACTTATAAAATGGAAACAGTCTAAGTTTGTGAGTAGTCCTTTTTTCCTAAAGTTCCTTGAAGAGGCACGTAAAAGTTTTATGAAAGCACAAATGACAAACAGCAGTACCCATTTCATTTTAAATGACTGTAAAATGTAGAAAACAGATCTACGGTATCTGAGGACTCATTTAGTTTTCAAACATTTATAAGAGTGTTGGATTCAGTTTCATGATCCTAAAGGAAGAAGATGGGCTGTATTGGGGAAAATTCCTAGGTTCTGTAGAGTAAGCGACGCAGTTTCTATGAAATAGGCCGCCATGTTGTGTAACTCTCAACATGGAACGTGTGTTTGTAGAGCAGTGTTTACTGCTCAGATCTCAAGCTAAGTCAGTTTGTTTGGACAACTTCCAGAATCAGACCCTACTATATGGAGGGTAAACATAGATTAGGGAAATCCCTCTCATATTTTGAAATACACTTTCTAAGGATCAGACATGTAGGAGGGATTTATCTAGTTGTTGGTGAAAGTACCATAACATAGGAGATAAACTAGTCTAAGTTTAGAGTTGAATAGTTAGTGTTTTCTTCATATCCTAATTGATATAAATTCTAGCTCTGTGGCTTTCAAAATATAACCGACCAAATGACTTTTTAAAATAAAAAAAACTATATTTCATTCTCAAAGTAGAGACCTACCAGGAATGTTCCTGGATTAGAGCTCATCTTTCTGAAGAGTCTTTAATATATCACGCAGGCTCAGTAAAAAGTGATGGCTGTCTGAGTTTGAGTTTCACCGAAAGCAGAAGCCCAAGGCAATGAAGTGAGTGAGATCCAGGTACAAGGAAGGAAATACTAGAAGCAGGTGTGTAGGAGGGGCAGGAAGACAGGGCAGGAAGCAAAGGTGCATCAGCAGAGTGTACATTCAACCAGCCTCCCACCTTCTGAAACCTCTACTAACTTACGTTGCAGATGTGAGGTTTGACTACCAAGAAGTATCTAAGGCTGATCTTTCCGCTGGAGATCATGATGAAATAATGAGTTAAGCACCACTTTGCTATAATATTCAAGAGAATCCTGATCAGTATGGAAAGATAGTGTCTTCAGCAAGGGCCTGATTGGAGGAGTGAGAGAGGAATTAACTAGGACAAAGTGCATTGGTAAAAATTCTTTGTAAGAATTTTTCACACAAACTGAAATAAGAAGATATAGATATAAATATGAGAAGAATGTCCATTTGAGAATTGGCATATATGACTATGGAGAACGAAAGACCTACTATCTGCCATCTGTAAGGTGGGGAAACAGAAAAGCCAATGTGCGAGATACATAGAGAGGATGATTCACTGGTGTAAGTCCTGAGTCTAAGAACCAGGAGCTCCAACGTCTTCATCACATGAGAAGGAAAACGAGGTAATTTCCCTATGCTCTACTCCTGCTTCAAACACTTGGATGATGTCCACTATATTGCTGAAGGTACATCTACATTTCCACTCTAGTGGTTCAAATGCTAGGCTGTTCTAGAAGTACCTTCATAAATACCCTCAGAAATAGTGTTTTCCATCCAGAGCCCAACTCACGTTAACACGTGCATAACCTACCCACGGGTAATTTTCATAAAATAACAGACAGAAGCAATGGGTGGGGATAAAATTTGAAGAGAAAAAGAAGCATTAAGAAATTTGAGATCTTTCCGTGTGATTGGTGATATGTACAAAAGTTAGGATTTTCCCTTCTTTGGTCTTGGTATTTTTCAAGGCTTGCAAAGACAAACTGCTAATATTGGACTATGTGGCTCTCATTATGTGTGTTACAGACAAAATATAAGCACACATAGAACCTTACCTACATACATGCAGTTCTCTCTAAGTGGGCTAATAGGACTTCAAGTCACTTGGACTAAATTTACAGTATGTCTCAACTGTGTCTCCATATCTCCTAGTCTCTGGGATGCTCAGTAATCCTCCCTAAAGTTGATAAATGGTTAACAATTAGTTAATGATTCTCAGAGCCATTGTTATATCAACATATTCTGTGTTATCATTATTATTTTTAACTAAAAACCTCTCAACTCACTCCATAGAGCTGTAGTATCATATATTTACATGTTTCACATAGTGATTATAAATTGATAATCTATAGTAAATACAGTATACCTTTGATATATATTAACTAAAAAAAAATATAACTAAAATGACTGATATAAAGTGATTTCTCTATGTACTTTTAGTAGTATATGTATGTTTGTGACATTCTCAGAATTATTGATATACATTTCCACATATTACTAGCATCACCACTATCATATGCATATATCTGGACAAATGTAGTAAAAGCAGAAGAATTATAAGTCAGTCTTCACTCTGGTAAAATAATTATCTAGGTGCGGAGACAATTCTAATTCCCAAATAAAAATATGAATTCTATAGAATTGAGTACATAGTTCAATGATGATGATGATGATGATGATGATGAAGAAGAAGATGGTACAGGTGATGATGATGATGATGATGATGATGATGATGATGATGAGGGCAGGTTTTTGTTAGACTTAACAATACTCCTGCCTCAGTTTCCTGAGTACTGGACTTATAGGCATGAGCCACTACTCCCAACAATGGGTCTTTAAACAACCTCATTTCAGGCAAGTACTATTGATAAACCAGTCAAAATTATGACTTTTTTTTAAAGGTTAATTTTACCAATTTTCTGCATCATGAAAAAGAAATACTTCTCATGCCAAATTATGGTTGTTTCAAGCTCTTATAGGGCTAAGCTCCAGATGAACTAGTAACTTTTGTTCACTGAGTGACATTTTCACTTGAAGGAATAACTGACACGTAAATTATGGTTATTCAAACTTGAGTGTAAGGCAGATATTTCCTCGAAAAATGAATGGGCTCAGCTTGTCACTTTGAAGAAAATAACTAGCAGTATTTGTTTTCAGTGGTGAAAATTGAGCTTTCAGGAAAAAAAGAAAACAGTTTTTTGGAAGACTTACGCCATCATAATGAGTTTGATAACTTCCCATTTGTTAAATAATTTTCTGATTAGATTAATAGTGATACTAACAAATGTAATATTTGGGGGATGGTGTAACAAAATATGTCAATAAGAAAGTTATGTTGCTCAGTGAGTGAGTATTTACCAGTTGATAAATGTATGATGTTGTGAAATTATTTTGAGTATGTAGATGCCTAGTTGGAAAATCCATTAAAAGTGCAAATAGCTGTTGATACAGTAGCATATGGAAAGGTCACCTGTATTGTTTTGGATTCTTCATCACATCTAACCTTTAAGAACTTCCACAGTCAAATAACTTGGTAACATAAAAATATAATTATCGAAAAAGGTTCTTAAAATAGGTTTTCATTTTTCAATCTTATTCATGTGAGGCTTAGTTTTCATAATGGCTTTAACCAAAAAAAAAAAAAACCATATACATTGACTCTGGAAGGAAATAAGAAAGACCAATTATCATTTATTAAGCTCAGAATGAAAGATTTTGCAAAAATGCAACAAAATGACCACAATTTAATAATGTTTGTTTTTAAAGATAGTTTCATAATCTATGCCTTTTGAACATACAATGGTTTTCTATTATTTCTAATTGAATTTACAAATGAATATTCTATATAATATCAAGAGGAATAGCCCTTACAAATAAAAGCACTCTGTGTACACAAACATCTGGGAGCAGCTGAAGGACTTGAGGACAAAGAGGTTGTTGGCTAATAATTTAGCACCAATGAAAACAGTCTTCACCTTTTTTTTTAACTTAGACTTTTTTATAAAATAGAGTTCTGGCTTCAGTTGTTTCAAACTGCTGTATTAGTGAGCAATGGTTTAAATTATTCTCCAAGTTCCCGCAAGGATCACATACTTTCACATTCCTTATCTCCTGCAGAAGTTCCTCAGTCATCTTCCTCAGATACTACTCATCAGTTCACAAACCAGCTACTGATGGGGACCCCCCCACCACCTCAAGCCTGCAATGCTCTTCACCCTCAGTCTTGTGCTGTTTACTTTGCTGTCAAAACTCTCTTGCTTGCTTAATAAGTGATGCAATAAATTGGAAGAGTGAATGTGGCAGCCACTTTGAAGTGATTTCCAGTCAAAAGAGGTGAACAGTATGATTTAAGTAGAATCACGATGCACCAACAAAAAGAAATGAGTGTATCGGACAAATTTACTTTTTCCGTCTTTTAACTGAAATCAAGTAACATTAAAATGTTTGACAAAAGGGTATGGAACAGGTGGCTCAGCGGTTAAGAAGACTAACTGCTCTTGCAGAAGACACAGGTTCAGTTCCCTGGACCAATGTGAAAGCTCCTATCTGTCTGCAGTTCTAGTTGCAGGGGATCCAATACACTCTTCTGTCCTCCACGTGTGCCTTCCTCTGTGTGTGCAGACACACATACAAACTAATCAATCAAATAGTTTGACAAAAGCACAAAGCAACAAAGCCATGTAAATACAATCCTGCTCAGTTTTCCAAATGTGTTATTCAATATTTTTAATACCAGTCCTTCCAGGTGGTGATGGCACACACATACCTCCCAGCACTTGGGAGGCAGAGGCAGGTGGATCTCTGTGAGTTCAAGGCCAGCCTGGCCTATAAAGTGAGGTCCACGATAGCCAGGGCTACACAGAGATACCCTATGTCAAAAAAAAAAAAAAACAAATAATCACAACCAAAGACAAACCAAACCAAACCAGCCAACTAAACAAACAAAACAAGCAAAAACAGCAACGAAAAAAAGAAAAAAAAATCTTAATTTCACAAAAACTAACTCTAAGAGCTTAACGCAGTTATTGAAAAATCTAACTTCATGAAAAATATTGTGCCAAAATTATTAAGGACACAAAAATCTGGTGGTTTTCAATAAGATTTTAACATCATTGTTTTTTGGAAAAAAAATTGTGATGATATTAAAATAATGAATAATTTAATTGGCTTTTTAAAATTTAGTTTGGATATGGCCCATAACAACTACTGGCCCTCCATGGCTTCCAAGTGGCTAGTCGAACTGTACATAAGCAGTGTTGACTGAGATGTATAGATTTTGGAGACTGGGAAAGTATTTTAGTGACCTCCTTAAAGTAGCAGTATGATGTTTATTTGTGAGTTACTTAGCGTACAGTAATTCTATTTCAAATACAAAAGAATGAGCACACTTCTATGCAAAGGTGCTCCCTGCCCTTGACTGATTTATGTGCACAGAAGAAGCACTTTGACAGCAGGAATGAAAAGCATCGATACTTTAACACTAATACTTAGTGATACTGAATGCAAACTCAGAACCGTGTGGGCTTGTCGGGATATTAGCATCCCTGGATGCATTCCATCCCAGCTATTTTGCTTAGCCATAATAAAAGTCTATTAGCATACTGTGTGGGTTCAGTTTGCACAGCTGTCCTTGCCAAGGGCTTCCTGCAGTTGCTCCATCATTGGGGTAACCAGCTGTTACTTATTTAAAGCTTCCATCATGTCCTATGACAGAGTAACTTAATTATGCCCTGCTTTAGAGATGTTAAATGAAATTATCTTCAAAACAAGTGCACTTCATTTAATATTTTTCTCCATCAAGTACTTGAACTGTGACATTTATGTCATGAGCACTAAGTAACTGAATGTTTTATAAATTGACACTTTCTGATGGGGTAATTATTGTTGAAGTAGAGCACTATCTGCAAATACCTGTAATAAACAATGTGGCGGCTGATCCTCCTGTCCTGGTTAGAAGGATTTTGGAAAACTGAAAATTTCATTAAAAAAATACTTTATAAGTGTAGTTTGAAATACCTCCTCCCAAATTTATTAATACTAATTTCCATATTTGGAATCTAGATACTCTAGTTGTTCTAATGAGTATTTCTGAAGATTATAAAATCTGTTCAGTAGATCTTGATAAGCAATGGGATTAGCAGGAGGGTAGAAAGAAAAGAAGAAAAGGAAGGAGGGAGGGAAGAAAAAGGGGAAGGAAGAAGAGGGAGAGGGAAGCAGGAGTGAGCAAAGAATAAAAAAAAGTATAAAAATAAAGTATAAAAAGTATAAAATAAAAAGTATAAAAAATAAAAAAGTATAAAGTGTATACTAAGGAAAATTTTTGTTTCATGATAATTTAGTTACACACACACACACACACACACACACACACACATATCCTGGATTGCATTACATACCTTACTATGGATGCTGTGTCAGAAAGGTTTGAAAACCAAAACTAACCATGAATTCACATAAACATCTTGAGAAAGTTTAAGTGTTTTGCCACTGAGTATGATGATACACCGGGCATGCTATGTACTGTCTTTAGCAAACTGGGGGACTTTCTAATCTCCAATGTGCTGGGAATTTGTCACGAAAAGTTGCTGTGTTTTTTTTCAAAAACTTTGTCTCTGTTGAGAGGCTCCCGTGATTTTTACTCTTCATCCTATCATTTCAGCATATCACGTTTATTGATTTGTTTCTGTGGGACTATCCTTGCATCAGGTGTAATCCTCACTCAATAGTACATGATATTCTTAGTGTGCTGATGAATTCCTTTCCAAGAACTTCATGCCAGGGGATGGCCTACAGGGCTACAGGGAATAAGCTGTAGTGGTGTCCCAGGTCTTTCTAAGAAAATTTGTGTTCAACCTTGACACATCTCTAGTCCTCTCTAAATTCATTTTAAAGATGGCAAGAGTCACCTAAGTGAGGATATGAATGGTGTGTATAAATATACATGCATAATGAATATATATTTATATACATATCTATATATTTATCTATATCTATCTAGATATACATCTGGATAGATAGATGATAGATAGATTAGATAGATAGATAGATGATAGATAGATTAGATAGATAGATAGATAGATAGATGATAGATAGATTAGATAGATAGATAGATAGATAGATGATAGATAGATAGATGATAGATAGATTAGATAGATAGATAGATGATAGATAGATTAAATAGATGATGGATAGATAGATTGATAGATGATAGATAGATAGATAGATAGATAGATAGATAGATAGATAGATGATAGATACTTATGAATGAGTTCAGTAAGGAACAAGAGGGAAGTGAGTGTATTTATCATGTGTGGTTCACTGAGTTTTACTGTAAAACTATGAAAATTATTTTTAATACTCGTAACTCATAAGCTCATGATAGGCTTTTGATAAAAATGGCATGTGGAAGCCTATCTGTATTAAGACCAGAATAATTTGGGAGAAATGGAAAATCTGAGAACATTGGCAAGAACAATAAATATTATCTAAAGTGTTGTCCTTTAATAGGTGAAGGGTATGGGGTGTTGTGTACAAGTGGGGTGTTGGCCTGAGATCCTAACAAAGCAAATGCTGAAATAATTATCACAGAAGCCAGACAGCTCCTGAAAGTGGTAGAGAAGCTTGTGACCTGCAGTTATCTTTTTTGTATTCCTAGTGAAATAGGAACTAGTTGTCAGATAAAAGCATGGAGTAAAGTGCGCACTGTGGTTTTAAGAAAAGAGATATAATTATTAATATATACTGAAGTAGGAGAATGAATTGACAGGTCAATGTAATGATATAGTAGATTGCCCAAGGCCAAAAAGGACTTGTCATTAACAGATGAAAATCATCTTAGAACAAAGTAGAGTCTTAGCTTTCTGGCACGTACTGCCACAGAAACAGCAGTGATTTCCATGTAATGAAGTTGGCTTTCTGTGCTCTAGACATTGGCTATGAATGAGAAGAAAGAACCAGAAAGTATGGGGTAGTCCCAAAGGCATGCTGTAACTGGCTGGTGGTGAAGTCTAAGACTGATAAGGAAGGATTAGAGAATTTAGGGAGGCCTCATGTATCGGTTTATTGGAGGACGTTGTGCAGTTTAAAGGTAACAGAAAAAGTAGATTTGAAAGGTAGAGGGCGATCAGACCTAAGGATGCTTGAAGTTGAGACATTGTTAATTATTCCCTTGTTATTAAGAAATGACAAGGTGAATGGTCTGATTAGTGAAAGTGAGAAATGACAAGATGTCAGAGGCCCAAGGCTTGGGTGCATGTTGATGTTAGCAAAATAATGGAGAGATCTAACCAGCTGCTAAAACTTGCAATGTTATATAATGCTACACTGTTCTTTGGGTTTTTTTTAAGCAATTTCATTCTTTCCTTCCTTCCTTCCTTCCTTCCTTCCTTCCTTCCTTCTTTTTTCCTGTCTTTCTTTACTTTGTGTCTCTTGGACTGTGAAAGAGGAGAGTGAAGGAGAAGTTGCAGAAATCAGTTCTCTCTTTGGACCCCATGTGTCCCACGGATTGAGCTCAGGCCGCCAAGCTTTGTGGCAAGTGGCTGTACCCAGTGAGCCATCTCTGAAGCCTACTTTTGGATCCTTCCTTGAGTAGGATCATAGAGTACTTGCTTTGCTTTGCTTGGTTTAATTAACTCAACACTCTCTGCTTTTACCCATGTTATCACAGACAATGGGGTTTCCTTCTTTTTATGACATAAGAGTATTCCTTTATTTGAGTACAGCCTATTTTCCTGAGTCATTTATGCACTGATGGATAGTTGCTTTCATTCCTTATTGTTCCTATTGTGAATAATAATATTATAGTTTCAAATTCATTGATTGGTTCAAAGGAAATGTACGAACTGTGGTGCTGGTGTAGGTACATTGTTAGTCCAAGCTGGACCCCTTTCTGTTGTTAGACAAGTGGCCTAACATTGGTATAAGTGTTTATTCATCTACAATGTTGGGACAAATGCATTCCTCCCTCAAAGAGTTGTGTGTGAATTTATACATAAGGTGGGGTTTCATATAAAGTACTTAAAAGGCCTGTTATATAACAAGCAATGATTGAAGTGGTCAATTACAACCCTTATTTTAGAAATTCTCCTTCTGTTATGCTGTGTCTTACTTTTGCTCTAGAATGTATATCAGAATGTTCTCTTTCCATACACTTGCTGAGTTTTTAGGAGTCCTACCTGAATCATGTCCCAGGCTAGATGAAGTGGTCAGTACCTCTAATTACCTCTAATTGGTCTGGTTGTGTCTGTAAGTCTCCTTGTCCTCCCCACCCCCCCCCCCGCCAACATTAGTGAAGGCGAAGAGTTGCAAAGGCCAATATTGACAGAAGAGTTAAAAGCAGCAATATTTGAGGGCAGGTATCGGTACTGAATAATATTAGCACCCTACAGTTGTGCGTTATTTTAGTACTTCAAAAACCACTATTTTATTCATTATTCACAATTAACCCTGTGACTTTATCAGGTCAGGAATAATCTTCCCTGTTTTACATATGAAGACCAAGACTCACAGGAGGTAATTTATTGGCCTGGAGTTACTATATCCAAGGGTGGTAAAGTTAAGTATTTAATGCTGGTTTTCTGATTTTCTCTGTGGAATGGCTCCGAATGCATTAAACCTTAGTCTATAGCACATCTTCCCCAGGCAGTATGGTTATGTTCTATGGTAACACGATGCACAGCAGGACTGAATTCAGCAATAGGATGTGGAGGGCCTTTGCAATAGGTGTGAAAGGGAAAAGCAGCACTAAAGAAAGAAACAAAGTTTACTGTGCAAGAGAATATTTATGAGGGATAATTTTAGTTTAGGTCTTAGATATTCAGAGACTGAGGGTGATTATTTCTAATGGCAAACAAGTCACCTAGAGGCATGTCAGATAGGACCAATTTGTGGAAATGACATCAGAGAGAAAGGAGTAAGTCAGCTCCGAGCTTTGTGTTCGACAACCCTGCTTCCTTCTGGAAGTGCCAAGTGGTATAGACTTGCTTTCCCTACAAGCTCCTCCAGTCCTACAGTCTGCATAGCACATGCAAAATGGTTCTTCCTTGAAAATTTAATGGGAAATAGAGTTCAGTACACAATGTAACCAACACTAGAGGTCACTGAACCTAGGAATGAATTTAGTGCTTACAGTTATATTTGATAGACAAGACACTTTGTTAGAACATGGTAATGGTATGAGCAAGGTCAGTCACCACAAAGTCCATCTGAGGATGCTGTGATTTCATTTTTTTTCTGTCACAGCAATAGAAATCATTTCTCATCCTGCTCAGTCACCCCCCATTAGTCAGAGGGGCTGACTAACCATTTGTCTGATACATATAGAGAAGCAATTTAAGATGCATGCACAGAATACATAATATATCCTCTCTCACTCAACAGTCTGAGATAACTCCTGGGTAAGTGGCAACTTCCCCCATGAGCTGGATGATTAAGGAGCCTCTATTGCCTCTGACCAACAGCATTGCTGTTCTCAGTTGCCTGAATCTTGTAAGTGGGGAAGCAGCAAAACTGTGAGAATTTGTATATAAGATTCATGTGTCCTTGGTTTCTTATAATAAACACTATACAATATTTTATGGCATTTCACCATATTTTACACTATATTAGCTGAGAAATTGGTCAGAATTAGCACACAGCATCTAGTGAGGACATCCCATGAATCAGGCATTAATCAGAATCAGTTCTATGCAATGGAAGGAAAGCATCCAATGTGTGCTTCCCATCAGTAGTCAAGCATTCATCAGAATCCATTCTACGCAATGGAAGGAAAAGCACCCACTGTGTGCATGTTGGACTTTCTATGTCAAAACCCTCTTCCCTATTAACAACGTCTATCTTCCCTTGTTATTTTTTACTTCATAAGTTACTCTACTTTTAAGATTTCTTGGCAAAAATATCAAAATGAGGAAAACTGGAAGGTTTAAAACAATCCATCCCACAACATTAAAATAAAGAACACTGAATATTTTCTCTGTGGCAATTCAAAGTTTCATTTGACTTCAATTTGTCTGAGGACTAGAGCATTAGTATTTCAAATATTTGGAACTTTATAGTTTTTAACAATGGAATAATTCATGCATGTATTCTTTCCTATGGGCAAGAGCAGAGTTTTGTTAGTAACATATAGATGGCACTCCAGCTATCTGGTTATCCTCTAAAATTTTGCTTGTAAATTAACTTATGTAATTTGAGATATTTTTATGTACTACATCAAATGTAATAATTCTTTATACCAACCATAAAGTTTCTTAAGTTAGCTATTTACTTGAAATATAGACCCTTCACTGAAAAATCCTTCAATGAAAACCTGACCAAATATTCTTGTCATGTTTTCAGTTACTGTAAAAACCCTACAAACAAAAAGATCTTTTAAATATAAAAAATTAAAATGTTGAAGTATAATGTATAGAATATTTATATTGGTGGTACATGGCTTACTTATCATAATTGGTTTTATTTGTTGTTTACCTAGGAAAACTTGAGTGACATCATCCAATATTTACATTTTCATTATTGGAAAAGTACACACCCTACCACAGTGAAAAGCAGTCACACTCAGCCCCAACTTTCAAATATTATAAAAAGTCACAAATATTTTTTATTAGAAAAAATCTATGTCTGAATTTCCATTAATTCTTTTGAAGTAGTGGACTCTTTGTCAGACACTTTTCATATTGAGCATTCTCGATGGGAAACAATGAATGTCTACCTCTTCTGTGTATTAACTTCTCACTCCTGTACAGCAATGTTCATATCACTGAAGCCCATGGACATTTTAGTTTATTTTTAAAGTGGAGGAAGCTTAATAGAGATGTTTAAAAATATAAAGATGTTTAAAAATAGGCTTAAGCACATAGGTTAAGAGAAGGAGAGGTACTCAAAAGAGAGTAAGACACACCCAAGGACATAGATGTGGTCTTTTCAAAGATAAACCCAACAAAATAAAACTCTCACAATTACAAGTATGGACTCTTCACAGGAGAATCATCTATAACATTTTGTATTTATTTTAAAGAGAAAGTAGAATGATTTATAGGAAAATATGATGGAATATAAATATTTCTTTCCCTCAAGCAGTATAGAAGTATGCTGTACAGAATTTCTTATAAGAAAATCAGTGTATTTAAGATGCAGACTATGGTGACAGTGAGGGTTAACATGGGCTCAAGAACAACCACCCTGGGAATGAGGTGCTCTATAAATGAAAACCTATATACTATATACTCTTATATACTCAGACACAGAATTAATACATCTCTTGGGATTAAAAGCAGATGCCCACCAGAATCAGAACCTAAACCACAAAAGAAGAAAACTAAGGATGAAAAACAATTAAGATTAGGATGGGTTAAAGTGCAGGGTATTTGAGGAGCAATATGAATGTAATGGCCAACTGCAGCAGAGGGAGTAAAGAGGGCCCTGACTGTGTCACCACCTCCTTTGATGGATATTAAACAGAACCACCTTGAAAGGTTGTAGAGGAAACAATGTGCACGAGCACAAGATTTTTGCAAGAACCATTAGGTGGTGACAGAGAGAGGAGACTGGAGATACCAAGCAGTTGGTATAGGAGTTGCAAAACACTCTTAAGACAGATTTATAAGTGAGAAGAGGGAAAAAGTTTGAGAAATTCTAGAGTATTCTGATTAGTGTCTCCACAAAAACCAGTGTCCTTTGTGAACTCTGATGATTGGAGGAGTAATCTACAGTTTTACTCTGGACCCAACATGGGTCCCCAGGAAGGTAAACTTAGTTGCCAATGGGTCATATCATTTAAGCCTTCAATACCGTTTCAAGAAGCCTGTGTGGAATGGAAAGAATCACATGAAACCAGAATATAGATGAATCCAATCACATGCTATGAAAAGGAGGGAAATTTGAGAAGGTATTTGAGCTTACTCTCCAAGATTTAAGTGTTTGAGAGTTGTGATTACTTCATAGCCCATAGAATATTCTTAGTAAATATCTTGGTTCATAGGTCACAAGCCTTATAATCGGAATGTCTTTAAGAATAACTTGGAAGAAATTGTAGCTGTTAGGCTGCTGTGGCGGTTCACCAAAGACAAGGAGACATTCTCATACGCACAAACTCTTTCAGACCTCAGCAGAGGGAACCACTGTCATGGCCAACACCATACTCAGCAGTGGAACGCCAAACATCTGAGCTCAGGTGTTTTTATTGATTCAGAATGCCTCAGGTGCAGATCATGAGCAATCAACTTCCCCGCATACATCCAACAGCTGCAAACAATACAAGATTCCAAGGTCTAGCATCCCTTTTACCAACAGTGCACAAAAGCAATTTTTTTTAAACACAACAAAAAATAAAATTCCATAACATTTCCATTTTTCTGTATAAAACAATTGCTTTACCTTTACAATACAATTTAACACTATACTAGCAAAACTATTTACAAGAGGAACAATTTTAAGACTTCTAGTGCACAGTACCAAATGATACCAAACATCTATCAAGTTTTCACAGTGTCTTTGGACAGCAGAAAAACATTACCAATGTCCAATTATCTGGAATTCACTTATGATCTTCTAGACTCCTCCAAAGGGATTTTACCATTTCTCTAGCTCTGCCCTCTGCAGCACACACAGCTTGTCTTCCAGGCTCTGGCTGGCTCCCCTCCACTGCAGCTGCTGTTCATGGTGGTCGTCCCATGGTACTGGCGTCTCAAAAGCTGCTGGGGTCCCTTGCTGCAGCTGGGCTCCACCCTCACCAAGGGCCTTCCCGGCTTCTCAGTTCTGAGCCTCAGCTGTTCTCCAATGACCTCTTTATGCCTTCAAAACTAGTACCTCCTGGGTAACTATTACAGTACAAAGTTCAGCTACCAGCAGGAGATACAACCTTAGCTAGTTCTGGAAGACAGTTTCTGTGCGCTGACCCTGAGGAAACACTTTTCTGGTGGTTTGGTGTTCTTTTTCACCACCACTATGGGGAAACACACAATCCCTTCAATAGATCTCAAACACAGCATACAATGTAGCTATCAGAAAACTCAGTTTGTGGAACAGTAGGCTACCATCAGGGGCAGGAGGGAGCATTGGCTCCATGATCAGAAAAAGCAGTTAGAACCTTACTTTTTCCTGCTCCCAGCTGAATTCTTTATCTCTAAGGGCCTCCATTTTGTGACTTTCTCCTCGGAGCCTTTTTCCTCATTTATTTATTAATGTCACAGCGTTTTCTTGTCATATAGAGGCTTATTTCCTTTCCTCTTCCTTCAGGAGCCTTCAATTAATATCTTAATCTCTATCCTCTGGTAGCTTCCCTGAGTGTACTTTACCAGACTCTGTGAAGCCTGGAGTTTCTTTCTTGTTCTTCCTTGGCTCCACATTGGATTAGCGTGACTTCAGGCTCCAAGTTGCTGGTACCACTTGTAGCAATATGCCTATGGTGGTGGCTCAGCAAGGGGGAGCAGGAGGTATTTTCATAGGTGCAAGCTCTGCCAGACCTCAGCAGAGGTCATGGCAAGTACCATCCTGGAGAGTGGAAACCTGAGCATCTGAGCTCAGGTGCAGATCATAAGCAATCAATTGCCCTCACAAAAATCCAGCACCTGCAGACAATACAAAATGCCAAGGCCTATGCATCCCTTTATCCAACAGTGCACAAAACAATCATTTTAAACAGGACTAAAAATAAACTTCCACAACAAGAAATGGTTCTGTTGTGAGGCTAAACTGCTGTGGGAAGGCACTTGGCATAGTTTCTCACCAAAATCTCAACAGAAATCTCCTCTTTCCTTCTCTTGTGTATAGTTCTTTGAGTGTGTAATGAGAACCTTGAAGTCTTCCTAGGTGTTTCAAGAGTACCCTTTACTGCTACAGTTAGATGAGGGGTTTTGGTCTTCAGCTTGTAGAATTGCTAGACCCTCTTTGACCAAATGGAACATGTTGAATAATGTACAAGGAGACCACATTTTGGTGCCGCATGTAACCTGATCAGTAGGAAAAGTATTGTGTACCTTCTTTCCACTGGTTGTCTCGTAGCACCATCAACATTATAGAGTGTGACCCCTGGGTGTTCTTGACCTATTGGCCATTTGAAATAGTTTTAATTTGTACTGGAACAAGATGGCAATGCCTTAACAATTGCAACTTCAACATGAGATCACCAGTGCCATTTTAGTGCTGAGTAAGCAACAGAGCTGTGTCCTCTTATGTGAATGACATGGCTTCACTGTGGCCAAGTGTGATGACCCCAGGAGGTCACCATATATTTGGATGAAATTTTAGTTCTCCTGAATATTTTTACTGTAACTTCTTTTCAGAAAGAGTCTGACTTTAGCATCCAGCACAATATCAGACAGTTACACAAAGTTTAAAATTGTAAGTGTGAGGGTTTTCCTCTCTATCAGCATGGATATTTGACTTTCAGACATTCATCTGTATGTTCTAGAGGCTTCATTCTTTAAAATGAGGATTCTGTACAGCGAGAGATATTTCTTTATAGAACGACTTAGAAATAGTAATGTTGCTAGTCCTAGGATGCCAGGATGAGGACATTCAGGAAAAGAGAAGGTACTGTAGCTGTGACTGAGTTATGAAAGATGGAATTCATCACAGCCCAGAACACGAATGGAGTTTGAGTCTCAGAGGCTGTGTTGGATGTGGATAGCTATTTCGTACTTACTGCCTTTTCAGATAGAGCATCTCTTATCTTCCCAGCTCACATCACCTTAGTGTTAATCAAAGTTAATAGACTAAACAATAAATATCTGGACTCTCCAGAGACGACTGAGGAAAATGGGAGTCAGCGGAAGCTCTGCGTTGCCAGAGTAATGAGTGCTCCCAGTACTCAGGAGGCGGACACACTTCATGGTTTCTTTCTTCCTAACAGCAGCAAGACGCTGAAGAGTATTAGAGGAAGGAGCCAGGAAAAATTCTGCTGCCAGTCTGTTTCTGATGCCCTTGGAGCTTGAATTCCAAAAGGGATTCTGCACATTTGAAACTCTTATATGCTACAGATATAAGGACAAAACCCACAATAAAACATTGGGATAAATTTCTCAAAGGTCAGGAAGTGAGGATGGGGCACCCCCTTCTGTGAATTCATTCCGTGCTCTAAAAAACAATGTTGGTTCGCTTTCTTTCTTATTTCCTCATGGTTCCTGGATTGCTTCAGATCTACCCTTTATCACTGGGATTCCTAAGCAAGTATGAATTTTCTCCTAGATACATATAGTTAAAGGCATGTAGTTATGCATAATTTGTACCTATAATTTCAAAATCTAATTTTGTACCTGTATTTATAACTTATTTCTCATTTCTATGTTGATTGGTTGTATCTTACCACTTTTTTATTGAAAATAGATTTTTTATATAATATATCCTTACTATGTTTTTCCTTCCTTCTACTCCTCCCAGTCCCCCCACCCCTCTTCCCATCCAGATCCATCCTATTCTATTGCTCACTAGAAAAATGGGGTGGGGAGGTTCTAAGGGATAATAATAAAATAAAGTAAGATAAAACAAAGAAAAACATGTTAGAATAGTACAAAACAAATAAATAGAAAAAAAGAACTCAAGAGAAGGCAAAAGAAACAGATACAGACACAGAAACCCACTTGTTTGCACACTTAGGAATCCCATAAAAACACAAAACTGTAAGCCATAATTTTATGCAAAGCACCTATAGAGTAAAAAAGAAATAAAATAAAAATAAAAAACAAAGCCATGACACCACATTCTGAGACAAGAAACCTCCGTAGATGCAATTGAGATCATTTTCTGTTGGCCATTACTGATGGTCAGGCAGCCTACCCTTAAGAGTAGTTTGTTTTCCCTGTGAGACTCCCTTGGAGAAAATTAAATTTTCTTTGTCAAGTAGTTATCAACAGGAGATTGCATCTGGATTAGGGATGGGTGCATGTGTCTACTTCTCCTATCAGCTCTAGGGCCTCGTTTGATGCAGATCAATGCAGGCCCTGTGCAGGCTGCCTCAGACTCTGTGATTCCATATGTACTTGGATCTTGTCATGTTTATAAAACCTTATTTCCTTGGTGCCCTTCATCCCCTCTAGGTCTTAACTCTTTCTGCATCCTCTTTCCTCAAGGGTTGCTAGAGCCTTGAAAGGAGGGATTTCATGGAGGCCTGTAAGTTCTGAGGCCTCTCACTTTCTGCATATTGTAAGGCAGTATCTGTATTTGTTCCCATCTGCTGCAGGAGGGAGCTTTTCTGATGATGGATGAGCACGGCCATCATGAGTCTATGAGTCTAGCAGAATGTCATTAGGAGTAAATTTATTCCTACCTTTTCTTTTTTCCCTTCCCTTTCCTTCCCTCCCCTCCCTTTCTTTCTTCCCTTCTCTTTCCTTCCCTTCCCTTCCCTTTCTTTTCCTTTCCTACCTTTCCTTTCTTTTCTTCTTTTTTTCTTTTCTTTCTGAACAGTAGTATTTGGTTTATGCTAGATCCCTGGAGGTGCCTAGTCTCAGGTTGTTGATTGTCCAGGCAGCATTGTCATGGGTTCCATGTCAGGAGTAGTCCTTAAGTCAAGTCAGATATTGGTTGGTCACTCCCACAAGACTTGAGTCACCATTGTGCTAACATATTTTCAGACAGGACACCATCGTATATCAAAAGATTTATAGCTGGGTTGGTGTGTACATTTCAGCTTTAGTAGCATGCAAACTACCTTCCAGTACTGAGAACATGGTGAAAGCTCTAGGTAGGCATGTGGATTGCATCACAGTGAGGACATGCCCAACTCTCAGGATATAAAGGAGGCTCTCAGTTCACAGAGAAGGAGTTCAGAGAGAAGGAAAAGCTCAGAGAGTAGAAGCATGCTCTCAGGCTCTCAGCTCACAACAGCAAGAGTCAGTTTGAAGCCAAGCAGAGAAGTTAAGTTAGAAAAGTTGCAGGAGTCAGCCAGACTCAGAAGAGTTCATTCAGAAAGAGTCAGCTGCCTCAGAAGATCAGTTTGAACCAGCAGCTTGGAGAAGAATTTGAGTCAGAGCAGTGAGTGAGTTGAGTGGAATCACCCAACCAGAGCAGTCAGTTGAGTTCAGTACAGCAGTTAGTTCAGAAGGAGCTTGTCAGAGTGGCTCAGTTGGCAGTAAGTCTCAGAGGCTGAAGTATTCTATTAGATTGTATGAAGGCTGAAGTCTTCCAGTTCTAGGCTTAAGTTTAGATTGTATGGAGGCCAAAATGCTCCAGGGCTCCAGGACTAGGACTGGGGATTGAATTAACCAAAGAATTTGCCACTGAATCAATACTTAGTGTTGCATTTTGTCAGAGACCTTTTATGCATGAGGTATTTTTTTCTTTCAGTTTTTTTATGTGATGAACCATCCTTGTACCTCTTCAATGAAGCACACTTTATCATGGTGGATGATCTTTTTAATGTGTTCTTGGATTTGGATTTGCAAGTGTTTTATTGACAAATTTTGCATCTATGTTCATAAGGAAAATTGGTCTGTATTTCTTTTTGTATGTTGAGTTTTTAATGTGGTTTAAGTATCTGGATAATTGTGGCCACATGAGTTTTTTTTTAGTTTCTATTTGTTTGTAAGCTTTTTGTTGTTGGTAACCAGCTATAATTTTTGGTAGTAAGATAGAATTCAGGGTGCTATTTCAATTTTCTGGCATCTGTTGAGACTTGCTTTATGTCTTAGTATATAGTCAGTTTTAGAGAAAGCTCCCTGAGGTGCTATGAAGAAGATGTATTGTTTTGTGGGATAAGATGTTCTTTAATATCAGGTAGGTCCACTTGGTTTATGATGTCAGTTAGCTTCTATTTTTCTCTGTTTAGATTTTTCCTGAATGACCTGTATATTGGTAAGAGTAGGGTACTAAAGACTCTGAATACCAGTGTGTAAGTGTCAATATTTGATTTAAACTTTAGTAGTGTTTCTTTTACAAGTTTTGTTGCCCTTGTGTTTAGTAAAGAATTTTAATGTCTTCTTGGTTATTTCCTTTGCTGAGTATGTAGTTTCATTTCCTTTCTCCTGATTAGTTTTGGTTTGAAGTCTATTTTGTCAGATATTAAATTGGCTACACCAGCTTGTTTCTTAGATCCATTTGCTTGGAATAACTTCTTCCACATCCTGAAGTGATACCTGTCCTTGATTTGAAGTTGTGTTTCTTGTATGCAGTAGGAGGATGGATCCTGATTTCTCTTCCATTCTGTTAGTCTGTGTCTTTTTATTGGGGAACTGAGAACATTTTTATTAAGAGGTATCAATGAACATTGTTTGTGGATTCCTGTTATTTCATTGTTGTTGTGGTGGTGGTTTGTGTGTGTTTGTATATATGTGTGTGTGTTCAGTCTCTTTTGATTTGCTGTTATTTGTTCCTTGTGGTTTTGGGGTGTGATTGACCACTTTTTGTTGAGGTTTTCCTTCTCTTGACTTCTGTGCGGCTGGATTTGTAGATGTTTTGTGTCTTAAGGATTTTTTTTTGTTTTTTCTTTTCTTTCTTTCCTTTTTTTAAGGTGAAATAATAGTTTCTGTTTTGGAATTTTTGTTTCTGTGTTTAGAAAATCTAGTTCATGATCAATTTTTGTGCCATTCCCACCAATACAATTAATTGGGGGGTGGAGGTACTGCAGAGATGGCTTAAGAGTTAAGAATACTTGTTGATTCTGCAAAGGATCTGGGTTCTGTATCCAGCACCCACATGGTGCCTCATGAATATCTGTAACTCCAGTTCCACGAGACCCACATAGGCACATCACATACCAGGGTCTACATAAATACAAACTCTCAAACTCAACATAAAATATCTAAGTGTAAACATTTTTAAAACAATGCAGATGAGGTGGCAATTCTATTTGAGTTGCCTAAATGTTTGTGTTTTTAGTTGCATATTCTATATTTGCATTAATTTTTTAAACATATTTGTTTATTTTTGTTTTTCATGTGAATGAGTATTTTAACTGCAGGTATGTTTGTCCATCATGAATGTATATGGTGCCAACAGAGGCAACTCTAACCCTTAGAACTAGAGTTATAAACAATTGTGAGCCAACATGTGGGTTCTGGGAATCAAACCCATACCCTCTGGAAGAGAACAGACAGTACTTCTAACTGCTGATTTATCCCTTTGGCCCCTGTATGTTGAGCTTTAAATTTCTAAAATAAATTATAATCTCATGATTTCTAATGCTCAGCCACAGAATCTGCACAACTCCCATAATAATAGAGAATGCCTAACTCTCTCACATGAATCTTTTATTTCCTTGGAACTTGGTACCCTGAATCCTGTCAGGCTTGGTCTCTGTGATGCCTACAACCAGTTCCTAGCAATGGAAACAAAACCCCAGAGAACCTGTATGATTCCTTTGTTATTGTTCTTAACCAGATTGGCTTCCTCAATGCTTGTTTGCCATTGTCTATAGATTTATTCTATCAAAACCTGTAGATCTATATGTGTGTATGTCCAAGGTCTTCTTGCTGTGGTTATGTTGTGTCTGTCTTTTTGAGTTTTTTTTAAATTTTCCCTCTTACAGACTTTGATGCTTCTTTCCATAATATGAAGAAGAATTGTGGTTTTATTATTCTCTTTAAGTATTTGCTAGTCACTGGTTCTATGTTTATCTGAATCTGTGAACTCCAGTTTTCCTGCCTACAGTGTTGTCACCATCTTGTGTCTGGTGACTTCAGAGATGGAGCATGCCTAAGCAGGAATGATGTTCTGGCAATCTGTTTTGGAAATGTAAAAATCTTCATTCTTAATGATTGTCAGTGGCAGGTCAGGTTTTACGAAGCATAGTCTTTCTTGCAACTAGTCTCATTTGGCTCTAATGTTGCTCATGGCTGTGACTGCAAATGCACAGTCTCTCTGCCTCAGCTCCTGACTGCTGGGTTTACAAGTATGGGCATGCACATCCACCTAAACGATCTTTAACCTCCTTAAAAATATAATATCAGCTTTAACAAAACTCATATTCTACCTGTCTTTTGATCACACATTTTTTCCTACAGCTGTTAAACAACACCATTACCAAGAGTTTAAAGTTACAGATTCAGAGCTTACTCATGAACCAGGCCAACACTACTGACAGCCTTTATTCATAATCCTGCACTTTTAGCCTTTGATTTGACACTTCGTTTCACTAACATGCATCCAAATCCCACAGAGGGTGTGATGAGATTCAGCAAACAATTCAGATCAAAGCCATCAGTGTCTCCATTAGTGAAATCACAGCCTGACATCTGGAACCTATTGATAGGTTCATAACACCCAGGACAGTGATTTTTCCCAGAGTGAAACTTTGCAATGATTCTTTGTATGTGCAGAACCCACAATTTCTCTCAAGCATAAAGAATTTTTTTCTGTTGTATCTACCATGCCATTTTTAAGAGAAATTATTTCACAGCTATATATATGTATATGTGTTCTCATATGCACACACACACACACACACACACACACACACACACACATGCAGAATACACATTTATAAATGTGTGTATAACAAATATTATTAAAGAAAGTAGGCTACCCATTTGAGAGTGGGGCTGTGGGAGGGTTTCGAGCTGGAGGCTGGAGGAAAGAGAGGAAGAAAGGGAAGAATTGTAATGCTATTTCAATTAAAAATAATTTTAAAAGAATACTTATTTTTTTTCACTTGATCTTAGGCAAAAGGCCAAGAAGCATAGGAAGAATATTTATTTCTTTACAATTAAATACTTTAATCTGTATTTGTGTATGTATTCTTATGAAAAAGGACTGAAAATGTGTCAGCTGACTTGAGAGGGTGGTACTGTCCAGTGTTTATGGCGTGAGGAGAGAGGAAGGATTAACATAAAGCTGTGTTGTTTCTTTCTTGTAGATTATCTTAGGTGCTAAGGAATTAGAAAACTATCAGCTGAGATATCAGCACCTATGAAGGTCTATATTCAGGGAGCTCTTGGAAGAAAAAGATCGAATGTTATCACAGACAATTAGAATTTCCTCCTCCCTTCCCCATGGAATGTAGGTCATGACCTATATTAGGAGGCCTTGGATGTGTGTGAATGATCTAATCAGAATGAGGAGAAGGCTGGAATAGGTGCTAGGAAAGGGCTCACATGTGTACACTCCCGTTGTGCCTCTCTGATGTGGCTTTTACATCTGACTGCTTCAGCTTCACAATACCACGGACAGGACAGGACAAGGAAGCTGCAGAAGTAGCAGGCCATCAAAGGAGATGATGAAAAGACACATCCCTTCCTTGGTCATCAGGGTTTGCAGGGAGGAGACAGAGGGAAAGAGCTAAGCAGAATGTAAAGAGAAAATTATTAATGCAGAATTACTGTCAGTTCCTCTTGATGAATTTGTGTGGTTTAGCGTGAGCTAATGCAGCCCTTTCTTTATCCAGTGGCCCATCAGATTAAGAAAAAGAGCTGTTGTGTTATTCTCAGTATGTAGCTCTCAACATCACCAGATAAGTTGGATTTGAAAAAAAAAATTGTTTTGTCTTCGTCAAAGTGAAATTACAGTGACCTGTTCTGGACATCCAGTAGAACATAACTACCTTCTCATCACTCCCAAAACTGCCCGGTTTATATAGCTGTCTATGGATTATCTCTCTTGTCACGCACACTGGGAAGGAGGCTTTGTTAGTACCTTTGTAGATTCAAAGTTGTACAGTGAGTAATGTTTTGACTTATGCTCACGTTGTGTCTATATTTTAAATAAATATATGTTATCCTATTAAATAACACACTTTAACTGTGATTTTCTAGATAATAAATTAAAAACCAGACAGGAAAATCAAATCATACATTTGTCCAGTCATGGGATATACATGAGGCTTTTATCATACAACTAAACTCCAGGTATAAACGTCTTTCCTTGTCTATACACACACACACACACACACACACACACACACACACACACACACACACACACACATATAATTTGGGATGGTGCTACAATTCAAACTTAGGCATGCTAAGACATCTTTTCCTTTATAACTGAAGTAACTAGTGGTAGTATATTTTAGTTACACTAAATCTAAGGATTCTTTTTCTTTTCTTAATTTTAGGGAGAGTGGTGAATGCCTATATTAAAATAATCTCTCTATTCCTCTTCTTTGTGAAAGATACTCTGAATCTTGAATGATACTAGGGGATTGGCTTTCTTGGGAGCAAGAGTGGTGGCCCTTGTACTTGTTACTATTTAATCTTTTGTTTTCATTAAGTTTATGACATATATGATGCTCATTTCATTAAATACTCAAAGATAAAGTCTAAAATCCTGGTCTGTCCCAAGGCTCTGTAACCAATACTAAGCCACTACATGTGGGAATTAAGATGATAATGCATTTATGTGTGAGCTAGCTGCTTTGTTCTGTATCAAGGTCACCTTTATTTTTAGAAGGTGTTTTAAGAGTGCAAGTGATTTAGATGGTCATTTTGGTGACCTTTGAAATCATGAAATCTAATGCACTGCTTGGGATGTAAAGCGAAGGACTGTTAATCCTCAAGTCTCTGCTTAGTAAGACTTCCATTCAGTTGCTTCCCAAAGAATAGACTGTACAAGCTACCAATCCAGGATTTCTTCACACCTAATAGTGAGAAGATTAGATTTGCTATGTTTTTAAGAAACTGTTGTGGATTAGGAATGAAATTTGTTATCATTTAATCATTTATATTTTTGGTAGAAGAGAAAATTATAGGATTAAAATAAAATAAATATCTCATGTTTCATTTTTGTTGCTATTACAAAATACCCTCACAAAAACAGCTTTAGGAAGAAATACATATTTGGTTTACATTTCCAGGTAATAGTCCATCATTGTGTGGAAGTCAGTGCATGGACTTGAATCAGCTCGTCACACTATGAACAACATTAAAGAGAAAAATGCATGCGAGCATTCTACTTATGTTCAGTCCTCCTTCTACATGTATACAGTCCAGGATCCCTATCCCCTGTATAGGGAATGGTACTATCTATAGTAGGCTGGGTCTTCTCAAATCAATTAATTACCTAAACAACCATCTATAGATATGCCAACAGGCCACTCTGATCTACACAGTCCCTCATTAAGACTCATACTAGGTGAATCTAGACTGTGCCAACTTGGCAATTAAAACTGTTAGGTACTATTTGGATTATACTGTATGTTTTAGCAAGACTAACTGATTGAAATACATTTAAAAATCCAGTTAATTAGTTTGTGAGTTTGTATCATTTGAAGGTTGTTTGAGCTCTAGATTCTCTTTGTTTTTTTAGTTTAAATTAACTAAAATGACAAGGTCTGACTGAGGCAATCCTAACCATTACCAATTCATTGCCCACAAGAACCTGGAGCTTATATTAGTGACATAGGACAAGGAATAAACACAGGGATAGGTTTTCTAAATATACTGCAGAGACTCTCCTGACAGACACACATCTGACTTCTGAAATGGGAATATTCTTTTTTCTTTATTAGATTGTGTGTGTGTGTGTGTGTGTGTGTGTGTGTGTGTGTGTTTTGTTTGCTTTTTGTAATTCCGTATACCACACGGGTTCCTGGTGCTCTTGTAAGTCAGTGAATGAAGGGTGCTGAATCCCCTGGAACTGGAGTTACAGACAATTGTGATCCACCATGTAGGTGCTGGGAACGGACCCTAGTCCTCTTCAAGAACTACAAGTGTTCTTAACCACCGGGTCCTCTCTGGAGCCCCAGGAGGAGACCTTTTACATTTTGTTGAAGCTCCTATTTTTATTTTGATGTGATATAATTGTTTAGAAATTCCATGAAATGTTCTTTAGACAGGCTGTTAAAAAAAATAAACCTTTTTAAAAAAACATATTTGTGATTTTTTTTTAGCAGATTTAGTATTTGGAACTACATAATGATGCGAGTGCAGTGATAGTGCTTTAGCGATGCGTATCATGTGACCTACGATATGGACTGCCTCTGTGGTCACCGCATGCAATGTGCTCTTTTCTTAGGTGTTGAGATGACCATTCGCCCCCCCCCCAGGTACTTTCTTAAGAGGACATATGTGGTGCACAGTGCTAGCCTCTTGCCAGACTATGCTTTGTCCCTTTCTTTATGGAGTTTACCATTTAAAAAGTAACATAATCTCCACCCTCTTTCAATTTTATTTAAGGAATGATGTTTTTATAAAAAACATAAAACGACTCATCTTTACTTGTAGTTTGTCATAATGAAAGCTTGAGTGTAGTCGAGGGCAATTTCAGTAAATATTCGCCAATGTAGCTGTAGGAGAAAAGCTAGACTGATTTTAGAAAATGGTGTGCTATTAGCTTTATCCCCTAGTAGTCAGAGTTAATAACCTTGATTCTCTTCTTTTTTCCCCCCTCTCCTCAGATGTACATCCAGACAACAACACTTACTGTCTCCATGAGTTTAAGTGCTTCGGTGTCTCTGGGAATGCTCTATATGCCCAAAGTTTATATTATAATTTTTCATCCAGAGCAGAATGTTCAAAAACGCAAGAGAAGCTTCAAGGCTGTGGTGACAGCTGCTACCATGCAGAGCAAACTGATCCAGAAAGGAAATGACAGACCTAATGGCGAGGTGAAAAGTGAACTCTGTGAGAGTCTTGAGACCAACAGTAAGTCATCTGTAGACTTTCAGATGGTCAAGAGCGGGAGCACTTCCTAATAGATGTACGTTGGACATTCTTCTACTAGTCTCGGGGACTATGCTACACAGTTCTATGGGCATGTGGTACACGTACCCCAAGACTGTCACAACAGAGAGAACCACTGATGGGAGTTAGATGTAGACAAGCTGAGTGGCTGTTCCAAGTATACAAACTACCCACCTGTTCTCTTTAACAAAGAATGGCAGTTAGCTCTTCCTTTGAGGTATCGTACAGCTTAGCATTTGGGATGATGTTTCATTTACAAAATTCATTTATGAAACCTAGGAACTATCCTACAATTTTGCTGCTTCAGTATTGGATACTCTTTATTATTTAATTTATCAGTGATATCTGTGGATTGAGGTACTCTAGATCTTTCACAGATAAAAGACAAGTTTTTGGGGTCTTTGGGAAATGAGAAAAGAGTTAGTTAACACGTATAATGGAGTCATCGTAAATACTTGGTTCTCCCATGCACTCTCTTCTTCTTTTGACTCCCCTCAATTTTTCTTGAAAATGTTGATTACAAATAAGCCCTGCAAGCCTCCTGGCCCTGACAACAGAGTCTTTTCTAGAACTTTCCTCACCTTCCTTTCTCTGCTCTGTAGTTGACCCAGAATCATCATTATGGTAACAGTACACTGACACCGAGGACAATCCAGTAAAACTTAATTAATCAGTTAAGACTCTCTTGGTACCATAAAAAGGTATCCAACAAGTTAGATATTTGTATTGTAAAGATGCCAAAAGTAGAATATAAAGAAAGTTTCATTTATATTATGTGGTTGCATAAACAAATCAAAGAGAAATAAATTAAAGCCGAAGTCCTTTCACTAGAATGCTTCTCAGAGTTTTGGGTTTGCCATATTGTAAGTCTATAATAATTAAGGATAAGTGTTTTTGTCAGTGTTGCACATCTGCAATTCCAGGACTTAGGAGGCCAAGAAAAGAGGATTGTGAATTTGTGGCTTGAACTATATAGAAAGACTCCATCTTGGAAAAATATGAATATCCAGAAAGATAAATACTCTCTTCCCCACAAAATCCTTCATTGGGCCCAATTCCCTGCTGCGATTTTTTGACATTAAACACTGAAGAAGACCAAGAATTGGTTGTATTTGGCTTAATTACTAAAGAAATGTATAGTTTCCACTGGATTATCAGAACTTCTTCTGAGTTAAGATACCTAGATATCCATGTGAACACTGCATATTGTAATATGCATAGAGATAATCTGAGATATACCATGCTGAGTTAAGCTCACTAGCTTAAGGGCTGCTGCCCTGGCACTCACCACAGTCCGAGGACCTGAAGCATATTCCGGGACCCACACTGTGGAAGGAGGGACCAACTCCACAAGTTGAACTCTGACTTCCACATACACTCTGAGCTACACATGCACGTGGGCGCACACACACACACACATACACACACACGCATACACACATGCGCACATGCACACACACGCACACCACCAACCACCACCAACAACAACAACAACAACAAACAAATAAATAAATGTTAAAAATATTAAATAACTTAATGGCTTAAGTCTTCCTCAGGAGCCGTCATGACTCCAGGAAGATTATCTGGTAAAAGTCTTAGTCACCTTTAGAGAAAGAAACCTTGGAGCAACTCCAAAAGCCTTCCCACACAGACACCATCCTGTCTGAGAGCAGCCTTGTGAAGCTACAATCGCAAGTGCGCACAGTGGGGTTAGGTTTTAGTAGCAAATACTTATGGTCCCCTCCCATGAGAGATACACCATTTACCAATGACAGACTATCAGCAAAATGCTGATGATTTGGAGACAGAATTTTTCTGCTTTCCACCTAGAAAGCATCATTATAGGGATTGAAACCCCACACACACGCCAGTAAGCTGCTCTTGGCACTATGTACTTTCAGCGTTGGCACTGGGAGCATGAATCACCACAGTCTGCTGCCCTACCTGTATTTTTGTAACAATCCAGAAAAGGACACAATGGGGTTTTAGGTGGGAACAGCTAACATTTTGTTGGAATGAACACCAATCAACCCCAGGCCCACCTAAGGAAAATGGTGGGAGGAAAAATCAATAGCGTTTTCCAACCCCATAAAGAATAGTTTCCCCTAAAAGGAAAACACCTACTGTCAATAAGCACCAGTCTGGCTGTGTTCCTTATTATTTTCTGTGGATGTTGAAATGGAAATTATACAACCTGTACACATTTCCCTGGTTTCTCTAAAATAAAAAAGAAAAATTACAAACATGAAGGCCATTAGGAGGATGAGTTTATCATACCCTGGAGGAGTTAAAATTCATATTTGGAAGGTAAAGGAAAGTAGAAAGAATGAATCAAGATCATGCTAACTGCTTCCAGAATGAAAGTCTGGGCTGGGGTTAATATAAGAATATTTGAAATTAAAATAAATAGCAACTTTTTTTAGCACACATATACCCTTTATTATAGTATAGGGAGTATCTTGGTAACTGTGGGTACTAATCTGTTGCTGGAATTTTTTACTCTGACTAAATAGTGATACATCTATCTATGTATACATATACATGCAATGCAATATAGCTTCTTGTGTTCAGAAAAATCATTTTAAGATTTATTTTAATATATGTTAAATACATAATATATTCACTCATACACACGTGTGTGTGTGTGTGTGTGTATGTGTGTGTGTTTGTGTGTGTGTGTAATGTATATGAGTGAATGCTATGTGTAAACAAGGATGTCCCTGGAAGCCAGAAGAGGGCGCCAGATCCCCTGGAGACAAAGTCACAGGTCCTTGGCAGCTGCCAGACCTGGGGTCCTCTGAAAGAGCAGCAAGTTCTTAAACACTCAACAATCACTCCAGCCTCAGACCGCTCATTTTTAAAGCGAATTATGGATTCTATCCCAGACTTTTATGTCATACATCTAAAATTTCAGAAATCAGCCTGGCGGTGGTGCCACACACCTTTAATCCCAGCACTCAGGAGGCAGAGGCAGGCGGATCTCTGTGAGTTCAAGGCCAGCTTGGTCTACAGAGTGAGTTCCAGGCCAGCCAGAGTTACAACAGAGAAACCCTGTCTCAAAAAAAGCCAAATAAATAAATAAATAAAAATTTCAGAGCTGAATACAGCATGTTTAAGGAATGTGAAGTTAGAAAGCAAACCAATTTCCTACCTTTGCCTAATAACTGCATTTCCTATGACAGGAGATCCTGTTGTCTCAGAACAGAAGGGGGATGGGAACTTGCACAAGTTTTTCCAGCATTAGCTACTGCTCTATTTGTATTTCTTACGATGTATTCAGTAACAAGTGATGAGAACAGTTGCCATTTCCTTGGCTTATGAACACAGTGTGGCAAACCTAAGGAAGTTCATTCTTATTTTGCCCTATTCAAACCTGGCTTTCAGAAGAGCATATGCACAAACGAAGGGAGTCGAAACAGTCCCCCTGTTAGTCTAGTTGCATGTCTTCAGTCCATTTGGTCCACAATACTTCTGAAATGATGATTTGTTACCTGATATTCAGAGTCAAGCCTAATTGTCGCTTGCTTTTTATTTCCTTTTCTTGAAAAAAATATTTCCTTTCTTCCCATAAAATACCCTCATTACAGATTTTCCTTCCTCTGTTCCTCCAAATCCCCCCACCCCCCTTCCTCTTTGGATTCACCGCCCCCCCCCCCACCTCCCTTCCTCTTTGGATTCACCGCCCCCCCCCAGCACTTTTTGTCTCATTAGAAAACAAACAGGCTTTTAAGGAATAATAAAATAAAACACAGTAAGATAAAACAAAATTAACATATTGGACTAGGACAAATCAAAAGAGGGAAAGGAGCCCAAGTAAAGACACAATCAAGACACAGATATTGAGGCAGAGATGCACTTATTCCCACACTCAGAAGCCTCAGCCCCACAAATCACTAAACTGGAAGCTATAACATCTATGCAAAAGATCTGTAGGCTAAAAAGGAAAAAAAATTAAAATAGACACACACACACACACACACACACACACACACACACACACACACACACACACAGACTAGGAACCCAGGGTAAAACTGAATAGTACTTTTCTAAAAACAATAGTCAACAAAATATCTCCTAAAGACATTCTTCTAGATTCATGATCAGTACTTGTTCAGCCATCATCATAGAGCCTTCCTCCTGCAGCAGATGGGAACAGATAGAGACCCACAGTCAGCCATGATGCAGGGACCTTGGAATACTCAGCTCTATGTGGGATGTTTCCATCAAATCCTTCCCCTCAGAGCTCAGGGGACCCCAAGTAAGAGAATGGGGAAAGAGTGTAAGAGCCAGAGGGGATGGAGGACACCAAGGAAACAAGGCCCTCTAAATCAACAGGATCCTCACACATATGACATCACCAAGACTATGGCAGCATGCACAGGACCTGCACAACAGTTCTGCACCAGATGGGGCCTTACAGCCCAGTCTGCTTTTTCAGATTAACATTTTGGCTGAATTTCTCATTAGATTTCTACTGTATGATTTGAAATACTACTTAACATGTTCTAATAATATTATCATCAGACCGTCATAGCAGAATTTGAACTTTGAAATTATATCAGCAAAGTGGTTATTATACACTACTAACCTGTCCTAATTTGTCTTTACAGCTTCTTCTACCAAGACAACATATATCAGCTACAGCAATCATTCAATCTGAACAGGGAGGTGACACTGTCTGGAAAAGGGTGGTGTGTGTTCTTAAATATTGAACACAAGACTGCAAAAGCTCACTCCTGGAGATCTCCATAGACTACAGTCAATCAGATCAATAGTCTTGTAAGGAACCAAAATTAGCCACGAGCCAAAAGTATCAATATTGAAGAGCAAAGAAACCCATTTTATACAATACAACCAATGAGTGTCAAGCTAAAGTATTGCTTACTTGTGAGCAGTTAAAAAAAAAAAATCTCAAAAGGAAAACTAATGTTAGCTTGTGAAAAAAAAATGCCTTTGAAATAAACCATGTCTGATGTTATTCTTGTAAGTATTTTTCTGTGATTGTGAGAACTCCCGTTCCTGTCCCACACTGTTCAACTTGTATAAGACTCTGAGTCTGTTTCTTGTAATGGCTGACCGGATTGAAGCCCTGGGTTGTGCTACAAAATAAATGCAATGATTGACGCATGCAATTTTTATACAAATAATTTATTTCTAATAATAAAGGAATGTTTTGCAAATGTTGAGCATTGTTTTGTTCCAGTTTTGAAACTAGGGGTAATTTCCTCTTCCTAGTCTTCCCAGTAGGCACTGATGCTGGTTTTAGATCCTTGCCGTGTCCCCTGCTGATACTACCTCCTTCACAAACATCATTTTGGACTGTTTGTGTTTATGAGAAGAATTTTATTACTCTACGAAAAGGTATTATTTGTATGAGATTCTGTAAATACCTTTGATTCCTACAGTAGATTTTCACAGCAACTGTTTGTATGAAGAATGAAGTTATAGCTTGGCATAAATATCTTCAAATTGTTATAATTGATTAATGGTGAGTTAAACTTTCCTTTGGAGAATAAACCGTGAAAAATTTTACAGAAAAATGTATCACCATATGACCAGATTGCTCCATATTAGTTCTAATTCAAGACTTTTGCATACTGAAATATTCCCTGCTGTGTGATATTAACCTTCTCTCACCTGGGCCTGGCACTCACCGAAATCAGTAGTGTAATGGGCCTCAACCAGGTCATTCTTCAAAACCCCAAATTAGCATATTTATTCCCTTGACATCATTAAAGAAACCTCAGTTCAGATAACATGTCAATGAGTTCTTATTTTCCAAATGAAAACATTCATTGGTTCATAAAACAGTATAATTAAAGAGAGAGGAAAGAGGAAGCCTGCCTGGTGCTAATAAACCATGCTGGGGCAGATAGAGTCTGTTAACAGCTTTCAAGTCTGTGACCACTTCTGTCCCAGGTTTCTCTATTTTATTCAATCCCAGACATCCATCAAGTCAACGGGACCCTACAATCTGTTAGTAAATGTTCTCTATGCTGAGAACGGCTCATTGCTTTCCTTATAGATATAAAGAGCCATCTCTGTAGTTCCAATCCAGATATTAGCAGTCACCATACAGGCTCTTTTCTACATAGAATCATTTTCTAGATCCCCAGGGAGACAGCTGCAATGGACAGAAGGTAGTGTGTAGCAACTGGCTTCTCGAGCTTCTCCAAATATTTTTTTTTTTTTACTTTGCAGGTAACATTTTAATCAAAGAATAAAAGCATCATTCTTAAAGATCTGAGCTAGGGTAAATGCAGTTTTATAATCTAAATAATAAATACTCTCGTGTACTTTCTAGACAAGACTTTGACTGAGACAGACTTTGTATGTTTATTTTATCATTACATGTGACTTAGGACCATTAGAGATACTAAGAAATTTTCATTTTAAATTGGCCAATAGTGAAGATTTTTATGATTCATTAGATGTTTTTACTTAGTTTGACTAAATATCCATGTTTAATTGAGAGAAATGGTTGATTTTAATAATACTTGCAGGGAAAAACTTAAGTACTTTTCATGTATTGACTGACAGTAGTCAGGGAAGATTTCCATGACTGGGTGAGAGAGAGCAAAGTTAGCTCTCAGGGCAACTGAAAGTTTTTATTATTTTTACATTAAAATTTTTATGTTTTAGAAAATATGAAGCGTAAGTCATGCCATTTCAAAATTGTTATTATTATGAATTTACCAATGGGTTGGTTTACCTAAATATGGTCTCATAAACAGTTGATACATGTTTGGTTTTATGCAAGGTCTGTTTTAACCCACAATATCATGCATAATGGTTCTAAGGAACTTGTACACACCTATCATCTCCTCTAATTCTGCTTCATATGAACTGTCTCCTGTAAAACACAGTCATCCTCTCAGCAGGGCAGCAGAAAATTCCAGAACTTTCTTACGGTAGAAATTAGAGAATTCTACCCTGAACTGTGGTTATTTTTGAGGATTTTGCTGTGGGCTCAGATGGAGTTATAGGCTGGGCAGTGATAGTACGCTGTGAGCAGGATTTAGCATGTGTTTGGTAGTGGTCCATAAGACCCGTGATTTAAAATGAACTGCCTGTGTCCCATAGATAAGCAAATGCAAACTTGCACGAAAAACCCCACAGTATTATATTCTTTAGAATTGACCTTGTGTTTTATTCTGGACAAGAAATGTCACATCTAATCTCAGCATGCCAGAGGGAATGCTAAAAATGTAGCTTCAAGTAATATTCAGCAAATGTCACTTGTAGACAATGAGAGATGTATTAGTGTGACCTTGGGCCGAGTCTGACCTGAGTGTAAGAAAAATTAGCTTATAATAGGGAATACTTGGCTTAAATCAATGATAGTTTGCCTCAAACTAATTCTGTTTTTTAAGTAATTTAAACTTGAGGATAAACATTAAGATAGAAATAGGGATTGCAAGACTAACTTAATTTGCTGTGTTTGTTTGTTTAAATCTTTACAAAAATTAACATTTAAAGTTAACACAATTTTGCTTCTTTTCTTTCAATTACTACAGTACAAAATATCGAAGAGGGGCAGATGTTTTGTTAGGCATATCTTTTTTCTGCCTTTAACTTGGTATTCTACATATTTACTGACACTTTGACACCTGCAATGATAACAGTCTCTTTCAGTGTGTTTAACAGCTCAGCATTTGTGTTTCTTCAGAACGTGGGCAGGAGTGACACCTCAGGCTTCTGTTACGCAGTCATCGTGTTTCCTGAATTGTATTTGATATCAGTATTTGCATCCATTTTCTGGAGTGAGATAGGCGAAGAGACAATGCGGGTTGTGAGGGAGGATGAGTGGGAAGTAACTCCAAGAGACATCACGCTCTAACCTGAGGGCGGGTCTCAGAAGTGCTTCTTTTTGCCTCTCATGGCCATCGCTTAATGACAGTAAGAGTAACGAAGACAAAATGCAGCTCAATCATAGGAAACGATTTCCTTTAAAGGAAACCATACCCCAGATGTTCAGAAACTCGCTGACTGACACTCGTGGAGTGTCTTGTTACTGAGAGAGCCAATGCTGTATTATTGTATGTCTTTTCTGTCCGCACCATAATCTTCAACGATGGCATAACTTCACCGCTGCATTATCTTTATCTCATTTAATACTCTACTAGTCATCCTGAATAATTTCTCTCCCTCTTAAACTCCATCTGTGATTAATATACAGTCGTCTCGCACCACATTTGACTTACATTTCTGCTTCCAACATGATAAAGATGAACAAAACCAAGTTTTACTAACTAAATGCATATTTTTGTGTTTGTCTACTTCTAAGTAGTTCAAGAAAAGCTGACTTTTTTGATATGAGTATGACTTTTCAGTCTCTAAATTACTATTTCATTTGTTTTGAGATTACAGTATAATCGCATCATTTTCATTTTCCATTTCTTCTTTCCAGACTCCTCTTTGCTCTCTTTCAAATTCATTACTTTTTTTTACATTGATTGTTGTTGCATGTGTATATGTGTGTGTGTGTGTGTGTGTGTGTGTGTGTGTGTGCATGTATATTAATTATTATATCATCGAATTAATGTTTCAGTTGTGAAGTAAACACCTGTAATTATCCATGGGTTAAAACCTACTAGGTAAATTCACTAAGTCTTAGGATGGTTTTCACATCCAGTAAAACATGTTGCAGTGTTAAAGTATAATACTAAAAATGTTTTTAAAAGTTTATAACAAAGGTTAAATGAACAAGTCAGAAATTGTATTCACCTCATTACCCTGCAAGGGAATCGATAATATGGTAAATCTAGTATAAAAACATTTGAGTCAATACTAATGTATATGTATTATGTAAAATAAATGCTGAGATAAATGGGAGGGCTTTAGATCTGATTTAATGTCCAATAATAGGATAAACTGTTGTCACTGAGGTCATTTATTTCATTGGGCAGATATGTCTGATTTGTGCTGGGTGAAACCTTTTACTTTACTCCTCTACCTAGATCGATGAAGCAGCTCGGTTGAAAGGGGTCCCAGCACAGACCAGCACTGGAGGAACGCCTTCTACTCAGCTCCTTCCAGGCTTTGGCTAAGGTCTCTGATAAGCATGCATCTTCCTTGTTTTACTTCTAACTCAGTAAGAAATGGACAGGCCCCAGAATACAACTCTGTTTTAACTATTCCTTCTCAACTCTATCTCCATTTCAGAGTCAGGATTGTATGACATGGTAAGGACAATAACTGAATAAATGTATAATTGCCAGAGTTTTCCACAAATAATCTCTGAAGACACATCTTTTGTCCCCTGGCAGTTTTTCTATCTCATAGGTTTTCTATTTCTATATTTGTAGTATATTGCTGTGAGGAAGGAAATCAGTTTCTAAAGTGTCCCTGAAGATGGCATGCAAGAGATAATTCACTGTATGCTGATGAGTTCTGCTGTTAATGATTAACAAACTTTCCAAGCTAAGCCTTTCTTAGAGTTTACAACTGACATCTTGTAGGTAAAAGCAAGAATGAAGAATGATTCCTAGCCAAAGTGAAGGGAGAGGACCATGTGTGATAAGAGCTACCTTATTTCCCTACCAACACCCTAGCAGTTTATAACCACACATTTACCCTAACTTCGGCTCTGCAGAGCAAGGCAATAATGATGAATACAGAGGCCTGAAGCTCCATTTTCATATGGAATTCTTTTCTGAAGGGAGTACTAGTATCTCTGGAGTCCAAGAGTCCCATCTAGTATCTTTGGTAATCTCCTGGGGGAAGGAAGTAGAAGTAAAGAGAAAATGCAGAATTATCAAGTAGACGAAATGTGTCTTACTGATTTTTGTTTTACTACCCCTCCCCCCACCTTGTTATACTCTCCAATTTTCTTGTAACATTTGCTACCATCCCTCAAGTGGCTAATGCCCTCAGTGTATGTTCTAGGTTCTTAGAGATCCATATTTTTTTTTACCTTCATCTTCTGACTCAGTAGCTTTCAGGGTGCCAACAGCCCAACTCCAGATAACTGTTTTATACCTTTTGTTTCTTCACCAAATATTCTCAGAAATATAAGGAGCCATTCTAGAGGTTCTTAGGGAAATAATTGAAGCTGGATTTTAAACAATATATTTTACTATTATTAAAGTAATATATTCATTCATTTTACTCAGACACAATGTTACAGACATTGTGTACATGCTGAGAACATAGCAATGGATCAAAAGTCTATCTGCACCTATGACCATTATATTTCAGCTGAAGAGAACAGAAAATATGAGAAGTGTAAATAAGGTTTGGACAGTGATAAATATTGATAAAAACCATAAAAGGAAATGGATAAGAAATGAGTAAGTAACAATGTGGGGTAGTGGCTTGGATTGGTGTTTCAGGTTGGATGACCAAAAAGAAAGATATTTGAGTGAAGTTCTGAAGGACTAGTGTTCAATATTCACAGTGTCTTAGTGAAGAGAAATTTGGGGAAGAAGAGCAAAGAGACAGAGGTAGAAGACATTCCAGACCGACAGTTTGCAAGAGCAGAGTATGCAATTTTAAGATTTTATATTTCATTGAAAAACTCGTAACTTTTGCCTTTGTGGGTAGAAACCCAGCAGAGGGTTTTGAGCAAAGAGGTGACATGAGTCTTAGTTTTAAGTGAGTCCTGCTGACTTCTATGATGCAGAGGGGTAAGCTACAAGAATGCAGTGGCAGAAACACAGACTTCTCTTAGAATCTGAGGTCATTGATGAGAATTGATCATCACTTAAGGGGAGAAGCAGGACTCGTGATGTAGAATGGTTTAAACAGGGTACATTTGACAGGAGATCCCACTGGCTTGCTAGTGAATTAGAATACTTGGGGGGCAAAGGAGGACTTCTGGGCGTTTTATGTGTCGGTGTAAAGATTGAATTGCAATTAGTGAAGATGGGTTAGACTACGAGGAGCATGATCTCAAGGCAACAGTGACTACTACAGTGTGAATGCCCATGGCCACGCCTCTCTTTGGCTTCCCATTTGCATTAAAGGTGCATGAATTATTAATTTAATAACTCCAGAAACCCTGGACCAAAATTTCAGGTCATGGAAGACAATGAGGACAATCAGTTGTTCCCTCTGAGTCCTATATCAACTCTTTTGTATTTATTTTAAAATTTGTTTTGTTGTTTTAGTTGTTACTGATATTTTTGTTTTGTTATCTCCCCTAAAGCGCCTGAGAGGCTGTGGGTCGACTTTGATCCCTACATTTCTGTTTTCTCTTTATCATCCCAAGAAGGTAAGTGGCTTTTCAATAAGTTTATCTTCCTGAAACAGAATATATGAAGGAGATTGTGCCTGGTGTCACGGTATCCAGAGCCTGCAAGAATGTATCGCTGACTCGCTGTCTGATCTTGTACACAGTTCCTTGTCTCTCAAGGGCCTGCCTAAATTTTCTTCCATCGTTTCACCCATTTAATCGTTCACTTTTTAATTCTTACAATAAGGGTAATGTGAAAAATTATTATATATTAAGTCCTCTCATTGAGTTGTCTGTAAAGAATGTCATTGCCTACTAGACGGAGAAGGTAACAATGCATCTAATAACAGAATTTGCTTCAATGATATTAGCAATAATTATAATAGGTGAAATTATTAGCCACTTACATTACACCGTGCTTCCAAATTATCTTTACAACATTTCTTATCTTTGGGGAGTACATTTAATCTGAGGAATATGTATTGGGTGAATTAAAGTTAGTTGCATATTTCTATTTGATTAAGTGTGTTTTGTTTTTTTTTTATTGAGCTTCCCCTAATGAACAGTTTTTTGGATTCCACGCACATTGAAAAGACCAGATCACATGAAAGCCATTTCCATCATAGTCCCTGCTTTATTTGTTTTATACCACACTCAAAAGATTCTCAAACACAATGAAAGAAATTAGGAAACATAACAAGACTACTTGGGGAACTTACCTCAGCTTAGCATCAAGTTACCCTGGTTACATAATTATCAAATTTTAAGGTAATTTTATTCAGAGGCTTATCTAATATGTTTATAAAGGTGATTTTATTACGCCCCTGAGATGGCAAGCTGTATTGTTACTTTCATGCACAAATAGTTTCTTAGTTAACCAGTGCATAAATTTCTTCGTAAGATGCACTACATTATTATTACAATGTCATCTAAATGGGAATACAGGCCCTAACAACCAGTAAGACTCAATGTCAAATCATACACGAGTAATTGGGCCAAGAATAGAACCTCAAGATCCACAGTCTAGGTTAACATCCCTCTGCTAGACCAAGCTGTGCCCGGTAATTATCATTTAGTCTTAAGCATTATCACTACCCTGTGATTATAACTGGATCTAAAACCTTCTTACTATTTTTTAAAGAAGCTATGTGCATTCCTGAAGTCTATCATAATGTAAAATCTTGGCAGAAATGGACAATATAAAAGGGCTGCTGGTGACATACATTTTTCAGGTAAGACTAAGTCTTCTAGGGCAAAAAGAAGAAAGATGTTTAGAAATTCAGCTGATACTCAGTCCTGCAAGATTGAACTCAGCAATCAATTTTAAAAGGCAGGTTTTCAAACTGTTTTAAAGTTTTGAATGTCTAAATCTTAGCCTGTTATCTCCCCTCCTCAAGACACCCTACATTCGGACTCCTCTCCCTTCCCGCCCCTCCCCTCCCCTCCCCTCCTCTTCTCCTCTCCTCTCCTCTCTTCTCTTTTCTTTTCTTCTCTTCTCTTCTCTCCTCCTATCTTCTCTTCTTTCTCTCCCTCTTTTTCTCTCTATTACATTGGTGATAATTTCTAAGAAGTAAATTTATACTCTATTTACAAATATTAGACTCTGTTTACAAATCTATGTAAAGTAAAAATGTATAAATTGTTAGAAATCTATTTCCATTTTGTATATTTGGTTTTTGAATATGAACTTCCATCAGCAGAGGTCTGAGATCTAAAATACATAAGTCATGGGTTGTTGGGGTTGCTGGATAGGCACAATGTTCCATAATAATTTTATGGACTAGATCAGTGAAGCAGAACACAGAAGGGTTTACGGCCTCATGGGCTAGGCCTTAACTGGTACGAAGAAGCTGAAATAGCCTGTTGTAGAAAAACAAACAAACAAAACAAAAACCAAAACAAAAAACTTCACTTTTTAGAAAGTACCTACATACAAATATACACAATAGAATCTGTAGCCAATAGTGGCAGCTGTCTCCAATTGAAGATGGATTGGTCTTGTACTAGTAACCAACGAGAAAAGAATTTGGATGCCTTCTACTTGTTTAATTTAAGTGTATCGACTGCATACTATTCAAATACAATTACCATATTCATGGGCCTCATTCTGCACAAAGAAAACTGGAATCTTTAATATGAATAATAACAGGAAAATGTCATTGTGTACCTTCATTATTGCTGTCAGCTCCGGAAACATGGGGGTGTGTTAGGATGTATTTTAGCTTAATTGTCACCACTTCTTTTTTCAATCATTTTATGTTGTGAGGTTAGCATTAAAACCCAGAAGAAAATGATTCATGGTGAATTAAGTTAAATAAATGCTTCAAATTGCTGTGGACATGCAGTAATCACAAGGTTCAACTATGCTATGAAATTGAAATATTTAATGGGGGCATTTTATTTAATGGGACCATTTTGTTTAAAGGCTGAGCAAAGGTCACTTGCATGAGCACATGTTAAATGTTTTAAGCTTTTCGTTATTGGAAAAAAATTACAAAGATCACAGATCTGTTTTTTTTTCCAGTTATTTCTTTTTTTAAATTATGGAACTAATGACTGCTTCTGTTAACTGGTCCAAAAATTTGTGACTATCTAGTTCCCAGGTGATAGGAGATAACCTAATGCTATTGTTAAACTGCCTTTTAGTTTTTGTCTGTGTTGTACCCATAGATCAGCACATCTCTCTCGTCTCATCAGAGAAGCTTCTTTTTTGCAGTTAATGATGATTGACACAAAGATCCACAACTGTTCCACACGCAGAGATTAAGAAACGAGAGGGTGTTCATCCCTAAATGGGGCATCCCTACAGATCTATTCCCTACAAGTCTCAGGGATCATTGTGGAACATGGAGCAGAAAGCTTGTGGGAGCCAGGGATACTTACCTTAGACAGCAAAGCAGTACCTGCTGGACGTGACAGGGCCCTTGCCAACATGGGCTCACAGTGGTTGAGACTGAATGCACAAGACTTGCACAAGGTCGAGCCAGCCAAGTCCCAGAATGGATAGGGGAAGAGCTTGTGAGGTCCCAACCCTAGCTCAGGAGCTACGGGCAATTGATGGCTGCTGTGGGGAGAGGTTTCTGTTTCCTTTAGGGGTACTCCCTCGAGGAGCCTAAAATGCTCCTTTAATCAGTTCTACATTCATGCACAAACAGGCAGCATTAAGTGGGCTCAGCAGGCTTAGAAAGATTGTGATATATAGATATGTCAATAGTGATATGTATGCATATCTATCTATCATCTATCTATCTATCTATCTATCTATCTACTAAGAGAGAGCACATAAATTTGTGAGAGAAAGTGATGGGAGAGAAGAGGGAAGAATTGTAGGGGAGAGAGGTAGATTTGAACACAATACATGTATGCATAAAATTCACAATAATAAAAAATTTGTGAAAAATTCAAATACCTCTCTTTTAATTGACTTACAGAAAATACTTATTTTCCAACTGGACACTCTTTTAGGAAAGATTATAGCACTGTAAGTATGGAATGGCCTCTTCACCTATTAATATAACTGGCAGCATATTTTTAATCTGCATAAAATGTTCAATATATGTCCATACATGGTAATGGTTATCTAAACTAAAATTTGGAAAACCTTTACATGTATACGTGGAAAAGTGATTTTATAAGTTAAAAAGCATATAGAGAAGTGGATTCCTACATTACTTCTGTGCATATGTCAATGAAACCAACTTGTTCACCATTATAGAACGATCAGAAAAGCTAAGTCACGTGAAGTTAAATCTTTAAATCTCTAAACCCAAAACTAGCCCAAGGGACAGATGTGGTAGTGCACACCTTTAATCCCAGCATCCCAGAAGTAGAGGCAGACAGATTGTGGGATTTCGAGGTTGATATTGAGAATTCCAGGACACTCAGATTTAAATAGTGAAATTGTGTCTAAAAGAAATTAGCTCAAAATTAGCTCACAATGCTCTGGCTGAGGAGTTTTGAGGTAAATAGGAGATAGATACTTCAGAAACCACATAAAATGTCAACGTTTTAAAAATGAGTATTACCTAGTGATTCTCTAACAGTATTCTTGAGTATTAACTGTACTGGCATCAATAAACATGTAGTTTTAGAACATAAATTGGAATGTCTCGACCTACCAAATTAGAATTTTGTAGTTTAGGCATGAGAAACCTTGTTTTAAGATTAGTATCTTTGTGAGGCTGTGCTCAGTAAGTTTGACCGCCACTGGTGGCCAGAAGGGTTGCAGAAAATCCCCATCTAACTGTGGTCTGCACTCCTGAGCATCCATACCATGATGTGTCTATATGTCGTGTCTATGATACAAAGCAGAATTATGAATAATTACATTGTGAGGACTTTAACTGTTTAGAATTAGAGGAAAACGGTGTGTTGGCTCAGCATCTAAAAGCACACACTTCCCTTGTGCAGGATCCCAGTTTGCTTCCTAACACCTACGCTGGGTAGTTCACAACCACCTGTTATTCCAGCTCTAAGAGATCTGATGCTCTCTTTCAGTCTTCTTGGACACCTGTACACACACACACACACGCACACACACACGCACACATATAATTAAAAATAAAAGTAAATTAAAAAAAGGGTTTTAAATATTTAAGAATCATTAATTATATGATTCTAATGTGATATAAAGAGTTTTTTCTTGACTCATACCTTAATTTAAATATTATGTATTTACTAAACAATAAGAGTTGACCTCTCTATTCGATAAATATTAGGGTTACTTCTACTTTTCTAGCCTAGAAAGATAGAAAAAATGTTCCCCATCACCCCCTTCAGTAGCTATGCACTAAGGTACATAATCAGGAAGGGTCACCCTCCCACCAACAGGTAGATCATATATCTTAAACTAGAGTAAAAACAAATGAGCGGAGTTTACAATGTCATGGGTACACAGCCAAACCCATTATTTTTCACTGTTAGTGGTAATGATATTATGTAAAGAATCTACTTTATGAAAATTGTAAGTAATTTTTTTAGTTTCTTTTTCCTTGAGACAGGGTCTCTTTATATAACAGTCCTGGCTGTCCTGGAACTTGCTTTGTAGACCAGGCTGGCCTCAAACTCACAGAGATCCACTGCTTCTGCCTCCTGAGTGCTGGGATTAAAGGCCTGTGCCGCCACCGCCCAGCAGTGATTTTTAAGAATGAAATTTTTGACCTCTGTACACATCATAAGTTTAATGTCGTATCTCTTCTTGTTTGATAATATTTCTTCATGTTGAAAGTTTTTCCCTTTTTCTAAAATGCTCACAGAGTATATTGTTTCCACAAATAAATGCCTACATAGTCCTGACTTTTTTTTTTTTTTTTTTGCACTTTGCTTCTCTGTTGCCTAAAGTAAAGGTGACTGAGGGAGCAGAAACTCTTCACCGAGAAGCCAGAGCTCAACAAATGTCTCCGTGAAGACAATGGGACTTGTTAATTGTTCAGGCTCTAAATAAGTATGACATTCAGACACAAATTGAAGAGCCTATCACATCCTAGAGTACTCCAATCAAACTAATAGCTTCATATGTGCTCATAGTTGAAGAGAGATAGTAGTGTGTGTGTATGTATATATATATAGACATGAACTGAAGTTATTATGGGCAAGAAACATATAAAAGTATGTCTTAAATTTGAAGACTGTAGGAGAGCAAAAAAACAGGTAATTCCATACATAGGACAGACGGGTTCTCCTCTGAGGGACTGATTTCAACCCACTGGTCATGAAACAACGTCTCAAATGGTAGATGCATGTCCATCCTCTAGGAATGTTTTGAAAAAGTGTCTTTGTTTTAAAACATCCAACTATGTTTGATGTTTTTTAAATTATTAATTATTATTATTATTTTATTTCTTTTACTTTGGCAATGACTTGAGAAGTACTTACACTGTGACAATTATCCTGTCAAGGGCTGCAAGGAACACAGAGCAGTGAGGACAACAATTGAAGTCTCCACTGTGATGGACGTTAGAAGAAAAAGCTAAGAAGCCCTAGGAGGTCTCAAAGCGGGGTTACATTGCCTCTGTGAGCCTCTGGCCTGTGTGTACCTTTTGAAGTACATCATGTGGTTATTAACCTGACACTGACTAAGATTTAAAATCAGTTAGTGGGAACTAACTGGCACAGAAATCATCTCAGATAAAAGAGAAATCCATAAAAACATATCACTGATAGTGAGGTGAGTGAGCAAGAGACAGCCCAGTGTTTCTAGAAAATAATTTCACCATGTTTGCTCGCAAGGTTTAAACTCACAGCATTCTGAGGTAGGGCTCTTAGACACCAATGGATAAAATTCATATTTAGCAACAAAAAATGGCAACATTATGAAATGCAAACAGTAAGACATTAGTTTATTTTAATCGTCAGTCTCAATTATATGATTTTAACAATAAGCCACATAATTCATATTTAGGAATTCTAATAATCTGCCTCATATAAATTTTAGATTCCTCAGAAGTATGTATTTTTTTAATAATTTGGTCTTTTTTTGCCCTAATTTTCAGTTTTTTTAAAAATAGGGTTTCTCTGTAGCCCTGTTTGTTCTAGGACTTGCTCTGTAAACCAGGTTGACTTCAGACTCCAATATCCACTTGCACCACCCTAGTGCTGAGACTAAGTCAGCGCGCCATCACACCTGACTTTATTTTTGTTTTTAAAGATCATGATTGCCATTAATAAACAAAAGTCATCTCCACAGAGTTCTCGTGAACTCCATGTGGTTTTAGTTTAGCTAAAGCTAGGAGATGACTACCCAAATTTACTGGAGATCTCCTAGGACATCTGCTACCCGAATCCATGGGGCACCTTAATGCCTTCTATTCCTCAGCTCGCAAAGCAGAGAGCAAAACAGACAAAACAGGAAGCACTCTAAGTGAGTCTTACCGTCAGGTGCGCGCGTGTATTAAGTCCACAGCTTTCTGTTTTGATGTACTATGATAAGAAGAACAGAGAACTTTTTCCAGGGACTGGGGGGGTGTAACTCAATGGCAGCGCTCCTGCCTAACATACCACTGTCTCATAGTACTGAGCCAGAGGGAGGGAAGAGTGGGGTAAGGGGGTGATTGAAACAGAAACACATTGGAGTAGGGGGAGAAGGGGAGAGATTCTGCCTTGCCTGAACTCAGACAAGCAAATTAGTAACTACAAAGTGGTCCAATGAGCAAATAAGCATAATGTAGACGATATGAGAAGCCAGAGCAGAAGCTGGAAGGAAGCTCTGGGAACTGGCAGTGTTTGTACATGACCTCATGTACAATGATTGACTAGAAGGAGGGTTCGCAGAGTAGGGCAGAGTTTCTAATATGTATCAGTGCTTTCCCAGTGCTCCAGACAGAAGGAGAAGTTTGTGAACACACTCGGCTATTCAGAACAAAACTACAAGTCGAACTTTTTGAATGTTTATGTTTACTACTATCAGGATTCAACAGAAGGAGATCCGATTAAAAGTGAGTAAAGGAAGTAAAAGTTTTTTTGTTGCTTCACAAATCAAGAATCGGTTATGACAAACTTGCCAGATAGAAAGTTTTACACCCTTTCAGGTTGGAGGATGACAAGAGAGATATTTCATGGAGCAGGGCTTTGTTGTTTTCATTTGAGATCTTATATCCTTAGCCTGAGAAACACAGGGGTTTAGATGCTTTGAAGCTACAAAACATTCATTTAGCCTTTGGGCCTTGATTGCTTTATCTGTAAAATGGAAGTATTAAGACCTCCTATTTCCTGCAGAAGACCTCAGTGTTTGATAACTAATAAGAAACTAATAATAAAGTGTCTACAGCTCCCTGGAGGTCAGCCACTAGCTGGAAAAAGTGGATTATTACAGCGGTACTTCTTGAGCTATTGGTACTTACAGCAACCCCAAAACAAAATATATCATATCCTGTTGAAACTGCCCTTGGATAGGAGGAATGCAATTGTCCCAGGTGGAAATTGATTGCAGGGTATCTGTGAACATATGGACGTTTATAAAATGTATCTTTGGAGCCTGAAGATATGAGCACTATTTGTAGACGAGGTTGCTCTCACAGAAGAGGTAAGTGCAAGAACTCTTCCTTTTTAAGAACTTTTAGCAACACGGCATGGTAAGGATGGGAAAGAATTCCTTTTCCCTGTACAGTGTCAGCCACAACAACATTTGCCACTTTAAATAGGGAAGAGATTAAAATAAAAGAGTTTTTTCTCCCATTGGAAGAATTATTAGTATGATTGTTGAAAAATGCAGACATATAAACAACACAGATAACTGAATTTCAAACCCAGAGATGCCCTATGCATGATATTAAGTAAGTCTTTATAAGTCTCTCATTTAGGAAATGAGACTTACTGAAGCAGATCCTACATAGTGCAACCCAGGCTGGTTTATCTTGAGCAACCCACTCAAGAGCTTCAGTGGAGTAAGGGAAATTGCCAAGGCAGATCTGTTTATGAGGTGGTATTAGGCTGCCTCATAGTCTTTTCCTATAAGATCTTTTAAATTATCTATCATCTATCTATCTATCTATCTATCTATCTATCTATCTATCTATCATCTATCTATCTATCATATCTATATCTATCATCTGACTATCATCTATCTATCTATCTATCTATTTATCTATCTATCTATCTATATATATATATATCTATATCTATCATCTGTCTATCATCTATCTATCTATCTATCTATCTATCTATCTATCTATCTATCCATCTATCTAATATGATGCATGTGTGTATATGATATATAAAGCCAGAAGACAGCTTGGTGTTTTCAGTCTCCCTTCCAGCTTTACATGGATCCTGGGACTGCAGCTCAGGTCACCAGGTTTATTAGGCAAGCACCTTTCTCCCCTGAGCTGTCTCAGTCTCACCAGAAGCTCGCCATAAGCTGTTAACACCCGCACCTCAAACTCAACTTCTCTATGCAGCAAAGGAAGTTTGACTGCAAAGATCAATCAGGACACAACAAAAACTATCTGGCACTCTGACTTTCCCACAGTTATAGAAATAATAAAGATGTCTGGGAGATAGTTCTATTCTCTTATCCCTTAGGGATACATTAAAACAGAAGCCATTGCTTAGCTAGATTTTATTTGAGTCATTTTCCTTGCCCTTGAAACACAACTGAGGACAGGAAGACTACAGGTTTACCAACTAAAGAAGGGCTGATAAAAAAGTGACAAAGAAAAAGATGCAGGGAGACAATAAACTAAAAGTAACATTTGGGTCTTCTATTCTTGGGAAGCATTAAAAGATTAACTTAATAATCCCAGACCAGCAAATCAAAAGTGGGAAAACACACACACACACACACACACACTTTGCTAAAAATCAGAATGGCATCATCACCAGAATGTTAAATTTCAAGTACCTTAATAAGAGCATTATCATGTGACCTGGACAATTGTTGGAAGAATACATTCTCAGGATTCTCAGGGCCCAATCCAGATTTACTAAGTTTGACATTCTAGAATGGTAACTAGAAGTTTATTTTTAACATACCCTCCCGAGGAGCACAATTTATTTCCCAAGCTTAACTGACACAGAACAGTGTAGCCTGTGGCCATACAATCTTCCTGCTTTTCCAAAGTACATCTTTCCCTCTCCTCCCTTCCCCTCCCTTCCCCTCCCTTCCCCTCCCTTCCCCTCCCTTCCCCTCCCCTTTCCTTTTCTCTTTTTTTTTCTTTTTCTTTCTTGCTCTTTGTCTTTCTACTTCAAGCAATAACTGTTGGACTGTTGGCCCAACAAGGCATCATGAATAAAAATCACTAAGCCCTTGATGACCTAAAAGTTGAACTGCCATTGTGTTGAGGTACTATTTTTGAAGGGGTAGAAATTATTGTACACCTTAACATCTATTTTACCTCTATCAAATGTTTCCTTTTATAGTGATACATATATACCATACCATACCATATTATAATGGTTTCTAAGTATCTTAACTTTGCTCTAGAATAAAACAAAGGACATTAAGAATAGAGGTGAAAGTATATAGAACACACACTCAAGAAACTGTGAGAAGTAGCCTACAGCTGTTATCACTTCGGGGCATGGGATACCAGGTGTTCCCTTTCCCTTAAGGTTCTGTGGATATCCCTAAAGCTATACACTGTTGTCATTTACCTTTAGATGTGTATCCACTGATTGTTGCTTTGAGTTTGTATGTTTGTATTCTCAACACTGAGTAACTAACACTTGATCTTGATGGGAGGGATCCACTTGTTTTTGGTGCTGTCTTTGGTGGAGGGTGAAGGTGTATGAGGTGATCTCTTTGACTCCCTCAACCGGTAGGGACATTTATGTATAGATATTCATGGGCCATACCACTTCCTGTCACCATTGCATTAAAAAAAAGGTCTCTGTGTGCCCTAATAGAATGATTTAAGTAGCATAATTGTGATGTTTGCCAAACAAATGCTATTTCCCCCACATACCCACGGGTGGTTTTTCAGTTTCTTAAATTACTAAATATACGAAAATTGAGATTATATTTTTCAATTGCTTGAGCCCATTTACAGCATTCAGTACCTACACGTGGCTAGTGGATTCTGTATTTGGCAGTGTAAATGATGAACCTCACCACACCAGCTGGAGGTCTTTGAGAAAGACAAAGGAACAGAAGTGGCCAAAACTTAATGTTACTATCAATAAATCACATCCCAGGAAACCAACACTTGACACAGAGATTTTAACTAGTTTCTCTGAGCACAGGACAAGTGCTTGTGACCTGAAGATCAGTTAGAAGCAAACAGTATCCTGCACCCAGTCCAGTGTGTTCCAGAGACACAGCTTCATAATCACTCTCGATCACCAACTGCATTTCTATGCTTCAGAGTTCTGTCCTAAAATCGCAGAAAGAGCAGCTGGCTCCAACTCCCCACCTCCTTCCTCACCATGATACTCTCAAGCTATATCCCTATGTTCAGTCTAGATCCACTCATTGGTAAAGCCAAAGGCAAATATACAACTGAGCAACGGTCATTGTTTGATTTTTGTGAAAAAATGAAACAGTAAACAGAGAAAATAAATTCATTTAAGGTAAATTATAGTTACAAGAATTGATTGTCATCAGCTGCTAGCTTTGAAGAACACTGGATCCATTTCACCAGCAGTGACTTCTCTCTTTGAATGGTCTTGTTCCTAGCTGGTCAGTCAGTCAGATCAATAACAATGTAATTCAGTTGTTATCCTTATATCCAGAGCACAGTCTTTAAAATGCAAAACACTATTTCCCATGATCTTATTACCCTTTATTTAACATTTATTATGCAAGAACACTTCAGTACATCTTGTTAACAAGACTGCAAAACTTTGGAAATCTTGACCTAATGGTAATGGCATCAACTGACCAAGAGTTACATTTGATCAATCCTTGGTTTCTTTAATATATCTCTCTGCCAATGATTGTATTAATCCTGACCTATAACTTTGTCAACATTTAGTCCTAACTGGATCAGTTTCCCATACAGAAACAGGGAAAAGAAATCAAGCAACAACAGCAGGGCTTTGAGGATGAACAAATATCCTATTGAAATTCTGCTACAGCTTCTGAAAATGCTTACTGGATGTCTGAAAATTGCATTTCTAAATGTTATGGGCTTTGAGTCTTTCAACCATGTAATGAATGTATATTTTTTTCTCCGTTTATTTATTATTGGTAGAAACTGAGTGATGGACTTTTGCGCTGAAGCTCCTGTCCGTGTGTATTTTCATTGCTCCAGTCAGTGTTGTTATCTGACAATACAAAACAAGTTGCGTTAGGGCTGATAGACAGAAGCAACCCTTCTTTCAAAGAGTTTTCATCTGTCACCATCATTCCCAGTAAGATGCAGAGCAGGGGTGACAGAATGATTGGTTTTATCTGTATTTTGGTATATTTTTCTTTGAATGGCAGTCCCAGAGAACACAATTTTTTGAGATAAAATAACAAAACTGTGATTACTTCAAATGGCAGGGTCTGATGGAGGATTATAAATTATTGCCTGAAAGTGCCAAATATTTTAGACCCAGAGCTGAAATTGTGTTCTGGAGATTGTGCGGAATAACTGCTTCTCTGAATCTCTTTCTTCATTTAAGAGAATGAACTGTTTCTTGAAAATGGCAGGATGCCAAAGGAGAAATAAAGAAACCCTCTAAACACAAACACACACCCCAACAAGGTCAAAAGAAATTCAAGTAAAATTGACCATGTATTTCTCTTAACATTACTTGAATTTGCCAATGCATTTTTAAAAATGTGATACCCCTTTGATTTCAAGTGGAGCAAAGATTTTCTAAACCTGTCTCTGATTCAGTTTTTAACATACCTACCTAAACATAATAGATTCAAGGTGGAGTGTTTATCTTCTACCCCTAATAACAAGCTCATTGTGATATTAAGCACATAATGTCAAAAAGAGGAGCTATGCGAAAAATGAAAATATGATAAGATTTGACTTCTCACTTAAGATGAACTCTTAGAAATTCTTCTTGGGCTTGGGCTTGAATTTAACAGTGAAATCCAGACGATTCTGGAAAAAAGAGGGCCCTCACGATGCAATATTCTGCCCAGAGTTCTCTGATTCTCTCATCAGAGCAGTAACCGTGTCTACAAACACAGATGCAAATTTTGCCATGCTGAAGTATTTTTTTTATTAAAATGTAACAGTGTACAATCTGACCATGTTCCTCTGTGAGTTCCTTCAGTCCAAAGGAGCAGGGAAGGATGAACACAATTCTGTCTCTACAACCCACTCCAGGTGTCCATTTTCTCATTAAGAATTTATACCAGAGAAAAATATCCAGGAGGCTGGGCAAGAATAAAGTAATCATATTTCAAGGAAACTATTATCGAAATTTGAATGAGTCTCTAATTATAGATTCTGCTGATTCCCGCTTCCATCTTTTCCATTATTAAAAAAATGGATATTAGCAAAGATCATACTTTATCAATATTTACTCTATGTGCAAAAATCTATCTACTCAAGGGCCTGAGGCAGGATTACCTCAAGTTAGAGAGTAGCTTGAGCAATTTTAAGCTGTCTCAAAATAAAACTTAAAAGGGAATTTGTATGCAACCTGTGCTGGTTAGTCTTGGAATCTCAATTGTGAAAATGTCTCCATCAAATTGGTCTGTTAGGTAAGTCTGTGGGTCATTTTCTTGATTAATTAATCAATTAACTAATTGATATAGGAAAGGTCTGGCCCACTCCCAGGTCACTCATACTGGGCTGTAAAACAAAGCCAGCTGAGTAAGCCATGGAGGATGGGCTGTGTTCCACCTGTCCTCTTACCTGCCCTCCGTTCCTGTCCTCTGTCCACTGTTTGAGTCTCTGCTTCAGGTCCCCACTCCATTCTAAGTACTTCCCAGAAGATTTCATTTCTCTGGTGATGGATTTCTTATTAATTACAGTTAATTTATCAGCCTCAACTAACCAGCATAGGTTATCCTAGTAAAGCAAAACTTTCATTTTAGTTGTGCTGTTCCTCTAGTACTCTCTAGTACTAGAGTTCTAGTTCTAGTACTAGTTCTCTCTAGTACTAAAGAAGCCTTAGCTTCCTTCGAAAACACACCATAACCTGTAAGCCAATAAACCCTTTCTTCTGCCAAGTTCATTTTGGTTAGTGTTTACTATAGGAACAGAGAAGTAAACGAAGACAGAAGTTAGTACCAGAGGTGCAGATGTTCCTGCAATGGAGCGGACCATGTTTGTTGTTCAGAGGTGGATTGTAGAAGTGTTTGGAATAGTGAGCTGGAAAAGCCACCGAATGCTCAAAGCTTTTTGGTAGCTTGGAAATAAGAGTGTTGACATAAAGCAGATGCAGAAGGCCTGACTTGTGAGGTTTCAGAGGACTGTTTTGTGATATGTTTGAGGTAAGAATATATGGTTTCTGGTCAGTTGTGGATGAAGAATTAGTTGTGATTAACAAGAGAACAGCACAACTGAAATGAAAGTTTTGCTTTACTAGGATAATCTATGTTCTTTAGTTGAGGCTGATAAATCAACTGTAATTAATAAGAGATACATCACCAGAGAAATGAAACCTTCTGGGAGGTACTTAGAATCATCACACAGAAGCTCTGATCTAGAAGGAATTCAGCTGATCTCAATTCACAGCAAACTTGGTAATAATGCTTAAAAGTCTCACACATGGTAGTAGTTTTGAGGTACTGAGGAGTTTGTGAAAAACAGATGAAGCCTGGCACTACAGGAGGCAAGGGAAAGTCTTTGCAGAAAGGTGTAGCCCCAGTTGCAATGGGGGCTCCAGGATTGGAGGGATCTGGGAAAGAAGATGAGGCTTTGCAATGGGAGTCAGGGTCAGAGTCTTTGAAGATGCCAAGAGAAGCTATTTGTGGGTGCAGCCTCTGTTACAGTGGAGATGTAAGAAAATTAGAGATTCTAGCACTGTGGACTAAACACCGAGGACAGTGTATGTGTGTAGTGGGGCTAAGGAGACCCTACTAGAGGGACTATTGTGCTGATGAGGGCAGAGCCAGAGAAGTAGATGGGTTCTCTTCTGGTTTGCAGAAGATCAGGAGTGAGTTCCAGACATCAGACACTGAGTTCTTTATTCTGTTAGGTCATTTATGCATTTATTTATACTTATTTAGATACAGGGTCTTATGGTATAAAACTACCTAGCCTAGAACTCTATATGTAGAACAGACTGACCTCAGACTCACAGATATCCACCTGTCTCTGCCTTCTGATAGAATTAAAGTGATAGAATTAAAGGCATGGCCATCGTACCTAGTGAAGTATGGCCTTTCTTTCTTTCTTTGCTCTGATTATAACTGTGACCTGGTTCGTCGTTTATGAGATAGAAATTATTTAAATTTAAAATAATGTATAGGAACTCATAGTTAAGAGATTTTGGATATTTTAACTTTAAAAGTATTTAAATATTTTTCAAGACTGTGGGATTCTTACAGTTATGTTTCATATTGCATGTAGTATTGGGTATATGAGATATTAGGAATAAAGAAGAAAGGAAAGGTTATACTTTAATATTGATGCTGTCAAGTTGACTAGCGGTCAATTATCCTGGATAAGTTCTTGTTACTTAGATGCAGACTATACAATCATCCTGGAAGCAGTAATCTCAATTGAAGTATTGTCTCCATCAGACTGGTTTGTGGACGTGTCTGTGATTTTCTTGATTTACGATATGGTTGAGCGCCTTAGGCTACCCACAGTTATGTCTGTGCATGTGCTCTTGAGTTGTTTCATAAAGCAAGTTGAGAAAACCATGGGGACTAAGCCAGTAAGCATCATTTCTGTCATTCTGCTTCAGTCCCTCCTCCAACTTCCTGCCCTGTGCTAATACTCTGATTTCCCTCACTCAAGAAATGTTGCCTAGAATTGTCAAATGAAAGAAATCCTTTCCTCCGCAAATTAATTTTGCTCAGTGTTTTATCACACCACTAGAAAATAAACTAGAATCCAGCCGTGGATAAAATTGAAATTGTCATTTATAGGAAGATGGAGCTAACTGGAGGTCATCATGTTAAATAAAGTCATCCAAATGCAAATTATACATATCTATTAATTTTCTCTAAAAACAAAACAAAACAACAACAAAAAAACTGGAGCTGGAAATGGGGCTAATCAATTTAAGAACTGTTTTGTAAACAATTTCATTTATCTCTCTTTTCAATCTTAGAGGTCCGTATACCAATACAAAGACCACCAACTACGCATCATTCATTAATATTTAATTTTCACAAAAGCTATATCACTGATGGCTTAAAGAATGGATAGATCTACTTTGTGGAGTTTTAGATAAAACAAAAGGAAGCTTTCTTCTCCATTTAGTATCTTCAAGTGTACCTGGCCCATTGTTTCTTTGATATTTGGAAGTGGAATGGGGCGGCAAGGGCAAAAGGGAAGAAGGAAAATTTCTGTGACAAATGTGGTAAATGAAGGCAGAGTTTAATTATTTCACCTGAGGGTGCTGTCTCTTAGTGTTGCTGGCACTAGGACTAGTCCACTTGGCCTGAAAGCCCAGTCTCCTAAGTTCTTCCTACCCCACAAACAACTGCTTTTGTTGCTTCTTTTACCTAATACACTTTATATTGTGGTGTCAAAACTGACTGCTGACCAACCTCTTATATATGTGTCAAAACCCACTGATTAATGTGTCAAAATATACCTGCTGTTAATGATTGAATTGTATATGCGATGCTGGTAACTATAAAACATGTTTGACATATATAAACCAGTATTGAAGTCTGTACGATTATCACTGGTTGATCAAATTTCTCACCTTTCCTCTGTTTTAAAATTATTTTAAAATTTAAATATTATATTTGTAATGAGGAAAAAAAAGAGATATAGTCATCTTTCCAACACACTCTTGAGGATTCTGAATGTTGAGTTCCCTTGTCAGTCATGTGAAAGCCTCATTCACATTTACAAGATTTAACAGTTTTAGGAGGAAAATAAAGTAACAGGAATGTCAGCTTCTCCCCCAGCGGGTCACAGGCAGTCTGATTCATCTTTTGATGACATTCATTGCCCGTTCCAGACAAGCTCTCTTCCAGCTGCAACCTGACGCCAAATCTACTGGATGCACACCAGCCTGATCCTCCCCTGGAACCAGAAAGGGCTCAGCATACGATCAGACAGGGCACATTTTCCAAAGATATTTAGTTCCTCATCTGAGGAGGAAATGTCAGGGATCCCTTGGGCACCATTTAGAATATCAAGTGATACCAACTGCCACCAATAGAGATGGGATGCAGCCAGCCCTGCTCCCCAAAATATTCCAGCAACTTTGGCCCAAGGTTTCTTGGTGCAAATGTGTCTTTTCACCAGAAATTCAATTCAACTCCATTTTCTAAGTTTATCACTCATCTCTCCCTGGTAACACTCATTGCTGGGGAAAAACAAACCTTTAATGTGAATCGGTAGCTATTATTTTACCCAGAATTTACTTGGGTTGAGTCAGAGATCATAAACCATATGTGAAGCAGAGCCAAGAAAAATAATTCAAGGGATTTATGATACACAAGCCAGTGCTACTGCAGTTAGCATCTGATTATGAAGGAAGAAAGACAAAGGGATAACATTCAATATTATAGCTTAAACAGGGAAGCAGGGAGGAAGACTTGGAGAGCTTCAGCCCTCAGAGATAATAGCTGTGTCATTTTCCTGCCAGATCTTGATGGGAAGAAAATCTGCCAAACTGCTGAATCATGCTTTTGACTTTGTTTTTAAGACTAACTGGTAAACATTTCTAATTGTCCTGAATAACCATTATTCTTTCCATATACAATAGACACCCAATATTTTGTTGAACACGTGCTTCCACACAATAAAGACCTTATTTCCTTGAAATCAGCATGTTGAAGAAACGTCTGACCTCCTCTGTTCATTGCAGTGCCATTTAAGATAGCTAAGCAATGGAGCTTACTGAGGGGTCCATCCGTTCATCAGAAAATATGGCCCAGAGGCACTAGGGGATAGTTTCCAGTATTAGAAAGATTCAAAATCTGTTACATGTAAGAACTTGTATGGTTTTGAGTGCCATCATACTTGGTGAAATATGTCAGGCACACAACAAGAATAGGTTACTATAAAAAACAAAACTATAAAACTTAGGAAATAAAGCTTTATTACCATTCTGCAACAGATTCTTAGGTTTAACTTGGAAGTCATGGTTTGTATTTGTTAGTCATTTGAATTTTATTTTCTGTAAGACTGGAGATTGAACTCAGGAGCCTATGCACACAAGGTAAGCATTCAACCAGTTGAACCATGTCCAAGTGTATAAAGTCTAGATGTATAAAAGAAAATAATTATTGTCCTCTATAGTAATTTAGTCTTAATGGTCGGTTCCATTTTTTGGAATGGACCCATAAATTTCTAGTGAAGTATACCAATGTTTGCATCAGAAAGGGAATTTTCATAGAAGATTGGATCATAAAGCCCTGGTGTAATCAACTAATAAAACTCATGATAGATTCATAGTATATATTGTTGAGAAGCCATTGAAGGCATCTGGGGACCTGTCATTGTGGCTATATTTCTGCTCACCACTCTCTGTGTTCCTTCCCTTAAGTCTGTTTCTCAAGTATTTTTGGTCTCATTAATAAAACCCTAGTAGTACGACTTCCATCAGGATGAAATGCCTTCTGTGAAAGAGCAGGTTAAGTGAATGAAGAGAGGAGCTCTTCTTTCAGACAATATCCTAATAAATATCTTACATAAGGATCAATTCAGTGACACGCTCTCACACCACCGGCTACAGCTCAGTTTGTTCTCTTTCTTCTCACTCGTTTCTCACATGCATCACGATTGTTCATTTTGTTTTGAGACCCACTAAGGTAATGCAGAGCTGCCTGAGTGATCCTGGCTTTGGAACTGTCTGTTGGAGCCTGGTGGGCTCAGCCGTAGGCACACAGCTGATTCCCCTTTCCCTGAATCTATCAATATCCAATAGTTGAGAGATAAATGGTAGGACATTCAAGACTTAGGGTGGGTGGTGTACTGCTTTGTTTGGGACTGAGCCCACAATTACTGCTTCTTCTCTCCATGTGGACCAGACAGGACTCTGCATTCGCCACATTCTTCATTCTTAGCGAGACGCTTCCCTGTAAGGCTGGTACCGGCTTTTGTCTGTGGCTATATCTTCCATGCTTTAAGACCAATTTACTGCTTAGTCTGGAATAAAATACATAATCCAATAAGAGAATGAACAAATGCTCCCATATATCATCAGAGAATAAATGCAGGCAACAAACTTAGGAAGGGATGTCCAACAGCATTAGCCATTGCAAAATGCAGATTAAAACTGCACCCCTACACACCTGATATGTTGGTTTGAATGAGAATGTCCATAGCTTTGGGTATTTGAACACTTGGTTCCTTTGGTGGCAATGACTGGGGAAGTAGTTCAGCCATACCTGAGGGTGTACATCCTTATGAATTGGCTTGAGGAGTTCATAGCCATACCTCTCTTAGTTCTCTCTCTCTCTCTCTCTCTCTCTCTCTCTCTCTCTCTCTCTCTCTCTCTCTGCTTTGTGCTTGCAGTTGAAGTTAACTCTCAGCTCATGCTCTGGTCTCTGCTCTCATGCCTTTTAGCTATTATAGACTCTTCCTCTGGAGCTCCTAAGTTCAAACAAACTCTTTCTTCAATAAATTCCCTTGGTCATAGTACTTTATCATAGCAACAAAACCAATAGATAAAGGGATAAGACTGTGTGTGTGTGTGATGTCAAAATTCTGGTGAGGTTGTAAATTACTGGATTTCTCATACATTGCTGATTAAAGTGTACAAAATGTGGCCACTGAAGAATTTACCCTGTCCTTTTCTCTGGTCTATACCTATATTTACCATATGACTCAACACTTAGAATCCTGGGCAATTATCCTGGAGAAATGAGCATCTGTTTATATGCAAGTCTGTACATGAATATTTATACCAGCTTAATTTCTTATACCTCAAATTGAAATGACTCAAGTATCCTTCGGTGAGACTGGCTGAACAACAACAACAAAAAAATAGCGATACATGCAGAAAACACAATAATATAGGATGATAAATAAGAACAAAATTTCATGGATTAATTAATCCAACAAAATTTGATGGATTGATTTAATTTGAGCATATTATGCTTAGAGAAAAAAGCAAGTCACAAGATCTGGTTCACTGTATGATGTCATTTATCTAGCAATCATAAAGAGCACAAGTGCAGAGAGTTAGTGATTGTGAGGGTTTATAGAAGAAAAGGTCAGGTGTGAGTCTATAAAGGATCGCATGAGGAAGGCTGTGGAATGGTGGGATGGTCCTGATTTTCCTTACGGGGAGTCTATGAATCTATGCATGTGACAACTGCCTTAGTTATAGTCAGTCACACTTACAGGTCACAGTGAGAGATTCAAAGTGTAATGAAACCCAAGCAAGATACATAGAATACACCACTTTAATCAGTCTCTAGAATTTAAAGTGCTCTAGAGTTATGTAAGATATTCTGTTTGGTGCAGTTGGATAAGGGTTCTCAAAGACCTCTTTGGCATTTTTATATATAGTCTTTGTTTATAATGGTTTCAAACTAAATAGTTTAAATAAAGCATTGGTCAAAGAGTTATTAAAATGATCAGAAACAGATATAATGCATCTTACTTAATACAGTGTATTTTTTTAAGGAAATGTTAAAAAATATTTTGTAGGTCATTTTTGTAACTTTCGGGATAAATGAATAATTCAATTTACAAGGACATCAAATAGTTTCAGTTTGAATTAAATGATAATTCTCATTGAGGCTTATTTTCAAACTTCCAATACTCAATGAATCAAAATATATCAAGAATATTTTAATACAGTGTCTTATTGTTTACGGATGATATTGTTAATAAAATAAAATAAAAAAATTAAAGACAAAAGCAAAATCCAAAATTAAAGACAAAAGCAAAATCCATGTGAGATGGTCAGAGATGAAAACGCTTTCAGGATGAGAGCTGCATTTAAAGATAGCAAAGTGATGGCTAGGATAGACATACATAGCGGATAACTGTGGAGTTCTGGCATACCTGTTTATAAGTGATCCTGCTTATATACGCCTTGCTTGTGTCAAATTTACTCTGGATTTCTGTGCCCCAATGATCATAAAAGATCTACCTATGTAAATATCTAGCTATATTTTATTTTGGTATATTCAAACAAAATCACAGGCTAGTCCTCACCTCTCAGTAAGTGATCACCCCTATCTAGCAGATACAGGCTGGTAATTTTCATGCTTGGTTACCAAGTGCAGAAAGTAGACCCCACAGTGTTCTTTACATTTATTACATTGTGTTAAGGGAATAATTAAATGCATAGTGAAGAGAATAAATGGCGGAGGGAGAAGCTCGCTTCTCATCATGAGCAAACTCTAACCCCAGCATGTCTTGTCTAGGGTAACAAGTTGGGTATCATGGTGCAAGGCATGGACAGGATTGGATAATTACTTTCTGGGGAAACTTGGACTTAAGGAGATGAAAGGATTGTCCATCAAGATAAATGTTGTGGATCCATCATTAATTCATGATACATTGCTGTGGTAAAAACAATTGGAGCTGAACTGTCCTTTTCTCTCAGATGTTTCCTTCATTTTATTTATTTAAATTAACGATTTACTCATTTTATTTTTATTGGCATTTATTCAATGTACATTGGGTCTTTTTTTTTATTTGTTAACATTGAAATAGAGTTTCACTTTCAGCCTTTCTTTCCTTTCTTTAGCCTCTCCTCAAACACTTCCCATCTTTCTCTCCCCAATCTCAAGTCTGTAACCTTTTTCTTTATTATTGTTTCATATATACATGCATTTTTGTATGTGCTTACACACACACACACACACACACACACACACACACACTATGCTGAGTCCATTTGTTTGTGGTTTGTGTATACATGGTTCCAAGGGTGTGCACTCTGCATTGGACAACCAATACGGGGATGTAGGCCTAGCAGAAGCTAATTTTCCTCTAAGTAGTCATTAGTTGTCTTTAGTTTTTTGTCTAGGAGTGAGACCTCAGGAAATTTACTTTTTTCATATTAATATGTTCATTTGCAGAGGTATAGGTCTGTGTGAAAGCCAGGAAGTGTCTATATTCCCAGGTTCTACATTCACAGGCCTGTGTGATCTGAATGGAATGTAGACACACCATTAACCCCAGTAGTGAGAAGAAAGTGGCGGTCTATGCCTTTAATTTCCACGACCGAAACAGAGTGTGGAAGTAGACGCAGGAGGCAGAGTTCAGAAGGAATTACAGTCAGTTAGTCACAGGGATACTCATTTATAGCAGAGTCAATTACAGCAGGCAGTATGAGGTAAGCAGTCTGGAGGCAGATGAGACACAGATAATAAAGCAGACTGACTGGGGATAAGGAAGAGAAGCAGAGAGACACAGGCAGCTCCACAGAAGTCAGTATCAGATGGGAAGAGTGAATCAGTTTGAAGCTGAACAGAGTTCAGTATGAGGCAGTCAGAGAGTCAGCCAGAGTCACAAGAGTGCAGTCAGAAACAGTCAGCCTGCTCAGAAGGTCAGTTTGAGCCAGCAGCTTGGAGAAGAGTTTAGACCAGAATGAGTTCAACCAGAAGAGACAGAGTTCAGAAGGAACTAGCAAGAGTGGTTCAGTCAGTAGTAAGTCTCGAAGGTTTATTTGAATGTACAGAGGTTTACATGTTTTAGATTGTGATGAGGCTGAGGCTGAAGTTTTCCAGTTCTAAGGCTTAAGTCTACATTGTGCAGAGGTCAAAATGCTCAAGGACTCCAGGCTTGAATTGGTGATTGAATTAGACAAAAGAGTAAATTGCCTTTTCCCCAAATTCTGTGGCTACATTCCTTGATATCATTGATACCGCAAATGATCAGTTTTGTTTGTTGAGCCATTTCTGCAAGAGACGGTGTGTAAGGGCATTATAGTGTAGTATAATGTAGGACCCGTAGTCATGAGGACCCGACTTCCTACTATTCTGGTTTTTACAATATTTCCACCTCTTCTTCCACCATGTTCCCTGAGCCATCTATGTAGGAGCTGTGCTGTAGATGTGTCTAGTGGGGCTGGGCTCCCAAGATCTGTTGATAACTGTATTGTATCCAGTTGTGCTTTTCTGTGATAGTCTCCATTTGCTGTATAGAGAGGTTTCTTTGATGAGTATGGTAGCTACAGTTTCTGGGCATATAAGGATTAGATATTGAATGTAGTAAGGGATTATGCTGGTCTAGCAAAAGGGTAGTAGTCATCTCTTTTCTAAGGCCTATGACCTCATTTGTCCCAGGAAGCTGGCTAGGTTTCCAGTACCAGGCATAATTCCCCTCCTGTTGAGTGGGCTTTAAGGCCAATTAGACAGCTGTTGGTTGACACTGACAGGTGGGTGACTCTTATTACACCTGTATGGTTATGTTGCCATGCTGACAATTGTCATGGTTTATAGGTGTTGCTCTGGGTAGTACTGTGTAATTGCTTCCCTTTGTATAGTATTTTCTGTTATGCCATTTGAGATGATTGCTCCCACAAGAACCATAAACTAAACAAAAGCCTCATATCAGCTATGAGAAACTATCTTTTGAGTGGCTGATCAGACTAGTCCAAGTGATAAGTTCAATAACTCATACCTAAAGTTCATATAAATTGATAATTTTAACATTGTGTGGCATATAGGTGGTATTTCCAAGAACAATAAAGCATATTGACTCTTTTCCAAAATTATTTGAAAACCTAGGGTATGGCTATAGCCCTTGATAGCCTCTCATGACTGCAGTTGGACCCCTATTACAGAAGACACCACACATGTAGGACACAAACTTGGATGATTTGAGCTGTTCTGACCTGGAAGCCCTTTCCAGGGGTCTATCTTTCACAGGGATGTGTTTCAACATGAACAACATTAAGAGAGAAAATCAATTTAAACAAATAAGAAGATATTTAGAAAGTTCTCATGTTATTTAGTAAATGATGAATATTTAGACTCTACATTATTAAATTGTCTTTTGTAAAATTCTCCTTATTATTACTTTACACTTTTTATTTTCCCAACTTGATTCATCATAAAATTTTAATAGTTATGACACAGAAAGCCAGTGTTGGGTAAGTGCTGTCCTGTTGTCTTTTCATCTGATTGATCCAGGTTTCTCAAAAATCAGAAATATTTCTTTAGAAGTTCTACAGATTGGCCATCACATAAACAAGGAGAAATTAAAACAGAAAAAAATATCATTATAAACAAATGGTAATTCCCAACATTTTCTATTACAACGTAATCAAATTTTAACCTTTATCCTATGAATAACTCATACTTAGAGTTCATACAAATTAGTAATTTTAACATTGTGTGGCATAGGTGGTATTTCCAGGAACAACAAAAAAAAAAACTCTTTTCCAAAATTATTTGAAGTGCTAAAAACCTTTCTGTCTATTTTATATAGGCAGTTATGGAAGGTTTAGGTAGTTTTCAATTGAAAGGAGATTAACCAGGTCTGAGTCTTATATCTCAGCTCCTGGTGATTACTACAGTTAAGGTTCTTTGATCAAACTCACGTGGTAGCTTAAAAGTGAGTTTCAGTTAAAGAAGATGATTTGCCTAGAAGCTTTCTATATAAGCAACATTCAAATATAGACAAAGAAGGTAATCTATATTTTTCAGATTTTTAAGAAGAAGATTTAGGAAAATACACAAATAATAATTATAATGAGCTAAGGAGAAGGCTCATTGGGTAAGAGCACTTGGTATGCAAACATGAGAACCCGAATTCACATCTTCAGCACCCAGGCAAAAAGCCTGGTATGGTTGCACGTGCCTATAATTCCGCCATTAGGGGAGGAGGTAGAGACAGGTAGATACTGAGAGTTTGCTGCACAGCCAACCTTAAAGGAAGGATGAACTGTCTCAATGAGTGACTCTGACTTAAAGAATAAGTTGAACGACCACAGAGAAAAATACCTATGTCCTCTTCTGGTCCCTGAATGTACATGCATGATTGATTGCACATACTTGCACACACACATGTGTATGTGCCCCTACCCCCACTTCAAAATTACCAAATATATCTATGACTTCAAACATGGCACTAATTTCCACGTGAAAATAGGTTTAAAATATTTTCAACTGGCTTCATTTGTACAGCTATTAACTTCAAGGATAACTAGGTACTAGCTAGCTGCACAAGTTCCAAGAAATTACTTATGGTTAGGTGAAGGGAAAAGCAGCAGCTCCAGATTGGCTGCTTATTTTGTCATAATTTTCAAGAAGGTATTTGAATTCCATTTTGAAGGTAGATTGTATCTTATATCCGGAGAAGAGGGCAATAGCTTTCATAGATGTTTTCAATGAAAGTTTTGTTTAATATAAAGCCAACATTCTAATATAGAAATAAATATTAGGAGGTAATATGGAAATAAGTGTTAGTGCATAATAATGAAAGATATTTTGCTTTTAAATGACATTATATCTTTGAGTGGATTTTCTTTCAAAGGGAGAAAAATCAATGAAACAACCTAAAAATAGAAGGTAGCTTTGTTTCCCCCTCTACTACAGATGTCGCAGTGACGGAATGAGGATGGGAACTTCGCACATTCTAAGAGTGGAGTCCCTTCCCATGTGTTTGGTGAACTGGCTCCTTCAGATAATAGTGTATAGAGGTTAGTAAAAGACTTCCTTCAAGTAGAAGCTGTGAATGGCACATAATTGGCAATATGCCTTTCTCCTTAATTTACTATTTGAACACCTTTCTTTAAAAATTGTCACATGTAGCCATGTGGTACACTCCTTTAATTCAAGTGCTCAGGAGGCAGAGGCAGGTGGATCTCTGTGAGTTCGAGGCCAGCCTGGTCTACAGAGTGAGTTCCAGGACAGTCAGAGTTACAACAGAGAAACCCTTTCTCAAAACCCCCTGACCCCGCAAGTCACAATTAATTAATCAACTTATTTAATGTGTGCTGGAATGTGTATGTGGGTGTTGGAGCATGGGTGTAGATGTCAGAGGACAATCGTCAGTAGTTAATCCTCTCTCATTCTGGGTGATCAGGCTCAAAACTTCAGGCTTAGCAGCGGACAAGCCATCTCGCTATTCTTGTTTTTTTACATTCCGTTACTGTTCAGCTGTCCTTAAGATTTTGATGAATTCTTTTTAAGCTCAAACAGTATCTTGATCTGAGAAGTGTTTGGGATATTAAGAAAATGTTTGCCTTGGCCTATAGGATGAACCAGTATGGGAAAAACTTTGTCCACATTAGAACTAACAGTAGTATGTCAGAACTCTGCAAGAGATAAACACATGGCCATCAGGCTGCTCAAAGCACAAACACACCTACTAAGGATTCTCAAAAACGAGGAGAAAGAAACTTGGCTTCCTCAGAGCAGCTATGACAGAGAAGCTTGGATGTGAAGGGATGAGACGGAAAGGTCAGACAGAGACTTTCAAGGAGCAGTCGTGAGAGAAGGTCTGCTTAAAAGGGTAGATTGTTTAAACTGAATCACATAACTTGTTTTGATTAAAAAGCCATCAATCAAGTACAGAGTTTGTGTGGAGGTTGACGCTTAGGAAACTTGTCAGTATTTGTTGATTTTGAAAAATAATCGTATTGTTGATTTCTACCAATATGTATTTTAAATACAAATGGCGTTATTTGTGAGGCACAGCTGCTTGGAGCTCAATAAATAACCTATGATTAATTGATTCAAAGACTCAATTGGAAAAGGAAGAGAGCAAAGTGCACCCCATGGGTCTTAAGGCTTTAGGACATCTAGGCAGTGACGATAAAACGATGCAGAGTGATTAATCAATCTAATAAATTAGATTAATGCAGCCAGGGCAACTGGAATAACATGGAGGGAAATTTCATTTTCTTCAACAGCAAGTATTTTCACCTGTAATTGTTCTTAATTATCCAAGTAAATGAATTAGTTGTTTAATTCTTCCTGTCTGTGAATTTCCTTGACTCACTTAGCTTCTCCCCATATGTTAAGAGCTTTATTTCCGAAAGGGCTCCGCCATATACCTTGCCTTTGTTGGTGGCCACCTGAAGAGCTGTCCCGTGGTGCATTTTCCCTATAAAATATATATCGTTTCAGTTATCTCGTGTTTCTTCTTTCTTCATCTTAACAGTACGAATATGTTTGGTGATAACCATGCATAGATTGTGACCTTGATGTTCCTGTTTAAGTCGCACCTTATCTCTTCCGTAATTTTTTCATTTAGTTTGTCTGTACATTTATCTTAATTAGTTAGCCGTTCCTTCCCTTAAGTATATCGCTATCAATGCTCGCTGTGACCGGGACAAGTGGCGGATAACAGCGCTATTTTAAGCAAGTTTGAGTCAGATAACTGCAGCCCAGGAAAACTACAACTTTGTCTCCTCTTGGAGAGTCCAAGGACCAGGGAAGGACAAAGTTATTAGAGTCAGACTTACACCTGTCTAGGAGGCAAGGATTAAGATTTCTCCTAAAATTTGTTTTACTCCAAAATAAATCATTTTTTTTTTAAATATGAAGTTGTTAAATGAAGTGCTTGTATAATTTATGAGATTCTACTGATTTTGCAAAAATGTTATTTATTTTGTGTGGATTGGGAAGTTTCGTCAGGGGGAAATTTGAGAAGATCAAAAGTTGTTTTAGCCAAGAAAAATAACTTGACACATCAGAGCACCTGATGCACCTATTGCTCTATTTTCATGAAAATGGCGATAGTGAGACAGGAACGGAATGCACTTTCTCCCATGCAATTGGAAGCTCTGGTGACATTACTTGGAGTCACGTGGTAAGAAGACGCGCTGTATGTAGGGAATCGTCTCAGAGAGTGAGGCGCAATTATGTCTGGATGCACATATTTTTAACATTTTTTAACCCAATGTTTTGCTAAAATCCTATTTTATTTCTCTGTAACCTCCCATGTGTTTGTTGGCCATCCCTACTCTGGTGCTTTATAAGGTTCCTAAAGAAATATTATTTGCTTTATTACTATAGATTGGGAGTCTGTAGCTTTCATAAATCTTTTGTTCCTCGCCAAGTAAAACTGTGGTTGAATAAACTCAGCTAATAATATTGTTGCTTAAAACATAAGTGTGTAAGATAACACAAAAGGAACACACCTATGTTTATCAGAAACACTTTTAATAGAAAACTAAGGCCCCAGAATGTTTCAAAACCTCATCTAGTTTTAAAGGACCATGGCATATTAAAAAGAGCTTCACCCAAATTATTTTGTTTTATACTATATTTTCATTTGTTGATAATTTTACACTTGTAGATAATATACTTTCATCACATTCTAACCCTACCAGCTCACTCTAACTCCTCAGAGACTCGTCCTCTCTCTCTAACCCACCAGGTCCAATTACTGCTGCCAATATGTGATGGGTATAAGGTCATCCCCTGGGACACATGCCGTCTACTAAGGTCTACATCCCTGAAGAAAATGGACATTCCCTTCCATCCCATCCATTAACTACCACTGACTCCCAAGCTAGGGGTAAGGCTTCCCCATCTCTGTGGACTTGGGACTGACTTATTCTGTACAAGGCTTGTATAGGTATGCCTTTGGGGGCATACAGAGGAGGCTGTATTGCTATAGTCCTCTCAAACATCTGGCTTTTATAATTTTCTGCCCTCTCATCCTTCAGGTTCCATGAACATTGGGATAAGAGGGTATGATGAAAAGATACCTCATTTGGAGCTGAAAATTCCACAGTTGTTTATTCTTAGCTCTCAGAACAGTTATGAGTTTCTGTGTTAAATGCCATTGACTCCAAGAAGAAGCTTCTCCGGTGAGGACTGATAGTTGTACTCATTTAAGGATATTAATGCAGGTATCTAAAAGACACCCTGACACTATGTCCACTTGGCATAATAATAGTGGTGGGTTCTCCACTAGGGCTTCTGACCTTTACAACCACGGCTTCTCATCCCAGTTCACAGTACCACCCGTGAGTTACTTCCTATTGAGTAGACCTTGAATCCAATCAGAAAGTAATTGGTATCTCTATAACAGCAAAGCTGCTATTACACCTGTATACATATCTTGTCATTGTATCTTACAGCATCCACAGCTCGATAAGACTACTTACGAGTTTCCTCCTGATCACTTGCGTGGCAACTCATGATGAAAGCTAGTCAATAGGGTGTAAAGTACAAGGACAATATCATACTCAAGTATATGGTGTTTTAAACAATAGGGTTTTACCATCAAGCTCTGGTGACTCCCAATACAGGCAAAGGTAGTCTGTATTGTTTGGGGATATATGGGACCAACTTGACTAACAACTTGAAGGGAATTTGGGCATGGTAGGATATTTAAAATGGAAGAGGGATAGGGAGTTAGGACAGAGGAGAAAGCTGGGGAGAGGGCTAGCTATTGCCTAATTTCTTTATTTTAGGAACTAAAACACAGAGATCTCAAAGTAATCACACTGAGCTGTTGGATCATAGTAAAATCCACAGTCGGTTGTTTGAGCTGTGCCTCTGTTTCTTTGGTTCTTTTCTTCTGTTTGTTTTGTCCATTCTTGTTTATTTCTGTTTTATCTTTTTTTTTTCAAGACAAGGTTTCTCTGTAGTTAAGTCTGGCTGTACTGGAACTCACTCTGTATACCAGGCTGGCCTCGAACTCACAGAGATCCACCTGCCTCTGCCTCCCGAGTGCTGGGATTAGCTACCACCTGGGTCATGTTTTTGGTTTTTGGATGCATGTTTGAGAGACAGAAAGGGTATGGATTCAGATCGAAGGGATTGGGGGAAGATCTCATAGGTGTTGGAGGAGGGGAACTGTAATCAATATATTGTATAAAAATTATTTTCAATAATAGAAAAATAGAAGATTTTTTCCACAATCATAAAGTTCTTACAAGTTTTTTCCAAAATGTAAATAAGATATATTGAGAACTCATCCCTAGTATTAAAATATAAATCTCTTTAGACACACATTGATAGCATTTTTTTATCTATATCTTTTTTTATTCAGCTCCTATTGCTAGGTGCGTGTGATAAGCCTGCGTTCTCATCTCTGCTCCTTAATACCCTCTGCACTATGCCTGAGGACCGAGGAAATGCTGACTATTTTACCCTTGATTCCTCCATCTTTTATGTACCTGATAGTCAACTGGGCAGGTTGATCAGTGAGCTTTGTGCTTTTTGTTCTAGTTCACCACTCCACTCCAAAAGGATTCTGCGAACTGAGTCCTCTAGATTACCCTGAAATGCACTTAATACAACAAAACAGACTAAAGTTTTTACAAAGAAATTGCTGTGTTTGTCTCACTGGAAAATCCTGCTTTGGGTGCCCGAGGCAAAATAAGATTTCATTTCCACCTGGAAGCTTTCTTAGAGAAACCCAAGGAAGCCTAAGGAAGACGGATGCTGTAGGTACATCTATCTCTCATGTAACTCTGTGAAGGAAAGGACACTAAAACATCTCAAAATACAATTCGATCACGTTTATTAAATAAACAAGCAATGTGCAAAATCACCACTGTGGAGTGGTCTCTGCCGTCTATGATTCTGCTTGTAGTTACTAAATTATGACAAAAGTCATGAGGAATCTCTAAGTTCCATGGATTCACAGGACTGCAGCATCCACTCTGAGGGGGCCCTCAAACCTGGAGGCCACTGCTGCAGGAGCCTTGGCTGTGAGACATCAGAAATGGAAATTCTAGTACATTCCAGACCCAGCTGAACATCTGGGAGGTCAGTTTTCCCTCCCTGTCTTGTACATTCAGCACAATCTGTGAGATCCCCTACCCGCGAACCCTACCAAGTCGGTCTGTTATTCAACTGCATTTGAATTCTTCCCAGCGCTGCCTTTCTGTGAGCTTACCACCTTTACAAGTATGGTGTTGGCAAGTTGTGAGAGAAAGTTTTCTTAAGATTGAGAGAGAAGAAAAAGGCAGCTGTTTACAGAAGAGCAGTCTTCCTTCACTGTTTGCTGGCCTTGTTGTACCTAAAGTACACAAATCCATTTTAGGTTTCTTGTGTATGCATGATTATCTCCCTGTGTATTCTTCATTGTAGAAAGTGAAATTTATTGACCCAATATGTGGACTGACACCAGAGCCTGTGCCAAAATGTAAGTGAACCTTTGAAAGAATAAGGGCAAGCTTCACGTGTGAGCGTCTTTTTTCCTTTGTAGAGTCCCTCTGCCCCCTCAGGGTATCATCTACCCTAATTGTTTTTCCAATGGCTCCAGTGATTTTAACAATCTTGTATTGTAGTTTTGTTTTGATTTTCCTGTCCGCTTAAAGCTTTTATGACAAGATTCTGCCTGATATTTTCTTTTTTTTTCATGTAATTTTCATTTATTTTCTAGTGTGCTTGTTTCTAGGAAGGAAGAAACTGAAAGCATGACTATGCTCAAGGCTATTAATGAGTGTAACTATTTCAGTTGGAGCCTAGAAATGTTATTTTCTAGGCCTAAGCTTCAGTGTGGGAAATAAAGGAAAGATGCTAATATTTACTTAACATTGTACTTTGCTCTTTATTTTCTTTTGATTTTAAGAACCAAGGTGGCTATAGTGGCTACAATTTGATGTTCCCATGATAGGAAAGTTCACACTGATCTAGAGGTTTGGGATTTGATCTGTCAAAACTCAACGGTGTTTAGTTACACGCTGTCCCATGTGTATATTCACTATGATTTAAGCTATAATTTTTAAGGCTTTAAGTTGAAAACTACAGAGCCATAGTGCATTTAAAGCATCCAAAATTAACAGAATAAATTATTTTTAATATAATAATCTAAAGGAGACAAAATAAAGGCCAACTGAAAAAATTGTGTGGCAGTAGCAACATTGTGTTCGTAAAGCAACTTACTGACTATGATTGTGAAGAGTTCAAATCGCAGGGTAACTTGATGAATCCTTCAAAAGGTTTTTTCTTAATTCATATATTCTTCAACCCAAGCATGATTTTAAATTTTAAAAAATTAGTTCTGCAAGAGCACCAATCCAGGTAATCTCAAGACATACTTGGGGGACTCTGCATGTTCCATATCTGCCACTTCAGGCTCTGTGAGACCCCACGAGTGCTGATCAGTTGACTCTGTGGGGATTTGTTCTCCTGGTGCTGTCAACCTCTCCAATCCCCACAATCCTTCCTTCCCCTTTTCCATGGGGCTCCCCAGCTCTGTACTTTGTTTGGTTCTATACAGACTGGAGTGCGGGGTGTATGTATCTGAGCCTTTTGGTTGCCCTTGGGACCCTTCTCTGCCTGATGGATTACCTAGACCACCCTTGAAGTAGGGAATACAGCCTGACCCTGTTCCATATTGTTGTGCCATGTTTAAGCAGTAACCCTGGGAGGACTGCTCTTTCTTGGGGACAGATGGGGTAAGGGTGGGTTGATGGGTGTAGATATGGAAGAAAGGGGAGATAGAGCATCTGGGAGGAGTGGATAGAGGGGAGGAAGAAGGGTGTTGGGATGTACTATATGAGAGAAGAAAAATTAAAAAAAATAATTAGGAGATCTGAAAATCTTTGAGGTTAGAAGTTAATGAGCTCAATACAGTGAATTTTACTATGTGTCTGTGTTTGCTCTGGCTGGACACAAATAGAAAGTAACAGCTATGGATAAGGGAGTTAGAGCTTAGTGTCAGGCCCCTGCATCAGGATCACTGCTCCTGGAAAGGAAAGAGAAACAAACAAACGACAAACAAAACCTAAACTCAAATAGCTACTGCATATTTCCAGAAATAATCTATCATCTTTCTGCTTTCTGCTTTCTGCTTTTATACTGCAAGCAGCACTCAGACACAGGAAATCTACAGTGGAATTATCCTGAAGCTACTTGTGTTGAGACAAGGATCTACATCCAGGGACTGCAGGTGCTGCACGCTCTCAGAATCTCATCCTTTCTCTATGTGTACCCAGTTCTTTTCACTTAGAGAAGTCAGCCTTCTGCATTCCTTTATAATTTTATTTCATAAATATTACAGTAAGAAGATCAAAGCTCTGAGAACAGCACACCCTTTTTAACCTCCTAAGCAAGATGCCATTGACAATGCATTTTTAATGTGATGGTACCGAGTCTCTGTGTTCAACTGTGTCTGTATTCAATTAAAAATATTTTTTCCACATTTAAAAACAGTGTGTGTGTGTGTGTGTATGTGTGTGTTCATATTCATGCAGATGCCATTGAGCATGTGTTGAGGTCAGAGGTCAGCTTGCATGAGTTGATTCTCTCCTTCCACCGAGTGCTTTCTGGAGTTGTGAGACTCGGTGGTAGGCACGTCTGCATGTTGGCCCTACTTCTAGTTTTGGTTTAATATTTTTGGTGAATTCTGGATGTGTCTTTAATATCACTGTGGAGGGTAATCTTCATTGTCAACTTAACTGAATTTGGAAGAGCCTGTTATATAGACACCCCTCTGTTTGTGCTTTCGAGTTGTTTTTACTGACCTTCAATTGAAGAGTAAAAACCCAACCTATATATGAATGAGACCATGCCATGGGGTGGTGTCCTGACCTGAAAAAAAACAAATAAGGAGAAAGGGAGCTGAACTCTGGTTTCTCATTTATCTGCATCCTAACCCAGATGTGAGCAAGTTGGTTCCTCCCAAGCTCTTCCTGCCATGTTGGAATGCATCCCTTTACGCTGTGAGTCAAAATAAGTCTTGGAAACTTAAAAAAATTTTTTTTGGTATTTATAATATAATCATACCATTTATCCCTTCTTTTTCCTTCCTGAAAATTCTCCCAAATACCATCCCCAACTCTATTTCAAATTCATGATTTTTTTCTTTCACTAGTTGCTATTGCATGCATATATATATATGCATGCAATAACTATATATATATATATGATTCTAAATATACTCTTCTCAATCTGTCCATTGTTACTTATATGCATGTTTTCAGGATTGATCAAAAAAGGTTTATTATATTATTTATTTATAGTTTTATTATTTATATTTATTAATTATTTATTATTTATTGTATTCTGGACAACAGAGTGTGTTGAGTCCCTTGGTGCTGAAGTTACAGGCAGTTGTGAGCTGTCCATCAAGGGTGCTGCATCTGGACTCTGGTCACCTGCAGAAGGCTCTGCTCACTGCAAGCCATCTCTGCAGCCCAGAGCTTTCTTTCTTTTAGTTATTTTCTGCCATGTTTCATCACAACAGTTAGAAAAGTAATGTGTAAGATGCCATCGTAGTGTCTCCTCTCATACTCTACCTTTCACTGCTATTTCTTTGTAGGGATCTCTGCCATGTAGAGTTGATTGTTTCTGTCCTCCTAAGCTTACCATTTCACAGATGAGGCAGCAGTGGGACTAGACTCAGTGTCGGTCCCTTTGGCAATGACTTGGCTTATACTGGGTTCTTTTGCGGGGGGGTGGTATGGTTGGTTGTCCTTTTTTATGATAGAAGCCACTGCAGATGCTATGACTGGATTCACTGATTTGGCAGGAGTTGCAAAGCAGTATTAGTCTACTGCAGGCATCCACTGCCTATCTATTGGCTGTAATGATATCATTAAAAGCACATTTCAGCCAGCATTTTGATATGAAATAATATTGATGAGACAGGATGAGCTTCATTCATTCCTTCTATTTCCTGCTTTTATAATAACACATTTGTCGTGAATCACATCCTCAAAGTAGCTTGTTACTTCTTCTCCTTTATTAATTGTAGGAAGCTTTATGTACTCACATATTAAAACATTCCATATATCTCAACCCATCACCTCCATCAACCTTCTTTTAACCTAAACTATTGAATTCTTAGCCGGTGGGAATGTGTCTGGTTCCTGATGTCGCAGCTATGGTCCTGAGGATGAGTGACCCATCCATCTGTCATCTCTAGCACACTGACCTGCACTTCCTCACAGGGTTCCAGGCTCTGAGAGCAGCAGGGGAGGGCAAGCATCACTAAGAAGGCAGTCATGAACTTTCTGCTTGATTTCCGTTTTTCCTCGTCTCACTAGTCAAAGCAAGTCAGAGGGAAGGCTGAGCCCAGGCACAGCGTTGGAGAGGACACTGCACAGGAGACACAAGGAATTCACGGGATTCACTGCATGTTCTGTCTTTCACTAATATGTTTGCCTAGATTCCTGTCACTTAAATCCAGTAATTTTTGAGAGGCTTTATTGAGATTTTAGTGATTCTAAAATAAAATAAAATTCTGCTTTGGTATGCAGAAAACAAGGCATTTTGAAATCTGTTTTATTAGTTTGGGACTGTTTACTTCACAATTTAAAAAATTCACTTCTCCAGTCTATTGCTTTGATTTTCCTTGAGTTCCCTCTGTACTCAAATGCTTTTGATTTAGCCTTCCTTTCATTAGTCAATTTTGAAAATACATTCTGTTATGTTAAATTTACATTTTTTTTAACTATCTTAAGACTTTGTGGTGCTTCGTGGTCTTGTGTCTTGGAAGCTGTCTGTTTATTTTTCATTTCTGAGAACTTCCCTCAGTTTGTGACTCTTTCAAATTGTGTTTCCTGATTCCTTGGTTTTCTGATTTGGATTTATGTTATTTTGTGTGTTTCATAATTTCAACATATTTTAGTTCACTTTGAAAGAGGTTCTCAACTGAAAGGTGGGGAGGGTACATGGGAGAGGTAAAAAAGGAGGTAACTAAAAGGGGCTACAAGGTAGAACAAAAGTGGGAAACTGAGGAAATCTATTTCAATTGAAGCATATTGGAAATGATGCACAGGGAAGACAAGTAATTTCCTTAACAGTGCATTGTTTCCTGATGCTCTTGTGTTTCCAGTTCCACTGCAATGCAACATGGAAAGGAAATGCATCGCGTGACACGAACAGAATTTTATTTGTGTTAGGGATGTAAAATGATTTTTCCTAGGGGATTTTCCTCTTTCGCTTAGAGGTTAAGTTTTTACTAAAGCATGGGAAGTTCTGTCCCGGTTCTCTTTGATAACAATGAATGAGAATCATTTGTAATAACACGACAGGGTAGAAAGAAGAAAGTAGCTATACCTGACTCTCTTGGACACTATCCTTTAACTAGATGAACTTACAAAGTATATGCAGTTTTAAAGACCAGTCATCACGTTTCCCTTAATGCAGAGCTGTGCTGCCCAAGTCATGTTTATTCATTTAAAAGTAAGTGACACATTTCTACACGTACCAGGAGAGAGTGGCCCATGCTGAATTCAAATTATGTATTGCAAGCCTCATGTTTATAGATATTTCCTTAATTATAGAAATTGCCAGGAACCAGCCTTTGATCTAAAGCATGTCGGGCTGCATTGAATTATAATGTTATTTGCTTCTCCTTCCCCCAAATGACAAGTGTGAGCTATAATATAATCTAATAATGTGATGCAGACTGTCACATCAAATGGAATAGGACTTGTCTGACAAGTAGATATAAAAATAGTGCTGAAACATTCCTATCTTGACAGGAGACCTAAACTGTCTTCCTGCCAGCCACATTGCCTTAGTTCTATCTCTATTTACACTTTTGCATCATAACAGTTGCTGGAAGTGAAAGTCAAGGTCCCAGTGAAATGTTACTGAAGTATGATGATAATTTTTCAAACCCTAGGCAAATTCAGTGTATACTTTTGGGCCATTTGAAATACGCATTTATCAACGATTTTCAAGTCAGTGTTCGTCATCTCCATGTATTTATGGCACTAAGGATTTTTTATGCTAATATTAGAGGTGGGTACACGTATATTTAGAAGAGGGAAGACACATAAATGGCAAGTCGCACTGCTATTATGAAGAGCTGGCCCTTTCACTCATGAAACTGTCATTTTGGCTACCAAGGATAATAGATATTATGAACCGAATGCCTCTCCTCTCAGCCGCAACAAAGACATTGGAGTTTATCCAGAATGGGTGGAACTGAAGATTATCAAAATGCTCCAAAGGCTCATTTCGCTCGACAGCAAGTGAGGCTCCTCACTCATTGTAAAGTCAAATGTATTGGCAAGAAAATAATGCAAAACAGTTTGAGTACAAGTTAAGATACATTTATTCACTTTAGTCTGGATACATACTCTCGATAATGCGCTCTTTCTTATTCATATTATTTCTGCACAGCTAAATTGTACAATGCTCTCTTGAGATGATTGAGATGTTGTCATAGATTCATTAATGTAATATTGATGACTATTTTCTCTTTCTGTAAATCAGAATAGTATGCTAAATGTCTCAAAGACCTTTGTAGCCAGGAGAGAGGGATTTTAGCTTACTAGCTTTGGTTTCCGTCTATTTAGAAAAGTTCTACCCTGAAGACAGGCTTACCATGATATTCTGCCTTTGAAAAATGGATAGTGCTGGATGAGAAATGGTCAAGAAGTTTGTTAGCCTTACGTTTAATATGTTGTGGTTACAGATACAAAATTCCAGTACAAGAATAAGCCAGTTAGTTACAATATTCAGGAAAACACTAAATTCTGCTTTCACAAATTTTGTTTTATTCTACCAATAAGTGGTTTTTAGCCTCGTCAGCACTGTAGTTTCCTCCTTTGGCTCTAGGAACACGTGCCCCACATGCCTCCAGCTCCCCTTGTTTGTTCTGTTGTATCTATGTCATCCTTTTTGCCAGTTCACACTAATAATAAGCTTCTGTTGTTATTCATTACTTCAAAAATGCTGTTTGTGGAAAACATAATTCTGGATATGAATGACAGTGTAGGGAACAGGTAAATTGTCTGCTACCATGGTGAGCAAAGTTTGGAAGAGGCAAAATTATTTTATAATAAAATGTCTGGTATCAGACAGTGCTCCAGGACAAGGAAGTGGAAGAAGGGGGAAGGATAGAAATGGTATTCTAGGGGGAATTTCTAGATTATCCTAACATAGGACAAGAATTCAGTTTGGAAGTAAGCCGCATGAATTCCTGAGGGATGCTGATCTGCCACTTGACACACACCTGAACAAAAGAAGTGAGAATCTTAGTTGAGGATCTTTTCCTCAGGTTAGCTTGTAAGTATAACTGCTGTGTGTTTTCTTATCTACTAATTGATACGCAGGTGGTGCCAGTTCAGGACAGGTGAGCCAGGGCAGCATGAGAAAGACAGATGACCACGCCAGAGAAGAAAGCCAGTTAGCAGCATTCTTCTCTTGGTTTCTGCTTCAGTTCGGTTCCTCTCTCTGCTTTCCTTCCTTGAGTTCCTGTCTCATGTACTGACTTCCTTCAGTTAAAAACTGCCACCTGGAAGTGTGAGTTGAGTTGAATCCTTCCTTCTCTGGGCTGCTTTTGCACAGTGTCTTGTCACAGCAACAAAAAGCAAACTAAAACAGAAACTGGTACCAAACAAAATGGTAGTGTTGTGAAAAACTGATCAAGGACTTGTGTTTATGTTTGTTTTGTTGTTTGAAGACAGTTAAAGTGTTTGGACTCTTGAGCTGGAAAAGTCGTTGAGTGTTCAGAGTTGAATGATCTGTTTGGTAGGAACTGGGAAGAGAATGCTGAGAGAAATACAGATGACAGAGGCATAGCTTGTGAGCCTTCATAAGGAAGCAAAGAGTATGAGGGCTGTTCAGGTGGCGATTTGGATTAAGAATCTGTTAATCCTTTATATTTTATTGTGACAATTGATACTGGTTAGCTAGTGCTGGAGAATCAGCTGTGATTAATAAGGAACCAACATCACTCAGAGTTACTGAGGTGAAATCTCCTGGAAAGTTATTCCTAAGGTTCCAAACCCAGAAGCTGTCGTATGTATGTAGCAAGGCTTCCCCTCAAGCTGGCAGTTGAACTCTAAACATGTATAAGAGTCTTCCACGTGATACTAATTTGGGTGTCATGGAACGTAAAGAACTGAAGTGGTCATGGAGAACAGTTAAGACTCAGTATGGTAAGAGGCCAGGAGAGGCCACTGGGGAAATTCCTCATCTTTCTTTTCTGTGTTTCTTTTTGCCTGCTGCTGGGAAGAGAGATGTTTCCTTGAGGACCTATAATATTGTACTTCTCAACTGTCTGCAAAAAGGGCTAGCGATCCAAGTACTGAAACCTCTGAAATTACCAGCCAAAACAGCTCTTCTCTCCTTTAAATTCCCCTCTCAGTTACTTATACTGTCTTAAAAATCCTGATTAACATGACGCATCAATGGAGACTAAATGTAGACAGAGAAGTGAAGCTGTGAGGGAGAGAAGAGTTTCCTAAGCTGAGAACTGGTTGTGGGAAAAGGAGACTCATGGGAAAGATAGTAAGAGGGGAGGTCAGTGAGGAGGGGGAAAACAATAACTAATCCCTCTGAGACACCCAGCAAAGAAAGTTTGCAAGTGTGAACAACATCTAGTGCTTCAGAAGGGAAGAAGGATGACTCTGCCCTTGGAGTTGGCAGTGCGCAGTCATTGGTGACCTTGACAAGATTAGTTTTGATTAAGTAATGGAAACGAGAAGCTACTCCCTGCAGACTTCAGAGGAAATGATCAGGGCTGAACTGATGCGACGGAAGCGGACGAGGGATGTGCTGTTAGACGCGGCGTGCAAAAGGAAGCTACAGTCAGGCACAGTCTGCGTGGAATCCTGGAAGGAATTCAGCGAGGCGTTCCACGCTGCAGGTTCTGAACTGCTAGCCTCAGGGGAAGCTTATGGCTGATGTCTGGATCCACTGGCTCGGCTTCAGAGAAATACAGATTGGAAAGGAGAGTAAGAAAGAGCCAAGCAGAACAGCATTAGGTACTTCTGGTTGGAGCATTTTGGTGCTTCTGCGCTCCATTTACCTTATTTAAGGTTTATGAGATATTCTTGTATAAAGGCGCTTTAGAAACAGCCAAGAGGTACATTTATATTTGTGGTCTCCTTATCCGTTATTATTGACTTAAATGCTGCTTTTATACTGCTGGGTCTCAAATGTAGAGCTCGCTCCTAAATCATTACTTGAGCCACAGACCCAGTGTATTCACCAAGGTGTTTTAGCGGATCAGAACCAGTAGGATGCATAAGTAATTATAGGAGGATGCTTCTTATCTGGGCTTACACAGTCAGGGGTTTGATCACTTCACAGCAGCCCTGGATAGGCTGCAGAGGAAGAGAAAATAGTATCTGCTCAGACATGACGCTGGGAGTCCCAGAAAAGGAGGCATCAATAATGCAGCCACAGTCAAAGGTTGAAGGTCTGTCTGTGCAAATCCATGTTCAGTGCTGAAGAATCTGGAGCGGTAGATTTGTGGGCAATGGCAGAAGCAAAAAAACACACACTTGCACTGAGGGTGTTACTCAGTGTTAAAGTTCATTTTCAATGTGCATAAGGCCTGAAGTTCAACTCCCAGCTTTGCAAAATAAAACAAATATATGAACCAAAAAAACATAGGCAAGAAGGACTGGTCTTTTAGGGACAACTGTGGTTTCCCCTTCTGTTTCTCTTTGTTGGTTCAGGTCTCTTTTAAACCAGCTCCACAATTTCAGCTGGGGTACCTGCCTCAGTTCAGTGATCTGTGCGACTCTCTGTAAAAACCTCCTTACTGACACACCCAGAAAACTACTTTAGCAAGGTTCTAAGCGTCCCTCATCTGGTGAACCTGACAACCAAAGTGAACCATTACATTCCTTAACCAGTTCTTGCTGAATATCTTGAATGTCTACAAATTGATGACCAAGTGATAGCTCAAACCGAGCGTGCTTAGAGTTAACAGCATATCCCCCTGAAATCCGCCTTGGTCCTGACACCTCTGTGCCAGGAAGTCTCAACCAGTCCAGCAACACATTGATTGATGAACACCACTGCTTTGCCCAGTTATCTCCACACCCATAAATGACAGAAGTGTCTCCTACTTCACTTTCTTCTGTACATTTGTGTAGCCAGTCCCTTACTAAACCTCCTTGTTAATGCCTTAATAAGCTTGCTATAGATTCTCATCTCTGCCTTGTATTGTTTTATAACCTGGTCTTTCATGCTGTTAAGTTATTCTTATCTCATGGAGAATGGCATCTTGAATATTAGTATGTAAGATAAGTAACTCCTTAGGGTTTCCATGAAGGTGTCTAGTCATTTCATCTTGCTATGATTTTGAAGGTAAATAATTGCCTCAAATGCTAGATACCTGGGTAGTGAGAAAGAACACAGGTGCTGCAGTCCGATACTGAATGCTCTTTTCCTCAAGGATAGTATTCTTGTCAATGTGGAGTTGACTATAAGGAAAGAAAGCCCAACTCGCTTTAACTTTTCCTATTGAAAGTATAATTAAGGCCAGGTGGTGGTGGTGGTGGTGGTGGTGGTGGTGGTGGTGGTGGTGGTGGTGGTGGTGGTGGTGGTGGTGGTGGTGGTGGTGGTGCTGGTGGTGGTGGTGGTGCTGGTGGTGGTGGTGCACGCCTTTAATCCAAGCACTCAGAGGCAAAGGCAGGCAGATCTCTGTGAGTTCAAGGCCAGCCCTGTCAACAGTATAATTAAATGTATTTTTCCTAAAAACGGATGGAAATACTAATTATCAAAATCTGAAATAAGCAAAAATAAATAAATAAGCACCCTTATCTAATCCCCGAAGAGTCTAGTTTCCCAGTACAGAGTCATTATCAGCCGACTCTTACACCCCAAACCTCAGAAATGATAGTAAAATTTTAAAAGGAAAGTAGAACAATGGTTAAGGTATCCTGTTTATTTTCTTAGTAAAAAGCAATTGATGACGATGATAATGAACTATCTAAATTATTATCTGAATTTATTATCTCATATCTATTGTTCAACAGCAAGGTGTATTGGATCATGCCTGTAAGTCTAGCATTCTAGCAGGAGGCGGATTCTAGCATTCTAGGCAGGAGGATTGTGAGCTCAGAAGAGCCTGGACTGCAAAGTGAGCTTGAGTCCATACTAGGATATGCCACAGACCTCTGCTCCGAAATAGCAAATGACAAGCATTGTCTAGTCTAAGGCACAGCCGCTTCCCCCTGCTACACTCCAACATGTACGTTTTGTATCATAGCTCTTAGTGCCATGTCTTTGCTCTATGTGTGCTCATACCATTGGCTGAACTTTCCATGCTTTATGTTTCTTAATTGCCTATCAACATTTCTCCTACATTTTAAGGTACTTTAAATGTTATTTCAAAGACTCCTCCCCCCAACACCGTTTGACTTTATTTCAGTCTTTGTTTCAAAGATGTTTCCCCCCACGCTTTAATTTCATGTTGATTCCTGCATTTGTTTTAAGGTTTTGTTTGTTTTGTTCTGTTTTTTGAGAGGTTAACTGGTTTTGTGTCTGGGGCTAACTACACCTTCATTTTCTTTATTCCCACAGCGGCTGTCATGGGGTTATCTTTTAGTAGTTGATTAATTATATCTGCAGTGTTCGGACTTAATTGCCAGCAAACCTAGGGGGATATTCTTTTTTAACATTAACGGCGGCATAACTTCTAAACAGATATATTTTTCCACCAGACTATGAATCTATTTCCTCATTTCAGTGGTTTAATTGTGGTAATATAATAAAGAGTATTTTTTTGAAATTAACCATGCAATTAAGAATTTTAATTTGTTTTCAATTTTGTGTAAACACCAGCAGTTTGTAATTCCAGGCCCTCTCCAATACCTCACTAATTCAATGAGTTAAAATTAATCTCTCACAATCTGTGTCTATACAGATGTCTATTTGGGGCATTTCATACAAAAAGTATACACCATGTGACTGTGAATCATTTCACTCATTGACAGTAATCTTTCAAGGTTAATTCATTCCATGGTAGATCTCAACATTTCCTCCATTCCATTTGTATGAATGATAATCTGTTTTGGGTGTACTACCTTTTATTTACCCATTTATCAATTTTTTGATGATGTATTTTTATGGCCTAATAAAATTATGAGTGGTCAATTTTATATTTTAAGTGTTTTGTGATTGCAAAGCTGGTATTTCCATTTTGATTCCTAATGTTTTAACTTTTGTCTGATGTAATTTAGATGTCCAAACTTACAATTATGAATCTGGACATCCAGTTGTATCAGTACAGTTTTTTAAATATACTATTACTTTGCTGTTGAAATATCTCAGCATCTTTGTCTAAATCAATTTAATATAAATACATAAGATACAACTCATCTGACATGTGTACATGCATACATGCTTATGCCAATTATTCAATGCTTTATTGATCATGCCTTGCATTGTTTGGGATAGGCAAAGGTAATCTCTCCAAGTTTTGTTCCATTTCAAAATGACATTGGGTAATTTGCTTGCTTTACATTTACATGTGATTTTTAAAATTGTCCTGCCTCTTTCTGAATAAAAAACTAGAAGGAATGGGTTATGATTCGCACTGAATCTATACATCAGTTTGGTCAGTGCTACTTCCTTGCCACAATGAGGCTTTCTTTTATTATATACTTTTAATACTAATTTGAGTTTCATAAAATGTATCTCAAAAGGACTCTCTACCCATCCCTCCCTATTCAGCCCTCCTGCCTCTGTGATCTCTACACTAAATAAACAAATAGATAAATAAACAAATAAATAAATAAATAACAAAATTAGTCCAGCTATGTGGCAGGAGCATGGATCACAGGCGTCACCATGGTTCCTGGAGGTAGCAGGCTGCTCTGATGGTGGACATGCACCTGGCCCATACAAGCCCAAGATAAAGCATGACTAAATTTAACCTGAAGTTAGGCTGGCCACTGTCCAAAGCCCCCAGGCACCCAGATCTCCAACAGGCACCTGAACTTCACCCAGGCACCCAGATACCAAGCAGGCACCCTGATAGCCTACAAGGCTTTCTAATATATAAACAAAGGCTATCTATTTAGGTATTTAACTTATTTAGGTTATAGTTTGTTTTGTATGGGTCTTTTGGTTCCTTGATTAAATCTGTTCTATATTTTCCATTCTACCTGATGTTATTTAAATACAATATCGTGTTTGGATTTTAATTACATATACACTAAAATGTTTCATGATATTACACAGTTTTTTTTTTGTTTCTTCATTATTTTAACTTTGCTTCTCATGCTGGAATGTTATCAATTGGCTTTTATTTATGTTCATACATCTTTCTTCTACCTGTTAGATTAATGGTTGGGAAACTTCCCTGAGCCCTGGGTGCTTGGCTTCTGTTAATTCATTTCAGTTTCAGAATTTTGATTTTGTGCCACTTCTCATCATTTATGTCTGAATAATGTTCTCTTCATTTGTGAGATTTGATTTCCTTTAAGTCTTTATCTATCCTATTTTTCTTTGTATTAGAATAAACCAAAAATGACTGATTAACAACTTAGACCTCTGCCTGGTCCTCACTTCCTGCTCTTGCAAATCCTAGATATGAAGCACATAAGTGGTGTAAGTGTTAAGGCATATATTTCTTGAGCACACACAGCAACTTTTGTCATTTGACTTTTAGATTCCAACTGATATATCAAAGCTTTTTAGGTTCCTGTTCCTAAGGCATCTACTCCCCCAAACAGAGGCTCAAGTATTTGGGTAAATTATTGTTTGCTCCAGCTGTTATTCACTGGCTTCAAATATTTGTGATTAATACTGTTGGGGCAGTGACTTTAGTGTTTGCTGAATTCTGAGTTCAAAAAGGTAAAAACAAATCATTTGAGCAGGTCTTAAATGATATCTCATAATAATTAAAACAATTCATTTGCAATTATTTCTAGTATTATGGATATTAGGGTTTGAATCAGGAAAGTTACTATAGGGTCTTGTTTGGAACACTTATTCTTGGGATGGAAGCACACTTTTGGAAGGCTCTGGAAATCTCAGGAGATGGTATACAGCTTCTAGAAGTGGGAGTCTCCTGGTGACCTTTTTCAGGTTATCTGCTCATTATTTCTGTCAGTCTCTCTGCTTTTTGGTCCACTAGATCTGTGCCATCACAGACTAAGTTATTACTCTCTACTCGTCTGTATTACCCTGAAAGTACAAGCCAAGTATGAAAGTATGAGTCCTTTTTCCCTCAAGGTGTTTCTCTCTGTGGTCTACCCTGAAACTATATACATATAGGATCAAGGACTCTCGATGCTGCATTAAACGCATTATAAGATTACCATGAGTCTTTGGAGGCAGGGGTGGGATATTACGATTAGAATATGGCAGGTCTTCCATAAGCTCATATTACAAATTAATATTTGCTAGCTAGGGACACCATTTTGAAAGGCTGATCATCTTTTCTTAGATGAGCAGTGACTGGCAGAGTCTGTCATCAGAGGTGGATCTTTGAAGGCTGTGGCAGAATTCTGGGTTCTGTCAGGCTCTCTGCTGCCACTCTGCCACGATGTGAACAATCCCCACGGGTCCTCTGATTGCCGTGCACTGAGCCATTCCACCTGGAGTTCGTTGCCAATATGGACTGAAATCCCCTGCAACCATGAGCCAATATAAATCTTCTGTAAATGGTTTCTCTCAGGTATTTTGGTCATAAAATGTGAATGTAACTAATAGAACAGTGATGATTTCTTTTTCTTCTGCTAGTCTTCTCACCGGCCCTAATGTATCCTTTTTAGACAAGTTTTATGAGAGAAAAATAAAGCAAGCAGTGCAAAAAAGGATTTACATCATCCCTATAACTAACTTTAAAAATATTTTTTTTTTTTTTTACAAATCACAGCCTTGAAATTTTTTGTTTCAAGAAGAACTGTGACATTACAGATCTCAAATATTACTTAAAAGTGGACTGGATAATTTGCAGTGCACTAGAACTGAGCTTGGATAATGCCCACATACTTTGTATTTTGAAAAATAAGTATGTGCATAATTTCTAATATGATTACAGGAAACTACTAAAGAAAATATGTTGTTCAACTATAAATAGCATTTAACAAGTGATTAGGGAGGTTATCAAGCTTGACACATGTCAAAACTGAGAGAGAATTTCTAATAGATCACATTCGAGTATTTTTAGTTTGTGTTTGACTGCTGAGAAGAAATTTATTTCACCTATAAAAATATTCATATTTTCAAACATAGAGTACAAGTTTTCTAACATAGTTAGAAATTTTTTTCTTATGAATATTTCAGTGTTTGTTCAATTGATTGTCAAAAATACAAGAGACAGAATGTTTTGTTGTGAGCAATTGGCAGTAGAAAAATTGAAATTTGATCAGGTTGATTTTAATAAAACTTTTGGGGAATTTTTAATGTGATTAATATATTAGCATCATTATCTAATAATTATAGTTGGTAGGATTTAATTTAATTTGGACACATGTCTTTTTCACCTAGGAAAGGTATTACAACCAATTATTTAAGTAAATAAACTTATAATTAAAATTTTAATAATTTGGAAACTTTTTTCACTACATATTCAATTTTAGCAAAGAATTCTTACTCCAGGGTATATGAGGAAAAAAATGTTTTTTTTTTAAAATCATCAACAAGTATAATACATTTTAAAATACTTTATTTTTCTTTAAAATTTTTTTTGAGTATATGTTCAAATGATTTCTGGTTTTAAAAATACAAATTCATCCTTCTCAAATTGGAGCTTTGTTTAGGTTGTGTTGGAACTTGATGTTGACAATTTGGAATGAGCTCTGCGTGTACCTATGAAGTCATGTGTAACAGCCAGACTACTGAATTTGAGTGCTATTTTTTTTTCCCATCATGTACCAATATTTTACTCTAAAGACTCAGTTACAAATTATTCAGTAAATGTAATTTGATGTCAGAGTGGAGAAGTTATTTAACATATTCATTAATTTCAGCATAACTGAACATAACATAACTGAATATGTTTCCTTAATTATATTCAGGGTATGATGACAGTAACGGCAGAGATGGTGACGGTGGTGGCACTTGTCATACTTAAGCAGCAGCCAGTAAGCACGGCAGTGGTGACTGTAGTAAATAATAATATTAGTGGCTACTCAAGCATACTCTAAACACCTTACATTTAATCACCAAAACCTTATGTTATTGGCACTTCAATTATAGTAATGATATTGCTAAGGATGAGTTGTGGATCCCAGCCTCAATGGATACATTTACAAAACACTATGGCACCTAATGGTGCTCAGGCATCGTTGTAGAAGAGTATGCAGAAAGATTGCAAGAGACAGAAAATCAAGGAGTTTGCTTTGAGATTTTTGTCTCCCAGTAACGTCAGTAGCTACACCCATAGATTCTCAAAACCATGACTGTGCAGATGGGAGCTGAATAAGACAACACCAATGGACATGTTAAACTGGACAGGAGAAAGCCCATGAGGCCTCAACCCTGGAAAAACCAGGAGTAGGAGAAGTAGTCTTCCCAGGATGGAGCACACCAATTGGTTATTCAGTACCAAACAGTACTGAATATGTACATACAGGTAGCATTATACAGACATAACAAGTTATATTTAGGAATATATGTGTATAGGCATATACGGATATGCATGCAGGAGTAATTAATGATAAAAGAGGTCCCATGAATTTGAAGGAAAATGGGGAAGGGTATGTGGGAGACTTTGGAGGGAGGAAAGAGAAAAAAGATATGTCATTACATTGTGATCTTAAAAAAATGAATTTCAAAGGACTGGCTTTCATCATCCAGGGAAAAATATCTGATTCTGGATAAAGTAAACAGAAGAACTTCAGTGTTCTACAGGTCCTCCTTATACAATCTTTATAGTTCTTATATTTAGCAACACTGTTGTAAGCACTTAAATTTTTGTTGAAAGAGACAATTTCATAAGTGTTCTTAGCACCAAAGCAAAAGACATCAAAATGGATGCAAGGTCTCTTTGAAGGTATGGATATACCATCTTGACAGCTGATTGTGTGTCCTGAATGTGTGCAGTCCATTTGCCTCAGTGAGCTATTGAAGGAAAATAAAATATGCAATTGATTTCTGCACATCGAACTTACATTTTGCAAACTTGTCAAACCACTTGTAATTTCTAGTGGTTTAGTGGGAAAATGCTTAGGGTTTTCTGATTGCACAATTTTATTACCTGTGAATAAAAAATAGTTTATTTCTTTTGTTTTTTATTTTCATGCTAACCATATAATCTATATTGATCTGGTACAGTGTTCTCTTGTAAAACATAAATACTATGACAGCTTTATGCCTTTGAAAACCCAAAGCTGGTCACTTTTCTAAACATTATGGTTGTAAAATCTGTTCACTATTGAGGTGTGCTTGAAGAAGGGTAGAGGAGGCTGACCTTGGCAACTGACCTGAAAACGGAGCCACTGATCCGAGAAGCGTGCAGCATGGGGATGGAAATGTGTTCGAAATCATGGGAGTTAACTTTGAGCCAGCAGTTACCTGGCACCTGAAAGAAAGCTTTCATGTGAAGAGGGGTGTGAAGTAAATGAATGATATGCAAACAGAACTGGATGGGAAAGGGTGGGAAGTGGACATTCAGAGAGAAACAGGAAATGCGATGACTAAACATTTCCGCTTTGTTTGTCAGTATATTCTTTTTGATTAGGGCCTCATGCAGTGCATTCCTATAACCTAATAAACAATATGAGTAGTAAGGGGCCCCAGATGTGTCAACCATCAAAGTTGTGTTACGTATCATTGATGCTAGATCCTGATGTGCACAAGTGACTAATCTGTAGTTCCTGTTGATGTGTCACCTCTTAGGAAGTCCTGTCCTATTTTTGCTCAGGATAATAGGGTGGATCCTTTCTCTCTTCCTGATTGTAACTTTTGTTAGATCCAGGCTGAGCTCTATAGTTTAATCTCAGCTAATGCTTCAGTCATGAGCAGATGATTCAGTGGGATGAAGCAGTATCTTCTGAGGCATGGATCTGTGAATTTATCCAATGCAAGCTTTATTTCCATACTACAGAAGTTCCTGGAGAAGTTTCTTTATTGGGTAGAATGTTACCATGCTGTGCTACGTAGAGATAGCTTAGTTAGTTAGAATTAAGAGGATATGTCTACGAATGCACATCTGTGACAGGATAAGAGATAGTAAGTCTAGGCGGTAAGAGTTGAGCTAAAATAATTTTGAGTCTGATAGTCTTGATATTTATTCTAGAAGCTTTTCAGGAACATGTGTGATTATTTCTATATGAGAAACAAATATTTTATAACAAGGGTTATATCATATGCTTCTGCAGTAGGACATAAAAGAGACTTCATTTGAAATTGCTAACAACCTAAAATTATAAAGGCAATATAGTCTCATTGTAATCTGAATAAAAGCTGTAATTGATTGACCATCATCAAGGTTAATTGCAATCTGAAAGGTCCAGGATGCCAATGGTCACATTAAATTTCCATTAAACCCTTTAAAAAAAAAGTAAGCATGGTGTTCAGTTAGTCTGAAGCCTTCCCCCAAAGCATACCTGTTTCCAATGGACATCTTCTCACTGAGAACAAGGGTGTGTGATGTGCTTGACACAGCAAGATGGAACACATCACCATTATACTTGACAGTTAGGAAATTTAAAGTGACAGGAGCTTCTTAGTAGGGTCAAGGGAAAAGTGGAGTTTGAACTAAAAATTCAGCCAGTAGATACTGGGCTGGCTGGGCCACAATGGGAAGTCTATAGTTGATTTTGTTGTTGTTGTTGTTTGTTTGTTTTGTTTCTTTTCCTACACGTCTCTTTTCTTCTAGCTCTTCTGCATTTGCCTCCCAAAACAGCTTTCTTCTTGCCAGAAATGTGGAAGACATTTCTCAGAACAGATTTAGATGTCTGTTACAAATCATGCTTGGAGTCAACCCTGGGGCCTATACAGTAGGATTTTAAAGGTGAGAAGCTTGTCCATATTAAACACTTTCAGAACTAACTGGGAAAGAACATGAACAATTGCCAACGACTTTGGAACCTTTGCTGTAAAACTTGGTTTGAAAAATCTGACTTCAGTTTTCTCTTTAAAGCAAGGTTTTCCCACCTGTTTGTAAACACAAACTTTTTCACATAACACAGAACATGGCTTGATTAAGTTCTACTTCAGCCGAATAGAAGTAGATACGTTATCACTGTAGAAGCAATACACGCTTGGGATTCGCACTGGTGAGATTTGTGAATGTAGGTGCCCTCTGTCTACCATCCCCCACACTGTCTCTTATCCTCTAGAGAACGTCAGCCCACAGCAGCCCTTCTGCCGTCTAGTAGGAACTCAGTGTCTGCTTTGCTTGCTTCTCTTATTGGCTTATTTTTGGTCTCCATTTATCATTATTTTTAACGTTGTCAGCATTAAATGTGATTTGCCACGTCAGCCAGCTTTCATCGCAAATGCAAATCCTTCTGAGTATCCCTAGCAATTTCTCAGCGTCTGGTCCTCTCAGGCCTGCTTTGTCAGCACCATTTGGTTTGGTTCGCCTTGAGGGACAGGACTCCTGGAGATTTCAGTCGTTTGACAGACAGCAGAGGATAGAACAAATATGTTCAATTGCACGTCATTCTCCAGCTGTATCAGCTAAAGCACTTGTTTCAACTGCTACAATCCACATTAACAATCCGACTGAGCTGTCCTGAGATAGCTTTATACATAACAGTTAGAACCGGGGTACCAACACTGAGGACTGTATATGTAACTTCCAGGTTTTCCTTCGACAACTCCATTACAATGTATGACTTTTAGTTTATAACCACTCACTTTTATTTCTGGAATTAGCAATTAAGATCATGTTTCTTTGTCAGTATCCAAACAGATCATTACTGAGAAATTCAGCTTACATTTCAGACTTTTTTTTTTTTTACTATATTTAGATTTTTGATGAAATTTATGAGTTACTTCTCTAACGTCTCTTTGAGTGTTGGAATAGTATTGTTTTACTTCCATCACAGACCACAGCTATATGTGTTTCTGTAGACATAATTTGACCTGCATCACAGGGTTAGTCAGTCCCCACACCTCTACAAGAAGAGTGAGAAAGAAGAATGGGGAAAAGATTAGCTATTTAATACATTGTACTTCTTGGAAGTTAAATGGCTGGGAATATTAGAGAGACATCCCATGAAGTATGTCCATGGCATGCCTAATGGTCATGATTATGGGTTACACTTGTTGAAACATATGCAAGTGGCATATTGATTAAATTTTTAAAGCATATTTTATGTTTGTAATATGTTATGTTTGTTTTAGTGGCTTAGCTGTTTAAAATATATTTGATATCATTTATTCCCAGTATGTGTAAAAAAGGCACAAAATATATTTATGTTTTACGGATAAATTTATATAATTATATAGAAATAGGAAAAACACTCGAAAATTAATATTTTAAAGTGAGACCATGATTTTTTTTTTCATAATGTAAAGACCTCATCAAATTGTTAATTATTTGTAAACCAGAGAAGTAGCTTAAACATTTTAAGTTATTACTCCTTAGGTATTCATCCTAAATGTCTATTCAGATAAACTCTTGTCTGACTAGAAGTCAGGAGGCACTGACTAATGAGCACTTCTGAAATGACTAAAAGGGAATGACATCAGACAGACTAGGCCTGCATGATGATCCAACCACAAGAATACAATGGTAGACACCATCCAGTTTTCTTGGGGATGAAGCCCACGTGGAATCCTCACAAAGCAGAAGTTACAGTTGACACCTGAAGGTGGGGAAATAATTCTACTGAGGATTTGTACAGTGAGAGGGCTATTACTAAATCTACCAAGTGGAGAATCTTCTGATAGATATTTTAATATTAAAGACATTAGTTTAAGATGAACATTGACAAATTTGGTCACCTAAAAGCAGCTGAGTCAGAAGAAAGATGGGAGAAACAGAGGAATGATTTCTTTTGGTAGTTCTGGGATGAGTCCAGGGACTTGCAGATGCTTAGTAAGTACTCTGCTACTGGGGTGAGCTAGAGCCAGCCCCACAAGACCGACTGGAATACAGATGGCACAGTTATCAACTGCATCAGGAGAGGAATTTTAAAAAAGAGCAACTAAATCATGAGAATTGAAGAACAATATTGGTGAGAAACAAGTAAAATTAATAGCAATAATACATTTAGCATGTTTGAAAACTAAGGCACAAATTAATATGAGCAACAAACAGATGGGAAACGGGCCTGTTACATATTTATTTTGAGCAACAGAGTTAATAATGCTGGCTTCTTAGCTGCTTCTCAGTAAAACTTTGGTGTATTTTTCAACAAACGCGAGAAGCCTGTGTTTCTCTAGAATGAAGATGTATATCAAATCTGAGAAATTACAGTAAATTTATTGTTATTAATGGTCTGGACAGGAATAGAGTTTCTTTGAACTCCCCTTTTGCAGCAGAGTGAGACAGCTAATCTATTTAAAACTATATGATGATGGAGTGGTTATAGTTGAGGGAGCTCACTGGGAACTACTTCAACATCGAGAATGAAAAACTCATTAGCTTAATTTTCTGCCTACAGGTCTTTTGGGCTGTTTTAACCAGCACTAAGTTGTCATGGTGATGGCAAAAGTTAATGGAGGAATAGGTGAGAAACCTGCCCTGCCTCCCTCAAGTATTTAACAAGGTTGCTCTGCCACAGAACGAAATGCACTCACCTGTTGGAGTTTGCAGGAGCAAGTATAATTTTTAATATTATAGGTTTAAAATTTGAAGCATACCCTGGACCTCTCTGAAAACCTGATTTGTCTTTCGTTGATCCTCGGTAATTGGGTTTTTCGATTACTTGAGTGTTTTCTCTCTCTCTCTCTCTCTCTCTCTCTCTCTCTCTTTTTGAGAGGATCATGATGTGGTGATGTCTTTGGGTAGAAAAAAAAAACAAAAAAAGCCTATTTTGTTGTTCCCCTATGTGATTATGACAACCACAGCAAGTACTATTTCCCTTCCTTTTTAAACCCCAATTTTACTCAGCACTTTGCATGCAAATGTCATAAATAGGTTTATTTTTCTTTCGTAGACATTCTTCCTTCTCTCTGTCTTGTAATATACAGTGAGACTATATCATAGCGCAAGACTTAAATTTGAATTATGTGAAAGTAAACATTCTTATTCATCTGACTGGAATCTATGGTATGAGATTTATTATTAGCTTTCAAGATAATAAGAGAAGTGAGATATTAAGAAGTGCCTTCAGGGTAATTCGCCAGGCCTGTGTACTGTCCTGAACTGTGAGTGTGATTTCTATAACTCACTGGGAATGCTTCAAAGAACGCGATTCCCCTTACAAGATGACTAAAGTAAATGAGATCAAGAGGGCTAAAGCGAAACCTCAAAGGGTTTTCCTTGGAAGGTAGACATTAGCGTTTACCTACAGGCAATCAGAAAGATACATCCCAATATAAGCAATCTCCATCACCCAGTGTTTGGGTTAAGCTGCAGGGCATCCCATAACATTGTGTATACAAAACATCTAATTTTTATGGGAAAGTTATCATTGCATTTGCGATCTTTGACCTGTATCACCAGCACAACTGAAGGGATTTACTGCAAAAAAAAAAAAAGAAAAGAAAGAAAAACTTTATTTCATCCCTGACTTTTTGTGTTTAAATGGATGGGTCTCTATTTTGGCAGGAAATGGTCATGGGCATATATACTGACATATAAAAATGCAGATAATTCAGCTCTAAAGGATGCCCCCAAATTGTATTACATTCAAAGACTCCAATTATGGTCAAGTCCAAAAAATTGCCATGCCCTTTCCCTGCTCTGGGCCTCCATGGATTTTATTTGGAGCCCGCAGAGTCCTCCCTTTCTGCCCTTTGGTGCAGCTTCAAGTCTTTGTAGACAGCTCTGGCTTTGCCTGCATTCACTGTAATTTCACTCTGCATTGTCAGATAGTGCTCATTAGCATCCTTCCCTTACGTTCTGCTCATCTTTGCCTCCTGTGATCTTCAACAATATTCTCCGTATGTTGAATGGAATTTTTTCCCCTTTTATTTTCTACTAAAAAAGTGATATTTTGCTTAACTGAAAATTGGAGCAAGTACAGCCAGCAATAGCTAAACTGGGCCATAAAAAAAAAATCTATCCAAATCTTAAAAAACTTGCCTTTGCTTAAGATTGAACTTATGACATTATGGGCTTCTCTTGAATTAAAATTCCATGTTTATAAGTTTAACTCGTTGTTTATATTACATGCTATCATATTATTTATGTATTATTGTTTCAGAAGAGATTTCTTTATACCTCATTAACTTAGACCTGTGACTTATTTGACAAAGCATGTTTAAATATTTTTTGAACTAGACACTGGAGGTGGGTCAGTGGCTAACACATCTGCATGGCGAGCATTAGGAGCTGAGTTCAGAAATTCTAAAAGACGTTCCAGCAGAGTTCCAGAGGTTTTGGAAGCGAGTTGACACTTATGGAAGTAGAGTTTGTATTCATAAGAAAATGAACCTGGACCTGTAGCAGAAGCCCTTGGGGAATTTTAAGATATCTTCAGCTACAGAGGGTAGGTTTGGACTGGAACAGGAAACTGTGAGTTCGGGCTCAGCGGAGTGAGTAGGCGATAGGCAGCTCTAACCAACCATTGGGATAGAGCAGAGCTGAAGTCCATATGAGAATACTGATTTCTATTCCTTAAGAAGATAGATGGAAATTAGGCTGTATAAGTGTTGCTGTAAAATCATTGTATGTTATGTTTTATATATTTTACTATATAATATATGGACAGGCTGTTTGGTAATCAACATTTTCAACATGAGAATTAATATACAGCTTATTGATACATAAGCATTTAAAATTTCAATGGTAACATTTTGCTGTTTGAAGTATTATCAGTAACTGGACATCTATTTGGACATATTCAGTTTGATTCTATGTTAAGTTAGAATAAGCAAGCTTTAAATTTTGTGATATTCATTTTTGTGTAGTATGTACCTAAAGTCACTTAATAAGTTAGAAAGCTAATATTTTATTTTTTTGGCATGCATTCCAAAATATATTCCTAAAGTGTTCAAATATGCACCCCCAAATAAATAAAACAGTATTCATGTCTTGTATATATATTCATGCATACTCTTGTATATATATTCATGTCTTGTATATGTAATGATATTTCTTCTTAGGCTATTAGGTTGTTTAAAACTTGATTGTAAAAATTATCATTTCAACATATAGTCAATACGCAAACATATTTTATTCTTTGTATTAGCTCTTTGATATGATATATATATATATATATGTTCTAATAGATATTTCAGTTCAATCTGAATTTACATTCAATATATTTGATTCAAATTTGATTAAAATTATAATTGAAAACTCGTAATTGCTTATCCACATTTGAAATATTTAAATATGCAAAAATCTTTCCCCAAAATGAAATTAAGCATCATTTTTAAAAATTTACATCTGAGTTATTTCAAGTTAAATGTAATTAAAATTTGATCACTGTAATCAAATTTCAGTGGCTCACCAGCTCTGTCTGGCTGGTGACCACAGCCCTCCACAGCACAGATATAGAATCCTCCATCTGAGCAGTCCCCTGTGTCAACCAGGTCCCATGAATTCTGGGATCTCATTCCTACCACTTTCCTCCTTACTTGCCCCACCCAACAGTCTGTCTTTCTGGAACTCAGCAGCTTATCTGGGCCTTGGCAGCTCTTCTGTCTGTCTACAATGTTATTTTCTCAAAATATCAATATGGAAGAGTGTTATTACTACTCTATAGGTTTGCTTATATGTTCCCTATCAATGACAGCTGTCTAACACTATTATTCGTTTCTCACTTCTTACCCTTCTTTGCCTTTGTTTTTTCTAAAAATGTCATAGTTATTCCTTTCTAACTACTTGAGAATGTAAGCACAGTGGAGGCAGGGTATGTGCTAGCTGTCCTGACAAACAACAGATTCTCAAATATTTGCTTAACACGAAAGGTTCTATGGAATTGTTATTATAAGGCCTGTACATGTGTATACGTATGTCTACCATGGTCCTGCTACTCATTCCTTTAATTTACCTTTTACTATGACCATTCATCTATGAACCAATTTATCATGCTCCAGTTCTTACCATGTGCCTTTATAGCTACCCAAAACAACTAGTTTTCACTGATGTTGGTGTGAGTAAAAACATTTCATTTTTAAGTATATCTTCATGACATATGAGTATAGGGTAGAAATTTAAAACTATTGCAAATAATATTTAGGATTAAGAGTAAACAATGATATGGTCCATGATTAAAATATACCATATAAATAACAATAATTTAAGCAATGAATTACCTCTCATATCTTCTACTTCAAAAAATCAGTTTTCCCAAAATCTATGACTCTGAAATAAAGGATAGTTACAGTCCCGTGCATATACGTACTTTACAACTGTTTGCATGATGAATATTTGTCTCTGAAGAAAACACAAACTCAGAAAATTACATCGATATTATTAAAATATAAACCAAAATCAATAGTTCTGTCAACCATTTATTCATCAAAAAACTTGGATCTCATTTGTGAACATTAATTGTGAACACCAGTTAGCTCATATAAGACACATTTTAATTATAACAAAGTACCCATAGTTATGGAACAAATGATCATCATTTGCTGGCAGCTCACCTCTGTTTAATAATTTATCCTATAACCTTATTTCTGATGTATTTTTATGGAGATACACAATGCAGAAGCTAATACAAGTCAAGTTTTAATGAATAGACTAATTTTGCAAATATTAGCATTCTGCAAATGCTTACATGTTCCCACACTTGTTGTGATGCAGGAAAATGAATGCCCCCAGAGGCATCTTTCTCATTTGCCCATTTGCTTAATAGCACCTGCTGTGAGTCCTCCTCTTCTCAACAGGGTAATGCCTTCATATAGCTTACCACTGTCTTTGTTATTTCAGGATGGGTTTTCCTAATGCTTTCTAATTAAATCTCTATTTGAAGACTCTCAAGGGAGCCAGGTTGTAAAGCTGCTCATTTGTAGTGAAATTGAGCATATGGAATGTGTAATGTTGGACTAGTGTCCCCAGAACAGCTCACCATTGAATTCAAGATAGCTACACCCCATTTTAACAAAGCTCATGGATAACTAGATTAAACAGAGAACAAGGGCCAGAGAGGGGACTGTTAGCTTGCTCTGTGATTCTCCGAGTCACTCCTTCAATTTCCATGTACTCTCCACACATTTCTGTGTGTGGCAGGCTTCTGGCATCCTCTCAAGCAAAGTCTGTAGAAATGTCTATCTCTTTGGGAAAAACATTCACAATTTTTATGGGCAGTTGGTCGTTTCTTTTCCTGGTGTACCACCGACTCTTGCTCATAGGTAAATGTGCTGTGATTTAGACACAGATAACAGACCATTTATTTATAAGAGTTACGTGCCTAAGGGCCACCCACTTTTCTCTCTGTTTCATTACTTTAGTCATTGGGTACTTTAGATTTTGTGCTTGCTCTATGTAGGAGGTAGAATAAAGTTCTATAAAGATGACAAAGTCAGAATTGTTACCATTGACCTTGGACAGATTCTGTTACACTTTGTTTGTTGTTTGTTTGTTTTTTGAGACAGGGTTTCTCTGTTGTAACTCTGGTTCTCCTGGAACTCATTCTATAGACCAGGCTGGCCTCAAACTCAAGAGATCCACCTACGTCTGCCTCCTGAGAGCTGGGATTAAAAGCTTGTGCCACCACCACCCAGCTTCTTATGTTCGATTTTAAAGTTTACATTTTTGTTGCTGGAGATCAAAGCCAAGACCTTATGCTTGCCAGGCCAGCTTTCATCCAATGAGCTGTGTGCCTGCTTTGTCCTTCATTAGCAATTGTTTTGAATTTTAATTACTAATTACCTTATAATTTGTGTTGTGTTATTATAATTTTAGAAAATAATTTTGATAGATATTTTTGTCTTTCTGAGGGACAAACTGGAAAACTTGTTTATTAAATAATCATCAAGTTTATACAGGTAATTGTGGAGAATACTAGGTGAAGTTGTAATTGTATGTTATGGTAGACAATTTTTACCAAGTTTTAAAATTTTCATATAACACCTGTTACTATACTTTAAAGATCAGTAACTTTGTTGAGATTTTAACATGGAACTTAAATTTACTTATACTTCCAGAATGTCCTAGGCCTTGTGCAAAATCTACCCTTCTCAGATAATAATAATCTTAGGAGTCAAATAAATTCAAATAAAAAAGGTTGACATTAAGTAATACACACACACACTCATATACACCACATATATACACAAACACACATATTAACATTTGCTAACCGAGAACAAACACATTGTTTCTACAAAATGTTTTCACTGAATATCCTTTTACAGTAATGTTCAAATCGAGGAATTTGAGGATTGTTTAAGAAGCAAAAAATACACACAAATTTCTGCATGGAACCCAAGATTTAGAAATATTAAATATCAACTAACTTTGAGATAAGTGCCTATAGAGGAAATTTATTAACTGTAAATTATGAAGTTCTAAGGATAAACGCAATCTTGGTCTTCTTATTTTCTCCCTCTCTACCCAGAACAGAGTAAACACAATTTTATCCTCATTGCAGGTTCATTCCAGTATCTCACCAAATGATTGTATGTGCACTAATGAGAAATCTGGTCGGTTGCCCTTCAGTTAAATAGGCCATATTCCCATGCTGGTCCTGTGTGTACTTTTGTGTGACATGTTCCTAGAACAGTGATGTTGAACACACTTCTTCCTGTAGTTTGTGGAGAGACTAGGTCTCCCATCGAGGCTCTAATGAGTCAAGCTGCAGGAGATGAAGCTGGATAGTTACCAGAACTCTTCTGGGCCTGGCAGTGAATCAAGGAACAGGTTTTGATTGCTAGAAAAGGAATAGGAACACAGGTGTCCCCCATGTCTTGTTAGTGGAGCAATTTTGAGCATGACAAGACAATTTTCTTTTTGCAAAAGAGAATATTATAAACAACGCAATGAATGATGATTTGTAGAGATTACATAATGAAGTCAATAAAAGGTTACATACATGACTCCATAAACAGCTAGCAAACAACCAAAAGGAACGTTAAAACCAGTACCTAACCTAATGAAGTGAGTTATCCTTAACACTGGAACAAAAAATCACAGGAAAAGAACTACACAGATACAAGTACGACGGGAGCATCAGCTTGAAAGGCACAAAATAGGAACACATGTGACAAAGGCAATGTAATAAGGAACTCTTTGGGAGAAATCCAAAATAGTGAGAGGAAGGGGAAGTCTCATGATGGGTACAGTCTCCATCAGTAGCTAGAAGCAGCAGTAGTTTTGTGTCACTGTTGAAATCATCTATTTAATAAACTCTTAACGTGAAGGTTAGTGCACATGTTTCAGACAGTTTTTAAACTATGAGAGACTAGGTAAAATCTTGCTTTTGTTTTGGGTCTATGAGGACCTGTTTGCTACTTAGAGGCTCACATCTTTCCTTGAATTCTTAAAGGGGTTTGAAACCGAGAAGGTTCAGAGCTATGGTTCACTATAAATTCAAGGTGAAAAGATTACGAGCAAAGAATTTTCTATTCTGGAGAACTGCTTTCATGTGAGATGGAAATAGCAGAACACTCTGAACATAAAGCATTTCAGGAAGATATACATTCAGTGACCTTGGAAAAAAACTCCTTCAGCCCCTGAAAGTTCGGAACAAGATTAAAAAGTGTGAGATTTGGAAAGCATGCGATAAAAGGTAGGTAGTGGTTATTGATTTACCTGGGTATGTATTTAACAAAGTTATTTTGTTACTTAAAGGATATTGTTAGAATATTAAAATTTACATTCTATCCGAATTTTAACTTTGAGGTAAAGTTAAAACAACAACAACAAAAAAGAAACAAAGAAACAAAACAAAGGAAACATCAAAAATTAGATTAGATGAAAGAACCAATTAGCAGCATTTTAACCCCATATGCTATAGAAATCTCAATATAAATGTAAAATGTTTCCGTTTAGTTGAAATTATCCTACATGGAGAAATCATATTCACCATCAGTGCCCGGTGTGAGATAACTTCCTGCTTGTTCATCAGATGAGACCCAGAGCCACTCAACACAGCATAGCCACTGCCATTCCTCTTCCAAATTTTATTGTAATACCCTGATGCTGAAAATCTGACATGTTTAGGTCACAGGGCATGGTGACATCAAGTTGATATTGATGCAGAATCTTCCTTCTCATTGGCAAGCTTCCAGAGTTCAGAAAGGAACTAAACAGACTCCTCGGTGAGGAGAGTCACCAGCAGTTTTTACTGAATTTTGAACTCTTTGATCTCTGCTAATTACCATCCTGGCAAAGTGGACGCATTCATGCAAGGGTAATGTGACTACATAGGGTATCATGTTATATATACCCTATATATCATGTATATATATCCTATATAGGGTAACAAGCTGATTTCTGATGGAATTTTACCCAGTTCTACAGGCAGGAATTCATACCTATACCTGGCCAAATGCCCATGATTGATGAGGTCATATTCATTAGAAGACAGACTATTAATATTATCTTATAAAAGGGATATAGCATCAAATGTCTCTCTAAATATTATCGTTACGCTCATAGATTAGCGACGCCCCAAAGGGCTGTTCTAATTGGACTTGGTGGGTTATAAAGAAAATACCAAATAAAAAGGAGCTGTGGATCTGGAAGGTGGAGGTAAGCGGGGGATCTGGAAGAAACTGGAGGGTCGGGGTGGATATGAGCAAAACTCATTCCACACAGCAATAAAATGGGGCTAGGAAGGTTTCTCAGTGAATAAAAACCTTGGCCCACGGGTATAAAGGCTGCTGTTTTAATCTCCAGAACCTATAGAAAAGAAGGGCCGTGTCATCCCAGCACCGGGGAAGCAGAGAAAAGGCATCTCCAGGGAGAGGTGCTAGCTAGCCTAGCCCAAAGCTGCAAGCTGTGAGTTTAACCACAGACCTTGCCTTAATAAATAAAATGAACAGTCTTAAAGAAAGACCCCGTGCACTTTGATATTTCATATAAATGACTCTTAACAGAAACTTACCTAACGTTCTGTGGAATTATTTGTCCTTTTATTACTAAGTAAACTCTTTTCCATTTTCTTCGGTAGCTAGGCATAATAAAACATTTCTCGTCAGCGGAAGGAGTGACATAGCACAGTTTCTTCTCTTTTCTTCCCGGTCCTGGCTGATATACAGGTGTATGAGTTGCAGACAGACTGGCCATTGAGGGTAATGAGAGAAAAAGGACAAGCTAATCTAAACCGAGTAACAATGAGAAAAACAGAAGGAACCGGATATGTAATAATCGATTTATGGAGTCTCCATTTTCTTTTATTCTTCCCCCCAGTGACATGAGAGGCATAAATCGCTTCCGTGGTCTTTGTTTACCTGCTTTTTTGTGACCCTTGCAGCCCTTGCTGGTGGATTATCTGCATCTCAGTCTATTTGTCTTGTTTTTATTTTTTAGTCAAACAAGTGCAAACAAATCCATAGATGCTTACTAGAATAAGAGCATGAGACACAGTTTTATATACTGAAAGGCTTCAGGCTTTTAAACATTGGAAATACACATTAGTAATAATACATCATGATACCACCAACTCTGGAAAGAAGGAATTCCCAGTGTTTTCTTCACAGCATCCTGGCTTGTCTCTTAGCCACCACAACTCCAGTCTAGACGGGAAATAACTATATTGATTTGCTTTTCAACTTTTCTATGTTCATTTGCTATAAAGGTTGAAGATAATTATTTTCTAGAGTTTTAAATTTAAAAAAATGTCGCACCTTGCTGTGTGCTGTCTACTGATTGCTTTGTCTGTAATTACTATTATTTTTCTAGGTGAATACAGGATGATATTTTCTCCTCCAGCTTATTCATTTTTATAGTAATAGAAATCCTTGGAGACTGTTATAATTCATTCATTTATTAATTTTCTCTTCGATGGCCCTTTATATTGCTTCTACTATTTTCAACTAAAAATCAATGCTGTCATGAACAGCCAGCCAGTCCACAAAAACAGACATTTACTTTGGCATTAGACATACACTTTGAACTGTCTGGATGCTTGTGAATAAACAACAGACATTTGTTTCTCCTCAGTCTGGTTGTGGGAATCCCAAGATGAAGGTATTAGTAGCTTATGTGTCTAGTGAGATCCAAAGACCCATCTTTTTGTTGTAATCTTACCCAGAGGAAGGGGCCAGGTAGCTCTCAGATATCTACTCCATGGGACTCGGGTCCTACTCTTGAGAGATCTATCCTAAGACCCCAAAGGTACATACCATCATTTTGGGGATTTAGTCTCAATGAGTGAATTTTGGGGAGTTGCAAACACTTAACAAGTATGATTATGGTTTAAATATAGTATATATGTTATATATCATATATATGTATCATATTGTGCATCATACACACACACTTATATGTATATATGTATGTACATATACATATGTATATGTACACATACATATATATCATGCTAGTTTTCTATCACTGGTGTCATAAATAATGAACACAAATAAAGAAACTTAAAATAACACAAACATCATTTTATAGTTTGGCAAATCAGAAGATGGACTAAGGTTTCTGAGAAAATTTTAAGGAGTATTTTCTTCAGAAGGACTAAGAAGGAATCCCTTTCCTAGCCTAGGTCCTAAAAAAGGCACACACATTTGTTGATTCCTGGTTTTCTCCCTGTATCCTCAAAGCCAGCACTGTTACCCTGATCACTGATCACAGATTGTCTCCATGTATGCAAGCCTCTGTGATCGGCTTTTGTTGCTCTGCCCTTAAATGTTCAAGTAATGAGAGCTTTAACCACATCTGTGGGGTGTAGTTGTACGCTGCTGCTGTGGTGGCTCAGCAGGGAAGACAAGGATGCATGCATATTCATTGGTGCAAATCTTTTCAGACCTCATCAGAGGGGACCAGTATCAAGGCCAGCTCAGTAGCACCCTGAGCCTTTGTGCTCAGATATTTTTTATTCTTTCAGAACTCCTCAGATATTCTGCTAGTACCATGTGCAGATCATTAGCAATCAAACATCCCCCCACAGAAATCCAACACCTGCAAACAATGCAAAATGCCAAGGCCTATGCATCCCTTTTCCAATAGTGTACAAAAGAATTACTTTAAACACAACTAAAAATAAACTTCCCCAACAGTGGGTCCATTCATTCATGTAATGTACCATGTCAAGAAACAGAGGACAGTCAGTCATTTTGAGAATCACTGTTCTCAAATATACCCATGTACATAGAATGATCATGGTTCTTTAGCAATGGAAGCAATACATTTATAATATATGTAAAATCGCTAGAATTGCTTGAAGATGGTGAATATTGGGTAATCTAAAAACAATGAGTCTAAAATGAGGGGGTGACTTTTTTCCCATTTTGATGTTGAATCAGGTAGATACTACTTTACAAAATGATATGGATATAGATGTAGATTGTTTTCCTCTCATGACACTATGAGGCTGGCTACCTGAAGAATAACACATGTGGCTGGGGAGTCCCTGGGAGCCAAACAAGAACACTGGTGGTAAGGGAGCCAAGGAGGAGTGTCTGGACTGTCTCTGACACCAATTCACTGACTTTCTCTGCAGCTATGGTCTCCTTGTATTTCTATGTCAGCACATCCATGGGAGTCAGGCTAGAAACCTCCATTACAACCAGTCACATGAGAAAATAAAAGGGTGAAATTCCCCTTCTCTTGTTAGCATGGTCCTTTACAGAGCCAAAATTAGCAAAACTCATCTCTTATGGGTTTTTGAGCATTTTTTATTGTTATGATTTATTCTATGGACACGTGTGTTGTGTACAGGTATAAAGACCTCAGCAAGCCCGTGGGCATCAGAGGACAACATTAAGGCATTGGTTCTCTCCTCCAACCATGTGGATCACTGGGGTTAAACTCAGGCCATCAGGCCTGTGACAGGAATCCTTCTCACCACTGAGCCACCATGTCTTTGACCTCACTTTCAAGTTTTTCAACCTGAAGCTGTGACTCAGGGCACAAGTACCTAGATAGTTCAGTGTACACCACAGACTTATAAACAAATGTTCAGTTTGAAGATACTTATTTAGCTAAAATGCAGTCTCATCTAAGAAATTATTAACATAATAACAAATAACTCAACACGTAATCCAGAAATGATACCCACATGTTATCTTTATTTCCTATTCTGTGAATTTTTCCTCATCTCTTCCATCCCTTCTTTCCTTCTAATGTTTATGACTGCAGAATCGGCAGATGTGCTTCTTACTAATCTGCAATAGCCTTTTACTTCCAAAAGAAATAAGGCTTTTCCTCTGTCTCACCTTCAGAATTTTAGTCAATTAAGATTTAAAAGAAAATTTAAAAATATATGTGTATAGCTAAAATTATAACATTTTCAGATTTGGGCTTTATTTAGTATTAAAATGTCTCTACCAATATAATTTTTACACTTCTGCAGATTGCTAATTTTTCCATTTATTCATACAGGTGTGAATACCACTTTTGAGATGCATGTAACAAACCAAACTTTTATTGGTAATGTCTATGATTATTAATTATAAACTGAACTTGCTTTAAATAACCAGGAAGCTGAAAACAAAAAAGTAAGACTCCAGAAACTTGAGACCCTGATAATAGATTCGCCACTACAGACTTAAACTCTATATTTCTCCGTAGTTATAGGCCAAGAACTTGGCTCCCACAGTACCTCTGTTTGCAAATGCACTGTGATGCTGTGGCTAAGATGGAATGAAGTTGTGAGTGTGGAGCTCTGGTTGCGTGGAGTGAATACCATTGTAAGGAGTCAGTTCTCCTGGGTGAAAGAAAGCCTTGCTTTTATCTTACTATATCTCCAATCTTTAATAATAGGCTGAAGAGCTACTCTTTAAAATGACGAAAGAATACCAGTTATCCAAAACTGTAAATACTTATACTTTTAAATTTCATCATATTTCTATATTAGCCACCTCTGAAAAAATAGCTTAACTAATTAACTATATGTTCTAGAACAAGAACAGACAATCAGTAAAAGCTTGCTTAGTAAATGATCAATACACCCATTCCCCAGGTAGTAATGTTTCCTCTGGGCGAAACTAGCAGATGCTTCCCTATCTCCTATGCTCATGTAATTGCTCCTACCCTTTTGTTGGAATTATTAGGGTTTCCTTGGAGATTTCAAATATGATGCCTTGTGATTGATCTTCTCTGTAGTGCTCAGGGTACCAACAACCATCCTGAACCGTGTGATGCAAGCCACACTGTGTAACTTCTGGCAGCAGATTTCCAGGTATAAAGAGTCATCTAGCCAACAGAAGCAGAATGTGCTGCTTCAAAACATACCACTTTGAAAATAAGAATTATTTTGAGCTAAAATACTTAAAAACAACTCTAATCCATGTTTGTAAAATGAGGAGAGATATTTCCCCCTGTAAGATGGCTTTTACAATCCAGGTGGTGGTGACGCATACATTTAATCCAGCACTCAGGAGGCAGAGGCAGGCAGGTGTCTGTGAGTTCGAGGCCAGCCGGGTCTAGAATGAGTTCCAGGACAGCCAGAGTTACAACAGAGAAACTCTGTCTCAAAAAACAAAAAGTAAATAAATAAAAATAAATAGAGAGAGTGAAAGAGAGATGGTTTTCACATACTAAAGAAAAATTATATTATCATCACCAAAGATGAGAATCAAGGCTAAGATGTCGCTGAACTCATTTCTGTCTTTTGTTAGAACCTCCGCATAATCTTTTTCTTACGACTGACTGTGCTGGCTAGTTTTATGTCAACTTGACATAATCAAGAGTTATTTGAAAGATGGGAACCTCAAGTGAGAAAATACTTCCATGAGACCTGGCTGGAGGCATGCCTGTTTGGTAAGTTCTTTTTTGCTTTCATTTTTTCTTTTTCTTTTTTCTTTTTAATTAAGTTTTCATTATTTAAGATAATTCTTAAACTTAAATATATTTGGATTACATTCTTGCCTTCCCCTAAATCCTTCCAGATCCTCTCTTCCTTCCTACCCACACAACTTTAAATTTTCTCAGAAAAAAATTAAACAAGAATCCAATACAATAACAAAAACTCTCAAAGCTAAGAAACAAAATAAAACAGCACCTAAAAAGAAAAAAAAAACCAATACAAAACACCAAACTTTAACCAAAAGAAGATACACACATAAAATGTAGACTCCACTATTTGTAGGTCAACTGCTCCTGAACATGAGATCTGTCGTACAGCGGTCAGTATACCCAGTGTCATTCCACTGGAGAAAATGGAAGTTTCCTCTTCCAGGAGTCATAAAAGTCAGCTCTATTGTTATCCTTTACACTAGTGGCTGAGTTTGCATTCATTCATTCACTCACTCATCTGTTCATCCATTCATTCGTTCATTTAAAAACATAACAAAATACAATAAGATAAAACAAAAACTATCGCAGTGAAGTTGGACAGAACAAACTAACAGAAAGAAAAGAGCCCAAGAAAAGACACACGAGTCAGAGACCCACTCATTCACACACTCAGGAATCCCATAATAGAAGCACAAAAGACTTGGTGCAGACTGCCTCTTTGCTTCTCTGCCTCAGACTGAGCGGAAAGCCTGCTTTTCTATCATGAGACAAATGGGTGTGTCCTCACTCTGACTCATTCTGCTAACTCTTCCTCTGATTTGTTACTTTGCCTGCCCTTTACACTGATTTATCTCAGATGTTACCTCTTCTCTGACACTGACTCTGAGCTCTGCTTCCTCCCTCCCATGTGCGGAGATTAAAGGCTAAAGGCATGCACCACCACTGCCTTCTGAATACTGGGATTATAGGTATGAGGGGTTGCCTAGGTCTTAGCATTTTTGTATGTCTGCAGGTGTTGGGTTTCTGTGAGAATATTTGATTGCTTATAATCTGCACCTGAGGAGTTCTAAATAAATAAAAACACCTGAGCTCATATGCTTGGGGTTCCACTGCAGAGTGTGGTGCTGGCCAGGATGATGGTTCCCTCTGCTGAGGTCTGGCAAAGTTTGCACAAACGGAAGTGTCTTCTTGTCTTGTTTGCTGAGCTGCCACAGCAGCATACCACAACAGTTAACCTCTTTAGTTTGGAGATTACCTTTTAGTACCTTTTATAGAGCTGTATTTGCAAACAGATACTGCTTAAATTTGCTTTGATAATGAAATGTCTTATTTTCTCCATCTATGATGTTTGAAAGTTTTGAAGGCTATAGTAGTCTGTGCTAATGTTTGTGGTTTCTTGACTTCTGCAGCACGTTTGTTCAGGCCGTTCTTTGTTTTAGAGTTTCCATTGAGCAGTCAGGTAAAAGTCTAATAGTTCTGTCTTTATATGTTGCATGGTATTTTTTTCTTTGAATCTTTTAATATGCTTTCTTTATTTTGTTCACTTAGTTTCAAAGGAACTTTCTTTTCTGTTCTAGTCTATTTGGGCTTCTGTATGCTTCTTATACTTTAGTAGGTTACAGAGTTTGATTGTACTTTCAATTAGGGAAACTTTTTTCTATGGTTTTGTTGAAAGTATTTTTTGGGTATTTACCTGTGTTCCCTCTCCTGCCTCTATTCTTATTACTCTTAGATTTGGTCTTGTCATAGCGTCCAAAATTTCCTGGATATTTTTGTTTCAGGAGCATTTTAGATTTAACATTTTCTTCAACCAATATATTTATTTCTCCTGTCATGTCTTCAATGCTCAGGATTTTTTTTTCTTTGATTTGTAGTATTTTGTTGGTGAAGCTTGCCTTTGTGATTGTTATTTGAGTTCCTATATTTTTCATTTCCACATTTCCAACTAAGTCATTTCAAGATATTACCAATTAAATGTTGTTGCTTTGGAAAGTTCCATGCCCTTCAATACCTCTTAAATACTATATGTATTTTAAACATTAAATGAATTTTCACTTTAACTTAAAATAACTTCTATTCTTGCCTTGATTTCCCAATTATGTTGTGTCTGTTCCAAGACTATTTTTGATAGCTTGGTTTTTTACTTTACAATTTGCCTTTTAAAACCAAAGCTAACTGCCATTTGTATATATTAATTTATTCAATCTCTTGTCGGGCCCTGCTTAACTCTTCCAGGAAACAATCCACACTGGGAATCTGTGCTATTTGTTGGATTTTGGGGAGTCAACCAGGTGGAACAAAGTGTCTTCATGATTCTGGTTTTAGGAAGCTGAACCTCCTGTCAGTATGACTGTGGAATCTTCAGACTGTCATCTCTGCTATTAGCTCTGCTAATTGAGCTAGTCTGGATCTGTTTCTGATTTTATATTTTCTACTCCTGTTGCTTTACAAAAGTTTAAACATTTCAAAATGAACTCACTCTCGTTTATGTAGTATTACGGATAATAATGCTATAAATTGGTGTCGTCATTTGTGATGGTTAATTTTAGCCATCAGCTTTGCTGGTTTATGACACCCCTGTTTTCTGTCAAATGTTCTCCTACATATTTGCTTGGTGTTTCTTGGATGAGATTAACGTTTAATGAATTCAAGTAAAGCAAATTAATCTCTATAATGATCTGGGCTTCATGTAATCAATTAAAGAATCTTAACAGACCAACATGTAATCCTACTAGCAGCTACCTTTTTTTTCTCTGAGTCTTCTCTGGTATTCTCCCCAGACTTTATATTTAACAAATCACTTAAATGTGTTAACTGCTTAAAATAAATCCCCCCTCACCTTAAATTTATAGTAGACTTGCATCCCAATAAATATACTATAAGTAGAAAATAAAGTAAGTAAAAACTGCATGTGGAACACACGGTCTATCAAACATCACAGCCGAGAGGTACATTACACGGTAGAGTATCACATATCTCCCCTGTGATCACTTGTTTGACAGGAAACAGATGGTTGCTGCTGTCCAACATCATAGCAGAATGCTTTATCATATATTCTTGGATTGAGCAAAAAATCAAAATGCAAAGTATAGTTATTAGGCAAGGCAGCATATGTCCTTTGTGCCATTATAAAATCGCTAGAGCCTAAACTAAGCTTCTGTAAGTTGAAGACTCCTGGAGAGTTTAACCCTGAGGATTTAGCTCCTCTGTAGAAACATGCCTAATACACTGATCTATAATTTCAAAATAACATGCCAAAGAACGTGTCCTTTGCTCCCACTTTCTTTCTGTACAGATGTTTGCATGCTTCTCATATCTTCAATGTGCATCTAAATGCAGGTGGACTCCAAATGACAGCTGAAATACAGACTTAGTGTTTACAATTGGGCAATCAGGGAAGCAATTTCCGCATCCTAATTGTTCTTAATAAGACATATTCCTCACTGCTTTGCCAGACATGACAGCTGCATTTTACATTGTAGGCTGATGATCACACGAGAATCGAGTATTTATAATTCCCTATCTACTAGACATCTAATATCATTTACTATGCAATAATTTAATTAATTGTGTCTTACTGAAAAAAAAAGCATAAATTCACATGGTTTAGAGCTCAATCTGTTTGGAGATTTTCCCATTGATAAATAAATTATCTGTTAATAACTTAATTTCTAAATAAGTCATTCATAATATTTGATGAGGAATTAGTAAATAGATTTTAATGAAATGTGCTTCTATTTGTGGGCAAATCAGACCACTAAAATACTTAAGCAATAGAGGAAAGCTTCATTTAAGGTAAATGGCTTTTTTAAATGTATAACATCACCACTCCATTCAGACATCAGGGTAGGTTACCATGAGTAAACGCCCTGAAAAGTCCCTGGCATAGCAGAGTGGACACACTGGGTGGTGAGAAAATTTACTATGAGAGAAGAAAACATATATTTAATTCAGACATGAGAAAGTGATTTATTAACAATTGGGAAACAATTTCACTTTAGAGAGAAGGGATGATCTAAACTTTGGAATTAAGATTGGTTTTCCATGCTGAGAATCTGAAGATTACAAGATTAGTGCTATGTATAAAAACTCAGAACATTTAGTTTAATGGAGGCATCAGGAAAATTCATGAAAGTCAAGAATTTGTAAGAGGAAAAGAAGCTGGCTAATAAAGGGGAAATGTTTTAACAACTTCAATATTCCCAGGGCTGGAGTTTAGTTACTGATGTCAGCATCTGTCCATTTGTGCTGCCTTAATCCCAGAAATGTTGTTATTTCAATTACTTTCTGTTGCTGAGATGAAATACCCTGAGAAAACAAATTAAAAGAGAAAGGTATGTATTTTTCCAATACAGTTGCAGGGTATGACCGATCATAGTAGGAAGCATAGCTAGAGGCTAACCTAAACTAAGCCCTCATAGGCATGCGTAGAAAATTGTCTCTGGATGATCCCTGTCAAGTTGACATTTGTCACCAACCATCATAATTCTACTACTTGTCAACTAGACACAAAAATACATCACTTCCAATATCAGAACTTTCCAGCCTTTGTCCTTATAGGCTTATGACTGGTTCATAAGGCAAAAGTGCATTCATTACAATTTCAAAAGTCCCAGTGGTCTTTAATATTTCCTACACTATTTGAAGGTCCAAGACCAAGTCTCATGTGAGACTCAAAGCAATCTGTAAAATATGTGTCCCCATAAAAAGAATCAAGTTATATAAATCCAACATTTAATAGCACAGAGTGAACATTTTTATTCAAAAAGAGAAGAATCGGGGCATATTAAAGAATGAATAACTGGATCAAATAAAAGAACAAAACTGAGCAGAGAAAACATCAAATATTGCAACTCCATGTTGGGAACCTGAGACCCAAGATGGAATCATGTAGGTTCCAATACAGTGTAAAGTTTCCTGAGAAACCCAACTAAAAAGAGAAAGGTCTTTTTATCCGCCACTCCAATCCTCATGCCTGTAGCACACACAACCTCTCCCTAGAGCTGACTTCCCCATCTGATATGCCATTCTGGCATTTTGAACATTGTGGAATCTCACAGATGTATAGCGTCTCCCAGCAAAGGCTTGTACACAACATTTTGATTGATTGCATCAAGTGTTAGAGTTAGCTCTTCACAAGTGTTTCTAAAGGTTCTTTCTAATGTTCTACTAAACTAGAAGCTTCTAAAGGCAAGTTATGAGGCAGGACAAACTGATTCTTTGGTTACATATGCATTGTCCTTTACCTCTCCACTGTAACCATGAATAAGTTCCTTGGGCTTGACCACGAGTTAGGGGAGTAAATATGACTGAGTTGGTCAGTAATCAGGCAGTCTCAGAGCCATAGTGTAGTATGATACCTTAGGTTCTGGGTCCAGAGAAGGCCTGATTTTTAGCAATGCTCCCTTTAAATTTTACGCATGTCAAGCTCAATCTGACGATCAATTTTTTATTTACTATTTTTCCTTTAACACTTTCATACATGTACCCAATGCATATTGATCACGTTCATTTCCCTTGTGTCTCCCATCTTCCTACTATTTCTGTCTAACCCTCCTCTCCCCCTCCCCCAAATCTTCCTTTTTAATCCATGTCTATGCTTTTTTTCTTGTGACTTGCTGAGTTTAAGTAGAACCATCCACATGACCATGGGTTGAGAGAAATCAGTTGGGGCTGGTGGGTTAAATGGAATGCACACCATTGAAGAGACTAGTTTCCTTTTAAACAGAATCTATCAATAAATGGTAGTTCAACAATAAAGAGTACAGCTTCATGAGCTCCTACCTCTTTCATGACTGACTGTTGACAAAGCCTGTCTTAAATGGCCCAGAGCAGGTAATAGTAGCTGCGAATTCACGGCTGTAAGCATTGTATCTAATCAAGAGGATAACATCCCACACCTTTTACCCTGTCTTCTGGCACTCACATACTTTCTGAGAATTATTTTGAAGTATTCCCTAAGTCTAAGAGTGGTTTGTATGCATGCCTTGTTTAGGGCAGCACCCCCAGTTGTCATTTCCTCTCAGCATCGCAGACTGTTGTGAATCTCTGAATTCACCATTGAACACTATAAAGATAATTCTTTGATTAAGGTTGAAAGTAACACTGTCTATGGGTACAAACATTTGGAAGACAGTTTGAAGCTGTGTTAATTTAGACAAGCAACAGTAATGAATTTTTCACAGGGACCTACAACTTCATCAGGTGTGGATGGTTAACCTGGTTTATAGTTAAAAACAAGAATTCTCTCCCGTGAATTCGGCCTCACATACAATTATAAGCCAGATTCCCAGTCATAGCATGATTTCTCCTGTGGGCACATCTTGCCCAGAAGATGGTTCATGGGTCATAGCTGGATAAGATAATCGATTTCCACTCCAATCTCAGCAACCTGTGTAACATCTTCATTTCAACACTTTCAATGATTTTTTTTTAATGTGTGTGTGTGTGTGTGTCTGTGTGTTTATTATGCATTAATTGCACATATTAATGGAATTGACAAAATATCCCAACATATACATACTGAATCACTTGATCAAAATACAGAATGTCTTTATTTACTTTCTACCTCATGTCTTCTCTTCCTCAAGTAATCATTATTCTGTCATCAGTCCAAGTTGTATGTGAATTAATACCTTATATGTGGAAGACAATGAAGTGCTTGCCTAGTAGAGCTTGGTTTATTTTACTTCAGTGGGTAATAAGTGATGATTTCTGCAAAGCAAGGAAGCAAGAAATCAAAACAAAAAGGAAGAAGAAACAAAGGAAAAAGAAAGAAAGAAGAAAGAATGGAAGGAAGAAAGAGAACACAAGAGAGAACGAGGAAGAAAAGATGGGAAAGTAAAGTATCAAGAACTGTAGTGGAGTAGACTGTATCTGCTGCTCCAGTTTCTCCCAAGGAATGAACAATTCTCATTATCTTAGTCCATCTTCTGCTGCTATGGTAGAATATCACAGACTGAGTAGCTATGCAGAAAAGAGATTCTCTGAACTATGCTTTGCAGGCTGGAAAGTATAAGAACATCAGCCTAGCACCAGGCAAAGGCCTTTGTGCTGCATCCAAACAAGTGAGCATGGGTGAGATAGTGAGAAATGACGTCACTCATACTTTCTGTACTTCCCTTTTAAGTGCATGGAAAACATGGAAATTTTCATATTTATGGAGTAAAATGTAAGGTTTTGACACACATATTCATGGTCTAATGTTCAAATAGAGTAAATATAAGCATTTCACAAACATTTATTATTTCTTTATGTTTTAAATATTAAAGATTGTTCTTTGGATTACACACCACTATATCTATATCTATCTATCATCTACCTACCTACCTATCTATCTATCTCTATCTAGATACAGATATGTATCTATAGAGATACATATATATATATGTATATATATATACAGATACATATATGGATACATATATATATATACATATATATATACATATGTATATACAGATACATATAGAGAGAGAAACTCTTCTCACCCCACTGTGCAATATAATGCTTGGAACTGTCCTCTGTCATAATATAAGTTCATATCCTGTAACACATCTCTTCCTCCAGGAATCAATTCCAAGCTTAATCCATTCTCTCCAGAAAATGCCAGCAATCTGTTTATGAGAGTGGAATCCTCAGTCTGACCCAAGCATTTACCTTTTGTATGTCCTACCTCTCAGTGTGGTTTCAAATTACATCAATCATCTTATTTAGTAGTCATTGTTAAATTCCCATTCCTTTCTACGAATTCTCAGATCTTCATCCTTGAAAATAAGAGCCCTCGGTGAGCTGTTGCGGTAATCGGGCAGTTCTGTTTACCACCAGGATCAAAGCACTGAGAAACCTCACAGCAAACGATCACTCCAGACTTCTACACTCCATGTGGCCTCTATTATGTAACAGCAAGTCCATCTCCTCGTAAAAATCAGACTCAATTATTACTGTCGTAACTCCTCTCTTTCTCTGCTGGATTGTTGGCATGGTTGCTCAGGATGGAATGATGTTTTCTCTTTAATATCAGTCTGCTCTGCATATCTCTATGCTTCTTGCTACAATTTTGTCGTTTTACTATAAGAGGATAATCTTATTTTATTTCTTTTATGCGTAGTGATTTAAGAAGTGTCATCTATGTCATCCTCATGTACAAACTATGCTTTAATATTTCTGGAGATTAGCATGCATTAAAAAGGCTGGCTGGCATTAATTCTGAAAGGTAATTCAAATGCAATTTGTGAAGGAATTTACAGTTTATGCAGTGGGCAATGGGATGTCCTTGAAGAATTGTTAAATAACGGAGTGGCAGACCCAGAAAGCTAATTGAAACGTCTGGTGGATTGAAACTAGAGGAACACGAAGCAGTCAGAAGGACCTCTATGATCCAGCTAAAGGCCTGCAGAAGAGCATCCACTGTTGGATTAAGGAGGGTAGTAAGGCCAAGCTGAGAATTACAAGTCTGGTAAGTAGTGTTGTACTCCTAGGCTGAGCTGTCTGAGTGAGAGAGTCCTAATCGAGTTAGGGCTTGCTCAGATCTCTGAGCTTCAATCTTCAGCATCTCTGCAATTGTTGGGCCTTCTCACATATCCATCATTCTCTCTATTCACTCTTCCTAGACTCCTTTCTTTCCTTCATCCTCGAGAGACCAGGTGATGAGCCCCGATGTTCTCCAGTTGGTCCTTACTCTTGCACATCCCATATTACTGGCTTTCAAGTCTTTTGTTTCAACCAACCATGTATCAAAACTATTTGAAGAAATATTGTATCTGGACTGAACAGGGCCAGAATTTTTATTTATTATCATTTAGGCTTTAAAAATACAGTGTGAAACCTAATTACAGAGTGTTTGCATTACAATAGATATTACAAACAAGACAGAGCTGACTAAAAGGATACGAGGTGTGTATATTTCTATGTAAATATGACAGTGTTCATTTATTTATTTATTTTTTTGTTTTGTTTTTGTTTGGTTTGGTGGGAGTTTTTTTTGTTTTTGTTTTGTTGTTGTTTTGCTTTTTTGTTTTTGAAACAGGGTTTCTTTATTGTAACTCTGGCTGTCCTGGAACTCACTCTGTAGATCAGGCTGGCCTTGAACTCACAGCGATCCACCTGCCTCTGCCTCCAGATTGCTGGGATTAATGGTGTGTGGCCATTACCACCTGACTATTTTTCAAATATTTTGAGCTTTCTTTTTATTGTATGTGTGTGGATATTTTTCCTGCATGTGTGTCTGTGCACCACACGCATGTCTGGTTCCCACAAGCCAGAAAAGGACTTCTGCTCCTCATGGCCTATAGTTACAAACATTGTTTGATGCAGTGTGGGTTCTAGGAATCAAACCAAGGTCCTGTAAGAGAATATCTGGGGCTTTTAAACCACAGAGCCTTCTCTCCAGCCCTCATTATGCCATTTCACTTAGGGATTTGAAAATGTGCAGACTTTGGTACCTATGCAGGTTCTGGGGCTTATCTTCAACCTAAGGAGATAATTTACTAATGAAAGTTACAGAGTGTTGGGAAGGTATCTAATCCTCTGGCTACTTCTGTGTTGTCTCTCATTTGAACTGTCCTTGGCTTTCAATGACATGTGTCTTCCCTCACCCCCTGACCTCTGTGATCCTTCAATTTTTGTATTTCTTCTAAGTCACTGGCTTCTCTCACTTCTTTAGGTGATCTGATTCCTCTACTTGAAATGAAAATGCAGAGATACACCCAGGATCCAGTGTTGGCCATGTTACCATTTTGGCTTGTTCTTTATCCCTGCATAAATTTTATCCCTAGATAATATCCCTCGGTAATACCTTGGGTTGAAGTGCTCTTTACATACTGATGACTACTAAATTCTTTGTCCCTTTGTCTCTCTCCTTTTCATTTCCTTTTCCATTCTTTTTTTCATTTTATTCTTTTTTTTTCTAGAATTATAGGATCAGACACTGTGAAATACACACAAAGGATTTAATTTGAATTAAAGAAAAAGAAAAACAGTGATCTGACAAGAGACAAGAGGGAAGAGAGATTGCATTTATGCTGAGTAAATCAGCAGCAGCATCCCTAATGGGTTCATTATAGCTAGCCTGTTATCTCAGAACAACAAAAAGGCTTGGCTGGTCTTACAGAGAAAAAAAGGCTTGCTGCAAATGTGAGCGATGTCTCACGGAATCTATAATCAAGCTATAGTAAAAGCCAGGTGAAACTGAGCCAAGTAAATATAGTTATCACCCTTGACCCTGTACCCCTGGACTCTCCAGTCCCTGCACTGGGCACTGAAAACTTCTTTTGCTGATTTTTCTTCTTGCATAACTCTCAAGGATTAGACAGGTTAACTTCCTGGTGGGACTCAGATCACATGGCCAGCAGCAGAGAAGCATCTAAATTCCTTTCAGGTTGTGTAGGAAATAAGGTTGGATTCTAATGTTCGGTAGAGGCAGGTTCAGAAGAGCCACACTGTAAAATACGGTGGCAAAGGAAGGGGCTTTGTTAGTCTGGGGTCTCATTCTGGGCTCTGTGTCTTTCTGCCAACAGACTGCTGTTGCTCTCGTCTCTGTAAAGTAAGGCTATGGTTCACATGCATTTTCCCACTTATCCCAGTGCTAAGATTCTACGCAAAACCATACAGCTAAAGAAATAAAGCTAGAATCCAATTTATGTCCAGTTTGTAGGTCTTTATATAATTTATGACCCGGCTCGCAAGTACCCACAGAGGGTAAGGCGTGAGAGGATATCTTCACTCTGCATTATGAAGGTTGTTGAATACAAATGAGAAATAGCAAAGGTGATTGTACTCACCAGGCAGATGAACAGAAGTGAAACTCAGAGAGACAAGGTGCAAACATTGTGTTGATGTTTTGCTATTAGAGCAAACGGGGAAAAGGGCTTGGGGAGCCAGACTTCCTTCCTGGCAAACAGTTCAGCAGAAACAAGGGAAATATCACAGTTGACATGATGTGTCAAGTCAACTCAGAAATCAGCTGGAGGTAGCAGGCTAAATACAATTAAGGTTTCTGTTCCAGTGAGCTGTCTTCAGAGCCAGGAGGCTCTATGGTGTCCGGCACAGACTACATGTGATGTGTATTTATCTTCTGAAACATTATCACAAGTCACAGACTAATGCACCAAGAAGCTTGAAGCTGAAACACAGATTATGTTTTAATAGTTAATGGTTCAAAAATAAAACAAGTTAATAAGCTAAAATTCATTTCAGTCTTTAATTATTTCATAATAAATATACTATGTTTACATTATATGAGGGTGTTATCACTTATCTGGCGAATAGATAAGTTCAGTAAACTCAGATAATAACCTTGAGTTTCATGGGATCTTATTGATACTTTACAGCATAATAGACATTGATATTCAGAGAGAAAATCTTTCTTCTATAACACCAGTTACTTAATGTAGTGTCCAGTTATGACATGATGAGCAGTAATATAGCAAATTAGTTGATGGCATATCAAAAGAGTATCTATAACAGAAGTACCTACAACCTCAGTTTTCTGTCAAGATGGTTGACATAGAACTTGACAAGTGTGCATGTGTATGTCTGACTACATATTCATGTATATGTTTATATATATATATATATTTGTATTCACATGTGTATATAAATGTGTATGCATATATGTGTATATCTGTACGTGTGAGCATATGGATGTGTGTATGTATGTATGTGGTGTATGTACAGTGTATTTATTTGTATGCATGAGTGTATTTGAATATATCCATGTGTATATGTGTGTGGTTATATGTGTGTATATATATGTATATATGTATGTATATGTGTGTGTGCATGGCTGTATATATTTGTGTATGTGTGTCTGTGTGTGTGTTTGTGTGTATGTCTGTGTGTCATGTATATATGTGGTGTATGTGTTGTGTGTGTGTGTTTATAAATATATATGTGCATATTCGTGTGCTTATATATGTGTGTATGTATTTGTATATATGTATGTGTGATTTGCTATAATAAAAAATTCAAGTAGCAGAAAAGAAATAGAAGCTTTTTGTGTGACAAAATGGCATTTTCTGATTCATGTAAGGAAGCTGCAATTAGGGGAAAATTTGTTATTTACGTGAGTAGAGAGAGGCAAAGAGTTAAAAGTCTTTGCGACACATTGACTTCACTGCTGCGGGAGGGTCAACACACAGAAAACCACTCCTGGCCACCTTAATCACGGTACCAACCTGGAAAAGGCTAACGTGTGGACATGTGTCAAAACACTGTGAGAAGGCTGTGGGAATTTCTCCCAAATGAAGGTGCTGGAGCTTGAGGTGAGAGGGCAGCTTACCACAGGACCCAGGCAGTGCAGCTCCCTCACAGAAGAGGTCGGTCCGTGAGGAAGATTTGATTCTATCATAACCACGCTAAAAGAGAGCAATGCTAATATTTTGCATTTGTATTAGGAAGGTAATTTCAGGCACCAGCAACTTTTACAGTTCTCACCCCTAACTACCTTCTCGGCTGTATATCATGCCAGAGTCAGGATTAAGTGTATTACTCACACGTATTGCAGCAATGCATGCACTATCGATAGGCATATTTTATTAGTGAGATGCACAAAAAGATAAGAAGAATTGTGGAATAAAAAGTTCTTGTACTATGTAGCACACACGGCTGAACTTGGAAGTCTTTTTTTTTTTCTCTCTAGGCGATACTTGCTCTAGGAGCAAGGCTTGCAAACTGTCTGTGAATCTACTTTCATATTTAAGTAGGATTTCCACAAAGATTAAGTGGAACATGGCTCTCGGAGCAGCATCAGATAATATAGATCATAAATGTTAGAGTCTCAAACCTTAGAAAACCACTGGGCAGGTGTCTGCAGCAGTCACTGTTTGCTGCATTTCGTGTCTAAATTTTTGAGTGGTCTTACAGTCACTGACATACACACCCTAGCCATTGTAGTGCATTCAAGAGCTCAACCGCTACTTATTAAAACAGAAAAGCTATAGAAAGCAGCCTACTAGAAGTTGGTGTTTGCTAGCAATTGAATTTCGGAAGTTACAGTTACTACTTCACCACCTTGTATCTATTGACGAATTCAGGATATCTTGAAGTTCTCCTAAGGAGTAATGGCCCACGTTGTATGCTTGCTTTATGTTCTACAAGACAAGCATAAAGGATGAAATAACAAGAGTAATGTGGTCAAAGATGACTGGAAACATGAGTGGTTTTGCTTAAACTGTAGTAGAGAAACAGCAGTCAGCAAAGTGCTGTCGTCCCGATTCAGGGACTTAGAGGATCAAGAGGTGTTTTGTAAGCTTTTAGAAATTCTTGAAAGATGATTGAAAGGATGCCACATTTTCTTATTTAGTTTGGGTTTTTTTCTCTCCCTGTGAATTAAAAAAAAAAAAAACTTAATTAAATCTTTGTGACTTCCATCATTAGGTTAAATTAGTAAATATAAATAAAGTGGTTGCATTCTTCAGTGTTTTTAATCTGAATGTTCTTAACTTAGCTATTTTAAAAAAAAAAGGGGGAGAAGAATATTCCTGGCCTGTCAGATACTACTGTGCCTTGTCAGTTGGGTCCTAAAAGAGCTAGCATAACCTGAAAGCTTTCCAACCTCTCTAATGATGACGATGCATGCCAAAAGATTCAGAAATACCTTTGGAAATCAGGCTGTAAGAAACCCAGGACCAAATCATCCATGATTCAGCATCTTGTTGCTCCACGAGTCCTGCAACACACATGCCGATGCATTGCTCTGAAGAAGAATGCGCTAAGAAGAGGAGGCCGCAGCGTGTATATCACTTTCAGTTAAGAGAATGAAGGAAGCTGGAAAAAAAATGCCAGGAGACATAGGAAGTTCTCGTTGAGAGCTTCTGCTTCTTAATCTGAGTCTAGTCAGAAATAACATAGAACTATGTTTAAATGGTTTACAAACCTCTTAGAAAATCTGATAAATTAAAACCTTGACCCTACGGAAAAATGAAGGTGTCCTCATGAACATAGAGTAAAGCCTTCTACAACCAAGATTACACAATTTATGCTGTGCGATTCTCTTTGAAATTCTAACATGTATTCATCAGAAAATCTGGAGATGAATCTTCTAATAATTTTCATTTAAATCAAAGAAAAAAATTATGCGAATTGGGTAGTGGTTAGGTAACTTTTCACAAGTTTATATGTGCATATAATATCCTCTAAAAACTTACAGGCATAGCTGATAGTTCCTGTGTCAGTGTGCAAGGAAGAGAAGACACTTTCATAGATACAGAGCCTGCCAGACCTCAGCAGAGGGATCACCTGTCATGGCAAGTGCCATATCGGACAGCGGAAACCTGATCTTCTGATCTCAGGGGTTTTTATTGATATAGAATCTCCTCAGATTTTCTGTCGATACAAAATCTCTTCCCTCTCATCCAAAGGCCTATTTGCATAATGAAGGAAATCTGTAGCCTAGTCTCATGCCACAATCCTTTAGCAGCTGAGCTATATTACCTTTATGGAGGGGGAACTCAAGGCCTAAGGGAAATGTTCTCTCTTTGTTGCCAGAGATGGTTGGAAAGGGATACAAGAATTCCTTCATAGCAACTTTTCTCTCCCACACTGGCTCTGCCAGAGAGGAGTGAGCAGGTGCAAATCATGAGGAAGCAAACACCTTAATCACTGATTTATGGAAAGCCAACACCTGCAGGCAATACAAACTGCCAAGGCTTAGGCAGCCCTTCCCCAAACAATATTGAGAACAATTATTGTAAATATAACTAGAAATAAACTTCTCCAACATACAGGACATTATTAAAAGTAGTTAAGTGTGAGATTTTGTCTCCTAGACATTTTAGAGATGCTATACCCATGAAGTCCAACAACACGGCTCTTTAAACATTGTCTGAACAAGGACAATACCAACAATACCAATGGACATGCTAACATGGAAGGGGGAAAGTTCAGGGGGTTCAACACTAGACAAGAAACAACAGGGAACTTAACAATGAATGCTGAGAGAGGTAGAAATAATCAGCCCTCAAAAAATAAACAGGTACATGCAAGTAACATTATATGGCCTGAGCAGGAATATATATATATACATACATACATACACACATACACATATATATGCAGGAATGTATGTATATATACACACACACACACACATATATATACACTTGTTAAATGCCATGAACGTGGTTAGCCCTGAATTTGTGCCATATTTGAAACAGCACCATTACACTTAGTACCCTCAACTGAGGCAGATAGTTAATATATGTATATCTATGTTTATGCATCTCAGAAATGAAAGCATCAGAATTATACCTTTTATCCAGGAGAACTCAAGGGTGCAAAACAAACCAAAGTGGCAGAGTAAACTCTTTACAAACATATCATGAACTTCATTTTCACAATTTTGATTGACTTGCAGTTGAATAAGCCCTGAAAATATTTAGATACTTTTCTTTCCTTTTAGAAAGAATTAGAAAAAAATTCTTCTCTCATACAATACATTCTTACCACAGTATCCTCTCCCTCCACTCCTCCCCGAGATCCATTTGCCCCTCCATTTCTCTTCAGAAAAGAGCAGGCCTCCAAGAGATATCAGCCAAACACAACACAACAAGATAAAATAAGACAAGGCACAAACCCTCATATCCAGGCTGGACAAGGCAACCCAGGAGAAAGAAAACAGTCCCAAGAATAGGCAAAAGAGTCAGAGATAAGCCCACCTCCATTGTTAAGATTCCCACAAAACCAGCAAGCTAACAGCCCCTACTGTACGCAGAGGACCTGGTACAGTCTCTGTAGGCCCTGTGTTCCCTGCTTCGGTCTCCGGGAGCCCGTATGAGCTCTGCTTCGTTGATTCAGTGGGCCGTGTTCTCCTTGTTTCCTCGATGCCCTCTGGCTCTTACGATCTTTCCTCTCTCTCTTCCATGGGTTCTCCAAGCTCTGAGGGGAGGGACCAAATGGGGACTTCCAGTTTAGACTCACTCGCTGCGTAATATCTGGCTGTGGGTCTGCACCTGCCAGAGGAAGGTTCTCTTGTTTGTTTTTTCAGTTATGGGTTTGGTTCTACCTAGGATTCAGGACTGTCTATTCTCCGGTTCCTGGCCATTCCGGTAGTGTCAGGAATGGGCTCCCTCTCATGGTGTCAGCCCTCAATTTAAATCAGTCTTGGGTGGCCACTCCCACAGTTCTGTGCCACCATTTCCCAAGCACATCTTGCAAGCAGGACAGATTTTAGGTCGAAGGTTTTGTGGGTTGGTTGGGGCCCCAGCGCCTAGTCTGGTTACAGGAGATGGTTGGCTCAGGATACTTACCCTCCATTACTAGGAGTTCTTACTAGGTTCATGCCCATAGATTCCAGGAAGTTTGTGCTGCACTGGGTTTCCACATTGACCCCCAGATGTCCCCAGTTTCAGCTCTCTCCCTGCATCCCTCCATCCTCCTGATCCCTCCACTCAAGTCCCCACCCACCCCAGTCCACTGCAAAATATATTCTAATTCTCTTTCCCCAGGAGATCTATGAATCCCTCCTAGACCCCTCCTTGTTATCTGGGTCTGTGGATTATAGCATGATTATCCTTTAGTTAACAGCTAGTATCCACTTATAAGTGAGTACATACCTGTTTATCTTCCTGAGAGTGGGTTATCTTACTCAGGATGGTTTTTTTCTAGTTCCATCCAAAATTTGCTTGCAAATTTTCTGCTGTCATTTTTTTTAACAGCCCAGTAATACTCCATTGTGTAAATGTACCACATTTGCTTAATTAAATTTTCAATTGAGGGACGTCTAGGCTGTTTCCTGTTTCTGACTATTATGAATAAAGCTGCTATGAATGTATTTGAGCAAGTGTCCTTTTGGTAAGATGGAGCATCATTTGGGTATATGCCCAAGAGTGGTATAGCTTGGTCTACCAATTTCCAATAATCTAAGGGATTGGCAAATATTTAGATAGTATTTATCAAGAATCAAATGAGAAAAGAGCCAATGCGATTAGGAGGCCATGAGGTATTTCTATAGTGTGTCAAGATTCATACCACAGTCCTTATGTTACAACTTCCTAAATATTAACAAGCTGAATTTGGCAATATTGGCAGTTTCATTAAGATGGCTGTTGGTGATGCTGAGAAACAGTGCTAATTTCCAACTGAGCCTGGTAGCACTTTATACATAGATAGGTCAAGGTGACAATTGCACTAGCTTGTTTCTTATGGGAAACAAACCCATTAAAAGAAGTCAGACAATCTGTACAAGTATCTACACAGTTGTGGGAGTGACTTAGAGTTTCATGTTAAAATCATATTTTTTTCAGGGGTTAACAGTAATGTTTTTAGTAGATAGTCTATAATGAATTTTGTGTAATATTAGATGGCTTGAAAATGTATCTGTATGTTCAGTGTTGAACTGTGGTCAATATGGAACTAATTGTTGCACGGTGTTCTAAAACTGATTTAAATTTTCTTAATAGATAATATGCTCTATGTTGCACTGAGGGAACAGGTGGCTAGAGGAAAGGGGCCCAGACTTGGATTATTATTGTGAACCTGTAGTCCTCAATATTCACAGGCATCAGTGCAAGGTATGGTACTGGATAAGTGGTAGATTCAGCACAAGGTATACTTTTATTTGTGAAGAGTTTTCTAAGCCTTTTCTCTTGTCCCGCACAATTCTGTGTCTTCTCTAACATTTCTCTCCATGACTTCATTTGCTGAACTGATTAGAGAATAAATTTTTCTTGGAGGTGAAGGCAGAGAAAAGCCATTTTATCTTATATATGAGTGATTTGCTAGATTGCTTTCCTATGATGAAGTTGACAGCACTCTGTAATGCATTGGTTACCCAGAAAATCTGAACAGAAACTTCTGATGATGAAGCTGCTTGCTTCAGGATTACCTCAATTACTCCTGGAATCAGAGCACTTTTGCCAACCTGGTCAAAATCCTAAAGCCTCTTACTTAATAGTATTCATTTCCACCATCCATCTTATAAAGCAAAGAAGTAATGTAGGCAATTAATATAGGTGAGAAATATCACAGGGTTCCTGAGAATTTATCAGGTATTAAAAAACGACTACAGTACTTCCTGGGAATGGAACTTTGGAAGACAGTGTAGCACACTGTCTCGGATGTTGTGGACCCCCGATGAGAGTTTTCTCTTAGGATGAAGTAGAAACACCTTAGGGAGGATATCAACAAACTAATCTGAAAACTTCAGGGTCTCATAGTGAAAGCAAAGATGGACAGGTGGCTCAGCCAAATGACAACTCTTTGTTCCTACACCTGGAGATTATTAATAGGCCTCACCTAGCTGTTGCTGATCTGTAATTTTAAAATAGGAATACAAATTGCTAGGTTTGGTAGGTCCCCTGCATAAGCCAGCAGGGAATAGGAGAGAACAAGGCTTTATTAAATACAAATTCTTAGTGCCTATTCAGTGGAGGGTAAAATTGACATGATTCAAGGATTAATTAAGCCATTCTGAGGCTCTTTTTCAGTTGCCAAATATAGAAAAAAAATCAACCTAATCATAGACAACCACTTTAAGCAATAGAATTGTGGCAGGCTAAATCATTCATCTCACTTAACATCCAACTACCACCTACCAACTATCAACAGGTTTTTTTTTTTTTTTATGATAGCTTCCATTCTAAGCACAGAATTCTATTTTTCCTAAACCAAAGTAGGTATTGTTGAGAAATTTTGGAAATGTCTTAATTCAGTTTATAGGACTACCTTTAGATTTTGGGTGGGACAAGACTATCTAGAACATTCTAGATCTTACTCTAATTTTGGGGATGATCTGAATCCAGATGTAATAAATGTGTAGTGCGGAGTAAGAACTGCACATAGCCTTTTAGAGTAGCAGAACTGATGTTAAACTAAGCCAGGGGAGAGAGGGACCAAGTCAAGTTGTCAGGAGCAGTGATTTCAGAATGTTGTTTTATATATATATATATATATATATATATATATATATATATATATACACAGTCTCTGTAGCCCCATACTTTCCTAGAACTCAAATATAACCCAATCTAGCCTCAAACTCATACTGATTCTCCTGTCTGAGCCTCTCAAACACTATTATAGATTTCAGCTACTACACTGAACTCCATTTATTACTTTAGAATAAAGACTACAGAATATATAATCCCGAGTGAAAGGTCATAATGTCTTTTAATCCTAACTGGATTGAAATTTCGGAATAAAATTAAACACTTTGTTATCCCAGGCACACTATTTCAAGCGCCTGTTGAACAGACCTGGTATGGCTACCTAAACGGGACAAAGATCAGTATAACTACAACCCATCCTGCGATTACAGAAGTAACTACTCCACAAAATTCACTAGCAAACTCAGCTAACTTCATCAGATAGCTTTCACTCTGGAAGTGGAAGTAAATCACCAACACAGCCTTAAGTCACTATTTAGTGTAACGTGTTAAAACTCTTAGAAACTCTAGCTCTTTCTTAATTACCGTGTGAACTGCTCAAACTTGCTTCCCAAGCTCTACTTGTGTTATAATTAATAAACTGATATTTTCATTTATATTTCTGGCTTCGCGAGTTTGATAAATGTGAGCCTAGTCCTCAGCAACTGACCCACTCTGGAAATGCTGACAAAATCGAAACCCGAGCATCTGGAACTAATCTCAGGCCCTAGGCTTGGCATTATGTCTAAGGCAAATGCTATTTTTAGAAGCCTTTCATTCAAATTAACTAAACTTTTTCTAGAAGCTTTTCCTATACCTAGAGTGTTCCATTTCTGTCAAAGCATAACAATTGTTCAAAGCTTGACCCAAGCCTTTACCTCCTACATGAAAGTCTTCCATCGCAGAAGGTGACTTCTAAATTGCTATAGAAATTTCATTTCTTGTACTCTTTGGAAGTTTGTCAGCCATTGGTTGTGTTTCTGTCAGTTGGTAAAGATCATATCTTGTATAGCATTAAGCTTAGTTTTGCTATAAACAATGCTATTTATCATACTTTTCACACTAACTGTGGTTCGAATTGAGTTTGTACTTCTCGATTTAGGTTCTTTTCATTGCCTTCTGTTGCAATCGTGTCCTCTCTGTGTCCTTCAACATCATCTAAGCATGCATTTTTTATGCTTCTCTAAATTTTATTTTATATTGTTCACTTTAGTAAGTGACTTTTAATGTTTAAATTTTGTGATTTGCTAGTACATAAAATTTTGAAGAATATAGATAATATGAGTATCATGCACTGATACATGTATATACTGTAAAACGTTTAAAGCAGGTGGAACACGCCTCTCCCCTCAAACACCAGTCATTTCGTTGTAGTGAAAACTTCCAGTGCTTTTATCTAGCTTTAGGAAGTGTTAAATTGTAGTTGTCCTTTGTTTGTATACTCGCATAATGGAAAATATTTACTGTACAAGTGAATTGCATGCTTAGTGGGTAGATTTCAATGCTTTGTATCCCTTTTTATCAATAAACAACTTAGTGTCTTTATTTTACATAAAGTTAATTCCTGTATAAAATAAAAAATAAATTGAAATGCTCATGAAAATATAGAAATTTTTTAACTTTTATTGAAAATACTGTTTTATTTTTTCAAATAATATAGGCTGATGATGGATTCCCTTTCACCTCTCCTCTCGGTTCCTCCTCCTTCCACTCTCATCAGGTTCACCTCCTTTTAGTGTCTCATTAGAAAACAAGCTTTCTAAGAGATAATAATACAGTAAAATCTAATAAGATAAAACAAAAACTAATACATTGGAATAGAACAAGGCAAATAAAGAGAAGAAAAACAGTATAGTAGAAGGCACAAGAAGCAGAGACCCACTTGTTCACAGTCAGGAATCCCCCCCAAAAAACACTACACTGGTATCCACAATGTATGTGCAAAGGACCTGTGAGATAAAAAGAAAAAAAATAGGATAAAATAAAAATTAAAAATATAAGATTTTTTTTTTAAAAAAAAGGGGAAAAATCCTGACATGATATTATGAAACCAGGAACCTCCAAAGATATCAATGAAACTCAAAGCAATTACACTAAAATTAGGAACAAGACAAGGTTGTTCACTCTTTCCATAAATGTTTAATATAGTACTGGAAGTCTTAGCTAGAGCATGGGACAACTGAAGGAGATCAAGGGGCTACAAATTGGAAAAGAAGAATTCAATGTATTTTCATTTGCAGTTGATATGATAGTGTACCTAGATGACCATAAAAATTCCACTGGGGAACTTTGCTTTGGCAAAGTAACTAGGTACATAAAGATCAGTAGCCCTCCTAGATACATATCTTAAATGGACTGAGTAAGAAATCAAGGGAACAGCACCTTTCACAATGGCCTCAAACAAGAGAGAATATCTTGGGGTGACTCTACCAAGCAAGTGAAAGATTTGTATGACTAAACAATAGTAAGACATTGAAGAAAGGAATTGAGGAAGATATCAGTCCGTAGGGTTAATATAGTAAAACTGCCGGTCCTACCAATAGCAACTTATAGATTCAATTCAGTACCTATCAAAATTCCAACACAACACAGATCTTTGAAAGATAATGTTTACCTTCATATGGGAACAACAACAACAAAACAAAACCCAGGAATGCTAAATCATCTTGAATAATAAACGAACTACTGGAGGTATCACCATCCCACATTGGAAGTTGTATTACAAAGCTGTAGTGAGAGACAATTACGTGGAGCTGTAAAGGAAAAGCCTGGATTGCCTTGGATATCCTAAGTTGTTGGAGATGCCAGAGCCATGGGCTACCCATAAGAAAAGCTGCTAACAGGTAGTGGAACCAGCCCACAAGAGAGAGGTGTGTTGCAGTCAACAAAGCTAAAAGGAGTTGGAGGTCTGAAGAGCAATTAACATCACATGTGGAGATGCAGAATGTGGTGTTTGCACTGCTGGTTTTCGGTCCTGCTTTGGTCTAGTACTTCCTCCCTGTGTTCCCCTTTTGAACAGTAATGCATATCCTGGGCCATAATACTTTAGAAGTACATGATCTGCTTTTTTATTTTTATTTTAGAGGGAATTAGAATTGAGACAGTGCATGAGTCTCAGAAGAGACTTTGACTTTTAAATAATGTTAAGACTGTGATAGGCTATGAATTGTGAACTTTTGAAATTGGATTGAATGCAGTTTTGCATTATTATATGGCTATAAGCCTATGGGGGCCAGGGAGTGAAATGCGGTTTGAATGCAAATGTCCCCATTGGATCACAGGGAGTGGCACTATTACGAGGTGTGGCCTTGTAGAAGGAAGTGTGGCCTTATTGGAGGGAGTTTGTCACTGGGAGAGGGCTTTGAGCTTCCAGAAACTCAAGCCAGGTCTAGTCTCATACTCTCTTGCTGCTGCCTGCTGATCCAGATGTAGAATCTCAGCCCCTCTCCAGCAGCATGCCTGCCTGGGTGCCACCATGCTTCCTGCCATGATGATAGTGGACTAAACCTCTTTAAACGTTTTCCTTTATAAGAATTGCCGTGATCTTTTCACAGCAATAAAACTGTAACTAAAACAGGGCGTGAAAGAAAGTGAGGGAAAGCGAACAGAAAGGAAAGAGGGACCAACATAATGTATCTATGAGTTCTCAGCTTTGAAGCAAGTGGTTAATATGAAAATCACATTGATTAAGAAGATGAAAAATTGTGTCCACAATTCTAATTGTGAAAAAGAACAATTAAGCTGAAAAAGAGCAACTCATGAAATTCTCTATGCAATAATAATGTCTTTTTAAAAGCAGCATTTGTTGTTCAAATTTTTATCAGTAACACTGGGAGTTGACAGTTGGTTTGAGGGGCAGAGCCCGAGAATGATGACTGTGCACTGCAGAATACATCACATTTCGATTCCTGCCATTCATCACTCAAATACATACCAACAAAATGAGTCTTCGGGATAATATCAACATTACTCTTTTTGAGGTGGGGACTAGATGTGGACATGTTGTCTTCCCCAACTGGCTTACCACCTTGTTTGGAGATAACCTGTCATTGAAGCTAGATTATTGAAAGACTAGACCGGCTGGCAGTCGCCCTGTCTCTACCTCTCCAACACTGGGATTCTAGACATCAGAAGGTTGGCTTTTTGAGTGAATGCTGACTATATCACCTCAGGTTCTTGTGCTTGTATAGCAAACACTTCGGAGGCTTAGCCAACTCTCTGCTCCTCAATGTCATCATTCTGACAATTGGTTTAATTATGTAGACTATTTTGTTTGTTAACAGTGTTGTGTGTAATAACCATTAGCACTTGTTGAACATTTCTTGGGAGAGAGAGAAAGAATAAGAGAAAGAGCTGGAGGAATGGAAACCGATGCTGTTTCTGATCTTCAGTAGACCTCATTCATGTGCTATGTGGCCTTAGTGTAATAGCTGTGTAAAATACGCCTTGGATGCTCACATGAATGAACGCATGAAGGATTGCTCTGTGATCTGGAAGATCTATTTGGCTTTAATTTTTTTTCAGGTGATGACAACAGTATTGATTAAATCCTTTATGAAAGTAAATCTAAACTTATTATTCTTGATTTTATTTTTTTTTGTCACTCTGCGGCCTTAGTGTGGAGCCTTGGTGACATATGATCTGCAGACATCATTATGTCAGCTTTCATCATTTTCACACAGATACCATGTAGCTTATTTCAACATTTTTGCCCTTCTCCCAAAATAGCACTTAATTTCCAATCTTCACAACTTTAAGATAGTGTTATTATATTATTTTTTTACCTAAATTCATTGCTAGCACAACATCTGTAGATACCAGCGTCATGAAGGAAGCGGAGCATGCGCTTACCTCATTACAGTCTGTTGTGAGCTGGTTTCTGTATCGTCTGAGAATGGGTAATACAGAATGAGCACTTGTGTGAGAACCTCTAAGGTAAGCTGTACTCTTAGTCATGTCAGGGTCATAAGACGAAAACAAATTAACGAACCCAGACACATATTACACACAGTGCATTAGTGCACTCAGGACTTATGAAAGGTTTAATTCAAGGTAAACATCTATCATTGGGGTTGAAGGATTTTTTTTTTGTTGCTTTGTTTTGATTTTCTATTTTTTTCTTCTTACTAGTACCTAGTTGTTTAATTGCAAGGTAAGAAATTTGATAGCTGCCAGGTCATTTCTAAGACAATGAATTATTCTCTGCAAACTGACAGGGGACTCATTGCTGAGGACAACACACACACACACACAACTCAATGAACATGGAAAAGCTGAGCTATTGCCTAAATAGAGCCTTCATGCCTATGTCCTGGTCTCTAGTGTGTTAAGGTGCTATGCAGGGTACTAAAAGTGAAATGTAAACACCAATCCAGCCACAAAATCTTTGACCTACAATCTGTCTTGCCTACAAAATATGTTATGGGACTCTTGGGAGAAGCCAACTAATGTCTCCTTTGACTTAAGACCCACTCTATGCGATGGAACCCATACTCAACACTGGTTGAGTAACCAAGAAACAGAGACCAGATAGCCCAGAGGTCTAGAGTAAAACCAAATACTACTGGTCTTTCAAAAGTATCAATAAAATGACTCCTGTTGATATTCTGCTATAATCATAGCTCAGTGCCTTATTCAGTCATTCTCAGAGAAGCTTCCTCCAGCAGCACATGAGAACAGAAGCAGAGACCCACAGCCAGACATCACGAGTAGAGAATCTAAATAGATACCTTCATCAAATCCCTTCCCTCAGAACTCTCAGAATCTCACAATTTAGGAGGCTAAATTGTGGTGATTCATAAATTATACCTAACTAAACAAAATTTTCAGATCATAAATTTTAGTGTCCCTTGGAGAGACCCTAGGGAAATGTTAGCTTATTTCTGTGCAATATTATGTAACAATTTTCATTATTGTGGGTAGAAAATATGACCAGTTTGAAAGTTTAAAGGAACAGCAATAGAAAGAGAGAAAATATGTGAAGATTATAACTATATTAGAGAAGATGAATTGATTTGAAAAACAACTTTTATTTTTTTTACTTATAAAACAAATTATTTCACTCACTAAAACCCAAATGAAGCAACGTTAATTACTTGCCTTCTATCCAGAATACTTCAATTTGTTTTTTATAGTATTACATTATTATGGTACCTGAACTGAATACATAACAGAACATTAAGTCCCTATGGTAAATTAAGAAAGAAATCAGTATCATAATCCTTTTCATGGAGAAAGAGATAAAACAACAGTTATGCAATCCATTAGTGAATCATATTTATTAGAGTCTCAAAAGGGGCTTTTACATAAAAGTCGATACTCTCTTTTTAACACGTACAATTCCTTGGAAATTGGGTATATTGTATGTGTAAAGTTCTGCCAGAGGCTGTTTCACCAAAATGTAGCCAGTAAGAGCTACCTATGTATCCCTACCTATGTTTTCACTCATATCCCTTGCTTCCTATACAAACCCAGGCAAGGCGTTGGGAAGATGGCTCCATTATAAAAGAGCTTGTGCCAGAAGAGTGAGGGTTGGAGTTCAGATCCCCAGGACCCAGATAAACGCAAGTGGACATGGCATCTGTCCTGTAATTCTAATGCTAAGAAGGCAGAGACTGGGAATAACTCAACAAGGTAGCTAGTTAGGCTAAGTAGCTGTATGGGTGAGTTCTGAGCTAATAGAGAGAGCCTGCCTCAATGATTAAAGTGGAAAGTGATCAAGAAAGACTCTCACATCAACCTGGAACCTAAGCCTGCATGCACACATGCGTACACACACTCCTGCACTTAACAATTGAGGAAAGAAACACTTAGGCCATCATCTTCACATACACACATAAGGAAGATAATTCTCTCAGATAGGATAGGGTGAAATAGGTTGCCTCAAGTACTCACTACAGAACCGAGCACATAAACATATCACATACGACTCCCATATCACCATAACCACTGGCAGTGTGAACCGAAGCTTTCACTTTTGAACTTTAAAACTGGCTGTAATTTCTACCTACAATAATGAAAATTGTTACATAATATTACACAGAAGTAAGCTAACACGCCCCTAGGGTTTCTCCGAGGAACACTGAAATTTATGACCTGAAATTTTTGTTTAGTTAGATATAATTCATGAATCACCATAATTTAGCTTACAAAGGGTTTCTATTGCTGTTCTTTCTGAAATTGTACTAAATCCAAGTCAACATTCTGCCCCAACCTTGGCCCCCTTTTGAACCTTTTGAAGTACAGTGATGCTGACTCTCAGTTCTTTTTAATTCAGGAGATGTTACCAGGGGAGAAAATGTGGGACTGATGAGAGAGAAAAATCTGCAAAGAAGAAAAAGGAGAATAAAGTTCTAAGTATGTCATGAATGTTACTTTCTAAGCCACGATCATGTTCTACTTAGTTGACTAGTGTATAACCCAAATAATCTCTTAACTTTTAAAATAGACCACATCAAATTTTTCATCCAATTGTTTTACAATAAATGTTTTAGTTAATCAAATATAAAGACATTTATCTCCATAATTTTACTTGAGATATAAAATATTGATTGTCTTAGTTACTTTTGTATTGCTGTGATAAAATATAATGAGCCAAGCTACTTAACAACAACAACAAAAACAAAAACATTTAATTTGGCTTTTGAATTCAGAAGATTAGAGTTCTCAATGCCAGAGCGAAGACATAAAGACTTGGAGGCAGGGACAGCTGAGAGCTGGAATCTTGTTCCACCAGTAGTAGGGTGAGGGAGGCACACTGGAGATGGTGCTAGTGTTCTGCAATCCCAAGCTAGCCCCCAGTCACACACTGCCTCCTGTTGGCCACAGCTCCTAATCCTTCCCAAACAGTTCCAGGAACTGGGAACCAAGGAGCTAAACATAAGAGCCTATGGGGACCATTCTCATCTAAAACATCACACTGATATTGTAGATTAACTCCATTTTCTAACTCAACAGTCATGTCTGAACATAGCATACCTTTAAATTATTCAGTATAGGTTATAAAATAAGCTGCCCTACAAGCAGGGTAAGACATCTGTTCATTTCTTGATTTCCAAGACTTGTCTCATAGACTTCATTGAATGGTAAAGCCCCAAATTCTTTTTCACTGAGTTCCATGTTTCATTTCTGTTTTCACTTTGTTTGTACTGAGAAAGTCCTGGGGCAGTGAGGTTCATTAGTGAGGTCCACCTTTGAGTGTGTCTTCCTGAGCATTCCCAGAGAAGACTAAGCAAGGTGGGGAGACTGGCCAGGAAACAGCAGCATGTAACACTTCATGGGCTGTGGTTCCAAGCACTAACCATGGAATTGTCTTCTCATCTCTTGGTCCTGTTCTGCTGAATGTGAACAAACAGTTTCCACATACTCTTACCACCATAAAGAGAAACCTGTAAACCTTTCTTCGTTGTGTTCATAGACTACATCCCCTCAATTTTGTGAGCAAAAATAAATACATTCTCTTTTAGGTTGCTTCCTGTCCCGGTATTTGGTCATCATGATAATGAAAAGTTTCTACCTTCTGCTTCCGGCTTGTTTTACTCGCTTTGAAATGTTCACCACTATCTTCCAAGTTCTCATTTACTTTTACATGGTAAATGGTATATTGCTATGATAATTGTTCCATAATTCACAAGGGAGTTTTAAAATGATATCAACACAGTTTACCAGTTTTGCAATTGTTTTGACATCACCTCATAAGATCTATCATAGTGGCAAACAACTTGATGCACAGAATGATTAATAAGATACAGAAGAAGGGAAGAGAGAGTTTGGAGTTAGCTCCCATCTTTCCCCATTAACATATGTTCATCCATTCATGAAACACAAACTCATTGATGCTTGGCCATTGAGTAACACTATCCAATAAGGATTCCCTATAAGAATCAAATTTGAACTGATGAGATAAAATTGGATTCAATTCAAAAACTAAATGGAGACAAGTTGCCAAAAAAAGAGAATAGAGCTCAGAACCATGGAGATTTTGAGGTTAATATCCTTAATTGCATTTTTTACTTTATTTTAAGTTGAGAATGTCATTGGCCAATTTCAGTTGAAAAGTTCTAGCAGTAACTGTTTATCTGCTAAAGATAACACTGTGAGAGAATTAAGCTTGTATGAGTCCCACTGCTTCAGAAATTTAGTAGCACTGAATTTGATTCAGATCCATTATATTTCATTTCTGTTTAGAATTCCTAATTTCTATTAGTATATTTTTAAAGTGTCAAAGTATCCAATGTCATCCTTCTATGAAGCACCCATCATTAATACTCTGATTAGCTGTAAATCAAGTTTCTTTTCTTTGCAGTTCTGAATATAGTTTATACTTTTTTTTCCTAGTGTAACTCTATTCTGAGCTATTTTCAATTATATTATTTATGCAGTGAGTGTTTGTTTCTTAACTCTTGATTTTAATCTGTTTTTCATTTGGCAGTGAAGTACACAAACTAGGGGTTAGTTACAACTCTCCAAGCCATGAGAACTATACATTCCAGTAAAGGCCTCTAAAGTATTCAGGATTATGTCTCTGGAGCTGCAGGCAAGTAGTTTGAAAGCTTAGTCTATGTGTTGGAGTGAGCTCTATAGTCACCACCCAAAGGATGCTCCAAGTTTGTTTGCACTAATAATTGTACCAATAGTGTGCAGGAGTTCGGGAAGCAATTTAAAGGTGACAGAGAAAAATATGTTTTCATATTAAAATATTAAAATGTAAATATTTGCATAGAGCAAACAACAGGAAATATTGAATGGAATGAAGAATTCAAAAGATTAGAATAAAGTACATTGAAAGTGCCCTGATGTTTGGAGACACATCTCAGGATTTAATCTTATAAATATGTCAATTTTCACATAATTAAGTTGAAATATGCAAATTCAGAAAAATAAATTTCAGTTATACTGAAATTTGATAATTTAAAATACAAATGGGTAATTAAATAGGTATAAATAGCAAAAGAAAAATTAGAGCATTTATTAGATGTTGAAGAAAAACTGGTTCAAAAATATTGCTGATTTTTGCATACCAATATACCAGAAGTAGACTGTAGGTTAACTAGACACAGAGACAAAATGGAGGCAGTCTACGAAGCTGAGAGAATGTTAGACAATAGATTTGGAGGATTTCTATATTTTCCTTCCTTTTCATTTTGATTCTTTTCTGTTTTGTCTCCCTCAACTGTAACAAATGATTTCGGGCCATCTAAAAAGGGAATATATACAATAGTATATATATATATACATATATATATGTATATATATATATACACACACACACACACATGCAAATATTACATGTCAATGAAAAAGTACAAAATTATAATTATCCAGTTACATTGCAATTCTGCCTGCACTATGGAAGAGTTGGATAGGAATGTTCTGTGACCGTAAAACCACAAGCTGTATAATGTTTATAAGTGCAAACATATTCATTTAGTGTTTCTGTTTTAAGAATTATAAGTTTAACTATTGCATATGCTTTTCATTATGCAAATAGGTTGATTATTTAAAATGAAGTAAATGAAGTTCTATATTTCACTTAAGTTTGGGTATAAAATTAAATGACTTACAGAAAAATGTTCTGTATCAATAGAACATAGAATAGAATATGTCAATATATGTCAATGTCAATAGAATAATGTCAATAGATGAATCTGTCTTTGCTCTAACAGAGGTGCCTGTTCTCCAGTTGTTTCCTGTATTTGAAAACTTCCAACTCTCTTAGAGTCACTGAGATTTGCAGTCAGAGACCATAAGCAGATGAATGAAAACTCTTTCTCCCTGGAACAGATCTGTGACTGTGGCCTAGTCAGTTTAAAATACTGCTGTGAATTAGAAAGTTATTGCTCAGAGAAATCAGAATTATGTTCACAACTACAAATATGCTAATTTCTTTCATCAATTAAAAGCCCCCTAGGCTTTCATTTGTGCCTAGAGTTGCATTTTTTTTTTTTTGCTCATTTTTTACATCCAGAGAAGCTGTGACTCTTGCTCTCAACCTATCTTCAGTGTCCTCTTGACTTCCAGGGGAAGTTCATTATTCATTCTCATTTTCCTTGATCTCAGACAGTGCTCAGGCTGGTGATTGCTGGAAGTCAGACACTGATTGAAGCATCATTGTCAATGTGCTGCCTATAGTGACACTGAGTGAAGACTCTCAAGCCAAAGCAATCCAACCCAGGCCAACACTGAAGCCGCAGCCCAGGGACAATGGTTGCTCATGTAGTTTTCAAGAGTTTGCAGCGCTTAACATCCATTTAACAGCCCTGACAAAGAACTCTTTGGAGTTCTGTATTTTAACTGCACAATTTGGGTCTGACTTCAGGAGAGAACTATGGTGAGAGTAGGAGTTTAACAAATGGTCCATTTAGAACTTCCTGTGCCCTGTGTCAGTCATCTAAGCCTACGCAGGTTTCATGTTCTATAACCCAAATTAAAAGATTGAGCTAGGTGTGCTTGAAGTCACCTTTGTACCATTAGATTTATGATTTCTTCAAGAGAAAATTTCCACTAACATCTTATGCAAAAACTATTTGTTCAAGATCTCTGTCAGAGTTTAGACTTGTTAGGAAAAAAAAAGAAAAAAAAATGGAAAAGAAACACCATGACCTACAGCAGTGGTTGCTAAGGAGACCAGTTGCATAGTGCTTTGGGTTATTAATCAGTCATATCTTCCCGAGGAGTCAGCCATGATGGCAGAAATAGCACTACCGGACCAAAATTTATTTCAATTAAATTGTATATATAATGGCGTCTGATTAAAATTCATGTCTCTGTAGAGTTATACATCTTTTCTTAGCTATTAACAATTTACTACATGGGTTTTCAAGTGTTGGATGGAGGGGATGAAGAAAAGAAAACCTAGAATATGCTGAGCTGCCTTCCTAGACGAGAAGGTCAGTGCAGGTTCTCAAGAGGGAACATGGTTGAAGGGCAAGAAAGATCTGTGGATATTCATGGAAAGAGTCATCATGAGGGTGAGGACTGAGACATGGTAAAGCTGGATGTGGGGAATCCACACAGTAGCTTATCTCAGAGTGGTGCCCATGGTTCATAAGGGAGGAGCTCAAGTGCAAAGAATAGCAAAGTTCAGTATTTCAGACATCTGGAAAGCTTCTCACCCAATTTGAGGTTTTATAAAGCATATTTTAGATCTACTCTGAATCGCAAATCATTAAAGGGAAAGTAAATCGTTCTTAGTGTGAGAACAGGGTTGCACATGCATGATTATTTCATAAAGAAACATCGCCTTAGGAATTATCATTCCTAAAAGAGATTCCGTTTTAACTTTTAAACAGAAAATGTGAACACTAATGAGCTTTAGCTAATTCTGCCAATCAAACATGAAAGCATGATTTATTTTATTATGCTTTGGCTTTACAGGTTCCTATAAAACTTATCATACAAATTCAGGCAATTTAGGTACAGTTTCATATCTCTTGAAACTAATATAGCATATAGAGTTGAGTTTTTTTTCCTTTGAGAAAAAATTGAACAACTATTTCCACTGATTTACTAGAAGTTCTTGAATTTTCTTTGCCTGAGTAAAACAAACTGAATTCTTAAAATGAAATGATCTAAGAATAAAATAGTCTGTACATATTAATTCTTACATCATACCTGAGTGACCCTAGAGAATAACATAGTGCTATACCATCTAACCATTTTATAATAGATAAATAAATGGGAGCCAAGTGACATGCAATTTTCCTCTTTACTAATTTATAAACTATGAAAACTTGAAATTGAGAGCTTCCCCATGAGCAAAATATGCGCAGTATCTAACATTGTAAACAAGAAAGGAAAATATAGGAGGTATGGAAAGAAAGTTATGTAAGCTGGTATGGAAAATAGTAAGATGATTCCACAAAAAGAATAAAAACTAAACTAGAATTACTATATAACCTAGCAGTCATATTTTGAGTATGTTTTCCAAAAGGATGGAAGTCAGCATTCCAGAGTCATATGCTCAGGTTAGCATGATTCACGAGAGCCAAAACTTCAAAGTAAATTAATTACTCATTGATGGAGAAATGCTGTGAACTCTTATTTCAATTTTTGAAGGAAGAGAATTCTACAACATGTGGCAACGTGGACAAACGTTCATGAATAAGAGAAATACACCATAGCCCAAAAAACGGCCAGTACTGCCAGATTCCACTAATATGAAGCATCTAATCTAGAATAGGCAGACTCAGAAGTAAAATTTAGAATGGCGATTGCTTGGTGCAGTGGAAAGAAGGTAAGGGGGATGTGGAGCTCAGTAGAAATAAAATGTAGTTGTATAAGGTAATTATATTCTAGAGAGTTCCTGAGTCTCTGTTCACACCACGACAGTGTGCTCTTACAAATGTGGCAAATTTCCCTATAGGTGTTCTTACCACAATCAGAATTAATGTGAAAAAATGAAGAAGAAAAAGAAAGGAAGAAGTAATTCTATGGATTTCTAGAGTTTTCTTCATGACCTAGCTTACTGACAAACTGACCAGAAATGTTTGTTAGAACTTTGAATAGAGATGGAACCTAAGGAAGTAAGGTGGGTGGGTGTGGGTTCACAGCAAGAGACTCACCATGAGGAGTTGACAGTTCCTGCCTACACAAGGCGCAGACTCTTTAGGCAGGAAGGCATGAGAACTGTGTTTGGCAGGCACAGGGAGAGAGGCAGAGCAGGTCCACACAGGATGTGCTTGAAACCATATAGTTGAAGAGAGAGGGCCTAATAGTAATTTTAAGCAGGGGGACATGGGGGCTTGGGACAAATTTTTGAAGAAGTGTATCCAAAAAATAATTTTCAATAGTTTCCTTATCAACACGATGCCACTTGTAAAATGCCTACACTGAAAATTTACACCATCCACAAATTCTAAGTATCCTGGGAGATTCAGTAAACTCTTGGTTCCACTGGACAGAACCTTGACTTTGGCCAGAAGGGACTTGGACTGTTGGACCTCTGAGATCCAAACCGGGACATGCAACCCCACAGAGACTCACAGATGGGATATCGATGCAAACGCAAGAGGATTTTATTCCAGTATACTGGGACCATTCTAACACGCAGGAAAGAAGCGGCCCTGAGCAGCAGAAAGCAAGCCTTTTTATTCACAACAGTTGAAACTGTTGCTAGGGGCTGCATAGTTAAGCACAGACCAAGTTGGTACAAGTTGATTGGTCTCTAAATTGTTTTCCCACTTTGATAGGTTTGGGCCAATTAACCTCTAAATTGGTTGGTGCTGGCATATAGCAAGGTCATGGGCAACTGGGAGGAGGGAACTCCTCAGCCCAAGGCTGTCTTATTTGTCTTAGAAATTGTTTTTCTTTAACTCTGGGAACTGTTTTGGGTCACGGTGCTCCTGGCTACACAATTTTGGTGCTCTTAGAAGCCTGACTAAAGTTCCTTTCATGACCATGTCTGTTGTTTGTTCACAACCACAGAATCATAGACTGTATATTTTCTCAGTTTTTTGCTCATTTACTTGGTAATATTTTTCCCAGTGGTACTGGATGTCTCTGATATTGGCAAGCTAGACATGAACCCCGAGAAGTGAGAGAAAGAGAGAGAGAGACCAATTATATAGTAACATCAGAAAAGCATCTGATAAAACGTGTTACCTTGTGGGATACAGAAGATTGAAAACATATATATCAGGTTACATTTGATTTATAACTTAACTTGTCTTATCAGACTGTTATTGGCTATCATTAAGTAAATATTGCTGTGTTTTCCATAATCATTGAAGCACAATATATAGTGATGTCTAAGTGTGGAATATGTCCCCTGATTGCAATTAACAGGGTAGTTTGAGAGAACGTCCATTGGTCTCCAAACCCTGAGTTGTAGCTTGTATTGAAATCACTGATAGTTTTCAAGTTTTGCTGTCATTATTTATGTAAATGATGGGAGACACACTCAAGTCACAAATGTTTCTTCTTTCTTGCTTGTCTACTTCTCCATGGTGCACCTGGATAAAAATACATAGAATTAGAAGTTCCCTGTACACTCTGTACCATAACTATAGAATGAAATTGATTGTCTACCCAGGTATTACAAATTGACTCTATATCTGAAAATATTTCATGGGAACTAGGTTTTAAATTTATACTTGGGTTATAATTTGTTGTACACAAAGCCTCAGCCATGTTACAAAATATTTTTTTTTCAGAATCCCACCAGAGTTTGTTGCACTTGAAGAAAGAGTGCAGAGAGATATGCTGCTATGAGCCGTATGAAGGCTCATATGCTTTATTTTAAGCTTTCTTCCTGCATGCATTGATATACGCTTTGAGTATATGTTCTTCCAATCACAAATCATTGCCTATTTTATCCTTTAATCATTCAACTGTGCTACCAAAGGTGAGCATTCCTTTTAGGTGGATGAGAGACAACAAGAAGCACATGTCAATGTTAGAGATCCATTGTATTGGGTGGGTAGCTGGCCTAAGTGAGCCTGAGATCTTTAGGAAGGTGAGTGTCACTAACCCAGCTGAATATCATGTTTCCTGAGCTTGCAGAGGGTCCAACATTTTCAACCAGAGAGGTTTTTTATCTTTTATGGGGTATAGTGTATATAGTTTTCTCCCACTCAGCTCAGAATCCATGGGAGTCCAGAAAGCCCTGGTGAAGTTTCACTCTCTCCCTCACATGAAGAAAAAAGCAGCAGAATTTCAGCTCTTAATCCTTGCCCTGCCTCTTCCATCTTTCTTGTTTTGTGGGGAAGGGTAGGTTGAAAGAGGGGTGGCAAATGATGATGAATGGCCCACGGTACTTCTGCCTTAGATTTTTAGCATGTCCTCACTGACTGCTGGTATGGAAATAACTGTTCTGAGATTTCTAGAGAGCCCAGCATGTGAAGGTGTTCAATGCCAAACTTGGTGATCTGAGTTTAATCCCTGGGACCCCCTAGGTGGCAGAAGAGTACAGATTCCCACAATTATCCTCCACAGGTGTGCTGTGGTAAACACACATACACACACACACACACATGCACACGCGCACACACACACACACACATGAGAGAGAGAGAGAGAGAGAGAGAGAGAGAGGTACACACATATACACAAACACACATCTATTTTAAAAACACCTGCCTTGAAGAAAAATAAATATCTCAATTTGTGATTTTGAAACTCATATTCAAGAAACCTGGCAGTTAAAAATTCCATTATTTATGATGATTTCTATGCCTGTCACAAACTAAGCTGAAAGGCACTAGAATGAGCAATAGTGAAAAGTGAGGTGTTTTGCTGCGTGGAAAACCTGGGCTTCATTTCTCTGTGATCTTCCAACTCTCTGTGTTATTTTGACAGTTTCCTGGGCCTTTGTGGTTATCAATTTTTAAATCTGAATTAAAGAGTTAATGAATCCTGAAAATAAAAGGGGTGAATAGATCCTAATAACACTAGCTTTTCAGTAACTATTTGTTCCTTCCCATTAAACAGGCATGAGCATGGTCTTTAATCTTCACATTCTTTCGACTGAGAATTGAATGATAATGTTTATTGAACATTTACTATGTTCCAGGCATTGGGCTAAGTGTTTTCATACATTAACTCACTTAATTCTTATAACAACCTTATAAATTAGGGACTATTATGCTCTCCATTTTAAAGTCAAGGAAAATGAAACATGTAAATTTGTAATCATTTATTTGTCCAAGGATAGAAAGCCAAGTCTTTCTTTTCTTTAGTTTTGCTGTAGTCTACCAGGCTAGGAATCTTTTCACTTAGCACATCAAATGTAGAGATCTCTTTCAAGTAAATATTACCTTAAAACTTAAGGAAGTAGTTCTACTAGAATTGATAAGTGTTCAAGTACCATGCCATCACCCTGTTTGTTTCTGATGAGATATATGAGGAAATTATTCAAGGAAGTAGTGGAAAATGCCTACTGGTGATATGTTTGAGTGGGTTGATGGCTAGAATACCACATGGCATCTAACACTCTCCAGTCCCTGAAAAGTAGCCAAAAAATTGTGATTTCTCCTCAGTCAGGCATATTTGATCAGTGAGGTTATTCTCAGTATTCCAAAATTATTTTGGTATGAGTAAATAAATTTCGTTTAGAAATGTACTATATAACTTATCTTCGCATTGAAACTTAAGTCGCTCATATTGTCTCTAAGAATAGTTTACTTCTGAGTCACCTGCTCTAAAGCAGTCCAGAAAGTTCCCATCTCTTGTTCTTAACCTGAGTTTACTTTTTTTGTAGAGATAAATAAATACCTGAAATCAGAAGACTAAGGACTTAGGTTTTAGCAATACGAATTTAAATACATTGGAGAAAATGACTAAATGGAGGTAATAATACCAATGTATCAAGACTTTATCAGTAGAGGACAGGCAATTACTTACTCTGAATTGTTTAACCATCCATTTTCATGTGGTTGGATGTGTGTGTGTGTGTGTGTGTGTGTGTGTGTGTGTGTGTGTGTGTTGCGTTTACTGGAGAAGTTGTGGAGCCTTTACCTTCATATTGGTCTTGTAATTCTCTCAAGCTTCTTTATCCAGAGGCCAAAGAGAATTTCTCTCTGCCCTCAGGCTAATGCATCCAATGGCTGATTTTGTTTCTGTCCAGTTAACCACAAATCTCCCTGAGCCCCTTATCGTCTTACACCATGTAGCGCTCCTTCATTTCTGTTCCTATTGTTGTACTTTGGCCCTTCAATCATCAACTCGGCTCTCATATCCAAAGCTCCTTCTGGACGCTTCCAAAATGTCACAGAGATAAGATACATGGATGTATAGAGGAAATTGAGACTCCTCAGTTCTATTTGTATTTGCTCTCATCCTGCCAGTAGGAAGACATTGATGCGTGTTGCTTTCAGACTGGCCAACTACAGGACAGAGGACAATTTGCCATGGGAACTCCTTTTCTCCAGAAAAGAGTAACTGTTGTAAGCTCTCAGGAAACATGTATGTATGTCTGTGTATGTGTGGTTTGTATGTGTGTGTGTGTGTGTGCATACATTACTGAACCCATAGCACATTCGAGTGGTGCACTTTTGTGTCCACAACAGAGGGGAGAGTTTGGTTGGCTCTCCTTTGCCTTTGATGGAGATGATCTGATGGAAATATATTTAAGCAAATAAGAGAAATTTCTGGAGACTTAACAATGTAGAGTAAATCTTACTTGAATAAATAATACCAGATATGCTATCGAGGTTCCACATGGATTTGAAAGAGGTTCAGAAAATATTTCAATCTTAATACTAGCACTTCTATTAACGTTAACGTATTTGAGAAAATAAGAAATTGTGGTTATGTGAATAAGAATACAAAATGTCAAGGAAGTGTCCAGTTGACCTTAATAGCTTTATTTTTAAAAAATAGAAATCTACAAAATCATTGACGACTTTTCATAGTTGTCTCTGATAGTTCCCTTATATCAACAGGCGTTTTCCTGGTGCCTTTGTCATTGTCTACATTAAAGCAGAAACACACATTCCGAGTCTGTGACCGGCATACAAATGCCGGGTTCTTTCAGATTTGTGAATATTTTCCAGCTGCTTTGTGATAGGAAGCCAATTATGTACAATATATCATACAGAGGAAGCAATTACATTCATTTTCTTGGGCACTGAGAAATTTGATAAGGTTGACACTTGGCACATTGAGCTGTGATAACAGTTAATTTTTTAAAAGGCATAAAATATAGGCCAGTTGAATTGAAGTCATTTGTTTTTAAATTGTTGAAAATTGTGTTACCTTAGATGCTTTCAGATGACGGGCGGAGTGAGAAATTAATTTAGAAATCTATTCCACATGCAGAATGTGTATCAGGCTCATTCAATTAGAACCAAACACTGCACTGTGAAAGCAAAACAATTCGCAGGGCCTTGTGATTCGCGTCAGATGGGCTGGACCTCCAGGAAAGGTTAAGATGGCAAATCTTACTGGACTCAATGTTTTAATGAACCATTTTCTATTTTAAACAATGTTCCTTTTTTGGTTTTTGTTTGTTTCTGCCTGCCGTCCAGCATCCACATCTCCTCTCTATCGGCTTCCCTGATACCCTGTCAGGAAGACTAGATGCACGTATCAATCTTTGACAGATAACTCACAATTCTAAATGAACGAGGTATCTCCATTAATTTATATAAGCATTTCTACTGAGGCAAATGATAATTTTACCATGTTGTGTTGGTTTTGAGAAGTAAGCACCATGCTTAGTCCTTGCACAGAAAAGGCTTCTCATGAACCAGGAGTTGAGACGAATGCGTTTCCTGGCTGTGTCTGAAAGGAAGGACATAATTTAAGTTTAATAGAAATTCAGCCAAAGATAGTAGCATGATCAGTGATGTGCGGAAAGGCATACAGAGAGGCCCGTGGGGAATTACTGGATTCATGAAGTCTCCCCACATCTTCGTTTTTCTGGAATCAGCCTGGTACGCAGCTGTTGTTACCAGTCTTCTCACACATGCCTAGGTTTGGGCAATGTTTGGCGTGATCATTTTGAACACGGGAAACCAAACCAAAGAAACAAAGACAAGTGCGAGCTAGATAGATGCCATTGCTAACGTGTGGGGCAGGAACTCCACTGTGGATGCATAGGTGTTAAAAGTTTATGTGAAGATGAAAGGAAGGTTCTAGTTCAGTTAAACTGAAAGACAAACTACACTTTTCATGCTAATGCATGCAGCACTGATAACCTGGAAGAGGCATGGCACTTTCGGGCAGCAAGACTCTGTTTCATATCAATGCAAATGCATAATATTTCCTGGTGAGCAGTGGTTTTCCAACAGTTATAACTGTCTCTACATAGAAACATGAAACTAAAGCAGGCAATATGATTGTAGGCTTTATTGTTTTAAATATTAAGGTAATACTTAAAGTTTCCTTGGAATATCTATCGAGTACAAAGATTTCTTACATTTTGCTTTCAGTATTATCTACAGTTCGGGTTACATCAGCAAGTTGTCGTAAGACATAAGTAGCTACTTAAAAGCCCATGGTGTTTGATATGCAATTTTCCTTAACAAAAGGCAGTGATTTAAAATCAAGAGAAAGAGTAAAATCCATTTTTGAGGTTTTCTTCCTCTGAAATGAACTTGTACAGGTAACCTCTCGCAGAAGCCTACGGGCCCCTGAGACTAGGCATCCTTTGCCATTTCCTTCGAGGCTGTCTTTTCTTGGATTTCATTAAGACTTTGCTATGACAAATATCTCCTCTTCAGTGGCTCCAGAGGTTTCAGTGAAGGCTGTGGAAAGTGAATACAATAAATAATAGGTATCTGGGACCATTTTATAACAATATTTCCAGTGGTGTCTTTCATGACGCAGACTGCAGCACGGTCAATAAAGAGTGTCCATGATGCAAATCTGGCAGCAGCAACACCCAACCATAGCTATGTGGACAGTGGCTAGACACAAGTGGATGTCCAGGAGAGCAACACACATGCTTATTAGTGGTGGAACTTAAATATGTATCTCATAGGCAGTAACCGTCAGAGTAATGTGTGTTTCATAGCATTGGGTGTTAGACTACCTCAGCTGTTGTCTCCCACAAAAACTTTAACTTTATTTCATAAATATATAGATATGCCTTACTTTACATAAATAAAGAATGTTATTGTGAGAGAGCTTCTGTTTGTGCCTCATCTAGAAAAGTGAACGAAACAGAGGCACACGCAGGGTAAGTGTGTCCATTGAAGATTTGATTTTCCTCTTCAGATTCCTTAGAGATAGATTAAGTTGCACTATCAAATTAGTAAGTCTTCTGTCAAACTGCTTTGCTGAGCAGACTTTGTTCCGACTTTGTTTGTTGTTCTGACTTATGTCCATACTGGAAGGAGCTTGTGCAACATGGATACCATAGGGTATTAACAGGGAAGTAAAATAATAAAATAAGTTGCCAGTAAGTGACAAAATAGTAATCAAAACACTTCGTTAGTGGAGTTTGCTACATGCACAACAAATAAACAAAAGTCGCCCTTCCCACAGCACTCACATAGAATGAAGAGAAATGTTTTTATCTTTTCCAGGGTAACTATATTGAGAATATACTCAGTTGCAGTTAATTATGAGATTGTTAAAATATTAAATAGGTTGAAAGCACAATACTTAAACACATTTAACCAATTGTTTTCAGAATGTGGGAAAATTAGTAAAATTAGCAGAGAGTCACTACTTTGATTTTAAAAAGGGCAAAGGCTAAAAATGAAGAACACTAGATAGTTAAGAAGTTTTCATCATAATGTAAATAACACAAAATAAATTCAAGATAATGGGAGGACCATTTCTCATCCATTAATTTAGAACTGAATAAAAAAAAAAGTATACTCATTGTTGTAAAGGTCTCAGGAACTGGAGACTTCTCAAACCATGCAAGATGCCAAATCATACAGATTTCATATGATAATATAAAACAGGATTTCAAAAATATGTATTTCTTTATCCCAGTAATTATATTTTGAAACATCAGTTATTAAATGTTAACCTCACTGAAGAAATTTACATTTTATATTGAGTTACAGCTATGAAATATCTGTGTAGTTCAAATACTCCATAAAAAATGCACAATGAATGGTCTTCTCTCTATGTAAGAAATACTGACATTTGCTTATTATTTCTGAAACTATTTAGCCCATAAAATAGCAGGCCATAATATGGGTAGTACAAATAAATAAGTAAAAGATACATTTTTTTTCAAGAATTTCAGATTGTTTTGAGACAGACAGATGTTCAAAATCTTCTACCTAAAAAAAAAAAGACCTGTTTGATTTTCAGTTTTAAGCAACGAGTTTGTATTGTTCTTCATAAGATGGGGAAAAAAAAACAAAAACTTGATCAAAATAGCACAGTCTTTACCATGATGATAAAATGCACTGAAGATAAGTAGCAAACGTCGTGGGGAGGACTGGTGGAGGAAATGGCTAGAATTAATTAATAGACATGCCTGGAAGCCCAGGGGCTTTTGGAAAGTGTATCTAAATTTAGAAGGAAGAAGAAACATCCTTGGTAACCTTATAGCTGCTTCTTAACTCTGCCCTACTCTGAGTGTTCCTTCTCTCTGTCTTCCTAGACTGCAAGCTCTCAGTGCAGGGAGTCAGAATTGGACTTGAGTGTATGAGAGGTGAGAATCACTTACATGCTCTGAGTCATTACATGGAACAAGGCTTTATGCACTCATTAATACTTGTGCAGTCTTGCATTTCTGTAATTTCTGTTAATTACTATTCTATGTGAGTATGAAGACCATGAGGTACTAATCGATGCTTTGTTTGATAGTCCTGCATAAGTTTTATTCCATTCACATTCAATATTTTTCTCACAAATCTCAGAATTCAGAATATGCAGGGTCACAGTGACTTTCTATGTCTTGAAGAAAAATACCTTGTTTTTTCTGTACTGTAGAAATTACAATCAAGATGACTATAATTATTGATAATACAATATATTATTGAAAAGAACAGACTGGATTTCGTGATATTTGCACAACAATGATATCTGTGAAGAACTGCATTTGCTAATTAGCAAAAATTATCCATTTCATGATTTGTATATGCGTTACAATATCATATTATGCATAATGAACACATACAGTATTGGCCACCAATTTAAAGAAAAATCCAAAATTGTTCATAATATTATTTCAGAGATTCTCTTAACGTGGGAAAATCTCTTGATAAGTCATTTGTTTAAAGGAGATCAGAAGCAACAAATGCATTCCTGTATGAGATGAAAGGCCGCATTTGGTAAATGAGCATCAAACCAAATAACTGTGACTGAACAGTGATAGCCCTTTAAGAACACCCTGTTATCATCTGTGTGTTATGCTGCTGAAACATTACAGAATATCATTCAATAGCAATACATCTTACTTGTTCTGACACTAAGGCTAGAAAACAATTGTGATTCAAACTAATTTGGGATTTTGTATATAACTCTTTATCTGATAATGTTTATCAGAAAGAGCCAATGTGCGGAGGGAATTATCAACAGTTGCTGATGTGTTGAATATAACTTATTATCAGATCATGAAATGAGCAACTCTCCCTCATGAGCTTTTCTAGAGTAAGTTAGCTTCCTCTGGTGTCTTCAAATGGGTATGCACTGCTGCAGACAAGCTTTATCCGATGATTCTGAGGAAAGGACTGGAGACGAGTTCTGTGCGCTAATAATAGTTTATTTACCAGATTAGTGGCATTGAAAAAAAAAGTAAGACAGAGGAATATCTGGGACACAGTAATAATAACATGCTTCATCAAAATGTAGAAAAAGTAAAAAATTATAGTGCATGTAAAATCTATGGAAAAGTAGACATAGTGTAGGTAGTCCCTAAATATCAAATATCTAGCTTTCATTGATGCTATTGTCAGCATCAGCTTATCTGCCTATTCATCTGCCTTGAGATGGCTAATCATGCCTGTCAGCATGCTTTGGAAGAGAGAACCTCAGCTGGGGAAATGCCTGTCATATTGTGGTTCTGTGTGCTGTAGCAATCAAGGAGCCTGCTGTGGTCAGAGTCCTCTTAGGTCTAATGGGCCTGAGCTGTGTAAGAAAGGTAGTTGAGCTGGGTGGTGGTGGTGCATGCCTTTAATCCCAGCACTTGGGAAGCAGATGCAGGCAGATCTCTGTGAGTTTGAGGCCAGCCTGGTCTACAAAGAGAGTTCCAGGACAGCCAGAACTACACAGAGAAATCCTGTGTCCAACAACAACAACAAAGAAATGAAAAGAAAGATAATTGAGTAAGAAAAGGGAAACAAGCCAGTAATCAATGCATATCTGGGGACTATGCTTAAGTTTCTACCTCAGTTTCCCTTGATCATGTGCTGTAACCTGAAAAGGCAAACACTCTTTTCTTCCCCATGTCATTTTTGCCAGTGTTTTCTCCCAGCAACAGAGAGCAACCTAAGATACCTCCAATAATAATTCAGATGACTCGTACCTTAAAAAGACTATTAATGCTGCCAAAATACAAATATGACATTTCTAATAGGATAAGATGTACACTTGATTAAAAAAACTATACCTATGAAATTTTGCTGCATGGGCAATAAAGTCATTGGCTGAGCTCAGATTTAAATGTTTTACATGGTCACATCCATAAGCTTGTGGAAGTTTATTTTTAGTTATGTACAAAATAATTGTTTTGTGTGCTGTTGGGTGAGGGACTGCATAGGTCTTGGTGTTTTGTATTGTCTGCAGGTGTTGGATTTATGTGAGGAATGTTTGATTGCTAGTGATCTGCATCTGCTGTCGGTAGAACACCTGAGGAGTTCAGGATCAATAAAAACACCTGAGCTGTAATGCTCAGGGTTCCACTGTCCAGTATGGTGCTGACTGTGATGGTGGTTCCCTCTGCTGAGGTCTGGAAGGGTTTGCACCAAACAGAATACCTCCTTGTCATTCTTGTGAGTCCACACAGTACCTAGCTACTACATCTCCAGCTCCTTTTAGCACTCGTTTGCTCATAAATGCTGTGGGTTCTATAATGTAAGTCTTGTTTTTTTGTGTGTGTCATCCATATATACTACTTTTCCCTACCCAATAATGATGAAAACAGGAAAGCAAACTCAAACTCATTGTTAATCTGAATTCACCCCCAAGAGATTAGCACCGCTGATCATTGTACCTCAATAAAATTCCTAAAAGTTTATTTAATTCTTGAAAAATGGAGAGACAATTCAGTATTTCAAGCTTTAAAGATTTTTATCTCAGTAAATGTTAAAAAAGATATCCTCTAGTAGTTTGCAAAAGTAGTTCATATCTTCCTCTAAGTGGAGATTTAAGCAAAAAGAAAAAAATGTAAAAGACAAAAAGAACAACATTTAAAAAAAAAACTGATTCTATTTCAGCTTTGGGAACCTAATGAGTCACATATTTCTTCTCTAGAAACATGTCAACAGTTTCATGATGAAGTCCTTCCACTGTGATCAAAGTTGCATCCCTGAGGTTAGTCACAGTCTTGATCCCAAGAGACCTTTCATTCCTCCTGGCTGCCTAATCACTTGGCTAAATTTTCCCCTCACATTCCTGATAATTGCATTGAAATGTCACCAAGTTGTCGTGTAAGGTTGTAACGAAGCACAGAGAAAATGCACTGAAATTAGAGTTGCATTATTAACCTTAGAAGGAAAGTTCTAGTTTCTTTCCTGCATAACAGGGTAGTTAGTTAATACATAGAGCCTTAAGGAACTGTGGATTCTTTTTCCTACATAGTGCTAACCACTTCAAGCAACATTAATTCATCATTTGGTAAATTTTTGTTTTAATGACAGGCAAAGAGATCATCAGTTTCAAAGATTAATAGTAAATCTCGGGTGTTAAACAAAACTAAAATGGGCAGAGGCTCTGGCCTGGGAACGCCTTTGGGATTAGGTTGAGAGATAACATCCAAAGTGTTATTAAATATTATAAAGCAGGGGAATAGCCTGACTGGGCAAATTGGTTTCATTGTGACTGAAAACAGCAGTAAACAACAAAACTATTTACTAATTAGTTTAGAGTAAACTTTATTCATTAGCTTCGTCTGGTTTCAAAGTCAGCGTCTAAGAAGGGCGGGTCTTTGGCACAACTTATTTTAATAGCTGATATTATGGATCTTTTCTCCAAGGCCAACATCATTTCTATCTTCATTCTTTATTGTTAAGATTGCCCAGGTTCCTGTTAGGTGTCTGGTACTATCTTAGTCAGGGTGGCAGATCAAAAGGAACAGAAAGAGCCCTGGCAGTCTGGATTGTCTTGAACCTCCCACTCATGCTGATGGGAGCTAACAGCTGAATGCTCTGAGCCTGTGGAGTCTCCCTTTCTGGTTTTCATTGTTTGTGATTATTGCCTCAGTTTCCCTCACCTGAGGTTTCATTGCAGAATATAAATTAATCGAGTACTGGAACCATGTCTGATTTCTTCACAACGAATTATTTCTTTACCTAAGAGTCATTCTTGATACCAAAATTTGCTGCTGGTTTTTAAAATACTCATCCTCTCTTGACTAGATTCTATGTTCATTCTCAGAGATAAAGTGACTAATGCACTTGCTTTGCTCTGGTGAAGCTTATTAATATGAAGGCAGATGTCTGAAATGACAAGAATGCATAACTGTAAAGACGAGGAGGAAGCAAATTCAACTTACTTTTCATACATTTACTTTGGCTCACAGGTGATTCTTTTTAACAATGAGTCACCCGGTGGGTGGACTCTAAGTCTGTAGGTGCAATCAAGACTTTGTGAAAATTAGTAAACCCCCATAGTTACTATTTTATAATCATGTGTGTCTGATTATTATGTGCATAACATTCTAAACCCAATTGTTCCTGAAAGTCTCTGAATATTTCATAATTTCATTTCTGTTCTCCCTGGTATGCAACAGGGAGTGGAAGGCTTAATGTTGTCACTGACACTGGCATTTCCAGTAGTTATTTTCATTTTCTTCAGTCTGATTATGTTATTGATTTCTTATTTCCTAATATGATGAACACATAATAACATTTTTACTATTTCTGCTTTGATGGCTCACCTTTTGATCAGCTTACAACTTTATACGAGGTTTGGCTTTCAGGAACTGATTTAGGACACTCAAGCACTAGTGTTCTATATTCATTATGGATTGCACTTTTACTTCTAAAATTTTTTCGATGATATCTTGAAATATTTTGCCCTGAGTTTAAATATTGGTATTCTAGAGTGGTCTGGGTTATTTGATATTGTACTCAGTATCAACATAATAGGGATTTAGTTTGGTTTTTAATTTTAACTTTCAGATATATTTAAGCAGATATATACTTGAGAGATCATCCCCATTCCCTTCACCTATAGGCTTTTATTCAGGCTCAATAGCTCTGAAACAGTATATTTGCATATATATGTATATGTATATATATATGTATATATATATATATAATCTCCATATGTATGTATTGTGCATATGATAAATACAATATGATATTTAAATATAAATATATATTTTGTTATGGATCAATGATTCTGTCTTCTGCAAATAGACATAGAAGCCACAGTACCCAACATGACTATATTGGAGATAGAATTTGTGGGAGAGAATTAATTTTAGATGAGGTCATAGGGAGGAGATCCCTGATAGGAATAATGCCCTTATGAAAGGTATGGAAGTGAGACCTTTCTTTCTCATGTGAATGTATAAGCAAGAAGGAAACCTTTATCAACTACATGGACGTCCTGAATTTGGCCATGTAGCTTCCAGAACCATGAGAAGTACAAGTTTGCTGTTTAAGCTATCTGATGTGAGATGATTTAGTATAGCAGCTTGAGATACTACAGATGTATTTACCTGACTGTTCTGGAGGATGCTGGTGCTGCTCATTAAACACTACAGATTGGCTGTGCTCCTCAACAGCTGTAGTTCTGTTTGCTCCTTTCGTATCTTATTTCTTTACTGTTTTGTTTGGGGTTTCCCCAGCTCTTAATGATTGCATGTCAGTGTTTTCTATCAGTTTCATATCACTGGGAATCTTTAAGAATTGTGTTGTATGCTCTTACAACTCTTTAATCGTCATGTTTTTGGTGTCAGGTACTCCTGGAATTTTATGTTTCTTTTGATGATGTTAAGTTTGCCAAATTACATGTGCTCTGTGAACCTTTCATTCCATGTCGTCTATGCACTTGAGGGAGAAGTGCATAGACCATCTCCAGTCTTCATAGACTGGCCTTTCCACATATAAGTGTTCCAATATGGCTCCAAACTGAGGTTTTACCTATGGGATTTCAATTGAGCAAAAATCCATTGGGAGTAGCTGATACTGCTCACAGACTCTGATATGAGGAGATCCTTCCTGGACTCTTGACAAATGGGAACTCCTCCATGACATGACCCTAGGACACGTGTCATAGTACATAGGTAGTTACTTTGCAGCTATGTGCATGGATTTGGTATGTTTTCTGCTAGGAACTTAGAAAGTCTCCTAAGTCAATGAGTGGGTCCCTGAAAAAAAAACAGGATTGGCCCATAGCGTGGATAAAACAGATTTTAACCAAGTCGTTGGGTTATTTTTTTGTCTATAAACAGAACAAGGCATGCAAATCTGCATGTCAGAGGATGTGGATAACTATACCTTCTAGTAAGTTCCTACCGGGTCCTGGAGGAAGATTGACCAGGCCATAAGTAAAGGTCTCAGAGCTCCTCCAGGATGTTGATCTGATCAAGGTCAGTGGCCTCTGAGACTGTCAATAGGTATGTATTTCTTTCTGTCTGTCAAGCAGGATGGTTTCCAGATTGTGTGAAGCCAGTCCTGCTTGACAGACAGAAAGATCACAGATCCCTATGGACTCTGAAGTAGACTTTCTAATTTGATCATATCTTTCCTTTCTTGGCTATAAATTTTCACTCTGCTAGTAAACTGTCTGCTTAAAGACTGATATTTTGTGAAGAACTCATCTGAATTACCTTCAGAAAGATGCCACCCACATGACCAGTTATTCCCAGAGTGAGTTATTTAAGTGACGCTAATGACCACATAATCTTGCAATGGCCACTTCGCACTCAGCATGTGTTCAGTTCTGCTGTTTCTTGGGCATCTGAAGTTAGGTAAGCAAAGAAAAATGGGCTCTCAGACATAAAAAAATTCTTTTTTATGCAAAGCATGTTATTATAAATTCCCTATTTTTTGGTTCATGTGTTCATTCATTAACAATGTTTCGTGATTTTGGATGATTTTCATGTGTGTTTATGAGACATTCATTTGCATGTGGGTATACATATATCTGTATGCATGCACATATGTACACGTGCAGGCAGATGATAACATAGGGTTCCCTAGGTATCAACTACCTTTTGATCTCCAGGAATATGCCTATCTCTGCCTATCTACCCAGCTCTAGTATTACAGGGTTAAGCAGGCCTGGCATTTTCTGAGGTTTCTGAAATTGAACTCAGGTCATTGTGTTTGCAAGACAGGTTATCTTGCCCATTGAACTATCTTCCAGGTTCCCAAATGAAGACTCTAAAATCCTCATTGTATTAACTGTACTGTAATACCTTGGATTATGTTTATTATCTATCTGCATATCAAAGTATCTATGTATGTATGCATCTATCTACCTATCTATCTATTCATGTTTTATCTATCATATTCATTTCAGGGTGGAAGCCTGAATACACACACACACACACACACACACACACACACAATATATATATTGATCTATATATATATATTGATCTATGATGTGTGTGTGTGTGTGTGTGTAATTTATCTACCCATCTATCTATTATCTTCTGGTCCAGGGATCACCACAGAGCTCTACACAGGCTAGTCATATAGCTACCACTGCACTTTATCTTATACTTTGTTTTTTTCTATAACCTTCCAAGGTATCTTTGTTTAGACATGCTTTTTTTGTATCTATCGTCCAGGGAATAAATACAATTCATTTTCAGGATTGATCTAGAAATATGCTACAGTGGTATTCTGGTTTGGTTCTTTTTTGTTGTATGCTGATACTGAAAGTGCAGCAAAGCATAGGAGATTAGATTCAAATAGTCTTTGCTTATATAGACAGCTCCACATAAATTGAGTAACTCAGAAAATTAATTGTGTAATCTATTGTTCAGCCTCTTTTCTAATAAAATGAGCTTACTAACCATGTCTATCTAAATAGGGTTGTTATGAAAATTAGTAAGTTATAAATGTAAACTGTTTATAGGAAAATACTGCATAATATATACAAAATAATACTAAACATAATGCTGGGCACAATTAAGTCAACTAGAAAATCTTTACAGAAATGAAGACAAATTAGCAGACTGAGGGGATTTTTGTATGAGAAAACAGAAGTGATTGGCTATTTCTTGATGTCAAAAGGAGCAGTAGAGTTCATGGGTCAGGGTATGAGTATAAATGACAATGTCTAGTTAGGCTGAAGTGTCTCTATGATATTTATATAACTTAGCTAGGACTCCCAGAGGATACATTTTTATCAGCAAATTTTATGTGGCAGATAGCCTGACAGATTTATCGCTTTAACGTCTGCATGTTTAGTTGATAGTATTTATTGTCATTGTTCTATGAATAATATTCACTCTGTTGATTTAGGCTTCTACCCTGAAAGGAAACTCTCATTCATTCCTACAGTTGCACAGCCCGGCAGAGAGGGAATCTGTTTGATAGTTTTAAGGTTGGAAATAATAGTTTGCATAGTACCTCACTCAGTGTCTTAGATGGGCATACCTGCTTACTCATGGTTTCCCAATTCCACATTGGAGATAACAAGAGTTTACCTTTAGAAGCTGAAACTGGGAAACGATATTCTCTTCCTTTTTTACTACGAAAAACTTAGCATGTAGAAATGCTTGCAACTTATATAAATTCCAGTCAAATCCAATCATTCACCAATTCATAAGCCAATCAGATTAAATACTCCTCCACTAATAGGAAATGCACGGCTTGTCTCCTGTGATGCTGACAGAGAGGAACTCACAGTCCTTACCCATTTCAGTGAGACACACACCTTGAATGTGGCATAAAAAATTTTAACTCCTTTGATCTTACCCAGAAAAGAGAAAGGAATGGTCAGGAGTGGATGTCTGGCAGTTGGTCTCTGCGCGTTAATACTTAAGTGCAATGATTATGCCCCAGGCAGTCCTGACTTTCCTGTTATTGTGTGGGAGAGGTATGGCATTCACTGTCGTTACCTCCAAAGCCACACTCCTCACTCTCTTCAGCGGATAAGTGGAAACATTAATGACTGGAAAAGAATGCTTTTAAAACTAAATTTGGACTCAGATTTCATTTATCATGATCCAGATGTTGATCCACACATTTATATTTAAGACACAGATAAGGAACACATGTCATCAAGACTCGTGGATTATAGCAACTAACACCAAGCATATCTTGGACATAAGAATCCCAGGTGATTTAGAGTTAGATCCATAATTTCTCCCGTACACCACCAGTTGAATAGTCAATCTGTTAAAGCAAACAGAAAACTAGTTTCTCCCTGCGATAGCAGTTTCGCACATTCAAACGTCACCTTGAAGATGTAAGCAGGAATAAATGCTAAGCGAACTGCTCTGCTATTGTTTCCCTGCAAACATGTTCGCTGAAAAGATGAAGCCTCTCTGAAAAGATCCTATAACATCAGTGTTCTATTGTAATTGTAAAACCTGCCCCAGCTGTGAAACCGCCAAACACACCATGCGGTCTCCATTTCCATCTTTTTGCCTCTTCTTTTCCTGATCCCTATCCTATCTGAAGAGGTTTGTATGGTTACCGGTGAATGCTCAACACTCCCTGTTTAGTCTTGATGCTTGAGGTGTCTGAAGAAGCTTATTCTACTGTCTTCTGAACCTCCTTCCTTTTCTAGCTCTGTCAGAACTGTCCTTTTGGTCAGAAATTCTCTATGGTCTTACAACATATTAATCAATGTAAGAAGAATCAGGTTGCTGGAGAGGGATGCTCTCCTATTAAATATATTTATGTACCACAACGGGGCTTTCATTCTTTTTCTTATCCATATTTTACATGCATATCTAGATGTGCAGCGAAATGATCTGATGTATGTACAATACTCAAATCAGGCTACTAGTATTTTTCTTTTCCTTAAACTTTAAAAACGTTTTGATTATCAATAATTGTATACATGTATGGTTTTCCATGTGTGCTTCCCATGCATACATACCGCGTGTTCTCTTCAAGTTAGAGGAACGAGGCTAGCTGTTCGTTGACTGGATGTTTGAGTGATATCTGGACAGCAGGTCTGCTGGGAGAGTGCATGGGTGGAGGCTGTAGGTGGCCCCTTCCCAGAGCCCTTTCCAGTGACACAAGATGGGAAGCTATTGATTTTGCTTATGTGAGCTCAAGTCCTTGTCCCCGGGTGAACGTTTAGAGTTGATTAAGTTTATTCAAAAACCATTTATGTTATCAAACCTTAATCAGTCTTGCTGAAGAAGTATGCATGCAAGTATACACTGAAGGTAATTACTTCTACAAAAGAGAACTTAATATATTCTAAATGAAGTTGAAAACATAGAGTATATTTAGTCTTATAAACTAACACTCCGCAAAGCATCCGATCGCGCAGTAATAGTGAGGATTCTAGCGAATTCTAAGAATAGCTACCATTTTACAAGCTGTTATTTCATTTTGATGTGTTTTAAGGGGTGCTTAAATCTGATGTGTACCATGTCTTACTGATAATCGAGCAATTTTCAGAGCCATGAAAATTCACAACTGTCTTTAATTTCTTTAATTGTGAATTTATGAGTACAACCAGTAATGAGAATAGAGTTGTTTAAAGTAGAAAAGGAGACTTATTTCAGCACAAAATTCCACAAATGGGTAGGAAACAGTATTCTATAGAACTAAAGCTTCTCTCTTTGTGTGTCTGTCTCTGTGTGTGTGTGTGTGTGTGTGTGTGTGTGTGTGTGTGTGTGTATGTATAGTTTGTTATTTGGCCATAGCCAATTCCAATAATTAGTACACAAGGCAGAGATCATCATAATTTCTTTCTCCCATGGCCTGGCTAATGGTAGAGAAGTTAGGCATATAGTCTACCCCCTGAATAACTTACAGTTTTAAACAACAATAATTTTAATATTTTTGAAAATGCTGTCTTCTTCACATTACCTCCAAATAATATCACTTAAGGTCTATTTGAGTAGTATTTGTTAACTGAGAGAAACTAATTGTACTTTTAAATACGTAAGATAAGAAAAAATTAAGCCCAGGATTTTTAAATATTAACTCGAAGCTCCTACTTTTAATGAATAGATTAAAAATTCTTAATTATTTCCACACCTTACAAATCTCTAAGACTATTGATTTCTTATGTCAGCATGTGTTAACTTAGTTCTCACACTGGGTCAGGCGCCATTCTAGGGGACAGGAATAAAACATTAGAACAAATTTCCGTAATAAACTTCAGGCTGGTCAAAGGGGACTGACACTAAGTTTCTTGACACAACTGGATGTAATAAATTAGGTATTGATATGTGCTGTGACAAAGGCTAAATCAGGCCTTTCCAATGAGGAAAAGTAGGGAGGTTTAACATTTTATAGAGCGGTTAAGAAAAATGCTTCTACTGAGGTGATATTTAAGCAGAAATCTGCAAAATGGAAGGATAAAAGGCAGACAGATATGTAGAAGGACAGAACAAGGAGGCGTCAGTAACTGCATTTCCCAAAGCAGTAAATACAGTTGTGGAGAAGCAAGGGGCTGTTCGGCAATCTCATGACTAGTCACACTGAAAGAACTGGGAGAGTGCTGACTTTGAAAGGGAACAAAGCATATGTAACCTTGTTTATATGTCTATTTGCTATTTTCTACCTTAAGACTACAATCAAGGACATGTATACCTTTAAAGTTAATAGTTTTTAAAGAAGTCTATTGACATTTGTTACTTAAAAAATTAAAATATTCAATAGTTATGCATGAATTTTTGAGGGTTTGGTTTGATGTAACATTTTCATCATTTTACCTTTTTGATAGTATACTAACTCCATTCCTATTCCATTGTATTTACACTGCTTATCTGATTTTCATAATCAATAAAGATACTCCCTGAAATGTGTTGACATTGTTACAGTGGGGGGAACACATATCATGCTTTCTACACTCAGTGTTCTATTTGCTATTGGATTAGCGACAGTCGGGTAGTAAGACAAGAAATTAAAGCAAAGCATGTCATTTGCAAAGATGAACATTTATGAAGAGTGTTTTGATTGGCATGTGACATGATTACTCACGTGGAAAGCTAATAGCGACAAAATACTGCATAAGTGAATTTAATGCTCACACAAGATGCAAAACAAACATAAAAAGTTGCAATTCTTTATATATTAATCTTATGTATGTTTGTATATTGTGCAATTATATAATTAATTACATGATTTATTTTTTACTAATTATTGTTTATTTAGATAAACAAGACATCAAAGGCAAATGCACTTATCAGAATTGCATGTATAATATCATGGAGGACTATATAAGTCAAATTTAACAAAACATAGGCACACCTATGTAGAGAACAGTACTGATTCTAGCCGAGAATTTGAAACAGTAAAATAAAGCTGCCACATCCTCAGAGGCAACAGAAAATAGCAAATGAAGGGCCATTCACCTGAAGCCATTGCTCATAACTCTCAATATTGGATTATTTGATAGACTGAACTGGAACATTGCTTTAGACACGGTAAGTAGCAGGCTCTGAAAGTTCCCCCAATACAAATCTTTATACTGGAACACTTACTAACACAGCTATGAATCAGTACTTAGCTGTACTAAAGATGAGAGAAAACAAGCCCAAAACTGAGCTCAGCTTTTGCAATAAGCCATGTGAGTGTGGAAGAAGATCTGAGCCCATTATATTCTCCCGTCTCTTTTAACTCAGACTAATTTTGCAAATGGAATGTGTCCAACAAGAGTTCTTACGGGGACGAAATCAGTTAGTTCTGTTATTTCTTTAGTCAATTTGACTTGTATTTAATTTTCATACTTATGCATATATACATGACTTTATGTATTTATAAAAAATTTAGAAAACACATGAGAAAAAAACATACCATATTTGTCAGTTTAAGGCTGACTCAATTTGCATAATATAATTAATCCCAGTTTTAGCTGTTTCCCTGTGGATGACATAACTGAATAATCACAAATTTCTATAATTTACACATATAGAGAATATTTAATTTTTAATATTTTGGTACAGTGTTTTCTAGTTTTCACTTTTATTGAGAATAGATTTTTTTTCTCATACGATATATCCTGATTAGAGTTTCTCCTCCCTCTACTCCTTTCAGTCCTCCCCGCCTTCTCTCCCATCTGGATCTACTTGCTTTCTGTCCCTTATTAGAAAAGAACAGGCTTCTAAGAGATAACAACAAAACATAGCACAATGAAATATATTAAGATCAATCAAAAACCACCACATCCAAGGTGGACAAGTCAAAACAAAAGAAGGAAAAGAGCCCAAGAGTGGGCACAAGAATCAGAGACCGACTCGTTCATACACTTAGGAGTTCCATAAAAACACTAAACTGAAAGGCAAAGGGCCTTGTTTTCCTGGTGTCCTCCATCCAGTCTGGCTCTCACACCATATCTGCCTCCCAGGGGTTGACTGAGCCCTGAAGGGAAGGCTTTGATGGAGACATTCCATTTAGAGCTGAGCATTCCAGAGTTTCCCTCTCCCTCTCTCCCTTCCTACCCTCCTCTACAATATCTGTCTTTATGTTATCCTAACTTTAAATTATTCCTGTATTGAGTTATTACTATCATGAAATGCTACTGTTTAAACAGAAGAATTACTATTCAACAGGAAATTGTGGGGGGGAAATAGAACAATTCTAGGTTTTTATTTTCAGAATAAAGACATAGTCACTGGTTTTCTGAATTTAGGAGAATACATACAAAATTTATTTCCTTAGAGAAACTTCTTGTAAAATGTATTCTAAAGGTGTAGGAAGTAATTATAAGTAAAAAACAAACAAACACACAAAAAATGCAAGTGATGCCGAAGAAAACTGCTTCCATAATACTTAAAATGTTTAATAAACTGTTTTCCCTGCCTGTGATTAATGATTAAACTGAGCAATAGCATAAAAATGCCAAAGACCTTGTTTGAGATCCTGGATCATCACTGGCTTCGGTAAAGTGCTTACAGATGTTTGTTACTTTTGTCAGTTAATGACTTTGTGCATCTTAGACATCAAGTGAAGATATTTAGGAAATATACCGGGTTATTGTCGTCTGTCCACCACTACAAAGTTAAATTTGCCTTGCTGATTCACAATCATTAAGAACTACTAGGAACACCTAGAGGAATGTTGACTGTGGTTACTAGTTCGAATGAGGGATGTCTCCACAGATTCACATGTTTGGACACTTGGACCCCAGATGGTGACACTTTTTGGGAAAAGGGTACGCTGAGATGTGACCTGTCTGGAGGAAGTATGTCATAGCTTCACCGCCATTTCAATATGCCCTTCTCTTTGTGGTTGTGGTTGATGATGTCAGCTCTCTGTTTCCTGCTCCAGCTATCTACTGCAATCCCTCCACGACATAGGAAAGCATTCCACATACCTTTGGTCTTGGTGTTTTAGCACAATGACCAAAAATTACCTAATAAAATGAATTTGTAACATTTACTAGTTTACTTATATTTTCTTAGTCTCTCTCTATCTCTCTCCCTCTCTCTCTCCCCCTCTGTCTCATATACATACACACACACACACACACACACACACACACACACATACACGCATATCAATTAAACTTTAATTTTTCCCAGTTATGGAAACTGAAAACGAGATAATTCCCTGTCCTTGTGTTAAACTCTGCTGAAACCAAGCAAAACTGATTTAGCTACTTGCTTTAGGACATACCTGCTTCTAGAAGATAAGAGAGTGAACCAGCTAAACGGATTACTTATCAGGACCAACAGCTTCCCGATCAAGACTTGCTTCAAGACCCTTGGCTCTATGTGCCCAGCAACCCAAAGTTATGATATCTAAGCAGTTTAACTCATTTTTAGTTTTACAAAACTTCTAGGAAACCACTGGGTATGGGCCCTAAAACCACAAATATCTTGCCTTAATATTCTAATATGAGGCTACTAGGACACTGTTAGGATTTTGTTCATAATGTGGTAAACCTGGTAAAACTGTCTTTAGTTGAAAGCCTTTCCTGATAGGGTTTTGGGGGCTCAGTTGGGCTCGCTGCCTTCATAGGATGTGCCTCTCCCATGCTGGTGCACCCATTCTCTACCTCTTTATCAACCATTTTATCCTAAGCATATAGAACACATTTCTGAAAACTCTTAACAGGGAACTTTTAAATGACCGCAATTTTTTGTTTTTTTGTTTTTTCTTCTAGTTGGCAATATATGTTGATGTGCGCCCGGAGCCACCAGGTGCACCCATGAGAGCAGGCTACAGTTCCCCCAGCCTCGCTACAGCTCACCTGCCCCATTACACTGACACCCAAATAAACGTTATCAACAACATTTTTTAAAGAAATTCTTGTTTCTTAACATATGCCAAAGTAGATGCAGAAATTTCAGCTGGTTTGCTATGTTGCTTTGTCCAGGGAGATTGTGTAAACCGCGTTCTAGAAACACCTGAACTCTGATGCTGTTCCTAGCAGATCATACCCAGCTTCAGCCATTGCCAATAGTGTAATCATTCACAGACTTATGTAACTAGGATTAAATACGCAGCTTGTAAAGTGTGTTTGCATCGATAACTTCATGTGGTTATGTAAAATTTAGAACTACAGGGTCTCTTGAAGCTTGTTTCTTCTACAATAAAAGAAAAAAAGTGAACTACATTATATTCCCTCTTAAACATATCTTATACCTGTAAAGTAACAGAGATACAGCACTCAGTGACAGATCAGTGGGTTAGAATGTGAAATGCACTCCAGAAAAAGTACAAGGCAAGCTTCAAAACCTTTGTAGTCCAGATAAATAAATTAAGTACAGTCACATTGTTGCTGACAAATATAGGATCTTGCCACCTTAAATATTATCTGCTGCCTTCCAAAACAACATATTCAAATGTTTCCAACTTCTAAGACTCTCTGCTTAGACTCCCAGGTCTTTCTGCTGACCTGTGACCACTGCTGTGGTCATTAGCATCAGAGCCTGGGCCGGAGCAAGCGATGTGGGCAGAGATAAAATTTCATTCTCTCTGTGACTTCTTGTTAGCAGCCCAGAAAAGCATCTGTTAGAGGAAAGGCCTTCCTTTTCCATGTGTCATCTGCACAGGGAAGAGATAAGCTTGGCATGGGCTATAAATTGTTAAATGTACTATGTACTCTGATGACAAACGGCTTCTAAGAGATCACTGTGCCAAAATGTGTCATAACTAATGCCACTAATTTCTGCAACATGTGCTGTGTTCAGTGTTAAATTTTTGTCGTGTATATATACATAGGGGGTTATTTATGAATATTTATACAGACACAAATATGTAAGTACATGTTTCAAATTGATGTAAACTTAACACCAATTGTATTAAAAGTATATGTACATTCTGTGAACCTATGTAGTTGTACATGAGTATCTAGCCACTGAGCTGTGTGTGTATAGAAATATAGAGGTTGGAATGTGTACTTGTTATGATGACCTCACCCTGAATTGCCAATCAAAATTGTTAAAAAAAAAATTGGGCAAAGAGAAAAAGAAAATCCCAATATAAGAGAGAATACTTGCAGTTTTTAAATTCTCCACCTTTAGTGACTGAGAGAGGATTTTCAGTAAATAAGTTTTGATTCAGCCATTAATATCAAATGAAGCATCTCAGGAGGTTGGCATGGCTGCAGGCATTATTCAGAGACAGAACTTCCCCTGTTCCCTCCGGGCACACATTGTTAGCAATCAGAGGCAGTTAACAAGCTTTCTGCTGTGTTCTCCCCTGGCCATAACTCTGGAAACTTGGAGAAGCTCTTCAGGAAACCCTTGATTAGAATTCCTCACAGAAGCCCAGCATGGAGGGCAAGAGGGGCAGACCCAGCTGTGAACAGGTTGGGTATAAGAACAAGGTTGGTGATTAAGAAAAAAAAATTCTCCTTTCTCTTTGAAGCTAATCTTGAAGAAACACAATGTCTTAACAGTATACAACTAAACAGCCCTTTATTCATCTTAGTTACTACAAAATGAAAGAATAGTAAAATTAATCAGGTGACTGATAAACCTCCCTGTGATTTTATTTAGTTTAGAAAATCTCCCTGCAATTTTACTTAGTTTAGAAAATCTACCATGCATGACTATAATGTTAAAAGCCACAGATTGCAAATTCATAAGCAGTGCTTTAAACGGGTTAGACCTTCAGTAATTCATGAGTGAGAAAATACATCCATTTCTCTGTCCTGCTGTGGGTCACCTGGGCATTTCTAGGGGGTTAGCACTTGCTTCAAGGCCTTGGCAACTTGAATGTACTAGATTCTTTATCTCCAGGATCAATCAAGAGAGAGTCCTTGTGTAGGAAGACCTCACCTGCCCTTCTGTTCTCAGAGAAACAGAGAGATTTTTGAGCTAGTTAACACTCCAAGGAAGAAACTTTAACCAGGCTTTAAGAAATAAAACATGCAAGTGCATGAAAAGACACTGTTAGAAAGCAAATAGGAAAGGAAGGCACGGACTGATGGAGAAGAAGATTTTTTTATATAGTCTATACAGTAAAATTCCTTGGAAAACTATGTAGAAAAATTAACACTTTATAAATATCTTCAAAGGGAAAAATTACAAAGAGCCAATAGATATGGTAAAATACCATACATCGTAGTTACTGCAGAGAACGAATTTCAACACTGACATGGCTAAAATAAAGCATGTCAATTGTAAATATGTACAAATAGCATGAAGTACCTAACACGAATACGCTGTGAGACTGCAACATGGAATACCACTTGGAAAGGCCACCACGCCTTGTAAGTGAAGCGCTCTTTTAAATATTTTACTCCGTACATATTTACCTCATTGCATTTCTATATGTTTATCTAAGAGAGATAATTGATGTAGTTATAGTGTTCGCTACCGTAGAGCTCACAGAAGCCATCTTTAGCCAAACACACAATGCAAATACCTGTGAGGTAGAAAATAAATCACAGGCTATTCATAATTAACTAGCATTGAAAGGCAAAGAGGTACAAATGCACATGACACTAACAACAAACTCCAATGGCCAAAATCTGAATAGAAGGAAATAGAAAAATATTACACAGGATAACGTGGATGTGTGTGTGGGGGGGCGGGTTCGTGTACTTGGGAGGATGGTTGTGCACCTGTTTGTACGTAGAAAAGATAGAGGATCATGTTGGGTGTCACATCAGAAGCCATCCTCCTTGTTTTTTGAGATAGGGCCTCACGTTGGCCTGGAGGAACCCAATAGACTGCTAGGCTGGGTGACCAACAGGCACCAAGAACACCCTGTCTATCTTACAGCACTGGGATGCTTCATTCTTACGTGGGTTCTGGGCTCAGACTCATGTTTTCCTGCTTGTAACACATTTCCACTTTGTGAGTTAACTCAGCTATCTCCCAGCCTGTATCTCACTTCTGTATCTCTGTAATGTTTAATGTTGCATGGTAAACCAATAACTATTGTTAGCATATTAAAGTGCATTTGTAGTTGCTTACATTTATTTTTATTATGTTTCTCTCTCTCTCTCTACACACACACACACACACACACACACACACACACACGTGCCACTGCCTACAGAGAACAGAAGTATTAGATCGCTCTGGAACTGGACTTACAAGCGGTTGTAAGACACTTGATACCGGTGCTTGGAACTGAACTCAAGTACTCAGCAAGAGCCATGCTTTTTTACCACTGATTTGTCTTTTTAGTCTTTCCTGGAGATCTTAATTATTATAAATCAGCATATTTGTATCTATTATATTCTTTGAGGTTTCTAAACATAGTCATGTCATTTAAAAGTAACAGCCATTAAAATCTTCCTTTGTAATCACCTTTCTTGTTATTTCATGTTCCCATCTTACTTCAATGGCTACCATTACTAAATTCTGAAATAGGTATTGTCACTTTATTTTGATCAAAATCATTTAAGTCTTTCATTGTTAAGTATTATACCAATTGTAGTCTGAAACAAGAGATTCTGGGTGATGGTGAAGAAACTTCCTTCCATATCAATTTTGTTGTTAGAAGGTAGAGTTTTGGATTATGTTACTTGTGTTTGTATAGAACCACAGTGATTTAGACACCATGTGGTAATATATCTTTGAGCTAGCTTTAGTAAGAGTTTTCTTTATATAAATAAAGAGGGCCTTAATGGTATGACACTCAGCCTAACAAAGTTGAAACAAATAATGTGGATTTTGTAAAAAGATACATGGTAAAGTAACAAATGTATCCTTGAACATTATCAAGTAGTCAATACTAAAAGAAAACATGCTTTTTACTTTCCCTTGATCTGGTGGTATGGTGGTAGTTGTGGTGTGTGACTGTGTGTGCGTGTGTGTGTGTGTGTGTGTGTCTGTCTATCTGAGGACGTAGTTGTGTAGGAGCAGAAAGATAACATTTGGAATGTTACACAAATTTAATATTGACAATAGAATACAAGCACATTTCAATGACTATCCATGTATTAATAAGTATTTTCATCTAGTAATTATGTGATATAAATCTATATGCTGCATGTGTTTATATATGCATATTTATATTTGTGTCATATCTATAATGTATATAAGTATTATATTTAGCATATCCGAGGTTCAAACATTCATGTTTACAAACTTTTGCAGTATGCATGTGCCTCTTAGTTTAACACCGTAAAGAACTGAAAGGTGTAATTGGATACATTTTTTTTTTATTTCTGTCATCTGCTTTCATATTCTGTAAATACTAGACTGTTGGCACAATTCAAGGTTAAAAACATGCCAATGCTTGCGAGTTTCAATAAAGGTGAAAACATTTCGGGGAAGAAAAAAATCAAATCTTTCTGTTTATGTTGTTGGCTTTAGTTATAGCATAATATTACCCTCAGCTATTTTTTTTATATATGGTTAAATAATCTTGTCCAGAGATTGGGACTAATTGTTATCCTGTGAAGAAATGTACTAGTCCTAGAATAAGATTACTAAGAGCCTAGTACTATAAACTATGGCACAGGCGAACGGAAGAGCACTGCTTTGGCTGTCTGGCTCAGTGTCCCAGGAAAAGAAATATCTCTGGTAGGTTGAAGCTTTTACAAAATTTGTATCATTTCAAAATTTTCAAACAATATATTTTGATCGTATTTTCTCCTCCAGCCTTCCTGATGTTTCCCACATATCCAACCCCCACACACTCATTTTCCCTTTCTCAGCAGGTATCAGTTTCAAATTGAGTTTTAGTTAAATGTGGTACCTTTTACCCACTTCCTCTATTCTATGCTGGAATTTTGTCTGGCTTGGGTTAGTGACAGTCTTGTGAGGGCTGTCACGTTCTCTGAGTTCATCTGTTTCCCTCTCATGTTGTGAATGAAAGACACTGTGTACTCAGAGTCCTCTAAGACTTCTGGCTGTTACAATATTTTCCCTGTCCCATCTTCTTCATCAACTACTGGGCCTTGAAGTAAAGAGTCTGATAAAGTTATCTCAATTAGGGTTAAGTGCTCCAAAGTCACTTTCAGTCTGCACATTATCCAGTTGTAGGTCTCTGAGTTATTTACCATCCTCTACTTGAAGAAGCTTCTGTGACGAGGGCTAAGCGATGTAATGATCAATGAGAAGAACATATGCTATTAGGAGTCATCTTCTTTCTGTGTTCATTCAGCAAGATAATAATAGAAGTTTTTTACCAAGGGCACCTGACCTATCTTGTCTCAGGTAATTGGCTTCATTATCAGTGTGAAGCATGGGTTCCATCTCTTGGAGTGGGCCTTAATCTAATCAAATAGTGCTTGTTTACTCCCCTAACATTTGTGCTGGTATTGCATCACCAAGTCAGGTTGCTTTTGTAGGTTACAGGGGGCATAGCTGGTGATTGACAAGTACTTTCCTCCTTGAGTAGTGTGCATAATATAGTCAAGCACTATGAACAGTAGTCAATAGGACTAAGGCTTCTAGTTGGGCACCAGTTCAATTTCTCCACATTTGATGACCTAAGAAAGTGGTTTCCTCAGCAATAAGATCTTACTGTCAGGTTGTAAAGGATAATCAATGGTATTAGCAGTAACTTCTAATGTTTTTTGGATCTATAGGAATACTGACCCATTGATAATTATATCAACAAGATGTAACCCATTCCTAATACTGGGGTTTTACATGGTAGCATATGCTATGTAGTTGGGACAGTACCTTCTGAATTATATAATAGCTCCATTTGAATTACATTTATACACATTAAGAAGCTGCTAGACTAATAGTTTTTCATATGGCTTTTTAAAAGAATTTTATATTAATTATCCCTACCCATTTTTGCTCCTTTACCCTGATCTGTTACCCTTTTCCACATTTAATCCCTGTATTTTAATTTCCCATTCATCTCTTTATAAGTGTATATTCTATTTCCCCTTCCTTGGTAGATTCTCTTGTCTACCTTTGTCCATTGTTAGATATTTAAAGTCTGTGTTTATTCGGATTCAAACACACTTCTAGAAAGCTAAAAGTCTAACATCCATGTAAAGATTTTTCCCATTCCTAGACTGACAATTTGCTTGGAAGATGGTGTCCTTTGCTATACAGCTTTTCAATTTTGTGAGGTCACATTTGTTAATTGTCAGTCTTAATGTCTATGCTATCAGTGTCCAGTTCAGAAAGTTCTATCCTGTGCCAATGAGTTCAGGTATATTCCCCAGTCTCTCTTCTAGCAGATTTAGGGTATCTGTTCCTCTGTTGGGGTCCTCAATCTATTTGCAGTAGAGTTTTGTGTAGCATGCTAGACACGGATCAATGGTCATTCTTCTACATTCCATTTCTTAATGTTATATGCTGGCACTTAAGAGCATTATCTCCCAAGGGTATGAGTGTAGAGGAACATTTCATCTTTTAATCTAGCAACATGGCTGCTCTAGCAAAAGATTGCATTGAAAGGTGTGTGTGATGGACATTTGATCTCTGATCTGGCAGCATAGTTGCTCTAGGGTAGAAAGACTGGTAGTATACACTTTTAATCCCAATGTAGTACACACTTGTAAACCCAATCATAAGGCAGTGATAGCACACACCTTTTGTCCCCATGACAGAAAAAGAGAGTAGAGGCAGAGTTCAGAGGAAGAAGCAAGGTAGAAGCAGAGTATGGCAGCATAGCTCATACAAAAGCTGTGTGGAAGCAGATGGGAAGCAGACAAGAGGTAGTCAATGAGAGAATCAGTCAGATAAGATGCAGAGGCAGTTCAGCAGAAGGAGTCAGTGTTAAACAGAAAGTGTGCATTTTGGAGAAAAAGTCAGCTAACAGCAAGAGTCAGTTTGAAGCCTAGCAGAGCAGTTCAGTCAGAGAAGTTGCAGAAGTCAGCCAGAGTCAGAAGAGTTCAGGCAGAAACAGCCAGCCAGCTCAGAAGATCAGTTTGAACCAGTCAGTCTTGGAGAAGACTTTGTGCCAGAACAGAGAGAGAGTTGAATCATCTAACCAGAAGAGTCAGTGGACTTCAGTACAGCTCTGAATTCAAAAGGAGCTAGTTAGAGTGAACCAATCAATAGTAAGTCTTAGATGTTGAAGCATTTTAGATTTAGATTCTCAGACTGTATTGTATAGAGGCTAAAGCCTTCTAGGACCTGGCTTGTATCTTTAAGATTAGATTGTACAGAGGCTGAAAGCCTCTAGGATAGACCAGGGATTGAATTAGCAAAGAATAAACTGTCCTCTCCCATGAACCCACAAGAATGATAGCAATAATTAAATCAACAAGTACAACAACATCTACATATGAGTATTCAAAAATTTGGAATATGATCATTTTATATTCTATAAATTATAGATACATTTTTATTACAAAAGACAATCTAACATTGCAAGGAAATTAATATTTATTTAGAGAAGTAATTATTTTGTGGACATTAGAGACAGTAGAGAATAACTTTAGATAAAATGGCTTTGGTTCCTAAATTTTGCTTTGCTCTTTTGAGGTTTTGTTAAAAGCACAAAGGCAAAGGCTTATTCTGTAAAAGACTTAAATATTTAATTAACAATAAAAGAGGAATAATGATAGCAATGTTATTCTATGATCATATTGATAAAATTACTAAGTATCCATATTGCTGATTATGAATTTGCTTGTTTAGTTTATCTGCGTAGCATCTGAATAATTAATAGAAAATCATGAATTATATTTACATATATGTGAGTACACATGGAAAAATACGGATATTATTTTACACAACATATATTCTAAACCCATAATTTCCAACTTAATCTCCACACATTCTTCATGTGGCCCAGACCAACAGAGAAGGGTAAACATGAAGTGTGTAGAACATTTTTATCAGTGCAATTCTGTCAGTGAAAACGGTTATCAGAAACCAAAGTGAACCTGACTCTAGAAATATATCTTAAATAATGACCTCACTTGGGAAATACAGCTAAAGAATCCAGCTAGAGGTTCAGCACACAGGGCGCTGGCATGAGCAAAGGTTAAGTAGTGGGTATTTAGTGCCCAAACTGGGTGTCAGTTCAGAGTTGGGAAGATTTGTTTGTGATAATTGATCTTATACTAAGATTTCTTTCAGAACTGGGGAGTGATCATAGCTGGAGTCAAAATGCCAATCATAGAGGAGGGAGTGATAGACACAGATTTGACTGGGTCGTACTGAGTAGACTATGGTGGGTGATGAGTAGTTTGAAAGTTTGAGAGTAGTACTTCACTGTTCATAGAAGAACTGGGCACCTTGTGAACATGGTGAAAAACGGAAGTTTTGACTTAAGCATTGTGGCCATATTATGCTTGAGCATAGGAAAGAATATATTGAAATTCAGAAGGATGCATATTCATGACTCACCAACAAAATTACACAGCAATTTCAAGGGTTGAAAGGTATTAGTGTTTTAGGAAGAAATGTAGAATTTTCTGTTGAAGTTAGCTATTCCAGATGTGTAGTACATGTGTAGCATGCACACATTGCTTTTACTGCCTCCAATATGACACAATGGTAGCATTCAGGACCCAAGAAAATAGTCTAAGTCACAGTGCTTCATAGATAAAGAGATAAAGAGTATTGTAGCCCCCTAGAAATATTTTACAGCATAAAATTTATTCTCACATTGATGAAAATAATCTAACAACTTAATATTGCCATAATTGATGAGGACATTTTAGAAGCACTGCTTATTTTATAGCTACATGCCTTTTCTATGTATTTGCAATTTGCTACTCTGAAGGAACAGCTAAGTAGTTCAGGGAAGGGTTTCAAGTGGAGAGCCTGTTTCACATTGATGAGCTGTACAGGATTTCAGATTTTTTATGAAGAGCCCCAGATACGCTCTCATTCATCTGATGACAAAACAAGGCAAGGAGATATATTTGGGTACTCCAGCTTTGCATAAAGTGTGTGATCAACTCTTTTCAGCGGAGCACGTCATTTAAAAATGATTACAATCACAGCTGCTACAATGATGAAGGGGCTTCCAGAGGCTTCTTTTTCAGGTATATAGCATGTTATGACATTTTGTGAAATGGGTTTTCACTTGCTTTTTCGTCTTTAAAATTTAGATTACTCATCTATAGCTCATTATGCCACTGAAGATGGAGATTTATGTCCCGCAACAATGTATATATTTTGTGGCAGCGGACTGAATGGAGGCAGCAGCCTAGCACACTTTTATAGAAACGGTAACTTGAATATGGATTGCAAAGCATTTCTCTGTCATATGCAAAAGCAATTCCGGGAAGCTTGCCAAGCGGACAAAACTACAAATTCCACCCCCTTACAGCCAAAAATGACAAATAATGGGAGAAACCACAGCTAGATTTCATAGTTTCAATTTCGTAAATAATAATAATAATAATTTATAATAATAACAATAAATATAATAATAATAATTATATATATATATATATGGCTTGATAAGTAGCAAGCTGTCTAAAGCTTATCTTTTCATCTTTTTTCACAGATTTTAAGTGAAGGTCAATGTGTGGTATATTGTAGCGGTGATTCAAATCAAAGGAAACATCCCCTGTGCACATAGTGCTCTAAATAAAATCCAGAAATTATTGTAAGAGTGACCTGTGTGAGTCTTGCTCTAAACTGTGTGATCTGGAGAGCTGGGAAAATCACATTAAGTGTAAAACAAGAATTTCAATTACATTTAGTTTTGTTGAACTTTCATAACCTGTGAATTATACAAATGACCTATGCATGCCTCTAAATTCAAGCTAGAAAGAAGTTTCCGATGCCAGGAAGCAAGTCACAGATTCTGTCCACTGTGAGTTTGCTTTCTAGAAGAGAGAACCTCGAAGCACCCTTTTCCATTGTACCATCACCACTTCCTGGCAGCAGCGTTCAGCCAGCTGCAGCACTGGTGGGCACTCTGACAGACAGCACAAGAATTCGGCTCCAAAGTCACAACGGTTATCTGGGAGTTACTTCAAGAATCGTTCTTAGGATTTTACAAATATTATTTCACTTTTGCCTAAGCTCTGTGAATTGAGATCTATTTTGTATATTTTTTTTATTGTGGTAAAACGAGCAAGCACAAAAGCATATTACATATAATTTACGGCCCTAACTATTTCAAAAAGTGTAGTTCAGTAGTAGCTCAGAACTGTGTTCGCATTATTTGATGATAAAATTAATAACGATGATTTGGAAAACGTGAAGTTCTGTACTCATTATATTCCTTCTTGTTGTCCCTGTTCCCCTAGTTCTGGCAGTCTCTCTTCTGTTTTCTGTTTGCTTCTCTGAATAACACGAATAAATGGAGTCATGTAATGATGGTCGTTGTTTGGCTGACTTATTTCACTTAGCAGACTACTTCATAGTTATGGCACAAATTTATTCCTTCCATAGGGAGAATAATGTTAGATTTTATCTATCTATAATATATATTATATAATAATAATATTATATGTTATATAACATAATAATGTCTATACCACGTTTTGTTTATTTCTTGCCTCTGCCAACAGAGGTTTGGATACCTCTGACCTCCAGGCTATTGAGAACTCTGTTTTTTTTTTTTTTTTCTTTTTGAGTATGGATTTGTAATTCTACTTGATGATTCTGTCTGTTGCATAACACACATTAATCCTACTTCCAGACAGATGTATGCCTACAATTATGATCTCTCTGTGCAGCACTTCGGCAGATTTACTAAGGCCAAACAATGATTACTTCTGTTTGTGATACAACATCACTATTACCCAGAGCTGAGTTTCTTCTTGGTACATCTCATCCAAAGTAATTCTCATTTAGTGCTTTCTTCTTAGACGGCCTTGACAAGGATACCTAGTGTATTTTAAACAAGGTTACTATAGCACACTTCCATGACAAGGATACCTAGTGTATTTTAAACAGGGTTACTATAGCACATCCATGACAAGGATACCTATAAAACAGGGTTACTATAGCACACTTCCATCAATAAAAGTCTTCCATTCATGTCCCCATTCTCGGCAGCACAAGTAGAACTAGCTATACTTTACCTATTCTTAATCCCATGCACATATTTCATTTATTCATTAGAGATTTTAAAAAATATTATGTATCTATGCCTGTATGTGCATGCATGTGTTTGTGTGTGTGTGTGTGTGTGCATGTGTGTGTATGTATGTGTCTGCACAAGTGAGTGTGGGTGCCTCTGTAGACCAGGGAAAATCAGATTCCCTGGAGCTGCTGTTACAGTTAGGAGCTGCCTAAGGTGGTCCTCGGATTGAACTCTGGTTCTCAGACAGAACAGCAGGCACCCTATTGGTTCTTCTGTTCAACCCTCTAAATTAATTTTAAAAATTGCCATTAATTTATTTTTGTAAATATGCAGGCAGTACTTAATTTCTCCTCTCATTTGTACAGATTCAATGACATACATTTACTAAAACCCTCAGGTGAGAGTACAAAAGGCAGGACTTATATGTAATTTGTTTTCCTAATGGCAAAGTGTCCTGATTCTGATTGGTCTTTTATTGTGTGGAGCATTTTTTTCTTTGTTACTTTCCTTTAAATGCTTCATAATATTTTTAAAGTGTTGTATTTAGTTGTCACAGATCTCAAGGAAGAAAAGAACAAACAATACAATAATACCCAATAATTTTAGGTTTAGTATGTAAATTAGCTCATAGACTCATTATCAGACTTCCCTGTAAATTCATATCTCTGTTTTTGTAGGTTAGTGTAGCTCTCACACCTTAGCAGAAGACTTTCTTTGCTCAGTAGGTGGTTGTTATTGTCCTCACTCCTGATCAAAGTGCAGAGAACAAGGGTCTGTGAAGTGCTTGGCTTTAAGTACCACATCTCTACCAACCCTGAGGCTCAGGGATCATCCTGGAGGAGGAGCCGAGAAGACAGACCCAGAAGTCAGAGAAGACTAAAGCAGTGTCTTCTGGACAGGACAGGACATTAATTCTCCTGAACTCACAGCAGTGGTGGTTGCTACTTGAATCTTGTACAAGATCAAAATAGCCATCACTACAACATCAATGGGGAAGGGGTCATGACATGACTCCACACCTAGCTGAATAGCCATTGACAGTTGGGGGCTTTTGTGGGAGGAGGAGTCAGTTCTTATAAGTGTGGCCCCTGGTACATCAACCATTACAGTCCAGGGGCTGGACCCACAACCATAAAAATCTGGGCAGTACAAACTGGATTCAGTGATACACACATACACACACACTCACACACACACACACCATACACCTTCACCTACACACATAGATACATGTACACACGACATACAAAATAATTTAAGTAAATCTTTGTTTTAAAATATTAATTTCTTTAACACTGTATTTGGGGTCCCATACATAAGAAATAAATAGGAGAAGAATAGGGCAATACTAACAAATGCATAATCCCACAGAATTTATGTATTCTGTCTTTTATATCATGCACTATAAGTGTTACTCACACACACACACACACACACACACACACACACATAATATTTGTTTCTTTGGTAGGGAATATGTGTATGTCTTTCTTTCTTCCTTTGAAAGATTAATATTGCACTTCTTTCTGAATGGACCTTTAGCCAAACTGCAAGAAAACGAATTAGTAAAACATGTATATATTCTTCCTAATAATTTTTACCATCAATACTTTTTTGTGTACAACTGCAAACTTTATTTATTCAACCAGTAGGATTAGGTAGTTTTGGGGATCGCTTTTCAGTATCATTTGTGACCTTGTGGTTCTTGTAGATTAATTCTGAAACTCATCCTCAGCCCACAGTTGAGGGAAGGAAGAGAAAAGATTTAGGATGGTGTAATTATCTGAACTCCTATGCGGCTTGTTCCCATAGTCACCCAATCAAGTGTCACTACATTCAATGGTGTGATCTTACATCTCTTGCAAATACTCCAATAACTGTCACTTTGCTTGACAGGCAAAAGTTGCCAGCGCTACATTGAATATGGCTTTAGTTATGAGGATGTCAATGAAGAACTGCACTCATATTCAGGAATATGTTTTTCTTAATTGTCTGTTCGGTACTTACACGGTCATTTGAATTCTACAAGATTGTGCCCTCATATGAATGGCTAAAAAAAATCTCCTTAGGAAGATAAAGCTCTTTTAACTTGTCCTAATATGTCTAATATTCTTTGTGACTATGAAATCTATTTTAACAAAATACCAGAGAAAAGCTGTATTGTGTAAAGATGAAACCTATTGCACCCAAAGTCTTAAGTTGGATCAAAATATATCGTCCTATTTACTGCAATGTGTATGCTCATGTAACCATCAGAAGACTTACAGAAAGTTATTTGCTGTATACTCAACAGCAAAAAGGTTAAAATTAATTTCCATGGCACCTTTTTGGCTGATATCACCACATATATTTTTTTTTCTTGAAAAATATATTCTTGTCAGTTTCCTGGAGTTAGTGAAATGAAAACCTTTGGTATTCAGAAAACATTTTAGGCAACTACAGATTTTGTTCACCTAATTAAGTCCCTGGATAAATTGATGAATGAAACATAGTTTTACCTGTGGATTTCCATTGTAACGCCAATTTCTTAGCTATCAATAGCCAGCAAGTGCATACGAGGATGCATTTACTCTAATAAATTTTTGGTTCACCTTCCCAATCTACTCAACCTTAGGAGTTCTGCTACCAGAGCCATCTTTCAGGTGTTTTGAATTATTCTCACACACATTGTTTAAAGAATACTTTCTGTAGAAATGCTTGAAGTTCAACTAAAGACAGTTTCCTCTATTTTACCATTGCTAACCTTCCAGTAGTTACAAGGATACATTAAGTGACTCGATGTTCTCTTTGTTGAACTGGGAAAAACAGTTATCCTAAAGTTTGCTCTAATTTCATGCATCACCCAGACACCAGAAGAGTACATACCTCTTCTCAGGTTTCTTTTTTCCAGACATAAAATCCTATAGAGCAGAATGTTTCAGGAACAAAACCACATCTGAAGACATTCCTGACTCAAAATGTAATCTATAGTTGAATCTTTCACTGTTAGTTTATAAATTACTCTTTAAATTTATTCTTATGGAGCAGAATTATAAATTTTTAATATCAGCTGGTTCCAAAATTAACTCACAGAAAACAATAGCCCTCGTATATCCAAATGGCAGGTGAACTGTGAAATCAATCAGGGAAACAACACCTTTTACAATAGCCTCAAAAAACATAAAATATCTTGTGATGCCTCTAACCAAGCAAATGAAAGACTTGTATGATAAAAATTTTTAAGACATTGAAGGAAAGAAATGAAGATATCAAAAAACAGAAAAATCTACCATGATCACAGATCAATAATCTTATTATAATGAAAATGATCACCCTACCAAAAGCAGTCTACAGATTCAATGCAATACTCATCAAAATTCCAACACAATTATTCACTGATCTTGAAGGACAACTCAGCCTCATATGGAGATGTGGAGAAACACACACACACACACAAACACACACACTCACACACACAAACACACACTCACACATGCATGCATGTACATGCACACACAACAGGATAGATAAAACAATCCTGAATAATAATAATAAATAATAATAATAATAATAATAATAATAATAATAATAATAATAAATAATGAAACAGCTGGAGATACCACTGCCCCCAATTTCAAGTTGTACTACAGAGCTATAGTGATATAAACAGCATGCAATTGACACAAAGACAGATTATGTTTATCAATGGAATCAATTTAAAGTCCTAGACATAAATTCATACAGTTATAAATATATAGAAGAATCCACCTAGGTCCTAGTTGTCATCTGCACCAAACTCAACTCCAGATGGATCAAAGACCTTAATTCTTGAGGGTCTATGGAGTGTCACTACCCAAAACCTCCATAAGAAGTAACACATTCCTGACAAGTGGCTTTTTATTTATTTATTACCCTGTGGTGCCTAGACTAGCTGATTGCTACCCCATTCTAGGGTAACACAATTTATACTCCTGTATATGTCTGCATATATCATAGAAAGCCTCTACAGCAGAAGGTTTCCATGTGATGCTCTTTCAAGGTCTTTAGTGTTATTTACATCTTCACTCATTTCCTCCTTTGCCTACCCATTTCCCACCACATTTAACCCTTCTGTTCCATTATGTCCTATTAATTCTTTATGTCACTCCATTGTCTCTCCTCTCTTTTGAAAGCTTCCCCAATCCTGACCCCTTACTAATATCCTGACTTCCATGTGTATTCATTCAAAATAAATGTTTCTTCAGATATGTGGGTGTTAACACTGAATCTTCAGATATGCGTGTTTCATTTGAAACCCCTTCACTCTTATATCAGTAGTTATTCAGTATTGTGAAAGGTAAAACATGTATTCATAGCAATTTTTCCTTGTATTTAAAAATTGGACCACTAAATACATATTCAGAGTCTTTCCTCTACCAAGATACCGGTACTGCGTGACTTAGGGCTATATAAATTCGTAATTCAAGAGGTGTGACAGACAGAATGAATTCCACAAACATTGATTATTACCATTGTTTGCTTCCCCACTCCTAGATACATATTCTCATCATCACAGGGGGTAAAAGGAGGAACATGATTTTGTTTCTATTGAAAATGCCCTTGTGAGAACATCATATTATTCATACAGGGAAGAAAGCACTTCTCTTCTGTTTCAAAGGGTCTTAAAATACTTCCCTTGTGGCCTATTGTTTAAGGAGCTGTCTTTGGCTCATGTAAAAGCTGCAAGCACAGCTGTTTCAAATGAATCTTTATGAATAGTTTTCTAGGAAAAAAAAAAAAAGATCTATTTGTTAAGTCAAAGCAGGGGGACATTATCCCTCTTCACTCACATAACAATTATACATAGAGAGATATCTATGTATGTATGAGAGTGCTGATTCTGTGGCCTTAAAAACCCAGGAGACAGTTCTGAAGATTTTGGCATGAGATTAACCTACAAAGATACTGTCCTACATCTTGTTTTCCCATCTCCTCCCATCCTGGATCTCATCCCAGATTTCTGATGTAAGCTAGCACAATGTTCAGCTTTTTAAAGGAAATGAAGTAAATTCAAGGTATAACCTAGCTGTACCACTAATGTCCTAAATTTACATTTTATGTGCTGTCTTTGGGTAAAGAAAAGCTCTCTGTGCTAAGTTTCATTTACATCCCAGAAAAATATGTTCTGGATTGTGATAAATTTTTGGATAAATTTGAATAGCTATATTAGTTATATATATAACATATATATATATGTATTAGTTAAATAAGTTATAAAATAATCTAAAACACTCTATTGTTGAAACTTAAGAAGTAAAAGTTATATATAAATTAAAGAGATAGATTCATTTTTTAAAGCACTTGTAATTATATTAAAAAGCTTTGGTTCTTTGTCGATTGTCAAATACTTTACTTTGCCAAGGACAATTGCTCTAAACTTAATTCAAAGTACACGCTGCCATCAAAAGAAATTACTTTTAAAGGCATAAAAGGAAGGGAGATAATGTAAACTCTTTACAAAGCTGTACAATACTAAATAAAGTTGGTAAGTATTTAAAGAATTAGGCAAAGAGAAAATGACCAGTATTACCCAAGTACCAGTGGTGACTATTCCTTGAGTCTGAGTGGGAAACAATGGTATCCAACCATGGATCTTACTAATGAAACATACCCATGATTGTTTCTTACAAACCATACAGAGATTTGTTTTCTGCATAACATCAGGCACTTTACAGCAGACCCATATATATGAGGTTTTCATGAACTGTATATCTGACCTTGAAAATGATGTTAGGATTTAAAGTTATTATATTTCAATTTCCCGAAAGAATGCACAGCGTCTTGTTACTGCCTGGTTGTTAAATTTGATAGGGCAGTCATGAACAGAAACGCTGCCTTTCATCATCAGAGTGCAAATGGATCTTCATGGATCTTCAAAGGACCACTCAGAAGCCAGACTGTGAAAGGTACCCTGAGTCTATTAAAATCGCTCGTTCAGTTTGCTTATTTATTTATTTTTTTTTACTTAATTTCACCAGAATATATGTACGTGGCTCAATTCGGGGACATTTCATTTGAGGAACTGTGTGTGTTTTCTGAGAATACAGGTTAAAGGAACAGTGGCAGAAAAACTAGGAAAGAGGAGGGGCTGCTTAGTTCATCTTCCATGGTGTTAAGTGGCTTAGGACAGTTATTTGTGTGATTTGTACATCTACAGGGGTGCACACTACAGAGATGACTGAAAAATATATAGATGGTTCAAGCAAAAATGTTTCTGTGCCAGACTATTAGGAAAAGGTCACACATAAGGTTATCCGATGCTGCCGCCTATTTTAAATGATGATAACCATGTGTGTTCTCGACAGAGCATAAGGAAAGAAAAATGTCTCCTCAAAACATTGGAAATGTACCCACCCTTTCCAGGGGTAGTTTCGGGCCCATTCTACTTTAAATAACACACTCAAAGAAGACATAGTAATTCTCCTATAACAATTCTACAATTCTACATACAGAGGTAAAATATGTGTCATGTCTATGAATTATACATAAGTTATGAATCAAAATCATAATAAAGAATCAGGAACTTTGTGCTTTTTACTGAGGGTCCCGTGTGCTCTCTCCTAGTCCTAGCTTCATGCTTACCTTTTAGAGGTAAATGTGATTTTTAAATGTTTTGTTATTTACCAGCAATAGATTTAAGTCATCATTTTAATGGATGTTTTTAATAATATTGCACTTGTTTAACTGGTTTTTAAGATTTACTCTACTATTGTGCTGTACAATATTATTTAAATTATTTTATTTTACTAAATATACTTAAAATTTGGCACTAAAGAGATGATTAATGAATAAGAGCACTTGCTCACAAGAAGAAGGAAGACTTGATTTGAAATTCTCAGCATCCATATGAAAGCAGGATGTGGCCCCACATGCCTGTCACCCCAGAGTTCTGGGGAGTAGAGCCGGGTGATCACTAGGATCTGTTGGCTGCAGTCTAGCTCCAAGCTGAGTGACAGATCTGTCTTGAAGGAATAACTTGCAGACTGGTAGAGTAGGATATTTCATATTGTCTCCACCACACCTACCAAATGTGCACATACTATACACACACACACACACACACACACACACACACACACGCACACTCACACACAGATACACACACACACACACACACACACACACACTCACACACAGATACACACACACACACACACACACACACACACGCACACTCACACACAGATACACACACACACACACACACACACACACACACACGCACACTCACACACAGATACACACACACACACACACACACACACACACACACGCACACTCACACACAGATACACACACACACACACACACACACACACACACACACGCACACTCACACACAGATACACACACACACACACACACACACACACACACACGCACACTCACACACAGATACACACACACACACACACACACACACACACACGCACACACACACACACACACACACACACACGCACGCACACTCACACACAGATACACACACACACACACAGACACACACACATTCACACACAGATACACTCACACACAGGTACACACTCACACACACACACAGACAAACACACACACACACTCACACACACACATTAAGAAAAAGATTACTAGAAATTTTTATATGTTGATAAAAAGTAGCTTCTGGTTTTTACCAATGCTAACATTTCTGTGCTACCACTGTGTAGATAAATTTCTTTGTACATCACTCTCTGTGGCATATATCTGCCAGAGATTTCTATTTTCTTGATCTACTGTACTCCTCAAATTTTCTTTATACCTGTCTGTTAGTGTGCATGTGTGGTTACTCTTCTATGGTCTACACAAATGTATCTTTGCATCTTTTAAAGAATATGTCTAATGTTTTCTACTGTGATATGTTTTCTCACACCAGGAAAGCTTCCCACACTTAGGGCATCATGTCTTAGCTACTGCTTGGGCTCAGATACACAGGTCATAGAACCATTCAAGATATAATACAAGGACAACTTTGATTTATATAGTTTCACTTTCCACATTTTAATTAACTTTTAAGAAAGTACCACTTGAAAAGGCTATAAAATACTGATTTCCATGTAATTGTGCATGTTTGTTTTCTATATTTTCCTCATAAACACATCACAAAATGTTAAATACAGAAATAAGTATGAGTACCCAACCCTTCGATTCAAGGAGGGGCATGAAGAGGTTTGCAACGGTGGAAAGCAATTCAATTTATTTTCATTAAATTAACTAGTTTTGAAAAGTATAATTACTTCATCAAAATAAACTTTAAAGAATATAGGTTACAGTAGAGAAAACAAGTGTTTCTGCCTATTTAATATCTTTTTATTGCATAGATGTAGACTTAGAATGATTTTAAGCTTTCAAAAAAATTTACTTTTAATTGGCTGATATACCTGTTAAGTTTCTTATAACATTGCTTACTATTACCCCGAGTATCATTAAGTACAGCGCACTAAAATAGAGGGACATTGGTCCTCAATAATGTTTTGCTTTTTACAGCACAATTTATAAAACAAAATGTTTTTGATCCCAAATTGATCTGAATTCTCCGGCAGGCCTCAGAATCCTTGGGCTTCAGGTCCTCTTGCCTCCTTCTCCTGAGTACTGGGGATTATAATCCTGCTTTACCATGCAGGGCTTGAATGAGTGGATGGTTGAAACCAGGGCTTCCTGTTCGAACCCTAGGTAGGCACTTATCCAATGTAGCTGCGTCCTCGGCCATAAAATGTGTAATGTTGAAACCAGATTAAAGACAGCCATCTCTTCAAATGTGCATGGTTTGTATGGTGAGAATCATTTCTTCCACATTTTAGTAATATGCAATGCTTTAGTATTATTGATAGATACTTTACAGTGCAGTAGTCCACCAAGGTCATCGTTATATGAGGAAAAGCCCTTCCAATGCTGGCTTTACTTAGTCTCTGTGTGCCCAAGGTGATATGTCACCTCTAGGTCCAAACCCTGAGATTTCGTGTTGTGTGGTTCTAGGCCTTAGGAGACACAAACAAGGGTTTAGGTGCCTAGCTTGCTAGTCTGGGCTTTAATATCCAGTGTGTCTGGCATTTGGGAGTATTTGTCATCCTTGGCTTCCAGTTCAGTATGTGTCAGTAACAAGAAGAAAAAGAGGAGGAGGAGGAGAAGGAGGAGGAGAAGGAAGAAGAAGAAGAGGAAGAAGAGGAAGAGGAGGAAGAGGAGGAAGAGGAGGAAGAGGAGGAAGAGGAGGAAGAGGAAGAAGAGGAAGAAGAAGAAGAAGAAGAAGAAGAAGAAGAAGAAGAAGAAGAAGAAGAAGAAGAAGAAGAAGAAGAAGAAGAAGAAGAAGAAGAAGGGAAGAAGAGGAAGAAGAAACTCCTGGTGGTGCAGTAGTTTCTCTTCCATGGGCTCTTGGACCCTCCAACCCACAACAGAGAGTGTTCTGGCTCTATCCTGCAGCCACTGCACCTGCTCTCAGCTATAGGAATATGAATTCTGGAAGTTCAGCAAAGACTATCAGCAGCCAGTTAGATTACTAGCAGCTGCTGAGAACTGGACAGCTTTACTCGCACGACTCCCTTAAAAGGATTATTTTAAGTTGTCAAATGCATCATCCTGTGGTCTAACTTATATTTAAAAGAGAGAAGAGTGGTGTGACTGTGAGAGCAACCTTTCAAAAGATATTTAGAGTAAGGGTACCACGTAGCTTTACAATACCCAGGTGTGAAGTGGTGATAATTGGATTTAACAGTGATGTGGGAATAAGGACAGATTTTTAAGGTAAAACTGGAAGAGTTTACTCATGCATAGTATATGAGATAATAGAAAGTAGAGAGTACAATACACACACATACGTGTGTGTGTGTGTTTGTGTGTGTGTAAGGATTGAGTGGACTGTAGGCCAGTAAATCAGCAGCTCAAACTTAAACAGGCAACACTTGAGATACCTATCAAAGCTCTGAGTTGAAGATATTGAAATGCCAGTGCATATATCAGCCACAGTATATGTTTTAGTCTTGTGGGCCAACAAGTCATGGCTGAAAAAAAGGAGCTATAACAGTAGCATTTTGCCTTCTTAGAGTTTTATAATCATCGAAATGTCACCTCACAAATGTAGAGTCTTCTCCAACTTTTCCTATTGTCCTATAATATTTTAAAAATATCAATGTGTTGATAAAATCCAAGTACGAATTTAACATTTGAGTACACACAAATTATAATGATCATTGTGTGAAGACTGTGAAAAGACAATAAAAACGAATATTTGGTCTTGTTTCCTCGTGTTAAAGCGTGGGACCACAGTGGAATGTCTTGCGATGGTGTAGATACCTCACTTTATATTCAGCAGCAGGATGCTGATAATCTGGGCGCTTCCTTGGCCATGTTATGCTACTTGATGTTTTAACTGGAACATGTTTTACTTCTTCAATGTTGAGTTCAAGAAAACAAGGATCATGCAGTGTTTGGTCCAAGGGAAGGCCAAGTTATGCGTTCTGAAATGCAATCTCCCCTAGAATAACCAGAGAGCAGAGGTCTATCATAGCAAGTTTTTAAACAAACTCAGGGGCCATGCTAACTTTCCCTGTAAGCACGACAGGGCTGATTGACTTTCCGCTCAGATGTAGGCACTGAAGTGTAGACAGCCTCTCTTTGGTAAATATGAAACTTTAATGTGCCATTGACTTTATTTAATGACATACCACTTAGTATATTGTTGAAATTTCTTTGGGGCATTAATTTTGGAAGTGAATGATAACATCTCAGGATGCTAAGTGCTCTAAAATATTGTGTGTGTCAGGTCCTGTGGGAACACAGCGTAAGATGATCTGAAATAGAAATTCAAACCCTGTGTGTTAGTTTTAACCTAAAATAAACCACCAGTTCTTGCCTTTTCATCTATTTTACTCCAAATCTATGTAGTTGGTGTGACTACAGAAAACGTAGGCAACTTCATGGGGCAAAAGTATGCACATTCATTTTCATGTACTCTGAAAGCCATTATTTTTGTTGAAACCATACAATTCTTTATATTTGATGGTTCAGACAGTAGAATCATTCCACCATCTTAATCTTCTTTTATGAAATTCAATTCATTAAAGGCTTGCTTACACTTTGGCTGGATGGTGTGATGTTTCATAGCTGCTCTGTTACTTTTATTCTCAAAATAAATTTATGTGTTAAATTAATTTTTAAAGTTTTTGAACAAAGGAAAAATCTGAGACCCAAGTTGTTGAAGAAATTTCTGAGGTTACACTACTATCAGTGAGTTGAGCTAGTGTCAAAATCAAAATTGACTTCAATCAGGACACTTGTTCAGCTGCACCACATGTAAGATGATGCTTGGGAAGACTTTCTACACTTTTATTGGGATATAATTCATGTGTGTAAATATCTATTTTAACACTATACAATTCGAGTTGTGATATCCACAGTCAATGATATGCAGCATGATTAAGATAAAAGTGTTTTTAAAATTATTTCATTTATTTTATGCGTACGGGTGTCTTGCCAGTGTGTATTTCTGCACAACGCATGCTTGAGTGACTATGCAGACCAGAAGAGGGCATTGGATCTCCTGGAACTGGAGGTACAAATGGTTATGAGGAAGCTTGTGGGTGCTATGGAGAAACTGTGGTCTTCTGGAAGAGCAGGCAGTGTCTTTAACTGCTGGGCCATCTGTCCAGCCTCACGGTCTTAGAATTCTTCAACATTCCACCTACCCCTAGTATTGAAGCAAGCTTTCCATTCCCAACCCACGGAAACTATTTGTTTCTGTCTCTACAGATTTAATCTTTCTACCTTTTGAGGTCGATTCTATTCGTTTAAGCGGTGTGTTTAATCTCCACCCTCACTGCTGGCGTGATGTCAGTGCATTCCTTGTTATTGAGGAGTGGTCGTATCCCATCAGTTCATGTGTTTCCCAATGGTCAAAATGGAAAGCTTGGTTTTGCTCACAAGTGCTTCACCTCGGGGCTATGAGAATAGCCAAGATGTTTTACCTACTGTTCATCCATGACTAAGCGGAGGTGCTGTCAGTGCGTAGATAATGCTTTTGCGCAAAGAATGCTGTGTTAAACACTTAGAAATAAAATTTATAGTTCCTACAACAAGCTCCCATTTAACTTCAATAAGACACTTTTTATTGTTTTCCCACCACGCCTCCCACAGACGAGTGAGGAAGCAACTGCTCAGTGCCCTCCCAGCCTCGACCACTTCAAGGGCTGTTAAAGCGATTCTGCAGTGGTGTGGCGGCTTCAGTTTGTGGTTCTAGTTAATCGCAAACTCAATCATCATCCTGAAAGAGGCGTTAGATAGTATGTGGAAAACCTTACATGGAATCAATGCTTGGTTCCAGTTAGATGCTATGTGAAATATCAGTCAAACGTTGTGATAAGGCTTTATTTCTCTACTTTATTGATTTTGAAATGGCATATATAAAGTGATTATGAGTTTAAGGAAGAAAAAGTAAACTGTACCTAAAAATTGTGCAGTTGCATCATGATTGTAAAATTTAAAAAGAGATTACATATATGTGTGTATATACATATATATTTATATACGTATATATTCTTTATATTATTGACACATGTATATATAATATGTTCTTGCAGACTATATTTCCCTGACAATGAGGGCTACAAATAATAAAAGAGTACCCCAACATGCTTCCACTTTTATGAACTTTATAAAAAAAAAACAACAAAAACAAACAAACAAAAAAACCACTTTCACACTAAACATCTACTAAGCTCTGTTTAGAGAAGAATTATGAAAGCTTGTGGTTGCTAAAAGGAGAGCACATCTCCCGAGATACTTTAATGAAAACAGAGCTCATGATAAACCCACAGAAGAGAATATATGAAGAGCAAAACACTTCAAAAATTATTTTATATAAAAAAAGTTTTTTTTAGGGTCCATGGGGAAACATTCCCTAGACTGTGAAAGACAAGCACTGTCAGCGTCTATTGAATTTTTGTCTTGCATTTGTTTTGGAAAGAATACGCATCAATAATGTAAGTGCAATCACAATCACTGTGCTCAAGTAATGTGTTTAAAGAAGAATTGGATGTAAATTATATTCAGGTTGAGAATTTGTTAAATATTTATGTAGGCAATGAAAGAAGAAAACAAGGTAAAACAGAATATCTGAACTTTCCTTTAAATGCTTATTTTGTTAACATTGTAGTATGCTAAGAAGAAGAACTCAAGAACAATCTTGTCCAAATTTAATAACAAATTAACATTAACTTTTATTACCAAAGCCTACATGAGGGACACCATACAACATGTGGCTCTTCTTTTCCTGTTAATAGTTCTGCCTATGAATCAACTTTCTCTAGGAATTAAAATCTGACTCATTTACGTATCAAGTCATTTCAGATGTGAAACCACTTGTGCAAACTTTCACTTATTCTTGCTTATTTGTGTTAAAAATAAACTAAATTTGGCTGAATGAAATGTTTTCAAAGACAAAACAAAAACAGTCTCCCTCTCTCTAGCCGTGCATTACTCTAATATGCAAAATCACATCAATATCAACAGCAGCATTGTTTGGAATGATATGAAAATCTAACTGATATTGTAAGTCATGTACGATTTCACACTTTCCAAATCCATAGAGTAATTTTTATGCAGTTGGTAAAATAGGAATTTTCTATTGACACTGACTGTCATGTGGCCTTGGTTCACCCCAATAGAGAACAAATTCCAAAGCAAGGCAATGGAACCACCCAAGTAGTTTAGTGACCCAATGAGTTTGGTGGAGTTACTACCTACAGTGATAGGAATGAGGGGTACAGGCATGGGAGTATTGGTGATTCCGAAGCAGCTGCTTTTCCAAAAAGCCAACCTTAGCATGGGTGCTGACACACATTATTGCATCCCTGGAGGTCACTGTTTATTTTCAAGCAGCCCTGCAGATGAATCAGAGTCTCCTCTCTCCCGCGATTGTCACAATTTTGTAGCTTTCAATAAATGCTTAGAGTATCTTGCAAGGGTCATGCGCCTTTAAGTTTTGTTGATTTCTTGGGGATTATAAGTTTCTTTACTTCTTAAGGTCTATGAGCTTCTCTCCTCTCTTCAGCAGGGGATGTTTCAAATCAGACGAAATACCTGCACAACACAGGATTTTCACTTTATAATTGAATTTCATGTATGTAATAAAACTTATCATAATGTATTTACAACATAAAAGGGTGACTAAGAGAGGAGGAACAGCTTTTATATCCAATGAATGGAAGGTATAGTGTATTATTATATTGTCATTGAATTTTATTAAGGTAAAATTAACCTTTACCACAGTCATGCACACCTATTGTGATAGTTCATATTGTCAACTTGGTGAGATTTTGAATTACCATGGAAACAAGTCTCTGGGCATGTCTGTGAGAATTTGCTTAGATTACATAATTGAGTTAGAAGGGCCCACCTTAGGTGTGAGAAACCATTTCATGGGAGAGATTTAGGACTTAATTCAAAGGATAAGTTGAGCTGAGCAGAAGCACCCATTTCTCCTCACTTCCTGATTGCAGCTTCATTGTGAACAGCTGCCCCAAATTCCCACCATGCTTTTCTGCCATCATGAATTGCACCTAAGACAATGAATCAAAATAAACTCTCTCCTTAAGGTACTTTTCTCAAGTATTTTGTCTCGATAATGGGATAAATACCTAATTTCTTCTCAGAGATTCACAGTTTTACTTAACTTCATTAATTAGGTGCCCTATATATCATGACCATGCAGAACTCTTACTGTCTTTATTCAAATGTTAATGCAATGAATATCATCATATATTGTTTTAATCAATTTTATTTAGTTAGGCATGTTTTATAATCAAGTTCATACTTTAATGAGAATTTCAAACTGTGAAGCATTAGGTAATCATATATCTTGTTTCTAAATTGTCACATAAAAAAATAGAACGATCAAGTGGAGAGCAGAGCATGAAAAAACATCGGAACATCTTCCGGAAGAAAGAATCTTAAAGCATTAATAAATAGTTGAGTGCAACATAGTAGCCTTCAAATTTACTTAGCCACTGGCTTCTAGTGCCACAGCAACATTTGACCCTATAAAACTGCTCACAATGGCTCTGTTTACCAGAATTTATTGCTACCAATTTGGAAAACCACAATCCTATGAAATGTAGCAATATGCAACCTCAAGCCCTGTAATGCAGCTATATTTTTACATCATTTAAATACAGATGAGGATCAAGCTGAAGACTAATATTGTGATTGCTTTTAAGATATTGCACAGTTCTTAAAATACGTGTATGGATGAGCGTGTATAAATAGCTTGCACATTAGTATGTGTTAAATTTGCTAGGATGTGAAGGTCTTCTCTTTGGCCGGTGATTTCTCGGTTGTTTTAAAAATGTTCTGTGAGTCATCGAGTAATCAGATGAGTATCTGTTTTCCGATCTGTGATTATAAATATACAGCTTTCGATGTGTTTTTTCACAAACTTTCAGGTGCTACCTGTGTGTGGTATTTAAGATTCTCGATAACAGGGAAATGTTCCATTTATAACTTTTTGAATCTATTATACATTTGCTTCACATTATCACAGGGCATATGAAATCAGTGCTATTCTTGCTATAGGTAAGCTTGTTTCCTAGTATACTTTTATTTGGATATATTGAATATATATGGATGTATATATTGCGCACAATTTTGAGCTCATATTAATTTATTATAAAATGTATCCCCATCCACAGACCAGGCCCTTTAGAACAAAGTACCGTCATTATCTGATTTATTTCTACTGAAAGTCAAATCTGTAGAGTTGTATTAAAATATGAAATTTCATATGGTAATCGATTTGGGGGACGGATGGTTCATACGTTTCATATTTGATGGCTAGCGTGTGTGTTGGAAAGGTTGAGACTTCATCCGTTATCTGCTTTTAAGGGCTTCCTGCTTTTACTTAGCTCACTGCACATTAGTGTCGCTAAATGGACAAAAGAGTGCCCTTCACAGACCACTTAGGTATCCTCCAGTGCTCCATGCCCATTGATCCATACAAGCTGTATTTTTACAAAATGTTACAGAGAAGTGTATTACTGGATTTTTGTCTCACTAGTTAGAAATGATGCTGTAATAATTCTGGGAATACATTGACATCCCAATTCCCTTTTCAACCTAAAGTTATCTCAGCCACGACCATAGCTTCAATTACTGTTGATATTCAGCAATAACTCTCAAAACAAACACTCTTTGGCTGATTTTAAACTACAGACTTTCTCTATACATTTTGCAATACCTTAAATCCTGTTAGCTTACTGTCTGACCCAAGCTCCACCCCTTTGCCTCAATCTTCCTGTCTAGAAAATCTCAGTTGTAATCTGAAGCACCAGTGAGAATCCCCAAGACACATCTTCCTAGATGCTGAGGATATATTTATATATATACATATATATACATATACATATATATATATATATATATATATATATATATATTTCATTGATCATTGTAGGTCCATCCTCTTGGAACTGTATATCAGGGTATGCAAATTGTCAGTCTTGGAAAGGTCATTGACTCTAGCTCCTGGCCAGGTAGGCAGAACCATATCAACATAAAAGATTAAACTTAGTGCCCTCACTTACACCTTCCAGCTAAGGAGGTTACCCTTAATATCTATCCAGCTCAGCATATCATTTCTACATGGTTCCTGTCCTCACCACCATTTGTCTGTCTAATACCTGGGGTGACAGCACAAGGTTCCCCTTTCAGATGTGCCTTTGCTGTAAACTATCAAACCCACCTAGAAGAAAATGATGGGGTAGACTTGGAAATAATCACATTGACAAGCAGGTCAAAGTAGTAGATTAATTATCCCTTTCGGGCAGCCTCAATCTCCCATCTTCCTTTTTCCTACTTGGGAGGAAGTTGAGGGAGCTTTGGTGGAGGTTTCATTCATATCCTTGAGTAATAAGTAAAAGGACCAAATAATTGGCTTCTGTTGTCTGAGTCTTTCTACCAGAAAAGTATAAATAGCCTCCACTACTCTGTTAAGTGAAGGGCTAAGGCATTCTAATACCTAAATAAGACTCTATTTAATGAAAAACAAGTTTCTCCAACTTTGAACTCTATGTCTGAGTCCTGTTAAACATACCACCATGTCAATCCAGAGAGGCTCACTGAACTCTCTGTCTTCTCTAATATGTCCATAGATGAAGGGCCTTGTCAAAAGAAAATTCGCAGATAGATTTCACCCATATGCATCCAGGCAAAATAGACAGTTGTTTTTGTAGATACCTTCACTAGATGAATAGACACCTTTCCTACTCAGAATAAAGGGCCTGAGACATCACAACACTGCTTGAATATAAGTTCACTGCTTTGGTCTTCTTTTATTTCTGCAATAAGATAATGGCACAATTTTCATTTCACCAATAACTCAAGGAATCAGGGAAATCCTTTCAATATGAAATTATATATATAGCCTCTTGACATAGCAATTATGTCAAGGAAACGTGAGGAGGGTCAGTCATAGATTAAAGAGGCTCCTTACTATATATGGGAAACCCAACAGTGTTGACAACACTCCTTCCAGTGACACTCCTGGAGTCTCTTATAATCCCATAAAATTGAAGCATATCTCAGGCCATTTTGTAGAGGAATAGCCCTATGTGAAAACTAAGTTCTACTTTCCAAGGGCTATATTCAGAGGTCTGTGTGGTCTAGATGGAATGTAGACATACCTTTAATCCAGTATTCAGAAAGCAGTGATAGCAAACACTTTTAATCACAGTATTCAGAAGGCAGTGATAGTCCATGCCTTTAACATCTAGAAAAAAACAGTGGAAGCAGACACAGGAAGAAGAACTCAGAAGGAGTCAGTGTCACACAGGAAGTGATGTCTGATATGAGTCAGAGTGAATGGCAAAGTGACTAATCAGAAGAAGAGTTAACAGAGTAAGGACATGCTCAACTCTTAGGAGAAAAGGAGGGCTCTCAGCTCAGTTAAAGAGGGTTACATAGGAGTTAGAGTCAGTTATAGAAGTCAATTGAGAAGCAGGTTGAAGCAATCAGTTGAGAAGCAGTTACAGAAGCAGACATAGGAGTCAGTTACAGAAGTAAGTTGAGAGTCAGTAAAAAAAGTCAGCAGCATTGGTTAGAGTTAATTATAGAGCCAGTTACAGAGAAGGAGTTATAGAAGCTGAGGCTGGAGTGAGTTACAGCAATTAGTTTAAGCAGTCAATTATAGAGGCAGGATGGAGCAGTGAGAGCTCAGGGAGAGACACAGAGACACAGCAGAGCTTGGCAGATAAAGCCCAGAACAGAGAGTGAGTTGAGCCACAAGATTAAGAGTTCACAAAGAGCTAGTCAGAGTAGCTCTGTCAGTAACAGGTCTCAGAAGGCTAAGGCTGAAGCTTTCTAGGTCCAGACTAGCTGTTCTAGATTGTACAAAGGTTGAAGCCCTCCAGTTCAAGATTAAGGCAAGATTGTAAAAATGCCAAAATACTCTAGGGCTCCAAGGGCTCTAGACAAAAATCAGTGACTTAATTAGACAAAAGAATAAACTATCCTCTGACTTGAACCAAAGTCTACATCTGGTGAATCTACATCAGCATCCACTTCTACAGTTACACATTTGAAATCCTATATGGGAGGATTTTCCTTCAGACAAAACTTTTATTAGACCCTGAAAAATCATTGTTTTTTTTTCTCTAGTGTATTAATTTTCTGGAACTGTTCATCAAGGCCATTAATAATTAGTAAGATAATTACAGTACTGAACAACAAACCCTCTCAAAGCATCTCCTTAACACTGGCATTGGGAATATTTCAAAATTCTTCCATAGCATGCAAAGCCCTGGAACACCTCCTGACAGTCCCTAATAATTTATCCTCACAACTCTTAATGCTGTATTAATCTCTTCCACATCAACCTCTTCCACTACAACAAGATCTACCACTTCAGTTCAAACGAGAGCCCTACTGGGCTTGTATGCTTGTTCAAGAAGAGCCCAAGTAACATAAACCCAAATTTCCAAGACTTAAACTTATGAGCCCAAACACTGATTCAAGGCTACTGATACAAGCTCACCATTTTCTCATTATTGCTCTCCAAGCCTTTCTTTCTATTCCCCATTCCCCAGTGCATGGGAGTTCAGTAGCCCTCTATTTAGAGAAGTCGCACTTGATTCTCTTCAGGATGACCTCAGAGATTCCACTTGAGAGGTGGTGATACAGTTGCTGGTGTTTCTTAAAACATCATCATGTCTCTCCCACAATAAGAAGGTCTGATTTCCTAGACCTCTTCTTCATCATATCCTTTCCTGTCTGCTTGCCTCAACACACTGAATGAAGCCAATTTTAAAATTCCTGTACTGTCCTGATCTCTTGATTCATCTTTCAACTGTGGATAAGACATTAGTGTGCTCCAATCACTGCAACACCTGGACATATGCCAAACGCTGGATTTGCGTAAATGTGAGACTAGCAGCCGTTCCTATGTTCCGGTCACTTTTGTCCTGTAAGGGTCCCTCTTAGAAAAAGGCTGAAGTCATCAAACAGGGTTACCAGTCTATGAAAGGAGCACCCAACAACTTCCTGTTGATGTAATCACCTTTCATGCACACAGCTTTCTGTATATACTTCAAATCTATTGAAAGAAAATAAGTGACATCCCTAGGTATAATTTTTATTAAAAATTCTTCCTCATACCAAGCTTAAGTTACAAGCATGTGCCTGACTACACGTGTGTGCACCATATGCATGTATGTACCCGTGGCTGCAAGATGAGAGCGTCCGATTCTCTGGAACTGAAGTTACTGGCAATCATACGCTGTCCTACATGGGTGTATGGAAATAACCCAGATTCTCTGCAAGAGCCGTAAGTGCTCCTAACCGCTGAGCCATCTCTCTAGTGCCGTAAATTTAATTTGGTTTATGCTGCAATTTTATTCAGCATCTTTATTGTAGTGCAAGGCTCACATCTTTACCTGTTTCTCCCTTGTTTTATGCCTCTCCTGTGCCCTCTCAGGTGGGCTGTACATCTTCTAGTTTTATTTCACTCATAAGTTTTATTTGCCATTACCTTAGCTTTCTTCTCAGTGTTAGTTATCGTTAGTTTTCCTTACCACTACAGGAACTAACTTTGCCTAGTTGAATCTCTTAAAATTCTGTTTACTCTTGAATTTAATCATGTGTGTCTTGTTCATCTATGTTTACAATGGATGGTGGTGAATTTCCCCCCTTTTTTGACATGTTTAGTACATTGACTGTTGCATACCAATCATTTGATAAATGTTTACATGATAAAATATCAACTGTTACTAAGACAAAAGAGAACTAAGTTCTTGAGAACTAAGAACTTGAGAACTAAGCCCTGACCTACAGCTAAAATGTCTCTTTTCCAAGTAAATCACTCTGTTAGTCCACACTCCTATTCTTCATTTAAAGAACTTTAGGATATATTTATTTAAAATCTGATAAGCAGATTTTTACTATTGGTCATTGATCTATTAGTCAAGAAATTCTAATAATGTAACACACAATGTCTACAGCTCTGGCCTCCTGAATGCTGTATTTGAAGAGCACATTTAGGGTCAATTTATTAGGGTCAATTTGAAAATGTTATAAAAAAATAACAAGATCTTGTTAGCTTATTTTTAGAAAGCATTTTTACATTTCTCTTAAAGAATTAAATCTGTATTTTTTAAAAATAATATTATCCTGATGTTATGTTTACTTCAAAGTAGCTGTCATCTCTTCATCTGGATATAACCACAATGCCCCAGGATAAATTCTTTCTGGCAGTGGAACTTCACCTTATTTAGAGGAAGGAAGCAGTATTGCAAAATCACTTCACCTCTTGAATTTCAATTATTTTCGATCAATGTTGATTTACACTGTAGTCCAAAGATCAAGTCCTTGGCTGGAAATATTGATTCTAATTCTTGTGTTGTAGAAATGATGTAATCTGACTTCTGTCCCTAAGGGTAGTGAACCTACACTCAGGGTACTCACACATGGAGTCCCAAAACAAAGAGAGGAGAGGTGTGGGAACAACCTTTCAAATAGCTTTTCCGTAAAAAGCGATTCTAACAATAACCATAGAAAGAGATCTAAGTTTTTCATCTCATTTTTTCTCATCATTTTCAAGGTAGGGATTAAGAGACAATACACTACTGGATAAGACATACCCACTGACAACAATTTCTATGTGTTTGATGACCTGAAATGTATGAGAATTTACTTGTGTCCCTGCTGAAAAACAATGTTTATTGCCAGACACATGAAAGATCATTTTCTTTTGTTTCCGTGAATTACTGAGTGTGTGGGTATGCATTTGAACCGAATACTTTGGGACTTTGTTGTCCTTCCCAGAATTATGTGTCTAAGAGAAAGAAGGTATTGAGAGATTACAGGAAATTAAAAAAGACATTCCTATTGTTTTGTACATTGTGTGTTTGTGTGTGTGTGTGTGTGTGTGTGCTTGCACTCCAGTAGGTGTGTATACCACCATGTGCTTGTGGAAGTTCAAAGATAACTATTCAGGAATCTATTCTCCTTCAGCCTGGCTTTTGAGGCAGCTTCTCTTTTGTTATGTCTGTCTCCTGAGTTGCCTAACAGGCTTCCTGCTGATCTTCTCTTCTCCACCGCCTACCTCACAGGAGGAGTACTGTGTTGGGGTTACAGATGGAAGACACAGCATCTGGTTCTTTGTTTTTAAATCAGGGATTCAGGATAGAACTGAAGTCCAGGTTTGCACAGGAAGCACTTTTACCTGCTGAGCCTTCTCACCAGTTTTTGGCTCTGCACACTTTTTGGCATTGCAAAACTGTGGAGACACCATAGACTTTGCAAGCTATGAATTCTGCTAATGGATAAAAATGTGGTTCTTTTTCATATTTGATTTACTGAGTGATAGTAAAAGATGGATCGCATTTGGGGCATTTTTTGTTGCAGTTAATATTCTCTTAAGGTTGAAGCTCCACAAAGTTGCAATAATTTTTCTTTGTCATAGAAAATGATCCAGTCTTTTTAATTCACCAGTGCCAATTATGGAGAAAAAAGGACAAAACAGGATTTAAATGAGCTACTTTTTCAATAAAATAAAATTGAATATATTCCATTTTGCTATAGTTATATTGAAGAGTTCTGAACAGAATCCATGACTTAATAGAACTAATATTTTTGCTTTTTTTTTTTACTTATATCAATTCTCCATGTTTGTGTCAAATTAACATCGCAATTATATTCACTGATATTAATATACTATTGTTATTAAATGATAACTACTTGTTATAAATTAATGATTAGAATTGAGTTAGAATTGCCTATTATCTGTAATGTAGCAGTGTAAATTACTGATTTGTTTAAATGATAAACAGGTAACAGAGGGTATCAAGCTTTGATTGTGGGAACATTAAATCTATAGTAACCTATTAACCATTTAGAACTGTGCTTTACATTATTAGAAGAATTTCCAGACTAGTAGATCAATGACCGATAGTAAAAACTATCAATTTTTAACTAAGTATATCCTAAAGCCCTTTAAATGAAGAACATAGAAGTACAGAATAATAAAGTGGTTTTAGCTGTAGGTTAGGGCTTAGTTCTCAACCATCACTTGATACTTTATCATGTACACATTTATCAGATGATTGGTATGCACCAGTCAAAGAACTAAACATCTAAAAAAAAAAGGGGGGGGTTTCACCACCATTCGTGGTAGACATAGATGAACAAGACACAAATGAATGAATTCAGGAGTAAACAGAATTTGAAGAGATTCAACTAGAGCTACAGGAAAATTAATTTTATATTCTAAGCTATCTGGCAGAAGCCTTGTCCTGTGTTTTAGAGAAGCTCCATATAAACCCTCCTCCCTTCCTCACCACTGTCCCCCATCTCTCACTGTCCCCCAATTATATCTATCATCTATCTATCGATTATCTGCTTTGCTGACATTTTATATGTGTGCGCGTGTGACATTTTGTGCTGTATTATAATAAGGCTTCTACCACACTAGGTTCCCATTTTCTGAAGTCTTTAGTATTGGTTATTCTGATTTTTTTATTTTATTTTCTATTTTAAAATTTATTGCTTTCCTTTTGATTTTTATTTCAGTTGCATAAAAAGCAGCAGTGTTTTCCTTATGGATGGGTTCCTCCCTACTACTAGCCACGAAGAGCACTCTCAAAGCTTTAAAATAGTCATTGAAGACAGAGCTAATGGACTCGTTGTTTGCCAATTTTAACTGGGCTGATGCCATCCTGACCATCTCAAGTCTGTAAACTTCCTCGAGGGTAGGTCTATCTCTAGGATGAATATGGGTCTGAACAGTGGCACACTTGACGCTTGATTTGTGTCTTCAATGTATTCTTGCCAGAACATATGGCTTCTGATGATTAAATAAGAAGTAAAGGTCTCACAGAGTATGTAGTAAGAAGGTCACCTGGTACCTCTTCAAAAGACATTTGATGTTCCCATCTGTGATACAGAGGGAGGTGGGTACCTTGTAGTATCAGAGCACAGTCAACCGATCTGAAATAGTCTAAAATTGTGTGTGCTGGTAAAATACACACACACACACACACACACACACACACACACACACACACACACACAAAGGTATGTGTGTGCAGGAGTCCACAGAGGCTAGACAAGGGCATTGGATCCATTAGAGCTTCAGTGACAGGCGTTTGTGAGTTGTCTGTTTTGGGTGCTAGAATATGAATCCCAGTCCTCACGATTGAGCAGCAAGTTCTGGTTAACTTCTCACCCATCCCTTTTCATATCTACATTTCAGTTGCACTTACTTGTATTTAATTGAAAATCCCACATAAATAGAACATACTTAGTTGAAGGAAATATATAATGTTTTACAGGAAAAAAACAGACCTTATTTTTTCTAGATTTTTTTTTTACTATAATCACGTGTTTTAACACAGTTACAGTCATATGCCAGGTAGTTTAAATTTTCATTTTGATTTGCCAATACATAAAATGCTGTTCTTAAATCCAGAGAACGTTCTTCATAAGAAGAATGTCACAAGTCTTCACCATATTAGTAATCTCAACAAATCAACACTTACATTCAATAAGCCAATATATGATTTATAATCATTTCTTGTATATCAATGTAGCAGAACAATTTTAAATATAATTTCTAACTGCAAAAAAGCAAGCTCTCCTATAAATCAATAGATGACGGAAGCTAAGTGGTCACACTGCTGTTGAACACATCGTGGAAGTATGTTTCAACACTGTAACGACTCTGTTGCCTGGCCCAATAATTATGCTCCAAGGGAATGTTTTCAAGAAAACAATTGTAAAAATAAAATAAATAAACATACATTTTAGAATACATAAAATTAGGAGTGTAAATGCTGAATTCCACAGAGACAGTGAAATGACTTGCTGCCTGTAGCTTCTCATTGGGCATTGATTTGAAGTGTTTACCGATAATGTATGTAAATATTTTCTATGCATCTCTCACATTGATCTCATCCATGTTGTTGCTTTAAATTCAGGTTGTTCCCTCACTTAGCAGCATCTAAAAGTAGAGAACCTCTCTAATCCTCTAGCTCTCAAATAAAAGTCTAGGGCTTTAATTAGAGTTACTCAACTTGTTTCTCCATGAACTAGCCTACTGTGTCAAGGAAGAGTGAAACAGGAATCCCAGGAGCTCATGGCTGATCAATATCTCTGCATTGCTGGGCTGCTCTGTAATGGGGACAGAGTATCACGGAGGCTCAAGTAGTAAGCGACTATAGTTTCTAAATAAAAGTTGTGCAATTTAAGAGTGCAATAGTCTCTTAGCACATCTTAAACAAAAACAAGGCTATACAACCATAAATGCATTTATTAATCAGTTTTAAATAAATTGAGGTTTTAGTTTACCAAAAGCCTAGTAGAAAATTGGCATCATTACCAACAGTTTGCAATTGAGAATACTGAGTCTTCCTGGGCTGAATAAATTAATTTATTTAAAGTTACTGTCATCAGTGTTTGAAACGCTGTCTTAACCAAAATGTGATTATCTTTTGTTCCATGGCTCATGTTCAATTTCTGCTACAACAATAGAATTAAATAGTCACAGAATGAACCCTTCAGCCTGGCCTCCATTGTCTGCACTTTGCTCAGAGTTCTTATCTTCCAAACCTCTACTTGAACAGCCCAACTAATACTTACTACTCAGTTGTTTCTCTAGCTCAAAGTTCCAAAATTCCTCAGTTCTCAAAAAAAAAAAAAAAAAAAAAAAAAACACGCCCAAAGGAATAAAAAGTCACAAGTCACTTGGGCAGGAAATGGTTTATTAGGCTTGAATACATTCATGTCACAATCCATCAATATTCGAGAAAAATCTGAAGTGGAGTGTTTCTTACTGGCTCAGTCACTGGATTTTACTCAGTTAGCTTCTAGTCAGGACCTTAGCCTAGGAATGATGCCACCAATAGTGGACTGTGCCTACCTACAATGTGCGCACAACCATGTCCTTACCCAATAAGCCCTTTCCAGTTTCCTGATTGTCACCTATGTTCCAAGCTGAACATATATAATGAAATATTTGAAGCTACATATATTGACTGATATTTGAATCTTCACATATTTTTGGACCCAAAAAACTGGATGATTTTAAGCAATAAAGTAGGTTTCTGGGCTAGAAAAATGTCCCAGAGGTTAAGATCACTTACTGTTCTTGCAGAATACCCAGGTTCAGTTTTTAGAGCCCACATGGCAGTTCAAAACTTCCCGTGACTCCAGTTTCAAGGTCTTCCATAGTGTTAGAGAACTTATGGCAATGCACCCCCAATATTTATTTATCTGCAGCATTCAGCCATCCTCTCCACCAGTGCTGGAACTCTAAATGATATTATTGTTTTCTTCCAAGATATTTTTGGAAGTAATAAAAATAATGCATCTCTAAGCAAAACCAGAGGGACAAGTTGAGTTTCTTTGCCATGAAACAAATGCCACAAAACTGAAGATTAGTAAAACATCCAGTGTGTTCAAACGACCCTTGGAGCTTAAAAGAACCACCAACTGGCTTGTATCCAGACATTTGACGAGTGTCTTCGTCACTCATCTATTGCTGTGAAGAGACACTTTGACCGCCACAGAGAAAGCATTGAATTGGGGGCTTGCTTACAGTTTCACGTGCTTAGTCCATTATCCTCATGGTGGAAAACATGGTGGAAGGTATGGCAGGCTAGGTGCTGGTGCAGGAGAAGTAGTAGAGAGCCATATTATTATCTGCAAGCAGAGAGAGGAGAGGAGGTAGGGGGACTGGGCCTGGTATCAGCTTCTGAAACTTCAAGGCCCACACCCAGTGACATTTTTCCTCCAACAAAGCCACACTTAATCAGTCTCAAATCGTGCCACCCACATTGACAAGGCATTCAAATGTATGAGCCTTTGGGGCCCATTCTCATTCAGACCACCACAATGAGTTTCCTAATAAAGACAGAATTGATCCACCCCCTTTGTGTTCTTATCTTATACGTGTGTATTTTGTTCATTTATTATTCAAAAATTGTGAAAATTATGGTGCGTATTAAAATACCATTGTGTGGATGATAGGTGATCATGACATTATGAGATATGTATACGTGGTTACTATTGTAAATGAATTCGTAATCTCACATAGTGTACTTTTTTGTGGCGACAGTAGATACAATATATCTTTCTATCTAAAATGGAGTATATATATATATATATATATACACATATATATATTATAAATATAATATTTATACATTTATATTTAACCATATAGTTATATAAAATATATGCACAAACATAAATATATATAAAAATAATAATAATAATAATAATAATAATAATAATAATAATGTAAGCTAATATATATTAATTACTTCTCTATTGCTGTGTTAATAAATTATGACCAATGAACAACTTACAGAAATAAAACAGTTTATTTTGTCTATGGTTACAGAAATAGAGACCCTAATGGTGGGGAACACATGGCAGTTAGTGAGCTAGAGCTAACTAGCTCTAGGGATCTGAGAGATCACACCTGCAACCACAAACACAAAGCAGAAAGAACACACTAGAAGCAGGGCGAGCCTACAAACTCTCAAGACCTGTGCCCTGTGACACGTGCCTACAGCGCAAGTCTCCATGTTGTAATGGGTCCGTCAACTTCCCCATCAGTGTCACCAGGCAGTATTCAAACGCATGTGCCTATGTAGGACATGTCTCCTTCAAACTACTACACATGGGGCAGTCTATTAACTGTAACCTTAAATCATACATGAGGTTCTAAACTTACCCCTTCAACATCCCTGCCATTTTATATCCTCTGACACATCTGCCCTCCTCCTCCCTGTCCTTAATAATCACTGACTTATTTTCCCTTTCCTTTAATGTTTCCAATAGAAACATTAAAACATTCCACTCTCCAGGAAAATAATTGGAAACAAATCTTTGAGAAATGATGAGACATTTTATACTTTTAACTAAAAACAGTTCTCATTAAGAACTGATATTTCTCTAAATATATGTTTTTCTACCCAGCCAATGTTTACAAACATAAATTTGAACATGACCGGTAGGCATGGGAAAATACGATCCCAGTAGGTGACTCTTTGTTCACAGACACCCTGTAATGATAGCCGGCAACAACTTTTCCTTCCCCTGTACAGTATCAGGATCAGTATCTTACTCCATAATTTATACTCCAGATGACCCGAATTTGTCCCATAAGAACCACATGGACTTTCATTTTACATTAAAAATCTTAATTTTATCCACTACAACTTAACTTTTCTATGAATGGTGTTTTAATATTGTATTTTAGCTCTGTTTGTCTGCCAGATAATTCAGGATATAAAACTGATAAAGGAATGATATGTGTATGTATGTGTGTGTATGTGTGTGTGTCTGTGTGTGTATGTCTGTGTGTTCTGAATAAGTGAATACTCTTAATAACAGGCATTCAAATCACCACAATAGTTACTAGGAACTGAGATGAAAGAGTTTCTACATCCTCAATCATATGACGTTTTCACATTGTAATTAGATAAATAAAATGGCCTCCTTCCTTTGCCAAGATGAGCAGAGGTATCAATTATGTGAAATGTAATTTAATTTCTTTTGTGTGTTGTAACAGTATGAAAGGAAAGATAAATATGGGAGAAACACCCATAATCAAGAAATTGTAAATACATCAATTCAGAAGTCTAATCTAAGTGGTTTGTCCAGACTTCTGTTTGCAATCCAATTACGTGACTGTGTGAATGAATAAGATATCTTTATAGAAGCCAGAAGAAACACAGTTTGTTGTCTGAGTGTTGATCGCTGCTCAGCAAAGGATAGGAAACCAAGGGAATTGGGCAGAGAGGCAGCTCAGAGCCAGAATGAAAAGCAGGCATGGATGAGTGCCCAGGGGGCCAAATTAAGTGTCAGAGACCATCTACTTCTTTTTCTTCATTTTATTCCAAACCATAGTGAAGGAAATAAATGACCGAAAATGAATAGCTTCCCCTCTGGGAATACTGTGGCAGCAAGGCCCTGTTTGAAGTGTTCCTTTTCATTTAATGTGGAAGATTTGTTGAGATGAGAACACTGTGATAACATGGGCCTAATTATTGCAGTTTTGAAATAAGCCACTGGAGATATTGGGCTCCCTCGTTCTGTGTCAGCCCTCTTTCTCAATCTTTCTCTCTCGCGCATACACATGAGTGTACACATACACAGCCAAGTATGTGATTTCAAGCATATGTCTAGAAACAACGAGCACTGAGCACCAATAGAAGCTGATGCTAGGATTTAGGGAAATGAACAAATAAGTAAAATCTTACACTGAGATGCTCCATGTATTCCAGAATATTCTACGATTTTTATAAACAACAAGTATTATAAACTTAGCTAAAATGAAGTATTCTATAAAATGTCTTACAAATAAACAAGAACAAATACAAACAAAGTCCATATGTTTTATGACTTGTTGATAACTTCATACTCACCTTTTCTCCCCCCCCCTCTGGGAAATCTCTTTCAGTTACCTTGTGCCCCTTCAAACTGCATTACTTTGGAGCTAATCCATGTTGATCTTACAGAAATACAATAATATTGGGGTAGGAAAGTCTGGATGGGCCATCTTGGATAGGAAATAGGAAAATTCCTTTTATGTGTCTGGAATATATATCTATATTTACAATAGAAATGTAACTGTGTGCATTTCTTTCAATGATTTAAAATCTGGCCTTATAATTGCAAAATGTTTAGTGCTCCAAGGATGAAGGATGAGGGGCAAGCAGGAGGAAAACCCTAAGGCCCAGAAGTCAGAGGACCAGCATGATGAGAGAGCACAGCATCCCTGATGTCAAGGAGCAATGCATCGAGTGCCTTAAGCTTGCTGAGCTGATGACCTCAGGCATGCTGCAATAGGATTTCATAACAGGCACCAGTTTCTCCTGGATGCTACATAGTATTTAGACACACTTGAATGCTGTGCTATGTCAGTATATAAAGATCAGGATTAAGTCAAGGACAAAATATTGAATAAAGCAATGAGGATGGACAGAGAAAACAAAAATAGATAACATTGGTATAGAATATAAAAAAAATAGAACCATAGATACCAGAATGGCTGAGCAAAGATTTTCAAGAACGTTTTAGTGGATCCAGGCAACATTACATACAAAATAGGCAATTGGTGAAATAAATAGAATATTAATTTAGAAAGATCAGTGTAATCATTTTTGAGGGTTTGACAATAAGGGAAATATTCAGAAGACTGAGGACTCTTTGGCAGTCATGTGAGGTTCAGGAAAGAGGAGACCAAGTTGGAGAGTTGGAGAATGGTAACAGTAGTTCAAATTCACTGATGTAACGCATGGAAGTGGGTGTGGAAAAAACAAAACCACAAAGGAACAGAGCTTTGCTCTTAGAATTCACTGGATTTGAAGGTTAATTTTAAGGATGGAGTTGTCAACCATGAAGTACATGAACTTTCAGGGGCAAGAGTGAGTTTGAGATTCAGAAGTTTCAGGAGTCACTTCTCAACAAAAGTCTACATAATGATAACCCATTTAGTAGACAGTTTAGAATTGCCTTGAACTTGGAAAGATGGTTCAGATTAAAGATACTGATTTAAGAATTTAAAGAGATAAGTCAACTCATCTGGCTTTAATTACAACTTCAGCAAAATGTCCTCAAAGAGAGACAACAACGCGTATAGAGGTAAGATAACAACAGAAAACAAGAGAAAGAAATCAGAACTATAAAGAAAATCTTGGCACACCACTATTGGTCCAAAACCAAAGGAATTTGATGGTTGACCTGGTGCTCAATGTGAAACCCTGTTTGTATGTGAAATTCTCCAAAAACGAAAAAAAGTGTTAAATGCTTATGAAAAAGGAAGAAAACTGCTTAAAATTCATTGCACAGTATGGTATCCTAATACATTTCAGATAAGGCAGAATATCAGAGTCTAATCACATCAATGCTAGTATCTCAATGTTGTCCTCAGAGTGCAAAATGTTGATTTGTACTTGTGTTATATATTTTTTTCACTCTGTCTTCTGGCACTTTTGATTGTAGAATCTTGTTAGAGTTTTCAATTACAAGTTTTATAATTACAAGACAGGCCAGTGTTAATTTGGCATTGTCATTTCCAGTATTGTAAATTAGTATCATTGTATCCATTTACCGCAATCTAGCTCCTGGTTTTGGTAGCAGCCTCTAATTTTGAGTCCCACTGGAAAAAAAAAATTTAATAAAAAAACACACTAAGATCTCAAGGTCAGTTGTTATCTGGTACTCATTAATGGTCTTCCACACAATAATTAGGAGAGGGGAAAGAAAACAAAAGCAACATGAGAAAGCGCTCATGCTGTGAAATTCTCAGTTGCCTTGATGTTTGCAAGGGCATTTTTGTTGATACATGAGGGAAAAGACATGGGCACTTTATACACTAACTTTATTATTTGTTTCCAGGTCAACCTTGGACACACTGCCCAAGATTTCTGATGCCCAAGCTTTTATTGTTTCTGTTCTTCCTATTCTTTTCTTTCTGGTGCTGGGGATTGAATGTAGAGCCTCATATTGCCGAGTACTTGTTCTATGACTGAGTTAAATCTTGGATTCTCAGGGTTTCTCCATATGATAAATGAGGACAATATGAGAACATTATGAGACAACTTCATAATGATGTGAAGCACATTGCAGATACTACTCAAGTTTTCAAAATCATTATGGCTGAATTATTTAATTCATATAATGTCATAGATCGATATTTTAATATGCATTTCTTCAATAAAATACTCTACTAGATATTCTCTTCATAAAGCAAATATATTTTGTAGAACCTGCAGAATTTATTGTTAGGGGGTCAATAGTCCTACAACTTCTCTGAAGCTGCTTCACCTGCAGCCATTGCTCATTTGCCTCACCAGTGACATCATACGTGAAATCTGCCAAGTAGCTAGGATTATCATAGAGACTGAATGTGGAGAAGACAACAGGGAAATACCTGTCCAAAATTATTTCTATTGATTTTATTTAAAGGGAGGACACCAAAGTAGACACAGCATTCAAATCGTAAAGAAATGTTGAGAGGCCAGTAAAACACAGGCTCAATTTTCATGAAATTTGATATAATAAAAGTTTAAAAATGATTAAATAAAATGCAAGTGATGAAACTGACAGAGAAAGTCATCTAGAAAATATTTGATGATAACTTTAAAGGCAGTGACAAAATGGAGATTATGCTTGTGGTCCCGGGGATAGACTGAACTAAGAACCCTACACAAGTTAGGTAAACACTCTACAACTAAGCAGTATTCTCAGCATCTGACGTAGGGCTTCTGCTTTGGGGTCTCTTAGAACAAACTGTTCTTTTGTTTCTTGAATAAAATCTAGTTCCCATGATTTGAAAATCATGTTTTTTTTCTGGCTAGATTATTTTCTTGGAAACGATTGCAAAAGTTGCTTAAAGAACCGTGATTTGGAGGTTCTTTCTGTCCAAATGGCCATCATCTGTGACTAGGTTGGTAATTGGAGTTTAGTTGCCCTGGAGTCATCTGTGATTTTGGAAAACACCAAGTTGACCAAACAATGGCAGCATCCCTGCTATTAACCACTGATGTTGGAGCCCAGGAACTTTGTGCTTCTCATATGTGTTTCTGAGTCTGGCATATATATATATATATTTTTTTTTTTGATGCTTCATGTGAGATATGAAGTGCAACAGAAACTTGATTAGAAACCAGCCAGGAGGATTCCTGGTAACCTGGAATACGAAAAAAAGAAGTTAGGAGAGTTGTCAGGATTTCAGTATCATCTTCCACTGGGTGATCAAAAACTATTAAGATGCCTCCTGGACCACATAGACTTACTGTCTAAAGGTCCAGATAACCAGTCACTTCTTATATGTAAAAACTGTGGCAGCAGAGCAAAGCATAACAAAGCAAAGGTGTAATGACAAAGGAAGAATTTTATCCTGATTATCAATTCCTGTAAATCTGTCTGTGGAGTTTGTGTGTATATTTCCAACTGTGTATAACAAACATATTGGATGGAAATTTATAGTTCTTAAGTAATTAAAATTAAATGATAAAATCTGTGATGAAATTGACACTGAGAATTTTTTTTAAGAAAGGGATTAACACCTCTAGTGTTTTACACATTATGACCGAATATAGACAATTTCCAAGAAACTTATTCTCTTAATATAAAGAACTCCAGATCCAATGATGGCCAGGAATGATCATGCTGATTTCACTTCGAATTTTATAGTATAGATTTTGACTCTTTCCTGGTAATTGGAATGAAGTAGAGCCTTTGTGAATGAATAAGAGAGAAAGGCAATGTGCAGAGAACCAGACAACAGCCTGTAAGAGATTAATTAAACTCTAGTGCCCAAAGGCCCTGAAAACATACAAGAAAGTAGCATTGTACGAACTCAACAGATTATATATACAAATATATGTATGTATATGTTAACAAATAGTGAGTAAAAGAGGCCATGAATTTGAAGAACACAGAGAGTTTGGAGTGAGGAAAGGGAAGGGAGAAATGCTGTCATTAAATTATAATATCAAGCATAAGAAAGAAATTGTATTAAAATTTATAAAAGACAAAACAAAAGGAAAAGTATCTTGAGAGGAAACATTTAATCTCATTTAGATGATGATGATGAAGATGATGATATGTGTTTGTGTGTGTGTGTGTGTGTGTGTGTGTGTGTGTGTGTGTGTGTGTGTCTGTGTCTGTAGGAAAGTCTAACTGCGTGGGAATAAGGAAATTGTAGAGTGAAGACATTGTGGAAAATAGATTGATGTGGTTTGGTCTGAATCTAGAATGTACTGTAGTGTTTGAGTGTTCGGCCCAAGATTATGGTACCATCTTGCAGGTGATAGAGCATTGCAGGAGCAAGTTGGGCATTAGGAGTTGGCTTTTGAAGCTAATAAGTGCTCCATGTCCCCAGGGTGCTCTGGTTTCTGGTTGGCACCATCCTTGGGAGTCTCTTCCACATGATTCCAATTCCAGTGAGCTTGCCCATGCTTTGTTCTGTTTACAATGGACTAAAAGGTCTTAGAAACTATGAGCTTAAATAAGTCAATCCTTCCTTATTAGACATTTTTTTAAAACAGGGACAACAGAAGTAACTAATGTGGATACGTTGTCCCAAGTCCATATAAATATCATCAAATTTTACTGAAGTAGGATTTTTTTTTAGGTAAACAAGAGGCTGTGTACTTTCTTACACTATGTTATTAAACACTTTGTTGTCAATCTCTGTCCTAGACATTAGAGATCTAATGAGAAAGACCCTCTCTGCTTACTCATATGGGAACACAATTCTGGTAGATAAATAGGAATAATAGAATGTACTAACGTGACACAAAATGCCCAGAAAATTTAATATTTCATGAGTAAGACATTTAGATATCTTACTTTCTGATATTATGTTCTAGAATATAAAAGAGCACAGAATTAATCACTTTGCTTGTCTTGAAGGACAAAGAAATATTTGTGTTTAAACTCATACATACACGTTGAAATAAATATTGGCAAATGTGGAAAACAAATCATTTCTTGGGGAAGTTTCAGGTTAAATTTGCTATAAAACAGAAACCGGAGCACTGTGTAGCTTAAATGTGTTTATGGAATGACACATGCTCTGAGGATCAACCTCTGTAGAAAAGGGATGTTTAGTGGAGGAAGTCTGTGTGGTTAAGTTCTAGCTATGGCCTTAATGTCCAAGAAGATTCTTTGTGGATAGAACAGACATTGGGTATTTTTCTAAGGAGGGCTGAAACAGACAAGGCTACATTCCTTACCGGTTAATCATTGGCCTGTTTTACACCCTATAGAGGGACAATTTTATAGAGCAGGAGTTCCTTTCAGCTATTCCTGAATCAGGGACTGATATTAAATGCTGTCTGAATTCACCACACTTCCAGAAGCCAGACAGCAAGCCTGTATGTATCAAAATTTCCATGAATGAGATGATGTGACAAGAAACTTAAAATTGGCGAATGATATTTGGAGTAGGCACTATGGAATATGGAAATGTATGTGGGATGAATAGTCATTAAAAATTTTAGAGGCAATAGAAGGGGCAGAGAGGGTGACAAACACATTGGGTATGTCTATATTTCCTTTCTGGAAAAGCAGCAGTTAGCTGAAGAGTTCTAAATATAAGGTCCTGAGAAGTGATTCAGACTGGTAGAAGAGAAATTCATCCAGAAAAAGAGGAGATGCCTGCCGTTATGAGACTTTGCTCATATTGTTAGGCTGCAGATGAGAAGTAAGCAGTCATCATCCAGATAAGTTCTTCATAATTACAGTGTGTCCTAAAAGTAGAAAGCTGATCAGATAAAACACATTAGAAGGATGTGATGTGAGAAAGACTCAAGGATCATAGAGAGCATTGAGGATATAGGCAGATGTGAACCGAGGCACACAGAAGACTTGTAGGCGCTGGAAAAGACAAGCAAAAAATTCTATATATAATATCGTGAAAAATTCTGTCAATACTTTAATTTATGAGATTCATGTCACAATTCTTACAAGAGTAAATGTAACATGGTGAATTTGCATTATTTTAATCTAAGAATATGTCACAAGAAAAATGAATTCTGAAATAAAGTTCTAAGTCTGGCCCACGAAGAAAACTCAATTTCTTAAACACTGATTTTGATAGCTACACTTTTTCCTAGTAGGGGTTATTAAATCAGTGTCATGCAACATAGGCTGGCCTCAAATTTGTTATGTTGCTGAGAATGACCATTAAATCTTAATCCACACCTACAAAGTGATGGAATTGCAATATGGGCTACCATGCCTGGTAGGACTTTGATATCATATAAGATAATGTTCTTGTTCTAACTAATTAACCCAGCATATTTATCTGTTTCTGTGACACTTGGGGGAGATTGTACATTTGTATTACATGATATATACTATCATAATACATATATATCATGTAATATGTATCATGTAATGTACATTATATATATATATATATATATATATATATATATATATATATATATACACACATGTCAGAAAATAAATCTATTTAGTAAAATCACACACATTATCAAAATCGAGTGAATAATTGCATATATGATGCTCTTCTCTACTTAGTCAAAGGAGAATAAGACAGATAGAACATCATTGGGACTGCCACTGGGTTCCTGATAGAAGGGTCTCACTTCTCTTCCTAAGGACATAATTGGTTCCAATACTCAGGACAAGGTCAAAATCTTGGGACAGATTAGACATTTCATGAGATTCCAAGTCCTAGAGAAAACTAGACAAACACAGAAACTTGCAGTTCACTAATTCTTTCTTCACAATCCCAAGAAAGATTTTACTCACACCTAAGTACATTGGTAGAATATAGGGTTCCAGCAAAGCAATACTTTGACTAAGAATGGCAAAATTACAATTTGTTACCTACATGCTTACAAAACTGATCTTACAAATCTTACATACTTTCAGCAATAATCTTAATCTGAACATGTAAGGACAGTTAATTAGAATGACAAAAATGATTACTCTCCTAAATAATTTATTAGTTGACACAATTCTCTTCTTGTTTTTAACCTAAGAATTTAAAATAAATCTTGTTGATGTAGATTCAGGGTAAAAAGCAGTTGGTTCTTTTGCCAATTCAATCCCTGGTCCTTAGAGCCTCCTTTCAGGCTCCATACAATCTACTCTTCAAGATGCTAGCTTGAACCAGAAGGCTTCAGCCTTATAAAATAAAGTTTCATCCTCCAAGAACTACTGCTGCCTGACTCACTCTGACCAGTTCTTTCTGAACTCAGAGCTGTATTGAACTCAACTGACTCTTCTGGTTGGCTGATTCAACTCATTGCTGTTCTGGCTCAAACTCTTCTCTAAGCTACTGGTTCAAATTCACCTTCTGAGCCAGCTGTCTATTTCTGACAACTCTTCTGACACTGGCTGATTCTGGCTGACTCTTGCAACTTCTCTGACTAAACTGCTCTGCTAGGCTTCAAAGTTAGCTGACTTTTTCTGCTGAACTGCCTCTGTGTCTCTGCCTCAGGCTGTCTCTGAGCTGAGAGCCTGCTTTTGTATCTTATATCATGTGAGAATTGGGTGTGTCCTCATTCTGAATCATTCTGCTAACTCTTCCTCTGATTAGTTACTTCCAGTCTCTGCTTCCTACTCTGCTTCCATTTGCTTCTGTCTTGGGGATTAGAGGCATGTGCCACCACTGCCTTCTGAATACTGGGATTAAAGGTTTGTACCAACATTCTGTCTACATTCCATCCAGACCACATAGGCTTTTGAATGCTATTCCTTCATATAGACCCCTGGATTATAGACCCTTCCTAGCTTTCACACAGGCCTATTCCTTTACAAAACCTCAAGTTTAACAGAGTTTGTATGTTAACTTCTTATCCTAAGTTGCTGAAATACACCTGAGAAATCTTAAGATGGAAAATATAGTCAATAGAAATCGTATGCTTATAGCAGCTACTGAACAGCAGGAATATAAAATAAAAAAGAATTCTGATCCCCTACCCCTTTTGGGAAATAGATCTAGTTTGATATTTGCAACTATCAGTGATGTAGAAAATACAATATGACAAAGAAGGCCGCATCTGCAATTTTTGCAAAGATACTGCAAGACTCGCAAATACGGGAGTAAAAAAGAAAACAGGAACACTAATGCGTTTTGTTTGTTTTGAAGTTAGGCGTCATTAAAGAAGCAAAGTATGCATTCCCGATGTGTACATGTGCATTCCTGTTTACAATGATTTGTGTTTATTTAATATAAAGGCCTCAAGTGGGTATCGCAAAGCTGACATGCAATAAATGAGAAAATAGAAACAGTTGCTCCAATGTCCTTAATGAAGGAAGTCACGCTGGGTCACTACTCAAGACTGGTGGGGTACAAGATGGGAGTGGCATTTGTATCTTGAGAGTTTACCTACAGCAGGAGTTACTCATACTCTCTCAGCTCTTTCTCTTCTTTTATATTTATCTGCACTGGCTGACTGGCAAGTTCAAGTGTTTACCGATGATTGCAGGAACATTTTTGACATTCTGTATTTACTAAAGTGTTTTGAAATGAGAATGTGCATAAATTATTTGATAGATTTGGTAGATAAGTGATTTCTTTAAGCTTGTGTTTAGCATGATGAAGATGCTGGGTGGTTCCAATGACCAGCTTATTGTGCAATAGACCACTTGGCATTCTTCTGAGTGATAAGTCTATGTTCTGGGTTTATGTCCAGGACTAATCAAACATACTCTTCTTTTAAGTGCTAATTTTTCAAAAAGTGACCTTTTCTTGGCTTATGGAACAGCCCACTTTAGTCTTTTAAATTGGTGGGGAGATTCCTTGACCTTCCTACCTTTAGATATAAGTTGGCGTTCTACATTTCTCAAGCTAAAGCCATTCCCACATCAGAGCAATTAACTGAATAATTGCCCTAATGTGATTTTAACTTTACTCTCCATCTTAATTGGATGATTGCTCCACTGTGAACATACTCCTATATGGTCTTAAGAAGAATTTAGCCTTTCACTTCCACAGCTAAAGTCTACTATGCCTCCCACTCTTAAATGTTCCCTTATTAGATGTGACAAGTGCTAGAAGTAAGGTATTTAAAACAAACATCAACTTATTGGAAATAAACATACAGTAAGTGACAATGTGCTGAGAAAGTTTTGAGTAAAAATCGCATTTCTGAAACAGAGTCTCAATATGTAGTCCTTGACGCTCTTGAACTCAGGGATCCACCTGCCTTCCCCTCTCAATTGCTGAGAGTAAAGATGTGTGCCACCATGCCATAATTTTTTTTTTAAGTTTTCTAGAATCTCTTTGTCCTAGTCACAGTTCTATTGCTGTAATGAGACACCACAACCAAGGCATTTCAGAGGGCTTGCTTTCAGGAACAGTGTTTTCTAGCCTTTGGGGTATCTGCCTTCAAACTCTCTTCTCATTTGTTTAAATGAGACAGGAGAGAGCAGATTTCTGGGTGACTCCCTTTATCTCTCTTCCCTATTCCCACTCTCCCCGATCATAATCAACGTAATTAATGTAACACCTTTCCACATTCATTTGGTTTTCTGATATCATCTCTTATGCCTCAAGGAAAGCTTACCCACACTGATACATTTTAGTTTTGGGCGTTTCCTAGGTAAAATCGGAGGTAAATACTAAACTAAAGGGTCAGGCAAGGATCCACATTTGGTCAAAAACACTCAGCATTTGCCTTTCAGGGTCCAGCTTCCATTATCAGTATAATTAGATGTTTTAAGCATTTCTATACATAGTTAATCACTGGTAGATTACTACTATTAAGAGAAATTGGTTAATTTATTCGTGGCAAACACCTCACATTCCCCAAATCTTCTTTTAGGCCCAAAACTGTGTACTTACAATTGTCTATTTATTCAAAACATAAGAAATGGAACATTTGGAGCATCAATTTTCAAATTTTATTTCATCGTACACTCATATGATAAATTCAATTTAAATCAAAGAGATTATATTTAAGCTCAATATTACACAATCCTGTGAGTTAATCTTGATTTTCACTTAATTCATTTCAGAACTATCTGGAAGATTAGTAAAACATACTTCTGGGATTTTCTGGGATGGCATTTTAGGAACAAATGACATGTTTTATGGCGACTTGACCGGGGCTGGCCTGCCCAGAATCTGGATGGTACTGCCTGCTGGCGGAGGGACCAAGGTAGAACAATGGCGACAGAGGACTGCCAACGCACGCATGCTGGTTGTCTCTGCTGCCATTTTACCAGGAGGTAGCTTCGCCCCCCGACTATTTTCATTATTCTTTACCTCAGGATAGGACTAAAAGCAGTGGATTCATCAGCCACAGAGGGAAGGAAGTCTTTGAAACAGAAAGCCAAAAGAAATTGTTCCTCCTTTGAAATCATTTCTTACAGGTATTTGACAAACCTCAAGCAACCATGAGTGGAGGCTTTCAACACATGGAATTCATTAATATGTAAATTAAAAGTGTTTTTATGCACCACTACAAGTACATTGAATTTAAAAAAAATTTAATGTCCAAATTTTCTAGATATATACGCCATGCTCTTCATAGAAATTTCAGGAACTTATAAAATGGAGGACAGGGACATTTTCTTTGAGGCAATGCCTCTGAGCAGGAGCCCAAAGTCAGGAGTCAGGGGTCAGAGTAGAGGATTTGGTGATGGCATCAGGACTAATAAATCTCAGAAATTCTTGATCAATGGGGATTGGAAATGAATGACAAGGCATTGGTTATGTGTGTATTCATAAGATACTGGGTTTATACTGTGCCCTCAAGTATTGCTGACATTTAATTGCCATTATATTAATAACACTAGTAAAAGAGAGAGAGGTAAGAGGTTATTAAGCAGTAGGAAAATGTCCTTATGAATATATTAGTCTTATTATATGCATGCGTATCCATTGACAATCATTACAGAATTGGGCTCCTACTGGAACTACCTGTCATCTATCTGTCTATCTATCCATCTATATATCTGTCATCTACATCTATATCGACCATCTATCTTTCTATCTACACACACACACACACACACACATAATATTGTGACAAAATGGTACTTCTACAGCTATAGTGCCAGAGCAGATACAGTTTGAAATATTTTCCCTCACAAGTGGCATTCCCATGCTGAGCAGTATTTATGTGGACCACCTGTGTGTGAGTCAAGGACTTGCACCATAGTCAATAACTTTAAATCGCAATTTGCAGTTTCTGGAAATTTCATTCTTCCCAAATTCCCCATCATGAATATTCAGTGACAAAATAAAAAAATAAATGCTCCGAGATGTTTAAGGGAATCAAACTAAGTTATTTAATATTCTGTCTTGCCACATATGCTATTGAACACAACTACCCAGAGTAGTTAGTGGGATCACATAATGATTTACCAGTTTTTAAAATGTATTTATTTTTACTTTTTAACTTTTCAGGAAATAGCCTATCTAGTGACTAAGTTTTCATTATTTTACTAATTGATAGAAGGTTTACAAGTAATGTGGCTATTTTTTCATCAATTACCTTTCAATTTGTGGTCAGTATAATAACATCAAAGTCAGCATCAACTGTGTGCTTCTCAGCTAGGATTCCTCATGACTACAGTACCCTTTACATGAGAGTCAGCAAGCATGTAAATACATAAATTAACTGAGTGCTGCTAGTGAGATATTCTCAGTGTTGCCTTATTCTGTAGCATTTTCATTTAAACTAGACAAACACGTGGCGGGTGAGGTAGTTATTTTACAGCATTTTATATGCAATGACTTTAAAACATTGAAAATAAAAGGTAATTGGCAGCATTTAGTATGCAGTAGCCCCATTATTTCTTGGGAAGCGGCATCTAGAAACACACACTAATGGTGAGAAAAGTGGAGAGCCTGGAGGTGCCTTAGGGACCCCTCCTGAAGAATTTAGATGTGCCATGATATCTACTCAGTTGTATATAAGCAACCCTACAAACACAGCCTGAAAATGCTCCCATTTGTCTACAGAGAAATCATCTCTGAGCTTTCCTATTTTGAACACCTGACCCTGGTATTTAATATGGTAGTAGCAGCTTTGTAAGTCTTTAATTCCAGGTATAGGGAGCTGCAATTTATTAACACTGTGAACCTGTTGGACAGAGATTTCTGGTACTTAGCCCATGAGAAAAGGTAAGAAACTGTAATTTGCAAATACTAAGAAAATGACCACAGTATCAAATCCACAGAGCAAAGGATCCAAGGGCAGGTGTCAAGTTTTATTCTTAACTATAGTGAGGTGGTGGCAGTGGTATTAGATCTCACAAGGAGGCACTTTTTCATTCTACTGCATAGAGATCAGTAGAAGTAAAATCAGCATCTACTGAATATAGACATAGGAAATATTTTTGGACACCAGCCCTTAGTTATCATAAAATATTATTACCATTTATGTAAAGTAACAAAAATGCATTAATAGAACTCTTATTCAAATTTGTGTCCCCTGAAACTAGCATAGCAAGTAGTACATAATAAATACTTCATAGTTCTTTTATTTTTAAACTACTGACTCTAGATTGAGGTTCTTTAATGCATATATTAATTTTTTGTATTCACTGTTTCATTCATAAAGGGTTTTCAAGATTATCCTGAGCTTCTGTTTGGCAATTAGCTTAGTATATTATTGGGCAGGAAAATACCAGATGCCAAGGACAGAGAAAGGGCATTTAATTCTCATAGGCATTGTACAACTTGTTATATATATTCTCCCCCCCCCTCCCCAGAGGAAAAAAAAAAGTAATCCCCATTGAGATCTTTACCAAACAGATATTAACCTCAACTTAAGATATTTCTCAGGAGTCACCTGACTTCCTTCAATTTGTTACAGTTTTTGTAGCCTCTGGAAATAGAAGGGTAAGTACCCCCCTGAGAACTATTTACTTTGAAAATTTAAAGATCATCTTGAGCTTACAGATAATTAGCAGTTCTTTCTTTGGCCAAACACCAACTTGAAGGTTGCTTTTAAAGAAACAGCCAGTTAACTGTACTGGAAAATGTAGCAGATAGCTACTGTGTGTGCTCAGCAAAGGAGACAAGAAGACACTTTCATAGATGCAAACCCAGCCAGATCTCAGCAGAGAGAACTACCTGTCATGGCAAGTGCCATACTGGGCAGTGGAAACTGGAGCCTCTGATCACAGGTGTTTTTATTGATACAGAAGCTACTCAAGTGTTACACTGATACAAAAACTCCACCCTCTCATCCAAAGGCCTATTTGCATAATGAAGGAAACCTGTAGTCTACTCTCACTGCACAATTCTTTAGCAGCCGAACTATGTCACCTTTATAGTGGAGGAATTCAAGGCCTAAGTCTCCTTGTTGCAGGAAACTGTTAGAGAGGGACTACAAGAATTCCTCCCCAGCAACTTTGCTTTTGCCAGAGAGCAGTGACCAGGTGGAGATCATAAGCAAACATCCTTTACACCAAGCCAACACCTGCAGATAACACAAAGGCTTAGGCAGTCCTTCCCCCAACAACATACAAAACAATTATTTTAAACATAAATAGAAATAAACTTCTCCAAGAGGAAAATTTGCTGAAGTTCCATGTGACCACATGTCTGGTTTAATAAAATCTGAGAATTATGATACTAATAAATTTGAGCTATTATTTGTGCTAATCCAATTCTAATGTGTCTTTAATAGCTGCCTATTTATTTAGATCAATGTACTTTTGAGCTCTGGGTTCACCTACAACCATTCTCAAGGATTATAGGATCAGTGAAAGTTTGTAAATGTCCTTTTGGAGTCTTATTCTGCTTGTATTTTAATGGCACCACAAATCCTTTCTCTGCTTTGATGCTAGCTGTCTTAGTGAAGTTAGGGTTTCATTTTACTTACGTCCAATAATTTGCACAGTGCTTGGTAACTCTTAGTGTCAAGCATCTTAGGCAGTTTTATTATCTTCATAATTGAACTGTGATTTTATATTTAGAATACAGTGATGTCAGAGTCCTCAGGAAACTGAGCAATGTAATAAATGAAGAATGTGGTCACATTGTTAGGGTCCATGCAGTGTCTATACTGCTGGAGTCCATGCAGTGTATACACTATTGGGAGTCCATGCAGTGTATAGTACTTTCTTCTTTATTTCTCTCCTTGGCTGAATAACACACATCTTGGTTGATAGTTGATTCCCTCTTTTAGAAATCAGTCAGAAATAATTCTCTGCCTACTCTGCACAACTGTACCATGGTGTGTAAAATAAAAAGTAGTGTGTGATTAAAAATAAGCCCCTTTAAGGCCACGCCTCAAGGTCTGAGATGTCCCAGAGTGCTTAAGTTCCTATGTTCTTGGTGGTTATTATTTTCTAATAACTATTTTTTCTTTTTAAAATAAGGAATTTACTAGGCTAAATTAAGATTAGAGGAGATCCTCTACACATCTCCCATACTAGCAGATTTACTTGCAAGGAGGTTAAGGTTTTGAGGCATTTAAGCTTGATTGAAATAGCTCAGAGTCTATTCTGTAGAGGAGAATCCGCCAGGGGAATCGGGTGGCTCTCCAGGTCTGTCTCTGCTTCCTTCTACAGGTCCTGATTTAAGTGGCCCTGCAGGCAGCGCAGACACAGGCAACATTAGAAGATCCAGAGAGGATTCAAACATGCAGGCAGGGTCAGGTTGCTCTCTGTTTATTCTCATTAAAATCAATTCTGGTTTGATAAAGTTTTGGGTGAAAAGTAAATATCTGCAAAATTACTAATGTCAGGATTGGAGAGATAAACAAACACAAGGCACTGGTTTTCTTAAAAAAGAATTCTCTGGGTGGCAGATGTGAACTGCGTCCTTAACAGCCGGACCGTGAGAGTGCTCTCACACTGCCCAGCACTAGGACTTCTGCGAGCAGCTAGACAGACCCTTTTGTAGAGTGGACTTGGTCCCAGACAAGTTCCTAGGTTTCAGATTTCTTTCTCGAGTGAAATAGAATGTAAGAGTTGTCTTCAGTTCCATGCTCTAACTCCTGCTTTGTGATTATCACTCAGAAACATGGTTTGCAAGAACCAATAGTTCAGCAAATAAAATATATCAACCCCTGAAACCGGAAAAGGAAACTTTCTAGGAGCCCATTCAGGTTCTCGCATTGTTTTTGTTAAATATTTAAAATTTTACTTTTTATGACCTCTGCAATTTTGAGGAGTTTGTTTTGGGGGTGTTGTAGAATATTCTTCATTGAGGTTTTTCTTGGGGGGGGCAATTTATTTTCTGTATGGAATTAACATAATCTCCAAACAAAATACAAAATACGGTGAGCTGCATTCCCTCAACTAAGGCATCACGAGCTGTGCAAATCTTAATGATTCCTTTCTTTTTTTGGTTCAACATAACTATATAACACTGTACTATAGATAAGCTAATAATGATTCGTTTAAACAGTAGCGTCAATAGCATTTGGGATGGGTGTTATTAACTATAATTTAGTTGAAACCGAAAGGCCCAGGAATACTTAACAGTTTCTGTTTAATCTACAGTCGTCTATTTTATAAAATATTTCGCTGATAAATGCTTTACCTTACTTTTAGTAGTCTGTTTAAAGAAAACCACTTCAATGTACTCATATTCGAATATTATATTTCAGCTCTGTGTTAGACATGAGCTTTTCTCACTTCTGAGTGCTCTCACCGTGCATCAGGGGCCTGCCCTCTGCTACTGTTACCTGGTCCTCCTGAGCTAGACAGAGCTGTACAATTGCACTTGAGTCTTGCTCAACAAGAGAGTCACTTCTGCAGGGATGCTGCTTCAGTGCTCCTTCCAAGCCTATATTTGCTTTAAAATGGTTCCCTAGTCCAAAGGAATCAAATATAGAAAGATTTATTTATTCACCATGAAAGAGCACGCAGGGGAATGCAAAAACATTGAGTATTATTTTATGCACATTGCAAGCACATGCACCTATCGGTGATTGTGATCTTTATCCCATTGCAAAGTTACACCATTCACTATTACTTTATTCCTAGAAAGCAGCCTCACACCACTTACAATTCCCTTTACCTCAGAGAGTAGTTGTTCCTGTATCTACCATCATAGATTTCTTGTATTTATTAATGCAATTCATATAAATAGAAGCATGAATGATACCATTTTGTGTCCTTCAGTTCAGCACAACGCATGTGATGCTCACCTATTGGCTACACACGACAGTACTTTGTTTCTGTATAGGGCTGGAGAGTATTCCATTCCAAGGTTTTGCAATCCAACTGTTGAGAAATTCTTTACAATGTTGTTGGATATATGCATACATACATAAACATGTATATATGCAGTCATATAAACAACACAAGGAAAACTGTGGAATAAAACAGATATGTTAGCATTAGAATTTTCTAAAAATTTTCCCAGAATGGTGAAGCATCTTTCCTCCAGTCAGTACAATATCAGAACCTATCTTGACCTACATCGTTGCTGACTTTGGTGGGACATCATGTCTTTTTTGTGAATTTTGATCTCATTTGTTCAGCTTTGACTTAATTTTTATTTATCTGATGAGCAAGAATGCATGATTTTCTATGTATATATTCATAATTTATGTGATGCAACTGCTCAGGTAAATTTTTTTTTGTTTTAATTGGGTTGATTTCTTTTTTAAAGGTTTACTTATTTTTATTTTATGTGTATGAATATCTTGACTGCATGCAGCCCACACAGAGGCCAGAAGAGGACATTGGATCCCACGGAGAAGAGTTGTAAATGATTCCAAGCTCCCACGTAGGTGCTGGGAACCAAAACTGGGTCTTCTGCATGAGCAGCATGTTCTCCAAACCACTGAGCCCTGTCTCCAATCTCTTGTTTGTCTTTTATATTGTTGAGCATAGTCAATTTCTTATATCTTGTGAATAAAAGTTCTTTTTCAGGTACAACAACTGGGGCTCACTTATTCATTTTTTTTAAAGCAGTAGATTTTGACAAACAGGAATTTTAAAACTTGATTGTGTCAAATTTATTAACTATTTCTTTTACGGTTAGCCTTTCCCACATTCTATATAAAAATGTTTATTTCACACAGTCTAAAAGATATTCTTCTATCTTTTTTGACATACACTTTAGGGAACTGGATCTTACATTTAGTCTTAATGTTTTCCTAAAACTGACACTTGTGATTAAACGTGTCTTATGAAGTTTGGTATAAATGGACTCATAAAGGAAACAATGTTTTAGGTTGCTCTTGATTTGCTCAGCCTGACATTTTTCAGTTTTGTCCCATATGGTCTGCACCGGCGACTGACTTCTTTACATTGCTAAACAATAAAGCATTGTTTGCTCTTCCTGTGCCAGTATCTATTAATTACTGCTGCTCATCTGAACGGGCTGCAGATTTTGCCTGTTGTGTATTTGCCAGTGATGTTTATGTACAAGGTTCCATCTTGTACTGCATTCTCAGTTACTTTTCCCTGTTTTTGGATTGTTGGTTGCTTGTTTTTTAGATGCTACTACTGCATATAGTCTGGACATGAATATTTTGTTACAGACAGACAGGTTATAAATGTTTTATCAGGGATACAATATTGAAAACCACATGAAATCAATACAATGTGATCTTATATGATGTGATCTTATGTGATTTTTCATTATTAAAATACATTACTGAGACGTAAGTGTTTACCAATTACGTTGGATTCTAATACCCATCCATCTGATTGAAATGATAAGAACACTAGCCAAAGTCTTTTATTCATCAAATCACCTTAAGGTGAAGAGTTCTCCTGGTGAACTTTGGGAAAGCAAGCATTTCCTTGCCATCCATGTAAGATCTTCCTTCGTTCCCTATTTCATATACTTTTGTTCTCTGTACCTGTGGTTCTCAACCATTTAAACTAAGTACAGAAGGTCTGCCTATATAAAGCAGACTTAAACAGCCATGCACCTCAGAAAAGCCTGAGAATCACAGCATGGTGTGGGCTCTTTGGACAACCCAAGTTGGTTAAATTTTCTATAATGCAACATGTTGCCTGAAGCAGAAGAATAATGTAGTGTGCATTTTAGTTCCAAAATGAATCTTGTTATCTATAGTACTTGATCAATGATTATGTTGATAAAATTGTGATGGTATTTTGTATATATGTTTATACAAATATATCTATCTTTTAATTTAAGTGCAATAACTGTATCTTGAAGAATGAAAAATCCCTCAAAAAGATAAGCTTCTTCACCATAGTCTAAAATACTTTACTCGGTAAAACATGAATTGGATATAATTTGTTTCAGTTATCACAAAAAACACACATCTAACTACACACACATGCCTGTCACTCAATAGACAGGTACTGCTCATTGATATTCAGGTATAAAACTTTTGAGTTTTTTTTTAACTTCACATTTCTATGTTATTTTTACATCCTGGATTGCAAAATTATCAATGAAAAAATTAATTTGACTAAAATCAATATATGCTTCACAAACTAATCTGTCTTATTATAATGTTTTATTGTTATATAGGTAAGTTACTATTACCCAGTTTTGTTCTGGTAGTAACTACTATCTTTGTCGTGTTTCTGTCCCATTCAGGTATAGGTTGATTTACTTTTTTTTAGCTAAACCAACACTCCCTAGTAGGAAATGTAAAAATGAAAAAAGTGTTTTCTCATGATATCAACCTTATTCAAGACTAATATTTAATTTTTATCAAGAATATTTCATGTATGCTTTCCAGATATTTATGAAACAACAATATTGATTTTTATAGTTAGAATTGCCATGTGTTAAAATGATGGCATCCCCCAAACCACTTGTCTAAGACATCATTCCGCAGGGTCCCTTCTACTACAGAGAATACAAGTGAGAATGTAGCTCTTCAGTGTCAGACTTCCTGTCTGTGAGGCATTCCCATGCAGATAATTACCTGGCTACAAATATTTACTGTCCTGTATCAGACAACAGCAAACAGAGAATTGATTTAGCAATTCTATAAATTACTTTCATTTCTCTTTGTCAAAATGATATTAAATTATTACTATGTTTCTATTATATCACACAAAAAGATGTTTTTATATGCTTTTCACATGGCTCAAACTCAGAAGTTGAGTCCTTCGAGATTTACAGTAAATACTTTCATTGTATAAGATTATGTCTGAGAAATCCACAGATTTAATGAAACTCATGGGATTTATTCTGGTGGTCTAAAAGAGACACTAGTCTTTCAAATAATAACTTACAGTATTTTCTGAACCTTAGAATGAGTTGATCAATTATTGTAGCAATTGTACAAATTATTGTAGCAGTAATAATAATTTGCCAATTATTGTATTGTAGCAAAAATAATTGCTACGATTCCTACTTTATCATGAAGAGCCCTTTGATTAACAATAGACACCGTATATAGCAATTTGTTACACTGTTACCTTCACCTATTTCCCTGACTGAATATTTAAAATTATCCTACTAGACAGATGTTTTCGCTCTTTTCAAGGAACATGGCTTCCTTAGCTTTATTGAAAGAAGAAAACGAATTCCTATCCACTCACTTCAGAATATTAGATACTACATAACTTCCATGCTAACGTTCATCTCAAAGCCTGTCCATCATTGTAATCTGATAATAACATCTAATGTCAGCATCAGTATCTTATACAACACAATTATTTTTTTCAAGTGCAGAAAATTGAGTTCTTAGAATAAAGAAAATTCAGCTAAAGCCCTGCATGGATGTGGCCAACACTTTGCACTGAAGAAAGTTTAACATTTTATTGATCTGATCTAAGTTATTAAAATACCTTTATGACAGTTAATTCTAAAAGTTTAGTTTTAATTGCACTAAGTATAAATTAGATTTGAAAAGACCTTTAATGCCCGAGGTCTTTCACTAGCTAGTTTCTTTAATGACAAAATATAATAAAAACTACTCAACTGAGCATGACTTTTGAATGACTTTGCATTTTGATTTGCTGAAGGTCTCTCATAGCTATATATATTGGGTTATGATTCCAGTCTCTGTCCTCAAACACCTGCCTGGTTAAAAAGTAAAGAAAGAATTTTTTCTTTTCTGCTTTTCTTTTTTTCAAGACAAGGTTTCTCTGTTGTAACTCAGGCTGTCCTCAAACTCACAGAGTTCCACCTGCCTCTGCCTCCTGAGCGCTGGGATTAAAGGTGTGCGCCACCACTGCCTAGCTAAAATAAGAAAATTTTGTTTTTAGGAAAGTTGCTTTCTTTCCAGTTCTTATTTTAGCTGTAACATATTTTTTGATAAAAGTGGGATTATAAAATGTTCACTAAGTAAAATTATTAAATTAAATGCAGAAGACATGAAGGATGATAATAAATATCAGAAGAGACGGAAAGGGAAGAAAGATGGGAATAATGGCATGTGTCTTTAATATCAACACTCAAGAGGCAGAGGAAGGCAGATCTGTGAGTTCAAGGCCAGCCTAGTCTACAGAGTGTTCCAGGACAGCCAGAGTTACAACAGAGAAACCCTGTATTGAAAAACACTGAGACTGGTGCCTACACACCTTGGTAAGTGTATTAGCCAACACTAGAAATCTGTAAATATTTTTTTTTTGTTAATGCTGAGAGATAATGGTCATGAGCTATATAATTTACAAGATCAAAAAGAGGGGGGGAAAAGCAGAATTCCATTCAGAGGAACAAATATTCTTGATTCTAAAATTATAAAGCACTTCTCCACCAAAGCTTTCATAACTAATATACTGTAATACACAACTCGACCCTCCAGACCTTTACTTATATTTGGTTTTGCCTTTGAGAGAGGTCTCATTATACACCCCATGATAGTTTGTAATCTGTAATTTGTCACAGACTGGCCCAGAACTCACTGTCTTCCTGTTTCTGCCTCCAGAATGTTGGAATTTTACGTCTGTACCATCATATCTGACTTAACTTCAGAACATATTTAAAAAAAAAAAACAAACGAATCCAGTTATAAAATTTTCTTTGACTCTCAATGTGATTCCACGTTATTAGATGAAAGCATGACCATCAACCACACAGTGTACCCAGGCAGCATTTGCCTGTCACGTGTCTGCGGTACGTGCTGCCAAATGTGTTTGTGCATGATGATGATGCTTGCCAAGCTACGACCAATCAAACAGTGATGAAGGGGAAGTTCTGAGGGTTGTTTCTTTACCCCAGTGATGTCAGTTAGAGGACAGCAAAACGGATGTGTGATGTATCTCTCAGAAATAGAATTTCTTTTAGCTTAGGTTTAGCAGTATTAACTTCAAGTGACGATCTCTCTGAGGTTTACATTCTATTCTTATCACTCTGAAAGTAGCGTTTACCTTTAAGTGTGTTTGCTAATTATTCACATCATTGCTACATGATGTGTTCGTCAACATACCCTCCACACTGTGTGGCAGAATCTGTATCCAGCGTGGTGAGTGATACATCCTTTTCAAAACACTGGTAATTCTCACAGTAGAATGAATTCAGATTTTTTTCTGATTATCAGGCATTATCTAATTACATTCGGATTATGATACACGGATATTTTATAAAGACAACTCGTGAAGATTCACAGAGGGACAAGAGCCCTCTGATTAGTGAGCTGGACCTCAATTTGAGCAAATAAATATTCTTGATTTTAGCATGCTGGTTCACTTTTAATTATTTTCATATTCTCTCTCTCTCTTTCTCTCTTTCTCTCTCTTTTTCTGTGTGTTACATGTAATGGGCAGCTTAGTGTGTAGGGGTCAGAGGGCAATTTGAGGGAGTCAGTGCTCACGTATCGTGAGGGTTTCAGGAATGAGAGAATCGAGCTAGGTCCGCAGGCATAATGTATCTACTCTGTGACACTTATGAGCCTCTTTGAAGAGAGGAGTCTTCTGTTTAATCAATTTTGTATCCATCATTAAGAAATTAATTAATACAAATAAGTCGTCGGTCACTCTTTGTTCCAACAACTAGTGTGCACAATTAATTTCTCATAGGTGTGTAGCATCTAAGAGGAGGTTAAACTCGTTGCCCCCTCAGTTCCCGACTCACACAGAGAAGCTATTACCCTGTGCTCTCTTTGACTCTCCTCATACTTCCCTGTTTGGGAAAGCATAACAAACAGCTTCATCAGCGGCACAGAGATCACAGCCTTTGCTCCGCTCTCCGCACCCTCGCTGCGTTCGCAATGCCTGATTTCCCGGAATCTGTGTGTGCTTCTAGGTGTGACAATTTCCTTCTGACGACTCAAATCTTAAGTCTCCGTTTCCCCGCCTCTTCCTCTTCCTTCCTCTCCTCTCCTTCCTGCTCCAGCTCTCCTTCTTTCCTCCATCCTCTGTATCTTTTTCTTCTCTTAGGTTTGAAATTCGCGCGTGGCACATTTCGTACACTGGGGACTTGAAACCCACACGCTAGAATTCTGCTACTTGACTACTTGCTCTGGGGTCTGTGACTAGGGTTTCTCAGATCAGGATTGTCCTGGGTGGAAAGGAAATGCTGCACGTGTTTTATTTACTTATCTTGTTGCTAAAACACAATACCGGATAAAAAGAACTCAAGAAAAAGTGTTTGATTTTTTTTTTTTTTTGTCTTTCCGCCTCACTGTTGGAGGGTACAGCCTACCATGGCAGAGAAGTCATGACAAGAGCGTGACACACTACATTCTGTCCATAGTCAGAAAGCACAGAGAGAAGAAAGTGGGTACTCAGTGCCCTGTCTCCCTTTCCTTCAGTCTGAGGCTAGAATGATGCCACTCACATTTAAGGTCCGTCTCCTCGATTCAGTTAACTGTCTAGTAAATTATTCACAGACATTTCCGGAGGATTACTTGCGTGGTGATTTGAAATCCATCAAGTTGACAATCAAGCTTACCTATGACAATCCTTCGGAACAAGGCATGATAAGGTGAGATAGCCTAATTTCACCCAGTTTCATACAACTCAATATTTGGAACACAATTAACACTAAAGGAAGCCTATACGGTAACTAGCTTCAGCAAACCACAGTGGGAGACATCAAATTATTTGTTATGCATTTTGAGATTCTTGGACCCAGTCCCTTTCTTTTTGTCATAGCTTGTTTATATGGGTGGCTGACATGGGTTCACACAGTCTTTGAGTTTGAAGCCCACTTATGCATACACTCCCTTTTCTTTCCTTTTGTTGGGTCAACCTCCTTCTAATGATGTTAAGGACTCTCGTGTATTCTACATCAAGATATCTGTGAGTTTTGAAACTTGTCAGTCATGCAATTATGGAAGCATCCCCTTCTCTACTATTGTCTATGTGTCTGCTGCTCTGCTTGCTTCTTGCTAAGGCATTCACTCTTCTTGTGGCCACTCAAAGACTCTTCAGCATCTTCTTGAAGATCAGAGAAGATCTCAGGCAATTTTATAGACAGTGCAGGAGAGGCAGCCTGAACAACTCTTGCATGGGGTCTAACTCTGCAGAGGCAGATTGACAACAGAGTTGTTTCTACCTTAGTGCCCCAGAAGCCAAGCTTTGAATAACTTTTACTAAGAAATAGACACACAACATACTCTGTTTGCAGATACTTATGGAGTGTTCTTCCTCTACAAAGGAACCAAAGTGTTTTATTTAATCTATAAATTGTCTTGGAGTAACACACACATCACCATCTTCCTACTTTGCTGAAGATAATTTGCCTCTCTTACCTTTCCCAACAGTAGATTCTGAGTACATGTTCCCACAATGCTTTCTTATCTGTCATGTACAACAGATGTTTTGTCCTGATTTCTGCAAACCTTTTAACTCTTTTGATATATTTTTATTTATTGGGATCAAATATAGGTATCTTATCTTGGTATATATTGATAGGCAAACCAAGGAAAAAGGACATGTTCTCACAGCAGGTTCCAAAGATCAAAAATAATTTTTTAACAACTACTCATTTTTTGACATAATATTTTGGTTTTCATTACTTACATATTTTCAGTATTAAATTAAAGTACTCTTGACAAACTGACTTGAATTTTTTGGCTTAGGTGTGACAGGGAACATTGTTTTGATTTTCCTCTATTTATATTGAAATAAGCAGAGCAACCTGATTAGACACTCTAAATTTCATTCACCCAACACAGCTTACAACATGTTCTTAGAAACATAAAAAGTTACTTCTTAGAAAAATCATTCACAAGTGAAACAAAACCTTCAGAAATGTGCTTGTTTTTGTAGCTTTATAGTAAGATCTAGTCTGCTGAAGGACAGCTGTAGTGACTAATGTTCATGATTATCTATTATGTGTTTAATGAATGACTAGGAGAACTTTGGAGACTCCAAGCACCAAGTAATGGTAAGGAAATAAAAATGTTAATTACTCTGGTTACATTTTATATATACTATACACATACACATTATTTTATATAATGTGATGACAATCATACTCTTAACTTACAAATATATTCAATAATATGCAAACTAAAATGTAAAGAGGAATATCTAAGGATATAGAAATACTGGCTACCTTGATTTGATAATTACACATCATTTATGAGTATCACACTGTATACACTGAACAAATAAATTATTTAATAAGAAATAAAGAAAAAAACATTGGTTAGCTAAGGTTTTAGTGTTCACTTAAAAGATTAGGGATGGAGTACATGTTTAAAGCTAAGTTAACTGAAAACAACATTTCTGAACTTTAAAGGATCTGTTTGTTGCCATCAGTTGCAGAGTAAAATGCAGAAGAAAACATTGTCTAAGTGTGGATTATAAAAGAAAAGCCATATTCACTATTTTTAAAAACAATAGTGGCACCATTGATTTTTGTTCCTCAGAGAGAGTGACTGAAATATTTGAAAAATATGTCAAAAGTAATCCCAGAGTTCATAAGTATTTTTTCTAGGTATTTACTACTATTTTCTTGCCTTATATTTCAGTCAATCCAGTCTGATAAATGATCATTCACCAACGTTGTTACTTTCTGTAGATGTTTTCATCTGATTCAATTTCGTCAACCTACCCAACTTTTCAAAACTGTTTTATTTCCTGTCAGATCTTTCGTCATCTTAGATCTTGAGTAAAGTAGGGTGTCAAGATATCAAATCATCTCTTGAACCATTTTTCATTTGTATTCTCTGGTGGTTGCCGGTGAGAAAAGGGATTGGTTTTAGCTGGGTGAGGGTTTTCTGCTTTGAAAATGAGAATTCGGGTGCAGATAATATACTCATTTCTTTTTCCTTTGAAATATCAGCATTTGAAACACTGGACACTGCAGTGGAAAATAAAATGCCCAAAATATATTATACAGGACTGATCTGTTTAGTAAGTTAAAACCTGCTAAACTTCTGGTCTCAACAAGGAAACTCTGCTAACACTGCCTACCATTGCTTCTGTCTGCATGTTAAGCTCTGTCTGCACTTTAGACATACCAACTGAATCTATGTGCCATGTTAGCTTAAGCACAGAGGCAGAAGCAGCGTCTAGGAACCTCAGAATCTTCTTTACACCTCTTCTCATTCTTTGCCCTAGGACAAACAGTGTTCATGTGCTTAATAGACTCAGACTAAATGCTTGTGTACACTTAGCTTTAAAGAGGATTTCTTCTGACTTATGTTACCTAACTGAGGGTATTACCAATATTTTACATAAATACACATATCCACATACAAAATTTAAATAATTTAGAACAAAAAGTCAACTCATTCTTAAATAGATACACTATCAACTTAGTTGATGAAAGAGTTGAGATTAAAAAACAAAAAAACCTAAATTGAATTTTCTATTCTGTCATTTAGACGATGTAACTGTTGTTTTCCATTTCCTCGTACATTGTCTTCTAATTAAACCATCTTTGATTGGTTGTATTTAAATACATTTAAATATTTATACAAGCAAAAAATATTGTTAGTACTTCTATGTAATCATGAATAATTAATGCATTCCAGTTGCCACTTCTGCTGTTGGCTTTAAATGTATGTTTCATCCTACGGAAGTCACGCTGTTAGCGTAGTATGGCGATTAGTAGACACAAAGAAAAGTTTAGGCATGCCTCACGGCACAGTTTAGAGCAAATGTAAAATATTTTAAATGTTTAGTCAAAACAGGATAATGAAAAACACACAGGAAACTTTAAATTCCCCTATAAAAGTTCAGTGCAATGTGTTTGTGTTCTTTAATTTTATCAAATGATTGTGCAATTCCTTATTTCCCAATCTTTGATTTTAACAAAATAACTATTATTAACTAATGATGCATAATCACTCTTTTTATAATAAGCATCGAAAGTAAGAGCGATGACAATGTAGTGAAATAGTCAACAGGTATATAAAGATAAGTCATTGAAAACTTCATATCAAAAGTACAGGGAGATGTTACCTCCACTTGGTAGGATGGTATTAGAAATAAAAAAGACTTGTCAGGTTTGGCAATAATGTGGTGTAGGGATCCTCTGTAGCATGCTATTAGGAATATAAAAACAGTGATGATGGTTAAATGTATGAACATTTCTAAAAAGCTTAAAGTAAATCCACTTTAGGATTCAGAACACTTACTTGTGGGCAAATAGACAGAGGAAACAATATCAGCATGTTGGAGAAATACCTGAACTCCTTCATTCATTGGTGTTTTCCACAGTGGCTAAGATGGCTAAGAAACAACTTTAAAATGAATTGTGATTACAAGTTCAAAATTTGATTATTTATGATGTACATATATTTATGCATTAAACTACCATCACACAATCATTTTATAAACTTCTGTAATTCATTAGTATTACTATTATTTTTACTATGTTTTTTTTTACCTCTATTTCCCAATCTTCATAAGATTATTGAAATATTTGCTCACCCACTGTAGGCATCTCTATTACTTCTAAACAATACTGACAATTATCTTTACAAGGACATCCTTGTTGTAAACAAGGTCTCAATATATAGCTATAGTTTAAAAGTCTGCAATTGTATATTGTATTCCTGGTAGAATTTAGTAAGATATGGGTAAGGGATTGATCTTAGGGTATACAAAAACTGCACTGTCATAGCAGAATAGCCAAGGGGAAGTCAGAAAATGGAGTGACAGTTCTTGGATAATAGAAATTTTAGAATGTTCAGTTCCCTTTTCCTAACTATCCTTAAATATCGTTATGAATTCTCAATTCACATATCAACAATGAGCTTCCATCTTATAAGATGCATTAAGTCCCCATTATCTGGGCCAAGCCTTCCCTTCTAACTACTCAGGCTGCTTTTTCCATGACTGCTTACAACAGGTGCCGATGTAAAGGCCAAGGCAGCAGCCCACCCTTTGTCTCCTTCCCTCTGCTCACATTGCAGTATTTCCTAGGATTCTTAATATTTTCGTTCTTATGTCTGACACATACTTTTCTCTTGATTTTCATTTGGCTATCTTCTTTGGAAGTCTTTACATGGTCTTTCATTTATAATGGTTTCCCTTGGGAATTTTGTGTTTCTGTATGGTTGTAGAGAACTTTACAGTGTTTGTGTGAGTTTAGAGATCACTATGCTTTATGCAGCCCATACTCTCAGTTATTCTTCAGGGCTCTCCCCTTGCCCTGTGGCCTACCATCTTACGCCCTAGTCCTGTCTATTTATATCTACATGGGTACTCATTATTATATCCATATTATCAATACCTGTGTATGTGCCTATTATGTCGATATTATCTCTACCTGTGTATGTACCAGTATCTTTCTTCAGTCCTGATCTCCTCTTTATTTTCTCACTCAAGGGTCCCTTCCAATTATTTCAAGTTATACATTCTACAGACATCTTGTAACCCAACTCAAAGTTTCTGCTCTCCCTCCCCTTGACCTCTCTTTCCTCATCTCAGTTAATGGACCACTACCACTTACATAAAATATTCAAGCTGCAAACCACATCCTTGAGTCTGCCCATTCCTTCTATTGTCACAGCCGATTCATCATCGAGTCCTGTTAGTTCTGACTTCTAATATGTGTTATTACTATTCAACTAATTTTTACTTCACTGGTGTTAGTTTCAGTCAGAGCCACCACTACGCGGTGATTGGTGTAGCTGATCATCCAACAGTTACTCGCTTTGTCCATGGAAGGCTTGTGTCCCTCTCCTGTTGGATACTAGTTTGGACACACATCTCGTTAACAATTAAATTGTGAGCATAACTGAAATATGTCATTTCTAAGAAGAAATATGCAAAGAAAACATACTCATCAGCCTTTCTTCTCATATAGTCGGTGACAGCACTGTGCAGCCTGAGCAGCCTCCACCAGAGACTTCAGGTAACATACGATTCAAGTGGTGTGCGAGTGAAGAGTAAACCTTGGCCTTTGTAGTGGATGAGATGTCTGCACGGCTTCTCATCACAGGGTAAGCTGCTCCTTCTCTCCTGTCACAATGGGTTCAAGGTAACGTGGCTCTGCTTTCCCGCTCCTCTCACAAAACATTTCCCCATGGAATGCTTTCTAAAGAATGCTAAGACTTGATTCGTTTCTTTTTCTGAATGTCTGTTGCTTCCAAAACAATCAGCCAGAATCTTCTCCGTGGCCTAGAAGTTCTTGCAGGACCCAACCTGCTGCTCCTGCCTCCGGGTCTTCTCCCAGGTAAGTCCTAGAGAGGTGAAGATCTGCGGTCTTTCTGTTTCCCCTGCTTCTCTGCGGTGTTCACGTGGTTGCTTCTTTAGCTCTTTCAGCCCTACTCTGTTCCCTGTGTCAGCTCCCTTCTTTCTGTGACAGTCTCATTTACAAGATTTTTACATTTCCCATTTTACATCATTGAACAGTTGAAACTTTCCTAATTATTCTGAAAACAGCCCGAAATCTGAGAGACCCAAAGGCAGAGTGACTACTTTTCCATATTTTCTAATTTGCTAGTGTAAATGGGATACATTTTTATATCTTTAAATCCCTAATACTCAGAATAATGGAATGAACCATCTATGGAATGGCATAGGTAAATTGCCAAATTGAATTAGGTTTCTCCAAATACCCTCTCACTCACTCGCACCTGTTTCTGATTAACAGATAATAAAAGATACAAAATGAAACTTCATAGTCTTTTTCCTTTATAAAGAATAGTCTAAAACAAAGTTATTTTGTTCTTCCCTACGTTTTAAATTGCTTGGAAAATGACACGTCTTATTATAACTGCTGATGTCGTGTTTATAGTAGGAGAGATATTGTCTTTTCTATATTAATTCATAATTACTTTTATCAAAATAATAGATGGAAACAGAAAAGAACACTAAAAACGGAAAAAATTATAACCCAGAACAATAATGCGTCCATATAACTCCTTTCTGTATTTAGTTCTATTCCTAGATAGAACATTTTAAAGCATCTATATGCATTGCTCATTTCATTTATAATACGGATGCGGTGTGCAGACAGCTAGACATCTCTCTTACTGGGTGGTGGTTCACAATCCAGCAAAAACTGTTACCGAAGTATTGCTTGAATTGAATTGTTTACTAGCTGAGTTTACAGATATTCTGAAAGACAAAATAATGATCAAAATAAGGAAATGATAACTATACTAAACTGCTTTAATTCTACTTCTGGAGGCTAGAGAGAAGAAGAGCTTTGTAAATCAAAATGAATCTTACTCAGCTGAGTATAGACGATGCTCCCTCACCCGTACGGTGTTTGAAACAAACTTTCAGTGTGGTTACATTATGTTTTACCTTCAAATACATTATGTCATTGCCTAAGTACAGTGACTTGATTAAGGCACTAGCATAAATATGTGAATGTAGAGGCAAACCTTGACTGTTCACTGGCGAAATGAAATGCAGATCTGGCTGGACTAGTCTTCAAACTTAAGTCTACCATGACACATCCCAGACTTATTTTGTTTCTTTCTATACTTATTTTAGTTTCATTTATGCATTGTCTGTGGGTGTCTATACTTGTAGGCAGGTACCGTCTGAGTCCAGGACAGGGTGTTGGGTCCCCTGGAGCTGGACTTGGAGGCAGTTGTAAGGCTTGTGATATGGTAATAGGAACTAAACTCCCATCCTATGCCAGAGCAGAAAGTGATCTTAATCACAGAACCAGCTGGCTCAAAATTCTTTTCTTAAGATAATTTTAATTCCTAGCTCTTGGAAGTTAACAGTAGATTACATATTATCTCCTTTTATACTTTCATCATTTTACCAGCTAATCTAGAAATGAGAAATTCTGTTTCATGTTCCAATATGATTTGATTCATTCCAGTAGTAAATTGCAATTTTTTCCATTTGTTTCCTGTCTTTGCTGTATGGACTATGCAATCATCTTTCTTTTAGAAACTCAATAAATTCTCAGTTATAGAAAGAGAGAAAAAAGTAGAAAAACATAATTCTCTATTATACAGAATTGTGCTTAATTCCAAGGACTAAAATGTTGAAAATGGGTAAATCCACAACTTTTTCCTCTAATTAAACAGAGCTCTGAAGTCTTGTATGCTGGTAGATTACTCTGAATGTGTTCTTAATAAGATCTTTTGTTTTCTTGTTTCCTCGCTCTCTTTATATATTATTATATAATATTTTATAATATCTTGCTTACAATAATTCTCCTAGCTTATTTCAAAGTCTAGGTTTTATGTGGTTCTGAAAATTAGCCCAAACATGACCTGAATAATGGCAACAACAATGGGCATGGCAACATGGAAGGGGAAAAGCTTTTAGAGTCTCAATTCTAGAAACACAGCTACTAGCAACTGGAGACTTATGTAGGAGAAATGCCCTTCCCCAGGGAGGAGTCCCCCAGCTGGTTATCCAACACCAAGTGGCCAGAACTGAGATCAAATAATACAGGTAATATCATACAGTCAGAACAGGTTGTATTTGGGAGTCTGTGTGTGTGTGTATGTGTGTGTTTGTGTTGTGTGTGTGTGCGCGCGCGTGTGTGTGTTGACATATATCAACAGTTAATTTAAAAAAGAGGCTACAAATTTGAGACAAATCAATGGGGTACATGAAAAGAGTTGGAGGGGAGAAAGGAAGGGAAAATGATGTAAGTGTAATCTCAAAAAGTAAAAGAAATTTTAGAAAGTTAATCAGAGTCAGACAGAAACATTATTGTAAGAGCTGCAAAAGTCACTTATTAACCGAGAATAGTGGGTAAAATTTTATAGGCTAATATAAGTATTGAAGGCTGGGGATTGTTGATAAATCATGTGTCTGTATATACAATATATTTTTTCTTCCAAAAGATAGCATAACCTAAAGAAGCCATCTTCCAGTTAAGTTTTACAAAGCAAAACAGTCCATTAAATGCAATCATGAAAATACTCTGTTTAGAATTAAATGATGCCTCCAGTAACTTTTATAAAACTTTATTTAGTTTTCAAGGGCTTTTTATTGCTTATGATTTTTAATTATATTCATATATGTTTTAGCTTCATAAAAAAACAATCACACCTCTAATCCTCTTATCTTAGCAATGTCTCCTGTCACAGAATTACATTTTATTTCTCTTCTTTCTTGTCCTTGAAACTGACTTTGACTCTTATGCTGCACTGTGCTGTGTATGCCGGTTGCCCCAGAACCTGCCACACCACACACTCAGACACTTGCTCTCAAAGCCTCCTAAGCCTTACCCTGGACATGTCTCCAGTCCAGTTGTTACAAGAGGTTTACACATTCCTTTTGTCATGCTCAGTCTTTACAACTGAAACACACACTTCTTGAGACCACTACTGTCTACACACTTAAGAACACATCCACTGTCCTCTCAGAGAGACAAGATGATAGCCATGCTTCAAAAAAGATGCTGTTTATTTTGGTATATTCCAATATCATAATGTAGTACATCATCTGCTGATTTATTTTACTTCAAGAAACATGTCAGAGATGGAACATAGATCATTTAATCGCTTAACTACTTGAAAGACACGTTTAAATTTAGAAAGAGAGAATTGGTTTTGCCTCACATTATTTGGACATGTTTTCTTAAGAAATAGCATTTTTTTATATGCAGTTTCTCTCAACAACCTATGCAGAGGAACACATGGAAGATGTTTTTGTTATTTTTGTTCCTGTAAAAACCCAAAATGGTGTTTGGATTAGGTTCATGTTCCCACCCCAAGTGTGGTAGTAATTTACAAGTTGGGATTGGAATGCTTGATGCAGGTGGCTATAATTTGGTTAGGTGTAGTCATTCTGGCACCTGTGGCTTGTTTTGGGGATTGTGTGCTGCATTGGTTGATGGGAACTTTTGGCTTAGGTCATAAGAGGTCTGAAGCCCCAAGTCAGGGTGAGTATTGGTTGGTGGTTTGTTGGTTGGATTGGTGTTGTTAATGTGATAATTCCTAAAAGAACAAAGGTTGGAAAGATTGAATTTAAAGATTGAGTTACGAAGCTGAGGCGCTAGTCTGACTCACTGTCAGCTAGTCCTCTTCAAGCTTAGGACAGCCTAAAAGAGGCTGTGAAGATTTCTACCTTTCTCTCTTTCTATATCAAAGCTGATTGCAAAAGCAGTGAAGATTTCTTTCTATCCTTCCTTTCTCCTTCCCTAAATGGAGGGTAAAAGATTGTAGTATACTGCTGCAAACCTATATCTAAAGAAATATATTTTATATGAATGCTGGCATTGATATAACATCAACCTTTAAACTTCATACATTTTGTGCTAGATCTTTTCTGTGATTCCAACTTTGTCATTACCACAACCTCGGGCATATTGAAAAATGACTGGTTATTATACTTTTATATAATTTCTCTTTTTCAATAGGCTTGAAATAATAAAAACTAATAATTGTTATTTATATTATTAAATTCAACTCATGAATTAACTGCTTAATAACTTTTTCATAATTGTATAGAAATGTGTCCAATATAATATCTTTTTAAAAGCCAGAATAAGTTAAAGCTTAATAAAGATTTATTACTAAATAATTTTTCAAAACTGTATAATCTTTAATTTTTCTACTGCTTTTCTATATGCTTAATGGGAAATGTTAAGTTTTTAAGGAAGAAATTACTCTCTATTTGAGAATTAGAAAAAGAGAAGTATTTAAGTTATCGTATGTTCTACTTTCATTACTGGATCTAATACTCTTTTTAATATAGTATTAGCAGGATTCAGCATAGAACACATTTCCATTTTATCTCAGGAGATTCAGTAAAGTTAGGTAAGTGCTATTGAGAACCACCGAGATTTAAATTGAGAAGCAATAAAGGCCCAGTAAGAGACAGCTCCCTCTGATCATGAAAATAGATTCTGGCCATGATGGAGACCTAACATTCCAGCGTGGCCAGGTCAGTCCCGTGGCCAAGAGTTCACTCCCAGGAAGCTGGGCTCGCCTTCAGCAGTGCAAGAGATTATTGCTGAAAGGTCATCAGAGAAGCTTTCTCCTCCAGCAGATGGGAACAAATACAGAGACCCACGGTCAGACATTATATAGAGAGTAAGAGACTTTAGAAAAGAACACTTACCTCTAAATGGGATGTTTTCATCAAATCCCTCCTCTCAGGGCTCAAGGAATCCTGTGGAGAAGGAGACAGAAAGAGTGTAAGACTCAGAGGAAATGGAGGACACCAAGGAGACAAGGCCCTCTTAGGTAACAGGAACAACACACAGGTGTGAGCTCACAGAGACTGAGGGAGCATGCAAGGGCCTGCACCGGTCTGCACCAGATGAGGACCTAGAGCTGAAAGACATAGACACATGCCTCCATCCCTATCTCAGAAGCTATCTCTAGTTGGTTCAAAAAAAAAAAAAAAAAAAAAGGCAGATAATTGTTACTTAAGCGAGATACCGTGATTTGTCTTTCCCAGAATTCCCATTCCCCAACCAGTCGATGGGAGCCAGGCTGAGGTTCATGAGGGGTCTGCCTAGCTTTCTGAGGCTGGAGTCAGGTCTAACATTTCCTTTTTCTCTTTTCTCTCTTTCTTTTCAGATGCTGGCAAGAACCCAAGTATTCTTTTTCTGATGACTTGCTCTCCCCTATTCTTTCTCTAGCTATCCAGTACCTGCGTTGTTGGTTAGCTGTGTGAGCTAAAACACACACCAGTCTAAATGCATGGCTAACATCCTACTCTCCCGGGATCCTTCTCGGGGCAGCCGTCCTGCCGCCTTGTTTGCTTGTTTGTGCTTGATACTTTTAACACTAACAAATTCTCATTCGGCTTTTAACCTCACTTATCAATGAGAGTAAAACCTCCCCGAGGGGACCCAATTCCCCTTGTACCATCTAACCACACAAAGGGATGCCATAATCTCAGTAGCAATGCCGCTGGACTAACAGAGAGTGGGTTTTATCTCTAACACAAGTTCAACTGGTTTGTCAACTAGTTTGCGATGAGTTCTGCTGCAGATGCACATGAGATCTTTTTGAAAAATCCTGAAAAGATTTCTTTCAGAGAAATTAGAGTTATCAAACTCACTTTTCTGTATTTCTCCTTTTCAAACACTAGCTTTATACTAGTGTGGCAGCATTATGCACTGTGAGCCTGGGATGACAACCCACACGGCATGCCATGAAGCGCTTCGATAAGTGATTCACAGCGTTTGCACTTGAACACAGAAATTCTGAGGAAGCTACTGACAGGTATTCTTGCTAAGTTCTCCCTGATCAGTGCAGCCAAATTTCTGAACCTGACTAAACTTCTTGATGTAAAAAAAAAAAATTAATCATTAGTGATGACGGCAAAAAGTATCTCTCAAGAAATCAGAAAAATGAAATTCAGGATCTAGTTTTAAAATCATCTGCCTTTGACTCCTTGACTTTAAAAAAAAAAATGGGAATTTGGTTTCAAGTTAAAAATGCAGGGAAATGGAAATAGATGCATTCTCATATTTTTAGCAACAAGAAAAGTTTAGAGAACTAAAATTATACATTAAATTGGGCAAGTGAATATAAAAATATAGTTGAAATGGTGCCCTGAGAATCTAAATCTCTGCAGAAAATGCTGTGTGCGGATAAAAATGGCTTACTCCAAGGTCTCTTGAGCCAGACCACGAGGTCATTTTCTAGGAGAAAGGATAATTCAGTTCTGGTAATTGGGGTATATTGTTTTCAATCTATCGTCATCTGCATATCTGAATATTTCCTCAGTTTAGTTCCCTATACTTCTATCAATATAACAAGACTATAAGAAACTCTCCCAATTTTTGGCCAAAAGTGTAATTATAGTCAATATTATCATTGTTTGAGATATACAGATAAATAAATATAAATATATGTATTTGAATTTATATATAATACATATTATATTTATACTTTTCTGCTTAAAATGGGTGAATTTTCAGTCCTCGTGTCAGGATCACCAGTGTCTGGGTAAGTGCTTCTATTTACTGATGTGCATACTTTATACAACTTTATATCCTAAATATTTTGTTTAATCTTTTCAGGAGTGCGAATCAAACTCACAATGTGTTTGCTCAACATTCGACTGATAAATGATATATCTCTAAAATTAAAGATCACGACCTGTGCTTATGATTCTATTAGGATCCTCTTTTATGAGACGCTAACAAATTTTTGTTAATTTAGACTTTTCTGCATTATAAGATACAAATTGTTCTACATTTTCTGGAAATGGAGGGTGTAGTACAACCAGCTGCCTGAAAATGTAAGAAGAGTCAATCACTTGCAGGAAGACAGAATAAGGCCACTTAATCGAGGAATCACAGCTGGACACTGCTTCTAATAAGCTACAAAAACTAACGTTTAAATGGAAGTTTAATTGTGATGTAGAAGAATGAACAGAAGCTAAACAGTCACCATCATAACAGAATTTACACAATATATAAGGTGTTCATGTATGTATCAGTGATACGTGTAAAGTAACAATCATACACACACATACACACACTTACTGTAGTGAGACATAAGAGACTGTCCCTCGTTGTGTCTGCTGAGTGGAAGGAAACAGTGGCCAAAGGGAATTGGACCTGCAGCAGACTAGGAAGTTGACTTATCTCCACTTAATGTAAAGACAGTTGTCAGAGTAGGGAGATCACATAATTTAAACTAAAACTCTGATGTCCAATAGAAGCTGGAAGACTTTCTTAATAAATTAAAATCTAAGACACTTACTTTCCAGTAGATAGGTTAAGATTTTTATGCAGGTGAAGTGTCATCCCATAAGGAGATAGAATGTACTTGTCGATAAGAAACCCTGGAGACTAATCCAGTGATAAATATTGATCTTAGTTCATTATTTTTACTGTAAAAATAACTGACTGTATATAACAGAAAATAAAAACACAGTGCTCCAGGTGCCTTCAGCATAATTAAAATGAAGATCCACAGTAATGATCACAAAGGATGGGAGAAGCATTCAAGACTCTATGGTTGAATTTATACAATATAAAAATGCTCCACTGATAGCTTGCATTTTGATTAGTCAAAAATGCATATTGATGGTTTTGCTACATCCTAAAATTTTTAAATATTTAAAAATGAAATAAAAAAACTGAACTTTCTTACATATTCATGTGTCCTAGACTTGTTTATAGATGTGGAATTGCTGAGAGGTAGAGTAGATCCTTATGGGAGGATTTTGTCCCTGGAGGGAGATTGCTGACCCCTAGCTTTATTCTCTTTCCCCTGCTTTCTGGCTCATAAGATAAATGGTATTACAATTTCATAAGCCTTTATTGTAATGTGCTGCTTTACCACAAAATTACCTAAAGCAATGTGGCTGTTAGCCTATCGATTACAATTTCCCAAACTGTAAAACCAAACTAAAATGTTCTCCTTTTATATTATCAATCAAAATGAGATGTTTGGTCATAAAATAAACTCTATAAATAATATCAGACATTTCTAATAATATTTCTATAAATTTGAAGAGTGAACTTCTTCTTGTTATATTATCATCAAAAGTTTTATTCATTTGTAAACCTTACAAAAACAATAATGAATCACCAGACAAAATATAGCAGCTGATGTGATAGTGGCACAGATGTTATAGTAGTCACCACGCATTTTGCAGTTGCTATTTAAGGTTCACTACAGAAGATAGAATTCATGCCTAGTACTGTTAACTAGGGAAAAAACTGATGATTAAATCGTAAGTGCTGGGGAAGAGCAAAATTTATTATTTCACTAAATGGACACAGTATTAAACTTCCTCCTAAATTAATATCTTTACACCTACAGATTAGTGCACCTATCAGTGCTCTTTTTATAAGTAGTGATGAATACAGAGATCTAAAGCTAGACAATGTGCAGATACTAAGAAGTGGTGGAGTGCTCAGCTCTAAATGGGACATATACACATCCCTTTCCCTAAGATTCAGTGGCAGGCAAAGCAGAACGATTGTAGGAGCCTGCGGTGGTCCACCACCAACTTCTGTGAAACAATGTTTTCTACACATGACAGGGATGTCATATACACAAACTCACAGAGGCTGGTACTATATACATAAGACATGCAAAACACCAAGCTAGACAAAAACCTTAATATGGATTCAGGAGAGGCTACTGAAGTCTTTATCTGAGTTACCTGAAGAGCTATTGACAGTTGATGCCTCTGATGCCTATGCACATGCTGGCTGCACTAGGTAGACTTAGTGGTTGTAAAAAGTAAGAAAGAGAGAGAGCGAGAGAGCACATGAAGTTAGGAGAGAGAAGTTCTGGAGGCACTGAGGGATAAATGAAGCAGAAGCAATGGAAGGTGAATTTAATCAAGAGTTATACGCATGTATGGAATTCTCAAGTAATAATCACGTATTAAAAACAACTTCTTGATACAAACTCTATGCTTCTACTTAGAACATATTATCAATTTAATATAATAAACTTTTTTATCTTACGAGCAACTCAAAGTGACTCCCTTAACTTGGAACATTTCTAGGTTGCATTTTTCTTTAATCAAACACACTGGTTCACCAATTTTACCTTTCCACAGTGTGCTGTCTTGGTAGGGGCTGGGAACTTGAGTGCTACGATTAATGAGGAGCCAGGCAATATCTATGCTGTTAGTTACCAATGCTGTTAAGACCTTCAGAAGGAAGTTCTTTTCTCACTGAGATGCAGAGCTTTGTCTTGCCCATTTCTCTGACCTTCCTGAAATAACAGAAAAACAAGTAGGTCCCTTTATTTATTTATTGTTATTAAATAATGTTTTGTAATTATTTCATTTTATTGACCTTATTTTGAACTCAGATTGTTTTCTTGGAAATTGATTATCGAAAGGCCTTAATAGTGATTATCCAAAATCGTTATTTTATTTAAATAAACTTAATTAAATAATATTCCTTCCTCAAATGTTTTTAATCTATGCACATGATTTTGTGAACACTGACAAATGTATTTTTTTTCTGTATCAGCTAACTCAAATAAATTACATTTTTTAATTAATCTATTTGACCTCCTACTTCAAGATGGCACAACCGAAATAAAAATTTCCCTGGTATGCTTTCAAACGTCCACATAAATTAAAAGAACAGGAAAAAATCAGAACTACAAAAAGGAGGAATGGATAGGCACACAGAGATTAAAGAAGAGTCTGTGAAACATGAGACCACAGTGCTTTTGACAGCTGTGTTTCTTCTTTTAACTTCTAGCAAATCCTTTTTTTACTTGCCACAAATTAAAATCTTGAAAACTTTCTCCTAACATCACACGAAGCATCCATCAAGAAGTTCTTGTTAACATTTTGATTAAATAAAACATGTCAGAGATCTCTATTGTGATGACGTCTCTAGAAGAGTAGGAAACTGGCAGACTTCCAAAGAAATCGACAACACAAAGAGGTTTTCAGGTAACCAACTCTGAAGCATTGTTTAGGGAAAATTCTTTAAGACAAGACCAGTTTTCAGCCTCTTCTACTGAAATAGAAGCCAGGCAGGTGACATGTCCTAAAACTGACATTCTGTTTTTTTCAAAGCCAAGCCAAGAAGGAAATCAGATTGTTTTCCTGAGCACCGAAAATCTTTACAGCTACCCACAGGGTCCTACTTTACATAAACAACTACCTAAAAAAACAGATGGAAAACTTCAAGGTATAAGTACACAAATATTATTTCAAGTATTCAGAAAACGAAATTTAAAATGGCATTTCCCTTTTCTGGATATTACCTATGCATTACATAAAAAGACCTTCCACCAAATCCAAAATGTTAAATTTTCTAATATTTTGCTAGAAATTGTACTTTGCCCATTGTAGATTTGGGTCTGTCATTCATTTTGTTGCTTTTTGCTGAAAAAGATTCATAATTCATTGTATTAGTTGAAGTGCCTGTGTGGCATTTTTGTTCTGTTATGAATCACAAGCACAGATACACACACACACACACATGAGCACACATAGACACTATCCATGGATATATGATTTCAAATCCTAACTATTAAATACGATTACGTAGGAAAGTGAATTTGTGTATTTAAATTTAATCCTTTGACTTGATTCACATGTATAAATTCCATACATAAATTAAGAAGTTTGTTTTTAATTTAAGGTTTAGATTTGTTTTATTTTATGTCTATGAGTGTTTAACTTGCATGTACATAATCTTTCCTAGTACCCATGGAGGTCAGAAGAAGGAATTCAGTTCCCTAAATCTGGAGTTACAGACAGTTGTGAGCTTCCCTGTGAATGCTGGAAATCAAACCTGGGTTCTCTGCAAGACCAATGAGTACTCTTAACCACTAAGTAATTTCACCAGCCACAGATTATAAGAGTTTTTATTCTTACTTTGTAATCTGTATATATTCAACTGGTTTTCTTGTTTTTTATACCCTAGGTAAGATTTCCACAATGCAATTGACTGAGAGCAGTAAGAGTTCATTCAGCTGACTCCTGATCTCAGGGGTAGGAGGCTTAGTTCAGTGGCAGAGTGGTTTCTATCACACAAAAGATCCTGTGTGGAATTCTCAGCACATACACCACGGAGGAATTTTTTTGTAGATACTCCTTTATCAGATTGACAATAGTCCTTTTATAGTGAATGGGTATTGAATTGTAGATTACGATTAAGAATAGATTGATGTATCTGTACGATCTTTCTTATTCAGTCTTTTATGTTTCATTTTTCATTATTTGACTGTTTCACATATTTACATAATGGGTTTTGGTTTTTCCACCCAGTGTATATTCCTCTCCTTCATCCTCCTTCCTCCCCCACTGGAACATTCCTTCTCAGCAAGTTCTTCTACTTTCATGTCTCCATTTTGTGTGTGGCTCTCTGGGCTTACTAAGAGTTACGAGCCTGAGCATGGGTGGGGTGTTACTTAGTGGACTAAAGGAAACATATCTGTAGCTACTGAAAAAATGACACCCCTTTCCCCAACAACTGTGATCTGTCAACAAGTCCCTCACGAGAGGGGGAGGGCTCATAGATCCCTCCCTCTTCCATGAAGGAATGCTAACTGGTAAACTCTGTGTAGTCTCACACAGAGAATCACAGCTGAAATGAGAACTAGGAAGCAGTGATTCTGTCACGTCCAGGAGAGTGATTTTTATTTTTTCAAATTTGAATCATCTTTAATAACTATTATATCTTTATACTTTAATACCTCATACTTGGTCATATTGTTTAATTGTTCAAATACAGTGTTGGATGTAGTTTGCTAATATCATATTCACTGTGTTCATGCTATAGTTTGCATGAGTCTGAAAGCTTCAGGTGAATATTAATTGAATACTAATTGTGGATACAACAGTACTGAAGGTAGGGCTTTGTAGAATGGGTAGACCATCAGAGTGTTGCTCCCTGTGAAAGGATTAATGATGTCATCAAGGGAACGGCTTGGCTATAGAAAAAGTCAGTTCCTCATAAAAAGATGACTTCTGCCTCTTTTTCCTCTGCTTCTGCCTCATGGCCTGCCATAGTAAATTAAGTGTTGATGCAGCATCAAAACCCACGCCAGATTCTGATCCCGTGTTTCTGTTGACATCTCAGCTCTGGGAGGCAAATAATTCTCTGTTTAATTTCTCATGCTGGCACCCAGGCTGATGTAGGAGAGATGAAAAGGCAGTAATTTTTGCATTTCTTGCCGTGTTTTCCCCTGGTTCAAGAGAGTCTTTTAGAGTAGTGCTGTCATTGTAGGGTAAGCTAAGTGGTCCTTCAGTTTTCTAGAAGGCAGTCTGGGGAATTGGTATTATCTTTTTCAGTGTTAGAATTCAACAGCAAGCATACATGAGCGTCATGATTTTTTTTTTCTGGTGGTGGAGACTGGGTGTGTTGAAGCTTAAAATTGTCTGAAGTTCTTAAACAGAGATGTGAATCATTGTGTGAACTCTGTTCTTTCTTTGGATGTTTGGCAATTGGCCCACATCATATGAATTATGAAAGCGAATAACATTGTTTAAAGTCTGACTTTCTTAAAACCATTTTAATTAATTAAATCACACAAAATATAATGTTATGATGGAATAATTATTTCTTGAAAGAGAAATAAAGATTAATCTTGGTGTGTAGGCATTCAAAATAAAATTGTTGAAATGTGTATGAAATTTGTAACACATAAGTATATACAGTTATAATTTGAACCATTTAATACATTTCTGCATGTAATTAGTAGATCAATTATTCAGGCATTCATTAATATACAGAAGTTGAACAGCACCTGTAAGAGTGGATCTCAACCAGTGGGTTGCAACCTCTTTGAGGGTCAAACCACCCTTTCACAGGGGTCCTCTAAAACCATCCGCATATCAGACATTTGCATTATGATTCATAACAGCAGCATAATTGCTGTATGAAGTAGCAAAGAAAATAATTTTACAGTTGGGGGTCACCACAACACGAGGGGTGCAGCATTAGGAAGGTTGAGAGCCACTGACCTAGAATGTGGAATGAAGCAATAAAATACACTGTCCTCTCAAGCTTCTGCGAATAATCCTTGAGAAAGACTGTATTACAAATTATAGGAAAAACTCATTCAAAAGATAGGAATTAATCAAAATACATCTCTAGGCTATAATGGACATAAATTAGAAATCAGTTTCAAAATGATAGCTGGAAAACTCCCAAGATGTTTAAAAAATAAGACATATTTCTAAATAACACAAATCAGTGTAATTTCCAAAATAAATCTATTATCTTTCAATAAAATATTTTATCAAAAAGATAATGAAAATTCAATGTCTGTGTGGTTTCCTTGTTTTTCTATGACTTTCTGAGTCCCGGTGTTCTTAGGTTTTACTTTGCTGACTGAGCCTATAGCTTGCAGCTCTTTCAGCATACTGTTACGCATATGTAATAGCACATTGTTACACCGAGCCTTTGCTGGTACTGACAATGTGGCATAGCGGTAAGTCGCTAATTTTATGATGCGGCCCAACCTTTTGGGAGGTCTGTTTTGAAAGCCTGCTGTATCTTTCACATGGTTTTCATGTACACACATTTTGCAATACCGCCTCATTCCTACAACTTCTGGACTTGCGAGCTAAATTAAATTCTTTCTTTTATAAGTTGGCTTGGTCATGATGTTTTGTCATAGCAATAGAAAAGTAATTAATACACTTATGAAATAATGAAATATAAGTATAACCTCTCTATACATCATTATACTTAAAATCTATCTTGCTTCATGTTGTATAATAATAAATAATGAGATTGTTTTATTCATGTGTATTGCTCTTTCTGTCCATAATCAGCTTCAAGTTCCAATGCATCATGGACCGACCTACAGGCTGTTTGGAAAATACTTTAATTTTACGATTTTATCTTTACAGTAATTGACTTGGTAACTTTTATAGAGTGTATATTTGTTACATATTTTGATCAGGTATATTTTTATATGAAAAATATAGAATTTGCAGAGCTACTTGACCCTGGGCAGCTTTTACACTGAAAGAGATTTGCCTATGTTCTAAATCAACATATTGATCTCTAGTATGTCACAAAGACATATGTTCTGTTACCTTTAATATATTATCACTGCCTGTATCATTTAATTTTACAGACATAAAGTGCTGATCATAGCAAATGAGTTCAAATATTTCTTTGAAGTTTTGTTTTTACTATTGCAAACCTATAGGCAATTTAGTGAAGTATTAGAAAATAACATTTGATTATACTTAGCATTTCTAGCTCACTGTTAGTATTATATGCAGTGTGTCTACTATATTGAAGTACATAAATATCATGAAGAAACTCTCTTTTGCATTGACTACAGGTCACAGATAAGGGACATAGACATCTTTATTCTCTGATTACCATGATTCTAGTCAGATAGATAATATAATTATATCTTACATGAATTACTATGTCAGTGGTTAAGAAACTGGGAAATACAGATTTAAAATCTTCATAATCTTAAAACTTGGCTATTTTTATTTCTGTCTTTGCAAAATTACTTCTTCAGAATAAAGAAAATTGTGAATTGTCAGCGAACCTAATAAGTGAATATTAGAACAAATTGAACTTTATACTTTTGTCTAAGTAGTTTTAATATAGCGTTACAATACTTGGCTCCTTTGACCAGTTATTACTGGAACTTGCATGAGAACAACATGAGGATTATAGAAACTACTGAGATAAGGAAAAGATTATTTAGCTATAAATTGATTCAGTGGCTCCCGCTATATTGAATTTTTTAATACGGTCATATAAAGCAATGGTAAAGCACTAATATGCAAGCTGATCTATGAGGAAATGTTCATTTTCACCAACAGAAAAGAAAGCCAGCTGATAATAAAAGGCAACAGAATGAATTCATAATGGGGCTGTTATGAAGAATATACTGAAAGAATGGGATGAAAATTATTGTGTAAAAAAATCCAACACCACCTCATGATAAAAGTCCTGACTAGAATAAGAATCTAAGGGACATTCCTCAACATAATAAGGATAGTTTGCAGCAAGCCCATAGCCAACATCAACCTAACTGGAGAGAAACATTTCCTCAAAATCAATAACAAGACAAGGCTGTCCACTTTCTCCATATCTATTCAATATAGTACTTGAGGTCTTAGACCAACAATACACCTGAGGTATGTCAAGGAGATACAAATGGGTAAGGAAGAAGTCAAAGTATCTTTATTTGCAGAAGAGATGATAGTAAACAAGTGACCTTACAAATTCTACTTGGAGACCCCTACAGCTGATAAACACTTTCAGCAAAATAGATGGGTACTAAATTAAGTAACCAAAGCCAGTAGCCTGACTACATATAAATGACAAATGGACTGAGAAAGACATCAGGGGAAACATATAATGGCTCACAGCAGCCTGTAACTATAATTTTAGGGGACTGTGTGACTTCTTCTGGCCTCTGCAGGAAACAGTACTCACATGGTGCACATACAGACAAGCAAAGATACACTCTTAGGAATAGAATAAAAACGATTAGAAAACAAACAAACAAACAAAAACCAGAATGACCTTGCTCTCATTAATGCATCTGCACCTGAGAAATTCAGTATTCTAATTATCCAATCTATCAGAGAGGATATCAACCTATCTTGGAGAGATACAATATTCTAATTATTCAAATCTATTCAAATCTGATAGGGAGGGTAATGGTTGAGTATGGGTAAAAGAAATAAGGTCAGAATTAACACGAAGTGATTTTTGAATATCAAATGCCCTTACCTAAAGTAAATGCTTTCTGTTACCTATCAAATGTATTACCCAGAAACTACTTATAATAAGTTAGGTACATCATGTTCCAGACACATTATCTCTATTTTCCAGGTGAAGATGCTGTGTTCAGAGAGAACAGATAATTTTTTTCCTAATATTTATATGTGACATAACTAATCTCTGAATTCAGGCCATATACAAATTTTGGAATATTGGTCATACGCTGTATATTCTGATTTCTGAGAAGTCTGACACACATACTTAGTAGCTAGTATATGATCTCTACCATCATGTAATTTTGTCTAAAGAAAATCTTCAGCAACTGATAGCTGCAAGAATATACAGGTGGAATCACCTGCATGTGAAGTTATCCTGTCTTGTTTGCTGCCGTCGTAGAGATGCATATGTACCTGCCAGAGTTGTGGTCAGCCTGAATACAATAGTTTCCAGGGATTTAATCAAACATGGTCTAGATGTTGCTTTGTTGGAAATTTGTAAACAGGGATAACATGTTCTTCTGTGCTAATGTTAATGATGGCCAAATTTGAATAAAGGACATTTTCTTCTAAAGTCAAGAGTATTTCTTGGCAGATTTGATGTTCAATAAGAGAATGCCATTTGTGATTAACAATTAAAATTAGCATATTACCTTCAGTACTTAGAGTCACTCATATCTAATCAGTTAGAACTCTGAAAGGAAAAACACAGAATTATAGTATCTTCTGTATTTATAAATACACTAATTGAAGTAACAAAAACAGTGTTATATTCAAAGTTTGAATACAAATATTGTAGTAGAATAGACTGAAGACAAGGAAACATTGTACTGACTTAATTAAAAAAAAAAAAAAAACCCTAGTAATAGACTTCATGATTTGACTTGTAAAAACCAAGAGATTCATCGTAAAATAGGATCATAGATGAAAGGAATGAACTATCTATCCAAGTAATAACTCTCTTATTAATTAGCTTAAACAATCTAATAAATGTTGTATATCTGCTGTGGACAGTATTATTAGGTATACAATAATCACATAATGGGTTCGATTAAATAAATTATCAAGAGAACTTTCATATGGAACAAGTAACTGGTAAATGATAATAGTATAGAGTCAAAATTTCTAAATATGGCTGTTATTGGGCATCTCTTACTACTTAATTCAATATCATTTTACAAGTGATTGGTATAACCAGGTTACTGAAATAAAGGACTTTCTTGTTTTCACTTAAGAGCGTTTTAGCAGCATTCATGATAATGCAGACTCATTCTAAGAATGTATCTGATGTAATTTATGCACATAAGAAATATTAAGATCCTCAAAGCAGCATGGGCAAAAATCAATCTTTGTAAATCTAAGTTATTTAGTATGTATTCATATATTTATTTCTACCCCAATGCAATGATAAATGCAAATTCATCAAAATTACTAGAGGAAAAGCTGAGAAGACATAATATCATTATCCACAGTGTAACATTTATCTTCATTTAGTGAACGGCATAAAAACGCAGACAAAGCGTATCTTGTTTTTTAAAGAATCAAATTCAACAGCTAAACCATGGCTCTCCTGAGAGAAAAAGAAAAAGAGATTCCTTGGAAGACTGATCAAATTAAACATTTATACATTACAGCAATCTGAGATTTATCTATGCCCTCTACCTCTCTTTATCTCTTTGGTGCTTTAGTCACAGAGTGGATTAGAGCAAGAATCACCGGATGAATTAAATCACAAGCGTGATAAAAATGAAAGTCACAGATATTATGAAGTAAATGAAAGGACCGTCTTTCTCTGGAGAGTCTCAGAATTGCTGGCCTGAGACGGCTTTTTTTTTTTTTTGGTACTGATTATTCTGTCTACCTTTCTCTTTGAGTCACTATATTTCTGACCTGTTAGAACCAGATGCAAAGTTATTAAAATATTCAAGGGAAAAAGATGTCCAAATGAATGAATGGAATTTGCAATTAAACTTTTATGACTAACCTAAAAACTTCCTCCTGCATAGACCTGATCTCATTATTTTGCACTGGAGCTGATGGTCACTTAATTGGAATCCCCCTGTTTTGCTGACCGTTGAGTTATTACAGACCAACATGCCTCTCAGTATTTATACCACACTAGCAGATGTCTGTATGGATCAATATAAACATCACCAAAAGGACTTCTCTTAAATACTTCTCATTATTATGCAAAATAAATGTCAACTACTTCTCTTGAGGAGTTAAGCATGCCAATACATTGGGGTAGGGCATAAAGGGAAAGATCAAAACCTGGCAAGAGAAGATAGGGCCTAAGGGCCAACAGTCAAGAGTTCATTCTCAGGACAAGTTTTTGGGTAAATTCTGCTATGCTCCCAGGGGAAACAATACAAGTTGGATAGATCCATATTTGCTCTACACAAGAGCTTACATAGAAGGGAAAAGAATGATAATGGTTGATGGGAAAATGTTAATTGTCAGTTTCTGTCCTTAATGGAAAATTTGCATAGGGCAGGACCGTACTGTAAAACTGGGAGGCAGATAAAAACTTCATGTGGACAACTTAAAACATACTATGAGTGTATTAAATTGGACTGTGGCAAGATGCAAAGGTTACATTGCTGTTTAAGGGTTATAGCTGAGTTCCAACTCTCTCTCACTTTGTAGCTTCATGTCTGCTGCCAGCTTGTGCACAATTCAAACTGGATACGCCCAGCTAGGTATAATCATTTGGCTTGCAATATAATACTTAGATGTGCTCAGTTATAATGATTTGGCTCCTAATACTATAGTCCTTAGATATGGGGTAAAGGTTAATCATTAACCATAAGAGAATGAGGAAGAAGGGAAACTCTTAAAAGAAATTAAGTACTTCTTAAGCTTCTCGGGAAACGATTAAAGAAAGGAATCTGAAATTGCTCACCATCAGGTTTCTAAATTCTGTATAAAGACAGCTTGAACTATTCAGGGCCACTTGCTTGAACATCAGCTAGTGGTCAGTGTTTTCCCTCCTGCCGACTCTACACCTCTACCCTGGGTTTCTGGACTCGCTGGAGCTTCACTCCTGCGTATTACTAGACCCATACATCAGTGCATTGCTCAGCCCTCGTCAGAGAGCCTTCATTTTATAGTAAATGGTAATTATGACAGAGAACCACAATTGGACAATGTCCAGGCAATGAGAAAGTTTGAAACTCTCCACTCTAAACAGGAGATCGATAGCAAACATCTTCACTCAAGGCTCAGGGATCTGTTCAGAAGAAAGACTGTAAAAACCACAGGTAGTGGATGACTCCAAGGAAACAGTCTCTTGCAGGGTCCACAGGACCGGTGTACACATGAATTCTCAGAGACTGTGTGGTAGGGCAGGGGTTGCACAAATTCAGACCGAAATCCATGGAAAAGAGCAAGTGGGAACAACGGCCCACTCTTAACCAAGAAGCTGTTTGCAATTGACATCTGCTGGGAAAAGAGAAAGCCAGTTTCCTGACTGGGTGACAATTGTTTATCAACCACTCTCCAGGGCTGGCCTCATTCTCAGGAGCAGATGACAAACAAATAAGAGACTCTATGCGTGTGTGTGTGTGTGTGTGTGTGTGTGTGTGTGTGTGTGTGTGTGTGTATGAGTGTGAGTGAGTGTATGTGTGTGTTTGTGCATTTTTGTGTATGATGTTGGTGGGATTTTGTAGTAGTTGTTGTTGCTTGTTGCTTTTGTTTTTGTCATTTTGGGGTATGTTTTCCTGATTTTTTTTATTGTTTGTTTTGCTTTTTTTCTAAGCGGAGTGGCATTAAGAGAGAAAAAGAATATGAAACTGAGTAGACAGGGAGTTGGGTAGAGGAGTTAGGGAAGAGAATATGATCGAATTATATTGTATGTAAAATTTAGAGAACAATGAAAATGTAAGAAAAATAAAATCTCAAGAAAAACAAAAAGAAAGAAATGTCTAGGACATCAAGAACATGCTCCTTAAAGTGCCACTTGTGAGTACTCCCAGAAAGCATTCACTGAGTGGGAATGAAAGATTTTGCAAGAGTATTTTTGTCATGATGCTAATAGCTGATAAACTAAATACTGAGAGGTGACCTTTCTTTCTTCCTTCCTCCCTTCTTCCCTCCCTTTCTTCCTTTCTTCCTTTCTTCCTTTCTTTCTTTCTAGGGTTTCTCTGTTGTAACTCTGGCTGTCCTGGAACTCACTCTGGAGACCAGGCTGGCCTCGACCTCACAGAGATGCACCTGCCTCTGCCTCCTGAGTTCTGGGATTAAAGGCATGCACCACCACAGTCAAGCAAGAAATATTTCTTAATCAGTCAAATAAGATGAATTTTATAAAATGTGAAACATCTCAATTAAGATACTATACAATCACATTCATGTGCATTGCTACAATGTGCACACACCTTCTTAAGAACCCCGTAAGCAATTATGGGCTCCTGCTGATTTTCCAGATTTGTCTGGAAATAAAAAAAAAAAAAACTTTTAAGGGAAAATCATCAGAAAATTGTTCTTTTCCAAGTCAGCTTTTAAAAACACATATGGCCTTTCATGGACTGCTCTTGTTGACAACATTTCTTTGCTTTAAAAAGAGTATAAATACGTAAGTTCTTGACAATGGGCTTTAAATTGGATGATGTTGAACTCTATTGATTTTTATTACTGTGGAAATATCTTCAGCTGTTCCATTGTGCCCCACCACAGTGATGTTTTCCATGATGTGGAGTAATGCCTACTTAGAGCTTAGATGTAAAATATTCTGCAAAGTCCTTCAAATTGCTACATATTCAGAAGCATGGCTTTTACTGCAAGATTTATGCAAACAACACTCAGTTTGATGCTTTATTTTTTTTCTTTCCCAAGTGAGGGAGAGATTTGGAATTTTCACTTGCTTAAAAGCTGTTTTCAAAGGAAGTGGTATTTTACTCATACGCTCCAGTTACTTTGAATAACGGCAAAGAGGAATTTAAAACGCAGAGGAGAAAAGCTCAGCAGGCAATAATAACAAGAGGCAAGCCATACAAAAGTTCTGTGCGAGCAGCCAGTAGGATGTGATTATTAGCAGCATTGTTGTGATGGGTGGGTTGTGTTAGAAAGAGCTAACAGGCCATAGTGGGGACTTCAGTGACACCACAGGCTCACTAAGCTTTAGGAAAACACTATACCTTTTGTACTAGTCACTGAAATAAACTGAAATGGGATTTTAATCAGCCTATTTCACAGATGCCAGGTTTGCTTTAATATAATAGTTATAATCTTAATTTTCCATTCAGAAGAGGTTAACATGCACCTAGAGTGTCGATGGAGTCTTTGGTTTTTCTGAATGCTGTATGATGTATTTGTTTACTATACAGAAGACACAGAGCTATGTTCCACACAGCTAAAAGAGCTAAAGAGTAAGCCGCTTAAAAATGTGTTGTGAAACCATACTGCAACAAAACTATAGTTATTCTTATTTTTGGAATGGAGATACAGGGATATAAGACTGGAGAGTCCCATTAAAGACAGTTTTCTGTATTAGTAATGACTAAAAATTATACATTATCAGTGAAGATGAGAATAGAATATGTGTGAAATGGTAACAGGCATATAAAATACAATAGAAAATGTAAAATAGCAAAACTAAGAGAGATCTATTTTGACAGAAAACACATGTTCTAAGACCCAAGCGAGGGAAATTGTAAAAATTTGTAGCTATTTATGAGTGTTGGAAATCATAGTGATCATGGCAATGATTTTGGTTACACATATATATTAAACCTTATCATATAGTACTTTTTAAAAAAGCATAAGCATTTCAATTACAATTCAGTAATGCTATGATTCACACTTTATTAGATAAAGATGAATAAATTTGTGTATGTATATACATAGTAATCTCTAGTAACTATAAAGAAAATATCTCAAAAAAATTGAGACCAATTAACCATCCTAGTCAAAAGACAGAAATCTTCAAAATGCATTGAAAAATCAAGAATATAACATATATTATCTGAAAAGAGGCAAAATGTTTTAGTTTAGACTCATGAAGAAGTTGAACGTAAAAGGCAAAGGAATATATATCAAGTAAACAGAAGCCATAAGAACTTGAAGGGTCTGTATTAGTGTTTTACAATGTATTTTTCAGAAAGACAAAACAATAGAGATAAATAGAGGCATTTGTAATAAAAAGAGTCGTTGGATTATGAATGCTTAGAAATTTTAATGTATAGTCACCTAAGAACACAACCCTGTAATACATAATGGAAAAAAAAAAAAAAGCAACACACATTGGGACAAACAATTCACCAGTAATTCTACACTTAAACATACCATTATCAATAATGCTAGATAAATTATATAGGAAGCAGTAACATAAATTATGGCTGTGGGGTTCTCATTTCTTGAAATATCAATTTCTTTGCACAAACATACACATGGATCTTATTATTAAATTTTGGAAAGTCAAAGCATGTTAGTTTTGACATTGTAAACATGTAAACATAATTTCTTAACAAACATAGTAGAACCGGAAACACCCATGTGGACACATGATACAAGCTGGCTTGTAAAAATGTCTGTCTTCGTTATTAAATTAGTTCCTGAACCTAATCCAGAGGTGACGGTAGTCTACATGTTAATTAAAAAGAACTTTCTTGAGAGTAAAGGCAGTCATTCTTGAGGTTCCATGTAGTCAGCACAAGATGACACTGCATTTTTTTTTTTTTTTGGTACTGTCGTTTTCTAGAAAAATCTCAAAATAATGCCGAAAATAATATGAATATTCATATAAAATTATTATTTTCTGTGATGAAATATCTCTCAAGGAAATTATTCTCTGGCAAGAAAATGCCCCTTTTTTATTTAACTTTGAATTATGTTTTGTAAAATATGCCAGAAATAAACACAAATGTATCATTATTATGACTTGCAAAAGAATGAACAAATGTTAAAAAAATTTAGTAAAAACAGAATCTGCCTCCTTATTAAAATAAAAGATTTCATTGATTTACTCCTGAGTAGACTTTGAGATAATTTGCAAAATTCTACCCCAAGAGAGAATTCCACATATGTTTCTGTGATTGCTAAAGGATGTAGAAGTCCGATTATATTTTAACATATCCTTTGAGGTCTCTCTCATGATTTATTTTCCAAGATATTTCTGAATTAATTTTCATTCATTATTATCTCACAGAGTTTTGCTTGGAAACATGGGAGAAAAATGTAATAAAAGAAATGAAAATCTGTTTGTAAAGTTTTCTAAGCTTCATTCATATCACTGAGGACTGGAACTGCAAAATAATTGGAAGTCACTCTACATACCTGCATTCATCACATGCCCCGGGGTTGACAATTTGCAGACTGGAATATCTCTTTTCATTTGTCGTATCAGAGTGTCTGAAATCTGTCATTCTATTCAGTTTTCAAAACTGCATCCCCAAATGACTGTTAAGATTATGTTTTTCAGCTGCTATTGGATATTATGAAATAAATGTAAGTACCGCAAGGGTAACCTTGTACTGACTGACTGGTCTGAATACAAGATCCTATGTGAACTTCATATACGTACAGAAGGAAATCCCTCTGTTCCTGCTATACATTCTAAACTCTGTTTTACTCCTAAGGGTCTGGGAGTTATCTCTCTTTCCTCTGACGACCACATTGGTATTGGAGGCAAATACACAAACCTAAGGCCCTCTAACTCATGAGAAATATGTCACCTAAAGCCAAAGAAATGTTAAAGGGTGGTATTATTAGATATTGCTGCAAAATTAAGAAACAACTTCTACCAGTTTACTTCTAGTGGATCTTTAGGAAGAATCATCTGTGTGCCAGATGTCATTAAAGCAAAAAAATAATATTTTTAATACAAGCTTTGAATTTGTTTTGTGGTGAATATTAATTTTTAGTATTACTTGTGAATTTGAAATTTTGTGTTGATTTATAGCTCTATTGATAGATACATTGTCATCTTAAATTAACTTACTGTTACTACATCCGATGCTCAGATGGTCTATGCCAATTTTATGATTTAAGCATGGATAGTGCCATTCCAATGGGCTTATCTGAAATATAGGTTGCTACTGTATTGCAGTAGATGAGGGCACATATTCCTGAAATAAAATGTCTGAATTTGTGTCATTTATCGAACATCCTAACTTCCTTTATCCCATTCTGGGGATCAGTTGTCGATGTGAGATAATACTTCTGGCTTGTACACATGATAGTTAGAGCTCCCAGTGAACTTTCTATGTAGATATATGGAACAGATTGTGGCATGTAGTATTTTGTGTATGAGCCTGTTGACAGGGGATGCTGTGCTTTCACCTTTGATGATAGTGGACACATTTTAACTGCCAACATGTACAATGTAGTCATAGCCCTGAATTTAAGGAAGAAAAGAACTACAGATTGTTGGTGTCCAGATGCTCTGCAGTTTCTTTCTCAAGCACAAAACCTGACCCTGGTGTCTCCCCATGACTGTGGAAAACTCCCAGTAGATATAAACCCTAGGAGAACTGACCCCTGGGACTAAACAAGGGCTATAAGGGCAGGGGCGGGGAGCAAAAATGAATTCAGATAAGGGTGAAAAGATATTGTCTGCTCAAGCTCTTCTTGCTTGCAATAACTCTGGTTGCTAGTTGAACAATATATGAACAGCAGGTGAAAATATTGTTTATTCTTCAAGTGGACCCAAAATCCTGTGTATTTCCTGAACACTAATTATCTTCCTTTCCAGGTCCCTGTGATGACCACACCTTGACTTTAGCAATGATGAATAAGAAAAGGACTTAGAAATTTATCTGTAAGAACATTGGTCCTTAAAAATTGGCAAAGTTACAAAAAAATCCAATATCTGATAAAAATCAAATATTTACCAAGTGCATTTAAAAATAAGTATGTAAGCCTAAGTGCCCTGCTTTGTCATATGCAAACCTATTCTTTTCTAATCCATAGGTAGCATGTATGTTCAGTTTTTACTTGAAGATCTCATATGCATCATTTTACATGTGTTTAATATTTATCACACAACTAACAATCTAAAATGTTCAATAACATGTCTTAAAGAACAAAGTAATATGTATTAAGCTTCTAGTAATTTATTTTTCAAAATATGTTTAATTTTAAGTACCAGTATTAAAGGTACCATGGGTCTATACCATACCATGGGTCTATACCATACAGCCCAAGTTCCAAGGGATGGAGATGCCCTGGCAGGAGAGGTCAGAAGGGCAGGCAGTGGCAGGTGACACATGGTCTGGAAAGGCCTGAATGGATTAAGAGAAGGAGAGTGAGGGTTCCCTAGCTGAGTCCCATGTAAGAGCAGTGGCTGTGAGTCCCAGGTAGAGAGTGGGTCTGTGAGTTGTAGGGGAGTCAAGAGGAAAGTAGAAGGGCTAGAAGAAAATGTTGAAATGGCAGTAGGAAGAGGGAGGGGAAACCACGTCCACACAGAGAAAGTACTTAGGGGTCTTATAATGTTTATCTTAACTATTATTTGTAATAATAAATTTCAGATTGAGGCAATACACTCATGGAAGAGAATTAAATGGAAGGAAAGGATGCCTTCATTTGGTATTTATCATATTCTAGCGATGATGTTTGTAAACTACCTCTGCAAGAAACGGCTTCAGTAAGTATAAATTGCAGGCTATTATGCAAAAGAAGTGTTTTTTTTTTCTTATTATTCATGTGAGGTCTTAGAGACTATCAGATTGTAAATTTCATATTTCCAGTTCTTTGCCACCATATATTATATGCTTATTACATGTTTATTTTATTTATTTGTTGAGTGTGTATATGTGTGGGGTGCCAGCAAAGATCAGAGGACAGCTTTCTCAGGAGGCTGTTTGGATCTGTTCTACCATGAGGGGTCCCAGGGAGTGAGCTCAGGTTTTCAGCTCTGAAGACTTTTACCTACTGAGCTGTGCAACTGGTTCGGCTATATATTCTATGGGATGAATTAAAGGAGCTAATACAATCATTTTTCTCTGACTACAACATCAGGTCTCTATGTTTCTCCCAACAAATCTCTTTTGAATTACAAACTTCATAAATACAACTGAAGATAAGCATATTTCTTCCCATGTCTACTTAACTGCCTGTACTATCTGATGTTGGAATAATATAATAATAATGTAACACTTTTCCCAAATTGCTGTGTCTTTTAAGATTAAAATTGAAATGACTTATTTTTTAGGAAATTTTTATCACATTTTTATAGATAAATAGTATATTTTCTTCTCTATGGGGTAGCTAAGAACTCCATATCAGCAAATTCTGCCCCAATAGATACTGGAATTATGCATATAATTTATTCTTAGCCAGTTTTAAATACTTTTAATCTTATAAAAATGAGTATTTTTAATTTTCCAAAACCCTTATACATGGAGTCAATTACATAAAATCTTTTTTAATTGAATTCAACAATTTGCTTTTTTTTTGTTGCTCTATTTTCTTGATATGGAAGGTGGGCATGGAGACATGGGAAGAACTGGAAGAGGCAGAGAACTTAGCTATGCACACGTTTTGAAGGGGTATATAAAACGCAATGAATGATAAAAGGCTCTTGCCTGTGGAAGCTTGTAAAATAGTAACATAAAATATATACCCTGTGCTTTTAAATGTGTATATTATTCACCAGAATGAAGGTGATGCATAAAGATTTCAAGGATATTGAATTCGGCATTTTTACTGTCCTATTGCAAAAATAATAGCAGACAACAGAATTCCTGGCATAGATTCCACTCTTCCAGGAGAATTTCTTATGAAGTTACAGCTATTAATTTAAAGGCATTCTTAGAAAACTGACCACAAAGTTAAATTTAAAATATAACTGTTTAATATAGCTATTAGTATTTTGGAATTATTTTGTTCATGAAGCATAATATAAAAAAGTACAGTAAATCCCTAAGAATACGAAAAAACAATGCATACCAAGATGGGACTAGTTCCCAAAAATTATTTATCTATTATTAAATATTTCTCAATCTTTATCTCATTGCCTGTTTTTGCTCTTGATTATACATACTGGCCTCCTGGGACCATCTTTATTTTCTGTTCTTCTACTTTTGTGTTCAGATGATCTTCAGATACCACAATCTACTGCTTCTTTTCTTATTTTTATTAAGTCTTTGATGCTAAGGCATCGGTAATAACAGAAGCCCATTTGGGAACTCCTCATTGGCACCCATGAAGCCCTGTTCAGAGTCAGTGTGAGTTGCGGCATGTTATTGTATATTGTTATTACTGAAGCCATAATTTGAAAGCTCAGGAGTCTAAAGAATAAATAATTCAAATAAATGTTGAGGTAATGAAGTTTGAAAATGTAAACCTTTTCTCCTTTACCTCTTAAACCAACAACTTCTTCTGTTGTCCATAGTGGGGCAGGGAGGGAAGAAAATACCTGTGTAATTTATGGAAACATACAATTATAACTTCTTTTATAATATTGTAGTCTCCCACATTTATTTCCTTCAGTTATACTGGTTAATCAGAATTACAGAACATTGATGATAGATGTTCTGAGAACAGTCAGGTTAATCTTGCCTAGATAAGACTATAAAAGTTATTATTTAAAGTCCAAGAATGTTATTTAATAAACCATTCTGACCCTTTATACAGCAAAGGGAACAAAGAAGAAGCAATGAGAGCCAGAGCAGTAAGCATTGAGATAAAACTGCCTCTGGATAGACATAGTTTTCTTTTGACCTTTATAGAAAATAGATTTTCTTTTTCATAAATATAAATATGTACACACATATATATATATATATATATATATATATATACACAGAAATACATATATATATACATATACAGATGTGTATATATATACATACGTATACGCATATATACACGTACACATATATGTGTACGTGTATATATGCGTATACGTATGTATATATATATGTGTATATATACATGTATATATGTATATACCTGTGTACATATACATATACACACACACCTATACATATACATAGACATGGACAGGCCTTGTGCATACCCTCTCAGTTTCTGTGAGTTCATACATGCATCGTTCATGTTGATCTAGAGGCCTTGCTTTCTTGGTGTCCTCCATCCTCTTTACCTCTCACACTCTTTCTGCCTCTTCTTCTACATCCCATTTAGGGCTGAGTGGTACAAGGCCTCTTATTCTCTATATAATGTCTGTCTGTGGGTCTCTATATGTGTTCCCATCTGCTGCACATGGCTTCCCTGATGGTGTCTGAGCAAGGCACTGATCTATGAGTTTAAAAGAATGTTTCTAGGAGTCATTTCATTATTTTTTTTTACAACAGTAGTAGTTGATGTTACCTTAGGTCCCTGAGGTATCTATTCTCAGGTTCTTGATCACCACAATCAGGGGTGGCCTCTCTCCTCTAGGAAATTGAAAGGTCTGCGGGGGAAAATGTGGCTACAACTCTTTAAAGGTAAGAGGTATCGGCAATAAGGAAATTACTGTAGCCACAAGGAACTCTCCTTGCTTTTATGACTGAGATGCTCTACAGTTACTATTAAGATATTTGGAGACCAAAACTACACTTACAAGTCCACATTGGTTTGTCAAGAAAGTTCCATATTTTTGGAATTTCTAGGAATTTAGCTAAAATCTATTTGTCTTATTCCTGGGTACTCCTCTGGCTTTTGCCTTGTCTTATTGTATCTTGTTTCATTGTGCTTGGTTGTTGTCTCTTGGAGGCTTGCTATTCTGAAGGGAAATGGAGGAGGGATGGATCTTGTTTGGGGGAAGAGGGAGTTTGGCCAGAGCTGGGAGGAATAGAGGGAGGAGAAATCTGAGGTTGGGATCTAGTATATGAAAGAAGAATTCAATATTTTCAATGCTGAATTTTCAATAACATGATTTTTATCATTAGGAGTAACGTATACCCCACAATCCTACAACAATGCTAGGAACATTACACTGAAAAATAGTTTCAAAATATAACTTTCATGATTCCTGAATTCCCTAGCTTATGGTCTCTAGGCAAAGTTCTTTTCTTAAAACATGATGGTAAATAACTCCCAGCAACCAAATGTGAGACCTTTATTTCTTCAATTCTCATGTTTCTTTTGAGACTCATTATAAAAGAGCCCAGGAGTCAGGGACTCTTTTAGTTAGTGTTTACAATTGAGAGTCATTTCACTCCCCTTCTTCAGTATCTTGAAGACTTAAGAATCTGTCTATCTTTGTCTTCTCACTGGTATTAATGCTCTGTTCCTCCACCATGTTGATGCTATTGCTTAAATCAAAGATCCTGAAATGTTCATGCCACCAGGGTAGGTACTTTTTACTCCACAATACCCACAGTGGTGCACTTTGTTAATTTACTTTGTTTACTCTTAATATGACAAATTATCTTAAAATTTAAAAGAGCAATAAGTTTTCAAAATTATCATCCATCTTGTGGTTAGTACAGAAAGGAGAATGATAATGATGATCATAATTCTCAATGACTTCAGAAAAGACCAAATGAAGAGAATTAATATATTGCAAAGTAAGTTCACAGCTACAGACATCTATTGGGAAGAACAGGAAAATTAGAGAGCAGTAGACTAACACTGGGTATAATGCCACAGGCTTTGTAAGTAAATATAACTGTATCATGGAATATAGCAACATCAGGAAAATTTAGTTAAACATCAGGTAATTACATGATGTGTAATCAAATGCTAGAAAGTTTACTCAGGGCCCTTGAGGGGACACCTCCCTGGAGGTCATTAGACAGAGAATGACAATATTCTGGCTTAGATCATTTAGTTACTTATCTTCTTTACAGAAAATGGTGAAGTTTGATGAATTATCAATATCTGTCTTAGTAGGAATGGAGCAAAGAATTCCAGCAAAATTATTATACTAGAATATGGTCCACTTCTATGGCAAATTGCTCTTGATTGGTTTTATTTTAAGTTATGGGCATAAAGACATTAGGATTAGATACTAAAGAATAAAATTTGGAGGTTACATTCTGCTAGGAAATTTCCTAATGTTTCTAGAAGATGTCTGTAATTGGTGCGTGTCATCTGGACGTGTTTGTTTAAATTTAAAATTCGTTTATTTTATATGATAGCCAAGAATAATGTGAACACTCCAATTTAAATTCGCAGATGACATTTATTGCAGCATCTGTGGATAGAGCACATATTTTTATTCTTTAAGCAGATGGTTGAATATGCATTTTATGGTAATATGGCTGTTTTGCTACAGAAAGAGGTCATCATAATTGAATGAGCACTATTTCCCTGGTCTCTCACGTTGAGTAGATAACACTTTTTTCTTCTTTATTTGTCTTCTTCTCTTTACTTTCTGTTGGTGTTTTTATTCTGAATATAGCAAAAAGCAACTGTAGTTTTCAATTTTTCTTACACTTTGGGTCTTTCTGTGTAAATGTGTAGGTAATGACAGAGAAGCTGAACAAATGATTTGGCCTAATATTTATAAAAACAACTGAACTTAAAAGACATAACAGTCATCAATGAAAGTTATACTTTATTGTATATGTTTTATGTATATGCTTAATGCTAAAGGAAATCAAATTGTAGAGGACACAAATGGATTCAATGTGAAAATATAATTTGTTTCAAGGTATGCTTTCTTTCAAAGTACTGAACAACATTACTGGTATAATTTAAAAATATTGAAATATCTGACAACATATGTTTACTTAGTTTGTCATATTACAAAGCATTTATTTTTCGATTAGAAGGTTCTATTTTGTTTTATGAATGTTTTCTTTATATGATTCATCAATCCAGAATGACAATTCCTCATTACATAAGGCAGATAGGAAATTATTCTTTACATAAACCAACACTTCTTTGAATGTCACAAAAATTAAGAAAATATAAGTATAGTGTATTAAAATTAAGAGCATTCAGTCATTAGATGTAGATATAGATTCACCAGATTTAGACTTTGTTTCAGGGCAGAGGACTAATTAAATCTAATTAAATCACTGGTTTTAGGCTGGAGCCTTTGAGTCCTAGAGCATTTTGTCCTCTTTATGATCTAGTCTTAATCTTTGAACTGAAAAGCTTCAGCTTTTGTACAATCTAAAATATTTGAACTGCTAGTCAGACCTAGAATACTTCAGCTTTAGTGTTCTGAAACTTTCTGCTGATTGAGTCACTCTGACTAGTTCCTTCTGAACTCCAACTCTTAGGGTTCAACTCACTCTTCTGGGATTCATCTGCTGATCTCTGCTGTGTCTCTGTGTCTCTCCCTGAGCTTCCACTGGGAATAGACATGTGAATAAAGGCATGGACTATCATTGCTTTCTTAATACTAGATTAAGGATGTGTCTACATTCCATCCAGACCACACAGGCCTCTCAATGTAGCCCCTGGAAAGTAGACTCTAGCTTTCATGCAGGGCTATTCCTCCTCATTCAATTAGTAATTGAATTTATCAGTAACATTCTCAGTCTGAAATTGGTAGTAGAAACTGAAAATACACTCTGGTATAAAATATTCAGTCCTTTTATGACTTACCATCACAAGTGATATCAATATATGCAAATAGAAATATTAGACATAGTCTCATATATTCATATAAACAACAATAATAGTACATTTGTTATACAGCTTTTGCTGTAAGCAACTCAAATTATAATCAACAGTGAGATAGATTTATACATTTGAAATTTTTTTATTTATATAATTGAGTTCAGTATAGTGACAGATAATAAAACACAAGACTATAGAGAAGGAAATATGACTGATTTGGTAAAGCACTTGTGGATCAAACATGAGTATCTGGGTTCATATTCCTAGAACCCACATAAAGAGACAGGTGTAATGGTTCAAACATCTTGTCTTAGTGCTGAGAAGTGGGAAAATGCATAAACATTTTAATTTACAATATCTATTTTCCTAATGTTTTTGTTTTATTAGGTAAGTTATTCTATTTGTTCTATTCTACATAAAGATTCAACATGTCTCAGTTATATAAATAGGACACAGAGAAAATCCGTGTGTGTGTGTGTGTGTGTGTGTGTGTGTGTGTGTGTGTATGTGTTTGTGTGTATCTCTGTATGTGTGTGTGTTTTTATGTATCTGTGTATGTGTGTGTGTGTGTGTGTGTGTGTGTGTGTGTGTGTATTGGGAGTGTATGTATGGACATGATTAGATGATTAGTTTATTGTCCACTTGACAATCTAGCAGCACCTGAGAAGAGCCTCAGTGAGAACCTGTCTAGACTTGGTTGTCCTATGGGCCTATGTGTGGGAGATTATCTTGATCACATTAATTGAGACAGGAAAACTTGCCTGCTGTGGACGCTACTATTATCTTGGTCAGGGCACCCCATGTTGTATAAGAATGTAGAAGGTCAGTCTAGCCCTAACATCCATCCATAAATTCATTGCTCTCTGCGCTCAACTGTGACCAGTTATCTCACTTGTTGTGACCTCCCTATAATGAAGAAATTGTGAGCCAAATAAATTCTTCCTTAGTGTGTTTTTGTCAGGGTTTTCTTTACAGCAAGAGGAAATGAAACTGAAACAGTATATGTGTTTAAATATTTTTAACCTCATATATACCATTTTTTTAAAATTTGGATTTCAAATTTGTTGGGTCATCTAGTCTCACTCATCTGTTTTGTGGGTGTCTCATGATTTTTAGCTGATGTTTCCTATTCTACAGTAGTATCTCAACTTTGTTTTCAGAATTCTCCTCATTAAAACTAGTCTGTGTGCACGCCTTTTTTCAACAGTAAGTTAGGGAGTCTGTAAGTCAATTTCCCTCCTTCTAACACACTCTTTATCATTCTGCCCCAAAGGACTATACCTTGGAATTTCTGTGTCTTAAATCTCATTAGCTTATTCACACCATTTTCTGACTAATTTTGAGATGCATAGCTAAAGGTAGCAAGAGAAAAATATTCTTATTTGTGGGTAAAGTTAAAATCAAATCCTCTTAGAAAGTCATATGTAGCCAATAACAATAATGGTTCCAGGAATTCAATTACTGTGTTTGCAAAGCTGTCATTATTTTGACACACTGGCTTCCAATTATTCCTTTCTTAGCACTGATATAATCTTAGAGTAGAAGACAATGAATGCAGGATTTATGGGGCTCAAAGTTTCTATGGGAAAGAAGCCTTTAACTAATAAAAATAATATAAAATGATAAATAAAAATGAAGCAGGAGGATAAATATTCATTCAGAATGTAAACATTCTTCTTGTACAGAGTCTGAATAAAGGATGGTATAGTTTAAGAATTTAAGAATTAGCATCTCGTGTTAAACTATTTCTTCTATAGCATTTTTAACTCTAGTGTAGAAAATCATTTACTTTTTTGTTCTAGTATTGAATGTTGTGATATTCCTTTCTTCCTGGTGAAACAAGGTGATTCTTGCACAGTGTTCAAAGTTTAGCCTAAGCAAAACTCATGGTAGCAAGCCATGCTCTTGTTTGCATCTATTTACAAATTCTCCTGACTGTGGTTATTTATCTTATGCCAGATTTGCAAAGTACTGCCTCCAGGGTAAGCACTGTGTCTCATATTCTTGTATAATCTGTAATGGCTCACATCAAAGCATTAGTATTTCAATACTGTGTGGTTATGTATGTATATGTTTAAAATCTTAAATTGTCTTTAAAATAATTTGGGTGAAAAAATATCAAGGCCTTTTAAAGTATGCCCTATGATTCATGGGTTGTTTCTCTGTAGTTACTGTTAAACATTGAATGTTTGTGCATAGGTGTGCAACACATGTTTTCTTGTGGCATTGTAATTTCACTCTAGGTTGCATATAGAAAATATGAGAACTATTCTGTAAAACATGCTGAAGTTATATATAATATTCCTGAATAAAGAATATTTGGAAATAATGTGACCTGATCCTGTTTCTCACTTACAAAATTATCGATTTTATTATGTAAAAATAGAGAATTGTTTGCAGAATCAGCTTCAGATTACTTTTAAAATAATCTTAATCCAAGTGATACAGTACTATTTATGCTTCAGAAACAAAAGGGAAGCTATCTTGAGTTAATATGTAATAAAAGACAGATATTATTTGATGCTAGGTTTTGTGGATCACATAGCTCTAATCTATTGTCTTTTAGAATTGCTTCATGCTTGGAACAGCACATACAGAAGAGAAGGTGAAATGGAGTTATATTCAGGGCTCTGGGGTTTAACAGAAAGTAACTTTGTTTTTTAAGAGTTACTGAATGTAGTAGTACATTTACAAGGCATCTCTCCAAGAAGGACAAGGAGGCATTCTCATACATTCAAACTCTGCCAGACCTCAAAAGGGGGAACCACCATCCTGGGCAGCACCATATTCCATCAACAGTGGAACCCTGAGTGTCTGAGCTCAGGTGTTTTATTTCAAAACTCCTTAGGTATTCTACTGGTAGCACAAGCAAATCATTAGCAATTAAACATCCCCTATAGAAATCAACACCTGAAACAATATAAGGCCAAGGCCTATGCATCCTTTCCCAACAGTGCACAAAAACAATTATTTTAAACATACCTAAAAATAAACTTCCACAACAATTGAACCTAGTGCTTTTTTTCCACAGCTTTACCTGCCAGCTCAGCAGCTTTGAATAAAGGTGTTTAATAAAATCATTATGGAATCTAGTACCGATCAAATATAACTAGAAGATGTTTCAACACAGGTATCTTGCATGTGTAGGCCATACTGTCCCCCTGCCCCCAGATATGGGCTATTAAATGAAAACAGTGATGTGCATAGGATACTTCCCTATTAGTTATCAATCAGGAAGGTTCTGGTTCCAGTGGCTCAAGATTACCTAAACAATACAGCCATTGACCTTGCTCTCAGTTGCTCACCATTACCAGATGGTAAGATCTCATTACTGAAGACAAAATACACTTCAGTTGTAGGATATAGAGAAATCAAATTAAGACTGACCTGAAAATTTCCTTTTCAGACTAGAACCAGAGGTGCTATGCAGGTCACTGGGGAAGAGAAAAAAAGAATGGTCTCATGCAGCCCTGGTCTCTGCAAATTACAACACTAACCTACCATAAAAGAGGTGACCACTGGTGAAATAGTGGCATAAAGGTTATGGGGAAAACCAACCACTTTTTAATTGTATATGAGGGAATTCATACCTTGTACTGCAACCATGGTCAAAACCCATGTCTTTAAAGATATTAGGCCCTAAGGGGAAGCTACTACTATTGGGTTTTTAAATTTTTTTTGAATGGACCTATCAATCTCCCTCAAAATATTTATGTTAATAGATTAATGGTGTTCTCAACTTTGGACAGAGATACCTTTTCATTCTGTGGGCTGCAATGAGAAGATTCAACTGACCAAGATTAATAACTGTTGAATAACCATCTACTCCAAAATGGACTATCTGTATCAACCACACTGACCACACAAGGCCCCGAGAACATTGTGAAAGAAAGGGTAGAAAGAGTATATGGGTCAGAGGATGGAAGGAATGCTGGGAAATGTCTTCTGGACGTGACACGGCTATTGCTTTTGTTGACTCACTGCACCTATGCTAACCTACATGAAATCTGCAAAGGGTCAAGCCGACAAGATCAGTCAAGACAAGACGTCACCAAGGAAACACTAATTAGACTCAATGGGTAACATGATCAAATAAATAAAAAGGGCATGAATGTGGGAAGAAGATGTATTTGAGGAGAGTAAAAGGAGGTGTGAAATATGACTATGATGAAGATACATGCATACATGTATGAAATTGCCAAAGAACAAAGATATGTATGTTTAAAAAACATTATGTAGAGAAGCACGATGTATGGTCTCAACTCCTAAATGAGTCTGAAAAAGAATAAGGCAATTTTTTGCATATTGTTGTTTGGAGCAAACACTTAGAATCCTTCAAGGTTCTATGATACCTACCTGGACTTGAATTAACTTCCCTCACAGAAGCTGAACAGCTCATTTAGTCATCTTCTCCAGTCAGGACTTTTACATATGCTGTAATGCAAGCCAATCAAGTAGATTTCTATGCTTGACAGAAATAGATGACACAGTTGATGTCCTTGGGCATATTCCATGGGCTCTTGAAATCAGATTCACAAGAGTGACTTGAAATCCTTCTGATATCATTCAAGAGACAAGAAAAATGATACTGCCTGAATATTTTACTAAATACAACCAGTCCAGAAGCCAATCTTTTTTATTACAGTTCTGAGTACTTAAGAGATGGCTTGGGTCAAAGTCCTTGAAGTCATGTTAGATTGTAGAAGAAAATACACTTCACTAGAATTTGCATAAATTAGTGTTACTTAACTCTTTGTCAAATACAAATGGATAAGTAAGTAATCCAGTAAGTAATCATGATTTCTCTCTTTATTTTTTAGGAAATGTAGGTATAAATTAGAGACTGTTCTAGGAAGACTGAAACATCATCAGTTAAATAATGATAAATAATATTTACCAGTTCTTATTAAGCTTTCATATTTGTGTTTGTGTATGTGTATTTGTATATTACCACACTAGTTACTGATTTTTAATTTAATCTAAAATAACTAAATGCTAGTTCAACATTATTTTCATTTTATATGGAAGGCTTTAAATATTTTTCAATTTATCTAGAGTTTTTTTTGGCAACTGAATTTAGCTAAGCGTAAGAAATAGTTCTTTATTTTATGACAATTTTTGAATCTTTACTATGTATTCCTAAGTAGAAACTTAAACTCAAACCACTGATCATATTTTGGTCATTGACCCTATCACTGCGTCAATGGGGAACTTTCAGTTTCTTAAATTCAACAATGTATTTTAGAGAAGCTGATATCTCATTTTCATCATCATTTTGGAATCTCCATCAATATAAATTTCATCAAAATTATTGACATTTGTATCTATCTATCATCTGTCTACCTGCACATGGGCATGTGTGTGTGTGTGTGTGTGTGTGTGTGTGTATATATGTGTGTGTGTGTGTGTGTGTGTGTGTGTGTAATTATCATGATTTTTCTCTTTACTTTTTAAGAAATATCAATATAAATTAGGGACTATTCTAGGAAGATTGAAACATCATCAGTAAAATAATGATAAATAATATTTGCTGGTTTCTTATTAAGCCTTTGTATTTGTGTTTGTGTATATATGTATGGGTATTTGCATATTACCACAGTAGTTACTGATTTTTAACTTTAATCTCATATATCTAAACACTAGTTCAATATTTTTTTCATGATATACATATATATTTTTCAATATACATTTTTCTTATATAGACTGTTTTCATTTATATAGTTTTCCATTATATATAATGTATATAATATATAATGGCTGATACGCGCTCGCACACACACACACATATATATATAGATATATATAGAAAGGATGGATATATATATCCTTTCTTATGGTTAATCTTGATGGTCAAATAAGACACAGCCCTCTGGGCAGGTCTGCCAGAGCATCTCCTAGAAGGATAAACTGAGAGGAGAAGACCCTGGTCAAAATTGAGGGACAATTTCCCATGGGATTTTTAAAAAAGTTTACAAACCCTTTAAGTACATATTATGGTTTCCAGTTTTGAGTTTTATGGTATTACACAGGTAAACATGTGTGTCTCTGTGTCTATATGTGCTTCTTGTGCTTTTCTTATTTTCGTTTGCTTTGTCCTATTCCTGCTTTTATTTTATTTTATTTCTTCTTCTTCTTTAGATACCCGTTTCTTTTCTAACTGGAGAAGAAACTAAAGGGTGTGGATTTGGCTGGGAGAGAAGGTGGGGGCATTTTGGACGATTTGGGGGAAAGGAAACTGTGATATATTGTGTTGTATTGTATTGTATTGCACTGCATTATATTGTATACATTGTATATTTTGTATAAAAACAATATTGTCAGTAGAAAATGTATTTCTCAAGCTCTCTCTTTCCTCTTTTCTCCTCTCTCTCCCCGTCTGTTTGTTCAGAACAGGTGGGCAATATAGAAATCACATAGATGGTAGACAGACAGAAAAAGGAAGAAAAAAAGAAACTACATATTCAAGCTACACAGCATATGCCAAGTGACAAATGTCTCTACTTACTGTTACCTGTTGGATGCGTCCATTGTACCCCATCTCTTTTGCCAGAATTTATCTCTCCTCGTCTCCCATTTTGTTGTCTGGATTACCATAATAAACAGTACCTGAACTTCCTATGCTGAAATGGTTTCAAAACTTTGTTCCGACTGTTAGTAAAGATTTAAAAATGATATCCTTTGCCAGAAAGAGTTCCTTTAGTGGCTGAGTTACAGTGTGAACTCCATGATGCACTTTGTAAACCCATTTGTAGGACAATGTCTATTTCTCCTTCTTCAGCTCTCCTTCATGGGACTCGAGTTTCTCAGTGTTCATCAGCCCTTTTGGAATCTTTTCGCATTATTCTTCTGTCATGTCTTGTCCTAACAATTTTCTCTGACTAGAATGATCATCTTTCCTCCTCTTCCCCAACCACACAGCTTTAGGTAACATAGCCATTTTCTAGATAGTTTCTACTGTCCTTCTTTATATCTTTGACCTCACAGATCAGTGTGGTGGGGGAGGGGCTTTTCTGTTTTCAATGCTATAATCAAGAATCAAATCTCTCTTATTAGACTTTGTAAAACCATCAGAATGCCTGGACATTTTAGGAACTGACCCATTAAATATGTTTTGAAGGTGTAAAATTGCAAGCACCGGTGCTTACTTACTGAACCATGGTCTCCCGATATGGCTGGTGAGTATGAAAACCAGGCCCATGTTGGAGAGGTCTTGGTAACACTGAGGTTGAGACAAACTTATTAAAAGCAATCAGATGTATTATATATGTATCAGAAATAGAATACAATGGCAGTGTCCAGGAAATATACAATTGTAGTTGCCAGGATGCCAGGACGTTTGCAAGTTGTTTGGGGTACAGAAGATTAAGGTCTAGGACAAATTGTCTAGCCAAGCTTCTTTGTGGTTCACTAACTTCTAGGGAATGTGGAGGTACACAGGTGGCCTGAATGTTCCTCTGCCTGAAGGAGTGCTTTGATGTCTCAAGTACTGAAAGGCACAATGTGCCCCAGGAGCCATGGACTCTAACCTGATAAATCTATGACTCATGCCTCTCCAGGCCATTATACAAGGCCGGCTCAATGATTCCCTGCAGAAGATTTCCAAAACTCTTAATGATGAGCAATGGGAAGGTTTTGACTCTTTGACGTGTGGGTGCATCACAGGTGAAGAACATATATTTGCACGTTACCATACAGACTTGGGGTTTAGGTGGTTGAGCAAGATTCTGTGCATGAAAACATGTTTCTCTCAGAAGAAAATTGAAGTGAACAATAAAAATGTAGACCCTCATGAACTTAAAGGAGACTAAGGGAGGGTGTGTAGGAGGAAGAAGAGGGAGGAAAATGGAGGGGAAGATTATGCAATTATATTATCTCAAAAATAAAAGAAAATTAAAACAAACAAAAATAAACAGTTACTTTTATAATACTGGAAACTTTGGTAAACTTTTTGCATTTTAGGTATTATGCATATTCCAGTTTCCTTTGAATAGTCCTATTGAAATTTCGGAAGATCAAGAGCCAAATGACTGAAAAGGTGAAACTTTTACAGCAAAATATTTGTTGACATATAAATACGCTAAACCTATATCCTGTAGTAGTATGGCACTGTCCTGGCTCACCAAAGAAGACAAGAAGGTATATTCATAGTTGGAAACCCTTCCAGACCTCAGCAGAGGGAACCAGCATCCTAGCTAGCACCTAACTGGACAGTGGAACCTCGAGCATCTGAGCTCAGGTGTTTTTGTTGATTCAGAGCTCCTCAGGTGCAGATCATTAGCAATCTCACATTCTCACAGAAACTCCACACCTGCAGACAATACAAAAGTGCCAAGACCTAGGCAGCCCCTCACCCAACAGTGCATAAAACAATTTCAAACATAACTAAAAATAAACTTCCCCAACAATATCCTAAGACTTCTATTTTGAAAATTTTATAATTCAGATATTTTCATAATGGCTAGAATATGCAAATAATTTAGCTTTAGATTAGCACAATCATGAGATTTGATCTTGAAAACATAATAATACGCTTCCAATACAGTGTTTCATTGGCAGTGCTCAAGCTTCTAGCTTACTTTTCTACAATAAAAATAAAAATTTTAAGACTTTTAAAATTAATAAAATATTAATGTTTACGAAGCAATAACTAAGAAGGTTAGAATATGAGTTTAAGGCATTCATGAATTGGGTGAGTTTGTGTGTAGGTAGGTCAATAGGCGTGAAGGGATAGCAAAAGACAGAAAGGATAAAGGAAATATCTGTTAACACAATGCATATAATGTAAGTAGTTACATGATGCCTCGGCTAGGGAAGCAATTATGATCAAAATGCAAATTTCCTACTTAAGATAATATCATTTTGCATTTTGATCAAGACAAAATGTGTTTATTCATGAACAGGAAAAATATTTTAAATTCCCTAAAAGAATCATAGTTGCTTTAGTTTTCTCCAAATCTACAGATTTCAGTCAGTTTGTATTTCTTACTTTAAAAAAAAAAAGGGTCTCACATTTAGTGCAAGAGAATCCAAGAAGTATTTAAACTTTTTCCTTAACACTAAATTAAGGAAAGCACAGGGCACACACCACTGTTAAAGGTTGAAGAGTGTCTCTTGCCCTCTGCACACAGTAGTGAGGAGCATACTGGTGGACCGCAGGACAGGGACCCTTACAACCTCAGCTGAACGCCTCCAACCTCACGGTTTCCTTCCTCAAGGGAAAGAGTAAGCTAGATTTCCATGTCAGATTCTTTGAACTTTTAATGTTAGTAACTATTTCTGCCTTTACAATAAGCATGTTGACATTATTTGTGTAATTAAACAAAATACATTAGATGTGAATTTTCAAGGTTACCAATTTGGAGAGATAGAGAATAGCATATACGTTTGTCTTCGTGTGTTTTATAATTTTGTTTTTATGTCTTCTGGACAAAATTCCAACGTGTGCATCAGATTTTGTTGATGAACATCTGTACAAATTTGATCTCTTAGTTGCTAGAAGAGCAGCAAAGAATAGGTTCCCAAGTATCTGTGAGGCAGTAGATACATTAAGTGCTACTTCACTAAGCCTGCTGTTACTTACTCTCAATCTTTTCTGAACCTTGACAAACATCACATTTATAAAACAGCACTTCAATAAAAATATTAACATTGAATTTTAGCTCCTCAAGAAAATAACATCAAAAATTTAATGTTCAAATTGTAAAAAGAACTCTATAAAAATGAGAAAGGGAAGGTGATAAAAGGTGCACTTACCACATTGCATCAATTTACATAAAACCTCTGGCCTGGAAATTAAATTCTAAATATTCAGAGCTATATTATAACATACTTGTTATTCCAGGGAAGTACACACTTGTTTTGGAAACACAGGGTTGTTTAATAATCTTTCTGCCTGGGGGGACATTGAGAGGTAATTTAATAGGGTTCTGCTCACATACAGGAAGGGTTCATAGCCTCCCATGTTATAGCCTTAACTGCTTTTTCATTTCTAAGAATTCCCTTCTCACCCTATGTATAAGCTGGAATTCTAAGAATAGAGCTTCCTTCGTATGGTCTCTTATCAGCAGTTTCTTGAAGACTTGTTGGCCAATTTGACCTTAGCTATTCCTCTATAAATACTCTCTTCAATAATTCTTTTCTGGCTATTTTCAAGGGTGTTGTCAACGAATTTTTTTTTCTTCTAGAAGCCTTATAAATAAGTTTATCTCTTAAAAATGAACTCTACAAAAACAATAAGGTTCTGATTTGTAGGAAAGAATGTACATTAAATTATATAGGACATTTAAACTAATCAGAAGACATTCAGTTCTGAATGTCATAAAATCAGCTCAAACTGAGTTTCAAAACCACAATAAAATAAAACAAGATAAATATGAAATATGCATGCTATCTTAGCTATGAAATTGTGACTGTTTCTTACTCTCTTCTTTCATTATGAAAGTGAGTTCGTTTTATTCCCTACACAGAACTATGTCCAGGACTGGAAAGATGCCGTAGCCACTTGAGCTTCAGGGTCCTCACATCTCACCCTCTCAGAAGGAACACAGCATTATCGAGCATTCAGAGATCCACGTTTTACCTTTCTTGACCACTGTGCATAGTCTTGTACTAAAACTTAGTTCCAGTGACAAATGATGGCATGCATTTGGATACTTGGATAAGAAGAGTCAATCGTGTATGTAGTCAGGATCAGGTAATCATTTCTTATACTTAGTAATAGGCAGGTGAGATTCCTCCACGCTGTTCTTGACTTGATAGGGCACTTCTTTTAACACTGAATAATATTAATTATTTAGATGCTCTGTAGTTTATATATCTATTACATGTATTGGTTGAAAAAGTTACTAACCTATTTTAGCAGATGCCAAGAAGCTTGTCTGGTGTATCATGTAGTAATGTGGTGTAATTCTAGTAATGCTGTGTATAATTGTCAAAGTGCTCCTTTGTTCGTATGGTTTTGCATTTCCATTAGCAATGCCTGTGAGTTCACCCTGCTCAACAAGCTTGCCAGCGTTTGGTGATGTTAGCCTTCTGGCTTTCTCTTCTTCTTATAACTGTGTGGAAGAGACACATCATTGTTTTAGTTTCAATAATTTGTCTGCCGTATATTGTGGATTATTTTTTCTTATACTTGCTTGACATCTACCAAAAACTCTTTTTGTGATGTCTCTATTAAAAGTCTTTATTTGGCCTGTATATGACATTTTCATTTTCCCTTTACTCAAATGACCTGTCAGTTCATACATGCTGTCCACTTTGATGTGGTTAAATAGTTCTTTTAAATATCTATCCCATTGCAGTAACTTGGCCATATATTTTTTTTTCTGTTTCTGACTCTGTAAATGAATACTGGTTCCTATCTCCTATATTTACTTATCTATCTATCTATCTATCTATCTATCTATCTATCTATCTATCTATCTATTCTCTCTATCGTGTGTGTGTGTGTGTGTGTGTGTGTGTGTGTGTGTGTGTGTGTGGTGTGTGTAAATTTAGGTATAACTTAATAAGATAAAAAGAAGCAGCAGATGTGGTCTTTGAGACTGTGCTGCCTTAGTCTTTTGTTGAACCCATGCTCCTACATGTCAACTCTGAAAGTACTATTCAGATTTTCCCTTGCCTATAAAGAAAATGCTTAAGTGAACTCTAGTTGTACATTTATCTTAAGCCAGGGGAGGAGGGTTCTGATAAAATTCCAGTAGTGTCTTTTAAGGAAAGTTTGATTAAAAACAGGTGCTCAGATGTCTTTCAAAGTGGCTGTTCCCTCTCCTTCTGTAGAGAGCAGGGAAAGATTTCTCTACTCTTCTCTGTGATTACCAGTTAGACTTCCAGGAAGTAAATTGCAAAAAAGACAGGAAACATCCCAAAGTCTTTAACTCTCAGTCTTATCTACTTTGAGCCTCTGGCAATTCTTCAATTACAGTTGAAAGCTGACTGAATCCTGGATCCTACAGAGGTTTTTCGTAGCAGCTCCTTTGATGGATTCTGCTTCTGCTTTATGTCTGCCTACCTACTTGCATCTATTCTTTGATTCTGTGTCAGCCTATCTACATTTTCAATTTGTGAAACAATGTTTTGTGCATTGCGACTTTCTTTCTTCTCTCCTTGCCTTTTATCCTTTCTTTATGCTTCCGTCCACCATTTCAATTTTATTTTCTAGTCTTTCTGTGGCTTTTTTTTTTTTGATAGTTCATGTTCCACTCACATTCTTCAAGTTCTCCATTCCCTGCTGTTGCTGTCTTGCTGTTATTTGTATTCAGTGCATGTTTTTATCATTAACATTCCCACACCTGGGGTTTTGACCTGGTCTGTTTTATTTCTTCTCTGTAACCTGCTCATACTTATTTAGTTGGGTATATGCAACAAATATTTGACTGAATTCATGTCTCCTATCATTCACTTCAATCATACATGTCACTGTAAGTCATTCTCTATTGTTAAATATTTTCCTAGGATCTGTCAGAGTTTCCTTCTTATCATTGCTTCTTCTTTCCTTAATCTTTTTGTGAGATATTGTAGTTTCACCTTTGTTATTTCAATATCTTTTAGTGCTTCTTTAAATGATGTTACCCTCTGGGGATGCAGCTAAGTAGCTTGGGTATACCACGATTCTATTTGTTAGTGGGCTTGGCTTTTCCTTTCATCACTAATTCCTCACATTGGTAAGCAGGTATCTGACTGACTCTCTGAAGGACTCATTTCTTTTCTCTGTTCTGTTTGAGATGTCCTTCTCCACTCTGCTCTGCTCTGCTGACTAATATATGGAAGCCATTGTTAAATTAATTCTGTTCAATCATTTTTTTATCTGATTGAGGAGGAGAGAAAACTGGTCTATCTACTTTATCATGTCCAGATACAGAGAACTCATCTTATTTGCTACTATCTTTATAGAGAACATTCCTTCAGAAATAACTTAAATTCACATATAAAACCAAGCTAATTTCACAATTTTGAAACAAGAAATGCAATTTGGATATCAAATAATCTAGTATTAAGTTTGATATTTTTTCCTCTCCATTCTCCTGTTTGTCTTTTAATGCACAACCTGAGATGAAAACATGTACAAACTTAAGAGAATAGTTAACTATTTTATCCACGATTATAGTACTATTGCTTTGGCCTCAGTTAATGCTTTTTCATCACTGACAAAAATCAGAGTGTTATCAATACTGATAGATAACATTTCCTTGGAATGCAGAGAGGGTAACAGTTATTTCCTAGAAGTTGGGGCTCTCTAGTGAGAGAACATTTGGGTATTCTTTGTCATTGTATCACAATTACGGTGCCTATGTCTCCTTAAATTGTCCATTGCACATGGCCACAATAAACTGCTCAATAGGCACAGGAGATACATTTGGAATAGGGCAGCTCCTTTTCATACATACATTATCAGGGAATTCTGTTGATAGGCAATATCCATTTCTTATTCATTTTAATGTGTGCAAGTATAGAATGGTTCTATGTAACCATGATGCATGGGGACAGACTTGTGAATGGGCAAGTTTTTGTACCCCTGATTACACATGCAGAGTCTAGAGTAAGATGTCAGGTGTTGTTTAAGACAAGGTCAGTTAGTGATGGAAATAATCTGGCAGGACATCAGTCTCTCAGAATCTTCTTGTCTCTACCCTAATGCTTGGGTTATAGGCAAATGAATTCACTGATACCTTATTCCATGGGTGCTGACGATCAAACTCAAGTCCTCATGTCTGTAGAGCAAGTTGCTTTTACCACGAAGCATATCTATAGCCCCTGCTTTGTTATTCTTCAAAAGCAATGTATCTAGTGAAAACCAAGATCTTCCCTTACAAATAGATATTCATGTCATCAGATAACATAATAAATAAAAAAAATTCAGCTTTTGTTAATGTGGAGACTTTGAAGTGCAGCGTACCTTGTGTACCAACCTAGAAAGCTGAGGGACATGTGCTTTGTCTCAGGAAGACCTTGATGAGAGTAGCTAGTGCTATCAAGACACACTGCAGGGTCAGAATGACCTCATTTGAAGAAAGAAGACAGCCACAAATTTTATAAACTTATGATCTAAATGTTTTATCTTTTTTGAGTTATGTGTTTCGATTCAGATAATTGAATTCAGAAATTTCATCTCAATCTACATACTCGCATCATTATTATATTATTACTATTGCTGTCATTCATCAAACCATAGCATTAAAGCAAACATGCCTAACATATATCATGACATGGCAAATAAACTCTCCTTGGTATCAAAGTTATTTCCATGAGACTCGTATTTGACTTAATGGTAAAATTCTGATTATTCGATATTCTTGTAGATGAAATTGTGGTAACAATATGTTTTTATTTGCAACATACTGTATCTCATCATATATAATGGGATTCCTTTGTTTGTTCTGTTGTCAAATATGCTGTTACTATGTACAACATCAGCTAACTTTGTCCCTTGGAGAACTTCACATTACTGCCTACCTGACAAACGACTATATATCCAAGTCGTTACTTTTTCTTTCATTCATTATAACTGTTTAATTACCCATACTTAATTTTAAAAGTTTTTCCATATGAGATGTAAGTAATACGGATATTGTTTGACAGACACGAATTTAGTAGATTCTCTAATTCTCTCAGGAGTTCAATGATCCCAGACAAAATCATTTTATATGACTTTATGAGGCCTTTGTAATGTCATGTACTCTCAGATATAGAATTTTCTATGAAAACACGGAGAAAAATCTTATTTTCTTTTGAGAAAATAATGAATATAACTTTTAATAATTGTAAAAGTTTGTCAATTCTGGCCAACTTATTGTTGAAAAGACTAAAACTACAAGAGAGTATATCTCTGCAATGAAGAAAGGTCATATATAAAATCCTCATGAGCAGATTGTGTTGGTCGAAGTACAACCAATCACCACAAATGACAAAGGAGAGTCAGACTAACGTCTTTTGATTTAAGTGCTATCATCAGTTTTAATTTCCTCTAGATATATTATTTGCAAAAATATAAAGTTGATATACTCTTTAGCATGACTAACAGTGTGGAAAAGACCAATAATGCAAAAATGTAACACCTGCTGTGGTCCAGAGTGAGTGATGTCAGGCAACAGTGAGGCATAAGAAAGGCCACTCCAAGACTTCAAAGAGAACACCGAATACCTGGGTACACTGGAAAATATTCACAGAATTGGGTATTTACTAGGTAAGTTGGAGATGTGTATAAGAGAGAAAATGTGAATCTGGCTCAGGTGAGGCTAATGTTTCATGTCTGAGAGACTTAATTGTGTAAATATAGATATATTCAAAATGTGACTGGACCCATGAGCCCTGAGGCAATGTCAAGGAGACAATCCTTTGTTCACAGAATCTATAGTAAAGGAGGAAAGTAAATGAACATGTCTGTTTACAAATGGCACAAATCACAGCATCACATGAGCTTGAAGAGGGAAAGGTTATTTTATCTCAATGGATCAAGGAAGTTTGCCAAAGACTTAAAAATAAAATATTAAGCTGTGAGTAACTTAGTAAGTTACAAGTATTAGTAAAGTAGAGGGAAGAGTGTTGAGATTGTAGGAACAAAAATATACAAATACCTGCAACAAGGAGTGGTTTGGTGCTGTAGAGAAGCAAAGCTAGATTCCTGTCTGTCCTATAAAATATTATTATTGATATACAGGTTATTTGGTGAAAACAAACTCTTCAGGACATCAAAGCGCAGAGGTTCACAGAAATGCTCCTATGAAGAGTAATAACATCTTTTAAAGATATTATTGCTATATTGGAAGTTTATAAAATTTTCATAACTTAATATCCACACCTTTTAAAAAGTGCATTTTTTTAGTTCACATTGTACGGACTAATGTCGATAATCATTCATTTTAAGAAGAAAATTTTCCGACATTGTGCATAAAAGGTCTTAGTTTGAGCTTTTATGTTTGAGAAAAATGCAAATGTTCCCTGGATGTGTTTCCTTCCTTATATTCTCACCCCACTCACTCCACCCTTACTTATCCATCTTCCCTAAAATGAGGCTTTGCTCTGCGGTAACAAAAGGAGTCAGCCACTTCACCCTTTTCAAAGGACATACTGCAGCTAAGATTACTCTCAACCCAGAGAAGGGTGGCGGCCTCTCCCAGGGCTTCACCACTCTCTGTCAATTCTCAGTCTGTAATGCAGCAGGTGTTGGTTGGTAGCACCACTGGTCTTTTTATCATTACAACTGCCCACTCTTGGAGCGAGTACAAGACACCAAAGTATGAATTTAGAATCTCCATAAGTAGTATCATTTTAATAGCAACTCAGGTTGAAGAACTTTTGCTATGATATTTAGTCAGTATGCAGATGTGGTTGAACAAAATATTGTTTAACCTAACTACTAGGCACATTTTTGTGGTCAGTAGACCCCTGGATGCTGATTTGAAACACAAAGCATCCCACCTTTTAAAAAGATCTGTTTCTGCTCTGGTCTTAATGGACAGAGTACAGAAAAGGTCAGATAGCCCGAAGCTGCTCAGTTCTGGGAAACTGCCTCTCAACTAATTTCCTTATTACTTCCTCATTTCACGTTTCCACCCCTATAGTTTAGAGAATTCTCACAGTATTTCCTTATTGCTCTGAGGCCCGTGACACTAAGATTTCTTAACTGACTGGATAGACCAGTTCACCTGAATTACCTCAGATACCTGTTTACACACCCCTGCTCTTCTCCCCACTTCAAAAATTGTATAAATACTGGTACTATGTGTTCAATAAATCGAAGGCCTGACTGGACAGATAGTCTGCCTTTCACTCCTCACGCCCCTGCCCATATCCCATTCCCATGCCTTCTCCTGGGGTTTCGGGTGAAGATCCCGTGGGCCGGGATACATTTTATACCACTTATTCTTTCCATAGTTGTCAATGCTATTTTATGTTAAGACTCAGAATCCTGTTACTCAGCATCTCCCCTCTGGCATAAAGCTCTACATAGTTTTGTTTCTAGTATCTAACATTGTCTAGCTAGTAGAGATGTGACCATTTAGCAATGAGATTTACATATATCACCATGGATAGATGTAAAAATCAGGGTGATTAAAAATTCTGTTATAAAATTAATAATCACAAAATGTAGCAGGCTTAGGACTGCCTATAGAAATACTTAAAAAGCATCCTATTAATTTTTATACTTTTTAGTAATTTTATTATCTTCGCGGTGTGGTATATGTGAGCCAGGGTCTCATGTACAGGAGGCAAGTACTCTGCTACTACGAGGCAGCCCCACCCAGTGACAAAAAGTTATATTGATTTTCCCAAGCTCTAAGAAGCCCACAAAATCAACTCTAGACCACATAACACATTTTTATAGGCATTTTGTGTATCTTGCCTCTCTTAAAGAAAAATGTATTCTTCTATTTTTTCCATATAATTCTGGAAAAAAAAAATGGATCTTTAGCTCTTACAGAAATGTAGCTGAAGTACCATTCAGGCCAACTGTAGTCACTCTCCTGGAGAGATGAACATTTTCACTGGCATCGCATCGTGCCTGTAGAATGAATGGGCTTTTCTGGCCAAATACAAGCTGATTACACTAGCAAGAGCAAACGCAGGCTTTAGACGCAGACAGTGAAATTCTGTGCATTGCTTTCGTGACTGAGTTTTCTAGTTTCAAACTGTCACGATCAGGACAAGCAGCTCACCACTAAACATGCATACTTAATTCCATTCAGAGTATCCAGAGGAGGAAAAGTCTCACCAGAAACACTAAGCTCTTAGGGAGGTTAATCATATTTGGGTTTTGTCTGATTTAAAGGGAGACACATAGACTCTTGTGAAGGGTTCAACCGGTGGAGTATGACGGTGAATGCTTGGAATGACAGCACCGAGAGGGTTGAAGCAGCAATGTCACTGTAAGTGTGAGGCCACCCCAGTCACTACCAGAAAGTCTGGCCAACATGAAAAGACTTATCTCGAAGACAGAAACAAACCAAGTGAACAAATGGGTACATGCAAGTTTTAAGATATCTGATACTAAATTGTTAAGACCATGACTAAATATGCAGATTTGCTTCCATTAACAATTTCCAGGGGATGGAAGCCCTCACTGGAGTCAGTAAGTTCTTAAAGACTTTAATCATGATTTGGATTTTATCTGATTGCAAGGGACACACATGAACTCTTGCTAAGGGCACAGCCAGCAGAGAAATCGTACGCAGAGTAAATATGCAGAAATCCTGACTCCTGTCACATTCACATTCACGTCACCTGCTTGGCCTGTGCAGAAGTCCAATGTACTTGGGAAGTTAATAGTACATTTTCACAAACTTAATGAGTTGGCAATGATGATTGCAGCTGCTCTACTGGAAACAGTATTTTACTGGGGAAAACCCTTAGAACTCTGGCACCTGGTATGTGGCTACAGTCCTGCCAAATGCTGCCAGTTCCATCGCCATAAGTAAGGACTATCAGAAGCAGCTTGCAGATATGTATCTTCTGGTTTTTTGGTTTTTTTTTTTTTTTTTTTTTTGCTTTTTTTCTATCTTCTCTTAGAGGAGTTTTTATTAGCATAATATACTTCCAGGAATCTTACTGACTTATTATGCTGCTGATGTTTTGGAGTTAGACATAGTAACCAGTAAGTAGCCAAAATCTGAAACGCTTTGCTGATAGGCATATTTTTAAGAGTGTGGAAAACACATTCCTTTTTTTTTTTTTTAAAGATCTAACATCTAGGTGAAGTTGTATGGGTGAAGTGGAGTAAAGCACATAGAGTCATTCCCATGAAAATAGCAAAATATTTTCCTTAATTTCCAGTTAGCATAGAAAGAAGCAGATGCTTGGTATCACCTTTTGGGAGCAACATAGTCTGAAGTTTGATCATTCTTGTCCAGCCTGTATTTTATATTAGAAAAATGGATGCCAGTATGATATTAACCAAAGCAGACAGGTGTATGGCATGTCCAAGATGTGCCGAAATGTGCTACCGGGCTGTGTTACTCCACCTCTTAGACCATATAATGGTGCAAATCTAAAGGTATTAGCAGGGTTAAGGCATAATGACATAATAGAGGGGAATCTGGAAGAAAATACATATGGTGATGATATGATAGACTAGTTATTTTTCACCGCTTCTATCTTGGTCTCACACACAGTGGACATACAAATTATAACCACACAGTGCTATGGTTTATGGGTAATTGACAACTATAGGTTAGCCTTGGTCAATGTCAGTGACTTTCCTAATATGACCCTACTGAACAGTGACCTTATGAATTGCATGAATGCAAATTTTCCATTTGGCACAATTTTAATGGTATCTCTGACTGGTTGAGTAAATAACGAAAAGATTACATAACTGTGAAGTGAATTAGTGTCATACGGCTTTGTTGTTCCATTAGGTATCTTCTTTTATTTTTATTTTTATTTCTATTTTATATTTTATTGAAAATATGTTTTTTCCATACAATATATTCTGATTACAGGTTCAGTTCCCTTCCCCTCATTCCTCCCAGACCTTCCTTACTTCCTCGTCTACTCAAATCCACACGTTCTTCCTACCTCTCAGAACACAGACAGACATCTAAAATAATAATAAAATAAAACATAATAAAAAAAGAGCGGGACAAAACAAACAGAAGAAAAAGAGAAAAGGGAAAAGCACATGGAACACATAGATGCAGAAGCACACACATTGTATACACACAGATCCTATACAAGCACAAAACTGGGAATTATATATGCAGAGGATCTGTCTTAGTCAGTGATCTATTGCTGTGACAAGATTCCATGACCATGGCAACTCTTACAAAGAAAAATAAATAATTCTTTTGGCTTACAGGTCACAGGTTTAGTCCATTTTCAGCTTGACTAGAAGCATGGCAGTACACACAGACATGATGCTGGAAGAGTTGAGAGTGCTACATCTGGATAGGCAGGCAGCAGGAAGAGAGAGCCACCATGGGTCTGGCTTGAGCATTAGAAACCTCAAAGCCCACCCCCTGTGACTTCCTCCAACCAGGCCATTCCTTCTAATGCCGCTCAATGAAACAGTGTATGGGGCCATTCTATTCCACCACAAAATCTTGAAGGTGAGAACAAAAATTCCTAAAACAAGCTATATCTGTGGCTGAAGAACTCCTGGAAGTACTGTGTGTCTGCAGAGACTGATGGACCAGCTGGAATTTCAGTACTGTGGAGAGATTGGAATTTTCCATATTCAGAGGCTAAAATGATTACCACCTTGATCGAGTTTTAGCCGTCCAGAAATCCATTCCTTGTTTCACTTTGTACCTTGTGCTAATTAATAAAAATCTCTTAAACATTGGCTTCTGCCATCCTATGCTTAATTCTTTACCACGAAAGTACATGTATTTGGTTTCTAGCACTATTTTAGGCATGGATTTGTGTTTTCTTCCCTTAGGCTTTCTAGACGGCAAAACCAGTTTAGGCTGGGCGTGGTGGGACATGCCTGTAATCCTAGCATCTCTGGCAGCTGGGGCAGGATACGTGCTTGAGAGTTTGGGACCAGCCTCCTGAGTTTCAGGCAATACCATTTGATACCCTAAGTAACAATAAATAAATCATATGATTTATTTTAATTAAAAATAGTGATATTATTGGTTCTACAGAGTTAGGATATTGAATATATTGCCTTTCATAGGAAATGGTATATCTTAGTGGTACAGTGTGGGTCTCTCATGATTGACTGGAGGAACCATGATGTTTCCTAAAGAAATCTGGCCAGTCTGCCTATACAGAAAGCATCTCTGTCCCATTTTCAGTACCAATTCAGTCTTTAGAGGACCCTGAAATAAATCAGAAGGAAGGAAGACATTATGGAGAAGTGGAGATTTTTTTATCTCACTTCTCTGCTTAGGCTGGCTGAATTTTATTTTAATTGGTTCATCAATTTTTAAATGTGTGTGACACTTTGGATTGAATCCAGGGTTTACATATGGCAAGCATATTCTATAACGCTGAGCTACAACCCCTGTGTTATTTATTTTCTTAATATCTGAGGCATATTCTCACTAAGTTCTCCTTGCAAGCCTTGAACTCCAGGTAGCTTGTGACTCTCCATGCTTAGATAATTGCTCTCTACTTTATAATCATAGCAGGACAGTTCTGTTTAGTTTCTGCCTTCACCTTCTCTCGTCCCCAGGTGTAGCTCAGGTGTGGTAATAGTCTACTACTCTATGTTCTGTATAGTGAGCTTGTCTCTTGTGCTATAGTTTGTGCTTAGATGTAAATCATGCCTCTGTTAACTATCCACACTTATCCCCAGGATTTGTTCTCTATAAAACCTTTGACTAACTCAGAGACAGATGTCAGTACACAATTGAAAGGGAGAGAGAGGCTCCAAGTCAGAGTTTACCTCAATGCACCTGAAAAAGCTGAGATCTAGGAAATTATTAAAGAGTCTGTTTCATAAGTTTATAGGAAGAAAATCTATGAAAGGTAGAAGCAATTAACATGCCTTGTGGACTTATAAAAACTAATAGAGAAACATATGGGACTTTTAAAATTAAACGTTGAAAAAAATCAACACGAAATATTCAGACCGTTACTGGGCAAAAGTTAATGCAATATAGCATTTAGGGGGAGGAACTATAGAGAATCCTTGGATTTTAGGAGTTTATTAAGGAGACAGACAAATGATAGTAATCAAATTTAAGCTAGACCAAGATTTCAATTTTTTAGTAAAATTATACTCTTTGGAAATAGCAATATTATAGAAGTTAAGATAGACAAGAATTTTTAAATAATAGTCCATTTTAACAGATGAAAAAAATCAAAATATATCACTGTGAGGCATATAATAATGATATTATACATTATGTTTTCTATAAGGCATTTCCCTTCCATATTAAAACCTAGACCAGTGTCTGAGCCAGAAATTAACTGAAGGGAAAATGGTTTTCATATTTAGCATACTGTGTAAAGGAAAGGAAAATGGACAAGTTAAAGTACAGACTAATGGATTATTTTGGTATCAACCAAATTACCAGCAGATAGAAACAAAACAGAGGCCCTGTCTCAGTGCTGTGGAAGGAGAGAGCAGAGAGCAGGATCAGAAGGGGGAACTGAATGGGTGTGAGACAGAGGATGGGGTTAGGGACAAGAGGATGTGAGAAGGAAATAGAGGAGAGAATCATATTTTATGTTATCTGTTTGGAGATGTGCCTGATTTGATATTAAACACATTAATAGTTCCTATCTAAGAAGGATTCAAGTATCAGTCCCTTTTATCTGTCTATCTATCTATCTATCTATCTATCTATCTATCTATCTATCTATCATCTATCTACCATCTGTTTATTTATCTATAATCTAACAATTATCAACATCACTTATCTATGGTATTTTCTACCTGGATGTTCCCTATCCTCTGTCGTAAATCTGTTATCTGTCTTCTATCATAATGTATTATCTACTGTTCTATCTATCTATCTATCTATCTATCGATCATCTCTCTCTCTTTGTGTGTGTGTGTGTGTGTGTGTGTGTGTGTGTATATGTCATGTATTCTCTATCAGGAACCATCTCTCTACAACATATTACTATCTAACTTCAATCCTATATTTATCTATCTTCAATCCATATATCTACCTATGCATCTCCTATCACCTACCTATATAGCTGTATTATATATTGTCTATTGATCTATCGTCAATCTGTCTTCTTTTTTCTGAGCTCATCAGCAGCCTTGTTCAGGGTTGAATGCAGATACAGACAGTGGTGGAGGGCTGGCTTGAAGTTACTGTGGCTACTTCCCTTGCCACTTTGGAGCAGAACAATAAGATCGGTAGTACTGGTGGAACCCTTCGGTGAGCAGCAGGAGAGCAATGACTGTAAATTTAAACCAGGGAAGTGGCATTTCTGAGATGTGGATACACTCTAGTTGAACATAACTGGGACTTTAGAAAGACATTTTTCTGTTTAAATTCACAGTACTTGAACTCTCCTTGTCAACTTTCTTCTCTGCAGGCAATGCCAGCGTGGCCACTTTGAAAGATTTGCTCCTCTGTGGCCTGAAGAGCAACAGACATTTCAAACAATGAGCTCAGAGGCAAAGCACACAGTGCATAAGAAAACGACTTAAAAGTTCCGAAAGATTTCCACTGCAGGGACTTTAGAGAATTAGTGCAGCCTGTGTGGGGGATTCCTGAAACAGATTTGGAACTGAACAATGAGAAGAAAAACAAAAACAAAAACAAAAAAAACCAGAAAACAAACACTGCTGAGAGAATGTTGATTTAAACTATCAATTGGGAATTAGTTTGTTTGCATTCTGTTTTGCTTTGCTGTCCCCTTCTGGAGTGGTGTTTCCACTGAACACCGAGTAAAACGACTTTAGTAGATACAGTTCTTAGCAGAAGCTTAGGACAAAATCATGAAGCATAAACTCTGGCACCTTGAGTCTCTTTTGCTTCTTTACTCAACAGGTTTCCAGCTTTGAGCTCATGAAATCCTAATTACCAAGTTGAATTGACCATCCCTGTGCATTTACTGTCTTACCTCTCTGTGAGTTGCGTGGAAAACATCATACCTTCATTTCTGCCTTAGACTCTGACAGTGGCTACCGATTTCCTTTCTCCCCCTGCCTGGTCATGCTACTGCCCTTTCTCTTTGTGGCTCTCTTCATGACAACTGCATTCAAAAATTTTAATCTATTAAAATCTGTTTAATTTGTAACACATAAAGTAAAATGTAAAGGAAATGTAAAGGAAAAGAAATTCATTTCCCAATCCTTCTGCTTTGCTCTACCACCTTTCATAATAGATAATAAAACACACTAGTGTGTGGTATACTTTTTTGTTTTTAAAAAGATACATATGTATCCACTTAAGTAAATGATGCTATACTATGTTTCTTGTTTGTATCATGTTAATTCTTATAATTAAATTGTAATTTGTATTTGTTCACTTATTAAATGATATTATTTATCTTATATATGAAATAAAATGTACATATTAATGGGACCCCATGATGTTTTGATACATGTATATCTTATGCAATATTTAAATTGGAAAACATTCCTATTATATTTCTTTCCACATATGATTAGTGTTGCTTTAGTGAAAGCTCGAGGTTCAACTGATTTGATTTTCCTGATGTAATTCTCAGCTTTCTATGAATGGAAGCTGCAGGAGTTTTAATTATTTTCATATGTGAAATATAGTCTGTCATCTTTACCTAAAGTATTATTTGGTAAATCAATTGTTTGAATTTTCTTCTTCTCATGTAATCTTTCCAAGGTTGTTAATAACCACAACATACTAATGTCTTTCTAATCATAATTTTTCCTAAGCAATCAGTTGTCCAAATCCTATGACCACCCGATTACCCTTCTATGTCCTACCTCATTGCTAGGAATTTTGGTAATCATAATGTCACCACATGACACAATGTTTCATATTATATACTCCAAGTGAGGTTCTGTTAGAGAGACATTAATTATGCTAATTCAGAAAAATAGAATTTTTATCCCCATTTTTAGTACATTTTTTTCATTGAGATGCAGTTGTGTGTGGGGTGTTTTAAGGCCTGTCATTTATCCTCATCTTTTCCCTATTTCTTAAGCCTCTTATGTATTATGCTTTGAAATATTATGCTAAGTTCACTATCAGCTAATGAGAAAGTTAGGCCTAGCTAAAAATCGGAAAGTTAGAGTACATCCAACCACTATTGAAGCCATGAAAAACAGACCTGATATTATTTTGAAAAAAGGGAACTGAAGAGAGAACATATATTTTGAAGAAAATTGAACACTGCGGTCCTGTCCCTTCCTTCCTGAGAATTTAAGATTTATTTTATTTTTTAATGTGTTTGTGTGTTTTTGTGTGCTTGCTTATGTGTGTACATTCAGTTGCCTGTGGTGTCCAAAAGAGCACTGAATCCCCTAGGGCTAAAATTAAAGGCATTTGTGAGAACAGATTCAGGGGGAAATTGAACATGGCAGATTATAAAGAGGCAATGAGTATTAGTTTAACTAAGTTACCTTTCTTCAAATAATTTCCACATGCAGTCATAGGAATTATTCAAATTATTACATTGGCTACTTCCTTCAGAGACAACAGACCCGGATCCAAGTGCTCATCTGTTCTCATGGTTCCTCTCATAGCCAAATGTGTACAAAAGAAAAAAGTAATTGGGCTGCCGATTCCCAACGACTAATCAGACATGTGAAGCTGGCGGATATGGTCATACATATGTACACTGTTATCCTTGGCTTCTGCAGTAGTATGTGTACACAGAGCGGATCTGACCAAGGGTGCTTCACAAAACGCTGCACCAACCAATCTCAATGTGTAGACAAGAATGTGTAGACATGCCTCTAGTCACAGATCCCATTGCTGCAAAACACTGTCTATTACCATTGACCCCTAAGTGTGGCCAAGAATCACCATGAAGCTTGTAGCTCCTGCCAGCTAGGGTCATGTCTATGCTAACATTGTTGGCACCACCCCTCTAAGCTGGTCATTTATCATGGTTCTCTTACTTGGAAACACTGTGCAGCTTTGCTTTGGCACCTAGGGCTACAGTACAATCTAACAAATCAGCTTTCTGTCTACAACTTATCAGAAGAACTCAAAAGTCAACAAATATACAAAAATTCCTGTGCAAAACTACAATGACCATGAAGAGCCAGAGAAAAGGAACTTTACTAAGGAAACACAACAAATATCTACAATGAAACCCAGCAAAACGAAGTCAACCCAACTCCCTGACAATATATTACAAGTAATTATTTGACAGAAACTACATGTGCTACAAGAGAACACAAACGCTTCAACATTAACAGGGGAAACCTAAAAATAAAATGAATATTTTAATAAAGAGATGGTTGAGATAAGAAAAAGAAACAGACATAAAAAATTGAGATAATGAACTCAGTGGCAACATTAATAATAATAATAAAAATCTGTGGCAGTCATCATCTACCAGTTCTATCAAACAGAAAAATCACAGAGCTCAAAGATAGCTGGTTTTAAATTATCCAAACAGCGAATACAAGGAAAGCAAAAAGAAGGAAAGCTTGCAGTATTTACAGGACACTATCCATGGCTACTATTTGCAAGGAATTCCAATGAAAATGAAGAGATTTAAATGAAGTAAAAACATTACATGTATGATGAAAGGTATTTCCAAAACTGGGGTAGAGACCTGTGCAGCCAGAGGCTCAAAGATATCCAGATAGGTTCCACCAGAAAGTTCCAGTGTGTCCTGACACTGACCATAGTTTAAAATATCACTCTTTGTACTAATAGAGTTTTACTTTCTGATGGATATATTCAGTATGGAAAAAAATTATGGACATTTTACAAAACATTAAACAGAGGGATAACATAAGATGTAACGTGTGTATTTACATATTTAATATTATTGTGGTAATCATTTTTATAGTATATAAAAAAATCTTCTATACTTTAAATATATGAATTTATTAATAAATCAAAATTTGAAATGGAAAAATGCATATTAAAACAGAATGAGTTCAGTACAAATGGTAGTGTTGACATTCTTTAGTAGGACTCTCAGCATGTTTAGAAATAAAGACCAGGTCATGAAACAAAGACAAATCATAGGGCAGTGTAAAAGCATAACAAGACCTGCCAGCCTCATATCATGTGACCTGTTTAAATAAGTGCTTGGGAGATATTCCAGGTTTGTATCCAAAGTATGGCCACTGAAAGGCACATTTTGGATAATTCATTCAGGCTCAAACAAGCTTGCATAGTATAGATGAGAAAATGTAATTTTAGAGGTAAGAGGCATACTTTAAAACTAAAATTAGATTCTTGTGGTAGTGTTTTCCATTAATAAACTGAGGCCAAGATACACTTCTGTCATTTCCAAAGCTCTTCGTTGCCTGGTTGAAGACTTTCTGAGCCCAATATGCCTTTCAGTGCCAGCACTGCACAGCTTCTGCGCCTGTAGCCATGCCAGAGCTTTTGACAGAGTATTTGTATTCTTCCACAAAATGCAGAGGATATTATTTACTTACAAAAAAAGTAATAATTTCAAACTAAAATCAAGTATGTGGGCATTTTATGAAACCTAAACAGCTATTCAAATTCATTTATATTTGGTTATATTTTGAATAAGGATTATTAGTTTCCTTTGTTGAGTTTTCCATATCTATGGACTATTAAAGCTGGGTACAGGGATATTAATTATGAAGGAATTGTCTGAGCCATTGCAAGATAGTTCACTCGCCTTCATAAAAGACACATTTCCAAAATGCACATTATAAGATAAAGTTAATAATAAAAAGTTAAGCCCTGTTAACATTTCAGATAGGAGATTTTCATGTATTTTACTTCATTAGCAAACTACGCTACACATGTGTTAGAGCCCTTTCACATTATCAGAAGTGTTTCTAAAGAATCTCTTCAGAAAAAAAACGCATACACAGGTGAAGCAACTATACCAACGACATAGCCCTTAAATGATACAGTGGAGTGATATAGCAACTTCTGATACCCCAGTAATCATGTTCCTCATGCAATGTGTGAGACCCAATTCTCTTTTTTTTTTTCAAAGAGGCAAAGAACCCACTGAGTCTGATCTCAACATTTTCTACTAATTTTTCTTTAATCACGTTTAGTTTTGCATTACATAGATGTAAACTGAGTTTTGAACTTCAGATATTAATATTATTAAACAGCACAGATTCTTACAATTCAGCTTAAGGAAAATTGCCCAATTGCCATAAAATAAAAGTCAGAAATCCAGCAGAAGACTTTGTGAAGCAATTATACTCAAATTACAGTTCGTCCTTCTGCCTGATTGCATAAGCTGATTTGAACGTGGTGCTAATCAAGCTGAGTTAGTACACATAGTCTCAGCTGATGCTATTTTAATTCCTACTCCATTGGTAACAGACCACCACCCCTGAGTTACAGAGATTACAAATGTTTCATTCCTCATGTAAAATAAGTGGCTAGTTGAACATGAAATTAACCTTTCCAAAAACACACCAAAATTAATATTTGCTGGGATATAAATTATATCCTAAGTTAAAGCACAGAAGCATCTTATGTGTGTCTACTTACTACATACAGAAGAATTTTCCTCCAGTCCATTCAAAGTAAAATGGTATCTGTAATTTTTAAAAGATGTTTTAAGTACTTACTGTATAAATACAAATTTATATGAGTGCTTATTTAGGAAAGGTGCCAACACATAAAAACCATTTTCTCCTTATAGCAACTTTATATCAGAATGTGAATGTTATGGTGAGTGGTGTCTTCGTTAGCTTGACTGTCTTTTAATGCCATGGTTAAAAGTCATTAAAGTCCAAGATACAATTTAAAATATAGAATAAATATCCATTACAATATAGAAAATGGTTAATTAAACTGAACTCCAGCAATTTTATAATAATTTGTCAACATTACTACAGTGTATGTAGTGCATGTACCACTGACTATTTGTAGAAACAGTTGTGTATTGCCTTTCAGGCACTATACTTCGTTTTAAAATGTCCACATGGGTTAACTTCTATTAATTTCATCATTCACTTTGAGAAACTTAAGTGCTTTTCTCAGTTCAAATCATAGCAAAACCATCATTAATATTTTGCTATAGTATATATTAAGTGTCACTCTGTAAAAGGCAATGTTCATAAAAGTTGACTAAAATATTGTATTGAAGATAGATTTAGACTTGATTTCCAACCCTGGTGTTTACCATTAGTATTTATGTCTATTATATTATGTATTGATTTTTTTCAGTCTTTAGTAATCTGTAGGTAAGGAGGTGTTGTAGTACACCTACTCTGGCAGCTCACCAAGGGAGACACAGAGACATATGTGTAAACTCTCCCAGACCTCGGCAGAGGGAACCACCATCCTGGCCAGCTCCATCCTGGCCAGTGGAACCGCGAGTGTCTGAGCTCAGGTGTTTTTATTCATGCAGAACTCCTTAGGCATTCAACTGATACCATGTGCAGATCATAAGCAATCAACTTCCCCCACATAAATCCAACACTTGCAAACAACAGGAATGCCAGGACCTAGACTAGCCCTTATGTATAAACCATTTTATACATAACTAAAAATAAACTTCCACAACAGTGATATGACTAACTACCCAGAGCTCCTGTGAACTCCCCAACTTCTCCGTATGGACCAGAACTTTGAACTGTGAGCCAAAATACACTCTTTCCCTTTTAAGTTGCTTATTATGGAGTATGATATCATAGTGACAGGAAGAGAAACTAAGACAGGGTCTAAATGTTGGGTTGGTGGAGGAAGACTAAACAATGACATGCCTACAGATAATGATAAAATAATAGGCATTCCAAAAATCTGAGAGACATGATTTAGAATGTTTTTAGAATGAAGAAATAAGAAATGTCAGAGTAGATGGATTAGCTATCCTGTGTTCAACACCGTGTGATATAGAAACATCACACAGTGCTTCCTAAATGCACATAAGAACTATATTTATATACCCCAATTAAAACCATTTAAATAAAAAACTAAATTGTGGTAGAAAACAGATGTTTACCTTAATATTTTTGCTGTAGGTTGTTTGTATGTTTGGTTCAGGATTTTGAGAGGTAGTTTGACCCTATGTATGTTCCCCTACTGCCTCCGCACCCCACATGCTGGGATTATAGATCTGTGCCATAGAACCCAGCTCACCTTAATTTTGCGACATTATGTGGTTGTACAAATCTTTCTTAGACTTCAGTTACAATAAGTATGTTCGTTATATCTGAATCTTTCTAATTGTTTTTATGCATTTTTATTTCATTCAGAGTTCATTTATTAAATCTTTAAAAAATCAAGTAGATTCCTCACTAAGCACATTGAGACAAATCAACAGCAGCAAGAGCAGAGGTGAGTAGAAAATATCTTCTACAAAAGAACTAGCAAAAATTCTGCTGATAAAACAAAAATAGAATCAAGTTTAGTATTTATTTATATTTATTTATTTATTTAGAACAAGACTTCTCTGTGTAATAGCCCTGACTGTCCTGGAACTCACTTTATAGACCAGATTGGCCTTGAACTCAAAGATATCCTCAGGCCTCTGTCTCTGGAATGCTGGGATTAAAGATGTGATCCACCATCAAATCCTTATATTTTCTAATTTTTGAGATGATAGTCAAAAATTATTCCTTTTTTTTCTGTGCTTAGACATAACTATGCTCATGAATCAAGTAATAATAATTTTGTCACTCAAAATGTGAGAAATGAATTGCAGAGTTTTCTTGCTTTTAAAACTGAAATTGAATTTTCTGTTCTCTCCCTTCCAATCAAATTCACTTATCGCTAAATGTGAGAGAGAAGATCTTGATAACAAGGGAGGCATGGCTGAGTGGAAAGAGGTCATGACAGATGCAGAAAGTAAGGTAACCAGTGACTTTCCTGTTATGAAGGTCATATGTATTCAGAATTTAGAAAAGAGACATTATTGGGCGTTAGATTTGGATGTTCTGATCTCATTTCCTCTGCCACTCCTGCTGTGCTATGGTAGACCATGGAGAGTTGAGTTAAACACAGATTCCCAGCTAACTGAGCATAGCTGTGGAATACTCTGGATTTCCATGCCTGACTAGGTTTGCAGTATGGAGCTATTAGTGGCTCAGTGGTAATCTGCTTCAGAATTACATAAACTGAGTGTAAAGGACGATTACATGCAATCATTGGGAACAGAGAAATGAAGAAAACTAGATGTATCAGATATAGATGTGAGACGCTAAAGAATGATAGCCAGTGTAACATGAATGGAATTGGAGTATGGACATGTATTGTGTATGTGCTTGTGTGTGTGTGTGTGTGTGTGTGTGAAAGAGAGAAAGAGAGAGAGAGAGACAGTTGGAATATTGCAATTCCAATTTCTTGAAGATTGAAGTATCTATTAGGTATGTAAATTAAAAAAAAAAAAAGCAAATAGATACCAGGATATGTAGATCTCAGGTAGAAAGTAGCTACCTCACTAAATCTGTGAGTCTTTGGTATACACATAATTATTTTAAATCTTCTAAGTGGGATCATTTAAAAAATAAAAGGTCTTTCAGAAAATCAGAGTAAAAGCATTTTAAATTGAAACTATGGTATAGAGAAATGATTTTTATGCAAGTTTTAGAATGTATCCAGAATTCATTTATGATTCCAAAGACCCTAATGTCAATTGAGCCATGTAGCTGGAGTCTAGGTTGAAGAAGACGACGGTATAAAGAATGAACTGGAAAAGTAACAGTATCAGTACATCAACTAACAAGGAACTTCACTGTAGAGCCAGAAGGCTAGTGGGTAGATAGTGAGAGGAAGGGTTTTTGTTTACATTTTGAAGCTGAGTCAGAATAACATGCTTTCTTATGTTGGCAGAGACCAGCCAGGGGAAAGATATTAATGATAATTCAGGAAAAAAGGGGTTCAATCTTGTGCAAAAGTCTTTATAAAGGTGAGAAGTGATAGAATTTAATATCCTAAGTAGCAAGGATAATTTGTCAGAGTAAAAGAAAATATGAATTTATGAATAAATATTAAAACTAGAAGTGGTGCCAGGCTCTCACGGTGCACACCTTTAATCCCAGCACTTGAGAGGCAGAGGCAGAGGCAGAGGCAGAGGCAGAGGCAGAGGCAGAGGCAGAGGCAGAGGCAGAGGCAGAGGCAGAGGCAGAGGCAGAGGCAGAGGCAGGTGGATCTCTGTGACTTTGAGAATGAGTTCCAGGATGGCCAGAGTTTAAGCTGACAATATGTATCTACAAATAATAGCTTTTTCAGAATGACACAAGCATGCTTCCATAGGCTTCTCATCTTCTCAGTGTTTAAATGCAGTTGAAGTCTCCTCTGCTGTTAAACACTAGCACAGAAACAAGGGCACAGCGTCCTGAGAGCACATGGAATCTTCTCCATGAGGAAACAGTCCAGGACTTTACTGAGGTAGCTGGATTCCAGGAGCTAAGGCTTTCTTCTAAACAAACAAACAAAGCAAAGCACTCCAACCCTCTCTATCCAGAAGAAGGGATTTTCTTAGAACATTTTTTCTGCACAGATTTCCTTTCATTGGCAAGTGTTGGATTGACTAGTGTGGGCTGTTGGCTATCCCTAAACTGCAAAAAAGGATATTTTCAGATATTTGCTCTGCGGAAACTCTGCCATCCTAAAATACCCACATGCAAGTCTCTGGAACTTTTCACTGTGATTGCTTCAGGGACACTATAGCAGATGCCAACAAAGTCAAAGGATTGAAAACAAGATTACAGAAGACATCCTACTCCTTATGAGTGATAACTGCCCCCTGAATATGGTTTTTATTTATTGCATCAGGGGATATGTAGTCAACCACTCTTAAGTGGGGTTAAGGATAAGAGCACATACTCTGATTGTGGAGAATATAGTCAAGTCTGTTTGTTTTCTTATTATGTATATGAAAATATAGCTGTTTCCCCTCATTCTGGCACTTGTGACTGTCTTGTCTTTGATGTTGGGAGACTTAAGAGTTTGGAGATTCTCCTTGGTATCTTTTCTGAATCATTAAAGTTTTGTACCAGTTATAGTTCCTCCTGGGTTGAGTTGTCAATGGTAGATTTTAAATAGGTATAAGAAACATGGTGGATGATAAGCCCTTAGTCTATGAATAAACAAATCCTGGAAATAAGATGTGACTGATTATTAAATACAGATAAAAGTCAATATGTATTCCAGTACAGGATACACCAATATGTATGTCACATGGATACTGTGACTGGTGTGTTTATTTAGTCTTATTTTGTTGATTTCTGTTTCCTTCAATTATTCTTTTCATTTTGCAACCTTACTTTCTCGTACTTTTTTTTTCCCTGTCTTCTCTATCGTACCCCTCTCTCCACCTTTAATTTGTTTAATCATCACAAACTGACCTGTTAAACACAAGGGCCAAAAGCTTAGACTGACATTTACTTTAATTTTTCCTGCATCAACTCTTGTGATGGGTTCTGAATGTGAGCAGTTGGTTAAATGCTTATTATTCATGTAAGGGTGTTTGACTGTCTTACCATTCGATCTTAAATCTGTGTATGGACAGTGTAGCACTTCGGTGCTGAGATATTTTTATTGAGATGTTTTTAATGATATTGAGATACTTTTAATGAAGAAGACTTTCTCCCAACTAATTTGCAAGTTTTACCAGTTAAGTCATCTTGCAGCCATAAATAAAAAATGCACTCATTTTTAAAAGAAATTTTACCACTTGTAGTTACTTTATTCTTATCTCATTTTTCTTTTACTTTAATTACAACAAAATATTCAGGAAAATATGTTTAAAAAAATAAATGTCTATTTGTGCTAGACAATTTCCTTTTGTTACATTTGAAACTCAGATTTCACGATATGACAGTTTTTTTAAATTAGAAATTCAAGTCAAATTTCTAAACTATAGTTTGATTTTATAAAAATTGGAAATTGCTATAATTATAATTAAAGGAAAATATTAAGATATTAAGTACAACAAAGATTGAATATTAATTGTTTTTTCTATTTTTCTTCAGCTTATTATTTCTTGCTAAACCAAGTATTTATAGTTTCAAAAATGTCTTGATTATCTAATTCCTTCTACATGAAGTTTCAATTTTATACAAACAGAAGGATTGGAAATGATCAATTACCTAAAAAGATACCAATTTTTTTAAAGAAAGCCAGTAAATAAACAATTCTCATTAGAATATGTACAATATGGCAGAGTAGTGTTACATTTTTATAAACCACCATTTTTGATGCTGTATTGGGAAGAAAATTAGGAAATCAAAGATAGCCTGCCCAATATGAGAAATGTCTCAAAAATTAAACAAGAAGAGGATAGATTTTAATATTACTAAGTAAAGTAAAATTTTCAATAATGTGTAACATTAGAGACAGTTTGGTTTATTAATTAATGTTGAAAGCTGCGGGGAAGTTTACCTCTTAATTCTTTATGTATCTAGTAATTCTCATTTTACGTAATAAATGAATAATAAAATAAATCAGACAAAATTAACTTCATTAAAAAGGAATCAAAAGTGTGTGCCTAAAATAAAGGGAAATCAATGGAATTATTAAGTGTAATAGCTCAATAAACTAATTTCATTTGGAAATAACAAAATAGCATACATGATGTTATGAAGACACATTTTAAAAATTAAAAGAATTATTTTATGCAAGCCCTATTTTATTTGACTGTCTGGAACAGAAGCGATTTCAAAATGATGTATTGGAAACAAACACTTGAGTAGAATATTAAGTTAAAGGAGAGAATGACCCTGTTTCCCATAACATGCAGCATGATGAGCAGAAGAGACATATAAATCATGAGACAGAATGAAAATAAGAAAGAAAGAAAGAAAGGGACCTGGGGGAAATGTTGGTACCCTAAGACAAGCCACAAATATGTTTGCATTTTCCCAGCCAGGGGTCCGTTGTGCAGATCAGATTGTTTCTAAACTGTAAAGTCATAGATTTTAACCATTGCCACCTCCATCAGACATTCCTCTGTAAACCCTACTCACATAATGGGAGAATAAAAGGAACGGAGTTATAAATGAACATAAAAACAGAGGGAAAATCATATAAATATTTGTAGAAGATATGACTGCCTACATAAGATGTATTGAAGTATGAGATGACAGAGGAAATAGAAGCACAGCAATAGTAGTTTATAACTTCAACATCCAATAAATCTCCATTGTAAGAGCAATGCTCAACAATTGAAATAGTATTAATTTTAAATGTCAATTATATTGTGTAATTCACTTATGGCATTTATAATGTTTTAAGAAATATAAAATAAAATCCTAGTATCCCATTAGCATATTGACTTTTCTAATTTTTTGGTCTGTTCTTGTGCATTTTTTATTTATTTTTTTTTTTTACACAGGGTTGCTCTGTTGTAACTCTTGGTGTTCTGGAAATCTGTAGACCAGGCTGGCCTCGAACTCACAGATATCCAGCTGACTCTGCCTCCCGAGGGCTGTGATTAAAGGCATGTGCCACCACTGCCCACCTTCCTTATTTTTTAAAAACTGATTTGTAGATAAATACCATTTTGCTTTATTATAAAGTTGCCAATTAAGTTCTAAACTTGTACTGACAAAAATACATACAATAATACTCAATGAATCTTCTGAACAAATTTGGACCTATCAGCTATGAAAACTTAAAATGTATGATGATTTCAGAAGAACAGAGTGGGATGAAGAGGCAAGCACCATCATAATGGAATCAAATTTCTCTTATGTGGCCAGGAGCTCATGAGAGAAGTGTTAAACCTCACAGCGTGTTGGCCGCTTGCCTAAAGCAACTCTGAGAAGTCTTTTGAAGTCTGCGAGTCAATTTCTGCCCATCGTCTTCCATCCAATTCTATGGTGTTTTCCTTCACTTCTCCTGTGCAGAATGTCACCATCCGACCTTGCCCATCTCACTGTAACGGTAATGCTTCTTAAAAAGGCATTACTAACAAAGGTCAGAAGCCCAAACCAGAGATGAAAGCAATGTGTAAAACTGCCAGTTTCATCAGAAAATATCTTCAGGTTTAAAGTGGATTCATCAAAAATTTTGACTTTATGGAGGAAAAACACTACATGATTTCTTGGAGAGTCTTCGGCATCTGTCTTGGAGGAAGAGACCTGTTAGCTATGGTCTCATCACAAATGAGTCTGTGATCAAAGTAGGCAAAGCCTATATTTGGTTCTGTGTGGATAATCATTGTGTGCAAAGCAGTGACAGCTTTAGACTCCAGGTGAATTGAACTGCAAGATTCAACCGAAAGCTTGAATTTTATAATTAGAATGTCAACCAAAACCCTTGAGTTATTGAGCATTTAAACCAGGGCCTTAGCTGTCCTAGGCAAGCTCTCTGTTCTAGAGCTTTATCCAGTCTGGGAGTGTTGAACCTGTCATATAACCCCTCTCTCAGAGGCACACACACAGAAACCACAAACAAAAACCACACACACACCCTCACCACACACACGCACACATACAACACACATTTACATGGACACATCACACACAAACATGCACACACCACACACACCAAACATACCACACATACCACACAGACACCAAACACACACACAGAAACCACAGACACCACACACACACCACAAACACACACACACACAATAAACATACATACCACATACACCACACACATATCACACACACACCACAAACACACACATGCACACATACACATGCATACACACACACACACACACACACACACACTTACATGTATACATCACACACAAACATGCACACACCACACATCCTAAACATGCCACAAATACCGCACACACACACACACCACAAAGACAGAAGCTACATAGAGTGGATACAGAATGAGGATAGTTATTCAAATTTATTTGGGAATTTCAATTTAAGTACATTTTGAGAAGACTACCTCTTATAAGAAATATCAGAAATTGGTTATGCTAATAACCTCTTCTTAGTACTTTAAGACAGAGTGTTTCTCAACTAATGCATGCATTGTCGGTGAGACTAGGCTTTAGGAAAGGTGATGTGATGAAATCAAGCACAGATATAGAAAGGACAAAGTTTGAAATAAAAATTTAAGTTTATGATGAGCTAAATATTACCTATAAGAGCTTTGATTAATATGACAGACTGAATTTATAGCCTCCTCTTCAAGTTTGGTGCAGAGCATGCATATTAATAAATGACATTTATGCTTGTTATTGAATATGATAGGCAGTTTTAAATTATACATTCTGTATTATTTTTCCTCTTGCATACAACTCAAGATGTGATATAAGTGTTTGTTTATGCGTATGATTTTTCAAAACACTTTGAAAGTATTGCATTATTTCTGAAATGAGTTTTATGTTGTTACTGAAGAGTATGAATGATTCAAGGGTACTGGAGATTGAAAAAGTCATAACTTTCCTAACATCAGGAATTTCTTATGGTAGATCTTGCTTGTTGTATACAAATGTTATTTTCCCTTCCTTCATTCTAATACTTTAGATGTATAACCAGATACTCCAATTTATCTGCATTTTACCTTAAAGAATTTTAATTTGTGCCCAGTGTTTATACTGAATATTTATGAACTCTTTTATAATGTATTTAACAGACAGAACAATCCCCTTCTAAATGAAGATGTCATTATTACATTTGATCTAGATTTTAAAATTCAGGTTTATAATAAGTATATATGACTAAACATTGGCATACTTAATTTACTTAAACTTTAATTGAATTTTGTGTGGGTGTAGAAAATCATAAATCAAAGTGATATTGAAGATCATTTTGAATAGTTCATATAGCCCAATAAAATCAACCTAAATAGGAATGGTAGATCCAGATGTCAGAGTAGGTCTTCCCAACTCTCTTCATAAAAGCAGAATTTTCAGCAGCAGCAAACACATAAAATATATCTACAAGTGGTAGATAAAGTGTTAAAAATCACACAACATGTATAGCACAATTATTGAAAAGAGTAGGAAAGACAGTTTTATGTCAGTAAAGTCACACCACACCCAGATTCTCCAGTCACAGGCAGAACAGCACAAAAGGAGACATCAGATGAAGACAGACAGACATTGCATCTATCATGATAAAACCTTGCACTCAAAGACAGCAATACCCTCCATGCTGTATCAGCAGACTCTTCCTTCAGGGACTTGCTGAAACCACACTGTCCCAGGCTTCAAGCTTAAAGGATCAACTTGATCACTGGCCAGCATCACCACTGGAACAACCTAATTGACTGGAAGCTCTGGATATGCTTAACAGAAGAGAGGGTAGACCAGGCCCAAGATTTCTCATGACCATGGCTGTGCCTGGACACAGTAGGTCCAATCCTCTGTAACGGTCCAGTGATACCATCATGGGAAGGACTTTGGACTCTCTGAGTAAGCCAGACAACCAGCCCCCAAACTCTGTAAAGACTGAATATTGAAGAGTGAACTCAAATCACCTCATAATGGGACCTGTTGTCTACGTTTAACGTGGCACTAGCAACTGAACATTCCCATATGAGTCAAGAATGAATGGGAAATATGAACTAATGGCAATGATTAACCCTTAAAATACTGTATGGCAAATGTGTGTACATGTGTGTGTGTGAATGTGAGAACAACAGAAAACACATTCCGTTCTCAAACTAAGATTCTTTCTGTCTTTATGTAGTCAGATTATCAGAGCTGGGCAGTTTCTCACTACTATTCATGACCTTGATACTCTTTGAAAGCAATTCTGGCTTCTCTTTCCTTTTCTGCCTTTCTCACTCTGTCCCCAACTCCTTGTCTCTGCTGCCTTTATCCTTACAGTATGTATAACTTCAAAAACAATTAGGTGGCCACTGACAAACAGAAGCAAAGACTTACCAGGGCAATGGGTGTACCCACTAGTCTCAGAAAGGGATACAGCACTGCCTATTACTTCTCTCAGCCCAAGTGGTAGTTTGTACTTAATGGTTGCCTATGGGATCCTAGCTGCTACTGTAAGAATACTCTTTAAATATCTATGCCAACAACATTAATCTTTCTTTTAAATTAATGTGTCTTAAATAAGAATGAGTATATTCTGTTATACAGGAGATCATCTTGCCTAAAGACTGCTCCACCACCACAAGCCATGGTGTGGGTGCTAAGCAGCATCCGTGTTCTATAGAGGGGACTTTTTGTCTCTTTCACCTTTTGAAGAATAGGGTGGCAAGTCATGTCTACTGAACATCTCCCCCTAGCTTTATTTTTTCCTTATATGCAACTATACTGGCTGTAAATCCTGTGTTAAGTATATAATATAGAAATTCCTGACTCAGATCTTGGCCTGAGATCAATTTCAAACTTCTTGAGTCCCTCTGGGCTTAGACTTTTTATTCAGCAAACAGGAAAAGATTTGAAGATGAAGTGATTGCAATTTTCTAGCAAGTTTTGCTCTGAAAACACTAGATTCAGTGTCTTGTAAGTACAAAGAGTTCTGCTTGCAATTTGTTTTATAGATTTTCATTTTAAGCATGCATGCTTAAAAAATCATTCTCTGAAAGACAAAGGATAGTGATTGTTTCACTGTTGGTTTTATTATATCTTTTTCCCTTGGTTTGTTTGCTTTTAGTTTATATTTTATCTCCTTCCTTGTTGTCCTCCGGTTAGAGCTGGCTGTTGAGTCAGCAATGTGTAGACAACTCAAGTAGGACATGATCACTGGGATTTCTTTTATGTCCCCTCCAGGGCAAGCACCTGCTTTGTCAATGAAAAAAAAAAGACTCATGTGGCAGCCAGACAAATACCTGGCTGCTCAGCAGAGCCCTCTGTGCAACTCACTTGTAGCTCTGCCTTAAAAGAGGGTAAAAATGAAGATTAAAAATTCATTGAAATATCCCTTGTGGAGTCCTGTTAAAAGGCAAGGAAAGGCCTTCACATCATTAATAAAACATGAGCAGCTTCAGTGCAGGCCATGGGCCTCTTTTATGATGACTGCACCTAAATGATTCAGGAAAACAAGGTAACAAAATAAAAATATATGTCAAAGCAAAATCTGCATCCCCAGTGTGTTCTGTGACCCGACAGTCAAACTCTTCCAGTCATTGGTTTCTTTGTAGTTTGCCCTCTGAAACAGAAAGGTCTCAGTAAAACCTACACAAACAATTCTATTTTAGTTAGCCCGTGCTGCATAGTTGAACCCTAAACACCTGCCCCCTATCTTACCTATTAGACACATCGCCGTGTTCCAATAGTACTGGTCAGCCCAGAAGTCAGCAAAAACTCAGGCAGTGTATTCCATGGGTTCGAAGGGCTTCAAAGCTAAAGATCTGGGCCTTGAAACTAGATGATACTTCAGTTAGAGTTACATGGACTGGGTTGCCTGGTTATAAATGCTGCTGAAGTCCCCTCTTAAGCAATTTATACTACTGAGCAGTTTATTTTGTTACTTGAGCTAGTTCCTAGCACTTGTAGGAGAACACTTTATGAGAATGTCCTCTGCTATATTTGAAAAGCTCTTTCTCTAACTTGTTTGGCAATAGTTTTATAGCCATGATAGACCTGTATATGTATAATGTGTGATTGTTTATGTCTGACATCATTACTCCCAAGCCTATCTGAATTCTGGTTAAAGACATTTAAATATCTTAGTTAATAACTACTCAGGAGCTCTAATTTTTCTGGATAGTATTAGATTATCAGTTTATGGAAAACAGTAAAAATGGTGCTGATGTTATTATTGCCAGCACTATTAGGAGTGACAAATCACCACAATAATAATAATAATAATTATCAGGTTTTAAGAAAATTCCAAACTGCAATTAGTATTAATTTCCTATTAGTCTTTCAGTCACATATGCAGGCATTCACAGGGCTGCTGCAGAACCTGCTGGGCCTACTTTGCTGATTTTTTCAAACATTCCATTTCAACAAATTTTAATTGATTTTTTTTCTGTGATTTACACATATCTTTCAAATCACTTTGCTGAATCATTCATATACTTCCATTATTTTGCTGAAAGAACTAGAAAGGAGAAACCTTAAAGTTCAAACCAAAGCTTGCTTTACCAGTAACATTATTTCCAGTCAGCAGACAATGCATGATCACGTAAAGCAGAATCCTGCCTGTTGTTCTTGTGTTGTGTCTATAGGCATCACAACACCACACTTTTAAATTCCGCTGCTCTGATTTATGAGTGGCCATAACTAGGACTCAGAAGTAAATTTTTATTATTGTATTGAATGAAATAATGTAATTTTTGGAATTATGAAAATGTTGTTATGGAGGAATATACAAAGAGAAATAACATAAGGCTTGATTTTCTTTAATATTCTAACTTTTTCTGATATGACAGCAAGTACTATTTCTAGTCATAGCTTTTGTATAATTTAACACAATTCATAGGCTAGAACTACTAGAAAGTAATACATAAATCAGTAAACCTGAAATAGAAATGGCTGCACAGGTCCAGTTAGGCGTAGCATTCCTGCCCCTTTCCATTCATATTCTCTTTCAGAATCAGGAATGTGGTATCTTGTTACATTGTTGCTCACTGTATACCATCATATAATTGTTAAGAAGTATGTAAATGTCTAAAAGTCTATTGTTATGATAAAAAATTAGAATTGAAGTATTTCTCATGATCCAAAAAGAAAAGGCAGGGAAATTCTATGCTAAGTTTTTTTGTTTTTAAATAAATGTAGTATTTACTTTCCACAATCTTTTCAAGCAAAGAAACTTAAAGCTACCCATCTTTTTAAGGAATCTGGGGGAAATGAAGCAGTATACTTTCAGAAATCAGAGGTCTCAATGATGAGCAAGACTTTCTCATTAAGAGAACTTTACTGTGTCATCCTTTCATTTTTTGAGTTTCCTGTAAAAACGTGGGTAAGAGAAGGTGCAGTGTGGCTAACATCTATGGCTTAAGGGTGAAAGATTGTGGGCAAGGGAGGGGCACACTTGAACTTACTGATATAAATATTTTACTTGCTATAAATTTTCAATAAGATTTGATTAAAAGATTATAACTCTGGCTGTCCTGGAACTCACTCTGTAGACCAGGCTTGCCTTGGAATTAGACTCTGCCTCTGCTTCCCTAGTACTGGGATTAAAGGTATGTAACACCATTGCCTGGGCAAAAGATTTTAATATTTTTAACAACAGTATTTAATTACATTCTGATATCTGTTGTCATTGAATGAACAAGTGGGATATGGCTATTAATACACAAGTATGAGGAAGTAGATGAAAACAGGTATTTTTCGATACAATTCAACAATGATTACACTATTTTGCATTAGTAAATATGCCATCTTTTAGCATAATGGGCCTTGACCAAATATTAATAACTTTAGAAAATATTACATTTACAATACCTAAAGGACCCTCCTTAATGATCAAAATATTAACAGGATGTGCTGGAGCAACTCCACTGTCAATTAATGCAAAGTGGAGAGTGTCTTAGATAGTGAAAGTCAGACCGTACTATATAGAGACTCACTGTAAAATCCAGCAAAGCCTTTAAAGGAAACTTAAAGAAATGAAAAATTTTTTTTTAAGAAATATAAGTGGGGTCAAAACAAGATCACAAAACCAGACAAAATATTAGCCCGATTCCAAAACCTGTAGAGGAATAGCCCTGCAAGAAAGCCAGGGTCAACATTCCAGGGGATACATTCAGAGGCTTCTGTGGTCTGGATGGAATACAGGCATACTTTAATCCAGTATTCAGAAAGCAGTGGTAGTCTATGCCTTTAATCCCTGAGGGGCGGGGGAGACAGTGGAAGCAGACACAGGAAGCAGAACTCATGAGTCAGTGTCACATAGGAAGTGTTGTCTGAGATGAATCAGAGTGAATGGCAGACAAAGTGACTAATTAGAGAAAGAGTTAGCAGAGTAAGGACATGTTCAACTCTCAAGAGAAAAAGTGGGATCTCATCTTAGTTAAGGAGAGTTACAGAGGAGTTAGATTCAGTTAACAGAGTCAGTTAGAGAAGAGTCAGTTGAAAGAGTCATAAATAAGAGTCGGTTGAGGGGCAGAAAAAGAGTCAGTTGGAGCAGTCAGTCACAGAAGCAGGATAGAACAGTGAGAGCACAGGGACACAAGAGAGATCAGCAGAAGAAGCCCAGAACAGAGAGCGAGTTGAACCGGAAGAGTCAGAGTTCAAAGTATATAATCAGAGTGGTTCAGTCAGCAGTAGGTCTCAGAAGGCTAAGGCTGAAGTCTTCTAGGTCTGGGCTAGCAGTTTAAATGTTCTAGACTGCAGAAAGGCTGAAGCCTTCTAGTTCAAGGGTTAAGACCAGATTGTAAAGAGAACAAAATGCTCTAAGACTTCAGGGCTCTGGGCTAGAACCAGTGATTTAGTTGGACCAAAGAATAAACTGTCCTGTGCCCCGAGTCAACATCAACATCTACTTGTGGTGAATCTACATCTATTACTACAGTTACATATACTACTATAAAACCAATAGTGGAGTAGTTTTGATTCTGGGATCTAATGTGCTTTAGCAAAGATGAATGTTCCACCCATGCCTTCTACACCACAGTATAGCACCATGAGGAGAGTGTTAGCAGTCAACAAAAGAAATTTTTTGAGCATTTTCAGTTCAAAAATGCTCCCAAACTGTTAGATTTCTTACACAAAACACAGTTTGCAAAATATTTTTACACTGGAATATAAATCTCTGATTAAATATACCTGCCCACTTTATGTCACCAAGTATAGCCTCTGCTTTTATTTCCTACAGGGAAGTTTTAACATTGACATTCATTTTCTCTATCTATAACTCCATCAGAAAGAACTCAATGGATTAAGTAAATTGCTATTTTGGAAGTCTTTGGGTCAAAAGACACCTAGAGAATTACCTCTGATTCATGGAGAATTTTAACTTCTTTGGTTTGTTTGTTTAGATTTCTTCTGTATTGATCTGACTTGATGATTGAGTTTCAAGATCATAGATTATAAAAGAGGACTTTTTACAAAATGTTAATGAGTTTTGAATTTGATAATGTCATCTCTGCTATAATATTACCTTAAAATAATTGTACAAAACATACTGTCATTCTGTTTGTCTAACTGTGCTTGAAACACACATACACACACACAAACACACACACACTACACATACCATAGAAGAAGAAAAGACAGAGCTACTTATGCATTCATGAAGCAAAATAACAGCACATTGAATTGAGAAACTAGTCTTTTGGGACCAATTTTATGCCTTCCTCTGCAGCTGTAGGGAGCCACTTTGGAACATAATATATTCTTTTGAAGTCAATGATCCCTGAGGGTTCAAAGCAAGATAAGAATTTGGCTCTGGATAGAAAGGATGTGCTGTATAGAACAGTCTTTAATTCCAAGCCTCACTGAGCACACACACTTACTCACACAGAGATGAACAGAGTAGGAAGAAATCGCAAGAGAATTCTTAAAAATGATTAGGATCCAAAATATTGATTTGGCATTCAGGAAACAATACAGAAGTTATGCACCCTTTGGATTGGAGTTGAAATTATTCAAGGGTTCATTTATTCATCTTTTTGAAAGGTAAATAAAGGAGAAAAGATTAAATGGCCAAAACGTGTTATGTCCACAGAAATGAGGACCAAGCTTAGCAAGGAAAGACTTAGCAATGTTTCTAAATACTAGTAATTGTTTCTACAGAATTTATCATGCAACACATCTCTGTATGGAAATCAAATTTCAAAAGATTTATTGGAATGATGTTGTGCATAGCTTTGAGTTAAACTAATGGCAATGTATTTTGGTGTGTGTGAGTATATGTATGCATGTAGGTATGTATGTGTATGTATGTATATTCAGCTTTATAATATAAGCTTTATAAGCCATGAAATTTTCATTTTATGTAGAAAATGCAGTTAAGCAGTAAAATTCATTAGGTGATTACCACTGCTGTAATTAGTTATGTTGGGACTTATTTACCTTTTTTTGTCACAATTAGATTCATGTAGAATGAGTTGCCTCCAAAAGCAGTAGGCTTTAGATTGCAGAAATGAAGTCCTTATGTAACATAATTAGACATATTTTGGGGCCAGATAGCATGCTAAAATAGAGGGGCCCTAAAATTCCTATCTGAATTGTTTTATAATTAAGGCCTAGTTGAAATTTGAAATAACAGCTAGAAATAAACTCTAGAAAACAAGAAAGGCTAGGTTTAAGTTGCAGCTGATATGATTTACTTGTGACAATCTTTCCTGTTCTTGAATGAGACTAAAGGGAGATGTTTTTTCAAGAAAAATAATGTGACTATACACATTTGTCCAATGAGTTAGAAGTTACAACAGTAAAGGCCAGTTTGATACCATGCAAACAGAGCTCACTCATTTTGGTGTAAGTGTGATTTGTGAAACTTTGTGGTCACCTTTGAAGGAAAAGGCAGCATATTTGATTGTACAGTGATGGATATCTTTGAGCACTTGCAGTGTTTGAACTGCTTCTGAATTTCCTGATACCATTCAGGAGTTTGGTTATATTTCAGCTAGAATTGTCTGATATATCCATCTCAGAACCTAACCTACTGACCTGGAGACTTCAGTCTCCACTTCTAGATTCTGGGGTAGGCAAGAGAACTTACAGATTTAGATCTTTATAGCTGTCTGACTCTTCCATGTTGTGTATCACACTGACATAATTTACTCTTGGGGTTGCTGTCAAGAAACCTTCATGTTTACCCAAGTTTTCTCAGATAATGTTCACATATCTCCCTGTCCTTTGGTCCATATTGATATTATGAAGTATGTCTTGAACACTAAAGTGTACTTCAAAGATCTCAAACTTCAATTTTCTCTCCATATAAAGATTCCTAAAATGAGTCTGAACAAAAGTAGTATAGGATTTCTTCAATGACTGAGTAAGCTTCAGTTCAATGTCACACGTTAGCAAACAATGACGTTGTTCCAGAACACAGTGGATAAGAAGTGAGGATTAGCTGGAGAGAGTATCTTAAAAACTTTTTGATCTCAGCCAGGCCATGGTGATGCAGACCTAATCCCAGCGCAATCACTGCATTCAAATTTCAGGAATGCCAAGCTTTCAGCAGTGCTAAACTGCACTAAGCACATCCCATGGTAACTCTCTGAATATGGCTGGACATTGCTTCATTCAGGCCCTCCCTGTTGGATAGTTTCTTTGTGTCCCCTTTGAATGTGTTAGATATATCACTGTCCCTTCAACACCCAGGACTATATACCTTCCAACCTTTCACTTTTATGTGCTTAGTACATTCTACTGTGTTTAGAAAATTCATTTCCTCCTCCTTTTCCCTCTCCTCCTCCTCCTCCTCCTCCTTCCTCTTCCTTTGGTGTGAGTCATGGTGAATTTGGATACCTTACAACTAAGTTTCCTACACAGAATCAACTCAGTATGGTTTCATAAGATGGAATTAAATGCTTTAGAGGATATTGCTAAACCTTTCACAGGAACTTGGGTTGTAGAAAGACTATTACCATTACTATGAAAATGGAATAGTCCCATAGTAAAATCTTACTAGCATTAATTAATCAGTTAACTTCAGCATTCGGTTTATGATTCTTATTTTATTTTCCTATGTTTCTGCTCTGTTAATGTCAACATCTCAGACCTTCCAATGGATTATGACACTCATACAAAAAGATTTCAGACATTGCCTACTCTTCCTTTGTTTTTATTTGTAAAGTTATCAGAATTTTGATAAATTTTCTCTGTGACAACAGAACAAAATTCAAAGGCTTTATGACACAGACACATGTAAATCTTCACCAATGGAAAATCAATAGCACCTGACAAATTTCTTTCTCTGAAGCTTGCACCAGCACAATAAAAAACAAAAAGAACACTGCTTACTCCACACTAGATTGAAAAATCTGCTGTATGTATCAAAGAGAAAATCTCTGAAAGTTGGGAGACCAGTGTGTGATGTTATTTTTTGCTACGAAACACTATGATCTAGGCACTAAATAAAGGAATACACTAAAAATAGGAAGACAGAAGCAAACAACTGTGAATTTTAAAAGGTCCCTTCTGTACTTTTTATTCAAGAAACTATGTGTATTTACCTCTTGGCTTTTCCCCTCCAACATTGACCTGTGTACCCTGTTTCTTCTGAGTATCTCTCACAGCACAGGATGCTAACAGAAAAATAAATTGGGCTTGCAGATGCATGTTACAGATGGCAGTTTGTCTGAAAGAAGACAGACCAACTGAACAAAATAGGCTTTTGTTACAAGTAATTATTCACAATTGCAAACAACTGGTAGTACGTGGAAAAGAAAGCTGAAAATTGGATATTATGTGATTATAATGTTAAAATTAAAACCTGTAAGCTACATTTTTTAAAAGGAAAATTATAACTAGGAATATAGCAATGAAGAAACCTCTGTATACAAAACATGTAAATCACAGTGTTCTATCATAAACCATAACCATGCAGATATATCATGGTAGAGGTGAGCACTTATTTGTTTTACTTAAGAAATGAATAAATTTTGAGATGTGAGATCATGTCACATCTAGTTTCCTAAGGTTTGGTCGACACTTGAAAATTCTTGCTGAATAAATGAATAGCTACTTATATGGTCTTCTTAAAAGCCAAGTGTTTGCAGCAACTAATGATGATAGTGTAGTTTCTGGGTAGTTATTTTGGTACTCAGAACTTAGTGTCATCGTGGGGTTAGGACAAAGTGAACAATTACACAAACTTCAATCGCTGTACCCATGGAAAAAGCTGAATGGAAAATGAACTTTTGTCCTGGTAAGTAGGCAAAACCTGTACTTTTCTTTATTAGTGTCCATAAGTGTAGTAGACTACTGGGACTCACCTCACGCTTCAAGATGACTGCCGACAATCACACAGACCTGTGGAAATCAGATGTTTAAATGTACCATCACTTGGGTAATGGTCACCCCTCAGCTGCAGAGAGGGGGAAGGACATATACACACTGATCTAAACCAGAAGAGACACGTAGCACTGTACCTCCCCCTAATCAGCAGGGATATAGAAAAACAATAAACTTGTCACAAGTCATGACCTTCCCATGCTGCTGCCTTGCTCTTCAAATATTACTGTTGCAATTCCAGAGAAAATTATATTTGTAACCTCTAAGAATTAATTTTCTTTAATTTTTCTTTGTTTCCTGGAATAAATCTCAAATGTATTAAGCAATGGAATTAAACACTGAGTGTTGAACATTGACTTAATAAGCAGTCTCTATTATAACAGGGTCCACAATTCTGTACAGCAGGCTGGAAGTGGGAATTGACAGCATGCCATTTAAAACGTTTTAGTTCAGAGATATTGCTCAACATAGAAATTGCGATGGACTCTGATAGAAACATTTCAGAACAGCTTTCTTTAGGTTTAATACATTTTAATAAATTACACGTCTAGGGAATGCTTAAAATTGACATAATACTCAAATTATAAAAAAAAAAGAACTTCATTTCCTTGAACTTATAAGACTATGTTTATGTATTTAATAGTCTTATTAAAAAATAATATTGTCCAGAGAAATAATTGAAGTATTTGCTTTAAATGTATACACACCCAATCAGCTATCATCTTTGGCCTTCCATTGAAGAAGCTGTCAACCTTTCCTAAATACAGTAACACAACTTTGCATCACTCTAGGACTAAATAAGCAATCAAAGACAGACAATAGGCTGGCATCATTCACATTTTCAAATTGTATCTCAAACAGTCACAACGCAAGAATCAAGAGGAAAAAAAAGGTAGCTTCCCTCTTGGAAATAATACACGTCTAAATAAATTATTAAAATGGAGAAGTCAAAAGTTTCTTTTATCTTAAATGGGGAAAAAAAGTAAAAGCTGAAGAGTTACATTCTACACAAGATAGTGTGGCTACCTAGCATCACATGTAACCACTCGTACAAACATGAAATCAACAATAAAAATTGACACAGGCTCATTTCCTGGCAACTCTGAAGTGTGGATACATTTACACTTTGAAACAAATATGAAGTAAGTAAAGTAAATTCACGAATTGCTTCAAGTAGCTCCCTTGCTCCAGTCCCATTGCAAGCTCTATGCTAACATGAAGGACAGCTTAAAAAGAAATATAGAGCAAAGAGAGGTGTTAATGAGAAATTAGTGCTTTATCCTGTGCTATTAAAAGCTGTAAATGTGTGTGTTTCCTTTCTTTGTGCGTCCTCAAATTTTCCCTTATGAGATTATGAAATTAACAGCAAGATGGAAAGAAATATTAAGTGAGAAACCCCCGCTGTGTGCTCTCTCTCACATACTGATCCTACGTTCTAATTGTATATACTTGTATTTGTATTGGAATAAGACATTGAAGACTGGTAAGCAGAAAGAGATACATGAGGGAGTAATGGAGACTTTAGGGTGGAAATGACAAGAAAATCAATTGAACATATATAATATCATATTGGAAAGGGGAGGAGCAGGGATGGAAGCATTTAAGCAAAAAAAAGGGAGCAGAGTGAAAAGAGGAAGAAAGGGTTGATGGGAGGATCGCCCAAACTAAGTATATATAACCACGTCATATGCTGCTATTCTATAATCCAATTAAATAACAACCATAAAAATGTTTTAAAAATAGGAACATACAATGTGCTGGAAGAGACATGGATGAAATTAAATATGTTGTGAGACAAAAATCACACTTGGATCAAATATAAATGTAAATAACTAAAAATCATATTTCACACTAATTTCCTATTTGTACAGATGTAGAGTTAGGTAGTAGTTATTCTTTTGAAATTTTCCCCCATCCCAGACTTCTACTTCTGTCTCCAAGAGTCATGATTTGAGAGTTTTTATTCTTGAAGTTCATGTTAAGTGTGGTTACACTATGTTTATATTAATTATTCTTCACTATTTTTCTAACTCTGGAGTTTGATCCAGCAGGCAGCTGATGCCCATATTTCGACAATGCAATCTGTATCCTGACAGCCTCTACCATAAGGTTCAACATAAGCATTTGCTTTAAAATGGCAAAGTCTGGAGTTTTGATTGCATTGATCTTTCTACACTTGGAGCAATTATGGCTGGTAATGGTGAGACAGCTGAGTCACCACAATCAGACAGGAACAAAGATCTCAAACAGAGTCAATGCTCTAGAATTCCACTGCCTGACCAGACAGGCTAAATATCTCATCTCAGAAAACCTTTTTCCTATATATTTTAAATTTAGTATAAACAATAAGACAAAGCTTCCTTTCACATAGTTTCAGTTACTTACTGAATTTTATCAACATGAACATCAGTGTTTAGAAATACATATCAAAATATGAATACAGTTCTATATCTGTAAGGCTCCTGCATACTGAGATGTCTGATTTATCCTAAACATCAGTTCTATATCCTTAAAGTTCTGCTTGTCTTTCCTCATTCTGCCAATTGTGCAACAGAACCATCTTCCTATCTTACTCAGATAATCACCCAACATCTGCCCACTCTAGTCTCTGTTCACACCTAAGAGACTGTGATCAGAAGCCTTACAAGGTGTCAAAACAGCATGTATCTGACCACCAAGGCAGTAGTTGAAGGACATTGATTCCTATCAACTTACTTCTACCAGAGACGGTTAAAGTTAATTTCTCTGAAATCTTAAAGGAGAGATAAACTTTCTGGGATTCCTATCCTTGGTCTGATGAGGGAAGTCTTCTAGTTAACCCTCTAAGAATCTTTTCTACCAGATCATCAATAGTATTTTCTTTTTAATTCCTAATTATCAAAATCACAGTCAATAGAATGCATACACCATTCTCCATCACTTACTCTTTTGGTCACATTTTTCTGACCTTGACATTACAGAACTTGAGATTGTAAGCATCTGATGAATGAGCATGTCTTTTACATCCCAGGTGACATCTTCGCTCAACATGGCCTCACAGGCCTTAAAGAACACAACTACCTTCTTTTATTTTGAGAGAGCTTCCCTTCTACCAAAGAAATTCATTTTGTGTGCTCACTTTGAAGAAATCAAATTATCTTGCCTAAATCAATGCTTTTCTAGTGTCATGATTTTATTTTGATTAGCCTTTTGTCAGTATTGGAGCCTCTTGACTTCTGTAACGTCTCTGGAGAATCGCTCAATATGTACTAAGTTTCAACTATGCATTAATATGAGTTAGATCTAAAGACATGTGGTAGAGCAGAGCATCTTTAGTCAAAATACCATATTAACATTTACATTCTGATAAATTCAAATTTTGGTACAGTACATGGTAAGCAATTACATCACAATGCGGAGCCATGGAAAGTTTGTAGAGATGATATTTGCATCTTTCGTCTTGGCTATACTGGCTGCAGTGATGGTTTCACAGGTATGCACATCTCCAAATCATTCAATAATATAGAAAAATTACCACTTGAAATTAAAAGGACTATTTGATGATGTACACAGCAAGGACATTAGCCAAAACCTGCCTTTATATTCCAGAAATGATCAACTTAATATGTATCAAATCTAGTTATTAGCAAGGCATGTTCTGGGAGAAATTGCTGTCATAGAGTTTTTTGCTTTGGGATTTGTATGTCTCTTGTTTACAGAGTTTGCAAGATGTATTGATTCATAATTCACACAACATTAAACTCTACATTTGAAGATAAAATTTAGTGTATTTACACATTCTCTAGGTTGTACAGTCTTCCATACTGCACGGAATATTTTCATCACTCTAAATTGGACCACACTGAGTTTTGCTGCCAGCCATCAATTCTAATGCTGCCTGCTACTCATCTGCTTCTGTCTGGGTCTAACTGCTCTGTAACCTCCGCAGCTGAAACAATTTGCCACATACTCACCAGGTAAGAGGAGGATTCCAAGTTGCATCACATGGCCTCACACCTGACTTAGCCTCAATTTGCTAAGGCCTTCTTTACCTCTCTGAGGCCAAAGTCTCATTCCTTGAAGGTATCTTCCTTCAGTTTTCTAATTCTTCCCCTCAAACTATCACCTTGAACTTCTTTATCCCAATGTACTTAGAGTACTTACTGTAACATTGTGTTTCTAACTTCATCACTGTCCTTGGTGATTGCAGCCAGTGTAAACCTTTTCTTTTATTCAGCTTCAGAGATATATTCTCTCTTTTCAAGATAATCCAACGTTAATATTTTTTCCAACAAAACCTATCCAATATATAGAAGACATGAACTAGCAGACAGGGTAGAGAAATGTCTCAGCTCTTGCAGAGGAGATGGGTTGGATTTCCATCACTCCATGGCTGATAGCAATCATCTGTGATGTCATCTTCCAACTGCTTTAGGCATCAGGCATGCACATGGTACACCAATGACCATGCAAGTAAAACACACATACTGATAAATATATGTGGTTAAGAGCGCTGAGGACCCAGGTTCCAGAGGAGCCGGGTTCAACACCCAGCACTCACATAGCAGCTCACAACTGTTTAGAATTCCAGTTCCAGGTGATTTGACACCCTCACAAGACATCCTCACAAAACACCAATGCACCTACAAATAAATAAATCTTTAAGAATAAAAAAAGAAATATCACAACAATTGGTGAGTCAGGACCAAATGGTCAGCCTTAAAACATACATACGAGTAACAGTATACAGACTGAAGGCTATTTGGGCGTGTTTGGAGGCTGGAAAGGAAAGGATGAAATGGTGTAGTTCTATTATAATCTCAAAATAAAAGATAGTGAACAAAAGGAATAGCACACAATGAGATCTGGAAAATCGGGATTTGGGCTCAAATCTTAACAGTTAAATTACTGTATTACTTTGACACTCTGATTTCATTTCCACTCTGTTTAATGAAGAATGAATTGAAATAGATCAATAGATTTAAAATAAGAGTCTTCCTCGTCAACTATTTCAGTTTTCCAAAGTATACAAACTGAAATTGTGTTGGCTTGCCTGTCTGAGGAACACTGAAAACATAGCTACTGTGACTTGAAGGCCTGTGGTGTTTTACAGTTTTAATAATTTACATGGAGAAGTGGAAAAGCTTTCTAACTAAATTATTCTTTTCCTTTTTCTCTATGGCCCTGACTTGTTTATTCACTGTAATAATGTTGGGTTTTGCTTAATCAACCCTTTCTTGCGATCCAGAAGCTAAGCAGCTACTGGTTTTAAAATTAAGAAATAAAATTCTGTTCCCATCAAAATTTCTATTATATAACTTCCTTACTGAGTTTCCTGAGCACTGTTAATTGATACAGCACTGTTAATTGGTATAGCAATGATATTAATAAATAAAATTTTGTTTTCAGTTTTGAACACTCAGGAAATATTGTGGACTTCGGCTTATATGATTTGTGACTGATTTGCAAAGAATTATTTCCTCATAAGTTCATATGAATTATGGGAAAACTTCAAGAAAATACCAAATGTCTTTTAAGCTTAACCTAATAACTATTACTATAAAGCATATGCATAAAATTATAAACCTTTCATGCATAAAGTATTTTTGTTTATAGCAGTATAATTTCTATAAGTAATTTTAAAAGCATACTTCACTTTGTTTTAGTGATCTTGCAAATGTGACCATTCATTTACGTTGAATACAAGATCCACATGGGTGGGATTCTAGTACCAATAAAGAACATCCTTTATAAAAACAGTCAAGACAAAATTCTCTTCCTAATAAAATTGTTTGCTATTGGAACCTGTGTTATATGTGATTCTTAGGGAAAAAAAAGAAAAAGGAAACAAACTGAGGAAAAGCTCTTCACAGAGAACATGGGCCAGTGTAGTACTTGGTAGGAAAAGGCCAACATCTCTATGTGAATGTAATCAAAAGTTCATGAGCACAACATGTGGAAGATGGTGGTGGGGGGAAACAAACATCTGGATAGATTAAAGAAAGCTTCAGATTGACTTTACTTATTCAACCCATGACTTAACATTATTAAGTATCATTTTGCTCAGATATAGAATGGGAAAGGAATTCATCACTGAACAAATTTTGGTAAAATTCCATGAAGTACGTCTTTCAGGAACATGACATTTTGAATACACAACAACACCAGTAAATTAATGCGATATTATTGTTTTACTTATGCTTTGTGTGGCTCTAAAGATTATTCTTCCTTATTTGTTTCTGATTTCATGCCCAAAAACCTGAAGAATTATCAAGAGTCGATCGTAGAAACTTTTTCACATAAATTTCATGTGGATGTGAATATTTCAGAAATAGAAACTCAACACACCTTGAAGACTGTATATTTTACTTTTAGGTTGATGCAACATGGGCAGTAAGATAAAGTATTTCTCCTTCGATGAAGCAGAAATGCTACTAGTTAATTTTGAAATTGACAGCCTAAAGAATCACCGAGGTGAGCTTCTGGTCATACCTGGAAGAGGTTAGTCTGATCACATCAATTAAGTTGAGGCAGCTCATCCTAGAATTTGGCAGTGCCACTTTCTGGGCTTGAGTCTTGGACTTTGTAATAAAGACAAAGCTAGCTGAGCATCAACAAACATTATTCTGCAAGCCACGCATCAACAATCAGTTTTCAATTAACAATCTTGAGGGAGATGCAAACCAAACACTGCATCAAGATCCTCCCGACATGACTTCTCCCCATGATCAACTGTACCATTGAACTATGAGCCAAAATAAACTCCTTCATCCTAAAATTCTTTTGTCTACTCATTTTGCTGCAACATCAAGACACAAATTATGGAGAATAACCAGGTAAGAACTAAGACTGGTGAGGTCAGGGATCTTTGAAGAGAGCCTCCTACTGTCAATGTCCTAAATTAGTGTAGTTTCTAGTTATATTCTAAATACTTATCTTTATACACACAGATAAGTATTGCTCTTATGCTCATCAGAGAAGCTTCTTTTTGCCACAGACAGAGATAGCCGCATGACTGCAGAATTGATCAAACAACAAGGAACCACTAATCATGAGTAGAGAACACCTTGGAAGAGAGGCTGGGAAGACTGTGAGAGCCAGAGAACGAAGAGATCTGCCATGACTTATTTCTATGACAGGGAAGCTGCACCCATGAAATCTGATAATTTGGTTAGCTGAACATGTTTTGTGCAATGACCCTTGTACTTGACATGCCACCATGGATGAAGGAAATCTCAAAAAGCCCCACCCATGGATGAAGAGCTACAGGCAATTAATGGCTGCTGAGAAAGGGGCTGAGCCTCTGATAGGTTATCCAATCTCTAGTAGTCAGTTCTGAATGTGTAACAAATGTTATATATGAACAGGAGTAAATGGACTCAGGAGACTCTGTGTGTGTGTGTGTGTGTGTGTGTGTGTGTGTGTGTGTGTACATGAAAGTAAAAAATGGAGGTCATGAATGTGAGAAGAAATGGGGGCAAAGGAGGAGTTAATTGTGGAAGATGGGTAGAAATAATATGCATACAATATTTATGTTTGATGTTTGAATGGAGATAAATAGAGATAGGTGATAGATAGATAAATAGATAATAGGTAAAGATGATAGATAAATGGTATATAACTAAAGAACTGTTAATTCGATTCTTTTCCTTTTAAGGGGGACATATATGGGATGGTAGTTCTGTGAGAAATCTTTCTTTTTTATTCAAGTATTTAAAAAAAAACAGATAAATCACGGTCATTAATTCCTTTAAGATTTGTTTTAGCTATCCTGGGTGTTTTGTTTTGCTTTGTTTTGTTTTTCCATGTACAGTTGAGTTTTGGCCTATCATGGTCTGTAAGGAATTATGTTGGGATTGTGATGGAGTTTCCATTGTGTCTGTTGATTGCTTTTGGTAAGATGGCCATTTTTACTTTGTTAATCCTGTCCGTCCAGGAGCTTGGGAGATTTTTTTTTTTTCATTTTCTGAGATCTTCAATTGTTTTTCTTTAAAGACTTGAGGTTTTTGTCAAACAAGCCTTTCCTTTGCTTTGTTAGTTTACTCCAATATATCTTAATTTATTTGTGGGTATTATGAAGGGTGTTCTTTCTCTAATATCTTTCTCTATCCATTTGCCGTTTATATATTTGAGGGCTACTGATTTTTTTTAGTTGATCTTGTAGCCAGCCACTTTGCTGAAGGCATTTATGAGCTGTAGGGGTTCCCTGCTAGAATTTTGGGGCTTGCTTATATATACTATCATGTCTTCTGCAAATAATGATACTTTGAATTCTTCTTTCCCAATATGAATCCCATGATGACTTTCTATTGTCTTATTGACGTAGCTAATACTTCAAGTACTATATAGAATATGTATGGAGAGAGTGGACAACCTTGTCTTGTTCCTGATTTTAGTGTAATTACCTTGAGTTTCTCTCAATTTAATTTGATGTTTGTTGTAGGCTTGCTATAAATTGCCTTTATTAGTCATGTCCCCTAAAGCTATGTCCCCTATATCCCTAATTTCTCTCAGACTTTTATAATGAAGGGGTATTTGATTATCTGCTTCTAGTGAGATGATCATTCTTTTCATCAGAAACTTATTTTTGATACTGAAAGGGAGAATAGCAAAAGAAGGTAGGTGAGCCCTCCTTGTGTGTTTACAAATGCAAAGGTGTCAAATTTTGGAGTAGTTTGTCTGCAGCCCCATCAACTCCTTATTGACTCTAATGTTCTCCTCCTCTCCCTTTTTCCTAATTTTTTAAGATTTATTTTTTTCAAGGCAAAGTCTTGCTATGAATCCTAGTGTGCGTGGTAATACAATGTTCCAAGCTAATCTTGTACTCTCAGCAATCCTCCCAGCTTAACCTTCTGAGTGCTGGGATTAAAGGTGTGTACTATCATACCCAACTTCTTCTGTTATAAAACCCCAAATGTATCTCACCATCTGAGCTCTTCTGTAATTTTATATCTTGTAGTAGGTAAATTTTTCTACACTATAAATAGTTATCAGAGACTTGAAAGGTTGAAAAGATCTGGGATATATTTGCATATCTATAAAAGGCTAGTGTATCACAGTATTTTATTTTCTTTCTTTAAAGCAAGAACTATTTTTTTTCAATGTGAGTTTCTGATGTTTTAGTTCTTATACAAGTTCTCTTGTTTTCCTTTTTGGATTCCTGTGGAATCATCTAGTTCCTTTATGGTAGAGGCCATGAGAGACTGAATTAGATCTTTTCATCTTGGAGGGGTTCCACACTCAATTTTTAATAGGCTGCCTGCTCATTCCTTGTTAGAGTAGCACGGATTTCTCAGACCATTACAATACCACCAGCAGTGAGTTCATAGCATGATATTTTGTGCTGCTCACAGAAATTAGATTTTTCTCTCATTTTGTGCATTGCTTTATCTATTTTACATGTTACTCTCGAATCTGCATTGAATAATATCATGCATAAATAAAAGGCAATAACACAATGTGTTCTTTAAGCAGCTACCTTCCAGAATAGAGCAATTTTCAGTATTCATCTTTGAATTCCAAGGACAGTTTGTCAGAGACATTTTATTAGTAAGTTCGCTTCATGGCAACATAAACTCTTGTACACTTTGTATACATACCGAGTCTCTATTATTTATTAATAAAAAAGAAAAATTAAAATTAACTAGTATCAGCATTACATGGAACGATAACTTTAAGAGCATTGTCTATCAGATGGCTTTATATGCCAAATACAAAGTGCTTCTTAATATTTATACTGGTGTTACAAATTTCTGAGGATATAGGCAGCTGCTTCTCAGGAGAGGAAAAGAATGAGTCTATAGAGTTCCTCTGAATGAATGTTTCTTTTGAGCAATAATTCCTCCTCCCTTAGAGACATAACTATTACATTCAATTCATAAATAGGTTTGCAACGAGTAAGAAGCCACTGTAGTAGATCAAAAATGAAGGATGTGGCTATGTCACAATTGCTGCTGCCTAGTCCGTTCTTTTTACTGATGATAGCAATTTAAATGAGCTGTGTGGTTGTAACTGCACTGACCTAATAGTCGAACCAGGTTGAAACTGCTGATAAAGCTCTGAAATGCTTTACCTGAATATCAGGCTTATTATCTTTATCCACTGAATCATTCAGCCCTCTATTGTTTTTCAGTGTTAAGAGCTGTTGGACTTAAAACAACAGAAAATAATGCTGCAGTCTAGGCATAAAGCAACAGAAAACAGTGATGAGTTATTCCATTTTATGTGATTTGTTAGCTGCACATTTTCCAAACAGTAAACACATTTTAAAATACGATATGATGATCATCAGGGTGGAGACAGAGCAGGGGAAGGGCATGCTTTGGGCTGTGTACTGTGCTGCATTGTTAATTATCGGGAGCAGAAGGTAGCTTCACTGATGTAAGGCACTCTGACAAGGCACCTGAAGGAAGTAAAGAGACAAGTAGTGTTGATATCAGGTAATGCACATCTCGAACCACCAAACAGCAAGTGGAAAGACTCCTCGTTCAGGGGATTTTAGGAAGCAAAAGGACATCTTGATGGAATGGATATATTTTAGGGAAGATCTTTAATGAGCTGTGGGGCATGGAGGAAGTAAAAAACCTAGCAAACCTGTGAAATATCTGACTTGGGGCTTGAGAAAGTGATTATTTCAGTAAACACAGGTGGGAAGAATGAGGAACCAAACTTTGTATTTTGGGCAGGGTCAATTTGAAGGACCTGTTAACAGAGATGACTGTACCAGGTAGTTAAGAACATCAAACTATGAAGAAAGGTTTAGATCAAAGATCAGAATACAGATTTAAACATGTCTTGTCAATAATTGAAACTCTGATATAGAGGTGTCCAACAAAGAAAAATGGAAAGGTGATCTGAACTCAGCACAAATACCTACGAGGAAAGTCCATAAGGCTAATTATAAAAGGGGCCTTAGAAGTGATGCAGGATTTGAAGGAAGTGTTAATACTACCGGTTGAGAATATGATCACTACCACAATTTTTAAACCAAATTTGGGGCAACTTTTAATTAATTATTAATTAAATACTGGGCAGTGTGATGGACTCTGACCAGGACCATTCCGGGCTTCCCACAAAATGGTGCCAAGTCACATCCTGCAGATGCTTATAAAGGCAGAACCCATAAGGCCAAGTACTTCCCACCAGGTGGTCCAATCAGAGGCAAGCATATATCCTGACCTAATTCCTGTTTGAGTATCTCCTGTCTACATGTAACTAAACATATCTGGTGTTATTGGATAATCCAAGCTTGCATAAGGAGTTGAAACATGTGGTCTGATATCTCATAGGAACAGGCCAGCATTCCAGGTAGTTATCTGTCTTTGGGCAAGTGGGAATTACAATGTGTGTGTGGGGGGGGTTGTTTTATAGATCTTTAGTTAGGCACAGCAATTAAAACTTAAAACATAACTTCAGCTCTGACAGAGGACGGAGACTAAGATCACAGAAGGAAAATAAAGAAAATGCTTCATAATGAAATTATAAAGTAAACTATACACAGCTAATCAGATGGAAAGCACAAGTCAGTCCTGTGGTCTGTTCAATATAATGCAGTCAGGTGTCGCAGATGAAAAAAAAACCCATTGGAGTTATTCAACAGACATCAAAATCTCTGATTCATCTGTTCTAATGATAACCTTAGAAAGATGAACACATGTGAGACTGGGACTCAATCAGAAGGCATCAGAGTGTTGACAATGCACAAACTGAAATGCTAAGGGTCAAGGTCAGTTGCACAGAAAGCAGGAAAGCTTTGGTTGGACTTTCCTCCTATAAACACAGACAACTTCCTAAGACACATCTTAGAATCCAAACGGTGAAGGAGCTGTATATGTTCACTGGTGGGAGGCAAAAATTGGGATGCAAAAATTGGAGTTTGATTTTTCTTTTATTCTATAAGTAACTATTCTGGATGTCAAAAAAACAGGTTTAACTCAAACAGATTTATAAACAGTTATAAAAACAGGTTTTTATAACTGGCTCTAATTGCTCTAACAATTTAGAGCCAGTTATAAAAAGTATAACTGAAGAAGTAACATAATATTCTGAAATACAAAGCTCAGGGAGAGTAAAAACTGAAACCACATCAGATCTTTTTATGGAAACAACAAAACTTTGACACTACAATCTACTAATAATATTGTAATATTATTACAGTAATATTAAAATCTTCATAAATTGTCCAAAAACAATAAAAAGTAAAAACTCACTTCGCCCTCTTTCCAATTACATAAAATTACTATTCAACATTCACTTTTGACAAAAATCCTTAACAAATTAAGGGACTTCTTTAACTTAATAAGACACATCCGCAAAAGAAAACACTGCAAGATTCATAGGCAAATGTTAAATATTAAAGGTATTTTTCTATGGACAGTTACAAAGTAAGACTACATATTAACATTACATTAAAGATATATTCAGAGAACAAAGAGAAGTACTTCTTTGAAATGGGAAAACAGAGCTTGGGTTATTAGAGATAAGGATGAATAAATGAAAAATCAAAATAACATTTAAGTAAGAAATGCATTTAGCAATGTTATTAAGACCAATAATATCTGCCTATATTTTTTTGTTTTTATTCACTAGATACCAGGATTCAGGAATAAATTTATTTGAAAAAATATATAACAAAAATTTATATATTTCATGGAACATAATACATTGGAATCTGTGCACTGTCCCTACCCAGAACATTTTTGACCATGTTAGCCAGTTGGATCCCCTGGATATGGACTTACAGACAATTGTAAGCCATTATGTGGGTACTGGAAATAGAACCGAGTTCCTCTGGAAGAGCAGTCAGTGCTCTTAACTTCTCAGCCAACTCTCCAGCCCCATATTTCATAAGAAAATTCTTACAAAACCTTCTATAGATCATTATCATCTTTCAGTCATAGAAATTGAGGTATTTATGCTTTAAAGACTCCATTGTGTGACAGTTTTGGAGCCCTTCAAATTGACATGTTGATTAACATAAGTTACTTCACAGGACAGATTTTATAATTAATTGTATTAATTACAGTGAATAGGTATGAAGAAGTGTGTGAGTTTGTCTTAATTTAGGGGAATTGCTTTGAGTTTTTCTCCAGTTAACTTGATTTTGGCTATAGGCTTGCTGTAAACTGCTTTCATTGTGTATATGTATGTCCATTCTGTCCCTGAGCTCTCTGTGACTTTTATCATGAAGAGGGATTGAATTTTGTCAAAGGACTTTTCTGCAGGTAATAAAAATGATCACGTGTTTTGGGGGTTTTTTGTTTGTTTGTTTTTTCTTTCTTTCAGTTGTTTGTATGGCAGATTACATCAGTTGATTCTTGTATATTGAACCATGTCTGCATCTCTGGGATGAAGCCTACTTGATAATGGCGGTTGGTCTGTTTTTGTTTTTGTTTGTGTGTGTGTGTGTTTGTGTGTGAAAGAATTTTATTGAGTATTTTAACGTCTATGTTCATAAAGGAAATTGGTCTGCAATTCTCTTTCTTTGTTGGGTCTTTATGTAGTTTGAGAATTGGGGTAAGTGTAGCTTTATAAAATGATCTGGGTAATGTCCCTACTGTTTCTAATTGGGGGAATAATTTGACGAGCATTGGCATTAACTTTTCTTTGGAATTCTGGTAACTCTTGCACTAAAACCATCTGGCCTTGGGTTTGCTTATTTATTATTTATTTATTGGTTGGGGGACAGTTACTGATTGCTTCTATTTCATTAAAAGATACAGGTCTTTTTAAATTGCTTCTCTGAACTTAACTTTGGTAAGTGGTACTGCTGACGTAATTAGCTATTTCTGATAGATTTTTCCTATTTGGTGGAGTACAAGTTTTTAAACTATGTCCTTATGATTTTTTGGAATTCCTTTATATATGTTATATTCCCCATTTAACTTCTAAATTTCTTAATGGATCTTCTCTCCCCATTTTTTAGTTACTTTGGATAAGGATTTGTCTATCTTAATGAATTCACTAAAGAACTAGCTCTTTATTTCACGGATTCTTTGTTATTTTTTTTGTTTCTATTTTATTGATTTCAGCCCTGAGTTTGACTATTTCTTGATGTCTACCCTCTCGAGTGTGATTACTTCATTATTTAGAGCTTTCAGGCGTGCTGTAAAGTTGCTAGTATGAGATCTCTACAGTTTTTTTGTTTTTTCATGCATTCACTCAATGCTATATGACATTACCTATTAAAATCACTTTCATTCTGTCCTGTAAAGTTTGGTATGAAGTATATTCATTTTCATTAAATTCTAGGAAGTCTTTAATTTATTTATTAATTTAGTACTGTGTTATTCAGTTTCCATGAGGTAGACTCTTTCCATTATTGATATCTCGCTTAAATCCGTGGTGGTCTGATTGGATACTGGGAGTTATTCTAATTTTCTTGTATCTGTTGTGACATGCTCTCTATCCAAGCATGTGGTCAGTTTTGGAGAAAGTTTCATAAAATGCAGGAGAAGGTATTTCCTTTTTTGAATGGATGATATGTTCAGTAAATATCTGTTAGGTTCATTTGGTCTGTAATATCTGCTAGCTCTAGTCTTTTTCTGTTTAGTTTTTGTCTGGATGGCCTGTTTATTGGTGAGAGTGAGGTATTGAAGTCTCCTGTGTATAAGGGTTAATATATGGTTTAAGCTGTAGTAGCACTTCCTTTACAAACTTGGGTCCCCTTGTGTTTGGGATATAGATGTTAAGAACTAAAAAATCATCTTGGTAGATTTTTCCTTTGATAAGTATATAGAGTCTTTCCCTATCTCCATTGATTAGTTTCAATTTGCAGTCTATAATTTTTAGATATTAAAATTGCTACACCTACTTGCTTCTTATATTTAGTTTCTTGGTATATCTTTTCCCATCCTTTTACCCTGAGATAGTATCTATCCTTGATGTTAAGGTGAGTTTCTTGGATGCAGCAGAAAAGAGATATTGTTTTCCCATCCGTTCAGTTACTTTTTATTATTTTATTATGGAATTGAGAGAACTGATATTGAGATTTATTAATGACCTGATAGTTGATTCCTGTTATTTTGTTGATGGTGGTAGTGTGGTAGTGGTAGTGATAGTGATTGTGTAAGTGTGTCTCTGTGAGTGTGTGCATATGTGTGTGTGTGTGTGTGTGTGTGTGTGTGCACTTCCCTTCTGATTTTGTTGGTCTGAAATTATTTAAAACTTAAATGCAATCATGCCATCTATATTTTGAATTTTTCTGACTAACTTTTTTACTTCCACCATGTCAAAAGCCAGTGTGTATCTCAAAAATTATTAAGATTCTATCACCACAGAACTTTACATGGCTTAAACAATGCTTTAAACATGATCATATAGTTCTCAATTTTTTTCAGCATACATAAATATATTTGGTAAGTATTCATATACATAGTTCATTTACCTTTGATCGTTGTAAGCTTATTCAGGATTGAGGTCATATTCTATAGTACACACCATGGTTAGTGATTTATGAGCTTAATTTTGACTACATTCTGCTAGCACTGACAGACAATCCACAGTAGTTCAGATCTGCTGAAAATAAGGATCACGTGAGATCCCACCATAAAAGTATTTATACAAGTCAGCATAAATTTATTATATGTGAATGTAGATTAGAAAACTAAACTAAATTTCAGAAATATGGCTGAACAAGTAAGATCCTTTATTGTTCTTTCAGAGAACACAGGCTCACATCCAGTGCCCACATAGTGACATACAACCGTCCATAACTCTAGATACTGGAGAACTGATTTCCCTTTTTGCCCCCACAGGAACCAGGCACACAAATGGTACACATACATATATGTAAGTAAAACATTCATATACATAAAATAAATAAATAAAAATAAACAAATATTAAAGTCAACTTTCCCTCGACATTTTTTTCTTCTGTTTTGAGACAGGGTGTAATGCAGATGAGGCTAGCCATGAACTGGTTGTGAAACTAAGAACGTTCTTGGATTCCAATCCTTCTCCACATACTTACGTGCTGGGCTTATTATCATGAAGTGCTACATTTTGGCTAGCATCTTTTCCTGAAATACTTTGCAGGCTGTGTGAGAATATACTTAAACTTTCTTTTCATTTTCAAATAATATCCATATTTCACAACTACTCAAGAACAGGCTAACTAATTCTTCTGAACTATTTTATCAGGAGGTGGTTTTATTTTTTTATTATTATTTCCTTTCAATTTTTGAATCCTCTGGCAAATGAAGATAATGGTGAAGAATATTGCTCACTGGAGCATTGTGTTTTAATCTAACTTTTAAAGACTGTCCTGTATTAATTCTAGTTTTTACTTAGGTGAAGGACATTCTCTGCCTTTCAAAGTAGTTTAATTATTTTTAAATCAAATATAATTGCACTATTTCCTCTTTCACTCTCCTCCCTCCTAGTCCTCTCATGTCCTGCCCCCAGTCTCTTTTAATTTCATGGTGTCTTGCTATCTTTTTCTTCAATTTTTGTTACACACACACACACACACACACACACACACACACACTACTAAGTATATGAAGGAAACCTGTTCAGTCTGTATAATGTCACTTGCTATATTTTTAAATGTGTTTTCTACTTATAAAATTCTTACTTTCTAATAAAGAATTATAAGAGATCATAACTTTAAAAGCATGGGTTTGAGTTTTTAAAAGGAAATAAATATGTCATATGTAGGTTATAGAAATTTATATAGATTTTTAGCTTTATAGAAATAAAATGTCAAACAAGGGCAGATTTTTCCCATAGTTCTACTTTCATTTGCTCATTTGTCATTAAAGAATTAGTTCCCATTTTCAGAAATTTTCTTATACTAGAAGATTGAATGGTTTGGAAAATATAAACATTAATATTAGAACCTCTTGTAGTAATATTACCATAAATTTGTTTTTTGAAGATGTAAATTATCATCAAATATTTTAGAAAGTATCAAATATAAAATATATCATTTTTTAAAAATGTTGTTTAATAATAATAATTTCTCTACCAATACATGCTTAAAGCCTTTGGGTAAATGTTGGGTAAAGGAAATGATGTATGCATTATGCCTAGATCATGAGGTCCCCCAAAACACCAGGAATGCAAAATTACATGGACAAAGCAAGGGGACTTTTATTTTGCAGAGCAAACCAGCATGCTGTGGTCTGACAACATGCAACATGGCTGACGATCCAGAAAGCTGGCCATGTGGGTTTTTAAAGGAATCAGGGGATCTCTCTGATTGGTTAGAACCTAGGCACTGGATTGGCTCACTAAATGTTATGAGGAAACAAGGGTTTCTGGGAAAGTAAGTACTTGGCATTAAACAGGGGAGAGGTCAGTGCTTTCACCACTAGGGGCACTAGGCCTCTCACTTAATATCATCATTGGTTGTAAGTATGCTGAAAAGGTTGTTTTGCATATAGAAACTGTCAAATTCCTTCTAGATAATTCAGAATTAACATCTTCATTTATGCAATCTCAACAAGCAATTTGAGAGAGAAATTGTCCATTATATTGATCATATTAGATCTCACACTGGCTTGACAAGCCCAATGGCACAAGATAACGATAAGATCAATCCGTTATTAATAGGAAATGTGTTAGAAACTTCAAAATTTCATGAAAAGCACCACATTCACAGCAAAGGTTTAAAAAGGAACTCCTTCATTATTTGGAGACAATCCAAGGAAATCATAAAAAAAAAAAATTATAAAAAAAAATCTGCCCCACATGTTCCTTGTATAACGAAGCCCCATTGCTTGATGGAAGTAATCCTAAAGGTACTAAAATAGGGGAAATCTTTAAAATTTTGTTTTTAAAAAGAGTAGACTAGTTTTCAGGATATTTAATTCTTTGGAAAATTATATTCTTTATAAATATGTCTCAGATGTTTCATGTTGCAGAATTTGGGAAACTAACTTTTGTACAACACACTATTGATACCTATTCAGGATTTCAATGGGCTTCTGCCTTGAGGTCTGAAAAGGCTGACTCTGTAATTACATTTACTGGATGTAATGGCTATTATGGGCATATCTTTATAAATCAAGACTGACAGTGCCCCCATTATGTGTTTGATTGCTAATGATCTGCATGTGCTATCAATAAAACACCTGAGGAGCTTGGGTACTTATAAAAACTCCTGACACTCAGGCTTCCACTGTCCAGTATGGTGCTGGCCAGGATGGTGGTTCCCTCTGCTGAGGTCGGGAAGCATTTGTACAAATGCATATGCCTCCTTGTCTCTCTTGGTGAGCCCACACAGTGGCTAACAACAACAGTGGAAGCCATCTTAATATGCTCTTAAAGTCAGAGGAAATAAAAGAAATCATAATTCATTAAAATTTAGAAGGCATAAAACACATGCAAAATGTTTTATGAAAACTATGAATGAAATGAAAAATACTGTGTTAAAGTTCAGATAATGCAATTTTTTATTGATTATTAAAGTCACACATATCAGAAAATGTAGGTCAATGAGAGACGTCACAATGGTTTCTAGAATTTAACACACAAAATCCATGTCTCAAAGATACATTTCTTTATTTGCAGGAAGAAAAGACGAGCCTTCTACCCAACTTCTGAAAGGATCATTTGAAACGTTTAAATATTGTTCTCCTTCATATAATTTTTACACTCTGATGTTTCACTGAGGATGATACATATACTTGCTGAATGGAATTTCACTATTTTTACTACCCAGTCTTCTCAGATGTAAGAAATTTCATGGAAAATTACCTCATATTTTCAAAATAAATAAAGTACTTTAATTCACATTTTATATATTCATTATAACTCTCGAAGATTTGGATTTTATTTAATATAATCTACATTTTCTTAGTATTTTCTTTTGAATGGAACTAAAGATTGTTACTTGCAAGGGTTGAATTGAAGTTAGCCCCATTCCCCTAAGATTCCAGAGAGTTACATTATATGTTCTATGGTTTTGGTTCACTTGTCAGAAAGAGGGGAAGAAAATAAAGTAATAACAGAAAACTTCGAAATAAGATTTGGATTTATGAAAGAAACTAGTTTTGAGAAGGTCACAAATATCTCCTTGGTTCAGTAGAAGACTGAAGCACAAATGGGAAAAAAATAAATGACACCACTCTCCTGGTTAAAGATGATTCTTGACAGAATTTTTGATTGACACATTCTTTAGTGTTCTGTGCTTCAAAATTCTTAAAATTGTCACTGAATATATTTCAGTTTAGAACAATTGTGAAGAAAAAGAAGGGTATTTGAGATCATTATATCATTTCTAATAATTTAAATGTCTGTATTCTACTACTGTTAGGAATATCAGTTTTTGAGATGTAGCCTACAAAGAAATTCTGGAAATAAAAGTGGTGAATTGAGGTTAGCTCATGGAAAAAAAACCAAGTTTACACACACACACACACACACACACACACTCCTACACACTCACACATACGTATAATAAAATTTTGTTTTTAAAAAGAGTTGACTATTTAGTTTTCAGGATATTTAATTCTTTGGAAAATTATATTCTTTATAAACATGTCTCACATATAGAATAAATACATGTAAATATTATAATATGATGTGTCTAAGAAAACTAGAATGTCCAGGATCATTTGTTGATAAAAGACACCCTAAAGTAATATAAAGAAACAATATGCGTTTTTTAATATAATGCTACACCATCAAAAAATGTAGCCCTTCCCATTTCACCTGTAACTAAGAAAACAAAATTCCACATTTGAAACATCACTACAGATAACCTTGAACATATAACAATCTCTGTAAAGTTTATTTCATACTTTTGGATTGATAGTTATAAAAGTTGGATATATATATATATATATATATATATATATATATATATATATATATATATATATGTATATATATCATATATCTATAATAACAGTTTCCTGTCTTCACAGAAAAAAAGAATTTGTTAGCTAGTCTGATACTAGGAATGGGGGACAACACATTAAAAAAAAAACCCAAAATAACAGATTCCTCTCTTTTAAGCATCCAGCTCCAAGTCATTAAACATGTGAGTAGTGTCCTGGTACTGTCCTGGCTTTCCATTTAGATAAGAATACTGTGCAGAAAAGCCATAGTGTTCTGTTGAATAAGATTGTATCTTAAGGGGTGAAAGATCAAAACCCCAGGAATAACTTCACAATTAAAGTTTCATAATACTTTGTCTACTGCATGTAAACTCTCCTTAGTTTTCTAAATCCTGAATTCATATTTTTACATATTAAATATTGCAGCAAAATTTATTTGCCTTGTAATGCAGCAATCTGTGCTTGGCTTTTCAAAAAGCATATAATCTGTAAAATTTCCTGAAATTACAAAGCTCTGGATAAAAAATGTGCAATATGCGCTTCTATGCTACTATAATGTTTAATTCAATACATACTGAGTCTTTTATATTATTTAGCAGTGGAAGTAACTTTAATGAGAAATTTTTATGGATATGAAGAAATCTTCTCAATACAAAACGGCGACTCTTAATAAGAGGAGTATATCAGAGCCCAAGGAAATACAGCAGATGTGTGATAGATACAAACAATTGTGCCTTTGCAGAAGGAGGGTTGGGTTATGCTATAAGTTGCCCTTTTCTCCTCCCCCCAAAATAAGCTTATTTTAAATGGGCGAGCTTAATAAACAATGCTTTGTGGATATTTAGAGATTTAATAATACCCCAAAGAGTTTTAAATAAATCTCCCATTGGTGATGCAATATGGATGGGAAACATTTTGAATCACAGAATGATATAATTAGGAATCTAGCAACACAGATAGGTCTGGGCAGACAGAGTTGAAGTATACATTTAGTACAGGTATAAGAGTCTAAAAAAAAAAAAGATAAGCCTGTGCCAAATCATGTGCTCTTCTGTCTAAAACTATTTTCCTTATGTCATTGAAAAATCATAAACTGTCTTATCATTCATTATTATTATTTATTATTATTATAATTATTATTTATTTTGAAGGCAATGTGAGTGATAGTATGGGGTATGTGATAAGTAGGAATGGTCAAATTTAGTAGTTTATTGAACAGGGGATAGTTTGATTTTTGTGTTAATAAGAAGAAGGTGCTATAATTAGCTCTATATTGTGATGAACAGATTGAAGGAGAACATAAATTATAATAGGATGGACTGAAGGTACTTATGCCTCAGTAAAAGATGATCCTCTATCAGTCGAGTGATGCTTGTTGAGGCAGAGAGAAGTACATTGTCAGGATTTGAGTTATGAATTAGGGTTAGGAGAGTAAGATAAGAGTTCGAAGGTGATGGGAGTTAACTGAGTCCTTGTAGTCATTCATTTTATCATTGCTGAGACCAACTCTTCAGTGGAAAAAAAAAAAGTTGAAAATATTTATGTTAGCTCACGGCTTCATAGAACTCTGCTTGTGGTGCTTGGCTCTGCTCATCCTGGACCTGTGTTAGGTAGGACATCATGGCAGCGGAACTATGAAGAAGGGGAAACCTTGTAAGGAAGGGATGGAGGGCCAGATACAGTCTTCACAGACATGCTCCTTGTTACCCACCTCCTTGCACTGGGTTGGATTTCAATCATAGTGGATTACTCATGACTTTTTCCAAGGCCCATATGAATGTGCTCTGCTGGGTTGAAGAGATGGGTCTTGATAAAGAGCACTTGCATCTCTTGCAGAGAACCCAGGTTTGGATTCCAGCAGCCACATGATGGCTCCCAGCAGAGACGGGTCTACTTTCAAGGCATCTGGTGCCCTCTTCTGTCCTCTCTGAGCAATGCGTGACTGTGGTGCACATGCATGTGTTCAGGCAAAATACCCATACACAAATAAAATAAATAAATTTAAAATTTTTAAATAGAAAATGTGCTTTCTCATACCTGTATCTATTTCCTCTCATAACGTTTTTTGAGATATGTTCACATTGTTCATTCTTCACTTCTTTGGGATATATTATTTGACGACACAGATATTCTACTTCTAGTAAGATTTCAAATATATATATATATATACATATATATATATATATATATATACATACACATACACACACATACATATATTATATATGTGTGTATATATATTCTTATATATTAAAAAAGTGATATATATATATATAAAGCAATATATCATATATATAATCAATATATATGATATATTGCTTTTTCCAATTACTGGCTATTAAAATAAAGTCGTATCTTGCTTGAGGTCAGTCTGCACCACATTAGATCCTATATGAGAAGCAAACTAATAAAATTCCACGGTTTATAAATATATTGTTACTTAATATAATAACTTCTTCAAAAATATTTTATTATTTCTTTTTTTCTTCTCTAGTATAATACATCCCAACCCCAACCCCTCTCTCTCCCTTCCTTCCAGGTCTCCCCTATGTCCCCTCTCCCCTTGATTCCCCTCCACACACTTCCCCTCAGAAATGAGAAAGGCTCCCAATGTCACCGATCGGAAAAGGCATAACAAGATGGAAGACGGCAGAGCAGGAGCCCCTACATCAAGGCTGGACAAGGCAACGCACCAGGAGGAAAAGAGTTCCAAGGGCAGGTAAAAGGGTCAGAGACACCTCTACCCCAAACACTCTTTCTCTTTCTCTTTCTCTCTCTCTCTCTCTCTCTCTCTCTCTCTCTCTCTCTCTCTCTCTCTCTCTCTCTCTCTCACACACACACACACACACACAACACAACAACAACAACAACAACAACTTTTAGTAGTTCTACAAGAACACCAAACCAGAAAAACATAAGATATGTGTAGGAGACCTAGTGCAGAAGCATGCAGGCTTTGTGTTGTCTCTTCAGGCAATCCCTCTTCTCCCTCTTCCTCAGAGTTCCTGAGCTCTGCTTGATGTTTGGCCGTGGGTCCCTGCATCTGCTCCTGTCAGCTGTTGGAAGAAGCCTTTTGATATCGATTGGGCTGGGAACCTCTATCTATGAGCACAGCAGAATATCATTAGGAATCATCTCCAGGCTATCCAGTCTTTGGTTCCTGAACAGTCCTGCAGTGTCAGGCATGGGTTCCCTCCCTTGGGGTAGGGTTCTGCCCTCCATTACCTCAGCAGAGCCCCCTGGTGAAATAGGTTATAGATAGATGGTTTTGTGGTTGGGTTGGTGTCCCAGTTCTATCAGTAGAAGCTTTGTTTGTTTACAGAAGATGGCTTATTCAGACTCCTTATCCCCCATTACTAGGGTCACCCTCGTGTGTTTGATATACTAAAGGAAGTTGACTGTGGTAGTTTGCCTCTAAATTAGCCTCCAAATGTCCTTTCAAATGATCTCCTACTTTGTATAGAGATTGCTCTAGGAGATTTATACTACATGGTAAAAGTTAACTCTGAGATTAGGAATGCAGTTTACATTGTCCACATTTATGTGTCTTTCTCTTACATACACACAGAGTCACACACATGCACACAATTGCTCATACTTAAAAACTAAGAATTATATAATGAAGAATTGATGTTTCTTGTTCTCCAACATCCATGAGGTACCCAGCCTTGACACGTGAGTGAATTTCAAAACAGATCATTTCAAACCCATTCTGTCCTTTGGAATCTTTAGTTGACATCTTAAAATAAACTTCATGAAATATTTGATTTGTAAGCATCCAGAAAAGAAAATCCTAGATTGTATAACCACATAAATAATCGGACTCTAAAGGCTTAGGGTCATTTTTTACATAATAAAATGAAACTAATAAATGGATATTGACATACCATTGCCACCATAATGAATAGGAATTGGTTTTGTTCACCATCATAGAGTTAGGAACTGGAAAGGAACCTATCCTAAGTCTTCCTGAGCAACTTATGTAATAACCGGATACCTATATGGGGATGACAAAGCAGGAAGATAGTTATTGACTTAGACCAAGAAAAAATTAATGCTCTTAATAGATGAAAAAGATATATTTACAAACCAGAGTGAGAAGAAATATCAAAGAAGGTAACTTAGTTGTTTTTCCTTTGCCACAATAAAATACCCTAACAAAGTAACAAAAGCAAAGAAACGTTTATTTTGGCAAACGATGAATTTGAGTGTATATTATGGTGGTAGGAGCCTGGGGCAGTGTGTCACTTGCCTCTGCAGCCAGGAAGCAGATAGCAATGATTGCTTATGATCAGCTAGTTTTTCCTTTTATACAGACCAGAGTATGGTCTTTTATTCAGGGTGAGTCTATCTATCTAAATTAACCTAAAGAAGATAATCTCTTGCATTCAGATCTAGATGCTTGCCTCCTATATGATTTTAGATCTTGTCAGTTGTTAACCATCACAAGAGAGGTCATAAAGTAGGAGACAATTGTGACATTAGATCAAAGGTTAAACATTTTTTTTCTTTTTATACAATTGAGCACATGCAAACAGTACTATGCATTTCTTACAAGTCTACTGAAATAAAGATTAAAGTATGTTTGTTGGATTTAAATTATAGGGTTATTAGTGACCCAGAGACAGGTTTTATGATGATGCAGCTTAACCTGGAAGGAGTTAATGAAGAAATAGCTAAAAGCTAAAAGAAAGTATATATTGTATATTTCACTATACTTCATGATTTGATATTAAATTGTGCTAAAACTGGGTAAATATTCCAAAATATTAGGACTTGAAGAAATGTAGTAGCTATACAATTAAATACCCATACAGAAGGGTATGATTTGCTTAGACAAAATAATCTTAGGAGCTTAGTTGATTTGAGAAGGCAAATGATATCACAGAAAGCATTGAATTTGTTCAATTTTTAGATGTTGATCTAATATCTAAGTGTAAACATGAAGTAGAAAGTTCAATTATTGACTCTAAAACTCAAAGAAAGTTAGAAATAGGAATTAAAATATATGATTCTGCAGGAAATAAGTAGTCATTTAAATCATGAACATAGTGGAGATATTTAGAACACAAATTTAAATGAGAGTTGCAAGATCAGAATTGTGGTGAATTTAAAAAGAGAATTGAAGATGTTGATAAATTCACTCAGCCAAATATTACACATTACTTTCACAAACAATTAGCTTAATGTATCATTTTTAATATTAAGATGCAGGTAATAACATTGGTAGTATTATTAGTTACAGCAATTTCTCCTCTCATAAAAATAATTTATAATTTAAAGTAATTTTCTGAGCAGCATGTATATTACTTATGCCTATTGCAAATTTGTAGTGTTGAAAAACATTGACAGACTTTGCTATTTTATAAAAACCACAAATCCTGTAATATTGAATTGCTAAACATATATTTAGACTCATTTTGATGCAAGTTGTTCCCTAATGTTCTCATACATTTTATGGTTTTAAATATTATGATAAATTCATAAATATCATGAGATTTACTGAGAATGGTATAGTACAAAGGAAGAGAATGACCACTTTTTTCAGGAAAGAAAGAGGAACAGTTAAGGAAGGAGTAACATAACCAGTTTAGTGAACATGCTAGAGGCAAGTGAAGAAATTGCTTTAAGGAAACAAAGGTTGGAAAAATTGGAGTTGGGCACAGCGTTAAACTATTGGTCTTGGAATGGTGACATCATGCCTTTACAGCCTTGATAATGACGGTGGCAACGGTTATGCCATGTATATAAAGCCTGGTTGGAATAAGCTCGACTAAGAATGGCAGCTAGAAAGTTCAAAGGGTACAGGAAAGTAATTTGTATTACTTGATTTTAAGAGGAGTAAATATATGTACTTACGGAAGAAAGGAATATCAAAGATTAAGCTGTTTGTCATAGTGTTTATGATTAAAAGTACTGTAAGAGTGTGTGTATTTGAATGTGCTTGTATGTGAAGAAGGGGAAGGGAGAGAGAGAGAAAGAATTATTAAGAGTAGTTACTGTTACTCCCTGCAGTGATAAGCAAAACTGAGTGTGAGGGTCTATAAAGTAATCAAAGAGAACTAAAGATTAGGAAATGTACACCTATGCAACACTATAGGACAACTCAATATCCGTTAAAATAACATTTAAGTGATAAGAGGCACTCATTTCACATAATTTTCCACAGAAAGGAGGGGCTATCTGGGAGTCAGGTTAGGTTTAGATTTCATCAGGGAAGTAGGATATATGGAATAATGTTTACAGTACATGCAATAAAAAATTGTGAATCTACATGTACTAAATAGAAACTAAGGGAACGAGGGAAGAAAGAGAAGTGTGTCAGAAATACATATCAAAATTAAATCAATTGATTGGCAACCCCTCTGTTGTAGTATTGGTGCAAATCTTTCCAGACCTCAGCAGAACCACCATCATGGCCAGCACTATCCTTGACAGCAGACCCCTGAGCATTTGAGCTCAGGTGTTTTCAGCACTGGTCAGGTACAGATCATAAGCAATCAAGCATCACCCATAGAATTCCAACAAGTGCAGACAATGCAAAACACCAAGACCTGAGCAGATCTTTCCCTAACAGTTCACAAAACAATATTTTAAACACAACTAAAAATACACTTCTGCAACACCCCCACTGTAATAAAACTGGTCATACTTCAGTTACTAGGTGGAATAAGCTAGAAGGATTGGAAACCATGACAGTATCATGCTTTCATTTTCATCTAATAGTAAGGGGCCTTGCTATTGGTAATATTGACAACCATGGCTATTGATGTGGGAATTAGAATCAGTAAATAAAATAATTTTGGAAGTCAATTGATTAAGTATAGTATGGGGATACATTTTAGATAAGAATTAGGTTCACCAAGACTATCAAAAGAGGAGGAGAAGAATGGAAAGAAGTTGCTAAGTCCAGCTGATTTCCTGGGAGTGTAGGATACAGTCTTTTGAGGGTGATGGGTATGTGTCATTGTGCTCACAGTTTAAGTAACAAGTGTAAGTAACAAGAAGTCCTAAGAGAGTCTTAGAATTCGGGTGCTGTCTTAAGATCAGCTGACCACAAAGATGACACACACAAAGCAGTTAGTCCTTATCTCTATACAGATGCTTGCCAGTTCTGGCTTTCAGCTTCCAGAAAATATTCCCTGGTTTTTTGGAGTTGGAAATAAGTTAAAAATGATAGGTTATCAAAATTACCATTGCTTGCTCTCCCACGTCCAAGACAATCCTACCAGGAGTACCATTGAAGGTACTGGACAACAGTCATATAATTCAAAACTGATGCCATAATTACATCTTATTTAGTGATTTTTATAGCTGAAGCAAGTACAGTGAATAAGGTGGGTACATGAAAGGAAAGAACTCAACACCTAGACATTCATTTAAAATGGCAGCAAGCTACTCCAGGAGATTAGTCATTATGGAAAACATACAAAGCCCTAGCTCTCATAGCTCCGACATAGCACTCTACTTCAGAGATTTTCTTAAACTGAACTGTAGCAATAGGATCCAAGATCATAATTCAAGTAATATGCAAAACCCAAATTGAATTTTCAAAATGTACAAGTTTATGGGGCTTTCAAAATGGCTCAGTGGATGAAGGTTCTTGTCAGGACCTTAAACCCATATGAAGTAAGGGGAAAATGTGCTCCCCATTGTCTTATAGCTTCCTCACAAATGGCTGTGACCATAATTTTAGTTATAAGTAAAAATAAAAGAATTATGTTATGGTAACAGGTAATTTTACTCCTTTTCTATGTTTGAAATTGATTACTAATCATAAATTGTATATTGCTTAAATATGTAGGACATGTCATCTCACCACTTTTGGTTGCAAATATATCTGTTTTCCTTTTCTGTAAATATAATATTGGACGTGTCTCATTTTTACAGTAATTCTTTCTGTTGACTATTCAAATAGTTGAGTCTATTATTTTTCTGTTGCATTGTTCAAATAATAACACTGCTTGGCCTAGCTTTATTTTGTCTATTTTACTATTTCATTTTAGATGTTTGTCTCAGATATTTAGTAGGAAGAAAATTTCTGTGTGTGTGTGTGTGTGTGTGTGTGTGTGTGTGCGTGCTGCTTATGAGTAATGTTGTCTCAGAACAACTTGGCATCAACTGAAAAATGATTTAAATTTGATCTGTCACTAAATTTTTTTCGTGTTAAATTATAGATTTTGAGGTCTGTTTGACAGAAGTATATGTGCTTTGAGATAGTCCAGGAGAATGTTCCAACTCTTTAAGCCTAGGATGCTCATACTGTGCCTCTATCATAGCAACTTGCTACTTACAATAAACACGTAATAAAAAAATTCTCTGGCTTTGTCAAAAGGCCATAACATAGTGGTTGTCTTTTCTGGTAAATACATTGTAATTGAGGGGATAATTCCAATCTTTTTAAATTTTTAATTACTGCCATACAGTAATGTACACTGTGCTTGTGAGTAAAACTGTAATTGAAAGTAAATATGTAAAACTCTAAAAAAGACTCTATTTCTCACGGGAGCCATTCTTACCATATAGATGTTCACTGAGACAATGGAGTTTGGGGCTGGGCAAGTGTTTGCATGACACAGGTGGGTTAATTAGAAGGACACTATTTTATTTAGAAATAATCCCAAGGCGACTCCATATGCATCCAAACTTGATCTCTAATGACAGCAAAAAAAGATAGAATAGATTCTCAGTTGATCAAGATGATGACTACATTAAACAGTGACACAACCAATCACCTGCTTACTCATAGCTCTCACCTGTAAACAAGCAGGAGCCCTTTCCTTTGAAATGTGGCTGAGCCGCACACCCTATCCAGATCATGACGGAGCGTGAGGGCCACTATGACACATACTTTTGTGCATCAGAGTTGATGCTACTTGGGAGGATTTTCGATGTGTGACAAAAATATTTTTCTTCCATGAAAAGAATGGGTGTGATCAAATGATGGTTTTGTATTTTATTTTGCTTCTCTATTGCAGTGATTTCTCTCTTCTGGATAGTGATTTCATTTCCTTGGTAGGCGACATGATTATTCTGTCTAAGGTGCCTTCATCTTTTGGCTACTGTGTATCTAAATGTAAAGCGCGGAACAATTGTATGGGAGTAGCGTGTATTAAAAATGAAATTCATGAGTTCTACTAAAGAACAACCTCATTTCAAACTCTAGGATTTCTTCTGCTTTATAACCTGCCTGGGAGGATCTTGTTATCTGTGGGAAACCTTCAACAGATCCTGTCCTATCACTTATTTCGTACAGAGCAAGGATGTCACTAAAAGGGAGTTTTATACAAAACTACAACTCATTATACCTGTGTGCAGTTCCATCCTTTCTTTAGCTCCTGGTAAAGTGCTCCTTCCAGCTGTCAATCATAGTGCCAGCCAATCCTCATTCCCTGGAGTGCAGGGTTTAGCAACAGTGCAGCTTCTGTGGACACCTGATTGCTCCCCACGTGCTTCCTCTGACGATATGTGCAGACCTCCCCCCTAAGCATGTGTTAAGAGTGAACACTAATATTCACTACACGTTAAAATCAACTAGTCGCACTTTAAAAATAACTGATTCCTGAGCATGACTTCTTAAGACAGTGATTAGATTGTCCTGGGGCAAAGCCCAGACAAAGCTGTGCATTTATTTATTTATTCTCCTTCTCTTTAACCCTAGTTGATTATAATAGGCAGCTCAGGTTTAAAATGGCAGAGCGGCTCGTTAGCTAAATAGTTTGCAATTTTGTCAAGAACTCAGATTTTAGGTTCATTATGATTTTGAGCATCGGGATTATGATATAATTACTTGGGGGTTAAGTAATTATGTATACACATAGTGTTACATGCACACACGAACAAGAGAATACTAGAAAGAATAATAACATCTCTCAGTTTGAAAAGTCCTGTTTTCAAGCTGCTGTTATATCCATTTTCAGAATTTATTGCCTAAGGGTTGCAGATGGCAGAGAGCTACTTAGAAGAGACGCCCTGTTGTGAAAAACACATTACAGAGCAATTAATAACCAAGGGAGTTCTTTCTTTTGTACCCTCTTGGCTATCAGTTGAAAAACATGCCCTGACTTCATGGAGGTTAACCAACCTAATAAATTCAGTGTCCTGGAAAGTCCGTGAATTCATGTTCGTTTTAAATTGATTTTATTCCGGTAACATAAACATGATGAAAACAAAATCAGAAATAACAGTTTAAGGTGCTGGCGGAGAACAATTGTTATCACAGTTTATATTCAAATATTATTTTCAGTACCCTGTTGAAGGTCACTTTTTGTTGCGTGTGAGATAAGAATACTGTTTTTTAAAGCAGAGATTTTATAAATTTGGTTGTCAGGTTTGTCAGCATATCCCCTTGCTTGTATCTGCTAGTTACTTTGGTCACACAGTAGCAAAGAACAAGATCAAGGCAACTTCAACAAGGAAGATTTGTTTGACTCACAGCTTCAGAGGCTTTGAGTCCATGGCCGCTTGATCTTACGGACTTGAGCAAAGCCTCAAGGCTGGGCAAATACATGGTGGATATATCTCTTCACTTTCTAGCCAAAAAGGAAACAGAGAATGAAACAGGAAGTAGACAGGGAGGACTTACTTCTGGATACCCACCATTCTCATTTACATACTTCCTGTGTATAGATTCTCCCCCAAATATTGTACATTCCAAATAGGTCTCTTACACGGTTTATTTGAGAATATGCATTTTTTTTGGTAATTTTCTTACATGCAAGCCTGCACATAAGTGCTCAGCTTTCCTAACATCATTAATTGAAGTGTGTGAGTCTCAGTTAAAATGGCTCTTAACAAAAACAAAATAAAATAAAAGGTGAGGTTGAGTGGACAAAGTAGTCGTGCATATAAAATAGGTGGGAACTTAAACAAGGAAAGCCGTTTTGGTAAGGAGATTCTTCAAAAGCAAAATAAAAAAAAAACAGTGGCCCTATAATTCAGATGTCTCACTTTGGGGTATACAGAAAAAGAAATTATGGTAAAATCAGATTACTGGAAATTTGTGGATACCTCTTTTTATTGGGAACTGTACACAATAGTAAATGTAGGGACTTAACCTAGGTGTCTATCAATATAGAAATGTTTTAAAAGTATAATGTTTTGATTGTTGGAGTTTTGTGATTGTTAAACAAGAGTGGATTAAGATAAGCTGAATTTGATAAGCGTACACTGTATGCAAGTGTCAAAATACCAATTAATATCCAATTAATATGTCCAGCCAATGTGTGTTAAAAAAACATAAAATAGAGAAAAAAGAAAACATTTTTTAAAGAAAGACAACAATAAAGGAAAGTTCTTATAAAAGGAAGATAAAAACACCATACACAAAGGAGATATTTTAATTTAATGACTGGATTAAAATGACTTGATCAAACCCAGGATTTGAGGTGTGATAAATTTGCTCGTGCACTAAAATTGAAATGTAGAATTGTGGCACTAGTCCTTAAGTTACTTCTCTGCTTTGTGTGTGAGCGCGTGTGTGTGCATTCACACATGTATTTATGTTCCTCTGTACAGAGGTAAGAAGGAGAGCAGGAGCATACTCCGTTATTACTATCCCCCTTATTCTACTGAGACGGGGTCTCTCAATGAATCTGGGGCTCCTATTTTTTCTCTGCTAGCTGTTGGCTCGGAAGTCTTAGAAATCTTTTCTTTAACTCTTGCAACATGAGATTATTGGCACACGCAGCCACTGTCGGTAAAAATTCAGGTCTCCACGCTTGTGTATGCAGTGCTCTTACCCACGGAGCCCCCTTTATGACTCCTCTCCCATGCCTTGAGTGGGCCATAGTTCTATTTTATTTTGCTTCATTCTTTCTTTCTAATCTCTCTGCTAGATGTACAAATATGGGCAGGATCATTTTAGCTCTAGTCAATGGCTCAATATTTTGTACCCTTTCCCTTGTCCATCTGAGATGAAAGAGAAGATCTATGGGGAGGGCGTCATCACTGTTATGACCCAACAGAGAATACGACGGCTTCTCTAAAGGTTCTTGTTTTCTGGCTTGGGGACATTACATCATGAAGAAATAGCAGAAAAACATCGCTGTATGAAATATTTCGCTCTAGTAAAACACTCATTCATTCTTCATCTTTGACTAAATGTGGGTTATATGATTAAAAAGTTTATGTAAACTCAGATACGAAGCGTGGGACAAAGCATATGCATTTTTTTTTAATAGCGCCAAAAGAAACAGTACCACTGTGTAGGTTTTTAAAACATCATGTAACTGAAGACTAACTGGTGTTTAGTGATGATTCTAGAAAATGTGCAGGAAACGCATGCTTTGACGTATTTAAAGGAATAATATATTCAGGATGATAATGTATTACTGAAGGTACATTGAGATGAGATAGTCTCCAAGCCCTGATGTTTGATTACCCCGTATTCATGTTATCTAATCACTTTGTCATTGCAATTTAAACAGGAAGCTATTTGGGCAGCTAGCAGATTGTTTTGTATAACTGCATATTATTGTTGCTTGAGAAATAATTTCAGTAGTGCTCAAAAATCAGTGTGTATTTAATCAACAGGCCATTGAAAAGAGTACTTAAAACTCACATTCCTGAGGAAAATCTGCAATTATTTAGACATTTCCCTGGATATTATAATATTTGAGATTCTTCATTTTGCAAAAAAATAATCATTCAGGCATTCTGTAGAGCAGCATGATCATGACCCAAATCAAGGTAACCACAATAGTGAACTTTATTTGGAGGCTAGCAAGCTGGAAGTAAACATACTACAGATGAATGGAACTTAGTTTTTACTAGTTTGAGAAGGCAGAGTATGTTAAAATTCAGCCACAAAAGCCTGGCTTATGTTTTGAAAGCTAATTGAAAACTGGACGTATTTACAGCAAATTTAATTTATGGATATGCAGGGATTCAAAGAAGCATTTGCCAATTATTTTCCTAGCAGCAATATTCATGATGTCTTGGGTGTGGAAACATTCACATATCTATTGATAGATGAGGAAAATGTGTTTCTGCATACAATGGATGAGAGGAGGGGATTCATACATATACCACAGAATGTTTTTGTTTTTTGATAGACACTTGGTTTTTCCATGTAGAATGATTTAATGAACTCTTATAAACACAGATTACCATAAGAATAAACAATAGTCCTCATTATTGTTTATCTTAGTTGCATTTCTATTGCTATGAAGACGTCAAGACCAAGGCAACTTATAGAACAAGAAGTTTACTTAGGGCTTACAGTTCCGGAGAGTAAGTCTATGACCATCATGGTGGGGAGCACGGCAGCTGGTATGTAAGCATGACACTGAAGCAGTCGCTGAGAGCATACATCTTTATTCACAAGCAATAGTCACAAAGAGTGCTAACTTAGTGGAATTTTGAAACCTTTAAGTTCATCCCCCAGTGATGCACGCCCTTCAACAATGTCACACCTCCAAATCCTTCGTACCATTACTACTAATTGGGGACTAAATGTTCAAACGTATGCTCCTATGAAGGCCATTATCATTGAAACCACTGTCTGATTCATGGGATTCATAACTGGTAGAACTATTGGTTGCGTTTATATTTTTTGAAGATTGCATAGAATCTTCTGGTATCAAGAAAGCTAGTATCTTAATTGTATTTTGTTTCATTTTATTTTATTTCATTTTTTTGTTTTTTCAAGACAAGTTTTCTCTGTTGTAACTCTGGTGTCCTGAAGCTCACTCTGTAGACCAGGCTGGCCTTGACCTCACAGAGATCCACCTGCTTCTGCCTCCTGAGTGCTGGGATTAAATTCATGTGCCACCACTGCCTGGTACCTAACTATATTTTAAATATATATCCTTATAATCACAGATGAGTTCAGTCATCATACCTTGTCAGGGAAATTTCCTTTTCAACATACAAGAGACTATTACAGAAAACTAATATCAATCAAAATGTTGAGTTGTGGTGCCTATTCCTGATAGAAACATTTACAAAATATCTTCTGAGCCTAAGACTCAGGGTTCATCATGATAAAAGGGGCAGAAAGACAACCCTACACAAAGGATTACAGGCAACCAAGGAATGCTAAGAGTGAAATTGTCTTCCACAGGGTAAAGCACACCAACTGGTTACCAAGTGGTCACTCTATTAACCTCATACAGATTTATTAGAGGATACTTATATATTTAGGAATATACACATATGTACATATGTAACAATAATTAATGAAAACAGAGATCATTAATTTGAAAATAAGAGCAAGGAGTGGTACATGGGAAAATAGAAAATAAGGAAAGGTAATAAGAAAATTGTGTAATTAAATTATAATCTCAAAAATGAAAGAAATAATTTTAAAATGAATACATTGAAATGCATTCTTAAAATACTGATTAGATCAAAGAACTCATAAAGAAGCTCAGGCAAAGAAGTTCCTAATTACAATGCAATGCAAATATTCATTTCCCAGAGCCACTCAGTGCTCGACTAAGATGAACTTCCTCTAGTGCACATACGGGAGAGTCCAAACTATGTTTGCAACACACACACACACACACGTTAATGTTATATATTTAATATATATTACACACACACATGCATTCACACAATTGCTGATGTAACAACTGATTAATTGAAGTATTATTTGAAATCATGATAGTAGAAATTCTATCTTTCCCATTGATGTGTCTCTTGCTCTCTCCTCTTTAAACAAACAACTCTCTTTTACACATCTTATACCCAGTATGCCAACAGATTCTGCCATGCTCCTCTCTTAAGTCCCATCCCTGCCATTTTCCTGTCCTCATAGACACATCATTGGTCAAAACCAACAAGATTGCTTCTCAAGATTACTGCCATATTTTCCTAACAGATCTCAGCACATTGGCACTCCTCCAATATATTAATATACATTCATATATACATATATATTAATATATATGCAATATAATAAATGAACTGTTATAAATATTCTTCAGACCTGCCTTCATTAGAGTATCAGTTATGATGATTCACATGATTCATAAAGTCATTCTCTGCAGCCACTGGGTTCTGCCCTCACTCGGTGTCTTCATAATGCCTCTGTTTACACCATTGAATCTAACAGTAATTTATACCAGTTTCCACAGCTGGTGTTTAGATTTGTTCAGATTTCTGCCCCATTTAAAAATCAGATTATTAGGCTTTTTGATAGTATTTTCTACAGTCTTAAAACATACGTGTCATTTACGAGGGCTGCTGATTTGGTCCTTTTAAAAATTCATCAATTTATTGATTAAGAGTTAATCTGTCTGTGGTAGAATACTGATTATAAAAGATATTTCTCTTCTGCCTGAAAGGGTCTTAATGACAAGCAAGAATATGAGAACTCTGAAACCGGATTTCCATGCGGAAGGAGCATCTTTTACAAAATTTCTCTTGTCTTTCTTTTGTCTTTTGGTTTTTACATTATATTTCTTGGCTCTTCGAACTCTAAATTTTGCTTTCAATCTTTTCTATAATTTTTCTTCATATTAATAAGCTTAACAGTCATATCTTGTAATCAATTCATACTTTTATAAAAGAGTGGTTTCTGATTTGATTTTCTACTGTAAAACAGTGATTATAGGACCTTTAATCAGGACTCAATTGATTAGAAAATTAAATTTCCTTTAGGATATTTTGAGGGCATCATGTGACATTTTACAGAATATTACTGTGTATCACAACAGTCACCGAAATGCATTCCCACTAAAACATTAGCTTGTACCAGAGGAAATCTAGGCCATAGACTTTAATAAATGCGTTATTCAAAACTAAGTGGCAAAAATTTTTGCATCAGTATAGTTATTAGCTCTTTCTCTAGAGTATTAAAAATGACTGAGATTATTGTAGGTAATGTATTTATACAAATTTTGCATAGAATTTATAATATTAAATATATCATATATTTATGCTCATCTATGCTGTATTCATTCCTATCTATTCTTTATATTTACATTGATTTTTAATAATTTTGTTTTTTTTTTAATTTTACATTGATACCTAGGATAATTTGTTTAATGAATGTTTATTAACTTATGCATTTAGTGTGTTCAAAAAGACATTAGTGTAAAATAGGAATGTATGAAGATGGTGATCAGTTAGCAAGTATTATGGTGGCAGCTCATCCACCATTTAAATAAGAGAATAAACATTTAAATCCAAAATAAGTAGTCAAAAAACAAAATAAGTATAGATAAAAACCCTTAGAAATTCTGAAGAGGTAAAGAACCCATCAGTAGAGTGGAGGTCAAGTTGTCATCATAAGGTGTGAAAAGATAGAGAAATAGAACACTGGTTATTACACATAAAACAAACTTTATTGACATTAGGCTCTGATGCATAAACTTACCGAAGGGTGCTTCTCAATCATCACCACAAAATTCTAGGTGGTGTTTGAAACTAAAGTCAATACAGTGCATTGACACATTTGAACTAATCCTAAAAAGTAAACTTGCAAAATTCTACCTTAGAAAATATGTCTTTCATTTTCACCAGAGAAAGAAATTCCTTCCTTAACGTGTGCAGAAGGTACAATGAAGGTATAAAATTTGTGAAGAAGCAAAAGGCAGCGTTTACTTCTCTATATCGTGTGATTATTATGCACAGAAAGAAACAGATTCTGCTAGTCTGTGATGCTGTGAAATTTCCTTGGTGACACAATGCCCTTAGCATTTGAAATTTTTTTTTAATTTCCATTGTTCTTTTGACACATTAAAAATACATATTAGCATGACTAAAAGGTAATTTCTTACTCATGTGCTTAGTGTTTTCAGTTACAGCAAATCTGATAATGGTTATATAGTTACATCATCCCAGGTAAGTTCCTTATCTTACCTAATATTAAATTTTGAATTTGTAAAGTGATAATCATGTATTTTGCATAAAGTTACTGAGATAATTAAGTGAGATGTTTTGATAAATCATATGCTACATACTTATAAACATAATTTTCTTCCTTAATACTAATTATTTTTCTCCTGTTAAAATTTTTCATTTCTGGAGAGCTTTCCCAGTTGTGTATAGTATGTAAGTAGTTTTTAAAGTTTTAAAACATACTGATTACTTTCCATAAGCATATTTTAATATTTATTATGCTTTCAAATATTTCTCCAATTGTAATGTTTATTGTAGCAGCAAATTCAGTAAATTTTTGTTATTGACACTTTAGCTGACTCCATAGGCAAAAGTCAACTTACACTCTTATGTCTTCGTAACTCATTTACCTAACAATATTTTACTGGGACTAAGATAGTATTAATAATTATTTTTTTACAATTTAACGCACATGAGGTAGTACAGTTGTTTCTGTTCCTAATAATAGATCTCACAGATATGTCTGTAATTGTATGGTTACAAGGTTATCATAAGGAACCGGGTTTTATAAGAAACAAATTGAGTATACATTTCATTTTTGTATGTGATGCTCCTTCTAACATCCTTGGTCACAAGGGCAGTACCACCTAGCAAAAATTTAACCTACGATCAGCAATTCTGTAGTCCAAAAATTTTCTATGACCTCATTATAGAAACAAGAAGCTACAGTAACTTTAATATTAACTGTATTTTTAAATCAATATATTAAAATATTATAATTGTGATACATAATCAATATAAAATGCCAACAAGGTATTTCCCTCCAAGAAAAATACCTTTCCAATAATGTACACATTTTATATTTACAAAACATCTCAGGTCAAATAATTTCAAATAATTGCTCAGAACACACATTTGACTAGTAACTCTCATACTGGATAGAGAGTAAGATTCTGGAATCAAAGAGGTGTCAATGCAAATTTATGTTCTCACAATGATAGTGTAAAAATATTTTAAAGCGTATAACACTATCATCTGTGGACAATGGTTAATTCTACACTGCCAGAAATGCCTCTCAACTGTCATCTTGTTGAGGACAGTGGCTCTGAATGGAGCCCATTCCTCAGCTGGTGGCTTTAATTCCTAGAATGGGAAACTGCTACCCGTAATTCCTTTCTCTTTCCTTTATTACTTTTCGTTTTCTTTTTTTTTTCAAATTATATTCCATCATTCTTCCTGCAAAATATCTAGATATAAAAAAAAAATTAAGAAAAACGTGCATTTGGGAACTTGATTGTTATGGTTCTGATTTTAATGTTTATTACTGGGAGGAACCATTTCTTGAGAAATAAATACAGCCCACAGCTTCGCTGGGAAGTTGTTCATGCTGAAGGTGTTTGACAAGTGGAATATACTTACATAAGTTTGGAAGTACTTATCCAGTTTTTTTTTTTTTTTTTCACAGACATGACCAAAATTCCGACATCCAACAACGTGCATGTGGGCTGTTTCCTACTTTGTGATTTTGATTGTACTCTGCTTTTTCGGTTTAACATGTTGAATTGTTTTCAGGGCTCCCAGTACAATGCTTCCTAAGGAATATTGGTGTGCAACAATTTCTACCCTTATTTATCTATGTCCTCCCAATGATTCAGCTGCTTCTGCGCCTATCAGCTGCACTCATAAATCAACAAGGACTTTTTTTCCCCCCTCTCAGTACACGAACAAAGCCTCATACATTCAATTTGTTCAGAGGACATCATACAGAGCTTGACGGAAGTCTGACTTTTGTGACTGTTCACTTCCTCCATCACTGTTCTCTGTCTTTTCATTAAATTAGGTCTAACAAGCTATGCGAATGTAACTGGGGATTATGAAAGATTTTTAAACGGACGTTTTTAAAAAGGCTTGTAAAACGACAAAACCCTAGACATTTGTAACTGTCTGTAGTACAAGGCTGGTGGCCATCAGTTCAGCAGGCCTGCTTACTACACACGCTGTGAATTTCTATCATTGCAATTCTGTAAATTGTAAACAGAATACTAAAACAGAAGAATTTTCAAAACTATTAACGCTGCATTGAGAAACTTCGCTCGGAGACGATGTGTGCGCGCTGTGATTTGAAGCGGGTGCTGTCTGACTTCGTCGATGCTTTCTAAAATTTCTACCTTACATCCGGTTTTGGAAAAATAGTCTTAGTAAAAATAAGTAGCTTGCACAGGTGCAACAGAGTGTGAAATTTAAAGAAATAAGCTTAAAAGCTAGCTTTGAAAATGTGGTATTTTGGGGTCTATTCACAATAAAAGCAAAAGTTACTTCTAATAGTTCAACTAGCAATTATATACTGCTAAGAAATATAACAAAGGCCATTCTAGGAAATTCTTAAAATAAATCCATTAAGTATTTACATTTATTTATGTATTTACAAGAAACTTTCACCATTTTTATCCCTTCTACTCCTTATTCTCAACTTAGTAATGTTTCTTCTTGTTACTAAAAATGAAAATTTAAAGCATTATTCTTAATGAACTACGTATATTTAAAATTAAGTAAACACAATTATTTGAAAAAGCATTTGGGTGGAAATAAGTATTTTAAAGAGAAACCTGGATTTTGAAAGCTCAAAAGGAGCAGTATGTGAGAGGCTTTGGAAGGAGAAAAGGGAAGGGAAAAATGCTGTAATTGCAATATCAAAAATTAAAAAATAGTGTCGCTGAGAAATATAAATTTTGAGTAGAAGGCAAACCTATTTTCAGTGGTGGCATGAAACTATATCCATTTAAATTTCTTTGGCAGTGTTTTATGAATTTTGCAACCCTTCAATTATTCGGGAGCAACAATTTACAACACTAGATCATTTTTTGAAGTCTAAAAGAAAAGAATATTTCTTGGCATAAAAATATTCCCAAGAGACGAATTTCCCAAGAGAGAATCACAGCCACAGACGGTAGTTATACTTGACCAGCTGTTCTAATGCCATGGAGCAAGAAGAGATTCCCAAAATAGCAAATGTGTGTTTGGGGCAAGAGTTTTGTGCTGTAGCACGCATTTGGTCGTGGGGTAGGGCCATATGGAAGGGCGAATGAAACGGGATGGAATTTTACTTTAATGAATACACTGAATACGTTTATATAAGCTGAAGCGTTTTCAATGTCATGGTATGACTAAGGCAGCAGGAAGGTTTGTTTGGATCTACAGATGACATTGCTGGAGTCTTTCAAGGCCACTTTATTACGTAAAAGCATTATTCCTAGAGGGGAAAACTGTACTTTGCAGAAAAAGAGAGGGCACCAAGATTGAATTCTTGTGTTCTAAATAGATTTTAATTTTTACTATAGAATTAGGACTTAACTTAAAATTTACCAGAAAAATGGAAGCATGTTTTGTTTTCCAGGATAAGATAAACATGAAGTATAAGCAAGTCTAACTTTCCTATTTCCAGTCTGATTGGCATTCCTTCACTAAAATGACTAAATGACTAAATAAAGTAAATGTATCATCTACACAATGAAATATCATCAGCCATTTAAAAACAATTTCTTAAATTAACACAAATGACAGGCAAAGATCAAGAGACCTTAACCTTACACAAAGAACCACAGATAGCTAAGGAATCGGGCAAGTGGGAGAACCAGTCTTCCTGGGGGAAGAGGGTACCAAAAAATTGTCAGCCCTGAAAACATAAATATAAGCAGCATTTTACAGACTGAGCATGTTATATTTGTGAATGTAATATATGAACAGTAATAACTAATGACAAGAGAGGGCATGAATTTGAAAGAGAAGGAGGGGTATATAGGAGTATTTGGAAGGATGGGAGGGAAGGGAAAATGTTGTTACTATACATAACGTCTAAAATAAATATTTATAACCAAATAAAATTGGCATATAGGTTAAAAAGAACCTACATCAAAGGACAGGGAAGATTATTTTAATGTATCATTAAGTCATTCATACATTTGTATTAAAAATCACAGAAGAAAGATCAAGTCGGGTACATTTGAAGAATAAAATGTTGTAGGGAATCACTTTAATTTTAAGAGTTATCAATATGTGGTTTTGCCTTAAGCACAACCACATTCATGGAGATATTGGGAGCTTAAAAATAGCTCCCTTCAAATATGCTTAACTTACTCTTGACAGTCACAAAGAAATTCAGTGGCCCTATTAAACAAACCAAACCAAACAAATGAAATTCAACCTAAACTCTACATTTGCATTTAAATATAAAATGTGAAATTATTAGATACTTAATTAAAAAACCCTACCATACAGCTTTGGGAACTTGTTCTAAGCAGAGTTCTTAGAAGTAGTATGAAAACAGAATCTCTTAAAATATTTCAAATTGGACTCCATACAATGTTTTTCTCCTGTATTACAATCTTGATGAGGGGGGAAATCAAACAGTTAAATGGAAGAAAATTTTGCAAACAACAGATATGAAAAAGAACTGGCACTTAGAATTTATATAAATAAAACAATTTTGAGATTTAAGTAATTAAAAAAAGTATTAAATTTTATTAAATTGATTTAAAATTTAAAATATTTATTAAAAATTATCACATTAAAATTAAAAAGATAATTAAAAAAATTAAAATTCACAAAGACTATGAACACTAAAGACTGTATATAATAGCGAAGAAGCCCATATGTTATCTAATAGTGAAGTGCTAACTAATCGAAGCGACAGTGAGAGTTAGTTGGGTGAAATTCGATGGCCTTAATGAGAACCATAATGTGAAGGGGAAAAAAAACCACTTCTGTGAAAAACAAAACAGCAAATAGTTCCCAGAACTTACAGTTACCTATGACTCCGCCATCTTAATCCAAGGTTCTTATGCTTGAAACAATCATGTGCTACAAAGTCTATTCGCCTCATTCCCTAACTAGGTTGTACAGATGTCTATGCTTAAAAAATGAAGAGTTAAAAATTGAAAGCAGTATTCCCATACCATCACCATCATACGTTATTGATAACCGTAAGAAGAAACTTTTCAGGACAGGAGAACACACTCTGGATGAACCACTATAGACCTCTGTCGAGAAAAAATTTTTATCAGTTTGCAGTGTTCATTTCAATCTCAATCATATTGTTTTTTTTCTTTAATAAAAGCAGCATTGATTTATCATTCACAGGGTAACAAAACACACATTTTTCAGTATGGGGTACATGGCTATCAGAGTATTCAGATCCTTGGGTAATTTTTCACCATTATAAAAATTTGGAATATTTTAATTTTCTGAATAAACATTATATCTATTAGCATTTTCTAACTCTAGTATTCCAATTGTTTCTAGCAATTATTTGTTTTTGCATAAATGTTTGAATATCAGATTTTAATGAATTTCAAAACTGACTGATACTTAAATTGATATTTGTTGAATCTCATAAATGAAAACAGTAAAATAATCATCTTTTTACAGAGCCAAATATTCAAATCAAAGTGAGATGTCTTTTCATTAAATTGTCTTTTCCATATTTAGCAGTGCCTCATAACTTTTTTGCAGTGTAACAGTTTCAGGTTATTTTAAAGTTCCTTGTTCTTTTAAGTTTTTATTATTTTGAAAGTTTTGTACAATGTGTTTTGGTTTTTATTCACCCCATCTCCCAACTCTTCCCCAATTCATCCTACTTTTCCTAGGCAGGAAACACCCAAGTTTGTGTTCTTTAAAAACACAGTGAAATAAACATCCAAAGCAATTTGTACTGTCAAAATAGTCTTGGATGTGGGGTCTTCCACCTGAGATGTAAAAATATCCAAATGCAGTTACCCTATAACAGGGCAACAATGCCCCCTCGTAGACACCAGAGGTTAACGTATAAAAAGTCTAGTGCCAGGAATGGGTTATTTAATTTGAGTGTTTTGGCCAGTAAGGTCTTTTAAGCCCCAAATATTATAATCTACTATCAGTCCTCTTGGTTACCCTCCAGAAGTTGACTGTAAGACCCTATTGCTGAAGACATCACATAAGTGAGCTCTAGAAAATGGAGAAACCAAGCTAGTTCTGGCCTGAATGTGTTATAGAAATTGATTAGCTCCATGATATTGGAAGAGAAGTTACAATCATACCCAGCTGCAAATTCTACTATCTACAATAATCACTGGCCAAGCAAGAGACAGTACTGTTTCTGAGACTGGATTGCAATACGTACCAGTGGCTGACCTTGAACTCACAGAGATCACCTGCCTCTGTAGTTCTGCTGGGATTAAAAAGTATGAGCCTTCAGGCCCAGATAATAAATTGCTTTTATTCCTTTTTTTTTCTATGTAATCACTTAGACTTTCCATGGAAGGTTTGTGTCATTTAAAAATAAAAACAGCTTAACTTCATAATTTCCAATATCCCTTTTCATTTTTCTTGCCTAACGGACTTACGTAGAAGCATGGTATTCTTGGAAGCCTACTTAATCTTTTCTTTTCACAGAAGTTCATACAATTGAGGGATTTCTTTATTTTCCCATTTTGTTGAATGATTTTTCCCATTTATTTTATAAATAATGTCATTAAAGAGAATCAGGCTTGATTAAATTCATCTAATGGTAAGTAACATATATGATAGAAAAATAAAGGCTTTTTAACCTACTTACTTTCAGAGCAGACACCAGTATGTGTATAGTTTTCCTCCAACAACAATAGAGCCTCCACTAGTTTTATGTACTAGTTACTTTCTCATTCCTGTAATGAAACACTCTGTCTAAAAACAGCTCAGGAAGAAAAGAGTTTGTTTCTCTTGCATTTCCAAACACTATCCAGCATCAAATGAAGTCAGACCCAGAACTCAGGGCAGGAACCTGATTCAGGAACCATGAAGAAATCATGCTTGTTGGACAGTTCTCTGGCCCACCCAAAGGCCCATTCTCATCTAGCTTCCCATACAGCCCAAGAGCATTCGCCATCTTTAGTCTGGGCCCTCCTACAACAATAGACAGTCAAGGCAATAGCCACAGACTTGTCCACAGGCCATCATAATGTAGGGTGACCTAAGGTTTCCTCTTCCCACACGAATCTAGATTGTGTCAAGTTTATAGTATAAACTAATCCACCCCTTATAGACCTGACACACAAACATATTACTCTTACACCATAAAACTTTTTTCTCTCAAGATAGTACCCTTTTGTTTTGCTTTGTTTTGTTTTGTTTTCCAGATAGGGTCAACTCTGGCTGTCCTGGAACTCACTCTGTAGACCAGGGTTGGCCTTGAACTCACAGAGATACACTTGCCTCTGCATCCCGAGTGCTGGGTTCACAGGCATGTGCTACCACTGCCCAGCCATCAAACAATATCTTGACATAAAACACACACACACACACACACACACACACACACACACAAAGTCCTTAAAGAATTAAGGTTCAATGTCTGTTAACTGTGGGTTTCAGTAAAATCACAAACAAGTTATGTAGTTTCTGATTCCGAAAGGGAAGAGCCAGGACACAGTCAAAATCAGATCAAAGTGTAACTACCACCTAGCAATGCAAATCTACATACTGTAGCTAAATGTCCATCATTTAGAAATCACTTGTTATATTCTAGACACTAAAGGACAGCATACTTCTCCAGCTCAGCCATAGACGACACACAGCTTATCTTACAGGCTCACGCTGGCTACATTTCACACCTACTACTGTTCTCTACAGATTACTCACAGTCCTGGTATCTCCAACATCCTGGGCTTTCCAGTGAAACTGAGACTGTACTTTCACAAAGGGCCTATTTTGACTTCTCTTCAAGGCCTCTGATTCTGCCACACAGTGCCAACCTTCAGCTGCTCTACACGAAAGTCTTACGTTGTGCTTCTGCTTGATCACGGTTTCCAGGAGACCATACTCAGGTCCCTTTAATTTGCTAGAATGCCTCGAATAACTCGAGTAAGTAATTTTGAAATATTTACTCATTTATTATGAAGAATATTATAATTCACACAGGGGAGTATCAACATGGGAAGGCTGGCTGAGCGATGTCAGGGGGGAAGCAGCCTGAAGTCGCCTGCTCTCAGGGCATCACTTCAGTAACCTACATGTTCCAGCTTTCCCGAAGCCTCCCAAACCCAGTGCTTTGAGTTTTCAATGGAGGTGACTTGGTGTTCGACGTGTGGCCTTATTCCTTACCTGGAGAAATGTGGCTGGTGACAACACATTTAAAAGTAAACACAGAGAGAAGACACCTGATGAAAATCATGGCCGAATGGTCTGCCTGGAAAGCTACTGAAAAAATCATTCATGCAAAATTATAAACACATAAAAATAAACAATAATGGGAATGATCCTTTCTTATCTTACAATATGGGCAAAACGACATTGAAAAATATCAACGTTAAAAAAAAATCCAACTCGGAATTTAGTGAAAATATTCAAGAATTAAATGGAAGTAAACACTTCCATTTTCCAGAGAGTGGAATAACAGTGACCTGAAAGGAATGAAAAGGAACAGATTCCCAGCTTACCAATTACCAAGGATAATGTCTTTCCTGTGTCTAAGTGGAAAGCCACATAATTCATGGGACATTGACCACAGCACTTAGGAGGCTTTTGTTTCAGACGTGATGGCAAACAAGGTGTAAATAAAGCAGCTCACTGGGTCTATCTACAAGTTTAAGAGCTGATCAGAAAGAAGGCATTTCCAAGTAAAATTTCAAGACTATGTTGAACATGCAGGACTAGCCAATATTGTCTGACAGGGAGTTTAATACTATTAGACTTTGGAGATGAGGTGATATAACTTACTACTCAAAGTTTTCATAATCTAAAATTCATGATTTATCTTGGTGAAACACTGATTTTAGGAAAGGGTGCTAAAATAGGCACTGCGTTTATCTTCTAGTAAATACATATAAACTGTCGTAAGATGCTGAAAAACAAATTTTATCATTTTATCCCTCATAAAACAAATGTGGTAAAATACTTTGAAGTGCTATAAAAATTCACCGACTGTCAGTACTTTCTTAGCTGCAGAACATTGCTGATGCAAATTAAATAACTCTGTAATAAAATATATATTGCCTATTGTCTGAAAAAAATCTATACTTTGAAGACAACGCTATTACATATTGTCTTATGAATTCAAAGCAATAACTATCAAAATTACCATGGATACTTTTGAAGAAATTAATGGATCAACTTCAAAACTTTATGGAAATACACATTGCCTAAAGAGCCAAAAGCTACTTTTAAAATTCAGTACAAAGCTGACTGCTCAGAACATGCGATTTCAATCTCAGTTTAAATCTATAGTCATCAAAACACTAGAGCAATGTGGAGAGAACCTCACAAATGCCTACAGACTATAATCCAGAACATTGTGCTCGTATGTTTTTAGGTAGTTTTCATCAAATATCAAGGTAATTGGTTTCAAAGAACAAAGAATGATAGCTCTTTGGAAAAGTTTTGTCTGCCCTTTAGAATACAAAGTAAGTATTTATAAAATTAACCTGAAGTGAACTGCCAGCTTAAGTTTTAAAGCTGAATTATAAATTTTCCATAAATAATCATTTTGTTTCCTTGAATGGATAAAATTCATTTGATAGAGAAGACATAAATAGAAAATATGACTCAAAAAGTGATAAACTAAAGTTCATTAAATATGATTTTTTTCAGCAGATACCATTAAGAACAAGAAAGTGAAATTTATTAAATATTAATTAGCCTTGATACATGTATTTGTCAAAAAATATCCTCAAGACTTTTACGAATATTTTATGAATCAATTATAAGAAGGCAGGAATAAACTATGAAAGAGCACAACTATTAAGGTGGCAAAGGAACACAGATACATTGATTAGATCATTTCCCATTAGCAAAATCCAAATTCAAATTGGAATTCATCTGATCCTAAAATAAAATGGCTTATACTACTTTTCATAGCAGGTTTATAATTCTAGAACTATAATGCATTACTGGCTGAATTTAAAATAATAGAATTAAAAATGTATGAGAAATGAAACAAATACATGTGAAAAATATTTGGAAATCTCCAAACATGTTAAGCAATATTTGGCATATTTCCTACTCTTTTCTGAATAATTAGAGGATTTAAATAGAAATATTTTGACAATAAAGGAATATTTATGTAGATTAATTATTGCAAGTTTTGATTGCTAAGAAACTTTCCTGTACTAGTCAGCTGAAAATTCAGTGGTCAATAAATATTGTATGTTCAAATCAACCTCTTTAATTCACTCTAGAAAAAGACCAAAAATACCTTTATACTGTAGAATACTGTGATCACTATTTTACACAAGTGATATTAATTATACACCAGTGTTAAAACATTTAGGAATTATGGAGTAATTGAGTGGATGTATTCTTGTCACACAAGGTAACTGAAACGTAATCATTAGGGAACATCATACAAATTCATGTTTAAAAACAAGATTTCTTTTAAAAGTATTAAACTTCAAAAAGTCAAGGAAATGCTAAATTATTTTCCAAGATGGCAAAGATTAAAGTAATATGTGATTCTGAAATGGATGTTATTCTCTATAAGGGGCATTATTGGGGAAGTTAATGAAATGGAACAGAGTATAAAGCATAGATGACAGTAATGTTCATCGATGAAAATGTCCTTATTAAACTGCCCCTGCTGTTATTACATGATGTATTTCCTCTTTTGCTGGAAATTTGAATTAATGTACTTAGAAGCAATGGAAATCATGCTACCTGTGGTGGTTGGTGTTGGCTGAAAAAAATTCACAGGATCTCAAAGACAGGATTCACCTTATGATGCCGGGATGGAGAAAAGGAATTCATGCAGACATTACCAGGAAGCAGACATGTGCTGCTCTCCTAATAATGTCTTGCAAGAGAGACGTCAAACTAAGAGGAGTCTCTATTACAACTGTGATGGGTCACACTGATTGTGACAGCAGCTTTTGGTGCCTATAAGATTGATTATATTAATTGACATGGGAAGATTCACTGTAAAGTTGGGTGGCAACGTTCCAATTAATAACTGCTAGAAAAGGAAAATTTTGTTCTCTCCAATAAATCTCACTATGTATACAAACCTTCCTTAAAGACAGACTCCAAGCCCAGTATTAGACAGACAATACAAAATTAACTCAGTGATACTTTTTGAGCTTTTTTTTGTCTCATAATGCTTTGTCTGTCCATTGACCATTTCTTTTATATATACATAAAAAGCCTTACAAGTCTTTTATGTATATACTATGGTTTCATATTTTGCTTTTTTGATTTTCCGAATAGGTGAATATGTTTATCTCTGTGTCTGTATGTGTTTCTTCTTTGGCTCTATTTTGTTTGTTTGTTTTGTTTTTATTTTATTTTATCATTATATGTCTGTTTGTTTTCTAATGAGAGAGAAAACAGGTATAGATTAGTGTCAGAGGGGAGTAGGAAGGATCTGAGAAAAGTTGGAAAAGGGGAAACTCTATTCAGTATTTTGTGTGAAATGAATCTATTTTCAATTTTAAAACACGAATAAATAAAAATTATACAAGCACATGAAAATTAACTCAATAAAACTTTTAGCTTCAGAATCATTAATTTAATTCACTAACTTTAAATGTCAAGTATTCTCATTTTGGTAGATAGACTAGTATATTGAGATAAGTTATTTTTCACCATAAGATGCAGATTTAATAAAATTTAAAAGATGAGTCTATTTCTCCTAACCCTCAATAATATCCCATATGAAAGTATTTTCAAAGACTTGGATATAATTTTCGCCATTGAAGTTAAAAGTGAATTGGAAAATAACTGTGTCCCAATAACATTCTACAAACAATTTAACATCAGAAATAGGCACTGCCAAAAAGTATATTTCCTCAATTATGCACTGACATTTTCACAAAATTAGGAAAAACTAAATGAATTGCATCAAGAAAGTGAGTGAGACAAAAAGAACAGTCCTTGATCTGTGCTTCTAGAAGATACATTGCATAGGCAGGCCCAATGCCAATTAAGAATTCCAGCCCAGCTCACTGGGGAACCAGCCCATCAGCAAATCCTCTAGCTGGAAAAACTGTTTCTATGGTTTGACCTCAGAATTGCATGATGGCCGTGAGGCTTGTAACGTAAGGAGGAGAGTTCTGAAGGGACAAAGTTGAAACGCGAGTTGATGAGTTCCTAATTCCTACATGGATGCCAAAAAGACACAGGTCTACAGCAATGACACATGTTAAAATATAACATAGGTACACATTACAGGGGGTTGCAAAAAGAATTTTAAAACAAATTTTACTTAAATGTTCAGAGCTGAAACTATTACTTTCAGATGTCCCTAAAACATTGCTGTCTTACTTGGCTGGAAAGCAAATTTAATGGACTCATACTTTATTTCTTCAAGATAAGCTTGTGGCTCATTCAATATCCTGAATTAGTCTTTTGTCATTGTTTTGTCATGTTAATATTATCAAGTCATTGACTTTTAATTTCACTTATGTTAAGTTGCTATTGATCTTTTAAAATGTAAGAGTTTTTCAAAAAGAGCTTGAAGCATCTGATATTGAAGATTGATAAAGCACACATCCTTTGAAATATAAACATTACTTAAATTTTTGTTTGCATTGTTGATTTTAACAGCAATTTATTTACTAGAAGTATGGCATAAAACAGGGATTTACAATGCTTCTTATGTGAAATACATCAAATAGTGAGCTTATTTGTCTTTCATGATCAGTACTTCATGAATTCTTGATCACTGAACAGAAATGGAAGGAGATAAGTATTTAATTCCACTTCTGATATAGGCCCAATACCCCAAATATATAAAGAACTCAAGAAACTAGACACCAACAAACCAAATAATCCAATCAAAAAATGGGGTGCATATTTAAAAGAATTCTCAAAAGAGGAATCTCGAATGGCTGAGAAACACTTAAAGACATGTTCAACATCCTTAACCATCAGAGAAATGCAAACCAAAGTTACTTTGAGGTTCCATCTTACACCTGCCAGAATGACTAAAATCAATAACACAAATGACAGCTCATGCTGGTGAGGATGTTCAGCAAGGGGAACAATTCTTCATTGCTGGTGGGAATGCAAACTTGTACAGCCATTATAGAAATAAATATGGAAACTCCTCAAGAAATTGGAACCCGACTTACCTCAAGACTCAGCCATTCTACTCCTGGGCATATACACAAAGGAGGATCCCTCCTACCAGAAGGACACATTCAAGAAGGAACATTCAACTATGTTCATAGAAGTTTTATTCATAATACCCAGAGATTGGAAACAACCTAGATGCCCCTAAACTAAAGAATGGATAAAGAAGTTGTGGTGCTACTCAATGATGTACTCCTCAGCTATCAAAAAAAATGGCTGAATGAATTTTGTAGGCAAATGGAGGGAAGTAGGAAAAAATCATTCTTAGCGAAGTAACTTAGTCCCAGAAAGACAAACTTGGTATGTATTCTGTAGTAGTAAGTCACTGCGGTGGCTCACTAATGAAGACAAGGAGGCACTTTCATAGGTACGAAACCCTTCCTGACCTCAGCAGAGGGAACCACCATCATGGCAAGCGCCATCTTGCACAGTGGAATTCCCAGCTCTGAGCTCAGGTGTTTCTATTGATTCAGAACTCCTTAGGTGTTCTACTGAAACCACGTGCAGGCCATAAGCAATTAAACATCCCTGTTGCTTGTACCCATCCACGGGACCCTTCAGGCGAGGGGGTAGAGTTGGTGCGGAACCAAGACACATAGGCTCTGGAAGTCAGGTGAGAGGCAAAAGGCAGACTCAGTTTATTGGGGGGGTAGGGGAGCCTATTATACTCTCCGCCTAGCCCAGCATCCCATTGGCTGCCAGACTGCAGCTCCTGCTTCCTGGGTGTGTCCAGGTAGGTCTGTCTCTTGGCATGCCGGGCAGGTCTGTCTCTGTGTATGTCCATGTGGGTCTCAGGCCTTGTTCTGTCCAGAGGCAGGTCCAGTTTTGTCCTACACATCCCCACATCAATCCAACACCTGAAGACAATACAAAACCCCAAGACCTAGGCTAACCCTCACCCAACAGTGTAGGAGGAAGTAAGGCCTCCCTAAGAACTGGCTGCCAGGATTTAAAACAGGGGCAGTGGTCGCACAGATGTGAAAGCTGATACCTAGGAACAGATGGCATCACGAGAGCCAACCAGCAAAGGACATTTCACCATGATCATGCTCAAGAGACGAATGGGAGTGGGATGGGGGGTTGATGAGGGGTCATAGAGGGTTTAAAGTGTGTCTTTTATCCTGAACAAAGAGAGTTTGCTTGTCCACGCATCTCCCGGAGTCTGGTCTTTTGATTCTGCTCCAGCTCATCCCCCAGGCAGCAGTGGGCAGACAGGCCCAGAGGTTCCCAGGTAGTAACTAGGAGTGGCCCCTAGGGTGACCCTAAAAGATACACAACAGTTCACAAAACAATATTTTAAACACAATTAAAAATTAACTTCTACAACAGTACTCACTTACATGTGGTTATTAACTGTAAAGCAAAGGACAAAGGTGTTAAAATCCACAGACCCAGAGAGACTAAGCTACAATGACAGCCACAGCGGGGTCACAGGGATCTCTCCCTTAAAGAGGAAATGGAACAGATGGTGTAGGTGGGCTGGGGAAGGATGGGAATGGGAAGAGACCAGGTATGGGGAGAGGGATGGAGGGAAAGAATATATGGAGAGACACTGTAATTGGAGGACATTAAAGGGGCCACCTGGAGGCTGAGGGCAGTAGAAACTCACTAGAGTCCAAGATGGAGACCTTGGCAAGGACCTCTAACAATGGGGAATGGACAGCCTGAATATGCCATCTCCTGTAACTGGCAAGACTTCCAGTGGAGGGACTGGGACACCACCCCAGCCACAAAACCTCTGACCTTTCCACTCATAAATTGGTATCTAGTCCATCAGTGAGGCTTCTGCTGGCAGCTGATGAGAACAGATGCAGAGGCTCAGAGCCAAACATTGTACAGAGCTCCGGAAAATTTGAGGAAGAGGGGGAAGAGGAATTTCAAGGACCAGAATGATTGGGGACATCAGAACAAGCCTCACAGAGTAAACAGACCAGCACTCTTGGGTCCCTCAGAGCCTGAAGCAGCAAAGAACCTGCAGAGTCTCTTGATATGCCATGTGGTTTTCTGGCTTGGTGGTGTTCTTGCAGAGAACCTGCAGGCTAGAGTGTATATGGGGTTCTCTGATGCTGTTGCCTGCCCTGGGGACCCATTTCCTCCAGCTGGGTTGCCTAGTCCACCCTCTATGTAGGGACTAATGCCTGCTCTTGCCCCATCTTGTTGTGCCATTTAAGTGGTGATCCTGGGAGGACTGCTCTCTTCCATCAGCAGAAGCATGGGTGGGGATGAGTGGGTGGGGCTGGGAAGGCATATAATAGGAGGAGAGGGAAGAAGAGGGGAGCTGGGGAGAATGGAAGGAGGGTAGGAGGGGGGGTTCATATGTATTATACAAGAGAAGAAAAATTAATTTTAAAAAAGTTCCTGCAAAAGAGCAATTATTATATTGGGCCGGTCTTGGAAAAGACTCAGAGGACAAGTGGGCCTCTAGAAGGAAGACTTACTGCAAGGCAGTACGGGGAAGCAGCACTGGGTATAAGCGTCCAGTGTGGTCAGGGTCCTGTAGAAGCTGAAGGAAAAGTCTATTTATGGAGCATGTCTGAGTGTGGGTGACAATATAGTGAAATCTTCAAGAGCAATCACAGCTTCTCAGAGGTCCAGCTTCTCGGTTTCAGCTCTGCTAATTGCCCTTTTCTCCCATTCCAGGCTTCTTTTGCTCAAGCCTTCTCGAGCAGTTTTGAGCCACGGTATGTGGTATTTTAAGACAAATGAAGCTTTTATGAAAATAGTGCGAGTCTTCTTTCCTTCAGAAACTGTGTTTGCAGCAAAGTAAAAATATATTCTCGATAAACTCAAGATTTTAGCTTTGTCATTCGTTACATAATGAGGAACAAAGATTCCCATACCAAAGGGTTTCTAATCAATAGATTTAGGAAAGTATGCTGAACGATTGATTATGATGTCCCCATAACATCCTTTGGTGCTAATGTTAATATCAGAACATAGAGAGGAGGGGTTAGTTGTAGATATTTAGAAAATAATTATAATAAAATATTCCCCACACAAGGATGAGGACAAATTTAGAAAGGACTATGTTAAAGACATAAGTTGAAATTACCAAAACATCCTTAAACGATTATTTACAACACTGTTCTTATCATAACAATATTAGTGTTCAGACACTTTTGTTGAGAGGGAAAATATAGTTAGAATGATTCTGATGTTCCAAATTTAAGAAATAAGATTATGTTGTTGCATAATAAAGTAATGATTCCAATGCATGTGAGGACAACTTTGGTGTAATTAAATACCCTATGATTCAGTATGCAAGACAAGCAGAGTTTACTTGCAGTCATGAGCTGCCATCTTCCCAAGACGTGGTGAACGGCTGGAGGAGGAGAGTTAGCCTTCACAGTCTACTGCAGGGCTGTGAATATGACTCAGAGATGAAGATCACATGCTGCTCTTGCAAGGAGACCAATTCTGGCTCCATTATTCACACTGGGTGGCTTACAACCACATATAACTGCAGCATGTATTTGAGGTGCTCTTCCAGCCTCTGCAGGCAATTGTATCCAGGAGATTATATTCCCATGCAGCAGACACAAACACAGACACAAAGAGGTACACATAATTAAAAACAAAAACAACAAAAAGAGAACTCTGGGGTACGTTGAAATAGTTAAGTGGTTTAGAGTGATTTCTTTCTGCAGCGGACTGAAGCTCAGTTCCTTGCGTCCACATCTACATCTAGTTCCCAGATTCCCAGGTTCACAACTGCCGTGACCTCCAGATCCAGAAGATGTGACACCCTTGGACAGCTACAAGTATCAGCACACTTGTGCACATAACCAATCATATATGCACATGAAACGCATATACACATTAATTAAATATTATCCTGATGTGTAGATTTAATGTTGAATATTCAAAAAAGAAGTTAAGAGTAAATTAGATAGATTAAATTTCAATACTAATATAATTTTCTATACTCAAAATTTAAATGAAAACTAATTTTTACTATTATATTGGTGATGAAGATTGAATCCAGGGTATCACACATGTTAACCTCATACTGTCACAAATATATTTATTATCCCCTGTAATGATTACATTTTACTCTGTGTGTACTCAACTCAGTCTCTACGAACTTTGGTTGTTTCCCTCCTAAATCTGAATTAGAATATAGTAGAGAAAATACTTGCCATGTATACCCTTAAAGAAAGTTTTGATGCAGTTGACAGCAGAATATGATTATGTACTGAGAGCCTACAACAAACACAACTGTGTATAACTAGTAATTACATTAAAGAAGCTACAGACCATTGTATCTAATTAGATATGAAAGAGATGTATGTTACACTGGAAAATTACTGTGGTCAGCATTAAGACACTTGTGAATATCAACTGTAAAGTAAAAATGGTGTTCTCCAAAATAAGCAACTGTTACAACAGTGATTTTGAAAGATTGTTATGATGTCCTACTGGGGAAGATAAATGTTCTATCAAGTGGAAGAACACACATTATAGCAAATGTCACTGGGCAGGAGCTGAATTTACATAATGAACCCTTAATAACCAATTAATTAGGGGGAGTTTCACAACTTTGCAGCATACTTGAGGTATAACTACATGGCCTGCGTAGATGCAAATGGTCTTCTGTTGAAAATGCTCAAAATATTTTGATGTGGAAAAATGTCTTCAGTCCAATTATGTTCTTTACTGACAAAATTAAACACAATAATGTGCTCGATAATTTGGTAATTTTAAAAATAGTTGAAAGTAAAGATTAGTTTAATTCATATACTATAGAAAAATGATCAAATATGAATTATTCTCAATTTTTAAAACATACTGAAATGATAAATTATAAAAATAGCTCTCCTCTCTTTTCACAGCAACTCTGCTTGTGCATTACAACAAATGGCCAGCGTGCCAAGATGCACTCACAAAGCTACAATCATGACACTAGGGTCTTGATGGTGTTGCACAACTCAAAGGCCCACTCAAAAGGATGGAAATTATGCGTGGTACTGGAAATTTAGCTAACTCCCTGACACTTGTAAAGTTGTAGATCGTGGAGAACCATCTATGGTTATTTCATAAACAGAGATTGTATCTTGAAGATTAGATTGTATGCAGGCTAAAACCCTCTAAGGACATGGGATTGAACTAGCCACAATATGGCTCTACAGCAACATTTGGCACCCAGAATGAATGGCTACAAAACATCAGTGTTCTCCAAAGGAGTTTCACTGTCTATCAGAAACAACTCTTAAGGGAAAACCCCATGCCCAGGAGTAGATGGTCAACACAAAGCAAACTCAGTGATGTTTTTGGAAGTTCTAGGTCTCATAATGATGTGTCGGAGCTTTTAAACAATGACTAATTAATTAAGTTTATTTGTTTTAGACCTCATAGGTCCTTTGCATACACATTATGGTTTCCAGTCTTGCATTTCTATGGAGTTCCTATGTGTGGAAAAGTGCGTATCTGTGTGTTTCTTGAGTTTTTTTTCTTTGTCTCTTTTTATTCTGACTGTTTTGTCTTATTCTGCTTTGTTTGTTTTTATTTTATTTTACATATTGTTATAATTATTATTTTGGATGCCTGTTTGTATCCTTGTGTGAGAGTGAAGAAAAAGCCTGTGGAATTGAATGGGCGAGGCAGTGGGAGAAGCTGGGAGGAGTTGGAGGAGAGCAAGCAATAGTCAGAATGTTTTGCAATAAATATCTGTTTTCAATAAAAGCAAAATAAGTAAAAATTATATTTTAAATAAAAATAGCTAATTCTGAAAAGTGAGTATGTGTTAAATGTTGATTTCATGTGAGTTCAGTGTGAGAATGATTTATCTACATGCTATATGCATGTACTCATCTAAGAGACAAGGGCTAGAATAAAGGGTTGTATGTAGACTTCTCTTAAAACTATGTCTTATAAAGTCCTTCTGTCAAGAACAATGGCAATAAGCTTGTAAGGCCTGAGGGTTCTACAGGACTTCTCTAACCAACCACTTCCAAAAGATGTATCCCTCTCCAGCCCCTGGGCTCTTCATTTGATAGCGTATGGTGTCTAGGAGAGGAATTGCCTGCCCATTATAGCATAACTGCATTCAAATTATGATATACCATATATAGTCCATATTATAGGAATCTTCTACTGTAGGTTTCCATGACAGTTTTTATTTTATTTCATAGGTAGAGGAGGAAGCATGGGGAGGGACAACTAATGCTAAAATCCACATGCTTTCATACATAAAAATGTGCTATATATACCATGCAGTTGGCTAAAATCCCTGTTCTTTCTAACTGTATGATGTAGGGGAACTTACTTAACTCCTCTCCGATTTAATTCATTCATCTACAAACCTGAACCATAAAAGTATCCATGGTTCTAGAGAGACAATGGGAAACAATATATTAAAATGCTTTACTTGAAACCTGGCGGGTCAAATGTGCTAAAAGCTTAGGTGCCATGACGATTGTTTTTATTGCTGTGCACACATGAAAATTAGCAATATATTTGAAAGAGATGACTTACTACATTATTAGCGTTGCCTAATTTAGATGGTTTGGTGCTGATACACATACTTATATATTACAATTTCCCACATGGTACGGGAAATAAGAAGAGATGTTAAAATAACTGTGACTCAGTGGCCTTAGACAATCTTCCAATGTCTTTTGCATGTCTACCTCACCTTGGACACCATTTTTTTTTTAATTCTACTCATTATATTTTCTACTAAGCAGTGTTTAGACACATTTTTCACATCTTTCCCATCCTCCTGTTAGGCTGATTTATGAATCCCTGACTGCCCCGAAGGTCCAACTACAACATCTGAGGATTTTCTTCCTTGAGGGTTTGCTTTTCATCTTCCCAGGAGACCTGTCTTTCAATTCTTCATAGCTATGCGGTGATATATTTTTAATAGAATATCTGTAGTTATCAAAAGCAACAGCATAGGCAAAGGAAATTTAGATATCTTATATAATCCTTCAATGTCTTCCTCTCAAGAATTCCATGGTATTGCTCTTCAATATATATTGGCCTAATCCTCATTACAACTGAAAATCAATTGCTATTCTTCAGTGATCTAGAAAGGAGTGGAAGAATAATGTTTTACATGTTAGTGGAAGGTTTGTTCATTTTAAGAAGGAAAAAACGTATTATTGTTAAAAATTATAGTTCGTAAAGTATGAGGATCAGAATACAAAAATTGGAATGCCATTTAACATGCTAGTTTGAACATCAATGAACATTTGTATGCTTTAAAGTTTCACATGGGTCTGGATTTCTGTGATTACATGCTGTCACACATACAGCGGCATACACAAGTATTTGTATGTGCACAATTATTTTTAAATGTGGTATGTGTATTTATGTATGCAAACAGCACACGAAGCATATGGATACACACACGTATCATAAATTTACACTCTAAAATCAGTGTAACATTTTATATGTTCAAACAATTATTCTAAATGCCTCATTAATTTAGTACTCGTCAACTGCTTTTCAATTTTCTTTCTTCCATTTCTCTTCTTCCCAGTTATTCTCTATCCCCTTCCTATCTCCCTCCCTCTCTAATTTTGATCTGAAAGGGAGAAACAATGCAATCCTACTACTTGATGGTATGCTTTCTTTTAAAATTTAAACAGAATGATCTCTATATCTTACCAACCATCTCCACGGTTTTCATTTTTCAAAGACATATTTCTCTTATTTCCCTATTTTTACATTAATTGATAACTCTATATTTTCTTACTATATTGTCCCTTGTGCTATGGACTGAATTGTGTCTCCTGTTTCAAATATGTGTGTTAAATTATAACCCCTGCTAATCTGCATGTGATTGTATTTGGAGATCTAGAATCTTTACCTAGATAACTAAATTGGAATCACTAGAGTTAGTGTTCATTCAATATGAAAAGTTCTCATAAAGTGAATAATTAACTCACAGACAGAATAGAGCAAAGAGCAACACAGGGAAAAGAAACCATCTGCAAATGAGGAAAGAGAGACAGAGAGAGACAGAGAGAGACAGAGAGGGGGAAAGGAAGGAGGGAGAAGTGGTAAATGGAAAGGATTGCTATAGTATATGTTCTTAAGCCGTAAATAAAAATCTGGATTTTTTTTTTCTCCTCAGCTCATTTCAGCTTTCAGCTTTCTTTATAATTTATTTAATTATTTAATTAAAACTACAGTCTACTAGTGGGCACTGAATGTGTTCTTTACAATGACTCAGTATTGAAGATGTGAAGTAAAGTTTTTTTTTCCCTCAAGGAGATATTCTATCATATTCACAAGTGATTTAAAAAGGCCAATTTCTAAGTAACTTAGGAACTTGGAGTTGACATCAGATATCATTCTATTTAAACATGCTATTTTAATCTCAAAGACATTTCTCTTTCATTACTTCTGTTCATTGTGTCAACTATTCTTTTTAATATTACAAAAAAGATTACTTCTTATACCACAGCCATTCTACAGGTAATTACATAAGAAGAAAGTTATATTCAGTAAGCTTCTCATTTTTTTTTTTTTTTTGAAATCTGGAGAATATTCTGTTACCCGTTGTGCTGATGTCTATAGTAACTCAATGATTATGTGAATTGAAACATTAAAATAATTTTGCTTTTTTAAAAGCAAATATTTAAGTTTAAACTTTAAGCATATATTCTTATTGAAATCTTTGACATGTTCAAATATTATTGTTTACATTTGTGCAAATTATTTTCCTTTCCTGGGGCAAAAACAAACATCATGTCTAAGGTTGTACAAGAAAACAGACCTCTTTTTTTTTTTTTTTTAAACAGACTTTAACAGACTTGTTAAAATGAGAGGCTAGCAATTCAAACTGAGGGAACTGCACAGCTTATGTTCATTTTAAACCTATGGGTAAAACTGTTCCTCTTCTGTCCTCCCTTCTGGGTTGTTGTACCCTTGACATCTCTGGGGAAGACTGTTCTTCTAGTATCTGCCCTCATTGTCATGTGCCCATCTTATTTCTATGCGTATGTCTGGTTTTGTTTTTTGTTTTTTTGATTTTTTTTTTCTAGACAGGATTTCTCTGTGTAGCCCTCCCTGGCTGTCCTGGAACTCACTCTGTAGACAGTTCCAGGCTGGCCTGGAACTCAGAGAGATCCACCTGCTTCTGCCTCTCGAGTGCTGGGATTAAAGGCGTGCCACCACCACCTGGCCTGTGTCTGTTTTTTTTAAGTAATAATTCTAGTGGTTTGATATTCAAACCTCACCCTAATTTACATTGTAAATAATTATATATCCAACCAATCTTATTTTAAGGAAGAACTTTTTTTTTTAGGAATGTGAAAGTCTTAGGAGATTGAATATAGATTCCAGGAGAATACAATTCAAACCATAATTCAAGGAACATATTTTCATACAGGTAGTTTGAAATCAGATAGGGCAAAATATTCAATTATGTAAAGTCCAAATTACTATAAATATGGGTGTGTCCCTTGTTGTAATTGTCTTAGTCAAATTAAATTTCAATTCATTTGGCATACGAATTATACTCCAAACAATTAAGAGAGTAAACTTAGCAAATTACTGCTATTTTAGGTATGAAATAAAAGAACAACAGAGATTTTAAAGCAGACGAGCAAAGGGAACCTATCCCAGCTTTCTTGAACATTTGGGTTTCTGTTTCAATTTATTAAAAAGATTATTTTGAGCAGTTGTCCATGGGATCCACAAATGAAGGGAAAATATTTAAAAGATATAAAGTCTTGGTTAATGGTAACTCAGTGAAAACATTACCCATTTCTTTCTTCTGTAACACTGATTTTTAATTTCTATGTGAACCTTATTCTAACATTGCCTTATATAGTAATTTTCAAGTACTTGCAGGTAAGTATATAGTAATAAATGTAAGAAATTTCTGGTCACAGGATGTGAGATTCCGATCAAGAATGTCTGCATTATAAAATATTCAACTATCAAGACATTGAGATTGCTCAGTGGGAACAGGTGCTGCAAAGATGGCTAATGACCTGAGTTTTGATTCCCAGGACCCTGTGGTGTCCCTTTTCTGTCTTGGTTGCATCATAAAAAGCATCACAGAACCCTCTAAAGCTGAGTTCATAAACAGGAGAGGGTTCAGAGAGTCAAGCTGTCTCTCCAGCTGTTCAATCGGCTCTTCCAGATTCTGAAGAATGCAGAGCTGCCTTGTATCATGGAGTCTCTCTTCCCTTTGGTGGCTTTCTCTGAAATTTAGTATCCTATTTTCCTACCACAGTGGTGAGGATTCACTAGTATGAAGACTGTCATCAAATTAACTCTCACTCATGCTGTCTGATCAATACCCTATTTTCATAAAATATGTTTAATATTTCTGATTGAGGAAGTGTTACTGACTTTTCAAGATGTACATGCACACAATTTACCATCAACTTTTTGAAGTTCAAAAATTTCATGTCTATTTTTATACTTGTTTTTTACTTTGTGAATCTTGATAAAGGACTTAAATGTAAGTGAACTGTCCCACTGAACAGGAAGCGATGGAAGATGAAGCTCAGCTAGATTGTTTTGTTAGGAATGTACAGATATTGAGTACTTGGCAGAATGTGCAGATATTGAGTATAAATTTTACTGTAAAAAAATAGCCATTTCTCATGGTGTGTTGACATTTCAGAATCTTAACTAAAGTACATAAAATCTGCAACTTTATTTAAGATAGCAAACTCTAGAGAAATTATTTAATTGTTCAATAGATATGAAAGAAAAAATGAGCCAAAGTAAGAAACTGAAAGAGTGAACATAACCCAGAAAAAAAAATCCAAGGAGAAGAGAAAAAATAAGATTGGGGGAGATTTGGAGAGCAAATAAAACCAAATAAAGATGCATTTCCAAATTTTTTCCTTATACATTTAAACTATAATATGTGTTATAATATTATATATACTAAGATATATATAATAACTATAATAAAATGTGATACAATGGCTGAGGTAGGGATTATAGACTATGGATGAAAATATTAAGTTAATTTTGCATCATTATCATTCCTATTATTGTAGCAATATTTCTAAAGCTTATTAAAATATTATCCACAGTTGTAGAAAAAGAGTGCTACTTTGACTTGCAAAGATTCAAATTATATTACCTCAATCTAGTACATCATGCAAATGGTCATTGGAAAGTAAATACAAATAGCCATATATTAACAAATGAATGCATGTGGAACACGTCTGTCATTTTCAGGAAAATATTAAGATGCTTCGTGTGTATGAAGAAGAACCATTAAATGAGAAGAACACTGGTGTGAAATTAAAGAAGAGATCTGACATGAGACTCTGCATTCAGATGGAGCCAGATTGTTAAAGTCTGTTCATCATAGTTAAAATCAGATTTCTTACAATTTGTCTGGATATTTGTGGATTGGTACTGTTTTTTCAGTTATCTCTTTCTCTGTAACATAAGGAATAATGCCATTGATCCAGTACTTTAGAAGTATGCTGGTAGTTTTAAGATCGAACCTGAGAAACAAAGACTTTTCAACAGATAAGATGTGATGTCTAATAGTACCATTCTACACCTGGTTGGGAGGATAATAGGGCAGATAACTTACAGAACTACAAGAAATAAAAGATGATGAAAGCACCTGTTATTAAGAAGCTTCTTTTGACAACAGATGGAAACTATCACAGAGATGGACAAATGGTCAAACTGCATGAGTATTGTGTGTTCACCATCAATTGACAACTGCTACATCAGCAACACAATCCCCTAACCTAAGACTCAGGGAAAAACATGGAAGAGGAGGTGGTAGATTGTAAGAGCTTAAAGGGTAGCATACCATTTGACTGATTGTGTCCCTGAGACAGAACAGGTAAATTGTAAAATACACCCTACAGTCCTCAGAAACATATTTACTTGAACATGATCAGCAGAATGACAACGCCAATTGACATGCCAGTATAGACAGAGAAGCTTGACATGATTCCACTCCTAGTTGAAGAGCTACAGTAGGTCAGTGACTGCTGGGAGAGGAAAAATCATTTGCCTACAAGACCGAACTCCCCCATAGGTTGTCCAGTCTTGAGTGGGTAGACCTGGCTACATACAAGCAAAGCTAAATGGATTCAGTACACACACACACACACACACACACACACATACACACACACACCATTAATAATAATTACTGAAGACTTTTGTTTGGGGACGGGTAAGGGGAGGGAGGGATTCAAGACAGCAGAGATAGGGGTGGGAGCAATGTACATGAAGTACTCTTATATAAAATTCTCAAAAGAAATAAACTATTTACCCAAAACTTACAACACAACAAGAAAAATAAATAAATGCAAGTTGGCCCCAGTCACCAGCAAAGTGACTGACTTCTGAATTCTATTTCTTTTGTCTCTAGCCTAATGGAAATGGATTTCACAGCTCCCTTTTACTACATGGTGGTAAACAATCCCAAACTGTTATCAGCAGCAAGGGACTTAGCTGGATGTTCCAAGGTTATTGGCCTCTTTTTCAAAGCATTGAAATAAAGGCATTGACAGATTGCAAAATACCAAGGACACCCTATTCCAAAGCAAAGTTATACTACAGATCAGGAAGAAAGATGTCAAGAGTAACAGTGGGTCACATAAGTGTGAATATTCAACTGACCCAATTATTATTTGGTTTTCCTTTTTATGAAATTCTAGAGAAGGTGTTGGATTGGTAAGGTTCTCTGCTTTGATTGACAGACTTGGATTACACTCACATCCTTTCCCATGATTCATTGGATTTTTAACCATATGCAGATCCAATTATTCCCCAAAATCACCTGGCAAATAAGGAATTCTTCCTTAAAGTTCACTCTGTGTACATATTGTGCCTCATTATACCTGCATTCAGACCCTTCTCAGGCGGTTTCAATCAGTTTCTCAAGATGTGTAACAGGATATGTTTGAGTAAAACATGAGACATTATTAAAGGGTTGATAAGGGCAGTAACTTATTCTTATTGTTTAAAGCAGATATACCTGCAGCCAGAGGTAGAGTTTCAACACATTTCTAGGTGCATTATTCAGAGGTGTGGGGGAGGGGAGGGGCAGATGAGGACCTTAGCTTTCTACATGCATTGTAAGACAGAGGCTGTGTATAACCCAGCCAAGTATAGTTTTAGTGTATTAATCTACACCTCATGCTCACTCATTTGCCTTAAAATTAAAACTTCTTCTTAGGTATTAGGGAATAATACCATGTCAAATATTCACTACAGTGCACAGTCCAGAAAGAATGAAAAGAAGTAGCACCAGAAGTCAATTTCATCTACAGTCATGTGCCATGTATTACATTTCAACCAGTTCTGGGACAAGTATGATGTGTATGCCCTAAATACCTTTTATGTAGAACAGCTATGGTATCCAGGTGAGCACATAATTTTTCACAATGAGAAACTGCCATGACACATTTCTCAGAAGGTGTTGCTGTTAAGTGATGTACAGCGGTATAATATCAGAGCTTCATTCAGAAGGGAGACTTTGCAGGGAAAATAGAAGCAAAAAATTGCAGTTCAAACCTTCGGATTAAAATACAATATTATAGTCTTAGATGGTAAATAAATCAAGCAAAAGGAACTCTGCACTGCATGATGGTTGTGTGGTTTATTATTTTCAATGTCTTTTTGAATTTGGTCAATGCTCCAGAGCTATCTTTTGCATATTTGAATAATGGATTTGTTGCTTACTATGGTTTCTTCAGCTTCACATTACCAGGCTGAAGAATAAGGATGAGTTCTAATCTACAGCAGAGAAATTTAGAAGTAAAAAGATCGAATTACATGATGAAATAAGATGTTTGAACTGATAGAGGGGTTCAATAGCCACTGTGGCTGGAAATGGCTCCCTTATAGAACATTGTAGGAGCTGATTTTATTTCTAATCAGAAAAATATAGAAACAACTTTGGATGAGAACAGGAAGAGTCAACCTCATTAGTATTGTATAAAGTATTAAAACTAATGAAGAATATTAATTAGCTCCTCAATTAGGTACTATATTTGCTAGATATGTTACTATTAGCAGAAAATGCTAGATGCTGGCTGATGGAACATATTTTAATGGTATTCATTATAATAAAGGGAAAACTCATTAATAAAATGTGTTACTTGGTTTCAAGTTGAGTTCAGCCTATTGTGTCATAATATAATTCAGACATAAGACCAAAACACGTAAATAAAAGCCAGCAAGAGAAGATTTTTCCAGCAATGCTGTAAAAAATAGTTGAGTTACATGTACATGCAGATGCAGTCCTGTGAAGGCAAGAGTAACTAAACAGACAGAAGAATAACTGCAAAATGTAATTGCTTGTGGTACAGCAGTAACACAGTACCATTGGAAGAGTAAAAGGAGATGTAGGCAGTGTATGCATATTCTCATTATTATATCAGCAATAGGTTCACTGTGATACAAGTTATCAAGGGGACCATATGGAGGTCCTAGGACATGTAATGGGGTGAGGGCAGATGATTTGATTTGCCTGAGAAAATCTGCATCGCTGAATATGTTACCACTGAGGGTAAGTCATCAAATCATTGAAAGGTACAAATTGAATACCATGTCCCAAAATTTTGTATCTATGAATCTATATAGACTTTATGACAAGAAAATCGAACGTAAAAACTAACATTTGGAAAGTCATAAAATTTTATGTGACACTCAACAAACTGGATTTTTTTTTTTTTTCGTAAATGGAGGTTTTCATTTCACCCTGCTTAAAAGTGTCGCTTTCTGCTGGTCATTTAACTGTATAATACAACAGTAAACCGGGGCTATGGATGACATTTTCATGATGGTATTAACAGTCCCAGGAATATTACTTTGAAGGTAGTAAATGATCAATACATATTTCTAAATAAATAATTTTTCAACATCTTCAACAGACTTAAGGGAATACTATGAACTTCACGTTCAATATAAGAATACGAGATATAGTTTTAAGACATATTTATCACTGTTGTATCTAACATACCTTAGAAAGGCAGTAAAATCTGTTCTTCTGCTGCTGCTCTTCTGAAACACAACTACATACAAAAGGTAATTTACAACTCCTTTGCAACCTCTAGACAGACTTGCAAGGAGTATCTAAAATTAGATATTAAAATTCATCACAAGTATAAAAATTAGCAAGATCTTGTTTCGATTACTTCTTAAAATTGAGTTTCAGTAGGAAAACGTGTTTACAATGTGATGTTTTTGAATATTAGGCTTATTCTTTGGGTGTACCAAAACATGCCAAGTGGTATACAGATTTCAAATGCAAGCTGTGTGTTCATGCAATGTACTTTACCCAGGTCTTAGCACTTTTGTCATTACTAATTTTATGTATTGGCCTGTCAGACATTTAAACATCCTGCACTTGTGTTTGTGGGAAGCTCCTTATTTACGATAGCTGCAAAGGGAAGAGAATGGTTTTTTTTTTTTTCACCTGTGTGTTTGGCTCAAATTTTTATTTTTCTTTTCTCCATTGAAATTATAACATACTCTAAAATTACCATGTCATATAATATATGATGCTATATTACATATAGTTTTAAAAGAACTCATTGTCTCTTTACTTCAAAACAAACTTTCTTATTTTATTAAACCCAAAATAGCTAAAGTATTGCAATCTACTATATTTAAAGTTAAATAAGATAAATTATAATAACTTTGAACTTGTGTTGAGTCCCTTAATATTTCATGTCAATGGTGATGTGGCTTCGTTTCAGTTCTGGTTTATTCTAGAGCATCTAGTGAAACAAGATTTGCTTTTCCTTCTCATATTTACCTTTGAAATTTTCATATGACCCAGCTGGGAATTGTTGTGGTAATAAATTCACAAGATTATTTACTTTGCAAAATGAAGGAAAACTAATAGAACTGATGGAGCAAAGTTTTTAAATTAGAAGTTAAATTTGAAGAAAGATTTTGGCTTCCTTTTAGCTTTAGCCCAGTCTAATCGTTTCATATTTGCTTCAGTCAACTTAGTTTAGTTGAGTGCAATTCATTTACTATGTTTAAGGAGGTAGCCTCTTACAAAGGCGTAGAAAGCATTTATTGCAAATGTATTTTATGGTGTGTGAAACAGTTCATGTTTTTTGTTACATATGTAGGAAGTTAAATAATTTCCATTTGGCAGACAAACCAAGAAGCTCATTCAAAAGAACAGGAAAAAAATATAGGAATCAGAATATAACTGAGGTTTTAATATTTTTCAAATGCACCTGAGTGTATTTTGCTGTGATGTTTGTGCTCGCCTGAACATGCAGTTTTCTAAACTCTCTTAGTATGAAAAGGCTGAGTTTCATGTTTGAGATGTCAATCCAACATAAATCATTAGTATAAAATATTGTAAATGTAACACTTTTGGATTTGATATGTAAGTGCATTGAGCGAGCAAGATTTTGTAAATAGATTCTTAATCTCCAAATCTCATCAGGTTATATTCTTTAAATAGCCCTTCTTGGAAATGCACTGATAATTAAGAAATCAGAAGCAATAAGTATATTTTCTTAGTAAATGTGCATTTCAGAAAGTAATACCCAGGTTGAAGTGACTTCTACTTCCATGTACAAATGTAAAGTACGTATCTACATGGGCAGCAGGTTCTTCAAGGGGAGCTTAAGAGGTCAATAAACACAACATTTGTTCATTTATATCAGGATTTCTGTTCAAAGGAAGAAAGCATTTTCCATTTTTAATTAATTAACTTTAATTTATTATCTATATAACATTTATCATTTCCATATTTTACTATTTAAGTCCTATTAATTTTTCTAGCCATACATTTTAAAATCATAAATTAATTTTTGGACTCACATTTGAAAGTAGAACAAAACCCCATTTTCACAGGTATTTTGAAGTTTTTCAGGCTTATTCAAAATTGGTTACATGCATCAAATTACCATATGGTAAAGCTTTTATTCTGGGGTATGGTAGGAAATTCTATTTCATAGTAAAGAGTTGAGAGATTGATTTACGTGTATAGCAAATGCACATGGCAGATACTGTAGGAAAATTGTGAGTTCTAGGCAATCCTGGGCTAAAGAGCCAGTTTGGAGCCTTGTATAGATTGTCTCAAACCACAACAAAGACCCTATAGGTTGTAGTTCCTGCTCACAAAAGGTTAAAAGAAATTTTAGTTTGTGAATGTTAGAGTAGATATCAGTAATAAACAGGCCAGAAATAATGACTCTTAAATAAAAAATGGCTTCTCTCTTGTCCTAATGGTGTATCCTTTTGGTGCTAGCCAAAAAGAGAAATAACATATGCACGCTGTGATTTCAGAACCATATGTATTGAACAGACAACTTACAAGAGCCAGATAAGGAACAAGAAAAGATGATATCTGCATCCTGAAACAAACAAGTATGTCCGTGTTTGTGAAATATTTCTATAGCCAGCCAGAAAAGTTCTGGTAATATCTTGTTAGCCTACCGCAGACCCGGGGCTTTTCTGCCCTCTGACTCATCTCTTCTCTCACACAAATGAGAATGAGTCCCTGGTAAAGGAGGTAGAACACTATGCTTAGTGCCTTTGCCTTCTCTGTGTATGGGGAGTCAATACATCTCCTACTTACTTATTCTTATGAAAATCATTGCTTTCTACTGTAGTTGATAGGAATCACTATCATGGCAAGCACCATTCTGGACCATGGAATTCCAAGCATTTCATCTCAAGGGTTTTTAATGATCCCTAAGCTCCTCCAGTGTTCTATTGATAGCACGTGTAGATCATGAGCAATCAAGCATCTTTTACATAAAATCAACACCTGCAGGTAATAAAAATGCCAAGGCCCAGGCATCCCTTCAACCAATAAATTCACAAAACAACCACTTAAAACATAGCTGGAAATAAACTTATGCAACATTCCACAATGGCAGCTTCAATTCAAATCTCAATATATTTTGGTAACTTAAAATTCAATATGTGTTTTGGAGACACAAATGATAAAGGCTGGGATAATGATGCTGTCTGTCTCCTATATATAAAGATTTTTTTTTTTTGAGTGCCAGAAATCCCTCAATGAAGTTTTGTTCTTAGATAACAAGTCCACGAAGAAAGAAGGTTTCTCTGACGTTTTCATTCTCATGGAAAGACATTTGCTTTCAGTTTCTATAACAGCTTTGTTCTTTAATATCTGAACATTTTATTATCTAACTGGTACAAAGACCCCAAGAAGTGAACCTAAACTGCCAATCCATTTCTGTCAGCTATCATCTGTACTAATGTAGAAAAAAAAATGTATATTGAAGTATCATTTGGGGTTTCCCTCTGAGGAATAAGATTGCAAGGCAGTTCTCACAAATATGTGGAAGTACACTTCTCCAAATCATGTTATTGAAGTTGTCCCTGTTTGGACATAAGCTAAGAAACCTGATTTTTGTTTGTGTTACATGTTTCTCTAAATGTTTAAAGTGAAATATTTACCTTTAAGAAAGAAAAAAAAAAACAGAAATCATAATCAGTGGCTATATTAGGTGAAAGCCGTTAATACCAGTCAAATCACATATTTCAGACTGTTATGGTTTTAAAACACTTTTAAGACTTTGTTAGCTCAGGTCATTTAATTTCCATGAACAGAAAATGAGAGGATTTGGAGCTCTGGGGAGAAAGAAAGAATATGGGAAAATAATGAACTAAAGTATCTGAAATATTGTCTTTGTCCCTGACTTTAGGGTTAAGAAAGGGTTGAAGCTACACTTGTGTGATGCTAAACCGGAAACAAAATGAGGTAGATACAAGACTCTCAACCCATCTCCCATATCCCTCTCCTCTCCCATCCCTTCCCCTCTCCTCCCCTCCTTCTTCTTCTTCCTCCTCCTCCTCCTCCTCCTCCTCCTCCTCCTCCTCATCCTCCTCCTTCTCCTCCTCCTCCTTCTTCTCTCTGTTCCTTGTTATCTTAGAGTTTTAAAGTAGACCTGACCCTTCCTGACTTTTCAGTCTGGCAGCATCATTAGAAACTATATGCAATACTGCCTCCCTAAATTTCTATTCATGTCAGTGCTGAGCTGGAGAAAGTTAGGAAGGAAACCCTGACTAACTGCAGCTGGCAGAGAAGGAGAAGTCTCAATACCTCTCCTCAGTCATGCTGAACCTGACAGGGTTGTTACTGGTAATAGTAAGGCTGGAATCCAGATATTCTTCGAGTCAGTTACCATTTATATTTCCTGTTAATGGATTGCAAAGGAAGGGCATTAATACCTACAAAATGTAACTAAAGTGACACTAAAGGCTCTTCCTTGGCAAAGCAAGCACAATGATCTTAGATGTTGGAGTGGGTCAGCGAGCCCTTACCTACAAAGACCCGAGTGCTGAAGACACATCAATATCTCTTCTCATCCATTAGGTAAGAGCACTCACTGACTGTATTAAAGACATTGTCATGTTTTAAGACTCCTTTTAGAAGCCCTGTAATTTGGATGACAGCATTGATTCCAGAGAGAGAAGGGCAGAAACCATTTCTGAACATTTGTTTTAATTACTGACACAATAAGCATTTATATATATATATATATAAATATATATTTCATTACTCTTGATTTTAATATTTACTTATATGTATTGAATCTGCCTCTGTTCTCCCAGTGGCTCAACTATCCTGGCATTGTTTACCTTTTTAGTTTAAGAAGTAATGTTTGCTTATAAAAAACTTTTACTGTGTATAATATAGTGTAATTTAGGACAAATGTCCGTCTTTAAAGTGCACGAACATGAACAAACTAAATGCCAAATGTTCCTTTATATCTGAAAGGGTTTATCTGAGGCCGGAGACCCCAGGCCCTGGTCATTAATCTTAAACTCTTAACAGGACATTCCAGAACTCCCTGTTCCAGGAACTAGCCCACCCCAGAAACCACAAAACAATTATTGTCAGGCTTAATTCAAGAGCACTGTGACCCAGCCCACATTCCTAAAATGAGCGGCGGCTAATAGCCTTAGGCAAGGGACTTTATCCTAAGTGTACATTTCCTGGTGCCCGTGACCTTGCTATCATCGACTTAAAGGTTAACTGGCCCCTATCTATCAAAATGAGAAAACAATTTGGGGACCAATCAACTTGTACCAATTCGGTTTATGCCCAACAACTGTATAAAAAGCTTCACCATTTGCTCCTTGGGGCCGGCTTCTATCCTGCGTGTTAGAACGGTCCCAGTGCACTGGAATAAATCCTCTTGCTATTTGCATCGATATCCCGTCTGTGAGTCTCTGTGGGGATGTGGCGTTCCGGTTTGGACCCTGGGGGTCCCAGTTTGGATCCCTGAAGTCCAACATATCCACTGTGAAGAACTGTAGTCTTAGCTGCTGGAGTACAACCATCCTTAGGCTCACAACCCGAAGGAATAAACAGAAGTCAGAAAGTTAACGAGCCCCTGTGTCCCTCTTACTCTATGAAGAATTGCCACAGGCTGCTTCACAGCTCTATACATCATCTCATTAATCACTTACACTTTACTTTGTTACAAAGCAGGAGACATGAAGGGCACATTTGGTAACCTTCTTCATAGAGAAACAAACAGCAACACTGGCAGAACCGCCCCATCATTGCAGAAACCAGCAGAGAAATCTACCCGCGCTCCATGATAACTTGAATTCGTTCAGCTTCGCATTTGGCTATAGCCACTGGCAGCAGAGATTTAATTTATCACTCAACTATTTACATTATGGGAGTTAATATCCTCGAATGCACTGGATTTGCAGTGTTCCGGGATCTGAGCATACTGGCAGAACACAGTAAAAATGACCCCAGAAAGCAGGAGGTAAAGGAAAATAATTACAAAATGCTGGGACAGAAGCCATCCCTCAGTATGAGAGCAAATAAAATCCTCAGCATTGCCAGGACCCCAAGTGTGGTAACTGCAAGAAAGCTACCCGGGAAAAGCGCGTACAGCTCCAGTGTGCTAGGACACTGAGATACGTTGTGTACAATCTTTCCTTGACGCTGTACTCTCTGACATTTCACCTGCTGGGGACCTCATTGAGTAGCATGGTTGGGATGGATCTTGGTTACATAATCAGAAGCATAACCAAAACCCAGCATCCGAAACAAGGAATGTGAACAAAACAAGGAAGGAATGCCTCCCTAAATCCTTTCTGAATCTCTGTAAACACAGGGCCAGCTGCTTCCTTAGCAAGGATGAAGCACCAGCTGCAGGGACTTTGTAATTAATTCCCCAAAACCATTGTTGTTCCAGCAGTATAAGACAATAAGTTAATGTAAAACATGGCTTGTTTGTCGAAGTAATCATCCTTTCAGTCCAGATGTGTGTTTTCACTGGTTATAACTCAGTGTTACGCCATTTTGATAATAGTCATTTTACTTTAAAATTATTAGAGTTGTTTTGGGATTTCTCTTTACTGTCTAGATGTACAGGCTGGACAAGTTTCTAATGTCCATGCTAGAATAGTGTTAGAGATATTGAATTACTTACAGAGTGGCATGGAATGATGTCTTTTTGACTCACTAAAATCTATTTCTATGAATGGACAAGGGACAAGGACCTTTAAACTAAACACAGTGCTCATTAACTCAGATATCCATTCAAAAAGTCCAGTGTAGACTAGACTGGTCTAGTCAATATTGACTGGTCAAATTATTGGTCAATCTTGAACATCATATACACATAAAAAACCACAGACACAGCAGGTTATATTTATAAATATATAGTTGCACACACACACACACACACACAGGCACACACAAAGAGAGAGAGACCCTGTAACAATAATAATCAAAGAAAGAAAGGCTATCAACTTGGTATGTGGGAGCATGGGAGGGGTTGCAGAGAGGAAACCGAGGGGAGAGGTGATGTAATTCTATTTCAATTAAAAACATATTTTTTAGAAAGCAGAAGCAGAGAACTCAAAATGAAGTCTCTGCGACTTCTAATAATGCTGAAACAAATGTCTTAGCTTAGGAACACAATTTGATAGATTTTTTTTTGATAATCTTTAATCCACCTTGCATTTCTTTTTAATAAAATGACTATGTGCCTCAGTGGCAGCATTTATTCTTTAATCAGTGCTCTTCTCCCACACTTGTCTCTATATTTTGTTACTGGAACCATCATGTTAAACGTATGTTACTCTAGTAATTATCAATTTATCATTCTTTTTTTCATTTAAGTGGACACCATGGCTCAGCCAATGGGAGTGCAGATAGTTGTTACATGATAAAAACATTTACATATTGGAATTAGCAACTCGTTAGCTAACTGACCTTGAGGAAATTGCTTAACAATTTTGTTTTTCAGCTATAAAACTTACATAAGAATATTTAATTCATGGGGATTTTAAGAGATTTTAATGACTAAGGAACGCATAAAACTGTTTACGGTAAGCCAGGAACTATTGAAAGCAGTTTTCTTAAATTGACTCATTTAGTAATCACATTTAAAATTATGCTCTGAGAGACAATATTGTCCATATTCAGCAGATGAGGACACTGCCAAATATGCGAGCAGCACCTTCATATTTAGTGGAAGAGTTTGGTTTCAATGTAAGCAACATGTCTTCATCACCCATTGCTTCCTGTACTTGTACGAAGAGAGTTGTCAGAGCTTGCAAGCCCCCATCCTAATTTAGGCTGCCTTCTAGGTCAAAGAAAAATGAAAGACTGAAGAAAACATGCTAGTGAATAAACAGGTTCAATGCATGCAGATAGTGTAGCGGATATTTGTTGGGTTAGGTTTTTTTTTTTTTTTTTTTTTTTTTTATCTTTGAGCTTATCATTATAGTGTCTTGATTGTCTGTTCTTTATCCAATTGAAAGACAAGTCAGGCCACAGTCACCAATTACTCCAACAAGTCCCTGAAACTCACTCCCCTCCCTTTCCAGGCTTCATCCCCTAGTTTCTAACTCTACTGAGGAGCCTCTACATTGGCAACACTCTAAAGTCACCTCTCAAAAATAAATCTTCCCTCAGTTCTCCAGCTGCCTGACATATTTCTAACTTAATGCTTCCAGCATAGAACATCTCAGGGTCCTGGACCAAGGCTACTTAGTCAGCATCCTAATGATCCTTCAAGCCTCAGTAAGAAAATGGATTAAAATGAGAGGGTATGTGGAGAATTCTGGCATTTCCTCGCCTAAAGAGGAATGGAGGAACATACTCAAGCATACTTGGGAGTAATATATTTGTCTAAGGATAATGTTACCCTCATGAGTCGTATTTCTGTGCTCCCTTTGTAATATTAAACTGTGGTAGGTGGAGAAAAATAACAGAGTCACGAAGTGTTATCAGAGCATCTCTTCAGACTGCTGATGTGTGTCTGCTCATATCTATTGAGCAAAGAAAAATAATCACTCAAGAAACACAACATGGAGATAAAATGGATGACCCTGGCACACAAAAGCTTAGTCAACTGATTATACGGGAAATAACAAGTTCGCCTTCCCAATTATGACACTCCACCTGTAGATTTGGGAGTGATTCCGACTCTGTTTATGGTATTTTTGTTTGAATTCAATGTGCATTGCACATAATGTCGAAAGAGTCCTCAGTTGTCCTCTTTGAGATATGTGACAATAAAATGCTTCTTTTTTGTCTGTATAGCTTGTTTTTCTTTATTTTTTAGAAATGTGCCAGGAAAGATCAGTGAGAGGGAAGTTATACCCTAAATCTTCAGGGGACAAAAAAGACTCTCTCCTCCCTCTTCCCTCTCTCTCTCTCTCTCTCTCTCTCTCTCTTTCTCTTTTTATCTGAGATTATCTTTTGCCCTCAACAAAAGTAATTTGATTTTGGCCAATGCCGAATGTCCTATGATCACAGTTTCTATATACTTTTTCTTCCAAGTTTCTCATGCCTACTTTAGTTGATTCTTATATGCAAGTACAGACATAGATGTGATAAGTCATTTATTAACTAGTACAGGGGAACGTTTTGAAGATACCAAAATGTTTTTATGATAATTCACAAGAAACAGATAATCAAAGGAAACTAGATTTCTTTCCTGATTACCTGTGTTTTTGTAGCCTCTTGATATCTCCCTGTGTATCAGGTTTTCATCCCATCCTATCCACATCAATATTAAAGAAACATACCGTTGTATAGATCTTGACATGAACACACAGCAGCTCTCTTTTTCTGCCAGATCAAATGTGAGCTTCCATACACAGACCCTTTATTATTGAGCCATGCCCAACATACCTAACTGACAGTTACAGCCCTGTTTGTTCTTCCAATCCAATACTCCCTCTTGTGTGTCTTCTCCGTACAGTTGTGTCCCACATAAAACATCTAATAAGTTCTTCACTGGCTTAATAAAATAAAAAATAAACACAAATTCACTGTTCTTTTGATAAAAGTATTCAAATAAGTAAAACCAACTCTATCAAGTATTCAAAGCTCTTTATAAAAATTGGATAATAACATTTTTGAATAGCAAGAACTAAAATCTACCAAGCAGATGAATCTTAAAGGCTCATCCTCTTCAATTTTGTCCTACAAAAAGTTGGCATTTCTACTACTAGATGATTATTGTTTCTTTAAGTTGTTTTAATTCTTTTCCTGTGTGGAAACTAACATCATGCCCCTGTGACCTTGTTATAATTCAGATGAAGCTTAACTCACAACATTGCACAGCTCATTGCCACACTGCCTTCACCTAGTTAGCGCCTCTCCCAAAAGCCTAACACACACAGTTCACACTCTTTATATTAGTCTCACAATTGTGTCAAATCAAGTGCAAAGCAATATCACAAAACCTATTAACTTACATTGTATATAACAGATTAAGATTTTTGTCTTACTACTAAACTATAAATTCCTTTAAAAATTCTTTAAAAAAAAAGAAAATATTTTCAATCCTCATCTATCAAAGTGCTCGGTTTGTTTACTGAGTAGAGGAATGATGCTCTAAAGTAGTCCTGGTCTGGGTCATACAGAAACGCCAGAGTTCTGTGAACATATGAGTACCCAGGAGGTCTGGTTCCTGAGCACCTCTATATCCTTGCCTTGAGACCTATGGAAAATAGCTTGATTTGCTGACCCTCATCACGTCTCCTATGAAATTTAAATGAAAATATCTGTTAAATGACTATTTGTCAAATTTACCTATAAAGTTAAGTAACTAATATGTCCCTGGTATTTTAGTTTATACTGCTGAGTTATAAGCCAATATTCATCTACTGAAGAAAACAACTATTTTACAACGCTACAGATTTAGTATGTTACAAAATAATTATGGGAGAGTTGAACTGCAGCTTCTCTTTTTCTTTCTCTTTCTTTCTTTCTTTCTTTCTTTCTTTCTTTCTTTCTTTCTTCCTTTCTTCCTTTTTTTCTTTCCTTCCTTCCTTTCTCTTTTTTCATTTTTTTACTCCCGAGTCTCTCAAGTGTCAGCTTGACAAATATCAGCTTGAGGATGCAATTTCTGGACATTTTATCCTGGTTGCGGGAATAATCTTTTGAAGTACTAACTCCTGGTTAAAAATATAATTACTGTGAATCTTACAATGTGAGGAAACTCAGACTACAAGATAGGTTACAGCAATACCCTCAAGTTTGATGTACCATCCCGATTTCCACATTGCCGTGGCTGACTCACATGGCCATCAGTAGTTATTAGAGCCTGGCTGCAATGATATCTGGGGCTGCTTATGAAAGCATCTATGTGTGGCAACTCCAAGATTCTTGAGCTTCTTCTCAATTTGGCAGCATCAGATACTTGTATTCCTTATGTGGTAGCACACACTCAACCCAAACAGATGGCTGGACTGGATTCTAAAGTCTACATTTGGTAACCATGAAAACATAAATTCTCCTGAAATGTCTTGGTTACAAATGAATAATTGAATGTGTCCCAGACAGAAAAGGAGGCATACAATGAGGACATTAGAGAGTCGGTCACCCTAGATACAAACTTAAATATAAGCAGTGTGAGATGAAATAAATGGAAGGATTTGTGCTTTATCACCTTCTAATGGCTATTTAATATATTATACTAAGTTATCCATTTTGCCAAAATACGTCTTTCATGACCACGTGAAGGCTAAGACTGTCTTAAGCGCATCATAACTTCCTCTCCTTACTCTGCCTCTGACTTTCGACTACTAGGATGTGGCGCTTGGGATACTTCTCCTTTGTGGGAGTGAGCATGAACACTTTCATCCTCACTGTCTGATCTCTGTGTGATGCTAATTGCTCCTCATGCATTAAACAGAACTTCCTGAACCTGCATAGCCATGTCCCACTGTCTACTTGAAATCTCTTTGCATGCTAATTGTGTCAAACAACAAGTCAATAGGAGATACTTGGTTCTTTTTCCTAATAAGTTGTCAATTAGCATATTCCACTACTCTCCATCTCTTTTTATAAATTCTTCAGGTTATTTCCTTTCTCTTTGTTAGTACTTGTATCTAAATTCATTATAATTTTACTTGATTACTGCTCACAATTCATTTTTAAAATTTTCTTCTTCTAATTGGAAGGATAGAAGTTACAGGATCAAAGTTAACATAATAAACTGGCTCTTTAGATAAATTCTCCAGCAGTGTCTTAGTGCAGCATTCGGATAACACTGAACACAAGGAATACTGGTAAACTACTGAGATGCATTTATTTCTAATTAAGTGAAATAGTCTCTACCCTCTTCCAAATATGCAGCACGCACACACCCTATATACACACATACACAATTTTCATTTCAATTTTTGAAGGTGTTCAAAATGAGTAATTTATCTCAAAGAAAAAATGTAAAACCTTAGAAATGATGTGTGGTATTTTCCAATACAAATCAGTGTTACACATTCTAATGTAAACTCAAAAGCAATGATTACTGCAAATTGGAACTAAATGATACAAACAAATTTCAGTCATATATCTTCTTTGGAGGCAGAAGAGAATATCTTTTATTCTCTCGTAATCTGAGGACTGGGCTGCTGTTTTAGCACATTCTGTACACTGACTGACTCATGAGCCACACTGGAAATCCTCTTCTCTACAAATCTTTTCATCTATCTATCTATCTATCTATCTATCTATCTATCTATCTATCTATCAATTCTGCATATTTGTATGTTATAATTTTGTTGAACAAATAATAAGGAGAAGAGCACAGAAATCCTTCTGAAAATCAGGGTCTGAGCTTTCATCTTTTCCCTCTCTGTGAGGAAACATGAAGGTAATGTATGTTAGGACATCATCTTCCTCAGTCAGGATGAAATCCACCCAAGAAAAAGCTAACCGTCACCCGGACAAATGGGAGAACAAGAGCCCTTAGAAACATCACTGTGTCATCAGTTTAAATGGCCATGGAATGACTCTTCCCTGAACTTTAATTATGAGAAAAAGATGAACTATATATTGATTTAAACAATTTTAGTTGAAGTCTCTATTAGTTATATTGTAAGGAATCTGTTAATTATATTGTAAAACATCTTAGATGACTCAGCGCCTGTGCCAATATTAGCCCTGCCTATGTAAAGAAAGCTACAGGAAATTAAGCAACTTGTTCCCAGCAGCTCTGTTTTCTTTCTTAATTTGTCTTTCTTTTGTCTTCTTTTCTCCTTTATTCTCTTGTTCACCTCATTTCTCCATGCCTCAGCTGTCCCATGTCCACCAGCTAATACTACTGACCCTCTGTGTGATGTTCATACACCGTTCATTAGTTGTGTGTCTGCTCATCTCCAGACAGCATATTCGGTTTTCACTCGTTACCTTCTTTCAGCAGAAGATAAGGCGGAGTCCCATTGAGTGATGGCTCACTTTGCACATTGACTGTTACGCCTCCCTGCATATTAGATATATAAAGACTGTTACATGGTAGGTTCCAGAAATTTTAACTAATGAACCTATAAAAAACCATATGGATTTTTTACACAAAAATATCTTGAATATATGAACTTCGCTTTGAGATTTAATATATGCAATGAAATTTAATCTATAATTACAATTCATTTTGAAAACTAGGAGACGTTCAATATGTAGTACTTTAATAGTTTTTAATTGTTCATAACAGTAGAATACTATGGGCTTAATAAATACAAAAATCATAGAAGAATGCAGCCGTTTTGTCAATTTAAAGTGCTGTGTTTGCATGTGACAGCTAACAGCAGACTATGCAAGGCACTGAATTTGCTTTATTATCACCTGAGCAATTATGAAGTTTGCCAAGTGCAGAAGATGTTTCTTGGCATCCAAATCTCAAACATTCTGTTAGTAATCATCTTATTTATAGATTCTGTTTTCCGTTCAAGAACAGCACTGACAAATAGAATCTCAGATTTTTTAAACACCTTCGAGTTAGCCTTGCCAATATCTTATACATTGGGGTCTAATCTAATTTTGATGTATCAGACATTAGCTGCACTGTTTTAATTAACTCTAGCAGGATTCTGGCAACTCAGCCAGAGTGTTTGGTGAATGAAGTTAGACTCTACACATATGAGCTGAATCTATTATGAATCCAACAAAACACCTAAACAAAGAAGGAAAGAATTTTCATATATAGTATGTTTAATGATAATTAAAAGGACATAATAAACTGAATAAAATGACTATTTCCTTAAAAACTACACACAAATATGATATGGTTGGAGTAATATTTTATGCAATACATAAAGTTCCTCAAAGGTTTATTTTATTCTGCTTTATACTACATTTTTTCCTAAAGGAACCATCTGGTAAATAGATGTCACTATAAATTTAATATCTGGTTTATGACTTTCCAGTACTAAAGGGGAAAAAGCAAACACAGGTTTAAAATGTGTTGTCTTCCTTTATACCATGCTTTAGGTCTCCTTGGTGTCAGGTGCTTTGTCTGGGAATGAAATTAAAGCCACCACTGTGAAGAGTTCATTTTGCCCTATTCAGAATGGCTTAGATGTTTGTAAAAAGAAAGAAAACAAGTGCTTGTGTGAATATGGGAAAGGAGGAACACTTTTCACGGTTTGTGGGCGTTCAAACTGGTACAGCCACTAAGGAAATAGGTGTGAACCTTCCTCCAAAAGCTGTTACTAGATCTACCACGTGATCCAGCTATGATGCTTAGTCACAGTTCCAAAGAACTGCATATCCTGCTCTAAAGACACTTGTTCAACCACGTTCATGGCTGCTTTATTTACAATGGCAAGAAATTTGAGACAGCATAAATGCTCTTCAGCTCCTTAGTAGACAGTGGAAATCTCTCTCTCTCTCTCTCTTTCTCTCTCTCTCTCTCTCTCTCTCACACACACACACACACACAAACACACACACACACACACACACACACACACACACACACACACATATATATATATATATATATATATATATATACACATATATATAATTATTCAGATGTAAGGAAAAAGAAATTCACAGGTTAATGTAAGGACCTGGAAATAATAATTCTAAGTGTTAACTCAGACCCAAAGGAACAAATGTTTTATGTTCTCCCTCACCGGCTGATGATAGATTTGAAACTGTAGACATATGTGTTTAAATTGGCATATAGATGCTTGTGTTTACCAACAGAAGTCAGTAAATTCATGGGTATAGATATTTCAAGAAAATGGATATAGAATGCAGGGGGAATACAGAGGGAAAAGTCCCTGTCTCAAACAAACAACATCAACACTGTAGTAGAACACCTGCTGTGGCAACTCAGCAAAGAGACAAGAAGGCATATTCATAGGTGTAAACCCCTCCAGATCTCAGCAAAGGGAACCATCATCATGGCAGTTGCCATATTGGATAGTGGAAACCTGATTGTCCTAGCTCAGGCAGGTGATTTTATTGATCCAAAACTCCTCAGATGCTGATAACACATACAGATCATTAGCAATCACACAACCCCAACATAAATCCAACACCTGCATTCAATATAAAATGCTGAGACCTAGGGAGCCACTCACCCAACAGTGCATAAAACAATTATTTTATACATAAGTAAAAAAAAAAACTTCTACAACAATTCCCCTTTTCTGTATGAGCCAATCAAAAAAATTACTTTATCTATATAACACAATTTAACACTAAACTAGCAAAACTATTTACAAGAGGAACAATCATGAGGGCTGCTAATGCACAGGAACAGATGAAACAAAACATCTATCAAGCTTTTTATAATGTCTTTGGACCACAGAAAAACATCAATGTCCAATTATCTGGAATTCACTCATGATCTTCTGGGCTCCTCCAAAGGGCTTGGGTTACTTTTCTGGCTCTGCCCTCTGCAGCACACAGCTTGTGCTCCAGGCTCTGGCTGTTTCTATTCCACTGCTTCTGCTGTTGGTGGTCATTCCATGTAATGGCGTCTTCAGAATGTTGGAGTCCCTTGCTGCGTCTGAGCTGCACTTTCACCAATGGCCTCTCCTGGCCTCTCACTCTACCAAGCCTCAGCTGCTCTCCATGTCCCTTCATGCCTTCAAAACGAGCACCACATGAATGACTCTTACAATACCAAGTTCAGCTACCAGCACGAGATAAAACCTCGGCCAGTTCTGGAAGACAGCTTCTGTGTGCTGACCCAGAGGAAACACTCTCCAGATTTTTAAGATAGAGTCTGGTTTGCAGGAAAAAACAACTTGAAACATAATCTGCAGGAAGAATTCCCTCATGGGGTGGAGTTCTCATCAGCATAGCAGATGTGTCTTGTCAGGACAGCCTCACCTCATCAGGATCTGGGCAGGTTTGCACAAAACAAAACAAAATAAACTCTTGGAGGTCTGGAGTTTCTTTTTCATCTTCCTTGTTGCCACCTTGGATTAGCTGACATGTCTTATCCTTCCTTACTTTCTGCCTACAATTTGGGTGCCATTTGTAGTAGTACCAGATGGGGCTGCTCACCAAGGAAGACAAGAAGGTATAATCATAGGTGCAAATGATTCCAGACCTGAGCAGAGGAGAAACCAACATCATGGTCAGTGCCATACTGGACAGTGGAACCCTGAGCGTCTGACCTCAGGTGTTTTTATTGATCCAGCATTCTTCAGGTGTTCTACTGATAGCACATCCAGATCCTGATCAATCAAATATCCTTCACGTAAATCCAATACCTACAAACAATACAAAATGCTAAGTCCTAGGTAACTCTTCCCCCAACAGTGCACAAAACAATTATTTTAACCACAACTACAACACAACAACCTACAGTTTGTCCCTCCATTAGTTTTCTAAAGTTGCACACATTTTTCACAGCAATTAAATGCACATGAGAAGTTTGAGTTGATATGCCAAGAATACAATGTGTTCTATCACTGCCAGTTAGATGTTTGTCTATCTGAAAAGATCCCTTTTAGGACCAAGTCATTCTGCACAAGAAAAAGGCAAAGATAAGATCCCTCTTCTGTAGCACAACCCATGATGTCAGAGACATATCCTGAGGTAAGTACATACCCTTAAAAGAGGCAACTTCCGCTGCAGTATTTGATTTTTTTTTTTTTTTTAGCTTTAGCTTAATATTCTGCAACTCTTAAATGTCTTGTGCCAAATCAAATGATTAAAAAAAAGAAAACCCTAATCATCCTCGTCCATGGGGAGGTCAAATTGTAAACCAAATCCCACAAATTATAAAGTCTTTTTTAATAATTATTTTACTACTTATATTATCATACCAAATGCCAAGCACTAGAAATAATTCAAAGATAAACTCCATGATTGAGGTTTCAGATAAAATGAAAGAAATGTTTGGAGCTAGAATTATCAGTATGTTTAGTGAACTAAGGTAAACATAAGAAAGTCAAATGGTGCCTGGTGATGGTGGTGAATTACTTTAATCCCAGCACTCTGGAGGCAGAGGGAGGCAGGTTATGAGCCCAGCCTGGTCTACAGAGTGAGTTCCAGGACAGAGCCAGAGTTACAACAGAGAAACCCTGTCTTGAAAGACAAAACAAAAACAAGAAATAAAGGAAGAAAGAAAGAGAGAGAGAGAGAGAGAGAAAGGAAGGAAGGAAGGAAGGAAGGAAGGAAGGAAGGAAGGAAGGAAGGAAGGAAGGGAGGAAGGAAGGAAGAAAAATGGAGTTTTAAGTTCTCAGGGGGACAGCTCTCATTGTAGGAAGGAAGGAAGGAAGAAAGAAAAATGGAGTTTTAAGTTCTCAGGGGAACAGCTCTCATTGTTAACTGAGTACTCAGATCCAGTGTTACCACTAATATTTAGCAACCCTGCTTTAATTCTTTCTAAAATGTCCAGGTTTAAACCAGCTGTATCAGTTACTGAATGTTTATCACTGATGTAAAAATGATAAACTCAACCTACCAAACAAAAAAGAAAGAAAGAAAGAAAGAAAGAAAGAAAGAAAGAAAGAAAGAAAGAAAGAGAAAGACAGAGAGAGAGAGAGAGAGAGAGAGAGAGAAAGGGAGAGGAGAGAGGGGAGTAGAGGGAGAGACAGAGAGAGAGGGAGAAAAGACTATTTAAGGTTAAATGCAATATTACACACACTTCATTTCTGGAAATAGTCACTCCATGAGGACTTGTAATAATATTCCTTCTACACTTCCACACCTTGGGATTAATTAGTGCTGGTTAACTTTTGCTATTTGATCTTCTGTGGTACCTTAAAATGCAAATCAAATAGGATTTTTGTATCTCATTTATTTTTTCATAACCGTATGATTCAGCTTCTTGCCAAGGGCACTTTCTTTGTGACAATCTGAATTACCGACCACACAGGAAAAAAAAAAAGACTTTAAACAGTACTGGGGGCCAAATCTGCCATCTGATAAGCATTGAAGCTTAGCTATGTGAAGCAAAGTCAGTCAAAGTCTCTACAGACTGACAGCAGTATTTGTTCATGATGTATGATCTGCCAATATCTCATCATCCATACAAGTGTTTCTTCTCAACTATTTATCATAAAGAATTTCACATAGTTTCTCCCTGAGGCAATCTTCCCACTGGATTTTGTTATAAACACCACTCGTTAGCTTTATTCATAGTTGTGCTAATCAAATATAAACATGGAAGCTGGGGTTGTCGAGAAACAGATGACAATATTTTTAAATTACATATATTTGAATTTGGAACATAATTCTGTATTTATGCTTAAATATGAACTTTAATTCTCTCCTCATTAACCTCTTCATTTGAAATAATAAAAAACCATAATCTATATTTCTGTCTACTGTATTACTTAATTTTATCTCATCTCCTATTTTCTGCTTCATGCTATGTATGGGCTACTTAGTCTCGACCAAAGCAATCCTATATATTTTGTATCTGTCACACATTGTAATTAAGATAGATTCCCTTCATTCTTCTGTATTGATTCCTAGACCTATCATATGGTTCACAGAGAAGTTTAGAATAACAGTTTATGCATTAGTTAACATAAATGGTATGAAATTGAATAATTTATGTTCAAATTCAGAAACAAACCATGGCTGTTCTGTGAATCAAATTTCTTACCTCAGTGACAAAATAGCTGAAAAAAGCAATTTAAATGAGAGTTGACTTTTTTTTCTTTAATTGAAAATAGACTTTTTTTTTCATACAATATATTTTGATTGTGGTTTCCCCTCCCCTTCTCCCTCATTTCTTTCTTCCCTCACCAGCCATCTGGATCCACAACCTTTCTGTTTCTCCTTCGAAAACAAGCAAGCATCTAAGGAATAATAATAATAAAATACAATAAAAGACGAAACCAAGTGGGACAAAACAACTGAACAAGAAAGGAGTCAAAGAAAAAGCACAAGAAATGCATATAGATGCAGAGACTACGAACCTCCCAAGGTGCCTTTATCAGGCCTACACTTAAGAGGTCTTAGTTTCCCCAGTGAGACTCCCTTGGAGGAAACTAATTCTTCATTTGCAAGTGACCATCAACTGGAGATTGCTTCTGAGATAGGGTTGGGGGCCTGTACCTAATTCTCCTTTCAACTCTAGGAACTTGATCTGGTGTAGACCTGTGCTGTGGTACTTGGGAAAATGGCATCTTGGATCATGACAAGAAGAGTCATATGTTAGTCAGTTTTTTATGTCTACTAAAAAGTATCTGAAATAAACAAAAGGAGGAAGTATTAACTAATTTTGGCTAAGACTTTAGGAGTTTGTTCCACTGCTGTTTGGCCCCATAGTTATGGGCTTCCAGCCAGGCAGGATATTACAGTAACAGAAAGTTTTAGAGATATTATATTTGCACACTTGACAGAAGATAAAAAGCAGAGACAGAAGAAAATAGAGAGAGACAGGGAAAGAGAGGTAAACAGAGACAAAATATATCCTTCTAGGCTTGCTCCCAACAACACGCTTCCTTCAAGTAACTCATGATTCCAGCAGATCTTCAAGTAATGAATCTGTACACAGAATTTTCCATTTATGAGGCCTGATCCCTTATGATCCAATGATCTTCTGAGTTATCTAATCCTAAGAAACTGGGGCCATGGCTAGAGGACAGGAACTTTGGGGAGATATGTACCTAGAGTACACTACACACCTTATGTGCAGCATGTTGGATGAGAGTGTTGTTAATCTGTTGGTGATCCACAATGTTTTATTTTGAAAGAATAGTTTTTAATTAAAGGTGTGCAGATTTATTGAATACTAAAGTGACTTAAGCATTAATTAATAATAATCCACTGCATATTAAAGCAGCTGGTAAAGATGATTTTTAGTGTTTCAACATGAAGAAGTAATAAATGTTTGAGATTATCAATATGCTGATTACTAAGGTTTGATCATTACACAAAGTGTTCAAATACTTAAAATTTTATTATGTCTCATAATTTGTGCTTTTAGGATGTCAACTAAAACTAAACAATTAGTAAGTTTTATGTTGTATGTTAATTATGTTATATAATTACAAATCATACTTATTAAGATTATGGATCATATAATTGTATACATTATAATTAATATACAATTTTAACAATATTTTAAAGTAAAATACAGGAATATGTATGAGTATAAATATATTACACATATATAAACACACAGATTCATGTTCCTCTTATTTTCAGTGAAAGACATTACTGAGTTTAGGACACTGTTATCTGTTTTCTGTTGTATGCACTTATAATTAATAGTAAATACTAGCTACTGCCTGTGCTCAAGTCCCTTTAAAAATTACAATAATTTGGTTATATCATATTTTTATTAAAATTCTCTAAAAAGCTTCAGTTTTCCATGAAATTAGAACCCATGCATCTCTGTGTGGCATACAGAACAATTTTTAATCTGGAAAATTAATTGTTTCTGGGCCTCAATTTAGAGGCAAATCTCCTTTGACTTTGTTAAGTCAGGAAATGATTGACTGTTCAAAGGTCATTTCATGTGCATTGTTTCTTAACATTCATGATATTCTCCCTGACCTTCTGAGATTATTTTATAACATCTAATATTCATTCAAGATTTAAGCTAAATATTCCTTCATCTGTAAAGCTATCTTCCCCTGGTACCTCAAGTATACAAAGACGGCCTGTGTCCAAAACAATTGGTTTTAGCCATGACACTGTACAGTAGAGGGAGTAGAATCTTTAAAATATGGGGTGTAGAATAGAGGGAGTAGAGTCTTTAAAATATGGGGCTTCTTGTGAGACTGGGGAGTATGCCACTGAGTTACATAGTGGAACCCCACTCCCTTCTCCATTCTTTCTTTTCTGTTTTAACTGGGGAGTGAATGGAGGTGCTCCAACCATGACTTGAAGTCAAATTCTCATAGCAATGAGTCAACCAATTATTGAGAGTCAAGATCAACATTTTCTCTTTGTAAGTCAATTAGCATAGGTGTTTGTTACAATGATGAAATGCCAAGAGACAGCTGTGCCCTGTTCTACCTGCCAAATGCCAATGAGTTTGTTTCTAACTGTGGTGGTAGCCCCAAGGATGAGTTGAAAAGTTCTGTTTACTAGTCACTTAGACAGACAGAACTTTGAAGATACTGCATCTAACTTTACACCATCCCTGTTAATAAGAGAGGATATTCCATACCATAGATGTTGGTTAAATTTTAGGTGAAATCAGAAATATGGTATTTCATACCATATTGAAAACAGCCATTATCTGGGATTTAAGTGGATTAAAGTGACCATAAATGAGTAGTTGACTCAAGTACAACACTGGGTACAATTCAAAATGGAATATTCTAGTCTTAAAACTTCGGAGTGAAAAGAACATTCCGTTGTCCTTGGGTAGAATATTCTTACTGCATATGCATGTACTTTAACATCTGCACAATTCTGTTTTGAATGTTTGACAGAGAAATTATTCAACAGGTCCTGAGGCTGTCAAAGCCTGCCATTTGTGATGCTCCACCAGACAGCACAGACCATGTTGCACCTGAGACAAGAGCACTCGGGCTACTGCCTTGAATGTTTCAAAGCAGGCAGAGGACACTCAACACTTCTCAAGATCAGGTCAACTATTTTTATACTTCAAATCTGGTCTCTATGACAGCAACATGATTGATGGTGTTTACCATCTTCCAATCAGGGCTTTAAGTACGACCTTATCCATGGCATCTTACTTATCTCTGGTGCCTTACTTTATTTCAAGTGTTAATTTCTTCTTATTTAACAGTGACTTTCTTTGAGGAGTTCCATATGCTTGACATAATATTCTTTAATATCATGGAAATACTCCATTTTAGAGATAGGAGACAATAATTGACATTATTTTAAAACAGTCCAAAGCTATCCCTGGGAAGTATCCTTCACATCTTTACATAAGAACATTGCTTCATATAAGGCATCTCATATATTATTTTGTTAAACATATCATTGAAAAAAACATTGTACCATTTAAGATAAGTTACAAGGAAGCAGAACTTATTTTCTAATTTTCCAAACTCATTGTCCCCTAGGCAGCTTAAATATATATATCTCAAGATCACCTTCTTATGTCCACACATTTATCAATCCCTACAGAATCAGCTGTATTTACTCATTCAGACAATGCTTATTAATCCCTAACTACAGTCTATGGACATTGATATATGGTGAGATGGAAGGATAAACTGCATCTGCATAATCCCAGGCACCATAGATCTAATGGATGAGTTACAGAGCCAAGAATTAATCAAATAATCTCACCAACAACTGCAGTAACGCTACAGTAATATAACAGTGAGATCGCTGGTGTTACTGGTGTATATAGTGTGTGTCTGTGTGTGTGCACATACACACACACATATATATACACATACATACATATACTATATATATGTGGTATATACTTAGTATAGTATAGTATACATACATAGTATATACTACATATATAGTATGCATATATATAATATATATAGTATATATACATACAAATACTATATGTATGTATGTGTGTGCATATATATATATATATATATATATATATATATATTACTTAGAAAGGATTATATTATAATTGCTTCAAAAACATTAACATAAATTTAACCATTCCATAATGTACACAAAGATCAACTCACACTCTTTTCCTCATTATTTTTCAATTTTTAAAAAATAGAACTTGTAAAGGCAAATAGTAGTTTTGGAATATTTCAGGCAGCGAGAATAACATCTGTCTATGCTCTGCTGTCAAAGATGGGTGGCAAGCTAAAGACATTGTCAGAAATCAGAGGGGTTTGAGGTGTGAACAGGGAGATTGGAAACTTTCAAAATGAATCTCTTTAGTAGGGACAGGTATGTCAAACCTTCTAAGAGATAGGGAAGAATCTTGTTCTCAATAGAAAAGCTGTCTGAAGCCAACAAGCTATTTAAAACAAAAGATGGAAAAATGAAAAATTGGTGTGATCAGATTTAGGGTTTGAAAGTTCATCACTCACGTGTGTGGAAAGAAGCTTCTCAGGGAGCAGTGGTGGTCATATTGTAGATGCTCTGAGAGAAGGTGACTGTACAACCTAATCATGCAAAGAGGGTGGGGCTGGAAATTGCTTTTTCAGGCCTGTGAAGAAAGCTCATTTTGGAGAATGCTTGTCTTACAAACATGAAAACTTGAGTTCAATCATCAGAAGCCATGCCCAAAAGCCAGTTGTACAGTGACACACCCATGTAATTCCAATATGGGGATACAGGTGGGGACATGAAGAATCTGGAGCTTGCTTGCTGCTCAGCCATCCTAACTAAATCTGTAAGTTCAAGGCCAGTGCTAGATCCTGTCTTAAATAAATAAATAAATAATGGGGGTGGACAGAACCTGAGAAATGAAATCCAAGGTTTCCTCTGGCCTCCCTATGCATGCAATATATGTGGACATGCATACATGCACCTACACATATGAGCATATACATGTATACAAAAACTCACTTGCTTTTATCTAAATTTTACGCCAGGGAGAAGCATGGGAAAGAATTGTGCTAAAAGGAGAGAAGAATTTTGAATTTTCAAGGATATTGAGAAGGTACCAAGGGAAGGGCCAGTAGGTGATGTCAAATGCATGGATAGATAATCTGTGCTTCATTTAGTCTGCAGATATATTTCTAAATCAGCATGTATGTGATTATGAAACTCAGGATAAAGACGCAATATTTTTGTGAAAGCAGAAGACATAATATGAGGTGTGATGAATGTAAGTAACCTCTAAAGAGAGATTGGTAACACCAAAAAACAGAGAAAGGCGATGAGAAAGAGGATCACAGAGACTGATATCATACAAAACAAAGGGAATACTGATTGCTAGACACTCCTGGCTCACTGAAAACAATGAGGCAGTCCACAAAGATGTACCTCTCCCTGGAGTCCTGGAGGATGGAATAAGATTGAGAAGCACTGCTAAATACCACTAAGTGCTGTTAAAGACTGTAGATGAATAGCCTGTTTGAAAGCTAGTGTCTATATTCCAGGGGTCTACTTTCAGAGACGTGTATGGTCTGAATGGAATGTAGACATCCCTTTAATCCCAGTATTCAGAAAACAGTGGTAATAAACGTCTTTAATCTCAGTATTCAGAAGGCAGTGGTGTGGTGGTACAAGCCTTTAATCCCTAAATCAGAAACAGTATGGAAGAAGAGAGGAAGCAGAGCTCAGGGGGGCTAGTGTCACACAGGAATGATGTCTGAGATGAGGCAGAGTGAATAGCAAAGTGACTAATCAGAGGAAGAGTTAGCAGAGTAAGGGTAAGGACATGCTCTACTCTCATGAAAGAAAGGCAGGCTCTCAGCTCAGAGTGAGACTGAAGCCTTCCAGTTCAAGAATTAAGACTAGATTTAAGGGGACTGAAATGCTCTAGGGCTCCAGAGCTCCAGGCAAGAGCAGTGATTTAATTAGAGAAAAGAGTAAACAGTTTTGAACCTTAATCTATACCTACAAAGGCTAAGAGAACACCTTTGTTGTGTTTTTGTGAATGAGTAAAACAGTCAAAGGTAGGCTATTTGACACATTCCCCTTATGCATGGAAGCACCTTGACCACCAAATGTCAATCAAGAAACCCCTTTGCTGGCAGCCAGTTTACTGACCTTGTGTCTACCCAGCTGTTTTTGATCCTTCATAATCCCTCCGAGGACACACCAACACCTGTAGAGGCCGCTTTGACTATTGTTAAAGATGCGACCCAGTTATGACCACTTTGGCTATCCTAAAACAGAATTGGGAAACACTAAGTGAGACAACCATCAGTGATCTCTTGACAATCCTGCACTCACCAAGAGAGGAAGTAGTTCTTCTGGCAGCCCAGCACAAGGCTTACAATTGGTATAAACACAATTCCTCATAGTTGATATATTATCTTTGCTAAAATGTCTTCTCTGGTTATACGGATGTCCAGATCACTTTTCAGATTCAGCTGCCAGAACCTCCACATGCTGCGTCATGGTTAATTAAAAGGTTTCTCTAAACAGAATTTTCTGATCAAATTTCGATACTTATTATCCGTAGAGTAGGCGGAATTCGTAACACAACCAGGGGTTGGTGGGACTAGCAATAAACCAAGCACCCATATCTATAAGTCTTTACTTTCCAAGTCTTGGAATAACAGTCCCTTGTTCTCAGTTTTGAGGCTGAATGCTTCTTGATTTCCCTCTTTACCCCCTAGGTTTTGGACACATACATTCTTGGGTAATCGAAGGCTACAAGAATCTCTCCTTGATTTCTCACAGTTTCTGTTTATCTAGAGAAAAAGTTTTTCAGCCATTTGGTTGGTTGCAAAATTCCCACCAAGCGTTGCATTATTAAATATGTTATGGCACACCATTCAGCAAAGAGAACTGATGGATTAATAATACATGCAACAGTATGGATAAAATAGAGTCCTTTTACAAATGAGAGGTAAAATATAGAATGAGTGTATTTTCATGAAATTCTAAAAACAGATACAATTAAAATGTAAGTATATTATATTGTCAATATTAGTAATACCCAAAGACACAGACAACATCACATAGGAATGTAAGAGCCTGAGGGAAGAAAGAGCTGGGAAGGGCTGTCTTCTGGACAGGACCTGGTGATTGCCCTCCCAAACTCCCTGCAGCTATAGTTATTTGCACAAGATCAAGGCAAGGAGATCAGTCAACATTCGAATAAACAGCACTAATTGGACTCAGTGGTTTACAGAGGAAAGAAAACAGGGCATGAATAATATATTATACAATAATAAATATATAATATATTATATAATAATAACATACAATAATAAATATATACATACTAATCAAATATTTACCTTCTATGCCCTAGTTAGCTCTATCTGTTAGCTTTACACATTCTAGAATCACCTGGGAATGGGAAACATCAATCAGACAAGTGCTTAAATCAAAATGGTCTGTGGGTATGCCTGCAGGCATTGTCTTGGCTGATGATAGATAAGGAAGGGCCCAGCTCAGTGTGGGCATCACCATCTCTAGTCACATGGGCTTGAATGTGTAAGAAATTAGAGGAGCATGGCCTTGGACACAAGACAGAAAGCAGGCCAGCAAACAGCACATATCCATGGCTTATGCTCCAAGTGTCTTTCTTGAGTTCCTGTTCTGATTCCATCAAAGATGGATTATGACTTAGAAATGGAAGTCAAGTCAAATTTTTCAGCCTTCAACTTGCATTTGACTCAGAGTGTTTTATTACATGAATAAAATCAAAAATATAACACTACATTAACTCACAGTCAGCTGATCAGACTCAAATGATTTTGGCTTCTTTTTACTAACAAATATTTTCTTCATTTAATATAGTAATTGACACAAAAATATTAGGAATACCACTTTATGTGGTGTTCCACATAGTAAATGGAATGAATTTAATGGCAAGGAATAAGTGAAATTTCATTTTTTATGATGACGGGTCAGAGAAGGCATACATAGTCTGAAGAAAGGTAGTCACTGTACACATGGGTATTTTTTACAGGCCTGCCTGGTTAAAAGCTCTGTCTCTCAACATCCTCCTTGCAAACACAAAACAATTAAAAAAAATATGTTGGCTCTGAGCAAGAGCTTGGCCTCAGAAAGTTGTTTACCTCATTTTCATTGCTATTGATTAGGTTTTCAGTGTTACACCATCAGCCATATCTACATTGAGGATAGACATACAGATGGTTTCAGCTTTAGGATTAGAAGTGAGGTATTAGTGCTTTACCAATTGGTTTCCTGGACCATGTGGGTTGCATATTTGTGTGTGTGTGTGTGTGTGTGTGTGTGTGTGTGTGTGTGTGTGTGTGTATGTGTTAGCTACTGTTCTTTTGCTGTGAAGAGATACCATGACCAAGGAAACCATTATAAGAGCATTTAATTAGAAGCTTGCATACAGTTTCAGAAGTTGAGTCAATCATGACAGGGAGCATGGCAGCGTATAAGCATACATTATAGTGGCTTTGGGAAACTGGAAGAACTGCTATAATCCTTAAAATACATGATACATGATTCAGCTTCATTCATGATCCCAGATTCATCTTTACCACCAAATCAAGCTCATATTTGTGATCAAATGATCAGGCTAGAGATTATGAGAAAATGATACATAATACAATGGAAATTTCAACTTCAACATGAAGAACAAAACTATCATTTAAAAGATACAACTGGAGACCACGGATTTGTAGAGTAAGGGTATGCATAGGAGGAAAGAGAAAGAGGGAACTGGTATAATATATTTTGATTTAAAAAAAAACTTTAAAACTTCAAGGTCTCATTAATGTGGGTTAGAGTTTTAGATATTCAGGGAAATTACCATGGATGTTAGAAATAGCTTTCTAGATACAAGGAATATAATATACTCTTCATGTGAACTAAGAATTAATTTTATTTGTTCAAATATTTTGGTGCAATAGATAACAATTAATTAATGCCCAGGGGTTGGAGCCCAGTTGACATTCTTTAATTATGAGGTGGCACTCTGTAACTTATAACTACATTACTTAAAAATTGTGAGATTCTAAATCTTACTATTGTGGCAGATAGAGGTTCATTAAAATGTTTAAAAAAAATCTTCAGTATTCTCAGCCAAGGGCAAAAATTAAACAGGAATTTTAAGTACATATTTCCATAAAACCTTCAGGTTAATATCTAAGGAGCAGTAAAGAAATCATGGGACTTTTCCACATCTTTCTGATAAGTGTTGGTTTCAAATACCAAATAGTGGTAGAGAATGGAGGGATGTTTCAAATACTATTTTCTATAAATTGGCTTGGAGTTGAGTTGCTATTTGGATATTATTCTTTCCATGAGAAAGTATGGCTTTCTGGATGAGTGTCTACTATTATACAGAACACCTAATTAAATACTTTAAGGTTGTATACTAAGAAATCGATGATTACCATTAAGGATGATTTGGTTAAAACTTCCGAAAGGGAAAATATATAAGCATTAACACACATGTGTTAATTTCTCTTTCTTTTCAGTATCAGATCTGGTAATTTGGTTTGACTTCCCTCAAGGCTTCTTCTTCCTCCTCCTCACGTTCACATGTACTAGAACCGCAATGGTTTAAAACACAGAGACAGGTTGTCACAGGTAGAAATTGCCTCTAAGACAATGTTTCCCTTCTTCCCACCAGAAACACCATCTCCACTGTCATATACAAGGGGTAAAAAAGACCATCTTAAGTCATGGATGTTGTTGATTCACCTATTACCTGCCTTTCTGTTACATCTAGTAATTTTGCACAATTAAAGCATATATTTTGAAACTCCATTCTCCAAGAGGCTACATGATGCTCTGTAGGCTGTACAGTAATATTTAATGCTTTAATCTGTCAGCATGGCTGCTCTATGGGAGAAAGAATATTAGTACACACCTTTAATCTAAGTATTCAGAAGGCAGTGGTAGCACAACCTTTAATTCCCAACACAGAAGCAAGAGCTCAGAAGGAGACAGTGTCAGACAGGAAGTGACATCTGAGATGAGTCAGAATGAAGGGCAGACAAAGTGACAAATCAGAGGCAAAGTTAACAGAGTGATTCAGAGTGGGGACATACCCAACTATCATGATAAAAGATCAGGCTCTGAGTTCAGAGAAGATACACAGAATGAGTCTGAGGAAGTCTTAAGTCTTAAGCAGAGTCTTAAGCAGAGACACTGAGGCAGTTTGGCAAAAGAAGTCAGTATGAGACAGGAAGAGTGAGTCCATTTGAAGCTGAGCAGAGAAGTTCAGTCTGAGGCAGTCAGAGAGTCAGCCAGAGTCTGCCAGAGTCAGATGAGTTCAGTCAGTAACAGTCTATTGGCTCAGAAGATAAGTTTGAACCATTGGACTTGGAGAAGAGTGTGAGCAAGAACAGTGAGTGAAATGAACCAGAAGAGTCAGTTGACTTCAGTACAGCTCTGAGTTCAGAAGGAGCTAGTCAGATTGGCTCAATCAGTAGTAAGTCTCAGAGGCTGAAATGTTCTAACTTATACGGAGGCTGAGTCACTCCACAGCTCCAGGACTGGGACCAGAGATTGAATTAGGAAAAGAATAAACTGCCGCTTGCCCTGAAACAATGCTACAGCAGGGTATGACCTGCATAAGACACACTCAGGCAGGAAATAATCAGAGCTAATACCCACCAATGCTCTCATTAGTGATGTGTGTGCCTGGTTCCTGGGCTCAATCTATTCAAATGGGTTTCTTTAAAAACATTTTATAGGTGATATACCCATAGATTACCAGTATCTCAGTACATGCATACATTTTTTAAATTCTCAGCAGAATCTTACATATATGGAGAACCTCAAATACCTCCTTGTTCAGCTGCTCATCCTGGTAGCACACATTACAGGTTTTTACTTTGGACATTTTCCTACTACACCTTATGAAATGGGAAATACAGCAAAATAGCACAAATCCATTAACTTTATCCTTTGTTAATCTCACCTCGTGTTTGTACATGTCAAAGTTGCTCATCTGTAACCCAGTCTATTCTTTCCCGTATTCTCTATACCAAAAGGGAATGGGTTAAAAAATCATAATTTACACATTAATTAAACCATGTTAAAACTTGTCTAATAGATGCACTAGTGTCTTCTCCATGTGTGTTCTAAGATTCTTTGCTCCCTACCTGGAAGCCACGGGGGCCCTTTGTCTTCTACTGTGTTCCCAACAGCTGATCTTGTAGCTCAGACTACATAACACACAGACTTTCTCCCATTGACTGAGCTAACATAGTTTTGAATGATCTGAAAAATCATACAACAGAATCCATTAAGGAAGACTAAGAGAGGTGGGAAGAGAGATGTGTGTAACCAGTGGCACTATTTTATAATAGAACACAACAACCATTTATAGTGCAAGTATCCTTAGGAACTGCACACTAAAATCAATATGCCAACTGTGAAATACAGTTCTGCTGCAGGCATTTTTTTTAAAGGAAAAAAAAAGATTTTAACAGATTTAACAGAAAAAAAAAAAGGGAGAGGAAAGTAAGAAAAAGTATATGGGAGAATTTACCTGCAGGGACTTAATACTTCTGAGGATCAGAGTAATAAAATCACCGCTGCTCCTGACACTGCAGCTGAGATGTAAGAGGGATCAAGGAAGAGCAGGGTGAACTGTGAGGTCAGTCTTCTCCAAGGGCAGTGAACTCTTCGCTGAGCTACTTAGTGCTGAAGCTCACTAGTCTTCAGTGTACTCCTTCTCTTAGCCAAAATACACAAGTCCTTCAAATGGTTAATATTAAATGACTAGCTTTTATTTTTAATGTGGTTCTAAAGTGATCAGACACAGTCCTTTGCTTTAAGGGACAAGCTCTGCGTTTGTTCCTTATAAGGTCGATGGTGTGATTGTATGCCATCATTTTAGATAGCAGTAGGGATGACATTGCTGTTTACATCCAATTAGATGAGATGGAGAACTAAGCAGAGCACATACAGTGGGCAGAAGCAGAAGCGAACGCTCCATCCTGGGATGTGGACACACCGTGTTGATACATGTGAGACAACAGGAAAGACAAAGGGTGGCAAAGTCCTTCCAGGCTTGAAAACCAGACTGTTACTATTTCAAAGTGGAGGAACCTAGGTCTCCCTAATTGTCTACATATTGTGTTTCAGTGAATAGACTCTGAGATCATGATAATGATAATAACTGGCAATTTTGGTCTCAAGCAACAGTTCCAGGAATCCTCCAAGAGTCTCAGACAGCTTATCTTTAATACATTCAATTTAATTCTTTGTGGTGAGTGTCGCTATTCTCTCTCTCTGTGGTTTAAGGAGGAGAGCTGTGATGCTTCTGAAAATAAGAGAATGAAATGACTCTTCTCTTTCCATGGAGAGAAAACACTAAATAGACACCACACAGGAATGCGAAGGCAACAGGAAAGACGAGGAAGAAGGAAGAAAGGAAAGAAACTTGCAAAAGCTACCTGCGAACTCAGGACATGAAATAAAAACAGAAACTTGTCTTACAAGGACGAGAAGAAAAGGAGCCATTCTCTGAGATGTATCTCTACCAGGTGAAACAAATACTCTTGATCATATTTTATCCACACTTAGAATTAGTTCAGAAAGAGGAATATGATAATCTCCCAAAGAATGAGTATTGACACTTTTGTGAATGAATTATTCCATAGTGTTTAATTAATTAATTATTCTTAATGCCAAGCAGTCTCCAGAGAACACTTTATTCTAGCTATATAGAGGAACAGAGGCCGTGACAGGGAATCTAGATGTTAAAATGGGAAAAAAGGGACCAACCACTATCACTTTGGGATCAAGGGGCAGGCACTCCAAATTTCACCTGTCAATATGGGGTTAACTCTGCGGGCTTAGTTTTATCTTCTTAGGATACCTCCCTGGTTTTTAATTTAATTGATACTCTGCACTTCATTTTGTTTCTGATTAAAAGCCTCACATTCCTCAACTATCCCTTGCCCTTTTGGCCTGTACCTAGGGATTTATTTTTGCACAACTCAATATTTCCACTTTATACATGTTGATTCTGGGAAAAAGTCAGGTTTTTTTTCTTTATTAATTCAATCCTGGTCTTAGAGGGTTTTAGCCTCCATACAATCTAATCTTAAAAACTAGAAGGCTTCAGCCTCTGTATAATCTAATCTTCAAGCCTAAACCTAGAATGTTTCAACGTTGGAGACTTAACTGCTGACTGACTTACTCTGACTGGCTTCTTCTGAATTCAGAGCTGTACTGAACTCAACAGACTCTTCTGGTTGGCTGATTCAACCTCTTGCTCAAACTCTTCGCCACGCTACTGGTTGGTTCAAACTGACCTGAGCTGGCTGACTGCTTCCGTCTTCTGACTCTGGTTAACTCTGGCACACTCCCCAACTTCTCTTATCGAACTGCTCTGCTCTGCTTTAAACTGACTCTCATTGTTAGTTGATTCTTTATCACAAACTCACACTCCTGCTGAACTGCCTCTGTGTGCTGTGCCTCTCTAACTGCTTCAGACCACCTGACTTTCTGCGGTGAGAGCCTGCTTTTCTATTGTTAGAGTTAGCTCTGTTGAGGACTCTGACTCAATCTGTTAACTCTTCCTTTGATTTGTTACTTTGCCTGCTCTTCACTCTGGTTCATCTCAGGTGTCACATTTTGACATATTTATTGCAGAAAATCTAAATCATCTAAAGTAAGTAAAAGCAATACTGCACTATGAGATTTTTAAAAAAATTCTTATCTTCTCTCTTTAAAAAGCAAGAAGACAAAAATCAGCACAATCCAACCTGCTTTGCACATTAATTATCACACACAATAGGCCACCTGTACCAGCTTTCAGTGATGAAGTCATGTTCTAATATCTGCTAAAAGCATTTTGCCTTTGAGTTTTCATAAACTATGCATCACAACATGGACCTTTTGTTTGATGATTGTTGTTAAGAGAATCTTTCCTCAGTTCTTTTTTTCATCAAAAGTTTAAAAACTGTTTGACCAGCTGTTCTTTCAAAGGGAAAAGGAACATTAATACTGGGATTGAATATAGGTTTCCAATGAGCACATGCTTTTTAATATAATCTATGATTATCTCTCTCATGAAGAAAGTCATCTTAACATCTTGTGAAAAAATACAATGATCTCTTATAGTAACTACTGTGATACTAAATACCCTCCTAGCTTATAGTCTATTGGAGAGTCTGTTGGCATTTTTTATTTTAATTTTGAGAGTTATAATTTAATTACAACATTTCTTCCTTCATTTTCCTCCCTCCAAAGCCTCCTATATACTCAACCTTACTCTTGATCTTTTAAGACTGATACTACATGCATATATGTTTATGCACATACATACATAAATACATATTCTTAAAAACTATTCAGTCTATATGATGCCACTTGTATATATGTTTTCAGGGCAGACCTTTGGGCACTGGACAACCAATTGGTGTGCTCTTCTCTGAAGAAGTCTACCACACTCCCCTGTTTCCAACCTTTCTCAGTTAATTGCTATACTTTGTATAAGGCTGAGGCCTGGTGAGCAATTTTTCCACCTAGTTTGGCATAGCCATTGTTCAGCACACATTTAGGCATTCATGCTCTTGACAATCCTCTGACTCTTAGAATCTTTCTTTTCCCTTTTCAGCAATGTTACCCTAGCCTAAGGCACATGAGTATGTTTGTAGATGTCTCCAAAGGGACTGGGGTCCACAAGTCTGTATTTTGATTGGTTGTGGATTTCTGTGGTGGGCTCCATCTGTTGCAAAGAGAAATCTCTTTGATGAAGGGTGAATATTTTACTTATCTGTTAGTATAAGCACAAATCTTTATAGATGGTTAGGGATTGTGTTGGCTTAGTAAATTAGTGACTGTAGATTCTCCTCTTCTAGTCATGACTTCACTAGCACTAATTAGTTAACCAGGTTTCCAGTACCAATCATGATATCTCTCCTGTTTATTGGGTCCTAAGTTCAACTATAGAGCAGTTGGTTACCCCCAAGGTATGTATGCTAATACTGTACCCTTAGGTTTATTTTGCCATTTTGGAAATTGATGTGATCCATAGCAATAATAGGTGTTGGTTGGTCTACAGAGTACTCTTGGTTTCCTCCTCCTCCTGCAAACTTGCATGTCTTTAATTGGCTCTCCCTTGCAATCTTGAATAACAATACATGTATGGGGAGAGGCAAGGATCAAAGTGTGGTGAAAGGAGAATGCTTTCCAACAAGTTGGAACACTATGTGAATGGTGGAATTAAATACAGAAAGAGATCCCAATGTCTGTGTGACAAAGCCTCCGGTCAGTTTCTGAAATTGAATGTGGAGGCTTTAGTGACTATTTCTACATTTTCCCCCAACCTATTAGTAGGCACAACCACCACTGCTGGTCTCAGATTTACTACAAACCCCTATTTAAAGATAAGTTGAGTAAAACTCACTTATTTTGACATAGAGTTGCACAAGTTCTTCACAAGTGCAGGGCTTGTTATCTGCGACTAACATCAAGACACACAAATCCCTTTGCATTGTTCCTCTGTAGTCACAGTGCCACCTCTATTCGTCTGACAAACACTGTCTGTTTTCTGTCCCTATAGTTTTGCTTTTTACAGAAGAGATGATGAATTTTAATTTACGGGCTTTTATCCTACAGAGACGAACACTCTTTTCTAAGATGAAGCAGTGTTTTCCACAAGCTTTAAGTTACCTTTGGAGGAGACAGTTTCCTTTGTAAATTCTTCCAGCTGTGAGATTTTTTTTTTATGTTGAGTTTGAAATAGAAAACTTGTGGAAGATTATCTTTTAAGATAAAGGAAACATCTAACTATAGTACAGATCACTGGGAGAGGGAAGGAACCTTCTATAGCTGGAGAGAACAATAGCCAGTAAGCTATACCTGCTTCAAACATAGATCATCTACAGACTAAACTGTCTTCATTTTAAAGAAGAGCAACACAGCTGTAGTAAAGACAATCACAGGGAAAAAAACTAGAATAAAATACAAACATACTTTATGTATTTACCCACACAGCCAAGTTTAGTAACATTAATTGTGATACTAACAGTATTCTGATTGTTGGAGAGAAACCAATGAATCCACAAAGAAACACAAATTTCCCCATATAGTTTATGGTTTTGGAAGGCAAAGCAATAAATACATGAGCAGCTAATTCATGTATAATTGTAGGTTACATTCTATGCTGTTATGTGATTTTGAAGTCCTTTAAAACAGACAAATATATGAGGACAGTATGTTCATCTGAGGATGGTTCTAGGAATATGAGCCACTGAGGGAGTGAGTTAGTGCAGGGAGAGCAACAAAATCCCTCTGCTATCAACAAATCCCTCTGGGTATTGTCCAGCAGCCTGTAACTCAAGTCACCCAAAGCCAAAGACAGGAGGAATGCAGCTTTGACACCAACCTAGGCTAGATGGAAACCTACATGAGATGGAAAGATCTTATCTCAAGATAACATAACTAATTAAACTCTATTGAAAACCAATTACTTTTAGGAGTTCTGGAAGAAGATGGCGAATTGACTTAAGCTATTACAGTCTAATGGTGAGCTAACTCATGACTGTAAACAATTGTGTTTACTTCAGATCTAGAACCTCTATGGTCTATTTTCATGCCAGTTCATTTCGTTCTGCCTACCCGAATCTTCTGTTGAACTTATTTAGCCAATTTTCATTTGACCTCTAATCTTAAAACTTTTGATATAAATGTTGAAATTATTATAAAATATATTAAATATTAAATTAATATATTTAATATATCAAATTATTAATTAATATATTACATTACACTAAAATGTAAAATGAAATCATATTTTCATTTTGTAAATTTTATTGTAAATTTTATTTTCTACATTGATATTTCTCAGTTGTTAACTTTTGTGGATGTGCTTTGTGAAATTTTTCAATTTTGATACCATTCAGTACACTAAAGCATATTCAAAATAAGGTCTTTCAAGTTGTTATAGGCCAGACTAACCTAAGGTAAATTTTGATTGTGTTTTATCTCGATAGTGTAAATATTTTATTTTATATTCTTTATTTATTGCTGTCTAATGAGTATTTTGGCAGATGTGTGATCAAAAACATTAATCCCAGTATCAGTTGGAGGATGCATTTAAACTTAGTTAAGATTCCAGTTTACCTTGGCTTAGTTATCCACTGGATTTTCTGCATAGGGATTTATAGATAAATTGGCAGGCAGGTCTGGAGAGCTCTTAGTCCTAGGCTTGGCTTAGTCAATATTGGCTGATCCACCACACAGCCAAGTTCAACTGAAACGTTAATTGGAAGAATTAAGCTTCCCCATACAGTGTCTACTGGTTAGTAAAATTTCCTGATAAAGCCACAATTCAAGTCTTTATTGTCTTCAAGTCTGTCTCCTGGAGCAGCAGGATAGTTGATTTTCAAGTCCTCCCTGGTACCAACTCTTCTTGTCTTTGGAGTTGGGAGAGTTTTGACTGTTCCTGTTCCAGGAAAGAACAACACAAGAATCTAATATAGTCAATTGCTGGAGGGTTTTGTGAATCAATGCCTTTCAGATTTGAGGAGAAATTCACCTGCATGAATGACATGGAATGTTTGCTTAAAGTTATTTTGCCTAATTGTATCCCTTTTGTTCCTTCAAGGAGAGGATGTGTGTGTGTGTGTGTGTGTGTGTGTGTATCTATCTATATCTATATATATCTATATCTATATATATTCATAAGTATTATTCACTTGTTTAAAATTTTTTATTAATCCATTGAGAATTTAATACAATGATTTTGATCATATTCACTCATTTCTTCTGTTTCTTCCCAAGTTCACCCCTACCTGCCTATGTACCCAATTTTGTGTCATCTTTCCTGTTTTATTTTAATTTGTGTTGTCTAAACACACTCAAGAGTGGAGACTCTGGGGCACAGACCTAGCAGGGCACACTCCCTTAAAGAAAACTATCTGTCCTTCAAGAAGCTATAAACTGCCAATATCTCCTCAGCTAGAGGTGGAACTTAATGATCACCTCCCTATTTTCTACTGCAATGTGTTCCAATTCGATCTTACTCAGGTTTTGTGCATACTGTCACAACTACTTTGAGTTTGCATGTACAACTGCCTTGCTCTGCCCTGAAAATACAATTCCTTGGAGTCATCCACTGACTCTCACTCCTAAATTCTTCCTGCTGCATCTTTTTCAATGATCCTTGAACCAAAGAAAGGGGAGCCATATAGCTGTCCTATTTAAGACTGAGTACCTCACAGTTTCTTGTTCTCTGCGTGTTGACTGTGTCTAATGGACATCTACAAGAAGCTTCTCTGATGAAGACTGAGAGATGCATTACTCTATGGGTGTGATGATAAGTCATTTTAAGTTTACTTTACACTGTGTCCCTTTGACAAAATAGTAATAGTATATTCTACCCTAGAGTCTATGATCTATCTAACCGCGGGTTCTTGGGCCTGATAATTGTTTCAGGTGTGGGTTCTTTCTTCTGGAGTTGGCATTCAACCCAATGAGGAAGAGGTTGATCATATTCATATCATTCCTGACACTATTGCATCAATGATCATATCTTGACTGTCCAGTTGTTTTTGTAGCTCGGAGGGTTCAGAGCTGGGTAAGATAGATTACTTTCTCCTCCAGTATCTGACACATCACCTTCAAGAACTATGAATGCTGGCCATTGGAGATGAAGCAACCGGGGCAGTACTCGCTTGATTTCTCTGTGTTTTATAGCTGAAGTATGTGGTGTTTCAGCAGTGGGTTATATTGTCAAGATCTGGAGAAAAAGGAAGTATATGGCAATAGTCATATTGGGATGTGGCCTACTTCTTGGTACTACATATTTTATTTTCTAACATGTGGTATCCAGTAGGGTATCTAATAGCCTGTTATAGCTAATCTTCATTATATATATATATATATATATATATATATAAACATGTGTGTGTGTGTGTGTGTGAGAGAGAGAGAGAGAGACAGAGAGAGAGAGAGAGAGAGAGAGAGAGAGGGACATGCATGGCTGCAGTTACAATATAAAACCTCCACATACTTTTGGGAAAAAAACTTCATTGCTAGCTAACCACATTTAACACTTCCTGTCCCATGATTCCTATTTTCCCATGTCTTTCACTGAATTGTATCTACCCTCACCTGAAAGGCCCCCAGTTCCTTACAAGTTTCCTGACATCGATTATTTTTCCAAATGAAACACACATATCTAAAGATTCAATGGTATAAGCCACATAATAGAGAAAGCATATGGTATGTGTCTCTTGATAACAGCTTACCTCACTCAGCATGAATGTTTCCAACTCTATCCACTTACCTGTGACTTTCAGAATTTCATTTTTCCTAAAAACCAAACAATATTTCACTGTGTAAATGCACCACATTGTCACTATTAATTTATCATTGGTGGGCACATATGTTGTTTCCATTTTCTTGGTATTGGGAAGAGCAGCAATGATCATGGATACGGATGGATCCTTGTGGCAGGATATAGAGACATTTAGTATGGCTAGGTCATGGTGTGAACCTTATTTTATCTTCCTGCGGAAACTCCACACACATTTCCACAGTGATTGCACCTTTTTTATATTTCTACCAGAAGTGAACAAATGTTCCCACTTTCCCACATACATGCCAATATTTGTTGTATATATATATATATTTTTAATTATAGCCATTCAAACTGGGAATAAGATGAAATATCAAGGTAGTTCTGATTTCACCTCCCACGCTAAGAATATCGAGCATTTTTACAAATGTTATGTATTATTTTGCATTTTGTCTGTTGATAACACTCTGTTTAGTTTGCTGCCCAAGTTTTTATTTCGATTTTTGTTTTCTTGATATTTTTGGGTTTTATTGTATATTCAAGCTATTAACCCTGTGTCAGATACACTGCTACTAAAAGTTTTTCTCATTCTGTAGGCTTCCTTTTCACTGAAATAATGGTATTCTTTGATGCACACATCTTTTTAGTTTCATGGTACTACTTATTTATTGTTGGTCTTAATGCTTGCACTTCTAGGTTCTTGTTCAGAAAGACCTCTCTTGTGCTTACAAATGTAAGCATAGTGCCTACTTTCTTCTCTCTCAGGTTCAGGGTATGGAGTCTTATGTTGAGGTCCTTGATTAATTTGTAATCAAGTTTTTGGCAGTGTGAGAAATAAGGTTGAAGTTTTATTATTATTCAAATAGCACCATTTATTGAAAATGCTCTTTTATCCAAAGAGTGTTTTTTGCCTCATTGTAAAGTATCAGTTGGTTCCATGAGCATGTCCAAACATGATCCTCAATTCTGTTTTATTGATGAACTTAAATGTTTTTATGCCAGTGTTCTGATGTTTTATATTATAATAGTTCTGTAGTGTATCTTAAAATCTGGAATGGTGATAATAACATCTATTTCTGCCTATCCCACACAGAATTTCTCTGTAGTAACGGTGATATGAAAAAAGATGGTAACCAGGCTACAAGCCTTGTTGGACTTTCCATTTCTAAAGCCACATTGCATATAGTTTCCACTCCCCACCTTCTCTATATGTAAAACATAATGCCTAAAATGCAGCTAGGACAAAACCATGGAAACTCACCTATGGGAAGAAAATGCTGTTGTTTTATGGCAGAATCCACATTGTTTTGGTTCAATTTGTTTGCCTCTAAGCGAGTCTTTAAAAAAATCCCGATGCATCTATTGGTAGTGTGAAGATGGTAGAGACATCTAAACACACCAAACAAAAGAATCAAAGAACACACACCCCGTTTGTTTGCTTCCTGATGAAGTTATCACTGTCACTACTTACTACTTCTATGACATGTTATATAACATCACTATTACATAGATTTTGAATAATGTTTTTAGCTTCAGCTATTTCTTTTATCCTTTTTGAAAACATGCACTGTCTTATATCATTTTCAGTTTGATTCCTAATTCTAAAAGCTTTCAGTTTATACACTGTTCTGAAATTAAAACATTATTTTCATTAAGTCATCCTTGTCTATTGAGTTGTCTGTGTCATTAATACATCTGCTTCCAAGATACAGACTTGTTATTCTTCCTTAAATTACTTCCGTTGGCAGAGTTTATTCGCATCAAATGATTACTAGCATCTTTTTATATCATGAAGATTATTTGGGGCAATTAAAAATCATCTGAGATTAACAAAAGGGAAATATAATTGTAAATCAAAGCAATCTGGAAAGGTGAATGTATTTCAAAGTATCCTGAGGCAAACTAATTAAACAGGGGCTGCTCATTTCCTCACAATACAAAGTGAGCTATGAAAATCTACGTGATTACGTTAGCCTGTATTAGCAAGGTAAGAAAAAAGAAAGACAATGCTCTGAATTAAAAAAAAAAAAAACCTATTATACAATCCTCTTCTACATTAAAACCAGGAAAAAAAATGAAGATGAGAAAAAAAATGGGATAATTATACCTTTTGGAAGTTGCCAGAAGAAATACGATGTGCAAATGCTCAGAAGAATTTTAAAAGTAGAGAAGTTATTAGCATGAATCACAACTACCCTAAAATGACTACAACACGCTGGAAAAGAAGATTTTACTAAATGAAACCTGAAATTCGAACGATGGCAGAAATGTGAAGGGGGAAATAGAACAAAACTTTAAAACTAGGAGAAGACAGAAAGATTCTAGGCTGGGAAGGCTTCTAAACAGGGTGCTCTATGGCTTCACGGGATCTGTGTAGCCACAGTCATCATTAGGACCCATGAAGTAGCATTTTTTATAGCCTTTTTGGAAAACTGGATTTACTCTTCTCCTAAGAACCAGGATAAAGCTCTGGAAGTATTTCAAACTGAAATGAAACAAGTCTTCTCTTTTGTTGACTTGATCTTAATCCCATTTTAGAATGGCGTTTTCTTCATCTCTTCTAACCTTTACCTCTATATAAATAGAGTGCTTTTGATTTATCTATCCCAAATAGCATATTGTTGATGGGGGTTGTCACTGTGTGCTTGCATCAGGTGGAAGATAGTTTTGACCAGCTCTTGGCAAACTTTCCATAAGGCAAATGCTAATAAAAATGTTAGCCTTTTATGCCAATGAAACAAATTTAATGTTTTTTTTTTCCATTTCAAAGCTGATGTTGTTTCAGTTTTCCCTTCCTGTTCTCTAATTGTGCTTTTAAACCATTTTACATATTTAGCAATTATTTTTATAGCACACATAGTCTGACAGGCCACAGTTTTCTGAACTTTGATCTAGATTTCATTGGAATATACTATGATAATGGGCAAAAATGTCAATATATCTATTTATTCAAAAGAATAGTGTTAGAATTCTGTCCAGGACATAAACGAGCTCTGATCCAGTCTTCTGACAGAGTAGAAGGGAGTTCATTCTCCTAAATGGTTGAGTATTATTGGTCAGAAATCATGTTAAGATGTCCTAACAAAGGTCAGCAGGGACCAGAATGAAAAAGTAAATGGAAATACATCGGATGCATGCCAATCCTTTAAGTCCCTAATGATTGCTCTCATTTTCATGAGAGCGCATGCTCAATTTTGGCTTTATTATCATTGCTTAACAAGAAGGGAGTTTTAGCAGTTTCCCAATAATGATAGCTCACAAAATAATATCCCTTGAAAATGTTGCTGCAGGAACTAAGTGTAACTTCAGTGATATACGCCTGGCTTGCTCATGTTGAAGATGTTCTGACCTATTATTGACCATTATTGTCTTCCTCAAGTCTTGATCAAATAACAAACCATATCATGGAATCAGAGAAGATCCATGCCACTTCTCTTCCTCCTGTGCACACACAGTACCCACCAGAAGACATTGATTCTACCCAGTAGTCTGTCCTGCTGTAGTATTCACTGTAGTAGTATGCTGAAGCTGAACTAGATTAATTGCAAACACATGTAGATTTTCCCTCTCTAGCTCCTATTACAGGTGTCTTAGATATTTGCATACAGCTTTAACCCATACTGGTTATTGGATCCTTTACTTAAAACCTACTATACGCAATCACTGATGCATTCATAGAACACTTGCTAGAGTTGGCACATCAATAAATTTTAATCAGCATTAGCTAATTTTCTTTTGTCATATGTGTAACTTTAGGCACTTCAAGATATTGATCATTAGCACAATGATCCATGTCACAGTATCTTCATTTATCATGTCTTCATTTTATTAATGGCATTGATAAACACTCACTTCCTTGGAATTACAGGAAGGCATGGCAGAGACATGTAAATGCAGTATTTGGGGGAAGTAAAAAAGTACTTTACAGCCACAGGGTTGGTACATGCCTTTAATCCCAGGACTCGGAGGCAGAGGCAGGTGTATGTCTATGAGTTCGAAGCCAGCCTGGTTGTGTTCTAGGACAGCCAGAGTTATGACAGGAAAACCTTGTCTCTGAAAAAAAAGAAAAGTACTTTACAAGTTCTAATGGTTACATAAATGTGCTTAACTTAGATAATACATCATTCGTGTGAATCAGAAAATCCACTGAATATGTTGGGAAGCAAAATTAATCTTTAAACTGATGGCTCCTTCTTACTACTAGTTGCAAATATAAATATATGATATTAGCCCAAATTCAAATTGTTTTATGGAGCATATGTATGGCAGGTTAAAAAAAACTCTTCATGAACCAGAATGTGAGGAAATGCATATTCATACGGTTTTTACAGAAAATGACTTTTCATAATGAACAATCAAAAAAAGTTAAGTCATCTCACTGAAAAAATTCCCAAACATCTGTAGTGATTCAGTTTGGTAAATATCTTTATTTGCACTTTCTTTTAGACATCTTTATCTTCGCCTGTCCTCCATCTAGAATATTTATGGAAATTTGGTTCATGGTTCACTACACCTTGAAATTGCTTAAATGCCACAAGTGACCTGACACTATTTAAGGCAGTCAAACCAGAAATAGAGAAAAATGTATTCTACATAGAACAATGTATTGAATGTATGAATACAGAGTTCGTTATAGCCTTCCAGAAATCCTGAGAAAAATAATTTTTACTTCTTTGTATTTTTTATGTTTGGTATACAAGTAATTGCTATTGAATTAAAATAACATCATGTTTATAATAAATAAAAATAAAATTGTTCATGCATACTCTGATGGACAGGCCTAAGCAGATAATTATACAGCTCCTGGAAAGAAATATCTGTTACTACTTGATTATTAAGTTGCTCAACTCAGTCGACTTTATCATTCTCATATTCAAAATGGCAATAGTTATAACTGCCTAAATGTTATGAAAATTGCATAAGAAAAATTATGAGTCCCTTAAAAATCCCAAGAATAGGGTATAGAGAGATGAATCATTGGCTGAGAACACTGGCAACTCTTCCAGAATACCTGGGTTTGATTCCTAGCACCCACATAGCAGCTTGCCACATCTGTACATCCAGTTCCAGGAGATCTGATACCCTCTTCTGGTCTCCAGGGCACTAGACATGTAAGTGTTGAACGAACGAACATATGTGAAGGCAAAATACCCATGCACATTAAACAAAACAATTTATCTTATTAACAAAATAACTTCTTATGACATTAACTCTCTATCAGAAAGCAATTCATAGTTCCTTCTACCCTCTGTAGGGTTGGTAAGTTAATGACAGCACTAAAAGTCTTTCTGTGAAAATCATTTAGCACCTGGGGCAGTGGTCATGCATGCCTTTAGTCCTAGCATTCCAGAGGCAGAGACAGGCTGATCTCTGTAAGTTTGAGGCCATCCTGGTCTACAGAGTGAGTTCCAGGACAGCCAGAGTTACAACAGAAAAACCCTGTCTCGAAAAAAACCCAAAAAATCCGAACAAACAAACAAAAACAAAAATAGGAAAGAAAGAAAAAGAAAAATAAAAGTCATTTAACATCAATGGGCACATTTAGAATAAGATTTTATTGCAGCACTCTTTGAAGGTATTTTTGTTTGGAAATATAAATTATTTTATTCAACGTATCTTGATAAAATATAAATTCTTACCATTTCTCATTCAATGTTTCAGTTGTGGCTAGAATATATTGGTCAAGCATACATGTTCTAAAATATGTAAGATTATATATATCATACAAATTATACATACTGTATTATTATGTCTCTATATATATATTGATATATATATATATACACATATGTATGTGTATATGTATGTGTGTGTGTGTATACATGTGTGTGTGTATATATGTGTGTGTGTGTATATATATATATATAATTCCAAGATCATCATTTTAGCATCCACTTTCAATGAATGAACAATGAGACTCATCTTCAAATATCCAACAATACATCAGTAACAGATCTTAATATTAGCATGTTTGTCAATATTGTTATGGACTGAAATGGTGAATGATAGATAAATATTTTCAGGTATGTTATTTTTAAATTTTTGAGTTGGTGTTTTGCCAATAAGTATGTCTGTGCACCACTCGGGTGCCTGGTATCCAGACAGACTAGAAGAGGACATTGGCTCTATCCTCTGGATAAAGATGGCTGTAGGCACACGTGTGGATGCTGAGAATAGAGCCTTTGTCCCCTGGAAGAGAAACCAGTTCCCTTAACCACTGTGCCATCTCTCCAGTACTATCTGAAATGGGTTTTAAACACACGTGAACATTCTCAAAGGTTGAATTTCTTTCCAGTATGTCTGACCATTACTTCTTCATGGCAAATATTTTTTTTTTTATATATTTACTTGTATACCTTTCTTTTTCCTTCCCTTGTTGAAAGAACTCGGACTTTATTCAGAGTTTAATATCTAGATAATCGTCAGTGCACCCCTCCCCACTAGCCTAGAGCACTCCTATTCTGACTCATATTTGTTTTAGTTCTATGTCTACACTTACCTGTATTTTAAATTTTGAGTCATAGCTGGATTACCACCCTGGAATGTTTATATTAGTTTAATATTATACATTTGTTTGTTGCTCACTAAATAAGGAACGATGTCACAGTTTGAATAATTACCCCTCAAATCCATGCACTGAATCTTGAACTTGTAAATATATTATCTTACATAATTTAAGTAAGATTTTTGCATACATGTTAAACTATGGAAATTGAGGATTTTAAGAAAGGAAGATTATCTTAGAATATTTGTGATATGTAATATAAAGATTAATTTAAAAAAGCCTTTTAAATGTTTTAAGTTGTATGTATGTATATGACTTTCGTGTGTGCGTGGGTGCTTCTGGAGGCCAGAAAGTGTGAAGTTCCTAGAAACTGTGGTTACAGTTGATTGTACATTGCCTTATGCCAGTATTGATATCTAAATATACCTCCTCTTGAAGAGTTGCAAGTGACCTAACCACTGAGCCACCTTGCTAGCCCTAACTAGGCTACTTTTTAAAGAAATGTAGAAGGATAAAATGACTGAGTGGGTTGGGCAGTGGTGACACACACCTTTAATCCCAGCACTGAGGAGGCAGAGGCAGGTGGATCTCTGTGAGTTCAAGGGCAGCCTGTTTTACAGAGTGAGTTCCAAGACAGAGTTAGAACAGGAAACCCCTGTCTCAAAAAAAAAAATGACTGAGTGAAAATGTAATCATAAAATCAGATGACTGAGAAAATAGATGATGCTGTGGTATAAGCTGTGAGATAGCAGGTGGACCAAGGAATGATGGTACCATCAGACACGGGATATATAGTAAACAGATTATTCTGTACAGCTTCCAGAAATTATACAATGCTGAAGATATATTTTAGACATCTCACCATCAGAAATTTAGCATAATGTTGTGTGTTTTAAGCTATAGATTTGTGGCAATACGTCAGATCAATGAGAGACAACCAATACACCATGACTAATAAAATCCATGCTAAGTACAGTTGACAGTTAATGCTATGTGCCCAATTAGCTAAAATGAGAGAAACCCAGAAAACTGGGAAAACATCATTTCTTTGTATTTAAGAGAGAATATTTGTGGAGCAGAATACAATTTGAAAGAGCAGATCTGCAAAAAGAAGATCCAACCTCACCAACATGTGTGGGCATCGTTCAATTCTTTAGAAAGACAAAGGGTAGACAGTAGAGGAAAAGAAATCCCTCCTATCTTGAAGATGTCACATCTATCTTATTTTGTTTTAGACACCAAACGTTTATTCAGTGACTTTAGCTACTGATCTTCAGGTATGGACTAAATGACACTATGGATATTCTCTGGTTTCAGTTTGCAGAATATAACATTGAAATTCTTAGCTTTAATGAGCTGATGCAACTCTCTCTCTCTCTCTGTCTCAAACAGACACATGTATTCATACATACTCTCTCTCTCTCTCTCTCTCTATATATATATATATATATATATACACATACATACATATACACACATACATACTCACGTGTATATGAGTGAATGTTTGTGTTTGTGTATGTTTATATGTGTGTGTGTGTGTGTGTGTGTGTGTGTGTATGTGTGTCCTCTTAAAGATACTTTGGAGATTTTTTGTCTTTATGTGAACAACATGAATTCTTCTATGCAAATATAAGTAGAATAAGTCAATCATTTTACTTTGTCTCTTGATGCAATCCAAATTCAGTAACTAGATATTTGAAGCTACTACAGATATACTGGGCCATCCTGCACTACAGTGAGTCAAAGAAGCACACTCTAAAGTAATGATAAAATATAGAAAAGGGATGGCTTAGCGGACAAGAGTGCGTACTCTGCAAGTCGTAGGACTGAGTTCATTCCCCCGCCACCAATGTAAGAAGGGCATGGCTGAATGTGCCGCTGCACCTAGCATGAGAAGACAGAGACAAGCAACCCTGAGAACTGCTGAACCAAAACAATAAGGTGGAAAGAGATAGAATACACTGATGCATTCCAGCAGCCACTCCCCTATCCTATTCTCTGACATTGATGTTCTCTGTAGAAGCAGCCATCATTCAGTTACTGATTAATGCATTGCAGATTTTTAAAGGCATAATAAAATTGTAGGACTAAACAAAGGATATTTTTGTTACTAAAAATAGTGAACAAATGATCATTGGTTCTCTCCATTTTGTGGTTTTCTGTAATGATCTCTATTTCATAGAGAAATTTCTTTGATGTTGAGTGATAGCTAAACTTGTTTATTGTTATAAAGATACACATTAGAATTCAGCTAGCAATTATGCTGTTTTAGTAAAGTGTCTCTTATAGGTTCTTCTCTAAGATCCATGACCTGGGTTGGTTTCTACTACCAGTCTCTATTTTCTCCTCGTTCCATTGGCTTTACTTCTTCTCAGAATCATCTGAGGTCAGCTCTAGCGCCCGAGTATCAACTTTTGTAAATGAAGTAACTTAAATACAGCACTTGCTGCTATCGAGCCTACCTGATTCTGAATGTGCTTGCTGCATCAGTGACATTTCTGCTGCAAATACATTTGTACAGTTCTTTAATATGCCCCTGAAAGACTGTTAACACAACCAACTCTTAAACAGTAGTAAACTCGAACTACTGTTAACTTTAACCACTTCTTTTAAAAGAAACAGTTTCGGAAGTGTTTAACTCGTTTTTGCAATAACGGTCTATTGTACCTCTCTGTTTAGTTTCTAATTACAAAGTGTGTTTTCAATCTTACAAGTATATCATGGTTTTTATAGCCAAAAAAATGACATTTGACACAATGTGTGGCAGAGAGTAGAACTGGTGTCGCTTAGGACAGGAAATTAATCAAAGCTACTACTTCCTAAGTAAAGGGAAACAAATAAAAGTAAATAGTTTATCTTGAGAAGTCTTTACTAAGTCATAATAGGTTGTTACTGTTTTATTATTGACTGAGGACATGATACAATCTAGGGTCACGTGTCACTCCCGACACAATGTGTGTGTGTGGGGGGGGAGGGATTCCCTTACCTGATTCCCCTCTGCAGGCTTCAGTTCCTGCTTGCCTGATCCTCACTATTATGCACTGTGGCTGCCAAGCAAGGGTATTCCCACAGGGAATTTGTCATCTGTTTTTGTTAATGTTTTCCTGGCTGCTTTTACTGGGCTGGCAGCCTTGCTAGACATTAACTTCCAGTTATTTTTTATGACAACTGAAAAAAAAATGTTGTAAGCTGTCAGTTCTCATCCATCACTCTATTATCATAAACTACCCCAAACATGGACCTCATCTAGATCATTCCCAGCCTCCCTTGAGACAGAATTATATTTTTAAAAGAACAGTCCAAGATATAGTGGGTATTTACTCTATTTCAAAATCTCAGCTGAAAGATGACTGAGATATTTGGCATTCCTTTGAGTGCCATATGGCATCTTGGTTGCTTTTGCTATCTTATAATGTTAGTAAATATTTATTATTTGTCCTGGCTTTTAGTCACTGACGGGTGAAATGGTTAGGATGAGAAGGATATGTTGCTGCTAAAACAAACATCTGAGCTAGTTGGCTAAATGGTGCAAACTATTAGGTTATGTCTGGTTAGAAGCCAAGTCTCAAGATAGCTTAAGAAAGGATTGTACTTTATTTCAGATAGTGGAAAGAAAGAAACACTAGTGTGATTTATCTCCTTTCCTGTAAGATAAAGAATGTAAAATAAATAATAGTAAAACCCTGTCCTAATCTTTAAAGTAAAATGTCTAGCCTGTACTTCAATTCATTGACTAGAAAAAAACTACTTTCCAGAAACAAACAAACAAAAAAAAATGTTTGTTTCTTCAGGTGCAGAATTCAAGTTCCCGTTATACTGTAAGCATTAGAATTCTGTGAACACATATCATACTATGAGGTCAGTCAGTCAATAGACGTAGTTCTATACTTCAAACATAATTCTGTCCACAGACTGCTTTATGTGGATTATTTTTACCCTGCATACTTGTAGAATGTATGTTCCCAATTATTTTTTTATTAGATCATTGAGCGATTTGCATATGTTTAGATAATATCCACTCTCCCTCCCCCACCTCTTTCCAGAACCACTCTCTTCCTTATTTACCCAACTGTGTCCTATCGTTTCTAAACCCTTCAAGACAAATTTGTGCTGACTAAATATTTTTGGGTGTGTGAACTTCCACGAGAGAGTAGCCACTTACTAGGTGGTACATCTTTAGAGAATACTGTCTCCCTCTTCTAGCAGCTAAAATTTACCAATAGCTCTATGGCTAGGGTGGGATTGTATGTCCAACTCTACTCTCCACACTGGGATTTTGTCTGGCTTTGTCCTGCACTGGTTCTGTGCATGCTTTTATAATAGCTGTTAGTTAAGATGTTCACTGGCCCTACTGTGTTTAGAAGACTGTTTCCTTGTATTCTTCTACCACCACCTCTGGCTCTTACACTTTCTCTATTGTCATCCACAAAAGTCTCTAAGACTTTAGAAAAGGTGTATGGTATATATGTTCCCTTAGGACTGAACATTCTGAGGTCTCTTATTGTCTGTACCTTGGCCACTTGTGGGTCATTATGTTAACAATCATAGAAGTCTCTCAAATGAGGGCTGGCAAATGTATTGATCCAAAGGAGGTAGGTCAGGAAAAGAGCCATGTTCATTCTCCCTTTCTCTTTCTCCTCCTCTTCCTCCTCCTCCTCCTCTTTTCAAGACAGGTTTTCTCTGTTGTAATTCTGACTGTCCTGGGACTCACTCTGTAGACCAGGTTGTTCTCAAACTCACAGAGATCTGCCTACCTTTGCCTCCCAAATGCTGGGATTTAAGACATGTTCCCCCAACTCCAACATGTTCACATTTCTTAAACGTTGGTTCAGCAATGTAGCAAGGTGTGGGCAATGGAATGTTATCAAATAGCAGAAATGTACCTGTGTAATACAAATTATATTCATTAATTATCATACGAAATCAGTGCCTTTTGAGAGCTATTCCTGTAGACAAGATGAGATTGCTTGACTCAAAATCGTGTTTAGCTCAAGTGTCTTCTGAGAATATTTGTTCAGGGACAGGCTGACTCACCTGACCTTGTAACATATTGAGTACATTGTACCCTGAAGAAAATTAGAAGGTAGACCATTTCCAGTAGAAATTACTATTGTTTATCCCATGGTATAAAAATGTTTGTGGTGGGAAAGAAAAGCCAGATGGCCATTTATAGAGAGGAGGCTCCACCCGAAAATCTCTCAGGAACTCCACCAGGGTTGAGTGTTTCAGCAAGACTTTCCCAGTCACCTCTGCAGGATGCTGTAAGGACCCCACATTATGACGTTGTGCTATCTATCTTTTGCTCAATATTTGTTTTTAAAATTTTGCCTGCTATGTGCTTTATAAAATCACTCACACAAAACTGAAATTGCGTATATAATAGAACATTCTCCAGACACACTGCCTGAAGTTAGGATAAGTCCATCAGGTCACTGATATCTTCTGGAGAAGCCTTTTCCTAGGAAGTTGCTGTTCCTCAGTGAGGTCAGAGGACTGGGCCGCTTCACCCAGGTGGTCTGAGCACTAGATTCAGAAACCCTGCCCTTTGCATAATCCATGTGACCATGTCTGCATGTTCTCACGATCCATAAACTCAAGAATCAAATGAACCAACGGGAGGGATATTTTGTAGTTTGCATCAGAACATTATTGTTCAAATTAACAATTGATACATTTTCTTGATACTGCTTTTATTTATTACATGAGGAACCATAATCTCAGTATGTGTTTCATACTTGGTAAATATTTGTTAAATCGAATGTGTGATTTAGCTAAAACATTACCTGAATATTTGGTACAGCATTGCATATCACCATCTTTTTAATAAAATCTGAAATTATTATTTAGCAATGGTATTGGAACAATATTAAATCATATTTTATATGTCTGGATATTTTTTTAATTATACATCCACACATTATATGTGGATTTGGAAAATTCTGATGAACATGTGTAGACACAGTACTTTTTTCAAAGTTTACTTGAAATTTTGTGTATTTGTTGCTATGCTGTCCTTTCTATTGACAGTTAATTTATATTGATTTTTTAGATAATTGCTATGGTGCTTGTAACCTATTCAGTACCAACAGGAGACTATGCATCTAGAAAGAGGAACTGGAGAAAATATGTTTAGGACTTCCAAGGTAAATTATATGGTTCAGCTGGAAAGTGGAAACATAGCTTTTTAGTACTCATACAGTGAAATATTTGAAAGGCAGTACAAGAAGATGGAGAGGCTGTAGCTGAAAAATGGAAGAAATATATCTTTAACTTCATCTTGCCAAGTTCTTTTTTCCATTTATGAGATTCAGGAAATAGCCAGCATGATGACACAGATACAAGTAATGCAGAAAAAGATCCAGACAGAGAGAAGAAAGTAACACAACATGGAGAGTATCACTTGACAGTTCAGGTCATCTGAGCAGCCATATGTCACAGAATATTCAGAATGGAGAGCTGGAGAATGAAATCTGACTGTGAGACAAAGTTCAATAGTGCATTATTTTCTATATTTATTTTTTGATTTTTAATAATTTTATATATTTGATGTGATGATATATTTGATTACAGTAATTTACATAATACAATTACATAACACATAAATAGAAAATGACTTTAGAATCAAATGCTTTGTTTCCAGACTGTGGTCATGATCATTCTGATAAACTTTAATAAAACTGCTCCCTAAGGAATTAACGGTCCTTGGAGCACCAATGCCAATGACGGACATTGCAAGTGCTTTAAGACTTGCACGTAAAAACTTTTCTTTTTTTAGAGCTGGCTAGTCCTTCCAAGAAAACATGGGACTGATGTTTCTGTGCATGTGGGAATTTTGTTTTCTAAACTAGTAATGTTAAAAGTTTATAGCTGGAAAGAATGGGCCAGTTATTAAGAAATAAAGGCATACACATACTTATACTTTGATTTTCTGACATTATTTGAACTTAGTTTTCTGAGTAAATTAACTGTACACTGAATCTGATTGACAGATGAATGTTTACGATGAGTTCATAACCTTCAAAGGACAAGTTGGAAGACAAGTTGTTCTTTCTTCTGTAGCAGAGAAAAATATCTCCACAACTTTTTAAACATGAAGATGGTGTGTCTGGAATAATATTTGTTCCAATATTAAAATATACACAGTCTATATTAAAAAATCATTTTCATTGATTCCTTTTTATATGTTTTTTTTAGGTAAATAACTTGTAATTTTGTTTGCATTTGTTCCAACTCATATAGAGAGTTTCTTTTGTGAACTCATTCAGAGAATATAGGCAGGAACAATGTGCTCAACTGAACAATATTATCTCTGTTTCACAGATGAAAGACTGGGAGAGAAAACTAAAGTGACATGTCCAATCCCACTGACTTGTCATTAGAAAATCAGGATTGGAACTCACTGTCTATGATTTCCAGAAGAGCGTGCTGGCAGAATATGGCAGAAAAAATCTTACATTTCTCTGGCGGCATTTGTTGGCATTGTAAACCTCAAAATAAGCAGAGTTGGTTTTTTATATTTCTGCTGTATAAATAAGACTGATCTTCAATTTAAAAAATGAAGGTTTCTATAGATTTTTCTTCTAATAAAAATAAGTTTGGATGCAATATGTAATTTAACTGTGTATTCGTTTCTGTAAGAAAGTCAAGTCCCTTGTAAGAACAAAGTATATTTGCACTGAGTGTTGTGTCTGCCATGCAAATAAATCAGATTATTATCTAATAGTCTAATTTTTAATATTTTCATTCAAAAGCTGTTATGCAATGTGGCATCAATTATGTAAATGAGCAGGAAAATGTAATAAAAAAACAATTTTTTTTTCTTGAAAGTCAAGTCTTAGTTCATTGTTTACACACTGATGCTCAAACATAGATCCTTAAACTATGCATTTTATTTATATATTATGTCCAGGTGTGTTCTCATTATAGGAAGGTTTGAGAATTATCAGTCTCTTCCAGCTACGGATGCTTGAGCCACAATAAAACAGTGCCTGCAAGAGATGCCCATTGGCACAACAGTGGTATAACCAGCCACTCTTCCGGGGAGATTTAAAGCCAACTCCGTAAGATAGAACCTATATTGGACACTCTTAATGAGACTACAAACCTGACACACGTAGATTACGGGCACAAGAGGAAAACCTAGTACTATTATTCTGCTAAACAAACATAGCAGTGTGCAGGGATGTGTGGGATAAATGAGTGAAATAACATAGAAGATAGAAAATTAACATTTTTAGGGTTCAAGATCCTGGCACATTTGCATGTATTATAAATAATATATTTCTATATTGAAACATGTTCTTCCATATTCTGTATATTGAAATATAGGAGTTAATATTCCTACATCTAAATACATTTTAAGAAGGAAAAGAGAAAACAGAGTCTCTGACCCAATAGTTTTGTTTACAATGACTAAATATATTCTTTTGAGGATTGGAGAAAAATCTTAATGTTGGCAAAAATCGAAGGTTTCCTCTATAGGTAATAGTCAAAGAAATAGTTAAGCGAAATGTGGAAAACAAAAATATCAAATAATACCACATATTTCAAGTTTTCATGGAAAGAAATGGAATGTTTCAAATTCAAAGAAGTCATTTTCCCTACATGTAAGTTTCTTACATTTTTTATTGAGTGCATTATAAAACAACATTAAATTAGTATGTCATAGATAACCACATGTCAATGTTTACTGTATCCAGAACGTTCATCTCTGTGTGTTTCTATATAACCAAACACGGCATCCACAAACAGACAGAAATTTTATTCCTTTCTTTATTATTTTTATAATTTTCACTTCTTTTTATTGTTAGTGTGAGGCTTATACATACTGTTTAACATAATAGAAATTAAAGGTTATTCTACTTATGTTCATTATTATGACAATTTTCATTTCAGTTGAACCTTAAGTCTTACTGCATGCTGTTTGATTGATTTATGATTAAGCCACCCGTCACATTTATATGGAAATAAATACTTGTGGTGATATATATCGCTAGCAGGTAAATAGGAATGAAATAGAATCTATGTGAAACAAGGCGTTATTGCCCATTCGTAGCTCAGAACCCACTTGGTATCATGAACCACTCCTATTTAAATAGTTATCAGGAAAGGCTACGACAAATGCACACATTGAAAGTAAATGTATTTAAAACATGCTTAACTGTAGGAGCATAAAATGAACTTATACCCACAGTAGAAGGTGATGCATTTAGGGACAGATATCCAGCGAAATAGACTATCAATCCATGAATACAAGTTTCGTTCCTTAACAGATATATAGTTACTTTATTTAAAAATTGTCATCTATAAGATAATTGTTAGTGCTGTTCAGCTAACTACCTCCACCTAGGGCAAAGATGCAGTGTGGCTAGAAAAAAGGACGCTGCCTCATGCTCTCACTTTGGTAATAGACTCTACAGTACTTGTTCTACACGTTTTGCTTCATTTGTTGAGCTCTGTGATTATTTACTTCTGAAATTACTTCAAACATATGAACACAAAAAAATGATTGATTTAAAACATGGAATTTGGCAAGTGATTACACATAATGTGCTATAATTACTTTCAGTGGAGCTTCTATGAATTTTTCATAAGGATAAGAAGCTCAGAGTAAGTAATTAATTGATGAAGGTTTTCTATTTACATAGTGAATGTATTTATAACTTATGGGTTATAACAATTGTTCTGGTTGACTGAAATTATAATAAATATTCAAATGTTGTATAAATACATCATTAAAGTTATTAGGTCTCCTAAGTAAATTATGTTAATTGATTAAAACAACTATAATTATTTTTACCATGGCTGTTAAAATTCTAGCAAGGCTGAAAATTTTCTCTCCACATTTACATATATATATATATATTATGTATATATATATATATATATATAATTTACATATATATATAATATATATATAAATATAATATATATATATTACATAGCTCTCTCTCTATATATATAACTATATATTCTCTCTTTCTCTCTCTCTCTTTCTCTATATATACACATATATATATATGTGCATTAGGTTGATAGATATTAAACTAATATGAATTTTTAATTCACTAGTCAGCTGAAAACAAGAATCTCTTTGGAAACCAGGGAGCGGTGGCACACACCTTTAATCCCAGCACTTGTTAGGCAGAGGAAGGAGGAATTTTGTAAGTTTGAGGCCAGTCTAGTCTAAAGAGTGAGTTCCAGGATGGCCAGAGTTACAACAGAGAAACCCTGTCATGAATAGAAGAATCTCTTTGGTACAGAATAGAATACATTTTTTAATTCATTCATAAATTTTTAAAAATTTAACATATTTCAATAGAGTTTATAAAGTGTCCTCAGTTAAATATTGAAGTTCATTGCTTACAAGCTTGACTTTTACTCACCAAAATATAGATCAACCTGACTTCTTGTAACTTCCTAATTGAGATCTTCTCTGCCTAGTGATTAGTAGCATATATCCAATCATTGGCATAATATCCCTGCCCTTAATTTTGCCAACATTCTCCTTATGACACCATATGCACCCTTTAAAAGAATTAGAAGTTGTTGACACCTCTGAGTCTTTGAAAGAATGCCCTTAACATCAACTTTTGTTTGAAAGTTTCAGACAAAATGTGGAACCAATTTAATAATCAGTATAAATAATAAAAATCCAAACACTTCAAAATTCCTAATTGTAAAGAAAACTATCCTTGAGACACTCTTCAGAGGATCTTTATATTTTCTTGAGAAAGCACCTTAGTAACACATAAATTCCTAGTTTAATTTTAATCTTCATTTTTAAGTATGAAGCTAGCATCTTACACTCATCTTCTCTCCTATACCAGTCAATGTTAAGAAACATTGCTATCTTACTTTTCTGTTGCTCTGAAGAGATACCATGACCTAGGCAACTTATAGAAGGATGAGTCTTTTGGGGACTTGCAGTTTCAGAGAGATACATTCCATGACCATCATGGTGGTTAGCATGACAGCAGACATGCAAGCATGTTGTTGGATTCGTAGCCAAGAACATACATCTCGAGACAACAATCACATAGCAGAGACAGAGCAAAATGGATGGTGTGGGCTGTAGAAACCTCAAAGTCCATCCCCAATGACAAACCTCCTCCAGTAAGGCCACATCTCCTAATCCTTCTCAAACAGTTCCAGCAACTGGAGACTAACAATCTAACATATGACCGTGTGGGAGCCATTCTCCTTAAAATCATCATAATTGGTAAGGTGAAACCGAAAATATAATGTTTTTTACTTTAAGTTGGGTTGTGAGATGGTAGGCTTCCACATGATATTTCATACCTATTTCCCTTAGGTTAGCCTTTCTCTCTCTCCCTCAAGTTCTCCCATAACCCCTACACTGCTTAAGCCTTAATGCCTGAAATATTTCACCTCACTCCCTATTTTTTCCTGTAATAATTTCAGTGTACCAGATCTTACGTTGAGGGCTCTGATACATTTGGAATCCATCTTTATTCACAGTGCGAGAAAAGGATATAGTTTCATTATTCCAAATGTTGAAATCTAGTTTTCCCAGAGCCATTTGTTGAAAATGTTGTTTTTTTCTTCAGAGTACATGTTTGATATAGTTGTCAAAAATCTGTTAAATGGTTATTAAAACACAAATCAGTGTGAATTTATAACTGGGTCCTCAATTCTACTTCATTGACCTCTGTAGCTGATTTCATGCATGTACCAAGCTGATCTTATTGCTATGGCAATACAGTGTAATGGGAATTGAGACGTGGTCATCACATACAGCAGTATTTTTTTGTTCATGATTTCATTAGGTTATCTTGATCTTTTGTGCTTCCAAAATATTTTTGGTTATTTTCGAATATTTTTGTTATAACTGGAAAGGATAGTGGTTGAGTTTTGATGGGCACTGCATTGACTATATAGATAGTTATTGATATAGTGGTCATTTTTGCAGTATTAATTCTATAAACACAGGATAAAATAAATTGAGAAACATGCAGAATCAAGGAAGGGGTTGATAGGTAGGTTAACAAAACCTAAAGATGTATGAGAAAGATTTATGCAAATCCATTAGATAGTAAGCTATTTTAAAAATGTAACTTAAAGAGTAGGAATGGGATTATCCTGCAAAATTTGGAGATGCCATTCCCAGAAGACATGAGTTAGTAAATGAAAAATCCAGTACATATCATAGAATTTGTCTCTATGAGCTAGTCATCAGGAAGGCCAGAGAGATTTCCACAACAACACAGGATCTTCCCATGTTTGCTTGGTTGCTCACCATGACTACACAATAAGACTCTATTGCTAACAATAGCTCTCCTTCGATTTCAGGGCCTAAAGACATTAATCTCAAACCAACTGCGGAATTTCCTCTCTGTTGGCTAGTTTATACTGTACCAGAAAATATTATAAAGTCTACTGGAAGAAAAAAGGAATCAACGGTTACACTCAGTGCTTGACCCCTTGTGTTGTAATACAGCACACCAGGAAAAATATGCTTACTTATGATGCAATCATGGTAGAACTTTTCAGACATAACTAACCACTTTATGGTTGAATTTGGGGCCTGCACAATGGGAGAGAATTTCAGTCCGATGCTGCGATCCTGCCAAATGCCATGGAATGAGTATGTCCCAGGTCCCAGGATGAAACCTGCTATTGTTATTTTTCTAAATGGCCATGCTGACAAATTAGCTTCTAAATATTTATGTTTATACCCATAGACCCGGTCTCAACCTTGGTCAGAGAAGCTTCTTTTTGCATTAGACAGCAGGCCATTGAGAGACCCATAACAGATCAAAGTGCTGAGAGCAATAGACACAGTACTCAGCATTAAACACGAAATCAACTTACCATTACCACCAAGGTTAAAGAACTATCAGAAAAAGGAAGCAGGAAGAGTGAATGGACAGGAAGACAGACAGCAATGCTGTGAAATGTGCCTTCCCAAGAGGACACAGCTGTTAGAACAGCCGCAAAAGAGCTATATAAGAAGAAGATGCCTTAGGTCCAGACATAGACAGGGCCGGTGGTCTCAAGTTTCCCCCATGCTTAGGATTTCTCAACAGTGAGTAGCTTCTGGGAAATTAAAGACTCATTCTTCACTGGGAATATAGAAATTCTTAGGTTCCTCATGCTCCAATAGATGGCCCCATACCATGCACATGTGGGCAGAACTAACAGGATTTAGTGGGTTATCAAAAAAATAAAATAAAATAAAAAGATGTGAAGTTCAGTGATGAACACAATGGAGAGATATGAGGGAAGATGGGGGAGAGGTAGATATAGGTAGATACGAACATATTTCATTGACAATATGTATATAACTTTCAAGAATAAAGAAAAACTTAAACACGTATATTTACATTTACATAGTAGTATTAAATAATTGAAAGTTTCTAATGTAAATTTAAACGAACAGAAAACACTAACCCAAAGAGAATAAGTATGTGAAACAAACGTAAAATCAAATAGAGATGAAGGTAATAAACAAATAAAAAAAGACACACAAATGGCATCTATTAAATAAACAAATTTAAACTCAAAATAAGAGAAACAAGGCCGAGGCTGAACTCCTCAGTTCTTGTCCAGGTGATAGGAACGTAGCCCTGCAGAGATTATTTGAAAGCAGCATAGATCCTGAGAAAGGGGACACAAATACAAGACGAAAGGAACAAACAGGTCATAGGACGAGCTGAGGGGGTCCCTGTGGCTGTAGAGGTGACGACACAGTGCAGAAGCTAATTTTTGAGGAAATACTTTGTCTAGGGAGAAGTAATAACTTGAAATTGCTGGAAACAATCTGAAGAGAAAGAGAAAATCTGTTGGCTAAATTCAGCTATATGTTTGTATGCTAGAGAGAGATAGAGAGCCAGAGAGGGAGAGAGAGGGAGGATTTGTTTGGGGAGGTGGGAAGGAATTGGGAAGAGTTAAGATTAAGGAGGGAAAACTATGATCAGAATATGTAATATATAAAATTTTCTTTAAAAAAAAAAAAAAAGAAAACCCTCATGTCCATTATCTGCCCGATAGATCGTCAACAATGGAAGGAGGAGGTGTTCCGAGCTGCAATACTGAGACTCATATACATATGAATGCTTCTTATAGTTATGTCTTGTCAATATTGACTAGTACTAAAGCCAGAATTAAAAGTAAAATGTGAAGCAGGGCGTTGATCTATATCCAGAGTGTGTCCGATAAATAGTTGTTACTGAACCAAAGCTCAAAACGACACGTTAGTCCTTAAGCATAACTTGTACTAAAATCAGGATGAAACGGTGCAATGGCTCAGTCAGTGACGGCAGGTGATAATTACTGAATTAACTTCCTTACAGGTCATAGTGAGAAAGAGCCGATACTACTATCTAATCATGACATTTCACTCAGCTCAATTTTTTCCTATATAAAAAAAAAATATGTAATTTCTATGATGTAATTTTTATGGTTCCCCAACTAAGATCATACCATCATAGTTATTACTTTAGGACAACACTATCTTTAGTTGATTTCATTTTTTTCCCTGTGTGGACTCAATTTAAATAAAATTTTATCGAAATGTTTACTACCCAAAGTATATATGAATCAAAGGAATCATAACACATGTTACAGTTATAACTACTATTTAGCAACACACATATCAGTGTAACAGAGGCGAGCATATGCGCTAGGCTACACAGGCTCCGGTCAGCAATACTGACATGGAGGGTCATTATAATGGATATTTATTTTCTCAGTTCTGGAAGCTACTCCTGCTGATGGACTTTGATTCTGATGGTAGAGGACTGCATTAACTCTACCTCATCATTTTGTCTTTCCTCTGTGGCACCAACTCCTCCTTATATGGGTATCAGTTCTAGCCTACTGTGGCTATACACCCAAGACTTCCTTTAACCTTTACAATCTTTGTTATAAGATCTGTCTCAAAATACAGTCCCAGTCAGTCATGGGGCTTCCATATAAGATTAGGAAAGCATAATTCAATGTTTAGCAATTTGAATAGCAGATTCAAAAGACAGTGAATGGGCTGTGTGTGATAACAACATAGTTCTTTTAGTTGAAATAATCAAACTCTTTACATTAGATGCACAATTAGTCTCTTGCTGGCAGTCTATATTACAAGCAAATTGTTCCCCTCAGTAAATAGATTCATTTCCTCTAAAGCCTTCCTGTTAGTCTATGGACTATTAAACACACCTCCCTCTGTTATGGATAATATAAAAAACAAAAAATAAGCATACAAAGTGAAATTACAGTCTACACTCTCTCTGCAAGAAATACCAGTATTAAAAATGAACTGATAACAGTAAATATATTTCTCTGCATCTAAAACAATTTTAATAGATTGAGTTTTTTCTTGTACAAAAGCTGATAATTCTGTTTTTAAACTTTTTACAAAGATGTCTATTTAATTATAATGAGGAATTATGTTTACTGTGTTGATGAAATTGTTCACAAGAACAAAAATACCACAGTGAATGTTTTATAAAATTTGGAATCATTTTTCATAATCTTTCTCTTTCATTATAGAATTGGGAAAAGTCTTTGGCTGCACAGACATAACGATGCAAATGGCATTGTGTAGTTTCAGCAGGGCTTTCTAATATCTTCCAGAGTGAAGTTCAGGCCTGAGGCACCCTTCACCTCTGAGGTAAGATCAGATTTGAATGTAGATTCCTGGAACAGCAATGTTTGGAAGTCCAATTGTATTCTAAACATTTCTAACGCAGCAGGAATAGAGAGGTCTGCTGGATTGCCTAGAGGCTCACTGAGGGCTTTAAGTACTTTCATTTGCAGAAGAGTATTCTGAAACCACAGCTCATCAATGCCTTAAAATGATCACATTTTCCTACCTTTCTCTTTTACATTTTAATCTGTGCCTGAGAAGCAATGGTAAATACTTCTTAGAGCCTTGGAGCTCACACAGGAGTCTGCTGGGAGCGTGTTTCTAGAGCATCTTAACATTGTTTCACTGGCACTAAATTTGCAAAAATCATCCTGTGAGATAAACTATTAAGGCTTTGTATCTATTTTCTTACGAATGCTAGATCATTTGCCATAATATTCTCTAAAATGTGTCTATTATGTCTCATTTGAATTCTGCAAATTTCTTCTCTATCGTGTAAATATCAGGAGGTGCAGGGAACAGTGAATAACAGATTTTTCAAACTCTTTTTTTTTTTCCCTTCAGATATTGGAATAATTCAAGTCTCCGGTTCTCCTAAACAAAAATGACATAAACTTTTGAAAACAATAATCTTAAGAGTTTCATCTTTTGGGAGAAAGCGACATTTATATTTCAAGCCGAAGATGAGAGCACTCGTGTTTGAGCGTCCCACTGAGAGATAGTCACGTGTTGTGTGATGCACAGAGGGGATACTGAAAACAATCTTCAAACGCTTTGCAATTTTTACACCGGATCTTCTGACAACCTGGTCTCACGGTTTAAACACTTACTCTCTCATACTATGAAAAAGACACTAAAGATGTTGAAGAATAAATGTATTTTTGTTGTATTCCTACAAGTTTTCTACCCTGGATGAGATTGTCATCGTCTCTACAATTAAGATTTCTTTCTTAGACACGCTCAGATTAAAGCAGTCTGGGTCTTTAGACACTTTGGATACTGGTTCACAACATGGGATTATGATGTGGGACCTTCAAGGAAATGAACTGTTATTTTACGGGTGATCTGTATGTCGATAAAATTAGAAAATTTCCTAATTCATGTAGTCACGCGCTTATTCACTCGTGTATTTACATGTTTGCAACAATCACTTGAAATCTCCATATGCTACACCATTTTCTAAACTCCGAGGCCACAAAAATGAAGGAAGGACGAACCCATAATTATATACCTCAGGCTCTAGCAAGAGCAGACAACTGTACGTTATTTGATTAAAGGGAGACTTGATTTTTAAAAAGCCATTAAAAATATGAAACTGACCACCACAAATATGACTGAGAAAATTCACCAAAATTGTAAAATATGCAATATTATCAAATCAAAAAAACTGTACAATAAATAAATAAATATAAATCTAAAGAAATGATCAAAGAATATTTTTAAAATACATGGTTAGTAACAAAATTTCATAGTTATCCTGAGTTATATATTGGGATTTTGTTTAAAAAGTAATAATAAAAGACATACCTGCCTGAAAGTGAAAAAAATGGAAAAAACTATTCCATACAAAAGGAACACAAAATAAGGAATATATTAGCTGAAAATTTACTTTGCAAAAAAGAAAAAAATTAAAAATAAAATTAAGGCCACTATAAGCTAATCAAGGATCAATACATGTTCTCAAAAGAAAAAAAAAAAAAAAAAACCCAGATGGAGAGGACTTCAAAGCATTGTGTATCATGCATGGTTTTTTCAATTGGCTCTGCTACTGGTAGTGGTCATATGAGTTTGATATGTGTGTTGTTTCCAAGAGGAAAAAACAAAAAACAAAAAACAAAAAAACCTTTTCACATCTTTGGTACCCAAGATTTTTTTGAATGAGGGACAAAATGCTAGTCTGAAGGCAGGCTCTCTACTTGCCATGGAGGTTATATTTCAAAGAGATGCTTTTTAGGAAGTTCAGGGAAAAAATGCCTGGGGTTAATTTGTTTGGTTAAAGTTTTATATACACATAAAAGAAAAAAGTTAAGGGTATTAGGTTTATGTTTTAAGAAAAGGAAACACATAAATTCATTTACTTACTTTCAGCTAGAAACTGTACATCTCTTATTTTTTATTTATATTTACAATGTTGTTTGTGTTACTAATGCTTTCCCTTCTGCTGTGTTGCCTTGTCCAGCCTTGATGTAGAGTTCCGTGCTCCGCCTTATTCCATCTTGTTATTCCATATTTGAGTGGCAACCTTAGGAGGCCTGATCTTTTCTGAGGAGAAACAGCGATGGTGGAGGGCATGGATCTGAGGGAGAGGGGAGGAGGGAGTAGCTGCAAGGAATGGAGGGAAGGGAGATGGGGTTCAGGATTATTATATGAAAGAAGAAACAATACATTATAGTAATAAATGCATAATAATATTGCAAGTTTCTAATGGTCTCCATTGTTGTATCTACACAGCAAACACGGTGATACTTAAAATGCAGTCCGTTCCTTTGTTTTTTGTGATTAAACAAAATATTTTCTGTATTTTGTTTTGCTTTGTTTCTTTTTTCTTTTTCTTCTTAGCATAAGCAAGAGTTCTATCGCCTACTCCAACCCAGAGAAGACTTTAAGCTCAGGAAAAAAGTAGTGTCATAAAAGCAATTGTATCAATAGAATCTTTATGGTAACAATGCCAAACCAGAAGGATAGACACTGCCTTTCAGGTATTGATGGACACTCTGACCTCATGCTTGTGGTGATTGAGTCCCTCCTCCTCTCTCTTTTGACGGAGAGTAAAGTGTTGGAATGTGATGATACTGAAAGGTAGAAATAAAAATCAACGGTCCTGGCTGTTTCTCGGTGAAATTTCCTACATAAGGGTCTCCACTTCCATTCATGTCGCTGCATATGGCAGGACGTCATCCCTTCTGTGGATGTTCCACCGTGTGCTTATACTGCATTTACCACTCGCTCATCAGATGGAAGATTCAGATTTCTGCTTCTTCACTCTTGGCACTGGAGTGAGTGTTGGAAGACTGACGACTCTTTGACACACTGATCTTATTTCATTTGGATGTTTACCTAGTAGTTGGTTCCATTTTTCGTGATTTGAGGAATGACTATATTATTCTTCACAATGGTTATACTAACTTAGATAGCTTGCAGCCCTGCTAGCAGTGTTCAGGTATTCCATTGTGTCTAATTCCTTGCCAAAACTTTTTAAAAATCTTTTTGATAATTTAGTTTCATGGTGGAGATGGTGATATCCCATTGTTTTTAACTGTATTCCCTTGACGACTGGGGAAGGTGAGCTTTCAAATCAGTATTCACTGTACAAGATGAGGTGAGTGTCCGTAATCACGCAGACATAGTGTAATAGCTTAAGAGTACTCCCATAAATCTGCTAATTTCAAAATAAATAATAGACAGGTACATTTGTCAAATGACTCAATTTATGGCTGGAAAAAACTTCAGTAGGTGAAGGTGCTTGTCCTCAAGCCTGGCCACTAGGGTTAGAACCCCAAAACTCACATGGCAGAGACAGAGAACCAATTCCCACAAGTTGCCCTTTGCCTTACGTGTGCATTTTGCCATCAATAGTGACTCACATATGCACAAGTGAACAAATGCACTCACAAGTTTTTAAAGGACTGAATTTTTAAAAATTGTATGTCTCTCTGAAAGTATTTCATAAAATAACAAAATAAGAACTATTGTTTTTAAAATTACTCAGTCGTAAAAGCAAGAATACTTCTACCACATTGGGTCACTTTAAGAAATATATACATAAAGACTACTTTTGTAATGACAAATACCTGTTGTATGGCATAATATCTTCTCTCTAAAAATTATATGGTCCTATTAGAAATTAATTTCTTGAAAGAAACGATAATAATTTAGGATATAGTCTCTTTATGAAAACATTCATTATCATTGGAATGTTTCTAATCAAGTCAGGTAAAAGATACGTATGGTAAAACAAAAATTACAAAAGTTATTACACAAAAGTGTAAATCTCAGTGTTCCTTTGTGATAGTGGATAACATAAATTTATTGACTGTACATATAACATTAAAGAATTATGAGAATATGATGTACATTGCAGTTTTAAATCTATCAAAAAGGACGTAGTTGATAGTTGAACACTAATAAGAGTTTCTAACTTTCCTCAAGTGCAATGAAATCAGTGTTTCAAAGGTAAATCTGCACGCCAAAGATCACTACAGCATTATTCATAATAGTACCTATCAAAGGTTGAAGAGATAAAGTAAATATTGTATTCACATAATATAATACTATTCACTTTAGACAATCAAATGTTGCCTTTAGTACTTTAATCAGGTACATATATTGAATGGTTCTCAGTTGCTTCTGTTATTTTTTAAATTTTATTTGTGTGTGTGTGTGTGTGTGTGTGTGTGTGTGTGTGAATACTATGTGTGAGAGGTACCACAGAGGCTAGAAGAGGATGTTAAATACCCTGAAACAGGCAGTTGTGAGCTTCTCAATGTGGGTGCTGGCAACTTAATCCTGGTCTTCTAAAAGAACAGTGTTCTTAACTGAAAAATCTCTTCAAGCCACATATATTTTCCTTTATATACTTTTTATTTGTTTATTTTTGATATTATAATTTAACTAAAATATTCCTCTTTTTTATTTCTTCACTCCAAACCCATCCATATGCCCCTTTCTGCTGTCTTTCAAATTCAAATGTCTCTTTTTCACCAACTGCTATTGTGCATGTGCCTTACATACTTTTAAAAGTTAAAAACATTGATGCAGAAAATAGACTAGTGGCCTAATGAGTCTGGTGATGAAATTCAGAAGATGTTTGTCAAAAGATATCAAATGTGGTAACACATTAAGTAGCTTCACAAAGCAATTCGTTGATATGTATATATTTCAAAACATTATTTTCATTTGATAACTTAATAAAAGTAATCTTGTTGAAATGTAATTAATTCTTTTAATCATTTCATCAATGTCTTTAGAATTATACCTACTCTTATTGTGATAATAACAATAAAACAGTGTGAGTGTGTGTGTGTGTGTGTGTTTGTGTGTGTGTGTATGCTGGTTCTATGACTTCTGTTGGGTCATTTTTCTACAATACTATTAGCCGATATTTGACCTGTTGCCAAATGGCCACTGTCTTTGATAATAATAGAAAATGTCATCAGAAATTAAATAGTTTGTGGAAACAAGGCGTAGTGGTTTGAATAGGAATTGCCTCCATATGCTCATAGATTTGAATGCTTTGTTACTAGGGCGTGGCACTATGAGGGGTGTGGCCTTGTCAGAGGAAATGTGTCACTGGGGGTGGGGTTTGAGGTTTTGAATACTCAAGCCAGGCCCCATCGCTCTCTTTCTTGCTACTACATGCTGATCCAGATGTAGAACCCTTGGCTTCTTCTCCAGCATCATGTGTGCTGCCATGCTTCCCACCGTGACAATGATGAACTGAACCTCAGAACTGTAAGCCAGACTCTATTAAATGCTTTTCTTAATAAGAGTTACCATGGTTATCTCTTCACACCAACAGAAACCCTAACTGAGACACAAGGCCAGGCATTGATAATACACAGTTATAGATTGATATTTGACTTTTGTCTCTCCTTGGAGGAAGATAAACCAAATTATCATACCAGTAAGGAGGCTTGAGACACAACAGCTCAAATTATCCTTCAATCTAGCTTCAGTCCGAGATAAGAATTTGACCTGGTGATACAAAAAGTAGTCATTGCTGCATAAAGATAAGAGAGGCCTAGCAAAAATAATTAAACAAATAACTAACTAAATAAACAAACTCTTCCACATTTTTCTGAACACACCTCATGAAAATCACAGCATACTGGCCACAAAGCTTATATTTCCATAAGCAGGCATTTAGTCAGAACACAAAAGCCTAAAGATGTTTGTTGTGATTGTGGCACATTTAGAAAATTTTATATTTCAGTCTCCTTCCTTAACACTTATGATGTCGGTGGAAAATACTGACTTGGTAGCAGTTTTGAGAATTTACACACAGTTCAGTCACAGAGAGAAATCGGAATTCTTTCTGCACTCTAAGAACAGGGCAGCATGCGAACACATGCACACAGGGCTAAGCACGGCTTACGGAAACTGCTATGCAGTGAAAATGAGATTTGAACACAATAGCATAATGCAGGGTAACATCTGCAGCCCTGGAATTAGAGTGTGATAATGAAATAGCACAAACAGACTGGATGGGGAAAAGGCGTGAGGCTGTCTCATACTGAGCCTGGCTCATTTCCTTCCCCATAAACCCTGAAGGAAGGGTTCCTCTGAACTCATAAAGGCAAAAACTACTATAAAACAATCCTCCTCCCCCTCCCATTAGAAACAAAACATTGATTGTTTTATATTCTTTGATGATACACTCTATGTTGGGAATTTGATGCAGTGATTGTGATTTTTGTTAAAGTGTTCCAATGTAAACTGTCTGTTAAATTGATAGAGAAACCATGTTTATCATGTACAACACAGGGTACTGGGTGCATGTGGCTATTGGTTGAATCTAATTTGTATTCTTTTTAAAAAAAAATATGTATAGCAATTGTGGAGGCAACACTTCTCTCGGCATTTTTCAATAGTTTCATATATTCTCAGTACATGACGTCATCTAGCGGTACAATGCATTGGACTTACTTTCCCCTTTTAAATATAATGTGGACACTTTAGCTATTAACTCTCTGCCTGCCCCTACAGTCAAAACCACTCTAGCCCCTAGTAATCACCATTCAATCTCCATTATGTTTTTGAGGTTTTTAATAACAGGCGATGATGCATTAAGTCCTGAATACAATGTCCAGTAAGGATGATTCACTGGGTGAAAAGCAAAGCAGCACTTACCTCAAGGACTCACTTCAATTAATTTTGCATTTTGGAATCTACATCGTGCATACTTTTCTGCTAAACAAAGAGCAGTAAGCTCTCTCATGAGTAATTTAAACAGCTGCTAACTAAGTTTCGATCTAGTTTCTTACTATTTTTTTCTCTGTTATAGAAAAAATAAATTTTGATTTCTCTGTGAAATAAAAACTGCAAGAAAACATTGCTTTAAGCAAACTGCTGTACTAGACCCTGGTTATTTGCCTAAAAGTAAAATCAAAGTCACTCATACCAAACTTCCACATCAGCAGAAGGACATTTAGCTATTTCATGACTTTCAGAGAAATCATGCCAGTAAATAATGGCATCCTCGTTTCCTGAGAGATCCAGCTTCATCCTGAATCTCCCTGTGATATCCTGTTCTAAAATCAGCAGACTGGAGTAACTTGCTGATCATAATCGGTCCATTTCTTCACAGTTTCCTTTTCCTGTCTTACAAGGTGAGTGGCACCAGATTGAACAATCTCTCACTAAGTTCTGTGATTTCCTCGGCCGGCCTCTCACTGTGTAGCACTGCCTAGCGTGTTTCACTGAAACACTCATCTGAGGCTAGAGCACGTCAGACAGCAAATCAAGACCTTACATTTGTAGTGATTTTGTTTGTTGATATCTCAGAAGATGTTCTTTCTTCCATGAGCTTTGTTTTAAGATGTTTTATAGACACGTTTATAATTATTCGTATTCATGTGTCAATTCTCCACAGCAAGGCTCTCTTGCTAAAGGTCATTTTTGCAAAGAAAATAAGATTTTGAAAACAAAAAAAGAAAAGAAGATTTTGAGAGATGATGTGATTTCCATTAAGTGTATAAAGTAATGACAAGATGGGTTTTACTTCACATCTCATACAGGAAAGCAGTTTGATAGTAACTGAATCAAAAGTTTAATAAGTAAACCCTTCACCTCATTGCTCAACCTACTGCTCATTTTGTTCTTTCTCTGACTAACGAAAGGATTCCACTTATATGTGTATGATGCATATATAAGCTGTAAATGCAGTAGGCTCAAAAATCTCATAACTTCCTAGACTGGAAAATTCTTTTTACCATAATTTCAAATCCATATCAAGCAAAGGTGTCTTAATACTGAGGTTTTCATTAAGTAATCACAGCTAAGTAATTAAAATTGGAGTGGAATGATATATGTAAATATATTTAAATAAATTTAAGTCCTAAGTTATTACATAATCAATATTCTTCAGCAGTTAACAATTTAAATTAAAATTGATTATAGGTAACAATAAAGTCATTTATAAGTCAACGTCTTAAAATATTTGAAGATATCTCAAAGAAATGATAAAATACCATGTGATAACTATGTTTAATCTAAATTGAATTTATAGAATGTACACATTCAATTGAATGTACACATTCAAATATTTCATAGCACCTCTTAATATGTACAAATTTATTTTAATATGTCAGTTAGATAATTACATCCATGAAATTCTTATTTTACCAACTAATCATTCATATATTAAAGTATTTTTGTCATAAATATCACAGCCTCACAACTAGAGCACAAAGAGAATCTAAGAGTAGTTTAAATCATTTTAATGATGACACTTCCCTCATCTTGCAGATTTACATGTTAGTGTTTCATAATCCATTGATATTTCTTCATGAGAAGGCCTGTGTTACATATACAAAAATATATATGTACATGTATTTTTAATTTGTTTCATAAGTACTTACCTTGATAGAAGTCTTAGTCCTGGAGTCCTGAAGCATTTCAACTTCTTTACAATCTAATCTGAAGCCCAGAACTGGAAGGCTTCAGACTCTGTACAATCTAGAACTTTTAAGTCTCTGAGACTTACTGCTGATTGAACAGCTCTGATTAGCTCCTTCTGAACTCAGAGCTGTACTCAACTGACTTTTCTGGTTGGATGATTCAATTCACTTCTGTTTTGGCTGAAATTCTTCTCTAAGCTGCTGTATCCAACTGAGCTTCTGAGCCAGCTGTTTCTGACTGAACTCTTCTGACTCTGGCAGACTGGTTGACTCCTGTAACTTCTCTGACTGAACTGTTCTTCTTGGCTTCAAACGGACTCAATCTTTCCATTTGATATTGATGACTTCTGCCAAACTACCTTTGTGTTTCTGTCTCAGACTCCTCAGACTGCCTCTTTAACTGAATGCTTCTGTAACTGACTGCTTGAGACTGCCTCTGTGTCTTATGCTCAAATTGCCTGACTCTCTGAGCTGAGAGTCTTGTTTTCTACCATGAGAGTTGGGTGTGTCCTCATTCTTATTCACTCTGCTAACTCTTCCTCAGATTTATCAGTTTTCCTGCTCTCATAATTAACTTCCTGTCTGACACTGACTCCTTCTGACCTCTGCTTTTTATTTCACAAGTGTTGGGATTAAAGGCATGTCCCACTGCCTTCTGGATCCTGGGATTAAAGGTATATGCTACCAATGCTTGTTGAATAATGGGATTAATGATGTGTACCAACATCCTTTCAAATGTAGAACAGCCATGCTGATGAATCAAAAGATTAAATATTCCTCTAGAAGTGGAAGTGCAAACTTACACAGTCACTATGGAAATCAATATGGCAATTCCTTAGGAAATTAGAAATCAACCTACCTCAAGACCCAGCTATACCACTCCTGGGCAAAATATCCAAAGGACACTCCCTCCTACCACAAAGACACTTGCTCAAGTTTGTTCGTAACAGCTTTATTCATAATAGTCAGAAACTGGAAACAACCTAGATGACCCTCATCTGAAGAGGATAAAGAAACTGTGGTCTGTACTCCAATACACAATGGAGTACTTCTCAGCTATTAAAAACAATGACCTCGTGAATTTTACAGGAAAATGGATGGAACTAGAAAAAATCATCCTGAGTGAGGTGAACCAGTCCCAGAAAGGCAAGCATAGTATGTACTTACTTATATATGGATATTGACTGTTAAGCAAAGGAGAAAGGTACTAATATTCACAGACTCAGAGAGACTATGCAACAAGGAGGGCCCCAGTTGAAACACAGGGATCTCCCTGGTAAAGTATAAATAGAACAGGTGTGCAGGTGGGCTGGGGAGGATGGGAATGAGAGCAGAAGGGACTAGGAGAGAGAGGGACAGAGGGAGAGACTATATGGAGTGATGACCATAATTGGGGGATAACTAGGGATGTTCTGGAGAGCTAATGCAGTGGAAACTCACTGGAATCTATGAGGGTGACCCTAGCAAGGACTTCTAGTCATTGAGGACAGGGAGCCTGAACAGGCCATCTGCTAGTGCCAGGCAAAGCTTCCAGTGGTGGGACTGGGACTCCATCCCAACCACAAAACCTCCAACCTATAACCTATCTTCCTTGTAGGATCCTCTGAGTCAATGGGAGGGCAGAACCCCATGCCAAAAGAGGGAACCTCTGACTAACACTGCATGTCAGACCAGGAAAGAGAGAATGCATAGCCCAGAGATGATTTCTTATGAGGACATGCTCATAGATCAGTGCCTAGTCCGATCTTCATCAGAGAGGGCCCCACCAGCAGCTCATAGGAGCATATACAGAGGCCCAGGGCCAAACATTGTGTAAATCTTGGAGAACCCTATGGAAGAGGGGGAGGGGGATTTCAGGGACCTAAAGATTCCAGGATACCAGAAAAACAAGCTACACAATGTCAACTGACCGGGGCTCCAAGGGGCTTATTTTATTTTCTTTATACAACTGTGACGGTAAACTCCATCGTATATTCTTTTGAAATAGAAAATTGATTCCTCATGAATGAATTGACAACATTTTGCTTCTGGCAGCCTATAAAAGACACTGGGCTTCAATGATTTCCTTAGAAGTACTGTAGGAAAATTAGTTGGAAACAGAACACTTTTCTGTTGTGTCAAAATTTTCCATTTTATATAAACTAGTAAAATGGGGAGCATTTGGTTCATTAAATAATAAAGAGAAATTCTATAACCCTACACAGAAATTATAAGAAGATAAAGGAAAGTAACTGTCTTAAGGCACATTCTGAGATCAAACCAAATTCAATACAGCCACGTGGTTTCTCTTCCTGGTATCTGTAGTCCTTGAAGGATAAGGGCCATCTTACACAGTCTTGGGACTTAATTCATTTACTAAAGTTCAAAACTAACCTTCAAAGAAAGGCTTACCAATCATCCACAGGACTTGACTGCTGAAATAGTTGACTGGTACAAGAACGTATGTACATAATATATACAAAATGCATTATATGCCTGCATACATACTATGTCTAATTCAAACAAACATCGCTATTATAAATGCTATAAGAAATTACAAGTGGACCTGTTTATAGTACAGGTTGTATTTCTTATATACATGAAATTTACTAAAATGACATTATGCACATATTTAAACTTTAAAACCCCACTTTTAATTCCTAAGTTGTTTTATTATTACTACTATTATTATTATCATTATTATTATTACTACTACTACCGTTACATGTGAACATGTGGCATGTGTGTGGGGGTCACAGGACAGCTCTGCAGTGTTCTTCTCCCCTGCCGCCTTCAAGAGGTAGATATTTAAGTTGTCAGGCTCATGCGGGAAATGCTTTTCCTACTGAGACATTTCAAGGCTCCCAAGACCTTACTTTTTTCCCTTCTCTTACACAACACACCCTGTCCCCAGCCTCCCCTCCCTCCGTTTCTCCCAGCCCCCTCCTTCTCCTCAATAACGTGAGTTTGGAACAAATGACTGCAGCGGTTGACGGCCTTTTGTCAGGACACTCAGAAGTTACATGCGTGCTAAGAATCTTACGAATTTGTCTTGATTTTTGTTTAGGAAAACTGTAGCTGGAAAAAAGGCAATTACAAGCCATATATGAGTTAAAAACTAATACAGGGCAAAGATATTAAGTCAGTTAGAATTAAAGTAATTTGCTGTTATAGAGCAAAAATAAACAACGAAGTTAGAACTAATTTTTCAGAAGGAAAATCCCTGGGGGAAAATGTTTTAATAATTGAAAAGGGAAGATATCGCATTCAATTTTATCAGTACTGAAAGAAAAAGAAGTTATGAATTGGGCTTTTAACTCACACAGAGAGTAATTTCCGTAGCTAAAGAATCCTGAAAGACAGAGGAAAATGATCTATGTGGAAGGCTAAGGAAGAACAAACACAAGAGTTATTTACGTCGTACTTCGTGAAAACTAGGCAAACTGTGATATGTGGACCTGTAAACTGTATTCTGGTAATAGAGAAACTGCCATAACATTCATCATGGGACTTAGAATTCATCCAAGAAGGAAACCCTTTGATTAAAGATAGTTCTTTTTCTATCTATCAGCCTCTTTGGAGTTTCCAGCTGTTAGTAAATCTCATCTGAACACGAAATTCTCTTCCCTTGACTTCTCATTCTGGGCTGGCCTTACTTTGATTCCAAACATGTCTTTAGCTCGGTTTCACAACCAGAACAAAATCAACTCCTAAGGCTTTGAAGGATACTTTTAAAATAAAAATGCTGTTATAATGAATAATCAATGCAATCTCACACAAGATAATTCAAACGATAAATTTCATTAAGCAGTAAATAAAAAGGGCTGACGTTTGGGATTGGACTCAGGATGTTGATATCTGGGAGGAAAACTTGTTAAACCTTACATTAATGCAAAAAAATCAGACAACTGTAAGATGATGACTCTTCTTCAATTACCCAGACTAGGGGTCACAGGGCAACTACCTAGAAACGTTAGGAGAACTGGGCTCCTGCGCGGGATGTAAAGAATGAGCACCACTTGCTCAGCACCAACCTGTCACACTAGAAATATCAGAGAGCAGACATGGCACAGTGTACAGGCCATCGAGAACGCAGGCTTGTGAAGAGCTGAAGAAACCTGAGTGAATGTGTAAAAAACGATGAAGTTCTGCCTTAATGTGCCAAGAACCCATACCTCAGACCCGGTGAAATTGGCAAAGCCTCTACTGCTCTTCCAAGTCAGTTTCAGGAAATGGTGAAGCCTTCCTTTGGTCTGTATGTGATCGCCGATAACTCGTGTGCAGAACCAAGGAACCGCAACTGCCTCCTCTTGAACGGAGACTAGCTAAATCCATCCTGCCTTCATGGTTGTTGCATAGATGGTGCCACTCCAACAGAATGTGCACATCCTACCTGGCCCCAGCTTTTCTGTATACGTGTCTATGAGTGTATTTTCTTATATTTCATGCTGCTTCTAGTCAGGTTTCTAGTGCCAAGGTGCATAGGACAGGGTAGAGGTTTCAGGAAAGTTTTACACTTTGTTTTAAGCTCTTGTTTGCCATCTACACACAAACGTATGCACAGACAAACAGACACAAACACACACACACACACAAATAGACATATACAGGCGTATAACACAGGGTAATGGAGAAGAAAACCCTAATGGAGAGAAAGCATTACATTCTAGGTATACCACTACTGAAAAGACAGAATGTCAACAGCATGAACACCAAGCGATTGTATTTGATTAAGACTGTACTTTCTTCTGAAAAAACACCAAGCAATAAATATTTTTGGATGGCAGACATTGGGGCAAAACAAGAAGGCTGAGCCTGGGCAGACTGTCTTTTGGAGCCTGTATGTCTGAAAATTCCACAATAGCAAGGAGACAAAGTTGAACTCAAAATACAAGACAGGTCAGTTTCTCTACATCTTTTGCTTCTGTTTCATAGATTTTAGGTTATTCTCTGCAAAAGCTACTATCTTAGAAGTCTGGGGAGCCATAGGCAATCTTCTGGAGAAATCGTACCTTTGTTTTTAAAAGCTCTTTTTACTTTGTTATTTAAGGATGTCATACATGTATGTTGTGCATTTCCATCAAGTCTATTCCCTATTCCACCCTCCCCTCTGTGCTGGGATTCTGCCTGGCTGGAGCCTGCGCAGGCCTGGTATATGTTGCCACAGAAGCTGTGAGTTCATACGTGCATCTACAGTGAGGTGTCTGGAAAACACTCTTTCATTGAAATTTTCCAGCACCTCTGGCTTATAATCATTCTTTCCACTCTTCCACAAAGATCCATGAGCCTTTAGAGAAGGGGTGAGGTATGAATGTCCCATCTTTCTGGATAGAAGTCCTTTGCTTTCCTCTCCTGGCCCCAAGCATGCCATATCAAGGCTTCAGATCAGCAGGTACAATAAAATAACTAAAATTATGAGATGAAAATCCTTCTATTTGGACAGAGGAATTGAGACCTTGTAACTATTTGGCTTAAATATTCTCCAGAAAACCACCGCAATAGTAAAAATTGTTATACTCTTTTTATTTTAAATATTTTTGAGTAGTTTTGCATTGGAAAACTACTAAATTGTTCTCCTTCAATTCTCCTTTAACTCAACATTTGAATGCTAAATAAAATCAAAGAATCATCTATTACAGGAAGGAGCAAAAAGACAAATCTTAGTCTCAATACATAATCAGGGATCATTTTTTCTTTAGAACCCAGAACCCTTGGTGCCTTTGAATAGCATCCAAATGTTACCTAAGAACTTACTCATCCTATTTTTCAGAAGTGGGTTAGTGTTTAACATATAAAAAGATAGATAATTGCCCCTAAACTATAGGGATTCCCCCAAGGACAAAAGCTTAATTATTGACCACAGGATATTCTACCTAAAGAGTGGGGACATGTCCAGACCCTGAGTGGCACAGATGACTATGAAAATATCACCATATTTTAGCCATGTGGCCAGGAACACAAATTTCTTGCAAGAACAGAAAACTGGAGAGCAGAAAAAGCTGGATACAGAGCAAGAAGAAAGTCTTGGCCTCACACACAAGTTATACATATGTACTATGGATTTAGGTCTGGTCAGCAGACCCTAAACTGAAAGATCGCTCATTAAAGCACTAAAGGATTGTCCCCACCAGCCGTGCAGAAAGAGGCAGCACTAAATGAACTCAGTAGTTATTCAACTCAAAATAAAGAAATAGAATGAGTGTAAAGTTGATACAGAAAGGTGTACTGATATTGGGGAAGAACTTGAAGGGGGAAGTTTTGTGGGTTGACAAACATATGTATGTATAATGAAAAATAAAATGTTTAATGAAAATGAAAATACAATAGTCTCCAATGTTTTCCAACAGATTGCAAGTGTACCTAATTTAGTAGAAATAACATTCGAGGTGCTGCATAGTCAGTGACACAGGTAGGATATATCAGCCGCCATGGAGAAAAAAATCAGATGGGTGGTGGTGGTACACACCTTTAATCTCAGCACTCAGGAAGCAGAGGCAGGAAGATCTCTGTGAGTTCAAGGCCAACCTGGTCTACAGAGTGAGTTCCAGGATAGCCAGGGTTATAACAGAGAAACCCTGTCTCAAAGAAACAAAAACAAAAAACAAACAAACAAAAACAAAAAGAATGAATGAATGAAAAAAATCAATGGACTTCAACCTTAGAAAGGCCTATGCCAGAAAAATTTAATCAACCACAACATCGCATAAAATCTATGAAAACTGATTGAAATATAAATCCCAGTGTTTATACTGACAGATAAATGAGAAGAGTTAATTGAGCGATAATTAGTTGCCAATAGAAAATATATAGGGCAAATGACAAAGTAATCAAATCAGCTGCTACAATAAAGTAATGAAGAAGAGATGCAGTACAAGATCTCTAGCTGTTCTCTTATAATTTCTAAATAAGTCTTCACAAACTGCTCTTCCAAAGCATGACTTAGTTTACCTTAGAGGGAGGGAAAACATTGTCTTATCTGATTAAAGTTTATATTGTTATTTTTCAACTTCCAAGTTCAGTTACATCAGTTGGAACAAGTGATTGGCCAAGTGCAATGTATGTTAATTATACATATAATTGTAAATAACTGTACATTTACAGAATGAAAAGCCCCAGCTTAGAGTTCCTTGGACCCACCAGCAACTCCTGTGGCTGAGAACTGAGTGTCATGATTTAATCCTTCTTCACACAATTCTCTTTTACTTGTACTTTGTTCTGTGGATGCCCATAGGCAGGAGAGGAAGGCCTACTGACAGAAAGCCTTCACAGAAATAGTGATGAGTGTGTGGTTTTATGTATCATTTCTTTGTCACTGCTTATTTCTTGTACATTGTCCTTATAGTGTCATGTCTGAGTTTCACATTTATCCAGGTGATAAAAGCAGACTTCATATTAAAGATAATGTTTTCAAAATAGCTGTTAGCCGGACAGTTTCTCCATGTACATCACACATAAGTTTGCTCTATTCCGATAACCTTGGCTAGATGCCACTGCCTCCCTCTATTCTATTTTCTGAAATAGGCCCACAACTAAGAAAAGAGGAGTCTCTGCTACACTAAACATGATAACTTGATGAGATTCAATAGTTGACCTATACTTACCTCCTGAGACCCATTCTGTATTCTGTTCTCGTTCTGACTCCTCCAATGGCACGCAAATCAATCAAGTATCTCAGATTGCATAGTAGATCAGAGTGCCAAAGAACTGTTCCTAATAGCACTCCTTTTTATCAATGTAGATAGATATAGAGAACAGGATAGTATGTTACTTTCTTCAACTACGTCAAATTATATTAGATTTTACTATCTTGTAATAGTTACAAAGATTCTGGAAAGTGAGATCACATCCAACTGGCACTGTATGCTGTCATTGCACCACAAATGAAACCCATAGCTATTGCTTCTTGATGTACTTTATTTAAAATCAGATTCACAAATTTGAAAGAAGCCTTGTGAACCAATGTTTGTGGATGCATTAGAAACAAGGAAGGATAAAACAGATGTTGAGGCATGAAAATAATCCTCCAAGACTCTAATTCTAGTCACATTCCATGATGAATATCATTATTCCAACTCCCTTCACCTTTCAGTGTCCTGGATACATAAAACAAAATCATTACCAAATAAAAGAAGAATGGTGTGAAGAAAGAAAACAAGCAAGAAGTGTGTGAGGAAGAGGAGGAGGAAGAGGGTGAATGGGAAAAGAGGAATATGGTTCCTAGCCATCTCCTTAGTGCCCTCTGTCCCTCCTCCCTTCCTCCCTTCCTTCCCATCTGCCTTCCCCCACCAAAAACTCAAGTCAACACAATGAAAGAATCTTCTAAATCATTTTTGTATCATATTTGAATGCTATTAATGACTTGTGTCTTCTTAATACCATTTCTCTAAAGTATGATTCACCGAAGCATATATCAGTAAGAAGTAACTTTATTAGTCATCTCTTCAATCATGGTCCTTAAGTCTGAAAACACACATAATATGTATTTATGATGCCACCGATGCATTTCAAACATTATGAAGGCACAGTATTGTGCATCTACTCCATTTATGCAGAGTGAGTTTTCCATGGCTGGTCTACATGGCTTTCCTGGCTCCTTGTGAGTTCTTTGAAGCTATGGAAGCAAGGAATCTGAAAAATCAAAGCTTGTAGCAATATACTTTGTGAATATCTATAAAAATAGTTTCTAGTTCATTTTAGATTAATAACTTCTTATTTAGTGGAAATTTTCTAACTTTAACCTTATAGATAGAAATAGTCTAGTCTGTCACTGTGCCCAGAAATTGGGCATCAAGTATCCTATAGAAACTTCAAAATGATATAAAGTGCCCACTGCATCTGAATTAAACTCAACCTATAGAGCCTAGATTGTCCACAAAGCCCTGGCTTCCGGGTATTTGCCAGGTATTTGGTTTTGTCGCTTGTTATATACTATGCTGCTTGGTAATGACTGTTAACAGTCAGAAGTACTCAACTGTTATTTTCTTCCCTATTGATTTTTTAATCTGAAGGTGACCCAGTCTGATTTATGCTCTACCTTTTATACAAAATTCCCCAATATATCCTAGCAGGCTATACTAAAGGTAATAAAAATTGCAAGTCATCTATCTCAAACTACCTTGGTAATGAAAGCTCATTTCAGAGAGCAGGATAGATAAGATATTGATTCTGGTAAAAGACAATGTATGCTCAACTCAAGGGCTGGTAATAGAGTGGATGGAATTAGAGAGGCAGGCTGTCACCACAAATAACCTGAATCCGCTCAGGAGCTAAGTTGCCTCCTCTGTGTGTAAAACTTTTAACTTGGAGGAACTTAAAATATACTCCAGTGCCACGCAAAGGAGAATGAATGTTAAGGAGGGCTTCATTAGTCAATTAGGGTTCAGACACTTGATGCAAGTTCTCAGTTAAGAGCAGCTCAAGTTCCTGTCTGTATCACATAATCAAATCTAGCTAACTTTCTTACTCATTAGTCCACTAAAGAAGTCTCTCTCTCTCTCTCCCTCTCTCTCTCTCTCTCTCTCTTTCTCTCTCTCTTTGGTTTGTTTACTGGCTTTGTATTTAACATCTTTTTGTGTCCCAGTATTGAATAATGACTGAGGAAGAAACAGTTTCTGACTCCTGAGTTTATAAAATTCGTGTTCCAGCAAAAGAGACCCAAAGTTTACTGGTTCCTTGTAACATTATGTAATTAAGATTAAAAATATAGTACTAATCTTAATGTATCATACAGGAGAAAGATCAGTATGAGGAAAAACATTAAGTAAATGGAAGGCTTTAATAAGTGGGCTTGCCAAAGAAAGTTCATTTGGAGACAGTGATGTCTGAGCAGAGAATTAAAGGAGGTGGGACTGCTGCCTTATGGGATTCAGGCATAAACATTTGAATCTAGGAAAAGCCAACCACAGATTAATCATCAGAATAGAAGGAGGATAAGCATGGCTGGTGATGTGTCTCAGGGGAGAGCACTTGTTCAGTTTCAGTGAGGCCATATTGAATACTACATAGTCTTACAGCAGTTCAGTGATTCAGATATTGAGTATGCTGGGGTCTTGTGGATGTCTTATGGAACCTTGGCTTTTCTAAATATGGTTGAATTGCCAATCATATTTACGAAACAGATCTTAAGTAGAAAATCAACACTCATTGTAAAAGGAATTCTTTAGCTGATTGCACATTGCCAGAGGGAGACCTGATGAGTCCTAGATCAGGTTACTCAGCTGCTGTGTTCTGAATGCCCCACAGGCAGGTGTTGGAGTGAGCACTGGTATAGAATTTAAGTCCCTGACATTCACAGTAAATGCCTTCTTGCTTTAGTTCCATGGTCTTCTCAGTACTTGGTCATATAAAATATAAATTGGTCAATTTGCCCAATATTTTTTTTAATCCCAAATCTACCAACTCTATAGTTATACCCTGACTCCTCTGATATCCTTTTGTACCATGGTAATGATATCACTGTATATTTTCTGTGGTCTATTGTAACATAACATTATAGAAGCAGAGAAAACAGATAGTGCTTAAATTAAAGGTTCCATTGAGCTCAGTTAACAAAAGCGTTATTTTATATTCTTCATGTTCTTTTATCTGAATGACAAGGACTAAATGGTGCCACCCAGTTTCAAGTGAGTTTTCTTCTCACTTGCCTTTAAGCAGCTAATGTTCTCTTTTCTGTTTTAAAGTCTGTATTCAAGTGTTTTATCCTATTGTAGATATTTATATATTGGTCTCATTTAGACACATAGTATGTGACAATTTGAGTAAATGCCTTAGATTTGTCATCAGGAACAATTTGCTCTCTGAAAGCCCCTTTTATTCAGCATTCTCTTTTGTTTCCTTACTGTGATTTCCTGTAGAAGGGTCATAAAAGTTATTAGTTAATAAAGAAGTAGACAAAATTAGCAAAAATATTGGACTTTACTCAAGTTAAGTATATAAATATTACATATTATATATTTTAGGTCTTTGAAGTTGTAAATATTTTCCTGCAGTGAGAACAACCAAAATAATTCTTGTATAATTTACAAAATTATAGAACATCTTCAATTTAGAGATAGTAATTGATGTTTTTATATATAGATTGAAAAATTAAAGAATTATAACTTCTAATGAAGTTATAATCTAACTGATAGTTAAAAGTAACTTATATAATGAACAGAGAGACAATCATTTGGCTAATAGCCAATTACAATGACTTGTAATTTACACATACTATTGTGGCAGTTATATTGTTATTCAAATATTTATTTGTAAATTATCATTTTTACTTCTGAAGATATGCATGGTATTATTATGTAAAAGGTGACTTAGCTTATATCTTCAAGATGTTGTAATAGAAATCACCTTATGTTCACAAAGACTGTGCCCTTTGAATAAAAACTACCAACTTCACTTCTAAAGTAACGCTTGTCTCTATTCCCTGTGTCTTTATCAGATGAATATTTCTTTAATTGCCAAGTGTTTTACTCACCTAATAGAGAATGCAATGCACTTTCTAGAACATTGCCATGACAGGGATGTAACAGTCATGCAAATTCCTCCTGCTCCTATTGCAATGACAGGGATGTAACAGCCATGCAAATTCCCCATGCTCCTTTTTATCTTTCTTATCCGCCCTCTTTCATGGATATCATGACTGCCTTTATTCCAGTTTATTTGATACTCCTTCATATTTCTGGAACTTGGTTCTTCATTCAGTTAGCATAATCTGCTAGTTGTGTACATTCTACCACTTTTTTTTAATAAGCTAAACAGTGATTAGTTTATGATCTTCACCAAGGTAGCCACTGATTGATTTATATCTGACCTGTAATCTACTGTATTGTGAATTATATTTTCACATTTGTCATGATGTTGCACCATTTCATCTTCTTTAGTCTCTTATAATTGTTGTCGAAGGTGTTCTCAGGGCCTCCATTTCTGACTTTCACATTGGAAAGATAATAATAAAGATTGAGATTAAGAATACTAGCTAAATTTTCATTATTCCATGGGTAGATATACACATATACACACACAAACCTTACCATTATGTTATCATTTTCAGATACTTTAACTTACAAGTAATATAAAAAAAACATATATCCAGAAGAATATAATAAATCCACTTGAAAGCACAAAGACAAATTGAGGTGCCATTAAGATAATAGAGATGATATGAAAAACAATTAAAATGAGGGAGAATATAGTCAATGTTTGATAGGCTCACAGAAAATTAGACATGTGTCTGGGGATAATTTTGCATTTTTTTCATTTATAAACATCATCTTAGAAGTGAAATTGATGCTTGTATTCATCATGCCTAGTGTTTGTAAGCATAAGGAGAGTCAAAATACAATATAAGCTAAGTCTACTTGACATAATATCTGCGGTCATCCGGAAACTCCTACACAATAATCACACAGATGTGGAGGAATATCAGGAGCTCCCACTCTTCTATAAGGAGCTATAGTTAATATTCCTGGTTTCTGGGTTAGAGAAAGTCACAGTTTCTAGTGTTTAGTTACTAGATGTCCTTATTTAAGTGCATAAGCTTTTGCTCATACTTACACAGACAACTTTAATAAAATACACCTAAACTTACACACACAAGACATGAAAGTAGGGGAGACATGTTAAGAAGAAGGAATGTAGTAGGAATAGAAGGAAGTAAAGGGATTGAATTGGAGTGAATATGGTCAAAGTAAGATACAACGAGGTCAGATTCTGTTTTTGAGAAGATTTGGATAAGGGGGCTAATAGTTAATACACAATTCCATAGCAATGACAAGACCTGGGCTCATTTTAAAATAAGTCTGCAATTATTTGTTTGTCCAAACTCTTTTTTTTTTTTTTTTTAGTTTTTCATGACTGTTTTTCTGTTGTAATTCTGGGTGTCCTGGAATTTAGTCTATAGAGCAGGCTGGCCTCAGATTCACAAAGATCTGCCTGCCTCTGCCTCCTGAGGGCTGGGATTAAAGGCATGTGCCACCACCACCTGGATTTGTCCAAAATCTTGAAATGAATTTAAGAACAAAATTATCCACATGTCTCTAATGATGAGAAGCGTGCTCTCCACATCTATGGTACAGCAAATATGGTAACAAATACTAACTAACTTGTGAAACCCAAAAACAGGAGTTTTTGTTGAATCTTGTTACCAAAATCTTAGATTGAGATATCAAGGTGTATCATCTGGTGACAGATCATGCATTGTTCCATATCCTTCACTGGTAAGAATGGCAAATACACATAATTTCCATTGTCTCGTTCTCCCTTTGAGATTATTGTAGCAAAAACTATGTCAACAATACTCATTGCTTTGTTTTTGTTTTGTTTTTTAAATTTATTCATGTAGAGATAAAAAGGCAGCTCAGCCATTAAGAATTGCTCAAAAAGAACATAAATCCAATTTTCATCACACCTACTGCTCACAAACTCCTCAACTCCTTCTCCAGGGGATTCTGCCCCCTATTCTCGCCTCCATGAGAATCTGCACCAACATGCAGATACTCAAAGAGAGACACATAAGAATAAACAATTAAAATTAGAAAAAAGCCAGTAATTTAATCATACTGTTGTTGTTTGTATGTAATTTCTTTTAGTGTGCCAGGGCTTTAGCTGGAACACACACACACACACACACACTTCTATAATTAGATTTCAAAGCTGAATGAATGTTTCTTAAATAACAACAACACAAAAAAAAAACAAAGCAAAACAAAATTATTGTATTAGTTGATCCAGGAAATATCTTTTTGCAACTTTTTAAAAATATTGCAAGATTTTAAAAAGCTGAAGAAATGTTAATAGAAAGATGAAATCATGTACTCTTTTATATAATCTGCTGTCAAACATTTGTAAATGTGTCGAATACTGACCCGGATTTTACAATTAAATTTCAATATAACTAGACACTGTTAGCCTATAGAATAAAACTTATATAGAGAGACAAAAATATTCAGCATAATTATACTTTAACTTTATGTTCTCTGAACAAGCAACAGTCATTAATTAAAATGTTACAAAACTTATTATAATAAGATAGTTGAATTAATTTTATTGTGAATGAGTGTCATCATGTTTAAGGCTGCTCTTTAACCATATTAAATAACACACTTTATCATATTCTTCAGTAATATCGTCAGGAATCATCTAAAGGAATTTCAGGTATAGGTGGCTTGTAAGTGAATATATGTGTATATATATATATACATACATATATATATAGTCAGAAGTCATCAGCTAAAACATTCACAATTACCATCTGCTCCTTCTGCCTTTTGGTCACTGAATCTCAAACTGCCTTCCTGAGGCTTAGCATAGTATGGGGCTTTGTCTGATTCTTTATTTTATTTTTTTCAGCAACAAGGCTATGAGTGTTTTTCACAATGTCTGATGTGATAAAAGCTTGTTGACTGTTGCATGAATAAGACCCAGCACCAGTGGAGCAGGATTGGTGCTGAGAAACACAATAGACAGGGGCGAATACAAAGGGAAGAAAGAAGCCTCATGCAGGCATTGAGGAATTATATAAGTCTCAGAGGAACAAATTTGCTCTGTGGAAATCAGTTGTTGAAAGCCATGAAGAAAATGGAAAGCAAATTTTACTCTCATCTGCAACCTGATAACAGCTCCCAAGAACTTTTACTTTCTCTCCTTAAAATTACGATACCAAAGGTTATGTCAGCCATATTTGTCAACTTTATTTTTCCTAGGGAATTATTGGCCCAGTGCTGTTCTGTCTGCCATTCCCGTGTTTTTACTCGCTATTAGGAGTACATTAGCCTAGACTCTATGAATATTCTAGATAATTATCCATATATTTTTGAACACATTTCCCTTTAGAGGACCCCAGATTACATGAATACAAGATGAAATCACGTTTATAAATGTCACATAATTAGATAAGGAAATATAAATGTGGCCTTCACTGTTTCAATGTTTAAGGTAACTCCCAGCACATATTCAACAAGGCTCCTTACCAAGGCTTTTCATTTCCTTTTCTATTTTACCCCTACTCATAATGAACATCTGGAAATTGTAAAACAAATAAGCAAAAAAAAAAAAAAACCATCTGTACAAATTTTGCATTTTATATTTACCTAGCATAAGATCTACCTTCAATTTTTTTCAAGCTAAATTAGATAAAAATGTTGGAAACCTGCCAGGCACGCAGGATATTTTCAGTGTATTGTTTTCACTCTTGAGTAACTACAGTTATGTAGCATCTAAAGATGTTTGGTAGTGGACAAATTTCAAAGAGAAAGAAAAGAAAAACATATGATAATGACCATTAAAAACCATAGCATCAAATTGCTTCCCTGCTGTCTTAATACATTTAAATACATTTGGCAACTTTCATACAACCACAAAAATCACCAAAGGATGCATTTTACAGATACAACACATTAAGAGATACCAATTATCAATGCATGGCTACGTGCCTCAACTGGGCATGGAAGAGGAGGAAGCGGACTAAATTTATCACAGTGACACTCTAAGTATTCAGTTTTGCACAATGCTTCATTACCTAATTGTGTGTCACACAGCATAGCTTCCACCTATTGTCTTCAGTTGATCAGCCCACTTTATCTGCATTTTACCTCAGCATACAAAACACAGTGCTTCTAAATGGTACACACATGAACTTGCCCAGTTTTACTCTCAGAGCTTCCTAATATCACTACATTTAGAAATAAATACTTTAACTTGTTTCCATTTTTCTACAGGTAACTTCAAAATTCAGTTATTTATTTTCCTATGTCTTTATGCCATTTATCTTTATTCCACAATGTCAAAATCAGTAAAGTACCGATGCAAAAAACAGTTAATGGAGTGTCCGAGTATTTTTAAAATACTTTGATATAAACCTATACAAGTAGGCTAAATAATTTGCATCAGCATTAAAGGAAATTTGGTTTTTATATATAAAATTGTTTTTATACCAACTTTCTCCTATATCCTCTCCCATTAAAGTACTTCCCCATATGACTCATTGTTAGTCTTGAAAGATACCTTTTTTTTTTCTCATCAGTCTTGATAGACCTAAACTTACTTGAGGAAGGAGTACCAAAAGAGAAAATAAGTTGACATTGTAAATGATTTTGATTTATTTAAGGGATGACACAATCGCAAACAATGCAGAGACAGCAAAACAATTGGCATCACATACAGTTTGGATAAAAGATAAGAACACAAATTTTAGGGCAGATGGAGATGGGATCGGGTGCAAAGTTTCAGAAAGTTTGAAGACATCAAATGCTCATTCCTGTCCAAAACACATAGCTCTGTTTGCAGAGACAGATAGGACAGTAAGAAAAAAAAAAACCCACACTATTCTTTGGAACAAGTGTGTACACTTTGCAGTTTGCACATTTGAAAAACTACCCATTCCTCCCTTGCAAAGAGTGGAGTGTTGGAATATCCAGCAGCAGCACTGACAATAAGAAATGGCCAACATGGCTTTCAGATCCATTGCTAATGAGGATGTGTCTGATTTAAGTTGGAAGCACCTATGTTTTCTCAGTTTGTGACAAAAATTTTGATGAAATGACTGAAGAAAATTGAGATCAGAATCTCAAGTAATAAAAATTGATTAACACACATGATAAAATGATAGCTAGGAGCATTTTACAAAGTGCCATGAAGAGTTATGATTGGTGTCCAAAATTGAAAGAGATACTTGCAAAAGACATTTTTTGTGTCAGGTATAACAGAAAAACACAGATTATTACAATACAGTGCGGAAATGAGTGACGGAATAATCATTAAATCATTAAATAATTAATCATTAATTAATTACTCATTAAATAATCATTAAAGTGAAACAGAAAATTCAAGAAATTAAAAACAATTGATCAGTTGTTTCTTTTAAATAAATAAAGAAAAATCTGCAATCCTCGCGTGGTTGTAATTGTGGTCTAGATTCTTTCAGTTAGTACCTAAAATAGAGTTCCAGGATTGTCAAAGAATTAAAATTTTCTATGACATTTACTAAATTCATACCTTCAACTTATTAATTTCCTCCTCCATAAGGATGTGAAATGAAAGAGAGAGAAGACCACACTCCCCAAAAAAAGAGCTAAGAGAGATTGCATGTGTTATAAAAGTCAATATTAACTTTCCTTAAACTTGGGAATTCACCAAATAGCTACATGTAATTACGATTTCTCATCTGAAAAAAAAAAGCCTATCTTTTGCTATTAAGTCTATTTATATATACTTTTATTTTTCACCACCCATAACAATGTAATTTTTATTTTTCAGCTAAGCTAATATTTTTGTCTCCTTTTTACGCATTATTTTAGAACTGTCCCTGAATTGATGAAAGCAACTTATCAAGCATGCTGAAGCTGCCAAACATTAACTTCTACTCCGCAGATGTTATCAGGAAACAGTAGGGTGGAGAGAGGTATCGTTAAGCCAAGCATGCAAAAGTTTTAAAAGTTATTTGAGAAGTGAAATGAATACTTCGCTAAGACACACAGTTTCATTACACTCATTTTATTTCATTAGAGGTCAGGAATCTAAGAATAGAAACAGGAGCGGAGTGCTCTATTTCACAACCTCCGTCTTTTAACCTCATCTTACTCAGGATTAGGTATTAGGTATTAGTATTTTTCTAAATACTATTATTACGAAGTTCCTTCAAGGCAACCCTTTCATAATATGTAATTTTTACATATGATTTGTAATTCCATTTGAATATCTCCACACAGCAGAAAGTTTCTGAATGAACAGGTTGTGGTTTCTGTTCCTTGCATGTGGTTTTTCTGCATTTTTGCACTAAAATAGGAACACGGGATGCTTTGAAGCAACTCTCAGAGCTCTTATGAACATGCCAAAAATGTGCACTAGGCACGCATTGTTTACAGTGAAGATCGGGATACATTTATTTCCTTTTATCATTTGCAAATACAGTTTTTAAACACAACGAAACCAGATTTTATTGGGAAGTGAACTAAACACGACTTACTGTGAAGTATAGCCTAGATAATCTCCGTTGCTCTCTAAAAGAACATTAGATAGTATCAATCCTTGAAGCTGTGCTGTGTATTTTTCTAACTATGCATTTTATGCTATTGTCATGATAAATTGCATGTTTTATCTTCCTATCATGTGATTTAACAACTTTAATAAAAATAGAATCAGTATTGAGGACTCATGCAACTTTTTCACTAGATGAGAAAATTCAGTAAGGCAGCCTTTTGAAACTTAAAATGTAATTTAGTTCATTAATGCTAGGGTATATATGCACAGAATGCCTAGGGCATACACATGTGCAAGTTCGTTAGCTCAGTCAAATGAGTGGACTCAGAAAGAACATTTCCCAAACATCGATAAGCCTACCTAGCATCAGGCCCGTCATTCAATTCTTCACTAAAGGAACCTGAGTCTTCTGTTCTAGGTGGGCGCAAGGAAAAAAAGTAAACCAGGAACTCTGCTTGTTCAATCAAGAAAGGAAACACAAATAACTGATCAAGGTGTCTCCAAATATAGAAAAGAAGACTTTCCCTTCTGGGAAAGATGAAGTCACAGAAATCAATGTCTTCATATACCACAAAAAGCAAAGTTGATCAATGAATTAGGTACAGGGGCTTCAAGATATTAACCATCACAGAACACAAGCCAGGAAATCCAGAACCAAAAATTAGGAGATGATCCCACTGGCTTTTCTTATATAGAAACTACACTGAGGCTTTAAGGTTTAAGGGGGGGGCATATGCAGAGATTAGTAGATTTCTTGAGGGAAGAGATGTAGGTATATAGCTTAGGAGACAGCTGTGGCTCACAAAACCAACTATTAGAATAAGGGAGAAAGATAAAGATCAACAGAAAATCTTGTCAACTATTTAGCTGAATACTTATAAAAGAGACTATGAAGTGAGTATAGGGTGCTAAAAGTAAATGCAAAAGATTTGCGAGATAGAAAAGAGTAACGAAAAGGAGAGAGGGGAGGGAGTATTATTGAAATTTAATTTATTGCTTGTTTAATTACTTTTATTTCTCATTTTCCAAGAAAATGAGAAATGCAAATAGGTACAAGTTGTAAATGATTCTGACCTATAAAGGAAGTCATAATCTCAAACAGTTCAGAGACAGGGGTTCCAAGTGCATAACATACATTGTAGATAAAATATGAGCAACAGTCCAGGTGATGGTGCATGCTCTCTCTGTGTTCTACTCAAGTTGGCTCCAAGTCAAATAACTGCTTTTACAGATTTATTCATCTTTTACCAGCACTGCAGAAAAGTTAATTTTTTTTTTGTAGAGCTTGTGAGTTAATCTTCAGAATTTCAGGTTGAACTCCATCTGATCTTATATTTTGAAGTTGCCTGCCTGTCCCTCTTGACAATGATGAACAATGAAAAATAAAAAGTGCGTGTTCATCAGTGATATTGAACCTCAGATTTGGAGAACACCAGGGATTTGTTTTGACTTGAAAACAAAATAGAAAGTGTCAAATGGGAAAAATGAGAATCTACACATGCTAAAATGTCATTTTCCTAAAACACCTGTTTCAAAGATACTTCATTTCCACTAGAAGATTGAACAAGGCTATTGAAAAAAAATAACTAGGTCTGCTTAAAACTCAAGATTTCTCTTTATAAGTGTTTATATTGTAGATTCTGGAGCAGAAAAGCTAGGTGTTATGACAGACTAAAACAGATAATGGTAAACAAAATTGTCACCATGATTATGTTTCTAAGACCATGTCATAGACATGCTGAATTCAGTCGGTACATCCATTAAGGAAGGTTTACATGCCCTGGATCCAATTATCAACCTGAGTGAGATGTTTCATGTGGAAATATACATAAGTTCTCTATTGTCAGACAAATGTAACAGAACAATCACATTGAGGATTTAATGTCCTTTCCACATAGGAACAAAATTCTGATTGCAGAATTTTGAATTTTGTTACACAATAGTCAGATTTAGCTAACACATCATTGTTATACTCATTTTTTTCAGATGTGGTGGATTTTCAGATAATTTCAGTCAGATAACTCTCATTGTTCGGTCTGAGATCAGTTTCCCTCCCCTACACTCACCAACTACACCCTGGCTCCCTTTTGGTTGCATCTATATGTAGGGAGTTACAATTATTATCTTCCCATTGGTATTCTTCCCTTCCTACCTAGAGAAATTAGCTTGCAATCCTATGAGGGTTTCCCAAATCAGAAAAACAAAAAAAATCCTGGATGGTGTGTGTGTGTGTGTGTGTATGTGGGGGGGGGAGAGAGAAAATGTGTGTGTGTGTGCACTTGCACATGTAGGTGTGGCTGTGTCTATTTATACATGTGACTATAAATATTTAAGTCATTAATATAGATACACACATAAATATGCACACTATTATATATGCATTTCTAATATACTGTTGTCTCACATCCTGTTGCATGTTCATATGAATGTACACATTCCGGATAATATACACTTTTACATGTGTGAGTGTGCACAACATAAATATTTTTTAAATCTAATTGTCCTAGAGTCTACTTGTCTTGCTAAAACTAATACATATTTTTTTACAGGTTCATATGTTGTAACATGGTATTCTGAGGTCTAAGTTGTAGCTGTTATTTATTAGTTCATGTATTTATTAGTTATTTACTAGTTATAGACTCTCAGAACCCTCTGAAGGAAGCATTTGATGCTGTTCTGGTTTGCAGGCATTCAGCTAAACTCACCTCCAACATACTCCGCGGAGATGTGCCACACACACAGGAGCACAGCAAATGTCTACTCAGCGTATTGTCAACAAAAGCATCCCCACCCACTGCATTGGCAACAGTAGTCAAAGCCAATCACACTCAGACTTAAGGCAGAGTCCTGCCGAAGCCCATATAAGCTCTTCTCATAAATTAATTCATGATCTCTTTTTTATGGAACATCCAGTTAACTGTAAAAAAAAAAAGAAAGAAAGAAAAGAAAAGAAACTTCTGGAATGCTTAAATAGTGTTTCTCCCTCCCCTCCCCATAAATGGTTTGTAGAAACAGTTTCCTGAGAGCAATCATAACTGACTCCCTCCATGGCTTACCCATGGTTAAATGGTTTAATTTGTGTGTTTTAATAGTCACAAATTCAAAAGCATGAATTTATCCAAAATGGCAATGGTGGCTATAAATTATATTATTTAGTGACAACAGTTATCCCTTCAAACACTTTAGACTGATTTAGTTTATTGCTACTTCCAGTGGAAACTCCAGGCATTTTGTAGTCATTGTGAGTTAAGCTCACAGTTTCCAGCACCAGTTCTTCCAGAGTGGTGCACCATTTAAAGGAAGAAGCTCACGTGCAGACTGCACTGTCCGCCTGCACTTGCCTGTGTGTCTTCGCTGCCTAACCCTGTGCCAGCGCCAGCCAATCGATACGACTACACTGTTAGCATCAGATTGACAAGGTGCCTGCTGTGGCCATTTTTCAAGTTGCATTCACGATTATCGTCACATAGTGTTTTTACATTTCCCTGGTATGGAAGCTGCCAGCATCGAAATGCAGCTTGCATAGAACCATTTTTGCAAAGGAGATATCAGTAAATTAGAGCCCTTCCCTGGCACACTGGATCCATGAACCGAATGCAATCCATTCTGTGCCTAGTAAAGTTCCAACTGTGGAAACAACCTACAGGAATGGCCGTTGGTCCTCCAGTTAACGAAGGACTACTGCTATTTGACAATGCTTTATAAGAGAGTGATGACATCATATGTGTAATGAAGGGAACTTCTAATTTCAGATACAAGACATTAACTTAGAGAGCAACACCAGGAGGTTATTGTGGGCAATGCTGTTTGCAAAGCAAGCAATCCTTAGTGAACATCTCTGAGACATAGAAATAGTCAGGAAAATTTGTAATGATTACATTGCTAATTCTAGGAAAATATCAACCACATTCTTAATTTTCTAGTTAACAAGATGCAATCATATTCCATCCATTTGAATCATGTTAATGTAAAAGAACATGCACTATACTGTCATATTACATGCAAGGGTACCAAAACTGAAAATATTTAAGAGTTCTAATCAGGATTATGTTTCTATTAGAGTTCTACCAATAATATGTATTAGTAAATTTATTAGTAATTTATTAGTAAATATCAAAATTATGACCATATTACAGATATAAGTATAGACAGACTTAATTAATGTAGACTTTAATACATTTAAATTACAATACAAATTACTTTTACTTTAAGCATAATTAGCTTCCTTTGGTTTTAGCAATTATTTTCTTACTTCAAAAAGGTGTTTATAAAAATACAAAACTTCTTTAGAAAATATTGTCCTCAAATAGTTGTCTTTCATGTTACTGAATGTTGCTTCTTTACTCTTGAATTTCAAACTTCAAATTCAAAAAATTTATAAAATATATTCAAATATACTAAAATTATATATAGTGTGTATCTCCAAGCCTGACTCTTTTTACTGAATTTACTCTGATGTTCAAATGGCTAATTATGAGAAATGTATATAATATCAAAATAAAATGTGAGGTTTTGAAAACTGACATCTTATAGAATCTTGTTTTTTCTTTCTCCTTTCAAGTTAGCTGAAGGAAAAAGTGCATGAAGTTTTCTGCTGGAAAAGCCTGCCAAGTCTAAGCTCTGATCCTTTGTCAGCTAAATAAACACCTGCTAAGATGCTCTTCCTTGCAGCCAGCCCTTCACATTTTGATGCTTCTTTTATCTTTTTGATGTATTTCCACACTCATGAATGTTCTTTATAAGAATGTCCCTTGACTGAAATAATGCCTGGGCTCACATGCACAGTGGCAGGTAAATGACAGAATTCACTGACGTTGCAAACATTTTAGAGCTTCAGTCGACTCCGTAGACATAGTTTGCTTACAATAGGATAGATAGATGTGATGCACTTGTTCTCTTAGCTCATTGGACCTGACAACAAGAGAGCAGTCACCTAAAATAGAGTATTTGAAGTTGATAATCTGGAATACAACATCGGCAGCTATGATCTTTGACACTGGCTCGACACTAGAGGTTTAAGTTTAATAAAACACTGTCACTGATCTCTGTTCTGCAATGAAAAATAATAGACTGTTCTGTGAAGAAGTATTTAAAGAAAATATTCACTAATTTGATAGAAAATAGAGTACAATAACCATGGTGTCACTGGCCTAGTGCTAAAAACCAATTAAGTCAGTTTATATAGCCAACACCTTCACACATACATCAACAGAATATGGAAATTGCAAATAATTTCAAATATAAAAGTAATTGAACATATTTACAAGCTCACCAGTATGAAATTGGGCAAATAATTTATGAACTCTTAAAAGCATATACACATATGTCAAAAAGAATACAATTTCTTTCAAGAAATGGGTACAGAAAACTTTAATAGTGTTTTTGGATGAAACGTAGAGGACAATACTTTTTCCTTTCAATGGTGAAAAACCATTAATGTAATGGAAACAAGCTAAAAGAAAGGTCACACATTTCTTCTTCCTCTTCCACCATGGCTGTCAGAAGAAGAAGCTACTGAAACCCTAACTGAGACATTTTGTGGTTTCCAATGTTGTGTTTTCAGTGTGTGTGCGTGTGTGCGTGTGTGTGTGTGTGTGTGTGCAAAAGTCTGCAAGAAAAAAAAAGGTTTCTCAACTTATATCTACATGATGCTTCAAACATTTACAGTGGATAATTAAGCCATTGATTCCAATGTAAAACAAAGATAGCTGCTGAACTGCCAGGCTTGGAGAAAATTACAAACTCTAGAATGCCCAAGCTCTAAGGAAATTTTAATGAATTTCCATTCAAAAAAATACTATAATGTTGAAAAAGCAATTCTTTAACAATGTTCTAGACTTTGAGGATCAGAAATAAATCTGGTCTCTCTCACCTCAAAAACTCACTACAAAGTAAAAAGCTCATCATTTCCCACCATTCATGGCAACCTATTGGTTAAAGGTATTACCAACCTGAGAATAGGAAATCACGGAAAGGATTGTGGGAGTACCTGGTAAGGACTTGAGGGGGTGAAGGAGAGGGTAAAAGTGATATATTTATATTCCAATTGAAAACATAATGAAGCAAAAAACACGGGAAGTATCAAAATATATACTATGTCTGTGATGGCAGTTGAAGTATATAAACAACAGAGATAGACTAGAGCAGAATATTTTAAATGGATACAAACTAAATGAACACGATTAAACCCTTAGTCATATAGATATGGTGAGCCAGTATAAAAGGCAGCAGGCATGGATTTAAAGCAAGTAACACCTAGATGTATCATATGCAATGTGTTGTTACACAAAAAGGAGAGACATTGGAGAGAGTCAGATGAAATCATATCTTAACTTAAGGGAATGAAAGGATGCACATTTAAACTTCAATAGAAATAAGTCACTGGGCCAACCTCTTTCTGTGTCTCAATGGAAAGCACACAGGCTACTAAGAGATAATAATAAATATAATAAGACAAAACATATAAAATAATATGAAATATATAAAAATGATGCAAAAATGAAAATAAGATGAAGTGTTTTTTTTTTTAAAGGAAAAATCCTGCCAGGACATTGTGAGACAAGGAACCTCCAAAGTTGGGGAGCTGGGAGGAACTGAGGAGGACCACAGGGAATGGAAACCATAATCACTTTATATTATATGAGAAAAATATCTGTTTTCAATCAAAGGAAAACATGATAAACAGCAAAAACAAAAAACAAAGAAACAAAAAATAAAACACCTCTAAGTTTTTCCATCTTCTTATTATTTTGAGTAAATTACTATTTCATGGTCCTGCTTTATAGATACAGTTTGGAATTTTTAATAACTTTTGCTTGTCACATCCGCTAATAGGCTTGCTGTAGCTTATAGGCATGATGAAGCTTTTCTTTCAAAATATAAAAATGAGTTAAGCAATAAAATACAGTTTTTTAAAAAATATAAGTCAATGAAAGAGTATGCTACAAGTTTTGGAAATTGTTAGCAAAAGTAGTTACGTCTTTGGAGAAGTGGCCTTCTCCAAATCTAAACACAGGTGGGATGCATCATCTTTACATGATCACAAAATCCAAGAGGATCTGTGAATGGCCTACAGATCTTTAGTACAAGAATGTTTCCAAGCTCAGAGAAAATGGTCTAGATACAAACATTGATTTATGGAAAGAAAAGTCATCATTGAATAATACAAATAATTGAAAGTCATAGTGTTTATACATATTATACGTGTATGTGTGCAATTCATGTGAAATGATCAATATTAAATGATAAATATAAATAAAACGTTAAGTTAATAATGCAGAGTATAATCCTGAAAGCATCCAAAAAAGTAAATTAACTACTTAAAGAAGTACAATCATAAAAGTGAATGAAAATACAATTATAATCTAAAAATCATATAATCTTTTCCAAAGAAGAAAGAGAAAGTGAAACAAACAGACCTAAGTCCCTTCAACAAAAAACTAGATAAGTAGAAAATGACCTTTGGAATGCTACATGAACCCATCAGATCAATAAGCAACTAAAGGTAAACTACTGTGAGATTCAGGAGCAGTGGTCCATACCTGTTATCCCAGTGTTTGAAAAGTTGATGCAAGAGAATTGCTCCAACTTCAATGCCAATTTGAGAGACACAGGACATTCCACTGCACCCCGGACTAAACAGTGAATTGACATCACGGAACATTGTGTACATTTTCTAATTTAAAAACATATTTTCAGTGTGACTAAAAGGCAGGACTGAATCACATATCATAATGGGATACTTAAATATAAAATTACGTACCATATGCTGAGAGTCAAAGCATAAATGCAAAGAAAGCTTTCACGCAATAACAAATAGGAGGTTGTTGTGAAAGTATTAATTTTAGGGGAAAGGATCTGGGAGCCGAAGAAGAACATACTGAAATAAAAAAAACCAACCTCTATACATCAGGAAAACCCTCAGAAATATGTGCTTTCAATAGTATAATTACAAAACCATGAAATAAGAATGAAAGGGGAACCAGAAAAGTCAACATATATCACTAGAATATTTAATATTTGTTCAGAAATTCAAAATAAAAATTAGAAACATTTGAGAGGTATTTCCATAATTATTTCTTAAAAATACCATTTGCAGGGCCAGAATATATGTCTGTGAGTTTCTATGTCTACATGGCACAATGGCATATTATATATTTTCTGATAAAAACATAATTTACTTTGGAATAGATTTAAAGATTTCATTCATGTGTGAAATATGTAAAATCTGATGTCATATAAATTGAGAAAAAAGTAATAGTTGTAAAGAAAAAAAGAAAGGAGTGCATCAGGTTAGAGGGTAAATGGAGAGGAGCTGAATAAAATATTCCAAATTACTGCGTGAGAGTAACTTTTGAAGTGCTATCAAAAAGCCAGTTTCTATGGCTGTGAATCAGATTTCAAAACCTATAAGAAATAATTTTGTGTGTTTTTCACCATGAAGGAGTGAAGAATATTTGAAGGATTGGATGCATTTGTTTAACGCTATTGAAGCATTACACAGAGTGTGTATTTATCAGGACATTATCTGGTGCTCTGGAATTATGTGTAATGCTTATTTTTACCATCTGTTAAAGTAAATAAAACATATGGAATTAAAACTAATCCAAACTTCTGTTGTTCTAAATAAGTTAAAAATGGTTTCAAAATGGTTTCAAAATCATATCCAAAAAGAATAAAGTTCATAATTATGAATCAGTAATTATGAATTATGAATCTGCCAAAAGAAGCTTATCAGTCCAGATCTCACTCATAGTGAAATGAGAAAATGCTATATTCTGAGAGCCTTTCAACAACATGACAAGCTTTGACAAAACAGGCATAATTTTTGAAAAACATAAAATGTCAAACGTGACATAGATTAAGTAGAAAATCTACTGTTGTACATGTGCTCCACCGATTTAATTCACTATCAAATCATTTGTAACAGGAAAGCTCTGCTTTTCTTCAATGAATTCTGTCAAATATTTACTGGTGAATGAACCCCAGTGCCATACAAATTCCTTTGTCACACAGAGAGAGAAGTTAGGAAATGCTACTTCTACAAAGGAGCTGACGTAATTCTGATCAAGTGCAGCAAGAAACTCCAAGAGAGGAAATGTATGTTCCTGAGAGCTCATACATTCAAATTATTACTAAAAATATGGTAAATCTAGGCAAATGGTATTTTCATACCATTTGATAATCAGTATGTATGATTGGTCATAACAACAAGTGAAAAGCGTGTATATACTAATACATATAAAAAGAGCATTGATGAAATTGAACAGATATATATGTCAGAAATGGGGATCCAATGCTCACCACACACAAAATTCCTCAGTCTGAAAGGCCTCATTGAAAAGCCTAAAGCCTAGAGCACTCTTCCCTAAGAGCAGGAGGAATCACACGGGTTCCTCAATCCACACTTCCATTTATTGTTTTACTGATGGCCCAGAAAATGAAATGCAACTATGAAACAGCATAGAATAGGGAGTTAAAACTCAATGGTGTTTTAAAAGAATAACGACTTTAATGTAACACAGTCACAGGTAAAACTAAAGTCTATCACAAAGAAGCAAAAACCAAAACATAAAATATTCCACAGAAAACGTAGCTAAAAAAAGAAAAAAAGGAAAAAAAGAAAGAAAGAAAAAACCTACCGATGAAATAGTTAATGTTATTAAAATGTTCAAATTTCCCAAACTAATGGATACTTTTAAAGTAATTTGCATAATAATTCCAGGATGTCATCTAGAGAAATGGAATCCACATTGTCTAACTCTAGTCTTCTAACAGAACAACATTTGACATGAAGTATGTAACGGAAGTGTAGTAATAAAAAATTAATGTGGACTAGGGCAAAACCCACTGAAAGTTCTTACTTAGGCTATACAATGTACACATAAAAAGTAAAAATGTGATAGAGCATAATTCTCAATATATTAAATGGATAGAGATTTTAAATAGATACACTTCTACAATCAAAGTAGGTTCACATCAGAAGTGAGAAAAAAGTAAGGCCAAATTTTAATGAACTAAAAATTTGTCAATAATCGGTTCCAGAATAATTTGTACTTTTAACTGGGAAAAAGCTCAGAAAATGGGCCACATCCTTACCTTGTGTCATGCATAAAAGTTAGTTTAATAGGAATCATAGACTGCATATAAAATATAGAGATGTCATATTTAAAAGACAACATGAAAAAACTGTCCATGACTGAATGTATGCAAAGATTTATTGGAAAGAAACATAAAAAGTAAAATTGGGAAGCTAAAAATGTATGGACACCGAATATTTTTTTGCAAATGGGCATAGAATAAATATGAGAAGAAGAACATACTAAGGGAGAATTATAAATGTACAACTACAAAATATTTTCTACATTTAAAAACAATGCTTCAGTTAATAATGAGGTGTGAAAACAATAAGAAAATAAGACCTGAATACAGTGCTCAAAGACAAATGAGACCCAATGATTACATAAACATGAATTAAACCAGAACACTACTTCACAGGCAGTGAGATGCTAACAACTGCATGAGCTGACATAAGCTGGTGCCTCATCTATAATGCACGCCCTCCTCTAAAGGCCCAGGTTCACTGTGGATGAGAAGGCAGAGCAAACATAAGAGCCAGAGGTGGTGGATAACTATAAGAAACAGCATCTTCTAGACACAAATGGCCATTTTACCAGTAAACTTACAGCAGTTGTAACACCTTGCTCTTGACCTTCATCAGCCTAAAGCAGACCAAATCCCAGCACGGGGAGGAGTTGGGCTTGAAGTCCCATCCCTAGTTGAGGATATTGGCAACTGTTCACTTTTCTCTGACAGTGTAAGTGTAACCCGTGATGTGTCCACCATGCTCCAGTGAGAATTGCAAAACAAATCATCCTTGGTGGGGTGAAAAGAACACAAAGTTGAGTTGGAAGAAAAGGGGCTGTATTTCTGGGAAATGTTGGGGAGAAGGGTGACTATGATTAAACATGTTTGAAATTCTCAAAAAACTAGTGAGATATACACAAAAGAAACAGTAAGGATGTGACACAACTGTAATCAAGAGTAAAGTAGATGTAAAGTCAGTACATTAGTAAGTACAATTCTAAATATTGTTCCTTTTAAAAAATTTATCTACAGCGCTATTCCTGAACTTAGAAGTTCATGCGTGGATACAGAAGTAACTGTGCCGTCTTCATCCAGTGGAGTATTATTAAATAACAACATTGAGCCAAATTTATTCTAAAAGGCCAATGATATGTGAATGAGCTCAAAATAAAAGTAATGTAAGCTTCTTATTCCATGGGTTTCTAGAATATGCAAACTTATCACCATTGAAGAAAAAAAAACATTTTAAAATATTTTCTCTGAGAAAATGACGATTAGGGTAGGAACAAGGATATTTTCTTGAAATTACCAAATATCACACGCCAAGATGAGAATGTGAAAATATGAATGAAATATCTGTTTATTTGTGTATGTTTTGCTGCATCTAATCAAACAAGAAAATTTAACAGAATTTCAAAGAATCTCTCTAGAAGTTATTATTAATTATAAATTGAAAATAACCTGAAGAACATTCAGAGGTAACATAACCAAGCAATTAAAACTATTAAATAAAGATTTGTGGAAACCTACGTCTCATGATGGTGGATATAGCGCCCGGAGGAAAACAACAATTAATTATGTGTAATTCCAAAGAACGCACAGCTTCTGCGTAATCATAATGATGCATGAGAGGAGTCACTATTTTATGACATTTCGAGCAAGAATTTATCTGCTTTCTGTAAGTCATGAAAAACTTTCAAAGATAAATTTCAGATAAATCTAAGCCACAGAATCACAACAATTTACCGCAATCCATAATTTATAATTCCACTTGTTCCGCGAGGGCAAGGGAAACAGCTGTTACGTGTCATACAGAGGCTGCTGGTGAGGATGAAAATCATTCGGGAAGAATTTTCTATCTCTCCTGATGTATGCGAAAGAATGTAAGAATTACCTCAAACCAACAGACTAAAATGGCTTTATTTTTTTTTTACATTTCTCATTTTTTTACCTCAGAATGCTTACACATACACACACACACACACACACACACATCCCCCATATGTGTATATCCTGAACACCGAAAACAGCAAAGGGAAAGACCTACGTATTTTGTGGCAATAAGTTTCAAATTCATGTATCTTGTGCTCTAGACAGCAGCATATGACAACAGTGGGTTCAGAAAACAAAATATTGGGATACTGTCTTCAACTCTGAAATGCACTTTGAAGTCCTTGTTACAATACGAGTGTCCCTTCTTTTGTATTCTAGTAAGTCTCCCATAACTATCCCAACGGATGTTTTGCTCTTCCATACTGACACATTTAGAAAATAAGAGTGGCAGTGTGATTTGTGTAACTCAATCCTTGGTATTTGTGGAAATGGAGAAAGAGAAGTCAGTTCACGACTGAAACAAAGGACACAGCATGTTAACAGTGGCTAGTTTAGGGAGATACATCACCAGAGATGACATTTATGCTCAATGCCCATGTGAAAACTTATAATAAACAGATATTATGTAAGTACATTTTTAAGGAACTTATATTCAGTAGAATAAAGAAAGCAAATAAAGAAATGAAAATTACGATGATACAGTGTTAGATGAGCATAATTGTCCACAGAGATAGAAAATGAAGGAGATGGCACTATTCACTATTGTGGTTCTGAGTTCACTTCTGTTTTGGCCTTCACAGACCAGTACTACATATGTTCTCCTGAGTTGCTTTTTGATAAATCTTAAGTATCTTAAGTACTATTCCCAAATATCTAGAGTTCTTTATGTAGAGTAACATGCTTCAAAGGCAAAATAATCTACATCCCATGTACGTGTGGTACCATAGGGATGACTCTGCATCCCATGTATATGTGAGAACATAGAGACCACACTGCCTCCCAGATGTGTGTGGGACCATAGAGACAGCTCTGCATCATATATCTATATAATCTATATCTATATATCAATATCTAATATATATATATATGTATATATATATATATAACCATAGAGATGACTCTATTTGTTCTCATTTATTTCCTTGCCTCTAAACTAAGTAGGAACAACATTTTTTAGGAATCATGTATTTCATACAATAATAAAACTTTGTTTAAACTAAAATAGCTTTGTTTAAGTAGCTCCTATGTATAGACATTGTTCAGTAACATGATACCCTAAAATATATGTAGGATGTACATTAGTTTCAAATATTTTGTTAAACTCATGAGTTAAAGTAGCCAGAAAAGCTGTATTAGTAGATATCAAATTAATATCTTGCTTAACTTGATACTTATCAAAAATATATAAAATATTTCCAGATACATAAATTAGATACAGTGTAAGAAATAATTATAATATAATTAATAAGTGTAATTAATATAATTAAAAATAATATACTTATACTTATATACTTATATATTATAATTATAGAAAATGGAAACTTAGCTTAATACACATCACACTACTTAGTTGTTACTTATTTATTTTGCTATTGAGGTAGAGTCTTATAGTGTTGTCCAGGTTGACCTGGAACTCTTAGTCACTCTCTTGTTTCAGCCTTCCAAGCGCTGGGATAACAGGTGTGAATCACCACTCCTGGCTGTATTAGAACGTTTTATCTTTCCAATTTGATTTATACTGAAATTTAAATAACTGCATTGGATAAATAAAATTAACCCTGAAATTTAGAACTTCAAGAAATAAATCCTATTTTTCATTATATCTTTCACGAATGATATTACCAACCTTTCACTAACCAATGAAATATTGTTGCCAATGATTCCTTCCCATTTGCTTATCCTATTTTTGGAAAGAAAAATTACCTGAGAGTAGCAGAGGTTGAAGTATGACGACCTGAACATACGCTAAAGCTAATTCTAAAATGTAATATAAGGTCTAGATATGGAGGCCAGAATATATCATGTGATGGATAAATGAACAATTAAAAAGTGAAAATATAGACTGTTTTTCAAACCAGTGCTTCAAAAGCTGCTTTTGTCTCATCTACATACTCAACATCATGAGATGGAAAGGCAAATATATTTAACAAAATTTTAGTACACTCCAAATTATATTTTCCCTCTATTATTTTGTGGTTCTGGGGGATAAATGTAGAGATGCCTTTGATAACAGCAACAACAAAAACAGAACCCCTTGAGAGAGAATATAATGGAAAATGAAGTGATTTTTTTCATTTGGTTTCAGTTCATTTATTTTCTCCTACCTGGGGAGAATTGAGCAATGCTGTTTGGAAAACTGTTTTCTATATCATTGTTGTTTTTTCCTTACAAAAGATTTTTAAAAACAACTAGATATAAATAAATTACAGCAAGCATACAACTATGCTAATGCCTTGTGTTTAAAATTAGCTCTGAAGCGCATGTTGGTAGAATTCCTACGAAGGTTTACTTTGTTTGAACAAAAGAGTTTAGGTCTTGGAAATAGTGTCCAATGGATAACAAGAAATGAAGACACAGACAATGGTTTGGGAACAGGATGTTTCTCACTGTAAAAATAACAACGGCTAGTATATAGAAAATTTCAAGCATTTCTTCCTTTTTGGGGAACTGCATCCTAAAGACGAAAATGAAGATTTGGTTTTCAACTCTGCTGGAGTGCAAGAGAATGCATTGTACTATGCTATCAGCATTTCACAAATTTCTCTGGGACTATTTTCGCCATCCATCGCATATATAAAGCTCGGGGTATTCAAACATAAAGAGACATATTTTCATTAATCATCTAAACATTTTTCTTCTCTGATATTTCGTGTCTTTGCAAATGTGTAAGGTTAACTAAGTTTAATTCACACTTATAAAACGAAAGTCCTATTTATTACACACTATATCTATTGCCGTTACAGTAAAAGAGATTTTGGCGTAAGTGTTGTCATTTAGAGAAAACATTTTGTTAGTTTCAGTCGAAGAGAGGTGGGAATCTATTGTAACTGAGAAGAACCCATACTCTTGCTGTCTGTGGTGGTGGCCCTATCGTCATGTACCACAGGGATGATGGCTGCCAAACCTGATATCCCCACCTTTGCTTTTCCTCATGGAACTGTGACAGACAGTCACTGGTCTGTAGGGATTGTTCCTACTTTGTGGTTAGTGATATCTGTCAGTGTATCTTGTTACTGTTCCCTGGTTTGACAAGAATTTTGCATCAGGTTGAAAATGGTTGGGATCCCAGACCATTTATGCCTGTCATCTTCACTGACAGGGAGACACCCAGCTGCCCTCTTCAGTGTCTTCTAGGTTAGCTTCTAGGCAGGCATTCAAAAGTGAGATTTTACTTCCCAGGGAACAAAAGGAGAGGCCATGACACTGAAGGACATTTTTGCTACTGTATTCTAGCTAACTGCCTGAACATATTGCCTCTCCCTCCAACTTCAACTTAGACCAGGCTAATACCAGCTTGCAAATCTGAATGAACTGCTCTGATTCAAGAGCTGTGGGTATTCCACTATGCACAGGACATATATAGTTAGAACCATCTTCTCAAATCCCACCTATTTCTCAACACCTGTCTTTGTGAGGCAGGACACCTAGATCCTAGAACACCACAAATGTAGTCATTTAATACATACGGATGTGTTTCTCATGGTCCTGGTAACAGAAAATGCTAAGACTGGTACCCTGGACCATTTGGATTCTGGTGAGAACCCTCATCATGACCTGCATATGGCCTCCTTCTGGTTGTTTACTTAGCCAATGAGAGAGAACAGTGAGGAAGAGGGGGGGAGAGTGAAAGTGAGGAGGGGGGCGCTAGTCTCTTCCTCTCTTATGGAAAACTTCCATCTTCACAAACTATCTAAACTTAATTTTCTAAGCAGGTCAAATCTTCAATTCCAGCAATTAAAATCATAACTATCTAATAGACATATGGACAGTATTTGCATGTTATAAATACTCATTGTGACAAACAGTCTTGAAGATTATGTTTTCTGTGTAGATATATGATTTTTAAATAAAATATTCAAGTCTGAACCCATGCCTGGCACTATTATTAGGGTCAAAAAAACAGTAGCCAGAGAGGTCAAGGGCACATGGGTGAAAAAACCTATTACTATCCTGTACTATTAATATTAAAGCAACTTCTAAAGATTTATTGTTATGCCTAGAGATTAATATATATATCTCAATCCTCTTCCAAGAAACGTCTATTTGTGGTAGATGGTAATCTGCACAGAGACCCATAGATGGTCAACATTCAGAGACTAAGATACTGTGGAGTGCTCAGGCAGAGTCAGTTTTCTCAGTGACCTTTGAGAGGTTACTCATACTCCAGAATATCTTATAAACCCATCCATATACAGACAACACTAAATGGACTAAGTGGATTTAAAATAAAAATCACATGAAGTTGGGAATAAAAAGATGTGTGGAGAAGAGGAGGACTTTTCCCACACAGGATGGGTGGTAGTCTTCATCAAAGCAAATTAGATACATGTATGAAATGTTTAGAAAATAAAAAAAAAGAAAAGAAAATATTTTTTCTATAAAATACACACGTGTAGATTAACAATGTTGTAGGTTGAAGAGAAATGTGTTTATCTTTAAAGATTTATGCATTACATAATTCTGCCTTTATGTAATGTATGGAAGTACTTATTATAATACCCAAAGAGTTCATCAGAATAACTGACATTAAAATGTTTTTACACAGCAAAGAGTTAACACACAGCCTATGAGAGAGTCTTTACCAGCTATGTGTCAGATAACTTGAAGTTGTAACGAAATGCAAAAATTATACACAAGCAAACCAAAATAGCTAATCAACAAATGGCCCAATGAAATGGACAGATGGTTCTCAAAGGAAAAAAATAAAAAGCCAATAAAATAATTTAAAAAGCGTTCAATATCCCTTCAATGTGGAGGAAATATAAACTAAAAGGACTTCGAGAAACCGACTTTCTGGTCAGAATAGCTCTCGTAGACAGCAATCTGACAGAAATACTGGGGAGGAGGTAACAAAACAAGAACCCCTATTCTATGCTGTGGGAGGTTGAAATCAGTATGTAGGAGTCTCAAAAACCAAAACGTTTAACTATCATACGACTCCATGTACTGTTCCTGGTCATATAATCCCAAAGGGCTCTCCACTCTACCCAGGAGACACGCTATGCTTATTGCTGCTTATATACCAGAGGCTCCAATGCCTAAACCTCAAATGCCCCAATGCAACAATTAGGGCTCAGTTTCATGTCCCCTTCCTCAGTTCAGAGAACTCACCTGTCTGCACTGGTGAAGATGAGCCTGCCTTATTGTGTCTAGAGAGTTGAGTAAGCATTTCTTCCAGAAACATCCTTAAAAAAATGGCCAAAGATGACATTTACCAGAGAGCTGAGCATCTCTTAACCCACTCAAGTTGATATGCATTATTGAGACTGTACTTCGTCTATAGATAATGTGAATAGAATGTAAATCTACGTATCGTGATAGGACTGTGTTGGAGGAAAGAAGCCGCTACATTCCTCATCCCAGAATTAAGTCCTTAATGATTTGATTCTCTGCTGATAGCATGTACATTAATTATTATGGAAAAGTAACAATTTTTAAAGACTCAGGTAAAGTCAGTTCATTTCTATACTACATGAAGAGGTAAGGTAAGGAAACGAAATGGATATATGCTTAACATAGTGATGTGTGTGAACACATAGGTACATAGGAAAGGAGAATTAAAGGATGGCATTAAACTCCTTGCGTGAGTGATTGCTCAGAGTCTCACTTGCTGTGTATATTTACCTTCTGTTTCTCATTCTGAATTCCCCTTGCATTCAGCAAACTCCTCAATAATTTGTTCCTATCCTAGTTAAGTAACCCAACTCTCCATGCCTGTATAGTTTGAGCTGCTAACAGTCTTTCTGGATTGAATTGACTTAACTTTCCATCGACCTTAACCACAGACCACGATAATACCAAGACACAAATCAAGGAGTCTCCTGTCTTTCCTAGCTGCTCTTTCATGAGTTCTACCAATAGTTAGTACGCTTACCTGAGCACCAATGAGACCAGCATGAATGTCATAGTCACAGATGATTTTTTTATCTTAGCCCCTTCACTCCATAAACAATTCATTTTGTCCAAATTCTTCACATACTAAAATTCTAAAATAATTAATAAACATTTTTAACCTATTGTCGTTTTGGTAATTTGATTGTGGACTGCAATCTACTTCATAAAAAGCAATTATCCACCAGCTATGTTTCTGACTATGACATGGTTAGAAAAACCTCTGAAGTTTGTCAATTCCTTTCTGAATTTAAGGACAACTCTGAATATGTTAGCTCTATAATGTAAAATCTCCTGTAAACTCCAGAACCTATAGAAATCAACATGTAAAGTCCATTTTGAATGGTACATTATAAAATTAATTTTGTCTTTATAAATCACAACTTAAATGTCTTTTATTTTGTTAAGTTGCATTTATTCATAAACTTGGCAGTTGTTCAATTTTTAAGAACTCTTATTTAGCCAACCACAGAATAACAAAATTGCAAAACAAAGAAATGGGTTCATCTGGAAAGTATGAATGTACAAGGGAATAACTTTTACACTAATGTGCCAATGTGGGTCAGCTGATCAATGAGTGACTTTCCATGGTTTTAGATATATGAAAGCTGTCTTTGAAGAAGCTATCATTCCTTAAACTGCCTTATCAAGAAAACTCTTAACATTCTTCCGAGAGCTGAAGGAAATGTCTCAAAAGCCTCTGTTTGTCCCAAAGTTGTTGGAGAAGGAAATGAGCACTGGCAGTTTATCTATCAAACAGACACAGACTTGTCAGCACCAAGTGATGAATGCCTAATAAGGACACACACAACAACTCAGTCCTTCAGAGAGAGAAAGGAACTTGAAGGAAAGAGGTCAAAAGCCCCCAGAACAGTCCAGCCTTTCCTGAAATTAAAACGATATGTAAAACTAAAACAAAGTAGATCAGTTCTTCCTAACAAGTGCATAATGTTCTTATTTTAGGAAAACTTATCAGGGACTGTTTATAAGAACCGTACCTTTGATTGAATTACCATAAGAGTACTTAACCTCAGAAGCATATGCAACCTTGTTTAGGCTTCTGTTTCCAGTATCATAAACAACAAATGTTATACAAGGCTCTGATGAAGCCCTGTGGAGGCTGCACCAGGGGTATCATGAGTCTGAAGTCAGCTTTAACTACACAGAAGGCTATTATCTCAAACAAAAGCAAATTCTATGGAAAACCCTCTATTAAAAAAATGTTCCTAATTCTTTTCCAGTCCAGTCTGTTTGGTGTTCTGCATGTTTCTTGTACCTTGATAGGCATCTCCTTGTTTAGGTTGAGGAACTTTTCTTCTTTAATTTTGCTGAAAATATTTTCCATGCCTCTGACCTGGGTTTCTTCTTCTTCTTCATTCTTACTATTCTTAGATATTTTTTTCAAAGTGTCCCAGTTTCTCCGGACGTTTTTTGGGCCTGGGTTTTTTTTCTATTATGTCTAAATACCACTTAGTTGACTGCCATCCATAAGCCTCACCCTGACTGCAGTAGAGTTGTTGAAATAAAAATGTGAAGATGATAAGTTTATATTTAATAATTAACAGAAATAAAAGGGCACACGTAAAAACATGAGTAAATCTATAAAATATATCTTATAGAATTAGCATCCATGATAATATTTCACTTTAGAAAAACAACAGGAGAAAGAATATCAGCCGAGAATACTAGAATTTGGTTGAAAAAGATTGCAATTTATTAACACTGAAAATAGAAGAAAATATTAAAGGATTTTGTTTGCAATGTATTTTGGAGCTCAGCACAAACAGACAAAAGTTTGCCCCTGTCAGCAAACACTGTGCACTGTATAGCATATATCTTCTTATCTTTGGGAGACAATTCTTCATTCATCAGCTTCAACGTTGCATGGATATTTCTCAAGGGTATTTGACTCCAATTTTCTGAGATCCATTCAAGGTGTGGATACATTTTGTCCTATAGTTAAAACTAAAAAAAATATCTTTGGTTAACACTGAGTTAATTGTTGGAGGTATGTTTTCATTCTCCAGTTTCATTAATTAGCTTTGTAATTCTACTGAATCCCTTTTAAAATTTGAATATTTAAGTTTCTTTTTCTCCATGTAATTTTCATTGCAGACAATGATATATGTTTAATTTACTTTTCTCTCAAAGCACATGGAAATTTGCTTTTTCCAAGAGCTTTTCTCTTGGACAAACTAGGTCACTCCTTTGTTTCTATTTTTGTTGTTGTTGTTGCTGCTGCTATTTTGCTCAAAATCCTTTGTACAAAGGGACCATGTGTTACTTCCAAATAAGACAGTGAATTTCTGATGCTGAGAGACCACCTTCTGTGTGTCATCTTGCATAGCAAATTCTTGTGATGAAAGGGCCAAGGCATAGGTCCATAGATGAGGACATTGGTCAGGGAAGGTTGAAGAGACATATTGTGGAGTTGACACAAGGTTCAAGAACTTAATCTTATATAAAGAAAAGAAAAAGAAAATAAAACAACAATGAGCTACTGAGATGCCACACATGATACATTGATAAAATGGCAGACTAGACATGTTTTAACAATGTAAGAAAGACGAAGATTTCCATGTTAGTTCAGTTTGACAACGTTGCATAAATCTGTGTTGAGTTCATAGGCAGCATTCACAATTTACATTCTTTTTCCAGCGTCCCTCTGTTTACTTAATGAGTGATATTAACTAGGTCCAATATCCAGTATTTCCTTAAACGATCTGGGAGGAATCAGATACACGTTCTAAGAAAAGTATTTTACCTTCATTCTAAACCAGTAATGAAGCGCATTTTATTTTATCTTTCTTTCAAATTATAGTCATATTTTCATCAGTTAGAAACAAAATATCATAAAATGGATAATAGATGAGGTTTTAAAATGATATTTCCTATCAATTTACTTTCAACATCTTTGAGATACAGTAAATTCTAGAAATACCAATTGCTGAAGTAAACAAAGGCTTATGCCTGGAAAGGTCAAGCATTTTTTTTTCCCATCAGAAATTGGTACGTATAAAAGAGAAGCCTTTCCTATGTAACAGCGACGGATGTAAATAGACCTCAAGTGTGGAGCATCAACTTGCAGTATTTTATAAAAATTGTTTTCTCTTGTCTAAATCAACATTTGCTTCCTTACACCATGGTGGCAGATTTGTTATTTCTGTCCTGCTTATTGTTTCTGGAACACCTAAGTTAATTAGATAATAATAATAATAGTATCTGGTTTACTGGAATTACACGAACTGAATATTTGATTATTTTTAATCATTTTATGTTAATGCTGTAGTGATGCATTTCCGCCATTGTAAAGCCTATATTTTTATTTATTTGTCTGTTTCTTTATTGATGTTTGAAGCAAGATCATCCTGAGAAGTTGAGGCTTTCCTCACTTACGCCTTCCTGCTTTGGCATCCAGATTTGTGGGAATACACGCCTCTGTTAAAACCACTTCTTGTTCTGTCTCAGTTTCTCTCTTAAAAATATTTTATTTTATTTTAAATTATGTGTCTTTGTATGCATGTGTGTGTGGTTTGGGGCACATGAGTTCAATGCCACAGAAGCCACCGAAGGCATCAGGTTCCCTGGAACTGGAGTTACAGATGGTTGTGAGCAGCAGATGTGGGTGCCAGGAACAGAACCCTGGTCGTCTGCATGACCAGTAGCAGTCTGAAATGTTGAGTCCTCGTACTAGTCCTCATCGAATTCTTACAGCATTCTGGAACCTGGGAATACAATTGTAGAATTCTCTTACATGAGAGTCAACCTTAAGTAGGAAGGGAAGAGAAACTACAAATAGAAATAAGCTACTTGTAACATGTATCAAAATCACCACCACTACATAAAATATTTTAAGATATTGTAATTTCTATAATTTAATAAATAAAATATAAAATGTAACTAAATATTGAGCAAAGGAGAATAAATGGATATTATGCAGAAGAGACAGCAAAAGTCATAAATTAATAGTGTCCAATATATTAAAATTTGATAAGTGTAAATTAACACCACAGTAAAATAGGATTTTATTCACCAGCTTGTAAAACAAAAAAGTCTAAAAATATGTTGTGTTAATGTAGAGAAGTAACTGTGACATTTCTCTTCTTTTAACTTAACAGCTAAGAAATCATTGTCAAATGATGTAAAAGAAACACTTAATTTTAATACAAAAAGTACCTGAGACAATTAAAATGATTAAGCATAATTAATTTAATATAATTAAATGTAAACAGCAATTAGAGTAATTGGAGACTTTTCCTTGCAACAATGAATGTAGATCACTATTGTTCTAAAATATTGTAAAGAAAAAAAAATGAAAATGAGAAAAAGCTAGCTTTGAGTATGCAGTGGCACAATAAAATCAGCACATTCTCAGGCAGCACAAAACACTTCACAGCGCCACAGGGAAGAGAAAAGGCAACTCAGTGAACAAAGGATCTGACCCAGGGAAGCAGAAACTGTACATTCTCTGGCCATCTTCTGCAGAAGGTAGATCACAAAGGAAGAGACAGCTCATGGACTCCAAGGTAAATGGTCAAAACTCATACACAGGTAACAGACATGCAGGGTCCAAAATTCCGTTATTTAATAAAATCAAAATAATAGGTACTGTGAAGGTGAGGGGAAGAAACTCTGAGAGACAACAGTCAGAGGCATGTGATGTATCTGGGTCACGTGGCCTGCTACCAGTGCCTAATGAGATGGTTTCATCTTCTATGATCTCCTTGTCGGCATCTATGGCCATCTCTTTCCTTAACAATAGCTATTCTCCCAGAGAGTGATGCGAACTCAACATAATTTTAATTCTGTACCACATTTGATTCTAGACCCAGAGAACTCTATGCCGTATCACAGGGATGCCTGCCTGACCATGGTTATTCCTGATTTATTTACAATTTTAAAACATACACACAAAAAATAAACCCAGCTTTCCATCAACAGATGAAGAGATGATGAAAATGTAGTATATATACACAATGGAACCTTGTTCTTCTTCAATAAAAATTAAATTGTGAACTTTTCAGGATAGTGGGAATTAATATATGACGTAAAGAATCTCAGGCTCAGATAGAGAAATATCACGTCTTTAATACGCTGATCCCAGATTCTGACTTTCATGTATATGTACTAATGTGGGGGCGAGTGTGAATATAGATCATGAAGGCAGAAAGGGTACCATGAAAGAGTAAATACATTTAAGGAAAGAATATGGAAATAGAAATAAAATAGTAGAACACTCAACACAGGGACATAGAGAAGAGACTCCTGGATGCAGAAGGCTACACAACAGGCAGGGCAAAGAAGATCAGTAAGAATGTGTCTGAAATCAATTCTGCATTATTCCACTCAGAATGTCTTACTTAATAATATGACAGTGGTACTTCGAAAAATGTATTTATATATAAACTAAATATAAGTAATTATAATCAATAGATAAACTTCAAAATAATATTTTTCATAAAACTTAATCATAAATTTGATTTATTTGGTCTTGCTACAAGTGAAAATAAATTATGCAAAATTTGATATTTTTTTATTCATCCTATTTAGAGGTATATATCAATCTTATAAAAAGATATGAGTTATAAAATGACTATTTTGTAAATGCACATAAAATATATCCAGGAGAATTTCACAGGGTCATTAAATACAGCAAGTGAACTATATCCATTGTTGAATCAAAACAAAATGTCAACACTGGAATCTACAGTAGAAAAGGAGCCATCTGGGTCTTCTGTTTTGATTACTGATCTGCAGCACCAATTTTTTTTTTTCTGAGAAATATAACATATGGCCCTTATACTGAATATGAAAAGATTAAAAAGCAGCTTTTAATAGTACCATTGACACTGAAACTGGACCCAATAAAATGTTAATATAAAATGATGGCAAGGGAAATCTTTTTATGTCATTAACATTTCATTCTCATTAAGCACATTTAATTACTCTAACTGATATCTCACAATTTATCAGTCTTAAATGTAATTCACATATTAATTTGAAGATACCATACTCAATATGATACCACAAAAGAAATAATGAGATAAGTATTAATGTGGAGAATTAAACCTGCCAAACACAGCCTTTGGAAATAATAAAAATTATGTAACCTCAAATTTGGAAATTGTTTTTGTGAATGAATAAATACACTAGAATATAAAGATACTATTGTTCATAATATCTCAAAATCTATTAATTATCAATATGTAATTTCCTTAATAAATGACTTTTCACAGAAATATGGAATCTCTATACTACTGAAACTCACTTTCTGTGGGATTCTGGTGCCAAGGATTTTACATTTTCAGTTTGCTTCACTATGGAAGAAATAAAACAGTTATGAAGCATATAAAGGATCAAAGAAAAGATCCAGAGGCTAGACGAATTGTAAATGCTGCCAGGATAAAACTCAAAACGGAATCTAAGGCACTGAAGAAAAAACTGGGAACTAAAACACCCACATCTGACTCTCGGTGTTAGAACACACATATGGAGATCAGGGCAGGCCATGAGAACAGTACATATATGAGACTGATTTAAGAGAGTCTCAATATTCTCAATAAATTTACCTTAAATATAATTATGGAAAGCTGACTTTGAAAACAAAGCTATTTTTCACACTAAGAAATCATAGACATCTTCTTTTGGCTAATGCTACTAAGAACTGGTTAATTGGTGTTTCTTAAACTAGCATAACTTTCCATTCTAACAGTATCTCTAAATTCTGTTTTGTTTTGTGCTAGAATAGTGTCAATACTCAGGCTGAGGAATGATACCCTTTTGCCTCTAACAGTAAATGTCTATGCCATTCTTTGTCACCATTTGCTGCATCAGCTCTGTCTGCTGAACTTGCTGATCTTACTTCCTTTGCCAGTCAGTTCATTCTATCCACCTGTAACTGCTCCCCCATTTGTAGTCTCGGTATCATGTTCTAGACTTGAGTTTTGAGCAAATCCTTCTGTCTGGGAATACCAACAGAACACAGCAACTTTAATTTTTAGAGACACAAATGGAGAGGATGGGGAAATAGCTCAGTTGTTAAGGAGCTTGCTTTGCAAACACAAAGGCCTCAGTTCCCTCCCAGGACTCAGGAAAAACAGCCCAGAAGTGGTGGTAGCACAGGTAGTCACAGTGTCGGGGAAATGTCAGCAGGTAGATGTGTGGGGCTCTCCAGTCAATCAGCCTGGATTATTGGTGAATTCCAGGCTGGAGAGAGACTGTTTCAATACATTGTTGGATAGCAAAAAATGAGCATCTCTGAATTTGTTTTCTGGCTTCCACACACATGTGCACACATGAACACATGCACCCACATACATGTGCATTGGCATGAAAACAAACATGCATTCATAACATGAACACATTACACACAGATAATAAAAAATAATCAAATTTGTGAAATTAATGATCTCATCCTCTGTATAAAACTTGGTAATGATGGGCTATTTTTACTGTAGCCAGTTCACCAGGAATTAAATCTAATATCTCCAGGCTTAATCTTTGATATTCTTCACAATTTAGAATTTACCTGTGTATCCAAATATTCATCACTTCATCTCAGAAACATTACTTTTATTGTCCCCAGTCAACAATGAATTCAATTGTCTGACTCCTGGTTAGCTCTTTCTCTTCTTAAAAAAAGTATGTGTGTGTGTCTCTCTCCCTCTGTGTGTGTGTGTGTGTGTGTGTGTGTGTGTGTGCCTGTGTGTGTGGTCTGTGTGTGTGTCTGTGTGTGTGTCTGTGTGTTTGTGGGTGTGTTACAGGAAGATCCATTATAATAATTGGTAATCATCAGAAAACATGAATTAAGCACATTCATTGTCTAGTCCTGTTGATCAACTTCAAGTTGGAAACTTCAGTGTTATATGCATTTCTTCATCTTTATGACTCTCCCCCATGTGGTTCCATTGCTGTATCCCACTGTTACAAGATTCATTTCTATTTAATTACCCTTCAGAGTAGTTGCTTTGAAAGAGCTAAACCCATAGCTCAATTAATTTAAATGAAACATATTCTTCAGATGTTGAAGAATCTAGCTCCAGGTGGTCAGTATATTTTTATAGTATTTTGCAAATAGAAGTCTATAAAAAAAACAGGAAAATATGAAGTTAGGAGCAAAGCAACTCTGTTCTCTATAAATATTGATCTGGCTGACTTAGATAATAAAATGTGAGCCAAGAAAACTTGATAATACCTTATATTAGTGGCATGTGGCCTTTTATAAGTAAAAAAAGCCGAAGACTTGTCAGACTATGCAACATGAAATCAAATTCTGTGAGATGCACAAATAAGCTTGTGTCATCCTTCAAAGTCAGAAGAAAAGATTAGAATGTCCTCGTGCCTGAGTTTCATTTCTATTGCTGTAATAAACTGTCCAGACAAAAAACAACTTAAGGAATAAAAAGGTTATTTCAACTTACAGTTCCAGGTATCACTGCAGCTAAGCCACAGAATCAGGAGCTTGAGATAGCTGGTTCTATTACAGTCATAGTCCGTAGCAGAAAAAGAAGACAACCTCATGCATGTGTGTGTACTTGCTTGCTTGTCTGTTCTCAGCCCATTTCTCTACACATATAGTTCAGGATATCCCTCCCTAGGAGTGTCACAATTTACACTGGGATAGGTCTTTACATATCATTTAACTTACTAGGATAATCCCACACACAAATACCTACAGGCCAGCTTACTGTAGACAGTCCTTCAGTGAGACTTTCTCCCTGGGGATTCCAGGTTGTGCTAAAATGACAATTAAAGCCCCATCACCAAGGCAAAATATCCCTGTAGCAATCTTATAGCTCATCATCAACTCTCTTATTATAAGCTTTTACTTTAAATTTTTAGATATTTCTCTCTATATAATTCAGGAACGTTAATTAAATAGCCTCATTTACTATTTGAAATTAACTTAAAAGTTATTTGTCATACTTGCTTAGAGAATCTCCAAATAAAAAATAAATTCATAATATGTCATCCCTAACATTGCATGCAGACCTCCCAAATCTCTTTGATGAATCAAAACAGTTATTTTTATTTCCTGTCCAATCATAGCCTCCTATCACACTGTGCCACTTAATTCTACTTTAACGACGCGTTGATTTGTCGTATACAAATAAAAAAATCATGACGCTTTTCCCTACCACGCTCTCTCACCCAGTACTATCCACCCTTCCTTTTTCTGCCCCTGTTGCCTTTCACACAAGTTCTGTTCTGAACTCTGAGCTAATTTTGCCTACGGTTTCCCCATACTAACCTTAGAAGCCATACTTTCAAGACCTTTAACAGACGACAATCACCAAACTACACTGTGGCACATACAAGAATCCAAAGAACACCATCTCAATCTCAAAGAAAAGGTTAGGAGAAACAATCACAGTGTAGTACTAGGCTTGGTAGGGAAACACGAGAGGTTCACAGTAGCACCTTGTCCTCACTGCAAGTCACACAGCCCTTCCTAAAGAATATGATGCCTGAAATAAAACTGGGTAGTTTTTACTTTCATCACCATCAACAGTGTTTCAGTCAATATGGGATTCTGTAAATGGCAGAGGGAACAATTATTATTCTTAGAAGTTTCACCTTTAATTAGAATATCTCTGAAATCTCAGTAACTGTGTATGGTGGCTGTGATCTGGCAGTGTTCAGGCCTACTGTCATAAAAAAGTATCGCCTATATGAACACATTGTCTTGGAGAAAATTACTTCTGGGTTTCGAACAAGTTAAAACTAAACTGTGTAATTTAACACTCATGCTTCTGTAAATAGATACTTCGTTGTGACAGTCTCCTAATATTTTTTTTAAATGGGAGAAAAACTCTTCCTGACTTCTCCAATACTAATCTGAGTTTGCTTTCTTGTTGACTCTTTCAGAGAATAATTTATTCTACACACTCTCCCACTGGCTCCTCAGTTCTCCACCAGACTGCTATGCATCATGACAAAGAGCCTCTAATTAAAACCTTCACGACCCAGATTGATGAGCTACCGCCACTTCCCTGAAAGTCTGTTGAATCCGGAATCTGAACTGCTGTTTGTCATAAAAATCCTGACATGTTGATTAAGTTTGACGAGGTAATTCTATCCCAATTTAAGATAGTGACAACATGCCAAACCTCAAAATCATTCATTTTTTAGTTTCAACCATGAATATAAACATACGTTCAAATGCATTGTATTATTAAAATTATGTCTAACGCTCATCTGATAGATGCATCCACTCATGACAAATGGTTGCATCACTTATTTATGTGTTAGTAGGGGGAGGTACTTTTCATCTTCTCTGCTGGAAGCACATTGCACAGGACTATCTAGGGCACTCAACTTATGTTCAGCTCTATTGAGCCAATGAAAATTGCAAAGGAGAGGGAAGAGGTCACACAAGGAGTGGAGAATGAACTAGGAGCAGTCATTAAATCACATTTTGACCAGAAAACACTAAACACTTGCAGTGTTACAGATTTGTCTTCAGGGAAAGGACATATGTATCTAGAAAGTGTTCTCTTTCTCTCTCTCTTTCTTCCTCCCCCCCTCTCTAGTCTCTCCAGTCTCCCCCTCCCCACCTCTCTCTCATCTTTCCTTCCATCATCTTTCTTTCCGAGAATGATTTAATACTTTATTGTGATCATTTTGTTCTCTACTAAAGGCATAGTCTTTTAGAACTCACTGTCAGAAACTGGACAATTGCAACTAAAGATGATTGTATCTCTCCCCTGAAGAATACACAGAGCCAGCATCCTTATTTTCTGAGAAGGGATTTTTTTGTATGATCCTTTGACTATTTGAAGAAAATGTGGGTGATTAATACACTAAATTTCAAAACAATTTAATGTAATTATGTAATTATATAGTAATTATGTTTGAGTCTTAAAATAGATGTTCACACATAATTTAAGGAAACTGAACGAACATTTGTAAAAAAAACACGTTTTACTATTAGGGACCATATCCAAAAGGGACACATGCTAATGAAGTCTAAAGCCCATGGAAATTCTTAGATCGAAACTAGGATGGAAACTGCAAACTACAAGTCAAGAATAGATAGCGAGAGAAATGTGAGCAGGCATGATGAACTTGGAGAAGTAAAATGATCATTTTTGGTCAGTGTTACTCTAGTGTAGGAACAGGTGCCTTTGCTTCAGATTCCGGTAATCCCACTCTGTATTCTCCAGGAAAGAGTCGGGCAGACACAGCTAGGACCTGTCCTTTCTGTACTTCTGTCCTTCTTAACACAGTGTCGGCCACACAGAAGATCCACAATACAACGCGTGCTGACAAGTCTTCTGCAATGAAATTGAAGGCCCGTTCATTAAGTCACTAATGTGTAGAGTTAAGTTTGTTTTATCAAGGGCTGCCTTGCTTTTCCTAGTAATTATGGACCATCTATCTGACTAGTTCTTCAGTATTTCAAGAAGGCACTCTACATCAAAAAACTGAAATCCTTTAGTTCTTTGAGGAGTCTTTTTAAGAATTTCAAAGGATTTGAAATTATAAATTCAAGCCAATAAAATGTATGTATTAATCATTAATTATAAAAATTCCATTTATGTGCTTATAGAATGGCAAACCATGCATGAAAATGGTAGGTCACTATGAATATTGCTGGTCATTATATTCTTGTATTTTTGTCTGGTAATCAAGGACTTCTGATGGATGAGTCTCTTGGGTTACACATCACTGTGACTATCTTATACAATTATTCAGTGTGGTTTAATGAAGTCTATCTAATTTAAGATTAAATTCGTCTTTCCTTGGTGATATTTTCAACTCAGAGGTGATTGAAATTACCTACAGTAACAATGATATTTAAATATGTTAGAATTCAGGCATAGTGGTACATGCCTATAATCCCAGTATTTAAAAGTAGGGGCTCTGTCTTCTAAGGCCAGCATCAGATGTTGTCTCAAAATCAAAAGAAATAATAATTAAAATAAACTTAACATTAAATGCATTAGAAAATTCCAGATTTTTTTTTTTTTTTTGCCTCTCACATACACACTACCTTAGAATCGTCTGTAGAAACACTATATTAGTTAAAATTCTCACCATTGCAATGGAAAGAGCTTCAGGAAGAAAGGGTTTTGTTGTCATTATTTTGAGGCTATAGTATCAACTTGTAGAAGAAGCCTTGGCGGCAGGTTCAGGATGCACCTGGTCACATTACTTACATGAATAAGATTATACTTATTATTACACTTATAAGAGATTAGAGGATTATCCTGTATCTTTTAGATCAAAATATGTACGATGTTCAATAGTGATGAAAATGAAGGAGGAAAATGTTAAGTCCAGCTTTTATTCCTTAGAATAATGTATGTTCCTCCTCTCTTTCCCAATCCCTAAATTGTTATTACCCAGGTACCTTTTCCTGTAACAATTTTCACTTTTTAACTGTGCTTAAAAATAATTTAAAAATCAATATATATGCAGACACACACTAAAATAAGAACCTTGGCTGATAGAAGTACAGATCCATTATTCTGGGAGATAAAAGTAGGGATGGTAAGATATCAAGTCTTTCTCTGCTGTATAGGGAGTTGAAGACTAACCTGGGCTACATGAGATACTTTTTCAAACGAACAAAAAAATGAACAAGGAAAAGGAAATAAAAAAGTTCATAACTTCACTGCGAGGGCCACTGTACAGTTTATGTAGATTTCTGTGCTTACATATAGCTCTTGGTTATACATATATACATGTTAAAAATTATCTTTTGACCTTCAGGATAAATATTCATGTTTTCTGTATGCCATTAAATAAGCATTGTCTTTGTATTTGCAGAAGAGAGAATCACATTAACTAACCTTAATTTTAATTTCATAGACATATCTTATTTCCAATAAATTTTCATAAAAGAATTCTATCCAAATCATCAGAGAAATAGTCAATACATATTTCTCTTAAAAGAGAGATAAATGTAAGAAAAAAATTAAAAATATTAGAAAACATTTTAAATAGTAATAAGTCTATTAGTATTCCCTCATAGAGTTGAAATTTAAGTAGAAAAAGCCTTCAGTATCAGCTCCTGTCTGGTATAACTAGCTTGATCAAAGCCAGCATAAACCAAGGAGAAGAGTTAGCGTTTTCTACCATTTTCATAATCATATTAATTTGAATTTTCAAAGCCCCCTTCATTTCTTTTCATTGATTACTCTCACAACCATGTGCTAATGCATTTTAAAGGCTAATCCGTGTTTAATTGTTCCATCTCAGCCCTTGATAGAAAAATATCTTGCCTTCAGTAATACATGATTGCTGAATAGAGAGTAAAAGAATAGTTGTGAGTGTTTATAGAGAAGTACCCAGAGTATCCATTTATATCATATCATATCATACATGGACAGTAACTTGGTACAGTATATTAAGCACATTACTTTATATTCCAGATCCCATCATTTTTATGTTGCTCCAGCTTTAATGGTTACATTTTTGTGTTAATAGGACTGGATTAAGGAATTCTTGCATGCTTGAAAGAATCATATTCCCCAGTCCATATATAGGAGTATTGACAAAAGAGATAGGTGTATGTCTGTAGACTGAGGATTAAGCACCACCAAATTGGGTAGGGCCTAATGGGGTAAAAAAAAGGCCCTTTCTCTTCTAGTTCTGGGATACATCTTCCCTGCTCTGTAGTGTCAGCACTGTAAATTCTAGGGGTTGAGGGACTTGCAGAAGTGGACTCCCAGGTACCCAGACCTTTGGACTCTGACTAAGGATTACAACCTTCCTTGTCTGTTTCTGAGTCTTCTACCCCTGCTTTGCTTCCACTGTGTCTTTTGTTCTGTGGGTGCCTTCATTATAGTCTCTTTGTCTTTGTCTTTCAGTAATGCAAATGTGCTATGCTGAGGAGTATTTTGCCTGACCTTACCAATTCGTTCATTCATGAATGTCTAGAGGTACTAGATCTAACAAAATGGGATTTTAATTTTAAAGTAAGTATGATAAGTATTCCAAAGCTCTAATGGAAACATGCTCAGCAATATAAGAGAGCGCAGAGATTCCAGAAGATGCAAAGACAAATGAGACAACAGATATGAACGTGTTGGACTGCCTTTCCCGCAGAATTAACACAGGTGGGGAAAAAAAGCATCAACTACTTGAATAAAGATGAGCAAAATCTTCCAAACTAAAATGTCAGAAGGAATCTAACAAATACATCAGAGGATTGATGTTCATATGTGTTACAACAGAAATCAAATAATCTAACATGTACTTGATAATACTAGAAGAACAGGAAAAGGATCAAAGACCCGTACATACTTTACACGCCTTCCACACATGCAGAAAGACACAATGAGTGATAAGGCATTTAATTTTTCATAAAGCATGACTCTTATTGAACTACACGTGACGATTTTCACTGGATGTTCTATTTTCTCAATTTTCATTCCCACAGCTATTTTCAGTCATCTACCTATTTTCTCTTTGTACATCAGTTGTGCTTCTAACATCTTCTTTCTCTGATTAAGAAATATGTAACCATGTAGCCAAACTTGAGTTGGAAATACCTTGTTGAAATCATATAACATTGCTCCCAAAACCATGCTTTATATTTTTGGCAATAGGTTTGGACATTTCCCTTCCCGTATCTGGCCGCAATCACTGCCGACCCGAACGCTGTAGAGGATCATTTTCAACAGCCCTGACTTATTATATAGGAAATGTGGGTTAAAGCAATATTTCGGGCACTGAACTGTGATTATCTGTGGATTGTCTGTTTGAGAGCATGAGATAGATTTTCCCAGCTTTTTCTATTACAGTCCATAAGACCCAGGTTTTCATCTTAGATATCTGAAGTATAGAATTGCTACTGATCACATTACTCAAAAAGGAAAAGGAAATATTTTCTCCTTTGAAGCCAAAATATTATTAAAGTCACCTACATGAGTACGTAAGATTGCTTTTCTGCTTGCTCCCAAGACACTGGGCTAGATAAGAACTGTCTTAATAACACTGTGCCACCTATTCATATCTAAGAATTTTTGTTTACATGTTTGTTTTTGTTTATCTTAAGAATAGTTCCATTTACATCAAGCTAAGCATTGATAATATGCTTCTTTTAGGGTGAAGTCTCAGATTTTTGTTGTAGAACTAACATCCAATCACTATGTATATAAGGTTCAAAGACAGTAAAAGAAGACCCAAATAGCAAATAGCTAATTTTGCATACCTAAAAGCATTGAAAATGTATTTACAGTTTAAAATCTGGAGAACAAAATGCTTTAATTTGTAAATACACTTTCAAGGATTTAGGCAGCATTTTCTATTTCAAGAAGTATTAAAAATAGGTTTTTATACTGGTATACTCACAACAGTCAGGAAGTAGAGCAGGAAGATCAATTCAGAGCCAGCTTCAGCTACATAGAAAGTTTAAGGGCAGCCTGGGCTACATGAGACTGTGTCTCAGAAATAATAGTAATAAAATAAATAGTAAAATAGTTTAACTTGGGAGTATTTCAATATTGTGTAAGATTAGGGGTATTTGTAATAAAAATTATACCATTTGATCATAAATTATATATGAAGTTTTTCCAGACTTACAGATACTCATACTTACAAATCTCTACTAACTCAGATTCAATTCAATTTATGGAGAAAACAATATTAAATTATGTACCTGCATGTAATATTTAAATATTTCTTTAAAATTTTTCTCATGATATTAATAAAATTAAGTATATATTTATTTTGAAATAATGTTAACCGTTTATACACTGTATAATTCTGTATATATAATTCAGTTGCTAAGTAACAATTGTATGTTGTGGATGTAGTTGTACAAGAGTATAAACAAGGAATCCTACCATGAACAGGCTAAGGTTTTTCTGGATGAAATGGAATACACAATTTAAAAGCCAATAAATCCTATTTGTGGGACAACGTCAGAGCAAGGGATATTTTTGTCGTTCCACCAAGCACCCCTGCAGCGATAAATCACTGTAACTTTATTTTTTAAGTTTTTGTAATTTGAGTCATAAAAGCCAATGAGAAGAAACTATTCGTCCTCTAGTAAAAACAGGTTAATTTTAAGGGCATGCCTTAGAAACATGTCACCACAGCCATCCTGTGTATGGAACCCTTCCAAACTTCTCTAACCTAAAAGCGCACACAGCTTCTAAGCATAGGTACAGTATAAGACTGGGGGTCTAGTTCAGACTACAGGTCACCTTAGTTTCAGGGGTTCCACACAGGCTCCAAATTTCCATTACCTAAATCAAGCAACATCTAGGTAAGGTTCCTTTCATTCACAATCACAGGAGTCTAAGCAGAGAAGTGAACACTGAGGAAAACTATCAATGTTTTGAGAAATTACCAGCGACATTTCTCTCCCTTTCCCATTGACAAAATGAAATGGAGACAAGTGGACATGCTGTGCTCACGTGTCAGACAGGCAACAGGCCAAGGTTCAAGGAGCTTGTAATGAGATTATGGTAGCTAAATGTCATGCTTACCTCTACAGTTCTTGATAGAAGCACAGTACATAAGCAAACGACCCTTTTAATAAGAAAGGTTTCACAAGTTGTAGCACAATGTCTAAACGAAATTGTTTTCTGGAATATTATGTTTTATAAGTGCATATCTGAAATCCATCCAGTGTGTTTCTTTGTTTTTTATTCTAATTTATTTTTTCCTCTCCATTTCTTGACCCCCCATCCTCCTCTCCCTCTGTTCCTCCCAGCTCCCTCCCTTTCCCCTCTCCTCCAGGTTCTCCACCCCCGCTTCTCCTCAGAAAAGAGTAGGCCTCCCAGAGTTACCTCTCAAAAAAGGCATACAAGAGGGAACAAGGCCAGGCACAAGCTCCTACATCAAGGCTAGACAAAGAAAACTGTCCAGGGGGCAGGTAAGAGGGGCAGAGAGATTACCCCCACACACACATACTCTCTCTCTCTCTCTCTCTCTCTCACATACACACACACACACACACACACACACACACACACACACACACATAGACACTCCAACTTTTAGTTGTTCTACAAGAACACAAAGCTGGACAACCATATGATATATGTTCGGGCCACCCAGGCTCCCTGTCTACTGCTTCAGTCTCTCTGAACCCCAGGAATCCTGGTCTGTTTATTTCATGGGGCTTGTTCTTCTGGTGTCCTTGACCCATCTGGTCCCTATAATCCCTCATTCCCCCTCTTCCAGGGGGTTACCCATGCTCTGCATGATTTTTGGCTCTCACCTGCTGCCAGAGGAAGCCTCTCTGATGATGACTGAGACAGCCACTGATCTATGAGCATAGCAGAATATTATTAGGAATCTCATTTGTTTGTTTTAAGCTATTCTGGAAAGCAGCTTGTAGATAGAACAGCCCCCCCCACCGTGTGTGTGTGTGTGTGTGTGTGTGTGTGTGTGTGTGTGTGTGTGTGTTTGTGTGTGTGTGTTTGTGTGTAGTGTCTGTCAGGAAAAATTGGAAAAAATGGAAGACAAAAAAAGCCAAATGAGCAAATTCAGACCATGACTTCCCAAGAAACGTCACAAATAGCTTCTGCATTATTCGGCATTATACAGCAACATTTCATTTTGTACGTGTTCTCAACCTGCAAGAAGTTTCTTTTCTCTACACTTAGGTGGTATAGTCAGAAAAACAGAAAATTTATAATTCATTGTAACACAGAGTTTGGTGGTTAAATCCGTCTGAAACTCCACGGGTAAAAAAAAAAAATAAAAGCAACAAGATAAAAGGTACAACATAAAATTAAAAAGCACGTCTGAGTCATGTGTGATTTGAACTCCTGCAGGATGCTGTACAGCCAAAAAACTTAACGATATTGATTTAGAGTAGCAATGTAAAGATTTGGAGAAAACACATGTCATTTTTGTTTTTTTTTTTGTATGTGCTCCCTGATAACGAAAAGCAAAACATTATGATGGAAGGATAGAGAGCATGGTGATTGCTTGTGTTAATGCAGCAAGGCAGCAATGTCACGGTCGGAGCTCATTTGCAAGACATATGAGAAACGCAATCTCTCTAAAGTTCCAGTGTTAAAAATGAAAATAAGTTAGGGTGATGAATTACACTGTTTGGTCGATGGCCAAGTGCAGGCTTCACAGAGGAGGAAGCAGCTTAAAGACAGGGAAGCACTCTGTTTCGTTGCAGTAACTTTCTCTAAACTTCTTCCTCCTCTCTGAAGCCTGCAACTGGCCATACACCAAACACTGTAATTTGTCACCCTAACTTACTTTCAGGGCCATGCGTCACACATCACCACTGGTGAAATCTGACATTTGAAGACCCAACCTAGGACCTTCACCTCTGTGAAAATGACTCTCACTGTAGATCACAGAAAACCAGCTCGCTCAAATGAAATTTCATGGCAACTTGTACTCCAGGGAACAATTTGCATGCCCACGAGAGCACCTATTTCAACTGAAACTCACTAAAAATATTTTCCTAAAGTTAAATTACCAATGGCAGCACGAGTAGAAAATGCACAGCTTTGACCTCGTTGAGTCAGTGTAAAATTTTCATGAAGAGAAAGTATCACTCTTCTGGAAGCCAAAGAATAAACATGCTCACGATGTATGAATAATACAGGATTAACACATCTTTCCTGTGGGATGTTTGATACATTTGGCTGAATTATGCTCAGGTGTTCAGAAGAACTCTTGTGCATATGCTTATAGCATCTTGTGGTGCTCATTTACTTCTTGCCCTCCCCAGCATGAGCATATAGGTTTCATGTATGAAAAGAAAAGCTCTTTCCTTTTAATTAATTCAATAATAATTATTTATCAACCTCCTGGATGCAATAAATAGATAACCATGATCCATATTTTGCTTTATAGGCTTATCAGTAGTAACGTGCATGCATTAACACATTTAATTTTGTTCCTAAAATAAGCCAGTAAGATGTTTTTGCTGTGTTATTTCTGGAAGTTAAAAAGAGTGAACATGAGCAAAGGACAATGATACGGAAATGTCATAATGGAATATATCACTTTTCACAATAATAAAATAATTAATAAAAAAGGCAATAGAGAGTTTGAAAGAATTATTGATTCTATCTACACATTGAGATGGTCCATAGAGTCTCTGGTATTTTTTTCCTTCAAGGAAATCAATTTGGTTCCATTTTTCTTCTGGTTGGGATTTTGCTAGATCATAGGCATGCATTAGCTGAATTAAGGAGTATCTTATAGTCACTAATATTCTGGACAGAGCATTTTGAATGAATTCTTTCATGTGTGTGTATTTGTATGTGTGTGTGTGCGCGCGCGTGCATGCACACGCACACGCGTGCACACATACGTGTTTGTGTATGTATCAGCAGACTAAGCAAGTGTGACTTACATACACTCTATGCTGATCATGTGATTTTTGATTTGGTCCATTTCACTACAGCATTGACTGGGGTAATATAAATCCCTGTGATGATTCTGCACAACTAGAAATGAAAGCATTAGAGCCAGCAAGTGCAGAGTTCTACCATAACCTGTAATATTTCGAAAGAGTCCCTGAGAATTCACCGTCATTAATCCTGGGCTCAAGACTAGTTTTGAAAGGGAAAAAAATGTACCAATTGGCATTCAGATAGCCAACCATGCACCTGGAAGAGAATGAAAATTCTAGTGCTAGAAAACTGATCATTCTTTCTGAGCTCAGTTTTGCTAAAATTCTTGCTTCCTGAAAGTCCCCATAGTGTTTGCAAACTTCTTCTGCATGCTCTTCCTGGCCACACAAACTTAAAGTATAGGCATTCTGAATAAAGAATTTTTTTTGTCTTTTAAGAAATTGTCTTGAGCTGTTGGGTTAGGAAACTTTCCCCTGATATTTGCTTTCAACAGACATGTCTATGGTGTCTTCTTGACATCCATGTGCATTTCCTTGTGATTATCCTTAAATGAATGAAGTTCCCAATTCACACATGCTTGTATTCCATTAACACTAGGGAAAACGCGTTGCACTTCATGCATCTCAAGTTGTTGTTTATTGTAAAATCTCCTTGGTTATTCTTCTAGTTCGTGTGCCTTCATTATAAGGAAAGAAAGACAGAAGGCTTTAGAGACTTTTTGTTTGTTTTGAAGTAATATATTCATTATAGTGAATATTGGCAAGTGACTGCATTCAATTTCATATAAGAAGAGTTTAGACTTGTAAACATACTCTTTGAGTGAGCACATGTATTCAAAATTTCTGTATCTGCTTTTCATCTTTGTTCCTATCATTTTTTCTTTGTTCACAATTACTTCTTGCTTTCCTTTCTTTTATAGTAAAACAATAAATGTACAAGAAAATGACTTCAGTTTCAAAGTGACTGCATCAAGAATGATTCATACTCATAATAAGTTAACATCTTTGATTATAGTGTTTTATTGAAAATAATGTGGATATATGAGTGACTCTGCTAGAAAATTACTTGCAAGGGAAAAAAAACCAGAACAAAAAGCATCATTTATTTGTATATGTATGCAGAATACATTACAAATATGCACATAGAAAATAACAGAATACATACTCTCATGCTACGCTTATCTACAGACATCTGTCTGAGTGATCAAAACTGAAATAGTCTTAAAATTTGTTTTAATCTTTCATTATTTTGGGGTTCTTTTTTTATTGTTTTATTTTTGTTTGTCTGTTTGTTTTTTGTTTTTTTAAGAACATATTCTTTAACCCAGACTGGCCTGGAGCTTCCTATTTTGTAGAAGATGACCTTAAACTTCTGATTGTCCTGTATTTATCTCCAAATAACTAGCATGATAGTTTTGCATTCCTGCACCTGGTATATGGGATATTCGGCAATTTAACACAGACCACTGTGAACTAGATCTCCAACTGATCTATATTTCTTAATTAAATTTGTGGTACTATTTGTTTTCATAACTTATTGTTAAAATCTATATACCTAATATTTTTAGAACCTTCCTAATGAGAACTCATTAATTTTACTCAGAATTGATATGTTAAGTATTTTTCAAAACATTGTTTTATTGCTTAAATAGATGATTTATTATATAAATTACTATTTATGTCTGACTTGGAGATCCATTTAGCTTTTATATAGTTTAATTTTACATATCTATTAAATGAAGTTAAAGAAACCCATTACTTTGTACACTAATTTAAATTATATGCATATATGTATATATATATATATATACATATACACATACACACATATATATACACATATATATACATACACACACACACACACACACACACACACACATATATATATATATATATATATATATATATATATATATATATATATATATATATATATATATATTTAACCTGGGTATACTGCCTAAGTTGAAAATATTTCTCCAAGAAAACAATTCCAGGCAAGAGATACTTTCCTGAGAATTGTCAGTCAAGATAACCCAGAAGCATCTCCAGAGTTCACAGAATATTGTCATTGTTTTTGGTTTACATTCAGAACTGGATGGTAAGAACCTGTTGTTGAAGATACCACACTAATTGCAAGACATGCAGAAATCAAGCTGGAACTCACAGGAAAACTTCCTCCCTTCTGGTTAGTTTTCACAGGTCCAGAAGTTGTTATACATATTGTTAGGGCAGAAGGACTATCAACTTACCAATGATTATTATCCATTAGTCAACCCTGCATGTTATAATACCAACTTGCTAAGCAAGATGTCACCTACTGGTGCAATAATGGCAAGAAGGTTATATGGGTAACCAACCACTTTGAATTAGACTTGAGGGCTGCTCCAGAGGAGAGACTTTGTGCCTGATACTGGAAATCTTGTTGGAAGCTCATGGCTATGGAGATTGTCGTTTCTAATGCAAAACCTTCTACTGTTATTGTGTTATATGGTCATGGTAAATCTTTATGTTTGTACACACAGCTTGATGAACCTTGAGCAGAGAACTGTCTCTCTATGGTGTCAGCAGTTAATTCATAATGGGTCAAAATATTGAGATTAAGACTAATTATGATAAGCCTTAATCGAATCATTTATATCACACCACCCCTGACTAAGGTTCATGGAAAATAATGATATGGAGAATGGAAGTTAACTCCACAAGCTGAAGCCAACAGGATCAATCAATATTACAACAGGCTTCATGTATGGATTTATCAAAGTATTCATAAAATATATTTTAAAAGATATAAATATGTATTAATTAAGACTGAAGAAAAAAAATAATGTTGAAGACTTGAGCTTAGTCTTTAAGAAATCAAGTTTCGAATCTTTTTGTCTCTTTTTGTGAAGTGCAATTTAAAATCATCAGGAATGTTCAATGTCCTTTGTTTGATTATATATATATATATATATATATATATATATATATATATATATCCTTAAAAACTGGAACAATTTATAAGAAATCTATTGTCAGAAGTCATTTTTTTTTTATCATGAGGACATCCTAGCATGTACTTAGAGAAATGTAGATAGCATGTGCCAATCATCTGTTTACATCAAGCGGGGTGAAAATTGCAGGATGTACACAGCTGCTGCTGTGTCATAAAGGGTGCTGTTTAACAGTGAAGTTTTCTATATGTAAGATGGACTGTACTCTAACACAGTGACTAAAATTATAATAGTTCATGCACAAGCCCGATATAGCGCACTAGTGACCATTATCAGGCATTGCAAACTATATAAAATTCTGTATCTGTATTTGATGTGTCTGGAAGGGCAGCAGTTTTGTGCTGAGGTACTGTGATCACAAGGTGACAGGATTGTTCAGCTCCTTTTCAGTCTTCTGGAACAAAAGCATATACGCTGTCTGCTGCTGAATGAAACAACAGCTTTGCAGTGTGGCCATGTTTCCTAAAACACTGTATTCCCTTTTCCACAAGATAAGAAAGTAGGGAGAGGAATCAATGTTTTCAACCCTGAAATATTCAAGAGTGGGGGAAATCTCAGGACCAGGCCCGAACATCTCATCCTTATTCCAAACAACGACGCAATAAAGTCCTACTATTGGTTAGTCACATTACAATAGCAGCTCCTGTAGAATACATTATTATTTATACATAACATCTTATTATAGAATATTATTCTGTATATTTTACTAGTTTTATAACATTATCATATTGTTAAATATATTTCAACTTCAGAAATTTGACTTTGTTTTTGTGGTTTGTTTTTGTTGTTGTTGTTGTTGCTATTGATATTGTTTGGGAAAGATCAGTACTGAATTCACAATGTATCTCAAGCTGCCTTTTAAGTCATGATTCTCCTACCTCTTCCTCAACCTTCCCAGTTTGGAGATAACAAGTATGCACCAACAAGCTTGCCTATCCTTTCAACAGTCTTAGAAAAACAACAACAAAAAATATTAGGTAAGCAAACAAATGAGTAACAAAAAAAGAGAAGTAATAAAGAGTTATTTAAATTGTAAAATTTTAGTTTTGTTTTTAAATAATAATTAAGAATTTTACTGTTTTTCCAAGGCATTTATGTTATTCACCCAAGAAAAACTTCCTACTCTTTCTGTTATGATATTTAATTTTGTATTATGCAGTAGAGAAAGGTTTCATTTCCAAAATAAACCAAACCAATTGGATGATGTCCTACACATTTAATGAGTATGTGATCAGTTAGAAGTTCTTATGGAATTTGAAGACAGTCAGAGAGCAAATATTCTTATCTGTGCTTTGCAAGTAAGTCAAGGGCACTATTTAGAGTTGCATGAAAAGCCTAAAGTAACAGAAAAAAGAACCTCAAATCCTCCATGTCTTTAGAGCTGAAAAGAGGTGGGTTTGTTTTTTTTTTCTCATCCCTTACACCAGCAAAAATGTCTTTTCTTTGCCAAATTGCTTCCAGGTGCACTACAGAACAGTATCAAAGAAGCTTAATGCATCAGTCCCAGTTCTAAGAGGAATCCAAAAACCACCATGGCTTACGTTTGAACATTACCAGCCCTAGGCTTCAGGAACTTTTACTATATCTATGGGCACCAGGCCACCAGAATTGGCTGAACCGATTTATTTTAACATAGCATTTTATAATTTCTCAGAATCCTTTGATAATTGAATAAGTGTATTAGTAAAATGTAAAAATGTGCTAATGTAATTGACATGCTACCGTTGGAATTTGAGGCGATTACGAAAGTACGAAAACAGGGCTGTGCTGAAATCAACCCTAAACACATGGAATGACTCAACAGGCAGGCATTTGCTTGAAAACCTTTTCCAAGAAATTAATCGAAAGAAGAAGCAAAGTAATTGGACAGATAGTTTTCATGGCCATGTCTTACAAATTCTGTACTGCTTGTTATGCACACAGAGATTGCACGATCTTTTGGTTTCACCATACTGAATAGTGGTTTGTGAACTAACATGATTGAGAAATAATGTAATTGAGGTACTAGGCAGTGAAGTTAGAAATATATTGTTAATAATCTGAGTTGATCCAGTAGTTTCTTGGTAATGGATGTCAGACATCTTACACAGGTTATGTAAGAATATTTTACATCCCATTTAGTAATTGCAATAGCAGCCTCCATGTATGAACAAGACTATTACCGAGGTCAATCAGTAATAAAAATCTCAAGAATGGTAATCTAATAAGAGGAAAACCAATGCAGTGAAATATTCTATTCACTTTTATATTTAAGCTTGTTGGTTCACATTGCCCTTAAATTAGCTGACAATTGCATTATTTTTACTTCCAACTTGGATATCTATTTATATTTGGTCTTCACTCTTTGACACTGACCTTTGCCAAAGTAAGTCTTCTGCAAAACAGAAACTAAAAAGCCAAATGTAGAGTCAGGAGCAAAAATAAACATATAGGAATGTTTACACTGAAGACCTGGGATGTGACAAACGGCCATAGATTTCTAGAATACCAAGTTTAGATAACAAGAATTGCCCATTAGTAGAGTTTATTAAAGTCTATTTAAGTATCCCTGACTCAATATCAGGAATATTTTCAGGTTTTCAATATTAACTCTTAGGTTTAAAGAGATCACAGATGTCCATTTTCGATCCTACCCACTAGTCTGAACTGTTGAGTTTGAACCAACTGCTTAAACTCATTGCTGTATTGACTCACAGATGTAAGTCACAACAGATCGGCTTCATTAGTACACACATACATAAATTCCAGAACATTGTGTGTGTTTTGAGTAAAACCATCTCGCACACTTCCATCTTTTGACTTAAGAACTAGAAAGTTTAGACGGCAACTAACTACAGTTAATAGTCCAATAAACTAAAATCCTCCTAACTTTCTCAGAACATTCCTAAGAATTGTCATAGGGCAAGGAACGGCTTGAACTAGGAAGGAAGATGGCATCATCAAGATGGGACACAGCGGACAGACCTGCTGAGGCAGAGAACAAGACTGGGCAAGAGGGCCACGTTACGTGTGGTTGCTGTAAAATCCGGTGTGTGAACTGAAGAAGTCGGCATGTCATCTTCACACATTCTTGTCAGCCTGGCATCTAGTTATTGTACACAGGGCATTGCTAAGGCTGCAGCTCTTGCTCTTTGGCCTTTTCATTTATACTGTTTCGAACGTGGGGTTCTGTACGGGACTTATTTATTCACCTGCTCTTTCTTCAGTTGTACGAAGCATATCATTCAGCTTGTCTTGGTCATCCCTTGTCGCCCTTGCCACTTTTCTCCGCACTTCAACCTCAGTGGTTGTCATTGTGCTCATATTTTTCTGCAGCTCTCTATATGTTAATGCACCCTACCCATCTTTCTGAATGAAGTATTTTCCTTATTGTTCTTTGTACACTCAACTCTGAGAGTTTCAGCATGTAGTTGACTCTGGACACCAGTTTTCTACATTGTTTTTAAAAGATGGATTATTTATTGTGGCTGTTTTGTTTTTAACATCTCATATTTATGTCTCATTTAGGAAAGCAGACGGATGTACACATTGTTCATGGAAGAAGGCAGTACGTTTCCACTATGGTTGAGGGTTGCTGTGGAGGTCTCACTCAGTGTCATTAGAGGTAGATCTCAACTTGTTGTGCTTTTGCTCTGTGTTATGCTCAAAGTGCCATGGGTGTCAATTCCTCCAGGGTACCTTATAGTTGCTGCAGTCTGAGAAAAAATACTTCCATAGCTTTCTGCCTTTCCTTTGCTCTCATACTTCAGGAGAGGCCTTAGTGTTTACCCTTTGCCATTGAAATTAATTAGACTGATGTTCTCTTAACCCAGTGCTCACTAGTTTTGTGGAAGGTGTACTCTCTTCTTATTATTTATTTTTATTATTAAGACTGTTATATCTCTGGGTCTGAGGAATAATGTTTCCTTAATGTTTGAACCTTCTTGCCTCACATAGAATCCGTTACAGTCTAAATCAGGCTTTTTAAAATTTTTATTGCACTATAAAGAGGACTTTAGTCCTTCACTCTTTCATTGAACATCAATGAATCCTTTATGTGCATCTTCAAGATAACAGGATTCTTGCCTATCCTATGGATAAGGGATGAGAGTGGATATGAGGTCCTACATCCCTGGCAGCTTCCTGTAACAAGGATCCAGACCAAAGGGAAGAGACACATTAGACACTGACAGTGGAAGAGTACCATAGTCCACTGTGACAAACAGTATGGAAGTCCTTCAAGAAAACCTAAAGAAACAAGGACAAGTCAATAGGACAAGTCAATAGGACAAGTCTGTACCACTCCTGAGTTTACCTGAAGCACTCCAAGTCAACATATCATAGAAGTAAGTACACGTGAATTGTAGAACTTTCAACACCTAGGTTATAAGCTCAGGGATAAATAACGAAAATGTGATTTATAAGCACAGGACCTGCTAGCGAGATGTTTTAGGAGCCAGTTGTATGCTAGATCGTGATAAAAAAACAACTAAGCTGATATGCCCAGAAAATTCATTTTTCATGAGTTCAGACTCTCTCTCTCTCTCGCTCTCTCTCTCATTCTTTCTCTCTCTCTCTCTCTCTCTTTCTCTCTCTCTCTCTCTCTCTCTCTATCCTCTCTCTCTCTCTCTCTGATCATTTGTTGGCTTATTCTTGTGAAGATCTAGTGCAGGCATCTGCAATGGCTGTGTTTAGCACCACAGTGACCATATTGTGTCCAGAGAGAGCATTTTGAAGCCTGTATCTCCTGCCTCTTGCATCTTCCCTTTCCTGTAATATTACCTGAGCCTTAGCATCATCTGCCCACTGCTGGACCATTTGATCTTGATTTATTCAGGAAAACTGTGGGTTTCAGTTGCATACAAACTAGAGTCAACAGTACTAATGGTTTATTGTACCTGGAATATAATGCTAAACCTTTATAATTAATTTACAACATATTAAGAGGTCATGTTTAAAATAAAATTGCATTATAATTCTGTCATTTTGTAAGCGTGCCACTATACTAAAAACATTTATCTTCTGATAAATATTCATTTTAATGCATTTGGATGTTTTTATATTTGTTAGGCCTCTCTAAAATTCCAGAAAGATTCATGACATACTGTCATGTACATGCATGATGAGATTTTCCTTCCTTATTTTTTAACCTCAAACTTTTATATAATTGACAAAACTGCTGGTGAGCAAGCTAGCCATATGCCTCATCTCCAGCATGCTCTCAACCGGCTGCTGTTCCTCACCTGCCCGGACCCCCGATGTCCTCCTTTACCTTATCACTCTGATTTCCTAGCACCTGGCTTAACCCTTGATTTTCTGAGAGTCTTTGTTCTAAATGTTCTTCCAGATAGAATACAAGAAACATCTTCAGATTTGGTTTGGCTTCAATGAACTTTCTCTTTCTAAATTACATTGACCTTGGCATCCTATTTAAAATGCATTCTTGACCCCAAAACCTCTGATGTTCTTAATTCTTAATTTTACTTTACATCTTAGACTGCACTATTCGCCAGCCAAGTTTCTATAAACTTTGCATAAAATACATAATAGATATTGTACAGTATGTGGCCCTTTCCCAATATACATATTCCATAATATTCTTCAAGGACAGCCATCTTTGCCTCTTGTGTACCTCATCCAGAGAATATTTTCGTTAAATCATTTATCGTATTCCTGTGTGTGATGTATGCATGTGCATATGGCTGTGCATGATCATGTGTGCAACTGTGCCAATCATATGTCGTACCTAATATATTCTTCTATTGGTCTCCTTTATTGAAGCATGGTCTTTTACTGAACCAAGAGCCAATCAAATGCTGAGACTGGAAGACTAGTGATCCAGGGACCCTTCTGTCACCACTCCCCACCACTAGGAACACCCTGGCTTTTAACTTGGGTGCTAAGGATCTGAACTCAATTGCTTATGCTTAATCGATGAACATTTCCCACAGAGCCTTTTCCTTAGCCCAAACACTTTAATAAGATTTACATTAAATTAAGCCATTAGGAATCTTGTCTATGAAATAGTGGTCATAGATCCATAATTCATTGACTTTAAGAGTTTAATTCTCTATAAACACTTTGCTGTAAGCAGAGCCCCTACAGATATCATAACAGATCTTACAAAAAGGTTAATGAGTCAATACATTCTTTATCCAAAATAAATTGATGAAAACATGCTACCTACAGTGGGCTTTTCAATCTGCATATATATATTTAAAATGCTATAATTTAAGCCAGCTCATCATTTGACAATTTATGTCTTGTCTACTTTTTATGTTTACTTAATATAAGACTATTGCTATGATAAAGTTGTAGGAATTCAGCTCTATATTTGCACATTGAGAGCAAACCTAACATGAAAACAGAATAATCTTCTTTTCCTTACATTAGAGTTAAATGATATGAGGAAACAGTCTTCTATGGATAGTAGGCATGGTACAGTGATTTATGCTAATGATAGTACTGCAAAATATGTTTTTATTATATTAAGATGAAAGATGGGACCCGGTTATCTCTTCCATGGATAGACATCATCATAAATTCTGAATGTTTTTGTTCGTAGAAAATATACGAGTCCATTTTAAAGCATCCACTTTCAATAATGTTCTTAGCTTCTCTGTCAGTAAACTGTTTCCTTTGTGACAAAGCATCAGTAGTATAACTTCTTTGTTTTTCCTACCACACATGATTTCTATGGCACTTACGTCCTAGAAAAGCCCAGGTGGACAGGCACAGGGTCTTCTCTGTTATTTTATGAGTTTCCAGGGCCAACCATCGGTGTTCCCATACAGCCATTATATGTTAAATCAGAAACAGTCTTACTCTTATAAATTCTAGCATCATCTGTAATCACTTAACATTGGGACTTTACATTAATAATTATTTCTTAGAATTGCCAATGTGCTGTTAAGGAAGGAATGCTACATAGAGTTCATTCCTCATTTATAAACAATTAAACAGTCATTGGTATGTTTAATTTTGTAGATCTGTAACACTGATGTGAAACTATTTCTGAAGATTGGTAGTATTAGAGGATGAATATGGAAACAAGATACATACAATTGGTACATAGAATTAATTTGAGTGATTGCATATGGAATTTTGAGACAGTCTTCTGATGTTCTATGCATACTAGAGCAGAGAATCTACAGAGGTCAGATAAAAACAAGAAGACTTGAATCAACAGTGTTCGACCCTGGGGCAGAAAGAGAAGAGGATCATAAGTGATGGTTAACATTCTGAATGTCGTTTTCCTGGGAAAGAATGAATAAGACTGAATAATTAGTTGGACTGATTAATAAGAACTGTTTCAGCCATCTCTAAAGAATGGAGACTCTGCCTGGTTGGTTAGTACCTGGCCCTGGGATGTTGAAGGACGTTACAGAGCGGCACATAGTGTTAAAAAGTAATGAAGTGGAAGTTAAGGACGACTTAATGGGTCACTCAAACTGGAGAGGCCCACAAATTGGTGAAGACAATATTTTACAACTGTATTGGACTCTGCAGTTCTTATTTTCTGTGATACTCCTTGCTTTTCCCAATTTTGACATCAGTCTCTTGTCTTCTTAACCTATCTATTCAGAGGGATTAACAGCAATCTTAAGACAAACTGAATTAATATGGCTTCCTTCACCAATAATTACTTTCAGTGTATTCCTCACCCAAGCAATAAAATAGAAGAATGTGTTTTCATTTCTACTGACGTGTCTTATATGCTCCATCTCCTATTTCATGAGAGTTAAAATACATCAGAGGAAAAAGATCACTAAGTCTAATGATGAATTATTGAGTAAACACTGCGTAGAAGCTAACTCCACTGTTGTTGAATAATAATACTGTACTCCTCTAATAAAGTACCAAAGGAAAAGAGTATTTTATAGAGCTTTGCTAAATTTGTCAAATAAGAGCATATATTTTAATTGATATAGCTCATAAATTATGATAGTGTGCTGCTGGGTTTTATGTCAGCCTGACACAAACTGGATTCATCTGGGAAGGGATCCTAATGGAGAAAATCACTTCCAAGGATCAGGCAAGCCTGTAGGTCATTTTCTTAATTAGGAAAGAATGAGTCAGAGGAACTTAATTCATTGTAGGTGGGGATACCCCTGAGTTAGTAGTCCTGTGTACTAGAAGAAAGCAGGCTAAGGGAGACAGTTAGCAGCACCCCTCCACTGCTTTGCTTCAGCTCCTGCCTCCAGGTTTCTGCCTGGGCTGCCTTTAATAATGAATTGTGTCATGGAAGTATAAGCAAAATAAACTGAATATTCCTATATATATGTATATTATTCCAAGCTGAATAATATATGTTGTTTTAATTCCACATTTACTTCCAAACAGTGAGTTAATCAAGTAAACTAATGAATGTAAAAAGTTTAAAAAGGTTTGGACAATTTGTCAAATTAGATGATATTTGACAAAGAATGCCTTCAAAATCATAATCATTGATGTCAACTAGACAAGAATAGGTTTAAATTAATATGATAAGATGATCTGTGCATATGTGTGTGTGAGTGCCTGACTGTCTATCTGTCTGTGTATGGAATATGCAGGTGCCCACATATGTGCATATTATGTAGATTTCAAAAGTTCCCACCAGCTTATTACATAGTATAGGCATCAATAAGGTAAAACAGTTGAACTACCCCTAAAGGTATTTCTAATTTTCCTATTACTTAAAAATATGTTCTCTTAGGAAATATACCTATTTGTAAATTTGTTGACATAGACAACAAATTGGAATAAGTATTTAATATTTTCTCTATTAAATAACATGTGATTACCTAAAAACCCAAGCAAAGGGGCAAAAAGTAAAGGGGTTATAGTAAGAGAGGGAGGTATTAGAGATACTGAAAGAAATTTGTGCTTATTTCTCCTTGAAAATTTTGCAGGGATTCTGCATTCATTGAAATAGTTACAATAATAAAAGGTGTCAAACAAATACGATATTTTCTAGAAAGGATGACCAAATATGTCATGAAAATTATAATTTCTGAAGAAAGTCATTATTTGATTCTGTAATAACTAAGTGGGAGAACTTTTACATATCAAAACACAAAACTACAAGAAGAAAGAGTAATTGTTGAGAAAATTTTGGAATACTATAATTTCAGTTTGTGGAATAACCTGCATGTCAGTTGGCATTTGTGTGAAGTACCAAATTTAAATCACCTTTGTTCATGTAACTACTGCAGAATTCACCCAACCTCTCAAGTACACTGAAATATTAAAACATTACAGATGCAGGGAGCACTTATTTCTTTATATTCCTGTTCTTTGTTTTTTGAAAGTGACAAATTAATATCCTAATTCATATAGCATTTGCAGGAAACAAAGAACTGTAAGAGAAAAACCAGGAAGCCTTTTGCCATTTGGCAGTGAAAACATTTGACTGCTCATCATTTTTTACTTCTATTTCTTATTGAAAAATAAAGTCTTTGGAATACGCCCTGGAGTGCTATAGCTTAGGTATATCTAAGGTATATCTATTCTAATGCTTGAGAAACCCTCAGTCTGTGTTTCACAGGGCTGCATTGGTCTTATACTCTCACCAACTATTAGTAACAGTTTTCCCTTCCCCCACATCTGTGACAGCATTTTTTTGCCATTTGTATCCTTGATTATGGTCATTCTGACTGGAATATAGTAGAATATTAAAATAGTTTTCAGTTCCATTCCCCTTATAGCTAAAGATGCTTGAACATATTTTTGGTGCTCGCTATCCATTTTATTTCCTCTTTTGAGACTTCTCTGTGCTGTTCCATGGTCCATTTTAATTGCGTGTTCATTCATAAAATATTTAATGTTTTGAGTTAGTCGTATATCTAAACATCAATCTACCATAATGTGAATCGCCGGATTGTGTGTTTCACTATAGAGATCATCTTGATCTTGATCATCTACATTCATTTCCGATTTATCCAGAATATCTAGGGCATTTAATCAGTCTAGATATTTGTCAACTGATGAATGGATAATGAAAATGGTGTACAAATACACAAGGGAAATTCATTCAGCTATACAGAAAAATGAAATCTGATAGTAAATGGATAGAATTGGCAACAAAAAAAAATTCTGAGTGTGGTAACCCAAGTCCTGAAAGACCATCACCACATGTAATAACTTATATAGGCATCCCAACTATGAATCTTTAGATTTGTGTATTAAGCATGAAATATCCTGAAAAAGATAAGAAACTACAAAGGGGTCATTTGGGATGGGTTATCTAAGGGAGGGAAATAGTAGAAAATAGCTAAACAGAACTAGAGGAAGGACACCTGGGTTGGAATGTTTGAAACAGAGGTGGGGAGGGGAATTGAGGGAGAAGAATCAGGAAGAGGGTTAAACAAAAGAAAGCATATATAAGAAGCCACGTGGAAATCTACTATCTCTCAACCAAATTAAAAATACAATTTAAAATAAAATGTTAGAAAAAAGATACCCTGCATAGCTAGACAGTGCTGCTTCCAGAAGCTATGGGAAACCAAACAAAAACCCATGTGTTAAGTGTGAGATACCACCATGAGGTGTAACTTTTGCCATTCCATTTGGATATCAATTAGAACTAGATGATAAGACTGCATTGCTTATGACAGCACAGAATTTGGTTAAAACATACATAGGAATAAGGCTGAAACTAATCTGAAAACTTTCTCCCTGCTGGCTAGTGTAGTTGCATGTTGCTGCCAGTGCAGCTCAACACAGAAAACATGGAGGCATTATAGGTGGAAGCTCTGCAAACCTCAGCAGAGGGAACTACCATCCAGGCAAGTGCCATATTCAATCAACAGTGGAACCTAGAGCATCATAGCTCAGTTGTTTTATTGATTCAGAACTCATTAGGTATTCTACTGATACCATGGGCAGCTCATAAGCAATTAAGCATCCCCCCACAGAAATCCAACACCTGCTAACAATACAAAATGCCAAGGCCTGTGCATACCTTTTTCCAACAGTACACAAAAACAATTATTTTAAACATAACTAAAATTAAACATCCACAACATTTTCCCTTTTCTGTTTAAAAAATTGCTTTATCTTTATAACACAATTTAACACTACACCAGCAAAACCATTTATAAGAGGAAAAATTATGAAGGTTGCTAATGCACAGGGCCAAATGAAACCAAACATCTATCGAGCTTTCTCAATGTCTTTGGACAGCAGAAAAACATTATTAATATCACATTACCTGGAATTCATTCACGATCTGGACTCCTCCAAAGGACTTCGATATGACTCTGCCCTTTGCAGCACACAGTTTGTCCTCCAGGCTCCAGCTGGCTTCACTCCACTGTTGCTGCTCTTGGTGATAGTACCACAGTGCTGGCATCCTCAGAACACTGCTGAGGGGCCCTTGCTGCAACTGGACTGCACTTTACCAACAGCCTCTCCTGGCCTCACATTACCAAACCTCAGTTGCTTTCCATGATCTTTTCATGCCTTCAAAACCAGCACCAGCTGGGTAACTCTTACAGTACAAAGTTTAGCTGCCAGCAGGAGATATAACCTCGGCCAGTCTGGAAGAGTTTCTGTGTGCTGACCCTGAGGAACCACTTTCCAGGTTTTAAGATAGAATCTGATTTGCAGAAAAAAATAACTGGTCACTTTGTCTGTACTAAGGGTTCCCTCGTAGATGGAGTTCTCATTACCATCACCAATGCCTGGACATCTTATCTTTCTCTTAGTTGGATTTGTAGGGGGGGAAAAAAGCAGTTAGTTTAACCAAGTAGCATTTAGGCTCTAAGCTTCAGGAGGTCCTGGGCTGGTGGGAAGAATCTCCAGTTGACACATTCTGATAGTTTAGAGATCTTTCTCATCACCACTACGGAGAAACATATACCCTTCTTCATAGACCTCAAACACAAGACGTACTTGGGCTTCACACACACAATGTGTATAGAACACTGCACTCTGATTTCCTGTTCCCTGGCTGCTGCCAGTAGCAGGAGGGAGCATTGGCTCCATAATCAGGAAAAGCCATCCAAACCTTGTTTCTTCCCTGCTCCCAACTAAATGTTTTGTTTTTTTACCATAGAAATGTCTTTCTCTAAAGGCCTCTGTGGCTCTCACTTTTGAGCCTTCTTCCTCCCTTAATTTTCACAATTTTCCCTTCATAGAGGCTTATTTCCTTTCTTTTCCTTCAGGAGGCTTCTACTTATTATTTTTGCATAAATATAATCTCTGTCCTCTGGGAGCTGCCCTGAGTGTACTTTACCGGACTCTGTGAGGTCTCAAGTTTCTTTCTCTTCTTCTTGCCTCCACACTGGATTAGCTGATGTGATGTCCTACCATACGTTGATGTGTCATTTGTAGTTGTAGACTGCTGTGGGGGCTCACCAAGAAAGACACGGAGGCATATTTCATAACTGCAAACCCTGCCAGACCTCAGAAGAGGGAACCAAAGTCCTGGCAAGCACCATACTCAGTCACCAGTGGAACCTCGAGCATCTGGTCTCAGATGTTTTATTGATTCAGAACACCTCAGGTGCAGATCATTAGCAATCAAACATCCCCCACAGAAATCCAAAACCTGCAGACAATACAAAACACCCTAGACAACCCCTCACCCAACAGTGTACAAAAACAATTATTTTAAACACTACTGAAAATAAACTTCTGCAACAGGCTGGCTTTCATAATACTGAAAGGACCTGTGCAGGCTGCCTGGGGAGAAAAGGTAGCAAAGTCTTACCTAGGTGTGAGTCCTATGAACTTCAATACCAACGGCTCAGCAAGATGTGCTCAGTAGTGCAATGACTGTAGTGTATGATTTGTTCTCTGATTGGATTTGAGGCATTCTCTACAATCAGGAACCAATATACAATGGTCTAAACCCCAATCAAAAATATCTGACCCTATGGAGCAACTTACTACTGTTGTGCAGTTGAATTGACACACCTCACACACACGCCTTGTAAAAATGACCCTAGAAAGTCAACGACTCTCAGCTTTAAGCGGGAGGTGTCTTTTTTTGCAGTGAATGGTGGAGAATACGGCCACTAGAGGTGCTGAGGATAAGTGATGGCTGGCTGTTCATCTCTGAACAAAGACATGTATAAAATCACCTTAGCGGCCAGAGAGCACTGCAGAGGGCAAAGAACAATGTGAGAGCCAGAAGATTAGCAAATCTGTGAGAGCCTATCTTCCAGGCAAAGCAATGTCACTGTAATTCTGAACTGACATCCGTGGTGGTTCCATGCCCTTGAGTTGACTTTTATGGATGCTATGGGATAGGATTCACTGTCATATTTTTAAGTATTCAGTTTATCAACATGTGTATTGCTAAGATTGTTTCCCTATCCTTACTGTACATCTTGTTGAAAATTAATTAACTCCATGTGTCTGTTTTAAGTTCTCAGCTATCTCCTGCCAAATGTTTGTATACAACTTCATAGAAGTGATGCAATCACGTTAGCGACAGAGCTGTCACCTTGTACTGGGACACTGGGTATTACATCCAACTCTGTGTCAATGTCTTTGAAGTTTAATTATTTAGGTGGATGTGTTGACATAAGGAAAAGTGACACATCTAGGCTTCTGATTTCTCAAGATTTCTTTGGCTGTTTTGACTCTCTTATGGTCTCGTGAGCAGTTTTGTCTTTTCTTTTTGGCATCTCAAACACTGCTGTTGCGCTGCTGCTTTTGACAGAAGCAGTTAGTACAGAATACCCTGCTGGTATCCAAAGCCGATTACGTCACTGTGTCAGGCTTTGAATGCTGCTGGAAGTTCATCACTTTCATTTGTTAACAGCAGCAAAACACCACGTAAAACAATTAGAAATGTACATTTGATACGGTAATATTCACAAGCAAAAACAAAATTTAATACGTGGGCTGATGAGGAAAAGAAGTTGAAGAGGAGCAGAAGTGATTTCTTCTCCAACCAGCAATATCCAAACCCTAAGAAAAAATGGGGCGTTAAGTTTCTTCTTGCATCCTCAAAATAAATAAAAAGCCTAAAAAACCAAAGACAAAAAAGCAAAAGTAAGTATTGGTACTATTTTGCTCCCTGCTCTACATATCTATTTAGTGTATTTAACCGTTTATAACTCAATACTAATTCATTTGTTGCCCGAATAGCTGTAACTTAGGCCTGAGGAGTTTCTTCTGAGTGCTTTCTATAATTCTCTGTAAATAGTTTTATCATTGCAGGTCACTGAACCTACTTTTTTGTTATGTTATTACTGCTGTTATAATTACATTTATTTTGTTTTGATCACGGCAGTACTAGAAATTTGACCCAAGTATTTATGCTTTTAAATTAGGTGCAATATGTCCACATATCTTTCCACTTTTTGTTTTTTATTATCAGAAAGGATATTCTTCAGTTACCCAGGGTGACCTCAATGCACCTGGGAGCCGATGCGGACCTTGAACTTGAGAGCCTCCCGCCTCAGCTTTCCAAGTGGCTGGTGTTACAACACTGTAAAGAGAGGTCCAGGAGAGTTTCTGTTGTTCCTGTTGTTGTTGTTAGTCCTTTCTTAATTAAAAGCCAAAACTGACACAGAAGGTAAAAGAATGTCTTAGTAATTTCTTTATGACAATCAAAGCTATAATTAACCAGCAAAGCATAACTTTAATTTATTTACATCCAATGATATCACTTTGAAATACATAGTACAATAGGTGTCATACAAAAAAGTGACATATACATATGTAATTAATGTCAGCGTTTGCTAGATCATATAGATAAAAATTAGTAAGAATGGAAATCTTAGCAACATGTTTTAAATAACAACACTGTACTTTTTCCATTGCACTTACATTCTTCAAATGATCCTAAAACTCCCATCTAGAAATGAATAAACTTGGCAATGATGTTTTATCAGTAATTGCTAATTTATTTCCTTCTGATATCTCTCCCTTACCATCTCTCTCCCTATATGCACACACACATACACACACACACCAAATACACATATACACACAGACACACTCAAACACAAACACACACACTACACATACACCATATACACCACACATACGAACACACACCTGAGCAGCCTCTCATAGGATATAGCCAAATTCATTTAAAAAAGAAAGAATTAGAATTTATGTGAGAAGCAGTATTATTAAAAGGAAAAAAATCTGCATTTCTTTTTTTAATCCAGCTACTTGTTTTATTGACACTGGAAATACTCTATATAGAACAATCAATGTAAGGGGGAAAAAAGTTCAGGTTCTAATGCTAACTAAGCTCTATGACAGGAGTAGTAAAATTATCAAAAATCTCTGAAATTTCATCATTATTCACGTTGACTACTCGGAACATAGCTGTGATCTTGTTAATTCCCTGAGAGCATTGCCCCAGGCATTCCCAATATCTCTGAAAACATCCTTACAACCACACTTCAAATCTACTGCTGCTTGAAAGTATCTTTGAAAGATGTTAGTGATTTTAAAATTGCCTCTATTAGAAATGGAATAATTGGTAGAGAAAAAAATTCCCCAGGGACATGGCTTAGATAAGAAGTGTCACCAGTAAATGTAGGGTATTTCATTTTAAATGCTAGTAAATGATCTACTGATAGACGTGAGATGTCACTGAAATATAATCTCAGTGTCTGTTGATACTTACATGATAGTGAAGCCCAATGTACAAGAAGCTTTCCAAAGTGTAAAGGCATTCCATGTTTCCAGATAATCAGTATTCTACACCTTTGAGAGAAAGATTACATTAGAGATGTTACTTATACACTGGTTTCGTCTGGCTCTCCATAGAAACTCTTCCCAATGAAACAACCTTAACCAATAAAATTCATTAAAATCTCTGAATTTTGGGAGTTCTGAAAATTAAAATAGTACATGAAATTGACATGGATTATTGAAGAAAGGCTCATGAGTCATGTTAATAACTGAATAGAATAATAGATTCTACACCTGGAAATAATTTTCCAAGCGAAAGAAAAATTCTTCCAGACCCAAAACTTTTTTAAAAATTAATTTAAGAAGAGGCGTGGCCTATAAGAGAAGACCTTGGAATACTGTCAGACAGCAGAAAACTGATTGCTGAGTCCAGAAAATTTTAGATTTATGTACTTGAATGAGGACCACAGAGAAAAGTTAATGTGGATGTATGTGATGTAAATCATCTCTCATAAAAGAATAATGAGTTTATGATCCATAGTAATTATGATAAGTTACTTTCTGATGGCAGCGAGTATGATTGTGGACCAATTGGAAGTTAAACAGAGAAACCAGAAAGTAATTAAGAATACACTCCAGAGGTCAGAACAGCCCTCCAATATGGGGCTAAATGTTCCCTGCAAAAGTTCTAAATGCATGCCCTAGAGCCTGCTTGAAAACAATTGTACAATCAGCTGATAATCTAACAACTGGGTATGAATGAAATAAAGGTAGACAGCTAGAAAAGTAACAGGGAAGCCAAATAAAGAAACAGCCAAATATATCTCAGAGTAATGAATCCTCACCTCTGAGGAGGGCAAGGAAGAACTCTATGCTCAAGTCTTAACTCTCCACGGAGCTCACTGTTGCTGAGGCAATGAAGTCAGCACACAGAAAACAGCAGACAACACAAATGTGCCAGTGAGGTGAAAGCTAATCTCCAAAGTTTCTACATTTTGTTATCCAGAATTTCCATGTTTCAACAAAAGTACTGAGAAAGGCAAAGAGACACGGAAATGTCTCTCACACATGGACAAAAAAGTGAAGAGATTATCTTTAAGGGAACCTAATGGCATACTTGGCAGGTATGTGATAGGAAAAGAAGAAAGTATGTAAGACCACAATACTATGTGAAGGGCTGTGAAATGCGATTTTCTGGACCTAATACAATCATTGCAACCATTAACTCACAGAAGCTATAGCTGACTGCACTGGGCCTACATAGCATTGGCCCAGGGGAATCTTCCCTTACCTCTGAACTACTGCCTGTTGACATACTGTGAGAGGGGTCAATCAGAGTTCGTAGTTATGTACCCACTACAGAGCCTTCCAGGCTCTAAAATACAGCACCAAATTTACTTTCACTCAGACAACCTTGGTTAAACCCCATGGTTCATAAAATAAAACCAATAGTCATGAATGTGAGCAAGATATTTGTGGGAAGGAGGGTGTTAGAGAGGTGTGGAATGAGAGTAGTTTGTGTGGGTATGTATTGCATATATGTATGAAATTGTCTAAAATCAAATTCTTAAAAAACTGTCAAAAGCTACCATGTGGTGGTGATTCACACCTTTATTCCCAGCATTCAGGAGGCAGAGGCGGGCAGATCTCTGTGAGTCTGAGGCCAGCCTGGTCTACAGAGTGAGTTACAGAACTGCCAGAGTTATAATAGAGAAACCTGTCTCAAAAAATCAAAAATCATTGTCAAAAATAATATTGTGAATATATACTAAAACAGTGAGAATAAATCAATAAAAATGAGTAGATACAAAAAATCGGGAAGCCACTAACTTCTAAAGATATGCAAACTGACAATGTAGAAGAAAATAAAAGGAACAAAATAACTTAAAATATGAAAACTTTCACAATTGTTTAAGAATACCATCTATTTGTATACCTAAGTTCAGTCAACTCTAAGGAGGAAAGATACAAAAAGAATCAAGGTCAAATACATTTTTATCAAATGTAGGACAAACAGAAAAAAATCAAGGAAGGAAAAACTAAATCAACCCACAAACAACAACAAAAAGAACCACAATAAGACCAGCTTCTGAATTTACTTCTTTTATTTATAATACTTTTATTAATAAATTGAGTTTCATACAGTATATCTTGATAACACCCTCTCCCTTCCCATTATACCCTAATCCACCCTTCCACCTCTGTGATATTAAAAAAGAGAAAGAAAGAAAGAAAGAAAGAAAGAAAGAAAGAAAGAAAGAAAGAAAGAAAGAAAGAAAGAAAGAAAGAAAGAAAGGAAGGAAGGAAGGAAGGAAGGAAGGAAGGAAGGAAGGAAGGAAGGAAGGAAGGAAGGAAGGAAAGAGAAAAAAGAAAAAGACAAAGAGTTCCTGGAGGAAGCAGGCTACTCCAATGTTGCCCCAAGCCCACACTAGCCCAAGATCAAGCACAAGGAAGTTCAACTCAAAGTTGGGCCCGCTGCCCAAGCCCACAGGCACACCAATATTCTGCAAGCACCAGAGAATCCTGAAGGTCCCCGGACATCCCGACATCCTGCAAGTACCAGGGCCTCCAGCAAGCATCTGGACAGGACACAGGCACCATGATATTCCCCAGGCTCCAGGTCATCCTGCAGATGCCCAGGCATCATACAGACACTGGTCCAATCTACAGACACCCAGACACCCCACGTGAACCAAGGCCTCTCTCAGGTAGACAAACTTTTGTTAAGAAAAAAACAAAAAAACAAAAAAAAACAGAAGGTCATGGTAGACCCATTCAGAATACTGAAAGCATTTGTAATTGAAAAATGCTGTATCTGTCAAAACCTCTTTAAAAATTTAAGGTTAAATAAAGAACTCCTGAAAAGAAACCACATCTAATGTTGAACCTTTTGCAAGCCCTGATTAACTCATTAGATCGTCAATGATTCTGGGGTGATGGGAATGTTGCAAATCAATAGTTTAAATATAATTTAGGGCTACATTTAGCTGCCTTATAGCCATTTCTGGACCTCTCTTTGTCTCAACTAACATCCTTGTGACTGTGGGGTGAAACCCTTAAGATGTATTAACATAGAGGATCCCTAACTTCTATCAACCCAAACCTAAGATTATCATCAGACAGTATTTGAGGTCCATCATAAAAGCTTTGCTGTAACCTACATACCTGATGTTTCTACAAAGGTATTTTAAAAAAATATGAATTTGTGAGTATCTTTAGTCTGTTATAATAAAAAATATGAAACTGCTGACATGTTGGAACAGGGAATATGGTGTAACCTGAATCTGTGTTCCTGGACCATGATCACTCATATTTGGCTCCAGAATTTAAAAAAAAAAGTCTTTTATCCATTTTGAGTTGAGAGGTGGTTTTGTGTGTACAGTACTGAAAAGGTAGCATTATAAATATTATACTTCTTAGGCAGAAATCATAATAGCACAGTACAATATGAGCCTAGAAAAACAATTCTTTTAGATTCCCATTTCTGCTATAACAAACCCCATGAATCTAGCTTAAATCAATACAAATGTACTATCTCGCTATCTTGGGAAGTTAGAAGTACAAAATAGATCTCCAGTGCATCTGCAGGTGTGGGATCTATTGTCCTTTAAATACCAAGCTCAAGTATTTCTTCCTTTTTAACTCCCCATATTCTTTTAAGGAGAAATATTAGAATTCTAGTTTTTAATAGATTCATTTCTATAAATTTTTTTGAAAGTATGTCCCTACAACATTTATGTATAACACATTGATGTGGGTGTCCACAGAGTTCAGAAGAGGCAATTAGATCCCCTGAAACTCGAGTTGAGGAGGGTGTTGTGCTGTGGGTACTAGGAATAGAAAGTGGGTCCTCTCCAAAGAAGTATTCACTCTTGACCTCTCTTGACCCCTGTCCATCTCTTTGGCTCCCCTAGACATTTCTTTTTTTAAAATATTTATTTATTTGTATCTTGTCTACAGATATTTTCTATGCAAGTATGTCTGTGCACACTTGCATCCCTTGGAAGCTACAAGAGGATATCAGAGTCTCTGGAGATACTGTTACAGATGGTGGTGAGCCATCATATGGGTGCTAGGAACATGTGTTCTCTGCGAGATCAATAGATACTTTTAATCACTAAGTCATTTCTCCAGACCCCATTAACAACTTCTTGATGAAAGAATCTTAAATACTCACCGGTACATAGTTATCCCACCATTGTTCAATTCTTTTCATTAATGAGGCCTCGTGTTGCCCTCATTTGAAAATTATCCTGAATATTTAACTTTTCTGGGCAAAAGAAAAACAAATCCTATAAGAAATCTTCATCCCAGAGTTTTAGAGGTTCATAAAATAAATGTGTAAAACCTAGCATTAGAGAAGCAAGAGTTTCAGGACTTGGGACCTTTGCTATTTGGAGGGTTTCAGACTAGCCTGGACTTTACAGGTTATTCTTTTCCAAAACAGAAGTAGATCTTAAGATAGCTAAGTATTTTAAACAAGTCTTGCCATCATTTACATAGTAGAATGCATTAAATTCTGAATTTATTTTTTCGAGACAGGGTTTCTCTGTTGTAACTCTGGCTGTCTTGGAACTCACTTTGTAGATCAGGCTGGCCATGAACTCACAGAGATCTGCCTGCCTCTGCCTCCCGAGGACTGGGATTAAAGACATGTGCCACCACCACCAGGCTTAATTTCTGAATTTTAAATGACAGATTCAATATAGAAACTGAAAGTCATGTAGGTATGTGGGAATTTTTTTCTTTTTTTTAATTATATTTTAATCATTTAAAACAATTTTTAAATTTAAATATATTTTAATCATATTCTTTCCCTCACCCAAAGTCCTCACAGATTCTCTTCCCTTCCTTAGTCACCCGACTTTGTACTTTCTCAAAAAGCACACAACAAACCCAATATAACAAGAAAACCCACCAAAAGCAAGAAAACAAAATAAAACACCATCCCAAAAGAAAAGAAATAACAAACTGTAACCAAATAAAAACGTTAACATGCGCGCGCGCACACACACACACACACACACACAACTATGCCATCAGTTATATGTTAGCCAGTACTCCTAAATATGTGGTCTCCCCTGGAGTGGTTCATAAACCCAGTATCACTCTATTGGGAAAACTGATTCTCCCTCTCCCAGCAGGTATAACTGACAGTTCAGTTATTAACATTTACCCTAGTGATTAGGTTTTCTTACATTCATTCCTTTACTCATTTTATAAAAATATAACAAAATAAAATACAATAAGATGAAGCAACAGCTATTACCATTGAAGTTGGATAGGACAAACCATTAGAAGGAAAAACACTCAAGAGAAGGCACAAGAATCGGAGCTCGCTCATTCGCACACTCAGGAATCCCATGAAAACGCTAAACTATAAGCCATAACAAACCTGCAGAGAACCTGGTGCAAACCTGTGTAGGCCCCGTGCATGTTGTGTCAGTGTCTGGGTTTATTTGAGCTTTGCTCATGTTGATTTACGGGGCCCTGATTTCTTCTTGCCCTCTGCCTCCTCCAGCTCTTAAACTTTCCTCCACAAGGTTTCCTGAACTCTGAAGGGAGGGATTTGATGGAGACATGTAGGCCTGAGTATTCCAAGGTCTCCCACTCTTTGTGTAATGTCTGGCTGTGGGTCTCTGTATTTGTCTCCATCTGCCGGATGAAGAAACTTCTCTGATGATAGCTAAATAAGGCACTGATCTATGAATTTAGCAAAAAATCATTAAGAGTCATTTTATTACTACATTATTTTCCTTTTTATCAGATTAATGTTATTTGGTTTTTGGTTACCCAAGCAGTATTGTGTATCAATTCCATCTTATGGAGTGGGCCTTAAGTCACATCAGTTACTGGTTGATTACTGCCACAAGCTTTTACTCCCACTGTCCTAGTATATCCTGCAGGTGGTATACCATTGTAGATAAAGGTTTGTGCCTGACTTGGGGTTTATGCTTATCTTTTGATAGTTTGCAGAGTACCTTCCTATATCTTAGACCCTGGAACATAGCAGTGAAGGCTCTCTATAGGCAACAGCTGGACAACATCATGTTCAGTGTGTTGTGTAATTGTTATCTTCAGTAACAGGGCCTTGATGTCAGTTCATAGAGAGCAGCCTATCGTCATTCAACAGCCTGGGTTGTTTGGGGATTCCTGTCTGGCCCTTTTGGTCAACAACTCAGCTTAGATGTAACCCAATCCAGGCACTGGAAGCTTTGCCATCTGAGACTCTGTCTTCCCCATTTTTTGGCATCTTCGTTTAGGTAGATTTCATTCATGTAAATATTTTACCTGTTTCTACTGTATTAATTTCTATACTACTCCCCAGATGCTCCTTAATTTCAGCTGTTTCTCTCCATATTTCCTATCACAATGCCTTCTGCCCTCCTCCTCCTCCCTACATGAAGTCATAACATCGGAGATTGGTTTCCTTAATGATCCACACGTCTTTCTTACCTTTTACAGGACTCTGTGTCCCGTGTCATTCCTCCCTCCACACTGATGACAGTGAACCGATGTGAGGCATGAAACTAATGTTTTGTTTTGTTTGTCATTAGATATACAACAGGAAAAAGCAAAAATACCCATATAATGTGATATTTACAGTTATAATTTCACAAATTTGTCTTGACATTTGCTTATCTTACCAAATTACTAATTTTTAAAAATTATCGTCGTGGAGGTGGGGGGGCCATGGGGGGTGGGGGGTAAGTGACACTGCTGTTAACATTTGGAGACCAGAAGATAATATTAAAAAGAAAGTGGCCTCCTCTTACCTTTATGTAGGTTGCAGGACTGAAGTCAGTTCGTAAGTCTTGAGCAAAGGCACCTCTACAAATGATTTTTATTATACAACTGGTCCTACATAAGTACAGAGCATTCAAAGGACCTAACCTCATTCACAAAAATACGCTACAAGTAGAGCCAACGATGTCAAAGGTACATTTCTACTACAGAAAGCACAGCTTGAATGCCACTTTTGAAGTCTTAAAAAGATTCAAATTAATTTTAACAGAATCTTGGTATTCTATGTCTAACAAAGAGCAATCGGTTGCTGAACAGATTTCAGAAAAACAAATACCATATGCAGCTATTAAAATAAAATGTAAAAGTTTCAATAAGAACCCAAAGAGAACAGAGTGGTACAAATTTTATTCACATGTCAAGTGTACATATAAATAGAATGCAGTAGTGTTTTTTAACATGTAAACTTATTCAAGCTGTAACTTTAGCCTTCTTATTTCAGAGTTTCTCCAGGAGATTTCACTATTTACACTCAGATAAGACTGTTTTATTAATCTTTTAAATTTTAACATTAAAGATTAGCCATGTTAAAGTGGAGGGTGTTTTTCAATACACTGGAAAGGTATGAGATGAATGTGTCTTCCCACAAATGTAAAGACCAGCCTGATAAATACTATTGATTGCCTAATTATTGACTGAATAATCCCTAAATTTGTAGCAAAAAGAACTCTAATAGTAGGATCAGAGGCACTGTAACTAAATAGAGTCTCAAAATGTATCATTCTAGGGAAGACAATGCAAAAGCTGTAAATCAGTGAATTAAAATGAGAAGCTGTGGTGTACGCCTGGATTAAATGAGTATACCAGTGGCCAGGCTCGTTTCCCTTATTCCTCTTAATCACCATACTTCTGTGCTGATGGGCAATAAATTTCCCATCCCATAGCCTCTTATCGGCAGCATTAAAAACCTATCTGATTCCCACTTACTTTTTTATCACTATAGCAGTCATGCAAAAAGCAACCAAAGTCAATTTCTATTTAATCTGCCCTGCTGTAAATAGAAACCCTTGCTTGACAAGCAACCTAGATTCTGTTATCTTTTTTCAGACACTATAAAATCCCCATGTATAACAGCTTGCGGGGATCAGGATAGAAATAGCATATGAAAAATTGCGTATGTGCAAGAAGTTCAATTACAATAAATGTAATGTCTACTACTTAAAAGAGAGAATATCAACAGAAAACTACAACTGAAGGGAATAGTGTCTGGGAATCAGTGTGTAACAACAGCCATGAAAACAACAAGAATTACTATGCAAAAGAACAAAGGGATATCTCTTGAATTAAGTTTCATAAAATACTATCAAATAAAAATAATCAGCTCTGGCCTCAATTCTACAAAAGGAGAATCCATTACCAAAACTTATATAAGTATAATATGGAAAATATTTAACAATAGTGGTTTTTACATGAACGTGCATAAATTTTTCATATCAAGTATTAAATATGCATTTTATCTTAATAATAAATAACATTTCTGATGATAGAAATGAGCATAATGTAATTGATTATTTTTTAAAAATAAGGCCTCCTTTTATGTTTATATTTTCACAACCAAGTTTAGTTCATTTTTGAAAAATTGTTTACCCTTCCATAGAACATTTATTTATTTAGAACTCGGTTGTACTTCATAGCAGAAGTTAATAAATAAAACACAAGACCTAAGAACAAAGTTTGAATTAAGTCTCAAAGCTTCATTTGTACTTTCTGCCATGGCTTGGACAGCAGTCCTGAAAACATTAATGGTGACACACTAGCTAAATTGTGTAACTCCCAAGGACTCCAATGCCTGACTTCAAAGCTTCTTCAAAAATCAACGATGCAGTACAAGATCTCCTAGTCAGCGAATGAAATATATGTGTACTGTTTTTCCAAATTAACTTAAAGCGTTCAAAGTTGTTTTGAGACTAAATTAACCAGACTATGTTCATTCTCAACATATATAAAATATGCTAGCTGATACACTTGACCTCATCTCCATTATAGAGAATCTTTATAGTTATCTATATGATAGATATACCATCTGTGCATATCACTGGGTTAATGAAATTTCTGTCACCTATGAAAAGCTAATATGATAAAACAGAAATTCTTAGTTTTTGTGATATTGCTACTGATTTTAAAAATAGCTTAAAGGAAAACCAACAGCCCATTTTGCCATATTTCACTTTTGCTCTTGTCACTGACAGGGACTTCTGCCAGAAAGGCACCAGCCTGTGAGAATGGGCCTGACAGCGCTATTCACAGACTGCTTGCAGTCAGTGTCTTCTCTTCACCATGTGTTTGTTTTGCCTTTCTCCATGGTATGCCATCACAGGGTTAATGTGACATTCAACACACAGTGTGCCAGGGTCCATGGATTAACATATTCCATTATTCTGTTTCACAAAATGACGAATTTTATTCATTTATCCAATCAATAAAGTCTGCACTGCCTGACATCAGAAACAGCATCTTCTGCCTTCCATGTTCTGTGGCTCTTCATCTATAACCCTCTGCAAGATCTTGCGTCATCTTTTTGCACGTGAAATGCTATTTCCTTCAGATCAATAAACTCACACTCAACTGTTGTCACAGATTATTTGCTATTTGTTGCCCTGATAGTTCGGCGGCATATCAAATTGTTTTGTTTTGTTTTGTTCTGTAACTCTTTTGGTGATTGTTCATAGGTTAGGGTTGAGAGGATGCATAATTTGAAAATCCTAGGAAAAGCCGAATTTGAACTCGACTACTGTTTGACCATACATCTCATGTGCTAAAGAGCATTAGTCTGTGTAATTTTCCTTCAGTGTTACAAACAATTTCATCTTTAAGGACTCAGTGTTACAAAATCAAATGTGTTTTTAAGTATTTAGATGTATTGTGTGCAAGGTCAAACTGAGAAAAAGTCAATGAATTCATTGATCTTTTCCCATTCTTTCCTCTGCCCTCACATCCTAATCGATAAACCTTTCTCTCTATGTTAACTCAGAAACCTTTACTGAAGAGGGAGGGTGCTGTTTAGACTAGTTCCAGTAAGTTACTGCAGTTAACTTTAGAATTCCTCCATTTTATTTTCCTTTTCTTCTGGAGTTTATAAATTTGAATAACATTTAGGATATTGCCAAGATGGACCACATTCCAATGAATTCCAGAACATTGCTTCAGAAAGACAGTCATTTTGATGCCAGTATTCACTAATTGCACTTTACTGTACTCATATTTGTGTAATTCTTGGTTAGGTAGTAACTAAGTGGATATCACCAATCTACATATTCGCCGATAAAGCAACACACCAGCATCCCTTAGACTGCCAAACATTAACTTCTTCACGGTTAGCTCCAAATTTTACCACACTTCTAAGATGTTTCTAAGCTAATCATCCCCTTATCAATAAGCAAGGACTCACTTCACCAGGTTTTTAAACTATCTTTGATCTTTTAAGAATTAACACACTAACAGCAACAACCCCACAAACGAACCACAAACAAACACCCACCCCCGACTCTCAGGGCTTCAGACATTTTATACCCGAAAGCCAAAAGTTCCCATAAACCCATGCAGCTGCACCAAGAACAAGCTGCACCAAACCAACTTATAGCCACCTGCATCAAGCATTCCAAACCCAACTCAAAAACAACTATACCTCAGCTAGGGTGGGAATACAAACCTAATCCAAATGCCATTTTGCATTTTTAAAGAACCCAAAACAACAAAAACTTTTTCCAAGTGTTCCACTGCAAACATGGAAGAACATACTAATAAATAGCCAAGAATATTTAGTATCAATAATTTATGTACCAAGTGATTGTAATCAAGATTTTTACCAATGCTCTCTGAATGAGATATTTTGCTGGAAGCTTCTTTGTTCTTTATTTCATGATTGTAGACATATGTTGTTCATAGAAGAGGATTACAAAGGCCTTTAATTATACATTTATTTTATCTATTTCACATAAAATTTGATTGTTCAATTATTTTATCTTTCTCAGTCATGAATGAGGAGGAGCTCATGGACATTATCCCCTCCCGCTGAACAATTATTTACTGATGGGGAAGGAGATCAGTATCTTCAGATGGGTACACACTGGTGTACCCATCTAAAACCATTGATTGTTCCATACCCAGTAATACAGATGCCTTTGGTTAAACTCAGTGGGACACAAGACAAAACCAAAAGGTGTGATCATGGGATCTATAGGGAAAGTGTGCTTACAGGGGCTGGGAAAGACAAAATGAGGAGGAGACTAGAAATTAGGATACCTTACATTCATGTACCCAAATGTGAAAGAATGAGTTTAATTTTTTAAGAACTTTAAGCGACATGTACACCCTTAAAATAATAGTTAAGGTAAATTTATTATCTATGGCAAAGCACATTGAAGGGAAAAAACAGAAGAAAAAAAATCCAGAGGAAAGACAGAAAGAGAAATAAATAAGCAAATCATAAAATAGTGCTTCCTGTGTTGGAAAAGGCAAAGCAAAAGTTTTCAAAATATTATCAAAAAAAAAACTCAACAGAGATATTAATGTTTAAAGAAGAAAACTGTCTGTTAATGCCTCTGACACTGCCCAGGAAATCATGCAACATTTATTATCAAAGTAAAAACTTTCCACTTGTAAAACTAAATGTCATTGCAGATATAAAGCAATACAGCTTAGGAGTTAGGGGGAGAGAGAGAGAGAAAGAGAGAGTTTTAAAAAGAGAATCCATGAGACCCCAAAATGCCATGGTCTGTCAGATTCATATCTTCCATTAAGAGATACGTGAACAAACGCTGCTCCCACCTTGCATATCCTCAGCCTGCTAACATTTAATAATTCAACCTGGAACACAGTGACACACTGTTTTATTTAACAGCTAGTAAAGCTAGCTGTAAAACAGATGGGAGAATGTACATGGGTATGCTCTGGATCTAGTATACAATTTTATCGTGTCTTAACTTCCTGTATTATTTTACAACTAATCTTGGAGCATATGGAAAAGAGGAGTCAAATAAACTACTGAGTGAGTGAATCCACCCTCTACCATCCTCAGAGCTGTGTTATCCTTGAACGCAGAGACAGTTTATCCCTGTGGCAACATAAGTAGCTAAAGGCTATTACTGTCAGTCAAATGTTTATTCTTCTATATGAATGATGTACTTACCAAACGTGTTTCCCAGAGGTCTAGACAAGGCTTACATTATAGCAAAAAAAAAAAAAAAAGATGCCTCCTGAGCTTATTCACTACTCCAAAACCTGCTTTCTTGGATCCTACTTTGACATGCCTAGCATCACCACTGCCTGCCTTACTTCCAGTTAATGTTTGTGTTGAGCTCACTAAAGTCCCAATTCACTGATTAGGTAACCAGAGAGCACTTGTGAGTTTTAGTTACAGTGTGTGAGGTTTAGTTCAACTCCAGATGTGAAGGCATCCCAAGTACATGAAATGGCAAATCTTTGATCTGTTTGATCTCTTGAATAACAAATATCAGTCTAAAGTCAGGCCAATAGAATGTTTCTCTGTAGTTACTATCTCTCAAGGACTTTAGCTCTGATTCAGTCCAAAAACAGTTGTTTGGTCTGTACTGTGCTCCATCAAAATACAGTAAGCACAGTAAGAAAAGAAATAACTCAGATATCAGAAAATCACCCTTCCGCAACCCAATTGTAGTATCATGTGGGATGCCATTCCCCTGTATTAGAAAATAGTCTTAAATATACACATATAAAAGCCTGCATGCAGTGGCACAATCAGGAAAACAAAGGCAGATGCTTCTGAAGCATTTCATAGCCATTATATTTCAAACAATTGAGAGTTACTATACTGAGTCATGCTTCGGTGTGGTCTCCTGCATTCAGGTATTGAAAAACTCAGACACTTGAAAATGCCTGACATTCTCAAGTTTATGCTGAAACAGGAAGAAGAGCTTAGTATCAACTACTGGCGATGGCTCTTCTTGATCGTCAGCTTGACTACATCTGAAATGAATACGTCTGAAATCCAGAAACAGAGGGCACATTGGTGAGGTTTTTTTTTTTTTTTTGGCTTGGTTTGAAGTGTTTGAATCCACTTCTAGTAGAAAGGCACATGCCTTTGACCCAGACACTGAGGCAGGAAGACACAAATCTGTACTGCACCTTCTGCTGGAAGCCTATATAAAGACGTGGAAAATGGAAGCTTTTGCTTTTTGCCTGCTTGCCCTCTTCCTGCTAGCCTATCCTTCCCTTCACTGGCATGAGGGCCTCCTTCTTCAGGATTCCAGGATAAGCTGAAGACCAAATCCACTGCCACTCACAATTAGTGTATCAGGAAAACTAAATGCATTTAATCTCCTTAAATTTGCAATGTAGTTTATACCATATGTTTCAGTACTCTCTGATCTCCCAGGAGAGGGATTGACAAGAAAGACTTCAGTAGCTGTAGGTGTTGACAAATTGAAAAGCCTATTCCAGATATTATATATGTATATAAAGGGAATTTATTGGTATGGCTTACAGGCTGAGGACAAGATAATCCAACAATGGCTGACTGCGAATGGAAAGTCCTAGAATCCAGTAGTGGTGTATACATGATTGGGCCTGAGCAGGAGATCCTGAAGGCACAAGTTACATTAAGAAGTTGCCCAAATGTCTATGGCTTCTACTCCTGCTGTCAATCATGCACCTATAGCCTCATGGGGTATTCCCTATGTACAAATTATTGAAGAGGAGAAGACTAGGGTATGGTTTACTGATGGTTCTATATGTTATGCAGGCATCACCCAGAAGTGGGCAGCTGTAGCATCTCAACCCCTTTTAGGGACAACCTTGAAAGATACCAGCGAAGGGAAATCTTCACAGTAGGTAAAACGTTGGGCAGAACAAATGGACATATAACTTTCTTGGGAGAAAAAATGGCCAGATGTGCAATTGTTCACAGATTCATGGGCTGTAGCCAATGTAGTGGCTGGATGATCAGGGACTTGGAAAGTGCAGGATTATAAAATTGGTGAGAAAGATATCTCAGGAAGAAGTATGTGAATAGATCTCTCCAAATAGGCAAAGGATGTGAAGATACTTGTGTCTCATGTAAATGCTCATCAAAAGGTGACTTCAATGAGAGGAGTTCAGTAATCAAGTAGACAGAATGACCCATTCTGTGGACAGTCAGCCTCTTTTCCCAACCATCCCTGTCACTGCTCAATGGGCCCATGAACAAAGTGGCTATGGTGGTAGAGATTAGGGTAATGCATGAGCTTGACAACATGGACTTCCACTCACCAAGGCTGACCTGGCTACAGCTGCTGCTGAGCGCCAATACCAGAGACAAACACTGAGCCCCAGATATGAGACCATTACCCGGGGTATCAACCAGCCACCGGGTGGCAGATGGACTACAACGGACCACTTCCTCCATGGAAAAGAAAATGCTTTGTCCTTACTGGAGGAGATACTTATTCTGGGTATGGATTTGCCTTTCCCCCACATAATGCTTCTGCCATTGTTCAGGCGAGAGCAAATTGGCAACTCACAACACCTCCCCAAACATGCAGACACACACACACACTCATGCACATGCACTGATTTGAAGAAATTGTCCTTTGTGTGGCAAGTTTAGGAGAACGTGTCCTGTCATGGGAATGGGTAGTTGAAAATTTAAAAGGAAGATAGGTGTTCTCTAATAACTGTGAACGGTACTTTCCTCATCTTGTTTTGTATAAGGGAGTCATCATTCAGCCACATAGAACACACTATTAAAAAGATGTACCAGTGAATTTCAAGCCATAAAGGAGTTTTCCTCAGTGCATAGGGTCTGGAAGATACAAATATTCTTTATAAAGCTAAGTAGGCTTTAGACCTAACTAGTTAAAATCTGAGTGTATTTGGCAGGCTAATTGAACTTCTGTCATACCCTTTCCAATGCCACAGTGGCTAAATGCCTACTTCACAGACACCAGTTGTTTAACCCACGTGACGGGCAGATGCGGGCATGGTGGTGATTCAGAGATTCACTCTTGCCTCTGTATTTTAGTGTTATCTTCTTGGTTTTGAAGTCCATTTATTTCAACCAACAGATGCTGGGGGTGGGGAGGAGATAGTTTGAAAGGTCAACTCTATGTGTGGCCTATGAAAGTTAGAATTCACCTGCATTTTTATCCAAATTCCATGACATGTATAAGCAACTGAGTCAGGGAACACACTGCAGATCTGTGGTCAGAAGGTTGGGGAAAATGTTCAATACACATATATCCAACTAGCCATAGAGAGAGTCAAATGAAAAGTTTATTTTACATTATGCATCGTATGAGATAAACAATGGATTAGATGAATGAATTCTAAATGGTATATTGAAAATCATATGTATTAAAGATGTTACTTCCTGTATATACATATTTAATACAAATGTAAAATTTTCAACTCTTTATAGATATCTAGACTGATGGATAGGATATTGAATTTTATTAATATTCACCACTAATGATATTAATTAATATATTAATATTCACCACTTCCCATAACTCACACACAATAGGAGGCAACAAACAAAATTCAAATATGTAAACTAAGTAGAGTCTCAATAGCATTCTAGAGTGCTACATTAGGTATTAGGATTAAGGAAAGCATTTAAGGGCCAGAGTGATGGCTCAGCAGTTAAGACATTGGCTGTTCTTGGCAGAGGTCCCAGGTTCGATTCCCAGCACCCACACAGTGGCCCACAGTTGTCTATAACTCCTGTTCCAGAAGTTCTGCTGTCTTCTTCTGACCTTCACAGGGCCCAGGAACATACATGACAAACAGACATACAGGAAGGCAGAACATTCATGCAGTAAAAATAAATAAGTATGTAAATTTTAAAAGGGTTCATCTTTTTCTAGTTCTTATAGATATATTTTTATAGTTTTATCCATTTATCTAAAACAAATGTAAATTTGGAAATACATACAAAGGATATAGTGCAGGTAAAGATCATATCAATGGTAAATTATAATACGTAGGTGTAATTAGACTAAATGTCTGTTCTCTAAAACTGATTAGATATTCAAATGTTTAAATATTCAATTTTCAAAAATTGTGTTATTGGCTGTAGTAATAACACACTTCTGGGAGTCCCTTTTTAAAGAGAATGTTTCTAAATTAATATATAAGAGTTTCTTTTTTCTTATCTAAACACATTAAATGACAAAGTGTGGTAATAATACTACATTTCATTTTAATTTAAAATGGATAGTGAGCTTATTGTTTTCCTGAAGGCCTCTTAAAAGGCATTAGAAATTTTTTTTTTAGAATACCAGGAATTTGAGTAAAATTTGGGTTTTATTGTTTTTTGTTTATCTTTTGGTTTTGTTTTCTGCTCCTAAAGGTAATGTAACATTAATTATGCCATAGTTTGTCATTACATTTTTATTTCATTACACTACTATCAATACTGTTCTATGTAATATTGAGATAATACAAAGGGATCAAAGCTGTATATTTGGCCAGTTTTAGTGAGAGGGAACCTGGGCTTCTTATATGCCTCGTATTCTCAATGTGACAGTATTAGATAACATCACATTTGTAGGGGAACCAAGAGGGATCAATGTAAAAAAGTATAACTAGATTTTCCAGAGCCAAGATTCAAGTAATCAAACATCAGACAGGTAAAGCAAGTTCAGGTTAGTTGTGAAATGAAGGCTGTCTCAGTTTCATAGTTTTCCCAAACCATGAACTTACCGCTGCTAATTTTTATCACACAAAACCAATGGAACAAAATCATCATTCCAAAATAATTGCATGGAGCTACAGATGCTAGCAACTCTAGGTTTTCGTCAATTACAGAACGCCATTGTGTTTTCTCAGGACATCTAAAATGACCTTGTGTCTCAGTCCTGCAGAATGTTTTACAGAGTGAGGTCCTGAAACACCTCCAGCACATTAGTATAGTTCCTGTTACATCTCACATCCTACCGGGATCCTCTGGTCATCCTAACTCAGCTGAGGGCTAACAAAATTTTCATGTCTACTTATTTTGCAGCACATAAAGGATGGTTTATATTTTTTCCCAGACAACAGATGAGTTTTAGTTATAGTAAGTACAGCAGCAGAGCAATAAATGATGCTTGTGAAATAAAGAAAAATGAAAGATAATCAATTTCTACCAATCTTTACTTTACTCTGCCACTTGATTTGAGACCACATATTGCTTTCCCAGGATGAACAGTTAAGACATCTTGTGGCAACGTGACATGCATTAAAAACGCAACCTCAATTTTGATTATATTGATACAGCTCATCATAAGAGATCTTCTGAGACGTTTATATTTAAAATAATAGCACGTTATAGTTAAGCTAGCAAATTTGAGTCCATAGAAACATAGAAGTTTATCCTGAATCAGTTGTACGGTATAGGCAATGGTTAGGAAAGCACATATTTCTTCGTTTATTTTACACATTCTGCTCATTTGTTTCAAAGACAGGCAGTCCAGCTCCAGTTCATTGTAAGCTCAATTTGGTTTTACTCCTCACTGTGTTTTCTTGGCATCTGCTTTTATGGAAATATAGCTGGTCATTAACACAGCTTTGCTTGCCTTGTAACTATGTTGTTTTTCATGCAAAATAGACATTTGTAAAATAATTACAGATGGGAAATTACACACCATGGAATTTTTTCTTCCTTATAAAAGTATCCTGTTCTGATAATTTTATATATACTTCATTACAAAGGGAGCACACAGGGAAAATAAAAAATCCAGTTATGATAACAATCTTGAGAGTACTTGCTCTTTCCAAGTAAGAAGCAATGGGTTATATATGAAAGTAATCATCATGAGGAGATTACTTAAGGAAATTATTTCTGATTTCCCTCCTTCTCACCATCCTCTCTATTGTATAAAAATAGACTCTCTACATCATACCATGAGGCTCCTGATAAAACTTCCAGATGTCACAGAGTGACTGCAAAGCTAATATTCAGAAGGGGTAGGCTTTTCATAGCATTCTGGGACTTTGTGCTGTTTTGGACAGGGTCTCTTTATTTAGTGAAAGCTGGCCTTGACTTGCTGAATAGCCAAGGTTGGCTTTGAACTCTCCATGTTTCTGACAGACTCCCAAGTGCTAGATTACAAGTGCCACCCACCACATGCACTGCTAGAAAATGTTTATGGCTCGCTGTGTCCAGGATTGTTCAGTAGAGTTCCCCTAGGATAGATGTTCTTCCTGTGTTTATGTCCTTTCCTCACCTTTCCCCAGTCTGTCCAGTTCCCAGAAAACTGACACCATCTATGACTGTCTCAGTGAAATCTCTTGACTTGGAATCCTTTCTTAAGTCTAACAAATAAAAATCACTAGCAGATTGCTTCAGAGAGGGAAAAATGAGGGTCTGGGCTATGCACCCTATTCTGCATTTGCTCATCCCAAACAAGCAGCATCTGCCACCTAATTTTTAAATGACCAGGTTCTGCTAGCAGCCTCTTGACATTTTCCATTCCTTGCAGACTTAGGAAAGTGAAACTTCTCCCTCCCCACCCCCCTGTTCATCCTTAGACCAGCCTACATGCCATCAGGGGGCAAAGTTGGTGCTCTTTGTATAATGGTCATTCTTTCATTTGCTTGGTTCACATATTGACAAAGAGTACTGGAGGGTGATGTCTGCATGTTTGCTGAAACTGTCATCTCTTTCTTGAAATATCCCTACCCATATATGGTTTCTATGCAAATGAAGACATGGAAAGATTCTTTGAGTTACAGATAAAATGTTAGAACATGAAAAGGATTTCATATACAAAATTGTGATGACAATGACATCCATCAGCAAAAAACATTCTGTGCAGATCTCAGAGGGGATTAGTTGAAGAGACGAAACTTTACAGTCTTTCAACTCACCATCAAAGTCAAGGGCCTTTGTTGTTGATGGTGTTTATCCTAATGACTTCCATACTGGATCATTCAGAACCTACGCATTCATCAGAATCAGTAAATATAGAAGCTTCTTAATTATTTGCCTGATTGCTGTTGGGGATAGTCATAAACTTCAGAAGAACAGTAGAAATAAAAGCAGATGAATAGGATGATGAAAGACTTTAGTATGTAGGACGCATTGTAAAACTATTGATATTAACACCCTATTTCAGCATTTCCGGTTTACCTCTTAAGCGTATATTACAAGAGCAAACTATTTTGTAAAATGTCCTTTGATGGAATGCATCTGGTGTGAGTCTCTGTAGGTCCATCTTTATCTGCTAAGTTAACTGTTGTCTCTTTAGAAAATGCACTTCCCCTTACTTTTTGATAACCATGTCTTCCCTCCTTAAAACTAAGCTAATCAGAACAAAAACAGATTACATTGCCTCTAAAAGTTGTATCTGTTGTATCTCAGAGCATAAGTTTTTGCTGTATTTTTTGATAAACATTCTCTTGTATCACAGTCACAGTAAAGAGATCAAATCTTTTTTTTTGTTGTTGTTGTTGTTGTTGTGAGTTTTATTTCTTTCTGAAAAGAAAACGTCTCAAGTATAGAATGAGGTACACTTAATCAGAATCAGTGTCACCTGCTACAGCTTGTAGACCTCAGTCATATTGTCTAAAACCAACCTGTAGATTAGGGTTAGATCCCCAGGTAAAGCAGCCACTCAAGGAGCTTACGTGTGCAGAAACAGTTACCAAAAATAATAGAAAATGATGCAGAAACATAATAGTAAATACAGAGATTTCTTTTCGTGATAGATCACTATGAGTTTCGTTGTTTTGTTGCAACTGTTAGCATCAGGCTGGTCTGAGCTGAAGTTTTGTTATTCAAAATTCAAGCGTCACGATGTGGCAATATAACTTACAGCTCTGATAGAGAAGTGAAATTCATGTAAGACATACCTTTCCTCTTTGAAAATGCACAAATAAAATTAGTATGGATTATAGTTTACCTGAGACAAATGGATGCTATAATACCAAACCTAACTCCAAAAACTTCTGTTAATCATAAGGAATAACCTTAAAGAAATGTCATCTTATCACTTAACAAATTTGGTTTCATTATTTTATATTTACCTCACAATAACTTCAATGTAAATTACAAATTCCTACTATACTAGTGAACCAAAGTTAAAGACACATTTTTATGGCCTGTATTTTAAAGGTAAATGTGAAGAGAGTAGCTGGGGGTTCCTAAAATACAGAGAGAGTTAAGTATTTAAGATGATGTTAAACAGTTCAAAAAGAGGAACAGATCAACAAAACGCTATTTCAACTTCCACAAAGACCTACATCACATCAACAGGTTGTTCCTATAGACATTTCATCAAAGTCACCCACTTTGTCCAGTAGACAGCCTCATTTCTCTTGTTAGGGTTTTCTGCAAATATACAAAGTGGTCCTGTTTCCATGGCCTCTTTATGCCTGCAAGGCTGTCCTATCTGTTTTCTTCTACTGATGCCTAATTATCTTCTAGAATCTTAATGCCACCCTGTTGATGGTCCCTAAGATGCTAATGATATCCAAGATGATCTCATCTTGGCCAAGATCAGTGGTGAGCCTTCCTACATTTCTTGCTCTTCTGGGGATGGTGCCTCTAAGGATGAGCAGAAGCACACAGCTGTGTTCTTTCTGCTCCACCATCAGTCACTACATTGCTCAGTTCACAGAGGTTTACTTGTTCTTGTTTCTGGGGCCTTTCTGAGAAAATGATGTCCTACTAGTGTTTATCCTATTGCTTGCAGCAACATTACCTTTGCTTACTCCTTCCGTTTGACTGTTTTCATGGATACTAGAATCTCTTTAAACACAAGCAGTTGACACAACATTTTTTCTTTGAAATAGGTAAATTCTACTTCTCACCTAGAGATTGCTAGAATCTGTACAAAATGGACCATGGTATAATTAATAATTGCCAACATAAATTCAGTGCCAGGTAAGATGTAGAGACTAAAAAATGTGTCAGGATGATTTGGAGATGACAAGTTTCACACAATGCCATCTGTGTCAAACGGAGACCATACTGGTACACAGGTTGGAAGTCTAAAATAGACACATTTCTGACTTTGTATTTTCATATCAGATACTGCCAATTTTCTCTCATTTTCTTCTGGGGGTTGTGAAACTTTTATTTGAATATTTAGAGCATCAAGGTCAAATATATAAGTGAAAGCAAGCAAAAGTACAATATTGGAAATGGCTTTATTACTAATAATGGAACATGGGAGTTAAACTTCTTCTGCTTATTTATTTATTTATTTACTTATTTATTATTCTCTCATAGAGTACATACAGACTGTAGTTTCCTCTACCTCCTTTTCTCCTGCCCCCCCTACTTCCTCAGTTCCCCTCTCCCCCAGTTCCACTCCTCCTCTGCTTCCTTTTATAGAGGAACAGATCTCCCAGGGGTTATCAGACAAACACAGTCCAACAAGACACGATAAGACTAGGCACAAACTCTCGTATCAAGGCTGCAAGGCAGCCAAGTAGGAAAAAACAGGGTCTCAAGAGCAGACAAAAGGGTCAGTAACACACCTACTCTTACTGATAGGAATCCCATAAAACACCAAGCTAACAACCATTTCCTACACACAGAGGACTTAGTACAGACATATGTAGACTCTGTCATTGCTGCCTCAGTCCTGTGAGCTCCTAGGATTCATACATAGTTGATTCTGTGTGCCATGTTCTCCTGGTGACTTCGGCCCCTTGGATACTTACAATCATTTCTCTCCCTCTTTCTTGGTATTCCTAGCAGCTCAGAAGGGAGAGAGCTTTCTCTTGGTCTTTTGTTCTCCCCTAGGTCTTCGGGCTATCCAGCCTACAGTTCTTGGCCATCCAGGCAGTGTCGGGCTTCTTAATTTTTAATATTCTTTTTCTGTAAATGCAACTACCTCAAAATGTGTATTATTTATACATAATATCTGTATATATTTGTATGAGAGGATATATTAGTTGACTTTACTGTGAACCACAATCAGTGACTTGTGCCAAAATAATTGTTCTTTGTTTTTCATGATTTCGATATATTTGCAAATTTCTGAATGTACAAGTGTTATGAGAAACATTACAAAGTATTAATAAAGTTTAGAAGTAAATAATTTCTACACACAGTCAAAAATCATCATCATAAAAATGGGTTCAATATTTAGCACAATATTTTTTACATAGAATTAAAAATATCCGATTTTTATTGGCTGAGAGTTTCATAATTTTATACCATGAATTTCCATAATTTTCACACTGCCTCCACCCAACAATCTCATCCCTCTCACTACTCAACCTGGAACTCTTCTCCCTTGCAGACCTTCTCTTCACAGTTTCATAGTTTCTTTTTTATGTGACTCAATGTTTCTTGCTATCTTAGGGGTTCTATTGCTATGATAAAACATCATGACCATAACAATGTAAAAAGGAAAGTGTTTGTTAATTTTAAAAGTCTTTGGTCACACACCATCACACATGGAAGTCAGAGGAGAAAACTGGAGGCAGGGACTGGAGCAGAAGCAATGAAGGAGTGCTGTTTACGGGCTTGCACATCCCGGCTTGCTCAGTTTGTTTTCTTATAGACCTAGGGCCACCTACCTACAATGGACTGGGCCCTCCCACATCAATCATCAATTGAGAAAATGTCCTCCAAACAGGCCTACAAGCAAATCCTATGAAATCCTATGAAAGAATTTCTCGTGAGGATTCCCTCTTCCCAGATGACCCTACCTTATGTCAAGTTGCCAAAAACCTAGCCAGCATAGTTTAGTAAGAGGGTATTTACCAAAGCAAGAACTATACCACTTATTTACCAAAGTGGCTATACCACTGAAGAACATAACGTTTCCCGACCCTCCTACCTTTATTTGTCAATAGTCCCGTGAGGAGGAATGGGTTTCACGGGCTTCTCCCATCCACATAGAAGGTGTGTGGACCCATCATGTGACATTTGTGGGCAGAAAAATCACAGCTGCAGAGAGTTCATATTCCTGATTCATTATTTTGATATGTAGCTTTACATACGTGTTTTTATAAAGTATTAATGTCTAAAGCATTGCTTTTCACAAAACATTTTATAAAAATACACTATCCAATCTCCCAAAATGCCTTCAACTCAGTTCCTATTTATCTTTATTATGGCAATCATTTGGACATCATATATCCACCTCAGGATCGATATCACTGACTTCATAGTCAATAAGACACAGATTACCTTCAAATTTTACCTTAAATATCTTCTATTTGTGTTTCTCTCTTTTTACTTCCTGTTTTCAATTTTTAAGTGTGATGTATTGCTTATTTGTTTCCAATCTAGGATGTCTGTCACAGTATTATCACGTCTACACCGTGTACAGGTATGCTGGTTAGAGGCCATACCACCTGTCACGCATGATACAATGCCTTGCATTCTGCAGGAAAAAAAGAAGATACGTAAGTGATTTATTCTACTTCCTTTTCCTCCATTTCTTCTGCTGCTTCTACAATTTTATAACCCGTGTGTCCTGCCAGACTTCCTTCACTGAAGTTTCATTACATCCTCGATTTTTCAAACATTGATTAGAAATTTCCTACTGCCTATGAAAACAACTCTAGAATTTTCTGCCAAATCTTTCAGTGTTGACAAAATGAGGCCCAAACATGACAGCTGAAACTTAGTTTTCAGAGTCCAAGCTCCAGCAAAGCCAAACCCACCTTGTCCATGCCAAACCCCATTCTCTTTGTCAACAATTCCTGGTTGGAGAAAAGCTTGAGTTTTCTGCGTATGCTCTATCATTTACTTTATATTTTGTTCTCTGTGGGCATTACACTTAGATTTAGGCTACCTTATAAAAACTCTTCGCATCTGAGCCATTAAAAAGTGTGTAAAATACATAATGGAAAGAATTGGGCTGGAGTCTTACAGCTCAAACATTACCTAGAGGCAGACTAGGTGAGTCTCTTCATTCTAAACTCTGATAAATCTTGACTTTAAGGCATCTAACTTTCTCCGCAAGGCCACAGAACTCTCAGCTACAGAGTGGGAAAAAGCATTCAGTCTTAGCACATAGCAAGGCCTGTGTTTCTTTGTTCTTTAATTCTGGGCTGGTATCTGGCAATCAGTAGATTGACTGAGTGTTTACTTTCACTATGAAACATTTTTCTAAAGACAACTGAAATGGGGAAGCATATTCCTCAAATGAAGATAGGACTTAATTACAAATAGCTGTTGTTTTCAAAGGAATATGGAAATTCAGGTATATTTACTGAGTAGGTTAATAGGCATGAGTAATTAAATTTAAAAACTGAAAAGAAAGCTGGGGGGGCATAGTTAAAAATGAAGGGGTACAGGAAGATGGCTTTGAAGCCAAAAGCTCTAGCCCCACAAGCTTGGTGACCTGGCTTTGATCTCTGGAATCCACACAAAGGGCTGGATGTGATGACAAGTATCTGTAATCCCAACATTACTAGGGAGAGGCAGATACAGCTGAAGGCAGTGGAAGCCAGAGGGCCAGTTAGCCCGTAGTGTTCAGCTCTACAGCAGAAACCCTGATAAAACCCTGCTTTGACCAGGTAAAGTGAAAGAAATAGCTCCTGAAACATGTCTCTGACCTCACAGCCACTACAGGGCTGGCAAAGCAATGCTATGCATGAATCTTTGTAGCCAATTGTTACTGTGTATATCTGCATGAGAGACAAAGAGACATTTTCATAGATAGAAATCTGCCAGACCTTAGAGAAGGGGACAGCACATCAGGGCAATCGCCGTCCAGGACAGCTGAGCCCTCCCAGTCTGACCGCAGACATTTCTGTTGACTCTGAAACTCCTCAGGTGTTTTATTGATATAAAAACTCCGTCCCCTCATCCAGAGACCTATTTGGATAATGAGGGGAACTTGTAGTTTAGTCTAATCTCACAACCCTTTAGCAGCCTAGCTATGCCACCTTTACCTTGAGGGAGCTCAAAGCCCAAGGAGAGTGTCTTCCCGTTGTTGCCTGAGATTATGAGAGAGGGACTACAAGAATTCCTCCACAGCAATTTTGCTCTTCACCTGCAGTACTCAGAGTGCAAGCTATTTGAACCACAGTGGCTCTGCCAGAGAGCCAGGAGCAGGTGTAGGTAGTGAGGAAGCAAACATCTGAATCACAGATTTACATAAAACCAACACCTGCAGATAATTCAAACTGTCAAGGCTTAGGCAGCCCTTCCCCCAACAATGTACAAAACACTTGTTTTAAAGTTACATGAGCATAACTGGAAATAAATTTCCTCAACAGGCCTTCACTCACACACACACACACACACACACACAGAGAGAGAGAGAGAGAGAGAGAGAGAGAGAAAGGCAGGGATTGTGAATACAAGTCTGCAAGGCAAACACGTGGTACACAAACATATATGTAGGCAACACTCCTAAATACAATATAATCCATTAAAGACATCTGCCCCTCCCCATAAACCCAAAGGACTGCAAACAAGGGATGCAGAAAAGCCCTTTGGGAACAGGGGAGGGAGAGTCACCTCCAGGGATGACATGCTGAATGCTGTTATTCCATCCCTCACTTCCCAGCCACTTCAGAGTATTTTGAAAAAAAAAATCTGGTAACATTAACTTTTCTGAAAACTACTGGTGCACTGATTCAAAATGGCAAAGCGAGGAGAAGAGAGATTAGGCAATCTTGAGCCAACTGAATCTTTTATAAAGTTATTTGTCTTCTTTGCAATACTAACCCATCCCTAGTCTACTTAAAATAAGCATTTATAAAAATTAAATATTTTCATACCTACTAGAATATTTTAAATATATAAGAAAAAATGTTCAACTGTTGAAGAAAATTTCTCACCAAACGAGAAAAAAAATGGGACTAAAAATGACATCTTCTGAATGAAGTAAGAAATTTTTAAATAAAAGCTTCTGATTTTGGCACAGTGTTTTCAGACAGTCTTAATGAATCATAAGAAGGTACTTTAGCTGATGAGCGTAATTTAGATGTGGTACAAACATTTCAAAATGTTAACTGTGAGAGGAAATCTTTATTCCAATTAATTGTAATATATTCTTTCCCTAATGGATCCAGAATCAAACAGTACCCATTGATCGTAAAGTTCTGGTTGGTTAGTAATTATTACAGTTTTTATGGCGTTGGCGTAAATGGGGCTCTGAGGTAACTACCTGGTTCAGCTCACACATCTCTCCATGTGCCAGCTGTATCCACAGGGATCTTTTCTCCGGAATCTGCAATATGCATTCACCACTTAAATGTTTATCAAAGCTTCTAATTCCCAATAAGTCAACACCATGAAATGTTCCTGTAAGTGAAATGTTCAAAGTCCAAGGCAGTCACTGTTTTGGAAAAAAAAAAAAGACATATAAAAGTATGTATTTTGCTTAAAGTGAATGTATTTTAATCACCCTGAAAATGCAATGAATTATTTTGCTATTGTCACTTTAATTAATTCATTGTAAATTGAGCCCCTTTAAACAATCACGTATTACCTTCTAGCTCTAGGGATTTGAAGCTCAAATTGGCCTTGAAAGGCTAAAATGAATATGCCAGCTGGGCTGCAGTCTGTTGGAGACATCAGGGAGAATCCTTTGCTTTCTGTCCAGCTCCTTGTTGCCATAGTCCCACTCTCCACTATCAAAGCCAGACACTGAGCAGCCTCAGCACCTCCTCATCTCCGTCTCCACTCCACTTATACCTCATAGTTACTCTGAGCACATGACACTATTCAAGATTAAATCATTGGCCAGCAGCTTAATCTCACCTGACATCTGAATTTTCCTTTGTCTTGTCCTGTGACGTGTCATTATTTCAAGGATTCAAGGGATAAAGGCTTGGGTGTGGCCATCTTCTGGATCCTACCAAAGTCTGGGACTATAAAGTATTCATGGCCACTTTCAAGTTGACATCTCACAGAAAGTTTCTATGCCTAGAGGTTATTGGGACAAATTTAATATTTAATACTGATTCCGTGTTGCTGTTGTTAAAATTGTTTCCCAATATCTTTTAAATTTTAGGCAGTAGTGTTTGATATCTATAACCTTTGATTTGTATTCACTGGTCATCTCAGAAGACTGCCAAGTACCTCACTGTAAGATTCCAGGACAAGTGAGTATCCAATAGGGAGACATTCTCCCTACACCTGCCCAACCTTTGGGCTATACAAATCATGCTGTAAATGTCAGAATCTGCTTTGTGCAATTCATTTTTCTAAAATTTCCTTTCCATGGTACTGAAATTTAACAACCACTGAGCCAAACAATAAACCTAAACCTTATAGGCAAAAGTAGCTTTCACAATAATAGAATTTTGGTATTGACATAATAAAATACCACTATATTGTAGGAAGTTTTTTTATGATATTTTTGTAATATTGTATTTCATATTTGACATTTACAACTTATAAGTAGAAGAAAAAATTTATAAAGTTCCAACCAACGTTGAATTTATATAGTTCAATTATGCCTAAAATCAGACATTAATAAGATCAACCAACAAAATAAATTCTATAATCATTTATAAAATCTAGAAGGAATACTGAGCAATAAATATTTTATATGCTAATCTTCTGAATGTTCCAGAAACACCTATCTGTGGATGATTGAGTTTAAAAATATATTTGAACACTGATCTTCCTAAGGGTGCATTGATTCTAAGCAGACATAAAAGCAGTCTCTTGGGATACCTGATATATTCTCCAAGTGCAACATCAGGAAGCTGATGTGATATAATTTTAATTTTGTTGTGCTGCTAATGACTGTCTATCCAAACAGAAGACCACTATAAAGATAATGATTTCTTCTATGCTATAGAACTGGAGATTCGTGGCTACAGGGTTCTAAGCTGATTGTGGAATACACATGTAGTTCATACTTTCTATATGTATAATGGCAAGAAAAAATAACTTTACATATGAGCATTGGGCATGTGCACTTGTATTTTACTTGAATCAGTGAATAGCAGCAAATGATTGAATCGAAAGTTCTATCCCTATTCTGATGGTATCAATTCCTGATAAATGAGGCTAAATGACGAAGTTAGAGTTTCTTCCCTGTCTATGAGGGAGGACCTAGTCCTGAACTAGTTTGTTTGTGAATAAATAAAACAGAAAAAAAAATATAAAGCTGTTTAATGTGTACTAATCTGAGTGAGGCTTCTTGACTTATTTTTAGTATCTCAAAAATTTATCCATTTTTCCAAATACTTTTTCATATCCAATATTTATATTAATTCTTCTTGGTCTCCATAATTTTGGTAGATTACTGAATATTAGACTATTAAAAACTGAGAGTTTTATTGTTTTATAAACTTTTATCCCTGGTATTTTCTTTAGATAATTTTAATGTTAAAGTATCAGATACTAACACTATAGTATTCTGATGCTTTTTTTTGTTTGTTTGTTTGTTTGTTTGTTTGTTTTTTGGTTTCATCTCACAGTACTTCATTGCAATCATCTTTTCTGTGGTACTGGGGATTTATAATTTTATAAACATTCTATTATATTTGATGTCCTAACAAGGTTATCAAGTGAACTGCTTCTATTTCAAGTAGTATATTTTTCATTTCATTTTTAGAGACTTTATATCTTTTCTAACATATTCCACATAACCCCTTTTCATACAAGTTTTACTCTAGAAATGTTAATCCTTTTGTACTTAGTAGAGCTTTTCTCTGGAAATGCCAACATTTTTATTGAATGCCTATTTTTTCTTTTAAATCTGTATCTTCTTTATCATAGACTGTTGAATCTCATCATGTATGATATTTTTTTGCTTATGCATTTGTTAGTAAAGAGTTGTGCTTTAGAGTCCTGGAACTCATTTGCGTCTCCATGAAAATTACTGGGTGCATTTCTAACAGGTCATTAAATTGCACACATATTACCATATTACCTTGATCACAAGAAGACTTCACCTGGTACTTTCTTGACTTGTCCTTACTTTGGCTGTCCAGTATTTCTAGATGATTTCTTATTCTTTGGGCTAAGATCTTAATTTCTAAATTCAAACCTCTCTATAAAGTTTTTCTAAAAGTCTGGGGTATTAAAATTCTTCTTCTAGGGACTAGTGAAAAGTCTGAAGGTTTAAGAACACATGTTGGTCTGGCAAAGAATTAGATTTTACGTTTCAGAATCCACATGGTGGATATAACCTTCTGCAACTCCAGTTATATAGGATCTGACATCTTTTTTCTCCCCATGACAACTGGGTATACATGTGATACACATAACAACATACGGGAAAACACACATACATATAAAACACAATAAGTAATTCTTTAAAAAATACTCCTTCTAATATGACCAATGTCAGCATCAAGATCCATATCCTCAATATCTGGAAGCTTTTGAACAATCTGTTAATCCGAAATCCTTTGAATTTTAATGAGTATTGTCCCCTAATGTATATAAATACTAATAAAAAAATTAATAAATCATGAAATCCAGGATAGAATGTGTATTGTAACAACATCATCTAAACTTAATGGACTATGAGAAATTGCTGAGAAAGGTAGGGAAAAATAATTTGACATAAGTACCTTTGAAAACTATTTGAAGAAATAAAAACCTATAAACAAAACAAGTACATATTCTGAGATTGAGATATATATATATATATATATATATATATATATATATATATATATATATATATATTGAACTATAACAGTAAAATAATTATTTGATAAATTCAAAAGCCAGTTTTTCAGTGTTGGAAAGTAGAAGTTTCATATTTATGTTAGTTATTTCCTAACAAGTCAAGTACGAAAGCGCCAACGTACACAATAATGAAGAAATCTACTATCTAGTTTTTGATTTCTAATTAAATTCCCAAGTTTAAAAAGACCAGTTATTTGGTCAAATACACATGGGTGTGTGTGTATAAGATGATTTTGTAGCATTGTCTTGGTATTAGAAAGTGAGAAAATAATAAAACAAACAAAAAACAAACACAAACAAATCAGAATGAGATCATTTCATGTAGCTGTAGAAGCCAAGGTTGAATGTTCATAGTTGCTAAGCCTGGAAAAATTTTAGAAAAACTTAAAAATATAGTATTGATTATAAAGTCTATAGCTTTGATTCATACACACATTATATATAATATATATATAATATAAATTTATACACTAATTTATAAAATTAGTAAATGAGAATAGTAGACAAAGATGCATAAATTGTAATATTGTGTACAATCCTGTTTTAAAGAGTAAAAGTTTACTTCCAGACTCAGTGTTATGGAGAACTGCATGGACTTACTTTCTTCTGAAAGACTAGACTTGGTAAAGTATGTGGTCGTAGGGACAAATAGAAATCAATTGGGAAACATTACTTCCAGCCAGACAGTCAAGTTAATGGGCTGTTTGTTGGTTTGTTTATTTGTTTGTTTGAGACAGGGTCTCTCTATGTAGCCTTGGCTGTCCTGGAACTCAGTATGTAGATCATGTTGGCCTGGAACTCGCAGATAATGCTGGGGAAACGGCGTAGGTTCATCTTGCCTGTTATGTATAGAGGATACGCTCTTGAAGGAGCTGCCCCAGTCCTATGGCTGCTCTAATTGTTCGGCCCCCACTGCCATGATGGATCTTGGGCTTTAGGTGTAGGTTTTGTTTGTAGATGTGGGGCCGGGTGCCTCACAGTCAGTTATCCTCTGCACTTTGAACAGTAGTAGCTTTCTATAACTGTGTCTGCCTGCTGCAAAAAGAAGCTTCCTTGATAAAGGAAGGCTGAAAGTTGCACCTATCTGTGGGTATACCTAAAGTATATCGTAGAGGAATATTTAATCTTTTAGTCCATCAGAATGGCTGCTCCAGGGTAGAAAGAAGGTTGGTACATACCTTTAATCAAAGTATTCAGAAAGCAGTGGTGGCACACACCTCTAATCCCAGCATTCAGAAGGCAGTGGCGGTGCATGTCTTTAGTCCCAGCATTTGGGAGACAGGAAACAGAGACAGGAAGAAGCTTAGAAGGTGTCACAGGAAGTAATGTCTGAGATAAGTCAGAAGGAAGGGCAGGCAAAGTGACGAATCAGAGGAAGAGTTAGTAGAGTGAGGCAGAGTTAAGATATGCCCAAATTTCACGATATAAAAGCGGGCTCGAAGCTCAGAAGGTCAGTTACATCAGGCAGTATGAGGCTAGCAGTCTGAAGCAGGCAGTCTTGGTGCAGATGATTAATTGGACAGGACATAAGACATGAAGCAGTATGACTGAGAATAAGACACAGAAGCAGGCGGGCTGGGGAGAGACTGAGAGACACAAAAGCAGTTTGGCAGAAGTCAGTATCCGATGGGAAGAGTCAGTTGAATACACCCAGCTCTGAGTTTAGAAGGAGCTAGTCAGAGTGGTTCAGTCAGCAGTAAGTCATTGAGGTTTAAACGTTTCAGATTGTACAGAAGCTGAGGCTGAAGCCTTCCAGTTCTAGATTTAAGATTAACTTGTACAGAGGCTGAAAAGCTCCAGGGTTCCAGCACCACGGACCAGTGATTGGATCAGCCAAACCTGCAGCTTCCTCTTAGTTGCCTCCGAGAAATATAGTGTTGTTAATATTAGAAGAAAGATTGATTTTCATGGAATTAATTACAAATCAGTGTATGAAAAATAAGTCTGAAGGATCTGGCAATCACACAATTTGATTTTGAGTATTGGTTTTCCATGCAAGATTTTCCTCATGCCTGGAAGTTAACTAGATATGATGTTTCTAGTCTGATAACTATTCCCACAGTAATCTTTTTAGAATTTTCTAAATGAAATTTTAAGACATAATCAGTCTACAGGAAATAGAGTGCTGAGACCACAACCTGAAGTATGTATTACTTTTTAAACCAGTACCCAATGTCTTATTTCTGCTTCTTCGGTCACATAATCAAAGATCTTACAGCCAACTAGGGACTCGGTGGTGAGACATGAATCCAATGTTTCTGGCTAAAGAAATGTATGCATGGATTTACATATACTGTGAATCGTAAATATAATGGAAAATGTTGGTCTATTTGACTCCTGATACATAAAGTACCAAATCATTCATGTTGCTATTTGACTCCATAGGTAAAATGCAATGTCTTCCAATATTAGGAAAGCTATATTCTCTGGGGGAAAATCAAGAGGGAACTGAAGGAAAAACCCTATTACTGAGGGCACCGTACACTTAAGACACCGGAGTTGGAGGAATTCAGCTGGAACAGACCTGGAAGCCTCATCCTTAGAACATTTTCTCACTGTTCCATGAAGAGCTCTGCAAGCTGCCTGCTGAGAATGCAATCAATGGTGCTCCTCCATTTTGATGCATCTGAAACACAACGGTGACCACAGCAACAAGATATCACAAAAGGTACAACAGTGGCACTTGCCTACAATGGGTAATTGGACTGCAGGCCTGCTCCGTAGGAGGCAATCCATTCATAGTGTTGTAAAACCATCCTACATCCATGCCCAGTGAGGGGCATCTAATGCCACTCTGCAAACCAGTATAATTTCTAACTATATTCTAAATACTGTAGATGTAGATTTGGGGCAATACAGTTGCTTAAAGAAGACCTGACTACTAATACTATCCTGCATGTCGGCATGGAAGGGAGAAGTCTCGCAAGGCTGTTTACTGCTCTAGTTAACAATTTATACTCTGAGAGCTAAGAAGAGTCACCTGTGTGAAGTGTACAATCACAAGGACAAGCTCTATGCACAAAAACAACTTTTTTTTCCGAATATGAATAACAAGAGCTGAACTAAACTCCTACCTGCTACAACTAGGAAGAGCACAAAATCACATTCCAAGAACAATTCCATGTTTTTGATGAAACAGAACATAGGAGTTTTCTCACAAGCACTCAGAATTCCCTTCCCACAACTCCTTTCTCAGACTGTGTCCTGACACAAAGCCTCACACATTAGGAAGAGCTACAAGCAAGTAAGGACATTTTAAAGAGGGTAAATTAACCTCCATGGAAAGCACTTAATAGATTAAATAATCCCCAATGGTCAGGCCTAAACACATATGCACAAGAGCAACCATAATGGTATGAAGGAGTTATAGGTATAAATGTGTATGTATCTCTCTCTCTCTCTCTCTCTCTCTCTCTGTGATAGTTTGATAGTTAAGACAAGTTACTTAAAGATATAGTTTGAATGAAGAGAAGGTGGGTGGTTATCAAAATACTTTAAATGTTCTCTTCTATGCAGAAGACTGTTTCTAATCTAATATTTACTATTTTTCTGAAATATAGAAAACATTGTGTCTACTCTCCCGCAGGACACAATTCCATTAGGAATCACATCAAGCAACAAAGAAATACTTCTGTCATGTGTTGTTTTAGTTGTAGGAGAAAAAAGAGAGATCCTCAACTCGTTCCAAATACCCAACTGCTGTGGGAAATTGTTAGGGGGATAGGGAGCAGCTGAGTTGGGCTTAGTCTGGAAAGCCTGTGGAGACTGTGTAATGAATTCCCTGAGTGATTTATCCTCCTTTGTAATAACTTGAGTTTCTTTTCTTTTGTCTGAAATTGAACCTTAGTGTCTTTATTCTCTGGGGTTCCTTAAAACACAGAGGTGCGTACACACACACACACACACACACACACACACACACACACACACTCTGCATATATATATATGCACTATATGTATGCACATATATATATACACTTATTATATATAGTAAGTTAATAGTTCACATACACAAAAATATATAGTTATATAGGTATATACTTTTCAGTGCTGCAGGAAAATATTTATCTAAAATTGTCAGAGGAAAACTTTGAAACCATCCTAAGCAATGTTTAAGGGAAAAAAAAAGAAACAATTTATGTAAAGTTGTTAGAGACTTCAATTATTTTCTTTTCCCTGATTCACAGAGGTTAGTTCGATTTACTGATTACTTTTTTTCTATTTCTGTTTTAAAATTGGAGCAAGGCCTATTTGAATGTCAGTGATCAGGGAGAGAAAGTACTTCTTGAAGGGGGAAATAAAGTAAGGAAGATTGAGCACTAAATCTCAAGTTTAGGCGTTCCCATGGCAACACCAGTGGCTTAGTTCCGAATATGTTTAGGAAAGAAATTCTGTTGGCATGAGAAAGAGTGAAGAATAAAACCACAAGAGAGGGGAGGCAAAGGACAATGTCGGACTTTCAGACAGAATACAAGAAGGAAGTTACCATCTCATGGTTTTTAACCAAGCCTCATGTGAAAAGGAATACGTATAACAACTCTTGGAATTGATTACACTTTGATTCAAAAAAAATCTTAATTCTCTTCTTCATGTTAGGCATGCTAAACATAAGAATAGAAAAGTGTTTTAAAACCATGCTTTGCCTTCAAAGTAGTAACAACTTAGCCAGGAAATTTGATACTAACAAGGTCTGTGCCAAATTATCAAGGAGCTATCTATGCTGTTTTGTTTTTCAACCATCTTTCTGATTTTTTTTTAGCATATCTCTTTATTCATCAAAATATGTATTGATATATCTTATATATTAGCCAACAGCAATCCAAAATAACAAACTGCCATAGTGTTCTTTTATGCAGCCTCGCTTCCCCTTAAGAGAGAGAAGCAAATAAACATCTGAAAGCATAATCAGGCGATCAAGGATACTGCAGATTTGTCCTTTTCTTCTTTAGGTGTCTCTCCCTTCCTTTTTAAAAAGAGATTTGTTGTTGTTTTTTTATTGTGTGTATGTGTATATGTGAATATGTTTATATTCATGTGCGTGCATTGTTTAGAGAGAGCAGAAGAAGGTGCTGGATTCCCTGAGCTAGAGTTACAGAGAGTTATGAGCTGCCTGACACAGTTCCTGGGAATTTACCTTGGGTCCTCTATATTACTATATGTTCTTAAACATTGAGCCATCTCTCCAAGTCTCATGTCTATAACTCTCAACCTCTAAAATATTTTTGGTCCTAGTAGTATGCATCTGTTTGTTACAAGTTTTAATATGTATCATAGTGTTGATATTTGTATATATATAAGATATATATATTAACCACCCGTTGGTGGTTAATTAGTACTTGATGCTACCCCAAAATTTGTGCATGTCTTGAAGTCTTTCCCAGGAAATGTGTTTGCACTGTCCCCAAATGCTAACTATCACTCATATACACTGTCATGCTGATATTGTCATTTCCCAGTCAGATTTTTTTTTAATTTTATATTCACTATTCCATGCAATCAATAGTCATTGAGTTACTAATTTTATTGAATTAGAGCACTTGTGCAGGGCATTTGGGAAGATTAATAATCAATGTACACTGAACCTTAGCAATCTATGCTTTTGCTCTGGTTGGAAAAAATAGGAATAAGATAGATGTCAAATTATTAATAAATCAGTAATTTAGATAAAATTTTGATAAGTAACAAAAAGAAAGCATATAATAAGGCTGGTATACATTATATAGATTTGTAGGGGACTTGTTGATTGACCTGGGAAGGAGATTAATAAAAACCTTCCCTGAGAAAGTGCCATTTAAGTATAGACTATAAAGTGGCTAACTGAAGATGTGAAACAGGACCAGAAATTATCCTTATTAACATTTCTTATGTATGCTCCCTGTAACCGTGTTAGGAAGATATAGATGGACCTTTCCCCCACCACGTTGTTTGCTCTCCTAATAGCTCAAACCACTCAACAAACAGAACAATCAAGTGCTTTGTACCTTGGTTTTGGTGCTCCCAAAGCAAGGTCACTCAGAATCTTGAGCACTTGCTGAAGTGGTTAAAATTTCCAAATGGAGCTGAGGTGATGTCTCAGCTGTTAAGAGTGCTTCTTACTATTAGAGAGGACCCAGGATTTCCAACATTTATGCCAGGCGTCTCACGACCATCTATAACTCCAGAGCCAGAAAAGGCAATGCCTTCTTCTGGCCTCCACAGGCTCCCACATGCACATGGTAAATGTAGATATATACTAAAAATAAGTGAAAATAAATAAAAAATAATGCAAAATTTAACACCTTGATAAAGTATGATGCTGCACACAGCATGTTTAAATACATCTCATTTTAATCAGTCAATGATAAGGAAGCTGTTCATCAATTAAGGAGAAACAAAATTACATGAAAGCTAGCCCACCTGATATTTATGTCCCTAAAAGCATTTCAGACTAGAACTAAGTCACTGTTCCCTGCATACTGAACAAATTATTGCACGATTCCACCCTATATAACCAGTATTAACTAAGAATGAAGGTCATCTCCATCCAGAGCTTCTTCCTCTAGTCCACTATGCAGCCTTGAGTTTCCTTGCCACACATGAGATGGTTCTCACCACGCTTAGAATTAGGCTAATCGGTAGAGAACTCACGCCGGTGTGGTTATGTTAGGCTTGCAGTCAAGACCAGTGAGTTGCACTTCTCTTCCACTGCTGTAGGCATTCTGGGATGACGCCTTTTATGGTAGCAGTCAGTGGATAGGTGAGTCCCAGTGTCCGATTCAGAAATGTTATTCATCATCCCTAGAAAGTAAAAGCAAAAAGTTGTACTACACAGTGCTCAGCTCTTCTAACCTCCGATACACCATCGCTTGAACACAGTACAGTATATTGTTAGGTAAAACAAACCGAAAATCTATACCTCATCATGCCAACCCAGTATTTTTTAATCTACCTTTGGGGGCAATGCTTCTCTCAAAGGAAGTAATAGCTTTTCTTCAAATCTTTCCAAGCTAAAGAGTCTATAGTCGATTTCTTATCTATAGATCACATTTGCTCTACAATAGAAATCATATACTACCTTCCTTAATGTAACTGAAATTTTACTTCCATCTCTATGCAGACACAACTGATTTTTCTTTTGCCAAAACACTTCCAAATATTGAAATGAATTACTGCATCTTTGTCTCTGTAAGATGACACTTAAGTTACTATAGCAGGTTAAAGGGGAGGTAATTCAATATGGAAAAGATAGCCTCTGAAAAATTTATACATATTCCATTTGTAGATGGGCTGAATTCCAAAGGAAATGCTTAAAGTGAAATATATGAAGGAATGATGCACTAGAACCGAGCAAACACATTTGAAGCAGAAGATTAAAGGGGCGGTATCACCTGCCTAGAGTGATAAATCTCTAAGTTCTTTGATGGTGGAAGCCATTCTTCTTATCCTTATTAGGTTTCTAGAATCTACCACCATGTGTGGGACATAGTAAACATTCAAATTACTAGCAGACATTTGAAAAAGACAAAACTCTCTCTGAAGCACTGCATTTGGAGTAGTAGGTTCACTTTTTAATCACAATAACAAATACCTAAGACAATCCTGGAAAAGTGAAAATGAGTTGCTTTGGCTCACAGTTTTTGAGGTATTAAATCTATCATCAATTTGTTATATTGTTCTGGACTTGCTGAGGCAAAAGTCGATCCAGACACATTGAGAAACAAACAACTTGCCTCCTACCCATACAGTAAGGCAGACAAAGAAGAGGTGGACAAACCCTTCCCTCTTCAGAGACACATCCCATTACAGAAGAACCTCTCACAAGATCCCATCAGTATCTTAAATTTCCCATGACTTCTAAACAGACAAACCCAAAGACTGAGTATTTAACACATGGGTCTTTAGGAACATGGAACATTCCAGATTCTACCTGTGGGATATGAAGACATAAAAATGAGCATGAAATAAAGTACTGAAAGTACATAAGTATTAAGACAGATTAATCAAGAATATTCTGTGAAAATCTGTCATATGCAAGATGATATACTGATCAATATAGTTGTAATGGTTGATCTGATTTACCAACTTAGTTGGAAAGGGAAACTGATTTATGCGCACTTCTGGGCATGTCTGTGAGACTGTTTCCAGAAAAGATTATATCTAATCTAATTAGATCTAATGAACTAATAAATAGATTTACCCTATGGTGAGTACATAACCTGATGACTCTATCAGGAGGTAGTTTGAGGTAGGAAGTAGGTCCTAGTAGGAGGAAATAACTTACTAGGAAGGTGTCCTTCGGGTCTCTATTGTATCCTGGCCTGTTCCTGCTATGGCTCTACTCTGCTTCCTCAGCATGGTGTGGGTTGTTCTACCCTCTTTCTGCTTCCTGACAGCCAAGATATGAGCTGATCTGCTCTGCCATGCTCTTTCCTCACCATGCCAGACAGATGCCTCTGAAACCTGAGCCAAGATAAATCTCTGCTTCTGCAATGGCTAATCTTTGTTGTCAATTCGAAAGGTATTAGCATCACCATAGAAACACACCTCTGGGCGTGTATGAGAGGCATTTTCTAGATTAGTTAATTAAAGTGAAAATACCCACTGTGAAGTGGGTGGCTGTTTTCCATGGGCTCAGAGTCCTGGGCTGCATAAAAATGAGAACGCTAACTGAGCATGAACTTTCCTTGCTCTCTGCTCCCTAACTATGGATGAGTTGCACCCAGTTCCTGCTTCTACACCTTCTGCCTTGATGGACTGTAATTCAGACTATAAGATAAAATAAACTCTTCATTCCTCAGTTCTTTCAGGTCATATATTTGATCACAGGAATGAGGCAGTTACAAATTCCTTTCCCTTAAATTCCTTCTGCCAGATATTTGGTCAGGGCAGTGCAGTCTGACAGATACAATAGTTGCAAGTACTTTTAGGTAAGTAAATATAATTACTGTATACTAGAAATAGAACTTTGCAGTTTTTATAGCAGACAAAAAGGATAAAGTTTGATTGCAGAAATAGTTGGACATATAAACTGAATCAAAAAAGTCATTATAATGGTCGTGAATGTTAGGGTAACAGTTATCTATTACAAATCCTGATTGGGGCCTGGAGAGAGTTAGGGAGACAAAAAGCCTTGTTCATGTGTAAGTTACTGTGAGAGACACGATAAAGATAATTTTATGGTCATTTTTACAATACAAATTATATGAAGAAGAGGAAACAGGAAGAGGCATAAAGTATCTGGGAATAACTCTATTGATAGAGAAATTGAAGGCATTTTCATCAGGTAGGTGACATATGAGCAGAGAATTAACTGACTTTATTTAGTAGAATATCTAGAGGAAGATTCAAGTATTGAGGACAAATGCAAAGGCTGAGAGGTTAGTGTGTGCTTAGTGTGTTCAGAGCATCTCAATAGAACATGTAATTCAAGCATCAGAAACAAAATGCACAAAACCCTGTGTGATGGGACAAGGTAAGAGCTCCAGATCCATTTCCAACTGCACTCTTGGGCTCAGAAAGCTGACACTCAGAGACTACCCAATGGGCTTCCCTGCTCTATCTATCACAACATCTTGATTTAAGACAACAGAAAGGTGAGAGAAAAAGAATTTCCCTATTCCTTCAACCCCATCTCTTTTAGGCCAACAGCTAACATTGACAGTCTTCCTCTGCCAGAGACTTGGTCTTCAACCTGCTGCCCTGACCTGTGGTTATGGATCCGTTTCTGTATTCATTGGATTTCTCAGGCACATGTGACATCTCCCTTTAACATTCCAAACGCTTCACTAATCTCTAAATACCAGATGTATGTGTCAAGAAGTAGGTGGCATAATAAATTTTAAGTGTCATGCAATCTATCACGTGATAATTAAGAGTTAAATGACTTACAAACTATTATATTGCACCTGCCGTGTGAAATATGGTATTTGTAACATAAAATATTGTGTTAGTAATATCAACATCTGTTATCAAATTAATTTGTTAATGTTGCGAATGACCAAGTTTAGAAAATGAATATCTTTGTAAACACTTTGTAAACTTTGTAAACAAGTTTATTTATGAATTTTGAACACTTGATTTTTTAATTTAGAGTAATAGGTGTAAAATTATTACATTAATTCTGTATCAGAACATATTAAAGTTATATTGAAGCAGAAAATAGTAATTATTATAAATAAATATAAATAGTAATAAATTATTAAATATAGATATCTAATTATTACAGAAGTAAATCATTATTGATCATTTACCGTCTTCCCAATGGTTATATTAAAATTTGAACCTTCAATGCATTTTGGATGAGATCTTTGAGAGGGGTGTCATGACTGGAGTCTCATGACTGGAGATTGTGCTTACTAGAAGAGACTACAAAGGATTCCCTAGCTTGTCCCTCTAGTTTGGTGATCCATGAGCTGGAAAGCAATCACCACACACCAAACCTACCAGCCATTGGCTCTGGCCCCATTTCCCTCGAGACTTATGAGACATGTATGGTGCATATAACTCACTCTCATGAAGCACAGAATTTTGTAAATAGCAGCCCATGGATTATGGAATCCATCTATCTTCTAGACCTGCACAGGAACCCTAAGTAAAACTGGGTGTTAAGTCTATAGTTTTGTGAAATGCTTACTCCCTTTATGCTTCAGAGTATAACTCTAAACATCTTGTCAGTTATTCGTCAGGGAACTAGGAGGTTACAAGGGTCTGCATAGGCACACTATCGTTTTTCTCATTTTCACATCACAAAACACTGATTATTTTTCAGGCAGTTGGTAAAGGAAAGGGCTTTAGTTGGTTGTCTTTCTTTTTTTTCTAAGATATGTAAAAGATTTTATTTACTTTTAACATAAATACAAGACAGTGGAGCAAAAATGTCTAGAGAGCATAGTATATTAGCAACAAAATATGTGTACATAGATCAAAACAACTGTAAATTATTATTTGGCTTTAAAACAGTTTTACCTTCACGCAGAAGTATGCCAACTGTATTTCGTGTAGAATCCGTGGGCACTGCAAGAAGAAAGCTGTTGATCTGAGAATAGAGAAATGGCAAGTCACATTGAAACAGTTTGACTTGAATGATGGTTGAGATTCATATATTGAATCTCTGAAAACTAAGGCTCTATGATTGCTGAATGTGGGAACTGTGCTATTATTAGAAAAGGAAGACCCAGTAAGGAAAACAAAATCGTAAAGCACATGACTATAGTCACTAAGCAGTACTCACAGTTACAACTTAACACTTATTCAGTTACTTAAATAAGAGATTTTCTTATAATAAACTGATATTTGCATGATGGCTTCAGTGCCTTTCATAAATCATAAAAAAGGTTAGGCACTGAGGTTAGGACACTGAGTGAAGAACAGACTCAGGCAGGAAACCAATGTGTACGTTGTGCCCAATTTAAATCTCATTTCTACCAGGATTTACATATTTGGGAACTGCCTTTCCAATGAAAACTGTCCTTAAAATATCAATCACTTTAATTAAAGTCAGTAAATATATATTTTAGCTGATGTCTTGGTAAATATGATTCAACAATGTTAATGAAGAACACTAGTCATCTCTCCAATATTTGATTTATGAAAAACATACAGGTGTATTTACAATATTTTCACTGTGTATTTGTATTCATGAATATGTGTGTGTGTGTGTGTTTAAGCATAACATAATATGTGTGTGAAGGTCAGAAGACAATTTTTGTGGAATTAATTCTCTCTTTCTACCCTCTCATGGCTTCTGGAATTTAAACTCAGATGTCTGCGCATACAGGGCAAAGACCATTATCCAATGTGCCGTCTTGCTGGCCCACAGTGCTTATGTATAAAGAAAGCTGAGCTCTACCAAAAGCCTCATAACAGTTGTAAGAGGTGATGGCGAGGCCAGGATTGCATAAGGTACGTCACTGGATTCCCACGTCTCATAAAAATTAATGTTCCTTGTGAAAGAGTTTCTCCCTACTTGATTGAGCAATGGATTTGAAACAGGGAAGACACAGGTAAAACAGAAAGGCAAAAGAAACTGGTTTTTGAGAGCACTGCTCCAACATTGCTCATAGTGGAGTAGATAGCAATGGACCAGGAAAGGTACAATATCTCAATTTATATCCCCATTTTGAGATTACTAGTTGCAATCATAAAGACCCTCAGGTACGCTCAATCAGGATTCGCACATGGTTTTGACAGCAGGAAGTAAGTCATCATTTCATCTCTTGTTCTAGGGCTCATACTTTATGAACATGTGTGTACGTGTGAGCACAGTATGGCATGAAGAGAACACATGTGTACCTGTGAACACAGTACAGCACGAAGAGAAGAGAGGAAGGACACCGACTATTACAGGATGAGGAAGGACCGGCTGCAGGATCTAAGGGGTGGACGTGACTTTCTTGCTTTTGTGTTTTAGCTTTTGTATTTTAACTAGCTACTTCATTGAGTGTTGCTTTCCTCCAGGATTTTATCCAGGGCACTGGTAAACTTTGACCTTCACCTCTGCTATGTGTTCTCAGAAAGTCCAAAGCCCCTCTTTCTTACCCAATCACTAACTCTTCTAAACTGTTGACTTCCCACATAGCCCGTTTCTAAGGCAGTCTAAACCAACAAATCCCCGTGTCCCTGCCTGTGTGTAAGAGCTGATGACTTTCATAGTGACCAGACTATGGTGTAAGAACATAGAGTAAACACCCTGTGCCTCAATGCTGGAACTCAGAGTGAAAAATAATGCTTTGTTTCTTTTGTGTTTGTTTTTTAAATCACACCTTGGGGAAGGTTCATTTTGATTGGATGTTTTGAAATCCAATTTTTGAAACATTTCTTCATTTTTTTTTTGTTACTCTCTATCTCTGTATCAATCTGTGTCCCAAATCTGACCTCTAAAATATATATATATATATACATATATATGTATATATATATATACACACACATACATATACATTTTTTTCAAGAAAAATTAAATGAATTCTCCAGTGCCCACAGAGAATGAGAGGAGGAAACAGCTAAACCAAACACCTGTGAAGTGTGAAGGGTTCAAATGCCCCACACCCAATATGCTAATGTTGAGTGACTACACAGGCAAGCTGAAGCTATTTCTTCATCCAGAATGTTTAAATTCTGAAACGTAACACAGTTTTTTTCTTTTTTTGGAAAAAGACATTTTAACATCATAATGAAGTAGTCCAAACTGAGCAGCAGAATCACAGCACACGGCTGGTTTTCAGCACTGATACAAACTCTCCTTTGTTCTTCTGCCCAGCCTTTCCACAATCCTGTTAAAGTCGTTATGGGCTCCAAGCTGATCACTTGTCAAGTTCTTACAAATCATTTCCTTAAAAGAGTAAAAATTATCAGACAGCTGCAGCAGTTCAGCTTACAGAGAAATGTTGAATGTCATTTCCAAGGTAAGTACGCAGCTGTCTTCCTGTCAGTTAAGTTTTTTTTTTTTTTTTGACAAATCTAATTAAATGTCTACCCAAAATGGCCTGCAGAATAATTCTTAGCATACTAATGAAATTTGTCACAAGGCAGCAAAAAAGCCAATTCTGTGCTTGTGTTTTGCTCGTGGCTAGCAAATCCAGATGCCCTTCTTATCGAAACTAAAATACGTAGCTGTCTTCTTCACTGTACTGCTGATAGAACTAGTTAATAAACTAAAACTACACTTCATTCTTGACAGAGCTTCTCCGTGATTCAGAAACTGAAGACTCATCAGGCTATGAAACAGTCCCAGTAAAAGCAGTTCTGTTTGGGTCTGATTTCAAGCATTTCCCTCTGTTTTCAGGTGTGCATGTGGATGTACATGTGCGTGTGTGAATGTGTATGTGTGTGTGTCAGTATTATTGTCTAGACGGATGTAATTCTACATGCTCCTTTCTCATCACTATGAGTTTGGAGTTAGGGATCCTAAAGAATAACACTGTTTCTAAGTTCTCCACAAATGTGCATTTATTATTATCACTTATTGAACATATATCCTCATTGAATAGTTTTATTTGCTTTGCTTACTTATTCAGATGCATACCAGTTATATTGCATCTTAAGAACTAAAAAATATTGTGCCTTTGTGCTTGCTTCTGTAAAGAATAAAACAGTCGACATTTTAATCTTAAAATGTGCACCACGAGCCATTGGCTGCTATCTTTACTGTACTTTGTTTAATGCCAAATTTTCATGTATGTAAATTAGTACAATTATTATCACTTTATTGATAGAGAGGTCATACGAGAGAGGGTCAAACAAAGTGACAGCCCCAAAGACATGTCCCCAGTGAGCTACTTCTTCCAAATAGGTAACACATTTGTTCTCTTTCAAATTCAAGTCCTTTATTGCTTTAATTGCTTTCATTATGTTTGTGTGTGTGTGTGTGTGTGTGTGTGTGTGTGTGTGTGTGTGCGTGCGCACACGCGCTTGTGTGTGCTAAATTTAAGAATCATGAATAGGTCACAGTAACCACCTAGAAATTGAGGCTTATATAAAATGCATATTTTAATACTTTTGTATATCTCATATTTTTAAATACACTCCTGGAAAACTTGTTATTCATTTTTGAAGTACTCATGTACAGAAATCCTGTGACATGGGATACAGTGTCTGCATAGCTTAGTTTAATCTCAGTGACCAATCTTTTCTATGTGTAGCAGGACAAAACTATTTCTCAGTTTTAAGAGTCACAGAAATTAGTCTCTAGTATGTAAATAATATTCATGTCCATCAAAACTTAGTTTGATTTTCTTGGTATCAAGTAAACAAAACCTATGACATGACACTTAAAGTTTTTGAAAAGAAATTTAATTTTAAAACCTTGAGTCGATTGTCAGGTGTTTTCTCAACTAAATCCCATTTCTGTGGATACTAATACATAACTAATATGTTACTAATTCTTTTCTATTCCTTTTGCATAAATTTAGTTTTAGGCACTGCTATTCAATATGCTTACACGTGAACACTGATCTTAAACATCTAAATGCACAATTCCTTCTGCACGTGCTTTATTTTATGTAAAGCTTTGTCTCCTTCAATTCAACAATGACTTTCAATTCTTTAATCCATTTATGTGTATAGTTGAAGGTAAGTCCCTGTCACCTATAATGGCACCTCAAAATTTGATATCTACAATGATCTGTTGATCAATCAGTATGCCAGTGAATGGCTAAGTTATATACCACTACTCCAAATATTGCAAGATTTGTCACTCCTCTGAGAGACACTTACTACTTAATCTGGTTCACATGAGAATGCTTTAAACTGATATAGAAACCCCTGAGGAAACTACTGAAAGCTATGAATGTCTTCTCTGTAACACATAATTTTATAAAACAACACGCCGCAGTAATGGGTCTTCTTCTATAATTCATAGCAAGCTATTAAATGATTTAATACACTTTTGGTTTGTATCTATAGTAATATGATCTACTTTAGAAATCAGGCTGCCACTATTCGGGTGTACCCATTCATCTATGAGTTTTCTGGTATTCGTACCTCACATCTATGCCTTCAGAGCACGTACCTTTTCTGCCTTTTTTAACTTCTTGGTCCACACCATTTCCTTTCTTTTGCAGACATGATCAATCACTTCCCAAGCCTTCAAAGTGTACAGCAGACTGCTTCTCTGTGTCAACAACGTTGTTTCCATGCTCCTAATTTTTACAGCTCAAATACATCTTTCCACTTTCTGTTGTCAAAGTAAGTATTTGGATCAACAGTTTGTTTCCTGAGGTACCGTGTTTGTCCCAATTAAAATATCCTTCATGACTAAATGAGGTGAAAGTCAATACAATTTTAAAATTGTATACTCAACTTCTGGAAGGGAACCGATAATATTGACAGTAACCGGTAATGTTCGGGGCTCTTTAGGAGCACCCTGACCAATGACACCAAAAGAATAATCCATTTATGTGCCTTGGCTATTTATTTATTAGCTTCTGGTGTTTAGTATGGGGATTGTTGCCCATTATTGGGTAACTCCATTTGACAATTTTTAATGCATATGTATAGATCTATTATGGAATCATCTACAGTGGTAAGTTTCTATATTGCTTTTTTAAAAAACTATTTAGATTATCTGTGATTTAAGACTAGTGCCTATGGAATTTATTTTAATAAATGGGCCACTCTTAATCTTAGCCTAATGGTGTACAACTTTGAGAAATTTTGCAGAAGAATTCTGAGGCATTTTGAATTCCTAGAAAGAGAAAAATACATGTTTCAGTAGATTTTCTTAGTTTCAAAGCAGATTAATGTAGTTTAGTATACTGGCAGTTTGGTACCTAATATTTTGCATTGTATTAGGATACAAGCAGATGGTTCATTCAGTCAAATTGGGAACTGCTGAATGAAAATCTCAGGAATAATCTGCAAAACTCTATCAAATGAAGTTATCAATCTGATGCTGAATCTCATTATACAAAAAAATACAGTTATTGTCAAATGAGAGTAAAAACAATAACATATTCACAATTTGAAGCTTAGAGATTTTGATTAAAAATAAGCAATTTATTTTTTGATTGAATTCCTAATACAATTAGTTTTTTTGTTTTGTTTTGTTTTGTTTTTCAATTACAATCATTTCAACACAGTTTTTTTAAAAAGCCCTTATTTCTTTTTTAAATGGTATATAGTTTTGATAGAATAATTACTAGATTTTCCAAGTACCTTCTGCAGTTCTATCAATAGTACAGAGCAACTGTTCCCAAATGCAGAAATGTCTCAGATTTTAATGCAAATAGTAAGTTCTTAAAATAAGAAGATTCTCAAATGAATTTCAGAAAAGAAGTCGAAAGTCTACATTTTAAGTTCATCAATTAATGGCTCTGGGCTGATACTGTCTATATTGATTTTTTTTTTTTTACAAACTCGATATTGGCATTTTTCTGACTTTTGTTTCTTTGGATTCTTTTTAGATTTCTTATTGTGTTTTCCCAGTTCCATTTCTGTTAAACTACTTAATATTATCATACAGGCATCCACTGCTTTTTTCCTCTTTCATTTTCAGTCTTTTCTATTTTTAGTTTTCCTGAATGTATAATAATTTTAATTTCTATGATTTTATAATGCTTTTATTAACAATTTGAGTTTCATACAATGTATCTCCATAACACCCTTTTCCCAGTTCCTATCTTTCCACCTTCCTACCGCTGTGCCCTCAAAAATGAAAGAAAAAAAGAAAAGAAAATTAAGTCAAGCTTGTGTGGCAGGAGCATGGATGGTAGGCTTTCACCATGGTCTTTGGAAGCAGAAGGCTGCTCTGATTGTGTACTTTGACCTTTGACCTGGCCCATAATAGCCTGAGATGAGGCATAACAGACACCTGAAGTTGGGCCTTACCACCCAAACCCCGACACCAAGCAGACTCCCTGGTATCTTGTAAGCACTGGGGCATCCCTCAGGCACCTGAACCTCACACAGGCACCTGAACCTTACACAGGCACCCATCAGGCAGTCATCAGGGCCTCCCATAGGCACCTGGAATTCCCACAGGCACCAAGACATCCTGCTAGAACTAGGGCCTCCTGCTGGCCCCAGAACCTCCCATGGCATCCCACAATCCTGGATATCCCATAGGCACCAGAAATTTCTGCAGGGACCAGAACATCCCCCAGGCTTCAGGAGATCCCACAGACATCCAGGCATCATGCAGGATCTGGGTTGACCCACAGAAACCCAGACATCTCACAGGCACCCAGCTATCCTGCAGGCACGTGGACATCGTACAAGCACCCGGATATCACACAGGCACTCCCAGCCAACCCTCAGGCACCCAGATATCGCACAAAGCCATTTATCTATTGTATAATTAAATAATAGTACTTTATTACTAATTTAAAATATTTTCTACCTCAAACTATGAATTCCAATTATAAAAGAATTATAGACATTTGTAACATACAGTTTCTCCCAAGTGCAATGAAGAGATGAGCAAAGGCACAGGGCTTTTCAAGGATCTGACTGGGGGATGAGTGGCTTGATGTTCACTCACATGTTTATTGACAAATCTTTCAAATTCTACAATGGGAAATGGGGGTCTATTTTCCCAACATTTATGGATTCAACTAACTATAGACAGAAACATAAATTTTTAAAGTATGGAATCCCTCTAACAGACATATACATACTCTTTCTCCTCATTATTCCCTAGACAACAGAATAAGTCAGTGATTTACACAGATCTTGCATTGCATTATCTATTGTAAGTGACCATAAAAGACTCAAAGCATATGAAAGGATGTATGTAGGCATTTTAGGTAAGGGCTATGAGCTTGTAGGGGTTTTTGTATTAGCAGGGAATCCCTGAACCAATCTTTATGAATTCAGAGACAACTGAACTTGCAAATTCTTTCTTTAGATCTTAGCAGCCTAAAGTTTTCATGTCATTTGTTTGGAGATAGGAGTTTCTTTCCATATGGTTTCCTGTAAAAGTTACCAATCACAAGGCACCTTGATGAGTATAAAATGGGAGCTCTGAGAGATTTGGATGGAAATGATACCTGGCGGTACTAAAGGTGCCAAGAACCTGTGGGCTAGGTAGGTCACAGGCTCTGTGGGTCAGTCCAGTAGTATTATTCAGCTGAATGAACACAGAACTCAAATGATTTCTAATGATTCATTGGTATTCATAGATCAAAGCATCTCTCAATCCTCCTCAGAAAATTTTCTTCTTTCAGTGGATGAAAATTAACACAGAGACATTCAATTGGTCAACATGTGGTAAATACATGACTGTAGTACTAAGCCCTAAATTAGATTTTCATATCACATCCCTCTCCCCAAGGCTCAAGGATCATTCCAGAAGAGGGGGTAGAAGGAGAATAAGAGCCAGAGCTGGTTGAAAACATGAATGAAGATGTATTTTCAAGACGCAATAGGTCAGATGCACATATGCACACACAGTAACTGAGACTGCATGCTCAACATTCTCAACATCCAGCCAGGAAAAAAAAGAAACCACAGCTGTAGCTTGGGGAACGTGGACACATAACCCCATGACTTGATTAGGAGCTATTGGCATTTAATGGCTGCTGGGAGAAGGGAAGCAATTTTTCTTTAATGATGTGATCCCTGGGCTGCTGGCCCAGGCCCCAGTCCCATGATCAGCTAAGCAACACAAACTGCAGTTAATGGAGTCAGAGGTATAACAACAAAGGAAATATCCTCAAACTCAGGATAGGAAGGATGGGAGGAGACAGGGAATATACCCAGAACACTTTGCATGACATCTTCAAGTTAGTAAAAATGTTGAAAAATAGTATCTGCAGAAAAAAATTGTAAGAGTTCTTGAAATTGACAGCCTTTTGACACACTGGTTAATAACACTATATTACTATTAAAATTAACTTTATTTTCTTCAATGACATAAACGCGCGAGAACTTTATTTCTCCTGTGGACTTTTACATCGCCATCGTATTAGATGCTCCAGTGAGACCAGTTTTCAAAGACATAGGACAAAACTATATATGTATAACACCGTTTTTGACTTCACACATATCTTAATAGCTAAAGTCAATAAACGCATTCCACTGTGCTGAGGTATTTTTGAAATTGACTCAATTAATTGTTCCTCCATTTTTCCCTTAAGGGAGTCATCCTACTCTAATAGTGGTTCATAATTTTTTTTTTTCTAGTTAAAAAAAAAAAACTGAATCAGGATTGGAAAAATCGATAACCTTGTTAGGCGCAAAGTCTCTAAGACTCTGGCGGAGCGTAGCTGAGTTGACACGGACTCTGGGCGCATTTGTGTGCACTTGCTCTTGAGTCAGTTGTGGTACTCAGTCACACAGTCCTTGCATGCATGCATACCATATTTGTGACTTCAGTGACTTAAACTTTGTACTGATTGTACTTATATTTAAGTAACCGTATTAATGATTGACTAGAAGCAGATCTAAAGATCAATAACCTTTCATAAAATAAAAATCAGCTCAATAAATATATATTTTATATAATATGTAATATATAATATAAATATATAATACATAATATAAATATATAATAAATTTTATATATATATATATATATATATATATATATATATATATATATATATATATATATATATATCCCATGAACAACTTTCTTTCGCTTCAGTATAATGGGCTGGAGAGGAACATGTTTAGGTTAGACTTATTTTAAGGGCACCACTTACCATGTCTTCCCCCATTTTCTGGGTTTAACCTTGAAAACCTCACTAACTAAAGTGTGCTTTGTGTTCGCCTCTGTAAATTGGAGCGAATAACGTTACTTCCCCACTGTCACTCATGGATATCGATAATCAGCAAAATAACATTTGTGGAGTTCTTTTGAATTCTCAAAAGTACCATTAACATGAGAGAACTCCGAATAAAAGAGAACTAGAGATTTTTGAGACTCCCCCTATATTCTTGAGACATGTGGATGGCTATCAACGGCCACCTCTTCAGTTCATTTTAAATGACTCATTAGGAAATCCAGGTCTCCTGAAGCTTTTTTCTTTTTCTGCTCCAACTTAACTCCAATAAGAAAGGGGTAAAAATTGTCCAGAATGTGCACTACAGTAAACTGTCACACAAAACGCAAGAGATGGCTGGGAGAGCCCGACTTACTTTCACGTGCTCTGCACAGAGTTGCTAGCAGTGTCTTAGTTTTCCTTATACACAAGATTTAGCCACAGCCTACTGTACTTCAAGGACATGTCCAGACTGACTCCTCCTGATTCTGAAACTCTCACGTCAGAACCTAGAAACACAGGGGAGATTTGGGGTAAAAAACAAAACAAAACAAAAAAAAAACTTCTCAACCATTGGGAAGCATAAGAAATGGAGCCAGGCCAGAGTCACCTGAGGAGAGCAGAAATAAAAGTTCACCTGTGGAAGAAGAGGGGAGCAGGCCATGTGCATTGACATTTACATGCAGCTCTCCAGCCTAGCCTTCCTTGCTCTAACCTCCATTGAGTGTTCCTGCCTTTGAAAGCAGCTTCTCTCTGCAGACTGAGGCTTGGGAATGCTGACAAATAGTTTGGAATAGACATCCCTCCAGGAAACTAGCCAAGTGGGAGTCTACGGTACTCTGGCCCGTACCAATTTTACAACAGTCGTTCTCAAAAACTTTAAAATAAAGTAAAGGAACATTAATCAACAGTTTCTTCTGCTGGAACAAGTTGGCGCTTTAAACATTGTAAGTTAATTATTTGTCAGCATGAAAATTAAGTATGACTAATATCATGAAATTTTCATAAAATCTCTTTTTTCTATTTTCATTTGTTTTAGTATAAACAATATTTTCCTCCAAACGTTTTGTTGCTGTTTTTAATCATCCCAGATGTGACTGTTTATATTATTTTTGAAACCATATGAAGTATGTCACAACCAAATGCATTGTAACTTCTACTTCTAAAGAAGTGATAACATGACATTGTCAATAACCAGATTTATATTTAATAGATGTTAAAACTGCTTGTTCCAGTTTCTGTTCTGTTGCTGTGAAGAGCCATAACAACCAAGGCAATTTCTAAAGGAAGACATTTAATTGGGTGATTGCTTACATTTTCAGAGGGTTTATCCATGGCCATCACCACTGGGAATATGGCAGCAGAAAGGCAGGCAAGGCACTGGAGTAGCTGCTAAGAGCTTCCATCCTGATTCACAGGCAGCAGGAACAAAGACAGACTGAGCCTGTGTGGACATTTGAAACCTCAAAGCCTCAGTGAGACACCTCCTTCACCAAGACCACTCCTCTTAATCCTTTGTGAAGAGTTCCAACAACTATGAGTGTAAACATTCAAATATATGAACTATGGTGACCATTTCATTCAGACAAACATACTGGGATATTACAGAGTCCAGTCTGTACAATCATAAAATTCTCTTCCTTCCTTTCTTCCTTCCTTCCTTCCTTCCTTCCTTCCTTCCTTCCTTCCTTCCTTCCTTCCTTCCTTCCTTCCTTCTCCCTCCCTCCCTCCCTGTCTTCCTCCCTCCCTCCCTCCCTCCCTGTCTTCCTTCCTTCTTCCCTCCTTCCCTTCCTTCCTTCCTCCCTCTCTCCTTCTCTCCCTTCCATCCTTCCTTCCTCTCTCCCTCCCTCCCTCCCTTCCTTCCTTCCTCCCTCTCTCCTTCTCTCCCTCCCTTCCTTCCTTCCTCTCTCCCTCCCTTCCTTTCTTCCATCCATCCTCTTTCCTTCCTTCTCTCTCTTTCCTTCTGCCTCTTTCCTCTCCTTTTCCTTCCTTCCTTCTTTCCTTCCTCCCTTCCTACCTTCCTTCCTTCCATTCATTGTCTCTTCCTTTCCTTCACAGTCTTTTTAGAAGCAAATGTGGTAAGACAGGGTTTTTAAAGAAAAGTTAAGTCAAGCGAAAATGAAAGTCATCTCAACTACAGAAGGAGGAAGAATGAGTGTGGGTGCCTTGGACTCACAGTATTTCTTATCCGAGTTTCTACATCATAGATATAAAGGCATGATAGTACCTAGAATATTGCTAAAACCTTTGTTATGGCCTTAAGGCCTGAGTGGCCATGAGATTATAGTCTTTCCTCTTAATATTTAAAGTGTAGCCCATGTGATAGTTAGGAAAGGATCACATCCGTGGGCCTGTATGAAGGGATCACATTCAGAGGCCTGTGTGCTCTGGATAGAATGCAAAAAGAATGTCAGTGAAACTAATGCTGTCCTCTGTTTGTGCTAATGCTAGGTGAAAGGGATTTCTGTGGTTAAAACAGTGTAGTACATGCCTTTAATCCACACACACACACACCTTTAATCCCAACTCTCCGGATACCAAAAGAAACTCTCAGTTAACAGAAGTTAGTTCAGAGTACAGAAGCAGACAGAAATCAGTGTTCAGGGAGGGAAGCAAAGTATAAGCCGAGATGGAAGATGAGAGGCAGAGCTCAGAGAGAAAGTTCAGGAGAAACTGAGAAGAGCCAAGCTTGTACAGAATAATCAGAGTGTGAAAGCAGAGCTCACCTGTTTAACAGACACCTGTTGGCTACTTCCTCTGCAATGTAGATTTCAGTACAGGTTACAAACAATGGTAATGCTAATTTTTATTTCCTTTGGTAAGATAAAAATTCATGTAAGCTTCAGGGAACTCCAAGGAGTCATGGGATTTGGATTTACCTCCAACAAGTCAAACAGACTCTAGATAAATACAACTTAAGTCTCTCACCTGCTTATTCCTAAGGGCATGATTTGAACTTTAACTATATGGGTCTCAACAGATTTCAGATTATTTCCAAAATATTATAAATGTCAAAATTATATGTAAGAATGTTGAGTCTTTACTCCTAGCTTAGGAAAAGATAAAAAGAAGAAAAACGAAAAGAAAAGAAAAAAGAAAAGAAAAGGCTCAGACATCAGACAATTGGTGATCTAGAATAAACGTTCTTACTGATGAAAGTTGGCTTTAAGGTGCAGCTCAGCTCAAAGTGCAGTTCCATCCTTTGTCCTCTTCTTTTGATTGTAAAGAGAAGTACTAGGTTGTGCACCTATAAACGTGACACATAGAAGTGGGAGCTCACATGCACAGTCAAGGCAATGTCAAAAAACAGAAGCCCCGCTTTCCTTCAGTTTAACCTACTGCGTGGGAATCCTGCCTTGGAGATTCAGCTTCTCATCCCTTTTCTTTCTGTTAGTGACTAACATGGAATATTGTTCCCTTCTGGGAAGTATGGATAGGGAAGCAGTTATTTCCCAATTACAATGGTAAAGAAGCAAAATGCAAACAAAGAAGACAAACAAAGCAATCATTATACAAGTAGTCTCTATTGTTAAGAAATACAGCTCTCCTTTGTACATAGCAGAGCACTTGTGATAAAGTTGTGATAAAGGTACATTTAAAGTAAACATAAATGCTGGGAGAGACACACGTTTTCTTTCTTGGGATTTTCCTGTTGTTGCTTGTTCAGGAAGCAATGTTTCTATATTTTGATCATAAAGCCACCTGACAACTGAATATCAGGTCAACATGTATAATAGGTTCAGTCCCAGGACTGTGAACACCAGAAGTAGTTCAACAAGAGGCTGGAAATGAAACAAGAATGACAAGTATCCTCTCTGTAATTTTCCTGTTGCGATTTGAAAAAGTCTGTGCTTTTCAAAAGACAATACTCAGGAAAATGAGTCACAGGCTTCCAGTGAACGCCACATTGCTGGACATATATGGGCACCATTGGAAGGGTGGGTGTGTCCCAGTAGTACGGCCCCAGGCACTGTGAGTGACACACTGAATTACCTAATGGAGTCTTGAATAAAATCAGAATAGAAGCTTCAGATGCATTATTTAATGTTTGTCTTTTCTAGAGATACCTATACCTCAGTGTGACTCAGGTTGAATTTCAATGCTGATGTGACATCTACTAGTACAGTATTCAGTATACTTGCGCAGGATACAGACTAGGAACAGAATATTATGAGTCACAAAAAAGTCTGGAAATCACTCAAGTTTATGTAATAAACTCTGGTGAACCAATACAATAGGCAACAATGTGTTTGAAATATAACTATATCTTGAGTGAAAAAACATTTAAAATATGCACAATGATTAATTTGTGCAAATTTAAAGAATACATAGACTCATATAAATCAATACATAAATGCTGGCATAAGAATATAATTTTTTAAATTAAAACTTTTATTTTTAATAATAAGTAATATTTGGGCTGGATTAGGTATTGAGATGAGGCATTTTGTTATAATTTTATTTTAATTTTCTCATTTTGGAATTACTTTTATGAGGTGCATGAATTTTAAATACATATAAACAGATTGTCTTTTAATAGAATCACATTTAATTTTTAATTTTCTAATTTTAAATTACTAGCGAATGCTATATGTTGCAAACAATTTTTATGCAGATGACATCTGGCTCAGAAATGCACTGTGATATATCTAATTTCAGTAAAAGTATCTTCTGGAGCCAGAGAGCAGTCTAGGTAGGTAAAAGCACTTGCTGCCAACCAGACAATCTGAAGTTGATCTCTGGGACTCACATAAATAATTTTTGTTTGTGTTTTCTCCTTGGTGGATAGATTGGAGTAAAATACCTAAATTGATTTGATAAGGAGTGAACAACTCTGATAAGGTAGGCTAACTGACCAATTTTTCAATCAACCCCTTCTCAAAGAAGAACTACAAGTCTTATCTTAAAAACAACCATGTCATATATTGTAGAATCTCACAGAGTTCACAAATTTGCAAATGAGATCACCACTTGATCTATTGTATGGTCAACTTCACACAGAAAATTGAACTTAAAAGCAATTAGAATTGTGTAATTTCTGTGAAATGTCACAGACTTTCCATTAAAAATTATCTTGTGGTTTATGAATTTTTCAGACTTTTGGAAAAATTGCAGGTCCATCCAACCTTGAACACACAGAACATTTTCAATTTCTCTCAAAGAAAGTCCTTGCATGCTACTAAAGTAGCTTGTGCTCTCACGTATAAATAAAAGGAACACCACTTCAGTGGCAAATTTCAAATCTACTATAGTGCTATATTTGTAGTTAATGACTAATATAAACAGAATTTTAAAAATATTTCCCTGTAGCAAATGCATTTTTATCACTAGTCTTCTCTTCACAACTATTTAAATCAGCTTGTGATTTTGCATTTCTGCAAGTAAAAATAAAAGATAACTATCTCCATGTAGTTTTAGAACGTAACACAGTAACGTTTTCGATGGCTTTTTGATTTTTAAAATAGAAATGATGTTACTTTCCATAACCTTTTGACAAGGTTCAAGTTTTCTTTAAGAGTTAAGTTAAATCTTCAACTTAGTAGTTGTGATAGTCTTAATGTTTAATTTTAACTATGTACTCTTAAGCATAACAATGCATTTGATTAATAATTATTGATAAATTTGACAACCAGTTTAGTACATTCATGCATGTGAGTTGAACTCCAGTCTTTAGTGCTCCAAGAACAATGCCTACTGTGTCTCTCTAGGACCTGGTCACATTTGGATTGTCTTAGTGATGGTTCTCAGATACAAGAAAATCGTTCTGATAGCTCTTAAGTATTCCTCAGGACAGCTGTGAGAATCACAGGAAGACTGTGGTTTGCCCCACCATCGGTAACTGTCAATGTGCTGAAGCAATATTGCCTAAGCCTAACCCTCTTTTCCAATCAGCAGATTAGGAGTGCTTCCCTGAATCCCAACACCTACAAATATCTCCACGTCAAACGAAAACCACCGAAAGAATAAGGCAGGGTTAGAAAACAGAAAATACAGGAAACCACTACTTCTACTAAACATAAAAGGATATTGAAAAGCAAGTTCAATTTCAAATTTTATTTGCATTTCTGTTATTTGGATCATCCATTATTGAGTGTATGGTTGTGGATGTGCCCTGACACTTAATAATTTGACTTATTAGTTGTTTTCTCCATAAGCCATCCTTCCGTCTTCTCAAGCAACTGTTATTCTCTTAGAATTATAAAATTAAACTCACTGTTATATTAATACTCATACCATTATGGTAATAATTATTTATAATAGCATAATAATTACATGATAATTAATATTACAATTAATATTTATATTAGCACTAATCTTTAATCTGATATTGTAACTATACACTTACTTCTTTAGAGTCATTTGTGATTTACCATTCCAATCTCCGTGTCTCTGTCTGTGACAGGAAGTCATTCCACTTTTAAGGTGAAGATGAATGCCATGTGATCTTGTTTGCATATGGAATTTACCCACACTGAACTACTAGAAACAGTGAGAAGAAGAATGGTGTCCTGATGTTGGGTATAAGGAGAAAGTGAATGGAAAAGGAAGAGATTACATAAAAAGTACAAAGACTCAGGTATACAAGAGGGTTAGGCTTTTTGTATACCTTGCAGAGCAGAGATGAATTTACTAAGGTGTATCTTTCAAGGTTGCTTAACCAAAGCATGTCGACTTTTATCACAAAAAAAAAAATGAAGTGTTGGTGTGGATGGCTAATATTTTTTTGTTGTTTTTTTAGTTTAGGAAAGATGATAATTTATTAAATTTATTTGACATGATACTTGCTTGGTGCAAGCTTGTAGGATGAGATCCCTAAGAACTTTTTTTCTTCGTGAAGCCAGAATTCAAAGGAACCAAGTCGTGTGTCAACTCCATGCAAGACTAAAGGGTAACCAGTGGATATAAGAGAACATTCTAATGCTCATTTTAGAGAACATCATTTTATATATTTTCCAATATACAATAAATATGTTAATAATTTAATTTCATTTTTATATACTAACCTAACTAGATTTGACACCTGTTTATTTTATATTTGATTTTGATCTTCTCTTTCATCTCTCATTTTCAAAGATCAATCTTGAAACCAACAATTGTTAACTGATGTATAATATTTGGGTGCATTTACAGGGTTTGGTGTGATAATTCAATACTTGTAGTTCATACAAAATGGTCATATCAAAATAATTTAAAATGCCTCTGTAAGCAGTGTTCATTCTTTTGGGTTATGAGCCTTTGGACATGACTATTGTGATATATAAATTGTTGTAATTGTATTTTTAATCAATATTTACCATGCATGATTCCTTTGTGGTTTTTGAAGGTTTGCTGATCCAATTTTCTTTGTTTTCATCCTTTTTTTTTTTAGAAAGCAGACACAGTTCTTAAGACTAGAGTTGATCATACATAGATCAAAGAGTAATATGCAAATATATTTCATTATTCTAAATGAAATGTAACAGCCTGAGGATACAAATAAGAAAATATTATGACAAAGAAGAAAAAAATATCTAATATTAAATGTCAACAAAATTTAATTGGCATTAATTGTGCATCTGTGGCTCAAAGAATGTGAAATGTCATGGCTGTGGTCTCATTTTAAGGAACTATTAAGCTTTAGAAGCACAGAACAATTGACACTGGAGTACATTCAGTTTTATCTTTGTGCCTAATTGTACTTGTGTAGGATTCAAACTATTAGCTAATTATGTTCTATTGGCAATGTCTCATAACAACTAATTGAGGCTCAGCATGCTAGAGTTGATATTTATTTTTTATTTTATTGTTAGTATCATTGCTACTGTTGTGGCTCTGCTATAGTAAGACATTGGAGACTTCATATTCATTAGGGGACAAGGATTCAAATAGTCATTATTGTTGGAAGAAACTGTATCTCTTTTAAGCCAATAATGGTGAATTAATAATGGGTGCTTATAGAAAATATTATTTATTTATTTATTTATTTATTTATTTATTTATTTATTTAAAGTTCAAGTTATTCTTTTGTGGATTCCAAATTAAATTAATAATAATGTAAATGATAAAAATAGATATTCAAGGAAAATTCTGACTAAAAGTTTGTGTTTATAATTACAAGTATATACTTATTTTTAATGATAAATCTCATATTTGTATATTTTTAGTATGATAATTTTCATATATCACAAACAGTGGTCCAGGTTTTGCCCTACTGAGTATGTTCTTGCAAAGTAATAATAGCAATACAAGTCACTATTATAGAAAGTTTATCAGGTCTGTTCTAAATGTTTTACATTAGTTTTATTATTTTGTCATTACTAAGTTCACTATCCAACTGAATAACATGTTGCACAAAAAGTTCAAACAACTGATGCCTTCATATTCAATTAATAATTTTCCCACACTAAATCACAACCAATTATTTATTCCTTTCTCCTTTTGCTTGTTAGTTGAAACCTTTATCCAATATATTTTGATCATATTCCCCCAATTCCTCCTGGATCCACCCTTCTTTCTGACACATTGTATTTTCTGTTTTCTAGACTTGGTGTTATTTTAAACATTCCCTACAAAACATTTTTAAAATCCTATCTTTTAGAGGATAAATAATAAGTGTACATGTCTATGGTGTTTCAATACATGTATACATGTAGAAACTGAACATGATGTTTCTCTTGTGTCTAAGGATTTCTATTTGCTGTGACGAAACACCTTGACTAAAGCAACTTGAGGAGGATAAGAGTTTATTTCATCTTGCATGTCACAATCGCAAGGCAGTCGTTATGGGATAGAAGTCAGGGTAGTGATGTAAGGCAGGAACCAAGAGACAGGACTGAAGCAGAAGCCATGGAGGAGAGCTATTCACTGGCTTGTTCCTCATGGGTTGCTTTCTTATACATCCACAGACTACCTACCCAGGAGTGGTACTGCCCCAAGTGAGTCCTTCCTATGTTAATCATTAATTTTAATAATCCCCACATATTTGTCAATAGGCTAGTCTGGTGGGGAGATTTTCTCAATAGATGCTCTCTCTTCCCAAATGACTTTAACCTGTGTCACAATGCAAAAAAAAAACCTTGGAAATAATCAATTCAGTTTATCTCATATCACAATTATTTCTTGTGAGATAAATATTATCCTTCTTTTGGGCAGACATCCTCATCATGTGATCTCTTTCTTCGCTACAGGCTTCCACTGTGATTTTATCTACCTTGAGATCTTTTTTTACAACTGGTACAAATCTTTATGCGTGAACAGCCTTGAAAAGAAGGCATGTTAGCAAGGAAACTTACCTTCTTAAAAAGCTACCCAACTTCAAGAATTGTGTTATAACATCAGAAGATACTAAAACATCTTGCCAAGAAAACCTTCATGTAAACTTAAAACATATAAAAACTGCTCCCCCGCCAATAGAAACAACCAAATGTTGCCCAGTCAGCAGACTGTGACATCATATATTTTCACAGTGGAATACTAGTCATAACCACAATAATTCATTATACAGGAATACAGATGAATCTCAAGTGAAAGGAGACAGATCCAGAAGCCTAAAACATATATTATTTCATATAACATACACCATAAAGAAAGTAGTGGCAGAGAACACTTCAGTGATCATCAATATTTAAGAGAGAAACGAAGAACACACAGATACAAAAGAGCCATGTCTGTGTTCTCCCGTGAGGCAGTCCTGTAGCAGAGTTTGCCCATTTCTCTACATTTTACAAAATAAATAAGGTACATCCAAGGAAGTGTTGCTACATGTAAACTATAAATTATTGTTTCTGGGTTGTATTTTAAATAGTCTGAATGAACCTTAAACTTGGGAGCATCCAGGTCCTTTGGAAAGAGGTAAATCTTCCTCGTTACACAGCAGTTCATCCCAATCAGGCGGATTACTGAACCTGTTCAAATAAAGAATCCTGAGCTATTGATAATATCAGCTCAGAGGATGTCGACACTTAAATCTCTTTCCCATAGAGAGATTTTTAAACTGGGAAATCCATCAGCGAATAGAGACAATTCCTCATGCTGCTCCATAATGATCCTCTTTTAATTACTTCTACTATTTTCTACATGGTACTGTTACTTAACATCTAAAAGATCGCCAATATTTTTGAACTGAGGACATTAAAGAAGAGAATTGTCTTTGTAGTGCAGCTTTTATTCCGTTATGTTTATGCTTTCTTCTCAGAAGTCTTTTAATGCCTCGGCAGTCTTCGACTTCTAATTAACCAATTATCACTACTTGTTTTTAAGGTAACTCATATTCTGCTAAAGCTGCCAAGTGCCCTTGCAGATTCTTTATTCTCATTTTTAAGCTTCTGCTAATTTTAGCCTTTTGTAAAGGTCAAGATGAGAGAGAGGGGAGCCCAATTCTCTCTAATGGCTGTCTTGACTCAGCACTAGAGTCCTGGATCTGCCTGTCAACTTTCATCAGTGTAGCAACAAGATGCTGTGAAAATTATTCAGTGCTAAAGAGACAGGACAAAGAAAAGATTTAAAAGGTACTGCGAAGAGCGCGAATGATTAATATTTAACGGACTTGTTTATTCCTTTTCATGTAATGCTACTTAGGAAAAGAATCACAGGCCTATATTTCTTTGACTCCTGTTGCCTGAAGGATTTTAACTTCGCATATGTTATTTTACTGCTTGATAAGCAGTGACCAAGAAAGCCTTGTTCCACAAGGGTACCTCTGAGAAAGCAGATAGCTGTCTGCACTGAAGTCACATATGTTTATGATGTTTTGTACAGGTGAACATCTGATGATGGTCAACCTGATGGGATTTAGAATAACCATGGAGATAAATCTCTAGATATGTCTGTGAGGGACTCTGTAGACCAGAGTAACCGAGATGAGTAACCCCACCCTCAATGTGGATCGCACCACATTGGAAAGGAGCTGAGCACTGCCATGCGTTGGTCTCTGTTAGGTTTCTGTAGATACGAGGCACTCCTGTGGACAAACTCTGCTCGTGTCCAAAATGTGGAAACAGTTTAAAGTACCAAGAAAAAGTGTTGGGAGTCTGAGAGATACGTAGAGGTGACCAGTAGTTGCTGCTGTTACAGAAGACAGGAGTTCTCTTCCCAGTGCCCACCAGGTGGCTCAGAAACATCTCTAATTCCATTTTCAGAGGATTTTTAAAAAGAATTTAAAAAATAACACACACACACACACACACGTTATGTGGAGCCATTTAAAATAAAATTGAAATGAAAGGCAGTTTTCATTGTGAAACTCAGTAAAACTGTATAAACAGGACAGAGATGGCTCTGTGATCTGCTCTCACACAGAGCCACTTCTGAAATTTCTCTGTGATAAAGTTATAAATAATAGCAAAACAAGCAGAAAATGATCTTTCCAGAGGTTCATAATCACTACAGGATTCAGTGCTATCCTAAAACTTTCAAAATATTAAATTATTGCATAAAAGTCTTGTTAGACAATTGCATTCCTATGACGATGCCATGAATGCCCAAAATACACAAGATCCAGCGCCCTCTGAATTTCATTACCTAATAAAACAGCATAGCTTATCAAGAGCCTGATACTTAGGCAACTTGAATTAAATGTCTTCCCTCCAAATACCACCAGTAATAATTGGAATTTGCAGGCAAAATGATGGAGAATTATTTTTCCCTTAAAGAAACCTCAACATAAGGCAAAGTGAATTTATAGCCAGATAGACAAAGTGTTAGGAAAAAATATAGGTTGATCTTCAAACAAATCTTTATCCAAAGTTATCAACGGTAGTCTAAATATCTCTTGATAGGAGTGAGGGATAACAGGAAATTCTAAGTAGAAACTCATCATACAGAAAACTGTATTCTCCCAAGGCAGTGGTTCTCAACCTTCCTGATGCTTCAACCCTTTAATACAGTTCCTCCTGTGGTGGCCTGCAACCATAAAATTGTTTTCTTTGCTACTTTATAACTGTAATTTTGCTATTGCTATGAATCACAGTATAAATATCTGATATGCAGAATGGTCTTAGGCGACCCCTCGGAAAGGTTTGTTTGACCCCCCCCCAAAAAAAAAGGTCGTGACCCATAGATTGAGGGCGACTGCAATCAGGTCATCATTTTTAAATATGATGAATGCAGAAGGAGCCAAGGGCTAACTCTCTGGTCATCATGCAGTTTATACCAGAATAGGGCCTGCCACCTTCCCACAACAGAATAAAATTTCCCACGTGAACATTACTGCCACAGTCAGGACCTGAGGGATATTAATTATTGAAAGTTGCCAGCACAAGGGACATCATGGTGGCTGTCACAGTATTACCCTCAAAGATTTCTTCCGTCATTAGGTTCTACAGTATATCCTGATGTTGGGAGCTGCTGGAACCTGTATTGAGCGGACATATGTAGAAGGGAGTGAGATAATTTGGGGCTCACTATCTATTGGTATATTGGGAGTCTGTCTGTCCCCTTCCTGTCTTTGATTTTCTACTCCTGTGACATAAGCAGCCTCCTCTCCTGGATGCTCCCATCATGCCACTAAATGTCAGTACCAGTCCAAAGAAACAGGTCCAAGTAAACAACTACAAGGCGGATGTAATTTGCCTTTGCCTTGACTTCACAGGTATTTTGTAGAATATCATCATGACTAACACAGAAATTTTTTCTTGGCTTCTAAACCACCGTCTCGATTTTTATAAATAAGCAAATACGAGAAGTACTCAGCTTGATGGACCCATGATTTATGGAGGTACTGATTTATTTTTCCTCTGTACTGAGAATGGGGACAGAGTGTTAAGCAGGAGAGAGTCAAATCAGCTGCTGCTTCAGAATCTGGCGATGGGGATATCGAGTATTTTTTCAGGAAGACTGGCTGGCTCCATGACAAGGATCTGTAGGCCTGAACGCTCTGACCACTACATTTTGAACAAAACCTTAACACCCATTTGAATCATATGCTCATGTAATAGGTAGACATTCATCCATCTTTACTTAGTAAGAGTAATCCTTGCGATGGAGCCTGATTACAAGGTACTTCTTGTGTGCTTTTGAATTCTTCACATTTGATATTCCTTTTGCTCCTCAAGACCTCTCCATTAAACAGAAGTAGTAATTGGAGTTTTGAAATACTAAAAAATTTGCCCAAATAAATATATGAAGTCAGGTAGAAACACTATATGAACCCTGGAATTTTTTACTATAGAATCCTTTTAAAATCAGGAAAATGAAGGTTTACCATGAAAGATGCTAACAAGATTTGAGACACTTATTTTTAATTGACTGTATCTTATATAAATCAATGCATACATCTATGTCTACATAATTAAGCTTGTTTGGAGACTATTTATTTATAAAAAAAAAGTTTCTTATACATTCTCCGCTGAAGGTTTAGTCATTTCTACCAATGGAGCTTGGAGAGCAAATCACTTTTTTGATCATCTTTGATCAAATCATCTTGCTTTGTGTATCTGAAACTTAAAACCACAAACAGACCTTCTGCCAGGCAGACAAATGGGATTATTTGTTCTCCTAATGCCTTGGGGTATGGTGGGCATTTGACTGTTATTAGTATTTTTATCGTGTTTATTCCAGGAAGCTTTTGCCTCTTTGAAGTTGCCATCTCTGTCATTAGCTAGAGGCTACAATATAAATTTTGCATCCAAATTTCTGAGTATCTTCCTGTACCTACACATACTGCTTTACGAGAAATACCACCTGTACACATGATTATATTTCCTATGTCAGAACTAAAACATTGACATTTGGGTCTCTTTTACTATTGTGATGTGAATATTACATAGGAAACATTCAATTGAATTTTAGTTTAAAGGAAAGTATTTTAAATTTTATTGTAGGATACTGTAAATATCCTAGCCAGATTAATGAGGCATATTTGCATTTTTCAAACTCGATTCTGATATGTAAGACATAGATTTGTTCTGATCTGTGAGTGGATTTTTTAAAAATATTTAAGAGGAACTTCTAAACTTCAGGTATTTGTTTAAGATGTATATTAATGTTATTAAATTGTTCCAATATACTCTCTATCTTTACGTAAAGATTTTGATGTCAAATTTGTTTTATTCTTATCAATGCACCTAATGTATCATAGGATAGAAGTAATTATGCAGAGTGCCTTTAAAGCAAAAAAAAAATCAGATATTAAGCAAAAAATCTTCAAACTTACGAAAGTAAATCTAGCAATTCATGAGAGGGCAGGAAATGGCTTTTTGAAGAGTGAGTTCGATCAGTTACTAATCTCACACAGGAAGGTCACTCAATCAGGTTTAAGAAAATTAAGGAAAATGCTTACAAGCACTCTTCATCAACAAATCTACTGAAAGATTAACAAGTAAACCAACTCTCTGGGGAACCTTTTAAACATCCCCCTGTTGTAGTTCTGGAGCCATAATCTTCTGGCACCTTTCATAAAGGGACCCTATCAAGTCAAGAAACGATATGTGACCAGGATTTATCTGTTACTATTCCTATGATTCCCTTTGTAATTGGACAAAGGAGAGCATTTAACTTTGAATCAGATGTTCTCTTACGAAGTGTAATCAATAAAGGATGGTCAATAAATGGATATCACTTCAAGTTACGTTCCCTGTTATTTTACTATAAAACTAGCTTCACCCTTAAGTAATATTTATGAATGACTGTCAAATTTCTGTCAGAAGACACGGACTATAATTTAGACTAAACTCCCTGCTGAGACTAACTGTTGACTCTAGACAAAACAACTACTTGAAGGCAAAAAAAGTGGTTATTAAGAATAACCAGACCCTGGTCTGCAGGAGGAAGAAGGAGCTGTGTGAAAATCCCGAAGCTTTGTTACGGGTATTTTCTGAGTGAAGGAAAAACAGGAGAAAAGCCCAGAACTTAAAGAAACCAAAGCAATTTTAACAGGTCTGCTGACTCAGGGATCAGAAATCAGAGATCAGAGAGACTAATGTTGTATCTGGTAACACAATCTCCATTACAGATGAGGATAATCAATTTGCCAGAATGGAGGCTCAACTTTAAATCCATCCAACTCTTGAAATTTGAACAGACCCTGGGCTAAGAGAGTGGCTCAATAAGCCCTACAGAAGCAAAGACGACACAGAGATACACACACACACACACACACACACACACACACACAGTGATAATGAACATAGGTGCAAAATTCCCAACAAAATATTTACAAAATATTTGCAAGCTGAATTTAAGAATACATCCAAAAGGTCATTTGTCATGATCAAAGTGTTTCATACAGAGGACACATAAGTGATTGAACATATGTCAGATCTGCCACATAAATAGACTCAGTGAAAGAAATCAACTATTACCTTATTAGATTTACAAAACTGTTAAATAAAGAAAAATTGGGGCACTCATACTAAAATCAGAAACAAGACAAGATGTACACTCTCATCAGTTCTGTGTAATATAGTTCTTGAAGTCTTATGAAGCTAGGAGATAGAGCTAAAATAAGCCAAAATATCTTTACTTAAAGATGATGTTAATATATATAGATATATAGATATAGATATATAGATATAGATATAGATATAGATATAGATATAGATATAGATATAGATATAGATATAGATATAGATATAGATATAGATATAGATATATAGATATAGATATATCCAAAGAAAAACACTTGTAACTTATAAACACCTTCAATGAAGTAGAGGATACAAAATTAAGATGCAGAAGTCAGTAGCCTTCTTATATAGCAAAGACAAATATACCAAGAAAGGAATCAGCAATACAATCACGTTTAGAAATAGCAGCCAAAAAAAAAATCGAAAAAGAAAAGAAAGAAAGCATAAATCTAACCAAGGAAGTAAAAGGCTTGTACAATGAAAACTTTAATAAACTTAAAAAATAAAGAAGATCTCAGACATGGAAAGACCTCCCGGGCCCACGGGTCGATAGGATTATGAAAATAGACCAACCTATCAAAAGCATTCTTGTACATGAGACTCACTGAATTTTCCATGAAAACTACTGATATCATTGCAAAGACAGTGCTTAGAAAGAAAGGTTTCTGTAGAAGAGTAACTTGGGCACTTTTTCTCTATCCCATCTCTCTGTCATACAAAATTCTGTGAGACAATTAGCAAGTAAGTTAAGTAAGAAATGGTTTTATTATTCCAAGTGCCATCTTTAACATTTTCAGATACCATGAGACATTTGCAACAAAATACTTCTCAGAATCCACATCTACTATTCACTGGGTGGCTCCCAATGATTCAGGAGAAACTGGGATTTGAAGGGATTATCAGAAAACTGGTGCAAGTTCGTTTCAAATAAAATTATAGAGCAGCATATAAATAAAATGTACGTGTATGACATGTAAGGAAAATTTTACACAAAGTTCAAAAGCATCTAAAATAAATTCTAGATCAGCAACTGAATCCTCCATCAATGTCACAAATGGCTTCTGAATTCACACAAGATTAGGCTTGATCTTTCATTAATGCAAAGATAATAATTTATGAGAATATCAACAACTACTTTGCAGAAATAATGTTATTGTGTCCCAACAATAAAAATTACATATTAAAGTATAACTATTAGAAATTTACACATGAGTTTAACCAAGCATCTGTTGAAGGAAATGTGGTTTCCTACTAAAATTTCAGTGGAAACGTTAATCATTCCATTTGCCGAAATTTCTTGGTGGCAGAATTATGATTAAAAGTCAAACTGTAACTTTCTCTGCAACTCTCAGAGCCCCATACAACTTCAACATTGACTATAGAGATGGACGTTTGGTTAAGCCTTGTAGCATCTGAAAAAAAAAAAATACAGTTGCAATTGACAACAAACCTCCACTGACAAGGTGTCTGACTTTATTTTGAAAAAATTGAATCCAAAAAATATTCTCGTTAAGTAACTGACTAACATTTTAAAGAAATCAAATTAGCTTTTATATGGAGTATAGAATTAAAAGTAAAAACAAGGAAGCATGTGTCTTAGTAAAGGATTGTAGACATCTACATAAAATGTATCGACGATGGTGACGGCCTAATGACAAGAGGTAGAGAGAACAGGCAGGGACATACTTGAAATATGTTTGATACATAAGATGTTCCAGATATAGGAGTGAAAGGAGGAAAAGAATAAAGGATGATCTTCTTTTTTATATTAAATTTTTAATGGTGCTTTAAAAATAAGAACAGTGTGAACGTTATGCAAAATATATCTTGCACAAAAGAATGCACACATTTGTGTCATACAAAAATGCTATTGGATACCTACTTGAAGTCTAACTCTGTGTCTCAAAGTAGAGACTGAAAGTATATAATGTGACGTAATTTCTACTTAAATGTGCTTATGAACTTGATATATAGTTAAACAGATATTTGAGGGATGATGATATAAATAAACATATTGTGTGGTACGGGAATCTATGAGTATCTTATATCTTACCTGTATACTTCTAGGTAGCTGTTGCTCAATATTTATTTATTTAGTTAGTTAGTTAGTCTTTTTGAGTAGGGTTTCTCTATTTCAGGGTTTGTTTTTGAGACAGGGAACTCTGACTCTTCTGAAACTCAATCTGTAGATCAGGCTGGCCTTTAACTCACAGAGATTCTCCTGCTTCTGCCTCGTGAGTGCTGGGATTAAAGACGTGAACCACTGCTGCCTAGCAATTAGTTGCTCAATATTTAAACAGGAATTTTTCTTAGATAAATTGGTAGTTTTCTACTTTAGTTCCTCCACATTACAAAGAAAATTTCAAAGCACACAGTACTAGTCCAAATTACTCAAAGGAAGATTAGAAGTCTGTATATTTAACAAAGGTAAAATTCCAGTAGAAACATACAATCAGATTCTATATACAAACATCTTTGTAAAAAATTCTTTGTTCTATTTCAAAGATTGAAGTATCTTAGGAAGAATGACTTCTTCAAGTGGTAACTATTACAAACTAGGAGGTAATATCAGACTGTTATTTTTCTGTTAAACAGGCAAATGCATAAAAATCAAATATTAAGGAGAGGTGTGTTTGTGGATAGTAGATAGAATAAGAACTATATAATAACTTGTACATCTAAGGTAGGTATTCTTCAAATAATTTTACCCCAGCTTAGCTCACTGTTGAAATAAATTAAAGTCTGTCTATTCCAAACCATGTCTTTGCATGACACTGAGGCCAGGACCATGGGAGCAACTGCCCTTTAACACAAGAATGCAGCCAAGTATGCAAATACCTCTTGTGCCAAGAGAGAACATTTAAGTGACACTGATCTTCCATCCATCTGGCAAATGACATGCAGGCTGATTCACTGATGAATTTTTTTTCTATTTTTCTTTGCTGTAAGGGAAGATAAGTATATTCTTGGCATCTGTGTATGTGTGTATACATATATATGTATGTATATATGTGTGTGTGTGTGTGTGTGTGTGTGTGTATGTGTGTGTATGTAAACAATATTTATATGTGATAGATACACAAAAAGCCATATAAATTCATTATACATATGGATGTACATATAAGTTATGTATATGTATTTATATATATATATGTATATGTATATATATACACATACATGAATATGGATAGATAGTTTGATTTTAGTAGAAGAAAGACATAAAGTTAAAACTGATAATTTTTTCACTCATTACCACAGTCTATGGAAATTATCAAAGCTTATTCAGAGGAAAACAAATATGAATTGGTCGCTCGAGAAATAAATTACCTATTTCCAAAACAGAAGTCTTTATGTGGCAATATAGTGGCAATCAGAGGATAACTTCAAACTTTATAGGAATTTTTATTTCTAAATAAGAAATGAATAAAGTAATATATTCCCCAGTAAACTTCACTTATCTTTCAAAGAATCAAGTGAGAATCTTTAAGAACAATGTCATTTGTTATAATTTCAAATTTATGGTCTGATAACTCTCAATGTGCTTTTCTTCTTTTATCTGAACATTTAAACTCACCCCTTCATGCTTTTCTACAAAAGACATTTACAAAACAGATATACTTTGCAGGACTTTCAGACAAGCCGAAATGCCTGAAGCTCTGAACTCCATTTGGTAGACAGATAATGGGATGTTTTAATTTCTAACCTAAAGCAACAACACATCCAAAGTTTCAAAATGCCATGGGGATTAATCTGTTGTGGGAATGTGCTTTCAGACAGACCCATCTATGAATACCCAGGATGCATAAATGGAAGGATGTTCGTTGGGTGCATCATGATAAATACAAAGACTATTTTTACTTTTGACTGACTCTAACTGAAAAACAGCACTCACCACCCCAAATTTCAGAAAAAAAAGACATTCTTGCCCTATTTAAATTTGACATCCACAGAATGGCCTCGGGATGTGTTTCTCTTCAATTTATATAATTTTCCCCCATCAAATAATAGGAAAGAATCGAAATTAAACTCCCTAGAAATTTCATGATTAGGAAATCAGGCCAAAAGTGTGAGTTTTATAATAATACTTGGATGGTAACAAAGGAATTCCACACCTGTCACATTTGTTGGATTAGGGAGCCTGGGTAATTCTGAATATTGGTTTCACTGTTAGCTGGTGTGACAACTTCAGGAAGTATAGCATTCTATACAATTATCTCTCATTAATTTTCTTTTATTTTCCTCTCTTAATGATGTCCCTTCCTCAGCTTATTAACTTGCTATTTTCCAAATATCTTTTTTAATGGTCAATATTTGAAGAAAAACAAAAGTGGATACATCTGTTTAACAGAAATAACAATGACAACAACATCAAATTTTCTGCATTTTCTATGTGGGATATCCTGTTACAGGTCCTCAGAACTTAATAGGCCCCCATGCCTTAGTATACCTGATACCTGGATGGAAGTACCATTCAGACCCTGGATCCCAGCATGTGGACAGCACCACCTGTCAAAATGAAAACAAAGACCTAATCCTTCCAAGTCCATTGTTCTAGGAAAGTCTCTAAATGTATTAACCTTGCCTTTCGGATTATGTAGTTCCACTTCTGGCTAACCGTTCTTACTAACTTATGTGTTTCAACCCAGGATGTAGGTTTTATGTTTAAAAGCTCAAGTTGAGAAAGGCTATAACTAAGGTCCTGAATACCCAGTGTAGGTACTGGACAGCTAATGAGGACTTCAAAAAAATCTTTAAATACTATATTTTAATTAGATGTCATGAGATAAAAATAATTATGCCATAAATATTGCTGAAATTAAGAGGATTAAAATAAAATCCTTCAAACTTAACATATCAGATTCAGTTTCTTACCAATTGTTTCAATCTTGGTCATGTGCCTTGAACCTTCCCAGGCAGTGGAGACAGTATACTCAACAGGTGTGTATCACTGCATGGATTTGCCGTAGTTTAAGAAGCTAGGCTCTGTATTAAGATGACTGTTTACAAATTGAAAACACTTGGTACAATTACTTAAGTATTTAATGTTTATTAAGTAGTTCACATATATGGCAACATCCCTGCCATTTTAATTTTAAATCATACTTATAATCTATGTTGTACCTCTTTTTGCTTATTTACTGGCTCATTTCCAATTATGAACTAATTTTCCTTAACTAATATTAATGACACTGTTGTTTATTTTTATGAGCCATAGGACAAAATCCATCAATAGTCCTACCAGACCTATGACATCTAGGAACTATAACAATGATCAGCAGGCAAGCTTTATCCAAAGATGCAATAGTGACACTTACAGTCTTGGAGGTAACCAACAACTGTGTAATTGGATTAAAGCCCACCCAATGGTAGGCACATAAAATTCCCTCTAAATTTGTTATCACTCAGCTTTCTTCATTATATCTGTAATTGGTTCCATTGAGAATCACCTGAGGTTTCTGAAATTGTTGGTAATGGTAACATTTGTTTCCTTCAATGTAGAAGCAGAAAAAGAGTTGGTGGGGTTTTTTTTGTTTGTTTATTTGTTTTCATATTGTTTTAACATGATTGTGATTAGTAGACGTGATACTGCAGACATGGGTCCTAAAACCCACCATGTTAGTGTTCTTGTTTTTAGAATAAAATCTAGAAACAAACAAACAAACAAAACATAGTAAAGAAAAATGGATTGATTTACAGTTTGGTCACTGCCTAAAACAGAAAAGCAAACTGGCTTTTCTCTGATTTTTCTGTAGCTGTTACAGTTGTAAAGGTGAGATCATACAAAACCCAAGAACATTGCTTATGTTGACTGAGCTGTGAGGGAATCTCATCCTTTGAGGGGTTCAGGACTTCAGCCTTTTCTATACCACAGCATGGAATCCTGGAGGAACTTGTAATCCTTTAGGGCACAATTTTGGGATCTCTGTTACCATTTTTTAGATCTAGGAGAGAATCAGAGTATTGATATATTCCAAAGATTCCATTAATGCCTAGAGCTTATTTCAATAGTGTCTACTGGGTTTCTAGCAAGTTGAGAAGAAAACAATAAAAATATCGATGATAATTTTTACTTCTTATACTAGTGTGGTTCAGACGCTTCATTCAGTGAGGCAGTAGTGACATGTATGGTGATGGGATTCTAGAGCTTACAATAAAAGCCACACATCTATTGTGTGTTCTAAAAAAAAAAAAGCACAATCTATTGGTGTGTTCTAAAGCATGCAGTGAGACCTCATGATTTTTACTGAACTTGGAAGAGGAATAATTTCACAATATTTTCTCAAGTGAATATTTTGTTTCTATTTCATCATTCCTTTTTTATTATAAGCAGAGATTAGAGAACCCTCATAAGGCCCCTTTATCCCTTACACACACACACACAGACACACACACAGAAACACACACACACACAGAGATATCCTTATTACTTAATTAAAAAAAAAAAAAAACAACTCTTTCCCAACCCTGAGCTTTTTCTTAATACCTTTGGTCCAATCTGTTCTTGAAAAGCAAAGGAAAAGCCAAATGAAGCAATCTCTCGCAGGAAAAGCACTGTCTTTAAAGATAAGCCACCTCCCAAGAACAGGAAAAAAGCAAGAAGCCTTTCAGATCACTTTCATTAATTGTTTTAACTGGTACTTATTATTTAAATATTCTCTTTGGATTTATGAGGTGTCTCACAGCTGTTCTATGTTGAAAATAATTTCTCACTAATACACACATAATTGATCATTAAATACTCCCTTCCAACTACTTTTGAACCACTGATATGTACATAGTACATTCATACATACGAATAGTTTCCCTTGTGGATATCATTAAGTGAATCTTCGTATCCATCTCTTGGTGCTTCCTTGGGTCAAAGTATATGTAGGCTTTTTGTTGCTTCTTCAGTAAGCGGAGTTTGAAACAGTTTAGATTGCAGAAATATGAAGCAAATATCAGGAATTGCCATGGGCACTTTTACCCCTTTATTTACATGTATTTAATTTACATTTTGTATCAATGTGATACACTTGTCACAATAAATGATTCAGTACTCTGTTATTGGGGAAGGCCCCCAGTTTACAACAGAACCCATCCTTCATTGTACCTTACATGTATTTTGACAAATGTATTATAACATATATCTATTATTACATTACCATTCAGATTTCAAACAACTGACCTAAAAGTCTCCCTGCTCAGCTTTCCCATCTGTCTTTCAATATAGTAATCCCTTAAAAGCCTTCCTAGTTTTTGTTCTCAACCAAATCTCTCTTCTCCAACCACCATCCTCCATTCTTATCTAGCTCTCCTCACCACCAGTCACTTCCCCAGATTTGTTTCATTTGGATTTGTTTCATGAGTCCAGTTAAGTTAACAAGGGTGTGGTCATTGAGTAGGAACTATCCATTGACATCTGGTGGGTTCATCGATGGGTGACCTACTGAAGGCAATGATGTTCCTCTCCCTGTATTTAGCAGTAGGTAAACAGCTCAGCAATAAGAAGGGTCACTGAAATATTCCTATGTCCATGCCTGCCTATCAACAGGCCCTACTTATCTGCACCTAGTGCAGTTATCCACAGCTGATATGGGGGGTGTGGAGGATGGGGAGGGATGGAGAGATGGCCAGTGATGGCCTAACCAGAGAACCTGGGTTTGATTCTCAGCACCACATGGAAGCTAATAACTGTCTGTCCCACCAGTTCCAGGACACCCAACATCCTCTTCTGGCCTCCACGGGCTCTACACATATGGATATACAGATATACTTGAATGAAAAACACCCTTACAACATATAAAGAAAGAGAAAATAAAAGAAGGAACGGTGGGAGGGGGAGGAAGGAATATTCACCATCACTTGTTTACAGGACTATTCTTTCTCTATTTTTCTATATTTTTGCCGTTAAAATACTTATTTGATACAAATATTTCTTGGTTGCCCAGTCTGCACTTTGCTCTGTAGTAAGAAGTGTGACTCCACTCAGACCTTTACTCTAAGAATCATGCAGATTAATCAAATAAAGGCTTTAGATGGCTGCACAAAATATGGAAAGCTTAGTTTACTATATTAAGTACAAAAAAGATAAAACATAGACAAATATCACTGATTCATTGTAAGTGATTGATTGACTAGATATCTGTTAAGTCTATTGTTGTTCTCTCTCTTCTGACAGACACACGCATGTACCCACACACATACACACATGCATAAACACACACACATATGTGCATACACATATTTACACACACCCAAACACACACTAATAAACACTCATGCACACACATACACACATGCATAAACACACACATATGTACATACACATATGCATAAGTTCACACACACACATACATACACACACACTAATAAACACTCACACACATATACACACACATTCACACACACATATAGACACATACACACACGTAAACACAAGCACATACACACATCTATATCACCACCACACTGTCTTGATAATTGTAATTTTGTATTAAGATTATAATATCTATTTCAGATTCATTGCCTCCCGTTATAAAATATTACGTCATTTTAATGTATCAAACACAGATGCATTTGTTAGAGTAGCAATAAGAAACTAAGGCCCACATTCCTGCACTATGACATGAACTTTAAAATAAAACTAATGTTAAAAAAGATTTATGAAGGATAAGTAGTACTATTCGTTAAAAAGATTATAATAGTCTACAGTATGCATAAATTCCTAGAATATAAGAAAATAGTAATTCATTATTTCAATCAAATATATTATCATTTTTATTGTAAGATGAACAATTGTTTTATACAACAGAAAAAAAGAAAATGGAAAATTAAAGATGTGAATCATTGCTTAGTCTAAGACTCCTGCTCAACCTGGATAACTAGGCTACCAACACACTGTATCAGAAGCATAAATCTAATGTGTTGTCAAAAAGTGTAAAACAGAGACTTGAAATAATGAAATTTGGAACTCTCAAAATAACCCTAGGAAGATAGAGAAAAATTAATTTCCTCCTGAAAATAAAAAAGGCAAGCCAATATACATCGAATGAATTCCAATTGCTAGTGTGATACCGGGTGCGGGGTAGGTAAAAAATAAACCGAAGAGAGAAAAGAGGAAATTGAATGTAAAATAGTGTCAGGTTGGTAGGGCTCATGGGTAGACTCATATTGTCTCCTCAAGAATGGCAATTCAATCTATGCCAACAGTGTATACAAAATCCCTTGGTTTAAAAAAAAAGTTTCAGAGATGTTAACACACTTTAAAAATTATATCTCAGAATCTGTGAAATTTAGTATGTATGTTTCATTTTTATCACATTCTTTACTCTTCTGAGAGCCACCTTACTTATTTCTAATAGGATATGCCAACATCAAAGTTGTGTGTGCATGTATTTTGTGTGTGAGGTGTGTGTATATCAGAATATATACATATAAATACATATATATATACATATATATACATACAGATACATAGCCAGAATATATATATATATATATATATATATATATATATACATATACAGATACATAAAAATGCATATGTCACTATGCATTGCCTAACTCAGCAGACACTTTCTGCTTGTGTGTCCATACATCATCTAAACCATGTTTTTATTCCACCTTAAAACTTGACTGGTTTCTGCCACTCTTGTGCATGCTCTCCATTTCCCTGACTGATCCTGACTGGCTCCTTCTCTCACAGCTGGTCTTTAAATCTAGTTACTTCTTAGAGCCTTTATCTCAGCCATCACGCCATTTGCTCCATGTTATCCCACTGATCTACTTCAAATATCAAGAAATTCAAATCTCTTTGTTAAGCAAAAATCACATTCCAGCTGTCATCAAAAACAAGAAACGGAACATCTGAGAGTAATTTCACACCATGCCTTCCTGAAGGAACTGTTTTCCCTGTGTTTATGGTATTTTCCTCTAAGTGTCTTATTTCCATCAACCTTCACCATTGACAGGTCCCTAGAGGAGAGAACTGTTCTCCCATAGGCTGATGTATTTGAGTCCTCGGTGACCAGTTGGCGGCGCTGTTTTGGAACATTATGGTACTTTTAGGATGTGCAACCTTACCAGAGGAAGTATGTCACTGGGGGTGAGCTTGAAAGTTTGTAGCCTCACCCTACTTCCTCTGCTCCCTGTGTGGGGTTGAGATGTGCTCTCTCAGCTTCCTGTTCCTGCCATGCTTTTTCTGCCTTTATGGACATCTAGCCCTCTAGAATCACAGGCCAAAATAAATTGTTCCTTAGGTTGATTTTGGTCGTGGTGCTTTATAACTGCAAAAGAACAGTGGCAGGTTCTTTTCTACATACTAGAATACCAAGACAGTGATCTACAACCTACAAAAGGGGCCTCCACACACCGTCAATTTGTTGCTGGCTTTCTAGACCCAGAATAGTGAGAAATATATTCGCACTGTGACACATTGCATAGCAGACTGCACTAGTGAAGAAAGGCCCTGTGTCCAAGTATGACTGAGGGTAGAGCCCTTGCAAAGTTTTAAGAGGGGGTAATTCAATATACAAAAACTAAAAAAAAAAAAAAGTTTAAGTATATAATAAGTTCTACCCTATTCCACCTTTTCTTCTCTTACTATTTAGCACACTCTGTAGGAAAGAACAAAAGCTGCTTCTAGTCATTTCATGGTCTCTTTCTCATTTCATCTTCTAATTGGTCTCAAAGGCCTCTGGCTTCAGCAAATGTCTGTCTTATGATTTGACTCTCAGTGCTCTGCTGAGGCAATATTCTTGATTTCCTGCTTCTCTGAATCCCAGTCTAACCTTCCAAATCCCCATGGCATCCCTGTAAATCTGTCAATACCTAAGACCTACTGATCCTGACTAATGCCGATATCTTAGTCTTCTTCCTTATTCCTTAGTGCTCCTTCCTTATTATATTTGTCGAAATGGACCAAAATAGTGTGTGGCCAGTACTTATTGGAGAATAGTTGGTTCATTTAATTGGTCTTTAAAAAAAAAATAGAACATTGTCAAGTTTTCAAATGTGGAAGGACTACGAAGCCACTGGCAGAAAAGAGAAAAACCAGATATGGCCCCTTATGTGTTAGACTCAGAAATTATAATGAGGCTCAATGATGAGGACGCCCTGCTAAACAGAGCATGGTGAAACCCACAGATCATTATCGTAAGGGGGAGACTCAACATCTGCCATTGGAAATTTGTAAGTAAATTGTCAAAAGGGTAACCAGATTCATTCCATGAGCTTTGGGAAATTTTATTTATTGGCAGATGGAGAAGTCATTGCCTGTTCTAGAGAGAGTCGAGAAATGAAAGGTCAAAAGAATGAAAGTATGTATCTGAAGCAGGATGGGAATGTGATCGTGGTTGATTCTCATTTTAATTCTGTGGTGTAGAATGTAGATACTACAGAATTGGAAATATAAGCTGATACGTTCTAAGAGCTACCTAGGTAACCTTTTGCACTGGAAATATCCGGACAAGTTTCAGGTAAAATACATGTGCAAGTTTTTCTTCTTCTTCTTCTTCTTCTTCTTCTTCTTCTTCTTCTTCTTCTTCTTCTTCTTCTTCTTCTTCTTCTTCTTCTTCTTCTTCTTCTTCTTCTTCTTCTTCTTCTTCCTCCTCCTCCTCCTCCTCCTCCTCCTCCTCCTCCTCCTCCTCCTCCTCCTCCTCCTCCTCCTCCTCTTCCTCCTCCTCCTTCTTCTTCCTCTTCCTCTTCCTCTTCTTCTTCCTCCTCCTCCTCCTCCTCCTCCTCCTCTTCTTCTTCTTCTTCTTCTTCTTTTTTGTTTTTATTATGGAAGCTGGGTGTTTAACAGATTCTGTGCCAGGAGCTGAACTCTTGTTCCTGAACTTGCCTCTTTCTTATCTATTTTAATTCTTATGTTAAACCATAACATTTAGCTCAGCTTTAATGCATATGCTTAACACGGAAACCTAAAATGCTCATTTAATGGGAATGAAATTCTTAAACAGTGCTACTTTATGATGCATGATTTAAGAGTTTCTTTCCAGTAGTGTGTGAGTGTGTGTGTGTGTGTGTGTGTGTGTGTGTGTGTGTGTGAAAAGTTATCATCAGCTTGCTCTGCTATCTATACTTTTGCCCTCCTCAGAGGCTTAATGAGTTTATTAGATAATTTGGGGAGATGAAGCCTAAATCATACAGCTTTATTTCATTTGAAAGTCTAAAAGCAACATTTCACCTTTGGCGCTTAGTTACATAATGGATACCACAGTTAATCCATCTTTCCTTGATGATAATTCTGGCCTTTACTTAAAAGGTATCATAATTTCAATGCTATAAATCCAACAAGTAGATGCTAATTTTCTCTGGAATGATGAGAAGGCAGCTTGAGAGTCACTGATGAGTTCCTATCACCATCTGCCAAGATCAGGGAACCTTCCTCTGTGGCTCTCTTTTTAATGGGAAAATGAATGGGTTTATGTACATTGCTGGCTAATTTGGAGCCAGATACATCTCTTAAGGATTTTTGCGTCTTCTTTTCAGACAGTGTAAATTCTGAGGCAATCACAGTGCGGCGGGGAGGAAATACAGGGAACGACACAGCTGCACTCCACTAAATGCTTCCTGTGAACAACCAGAAACACTGAGAAGGTTTCCCTGATTTTGCAAGTTGGGGATGTCAGCAATATTTTTTCTGCCCTTCCCTAGTGGGAACGCCCTCAAAACAGCAAATTGATGCTTTACATGTTGGCAGACTATCAAATGCAATGCGCTCTCATTTTCTTTTCCTATTGATGAGCCAACGTGGAATTCTCATTTCTTTGGGGGACAGTGGTCAGCATTTTTCCTTTTGAAATGTGTCAACTTCTTCGCTATATGAAAAATATTATTGACTGATATTTTATGCCTTCTGGAAAGCAAATCATTGTACGCCATTCCTAAGACATGTGATGTTGAAACAATGGCAATATTGGAATGCTGTGCCTCACGAAAGTAGATGCCTTCAAATCTTAAATAATGCCAAAATTGTGTAAAGCTTTACATTTGTGGATATAATCGACACAATGCTCCACATCTCATTTTTTGGGAAAAAGAAAACATGTAGTATGCACGAATATTAATAAATCCTAAAATATTTCAATGTTAATACTTGTACATGAGCCAGGCACAGTGCTACATAACATAACTCCAACATTTCTGGGATGAAGGGCATCCTCAGCAATTTTGAGGTGCCTTGAGCTGCACAAGACCTTATCTCAAAAAACATGAAAAGAAAACCATAAAAAGTAAAAGCTCATATTGTCAATAATGTCCTATTCTTTAAGTAGTTAGACATCTACTTAAAATCTTGATCGCCTGCAAGCCATTCAATCACCCCTACCTTCTTCAGTGTATAGAAAGAATTATCAAATTTAGCACCTGTGAGGTACTTTTCGTGTTATTTAAAAAGTACATGGCAAGAGCAACTAGAGGAAGGAGGATTGTACCCTCAAACCATTATCTCATGGTTTGATGGTATAGTCTATTAAGGTGGGGAATATATGTTGACAAGAACATGTGATTGCTGAGTACACTGCACCAATCATCAGAACGAATAAAAACAGTAAATGCTAATACTCATATGGATTTTAATCCTGTTCCCACACATTCATGGTGGTCTACCTCCTTAGGTAAACTCCTCTGAAGGCACACTCACAGTCATGCACAGACCTCTGTCTCTTACATGATTACAAATCCAGCCAAATTAACAATGAGGTTTAAGTGTCACACAGTACAGAAAAATGACTGTAGCAATATCTTCACTAAGCTCTTCTCTCTAGTATGACTCGTTTAGCATTAATAATCATAATTATATTCGTATGATGCCATTTTTCTTTCTGATTGCCCCTGTGTCCCAACTCTGTTATGAAGAAGGGAAATGAAGAAATTGAGGATTAGTGTTTTTCCTTCAATGTTGATCAAGAAACTGCTGGTTACGGTTCAGTCAGTATCTGAAACACTCTCATCAAGTAGAAGTCTTGCCCTAGGAACCAGTTACGGGATGAAGGACTCTTCTTTTCATGTTTGTACCACTGTATCCTCTTTTTATCTAAGGAAATTGCTTTGCAATACTACAGGAAAGGAATTATCAGGGAGTGTGACTTTTCCCTACAGACTTGGATCTTCCTGGGGAAAGTGAACCATGGAACTTGAAATAGTTTTAACCTATGAACTCAAGTAGTTATACCTATGAAATACACATTGGGGGTTATGTAACCTCCTACTCATCTCTTAATGAGCAGTAAGTGATTTTAATGGCTAGTGTGCAATTGTGAAGGGCTAGTCCAGTATGCACTAAAGTATTGCAAGACTGATCACATTTAGGAGTAAGTGTGTGACTGGCTCTAGGCACAGCAAGATAGAAAAGTTAAGGAGCTCTTTAAGGTAATATCTTAAGATGTGAATCATTGCTTAAACTAAGACTCCTGCACAGACCTGGAAAACTAGCCTATCAACATACCACATCATGAGCATCCATCTAGTGAGTGTTGGCATGGTACAGGTGCTACAGGAGAGCCTCTCTGAGGTCTCTGGTGGTACCTTGCGTTTTTACTAATTCACAATCTGTGCTCTCCCTGTGACTGCATATACATGATCCCATCTTTCTTTCTAGGTTGAGAGAAGTCGTCTAATTCATTTGGGCGTGAATATAAACCTGATGAAACTAGGAACCTGCAACTGTTGTTTGAGAAAACAAAACCTGACTGACATCAATTTATTCATTACATTTTGAACATCGGTGTGCTTCTCCAGAAGAAAGGCAATGAATCAGCATATACGCTATCACTCTGGAACAGAATAAATCCCACTACAAAATAAACAAGAACTCTGTTTTGCTGACTTTTCTAACTAGCTACCAAACATCCTCTCTTCAACAAACTTTCCATTTAATCTTTAGGCTAAATCTATATTAGGTTTTTCTACTTATGCTCCTAAGACTCTGACATTCACAGCAATGAGAGGATAAATGGAATAATGAAAATTTGCAATAAGGACTGGGTTTTCCTCAGTTTACCCAAAATCTGAGAAACAGAATTCAGATTTCCATGATGTATTAGAAGAGTTTGTTTTGACTAACAGTGTAAGAAGGGTTATGATCCATTGTGTCTGTGCAGAGAGAAGCAGAGTGCAAGCAGTAAGTAAAGCAGAGCTATCAAATCTCAAGGAACTCCTCAGTAACTCATTCCCTCCAGTAAATTTCCACCACTTAAAGGGTCCCCAATGTTCCAAAGGAGACCATGAACTGGGGACCAAGTGTTCAACCACATGAACCTATGGGAGACAATCAGTACTCAACTCACAGCACAGAAAAATAACCCTTATTGGACATAAAAGCTAGATATCTTTTATGTATTTTATCTTTTATATTTTTTATGTATATCTTCTGTAAAAAATATTTGTGTGTGTGTCATAGATATGTGTTTGTGTTTGTGTGTGTGTGTGTGTGTGTGTGCAAAAGGAAAAAAGGAAGAAAAATAAAAGAAGGAAGGAAGGAAGGAAGAAAGAAAGAAAGAGAGAGAAAAAGAAATTGCAGAAACGTCTCATGTGTTTAGTCTTTCAATTCCACACCATAACTTATCATTTCACAGTTATTAAAAATTGCTGATACAGGAACCTAATATCTATCTTAAGGAGAAATCAAAACTATCAGGTACTAGATTTCTTGTTTGTTTTTTTAAGAGAGACATAGACACAATAATTTTCAGAAATAATTTGAAAAGGTCTCTCTTAGTTTTACACATCCAGACAGTTTGGTTGGGTGGATGGTTTAACCTAAAGTTAATATGAATTTTATAAAATCTTGCATATTAGCTTTATTCTCTTAAAAGATAATGTTTCTAGAAGAAAGCCACAGATTGATGGATTTCCTTAATCACCAAACACTGCTGGAATAGCACGGTACCCTCTTCTTCTGCAGGATCATTTCTCCCTTGACTCTAACCATGTTGTTGTAGTGGGAATTACCAATAATTGTACCCGACAAATCTAATGATACTTTTGGACAGTTGAGCAAGTATCAGATTCATAAGTGTATTCCTCTGTGACTGGTTAAATCCAAGGACTATAGCAAAATGTGAAATGTCCCTTACACAACAAAACTGAAGCTATTTTAGAGAAACAGCAACGCCACATTTCTCCATCACAAAGAACTGGCTGGTAGGCAACAAAACCCTGAATGACATGGCAGAACAAAAAGATGAGAAAGCAAGCAGCCCTTGGTGACTTTCAAATCCCTGACAGCAGGGTGTTCTGAGGAGAGTGGCTCCTACAGTCTCATTAGTTGTGACATAAAGACCTCTACCTGAGTGTGTTCCAGTCTTCTGGCATCTCCAATCAAATGAACCCTGACTGGGTATTCTGATGTACGCTCACTGATGTACGCTCACTTGTTTTCTAGAACAGACTGTCTGCCTCTCGACTATGTCCCGTAGCTGTGTTGTCTAAACCAGGTTTATTGTGAGTCCTAGAGGGAGAAATCATATTTCAAAAGCAGAAAACTCTGACAGTCAGAGTTTATTGTGGTAGTTTATTGGAAGACTTTAGCATAATTTCGCTCTTATTGACAAAAGAAAATAAAGAAAGCAAAAATAACTACTACATACGTATGAATTGTAAATGCTCCATAAAAATTAAATCATTACTCGGCAACCTAAACCTCTCCTTACATATCCAAAACTAAGTGAATTTTTCTTCCTGCTGTGTCTTTATTTTTCTTACATCTTGATGGTCATTTATACAATCTTTTTAATGTTGAACTTACTAAATTTTAGATTCATATATTTAGAAATATACTATCACCTAAACTTTAGAAAAAATATGTAAAAATCAATATATACCACTTGTTTCAAATTTTAATCCGTTAAGCATGTAAATTTTACTTGGAAAATAAAATATGTTGTAAGCAATCAATATCATCAAGTAATAGAATTTTACTGGGAGGTCAGATCAATCACATACCTTCTCGCACAGTATATGAGAAAAATCAACGTCTGTGTTAAATGCAAAGATGGAAGCGGGGATTAGGTCAACTAAGAAGTCCTTAGACCTCCACATATGTACTGCGGCACATGTGGTCACACACACACACACACACACACACACACACACACAAATATGAATATGCATATGCAATGTATTTTAGAATGCTTCTTTTTGCGTGTGAAATTTTCTGTGTGCATTCTACACTCAGAAAAGAGAGAATCTCATTATAGAGTATCATCTCCTCTTAAGATCTGGTTCATACCTACACAGAGATGCACAGATATAAACGTAGTAGGACTAAATCATTAAAATGGTAAAATAATAATAACGATAGGAAGAAAAACAACAAGTAGGTGGAGGAGGAGAAGGAAGAAGAGGGGGAGGAAGAAGAGGAGGAGAAGAAGGAAGAAGGGGGAAGGAGGAGGAGGAGCAAGAAGAGGAGGAGGAGAAGGAAGAAGAGGAGGAGGAGAAGAAAGAAGAGGAGGAGGAGAAGGAAGAAGGGGGGAGGAGGAGGAGGAGGAAGAAGAGGAGGAGGAGAAGGAAGAAGAAGAAGAGGAGGAGGAGGAGGAGAAAGAGGAGGAGGAGGAGGAGGAGGAGGAGGAGGGGGAGACCGGGATAGCAGTGCTCACCTTTAATCCCAGAGCTGAAGAGGCAAATATAGTCTGACTTCTGACACTCAAGAGCAGTGTACTTTATATAGCCATTTTCAGGTCACCTAGGGCTACATATATAGTAAGGACCTTTCTCTCAAAATAAAATAAAGAGAATGAAAAAAAGAAATAAGATGGGGGAGAGGAGGAGGAAAAAAGCATAAAGGGAGGAGGCAGGGTGGGGAGAACCTGCTTGTTCTGGACTGGCCAGGACTCCTGGCACAAGGTCAACCTATCTATACTGAAATCTATTTTGTCCCATTTGTAGACTTTTTTAAATGCTTGTTTCAACAGCTTTCCCATTGAAAACGCATCTTGTGTGCACCATCTCTCCAGATTCCCACAGTTATACCCTTTGAGTATTACACTTTGTTTTATTTTATTTCTCCTTCAACTAGGGACCCAAAACTTCTCTGATAAGCTTCCTTCTGCTTTCTCAAAGAGTAACTTCAATTCCCTTTGCAAAGAGTAGCTTCAATTCCCTTTGCATAAGTGAAGAAGCACTTTAGAATTTTACTTTCACTAGTGTCATTCAGTCTTGTTTCAATTTAATAACCTCTATCCCAACATATCCATCAACAGATTCATTCAAAAGCCTCTTTAATTAATATGCTTATGCTAGTGTTAATGGCACAATTGCAAACCTATAATTAACACTTCAGTGTATAATTAATACTAATATTTCAACTGCATGTTATAGTTGACAAGTTTCTGTTAAATGAATGGAACTGAATTCTACAAACATTTGTCTGCAAATCTAATAGCTAAATGAAGATTGTGGGACAATGACAAATCAGCTGCTAAAGAAAATTTGTAATCTCTTGAAAACAGCAATGAAATACCCACACTAGGGCCATGTTTGATTTTTTTAATACAGGTGAAACATACTATGTACGTTGCACATGGAAGTATCAATGTATAACTGTAGTTTATTTCAGGAGCTAGAGTTTTCCTGTAACAAGATGATATGTTCAGCTTTGTAATCCATATGTGCAGTCTGTCATGGATATTCAGTTTTTCATTACAATGTAGAGTCAGCTATCTACAGCGTATGTATTTACAATGCAAAATGAAAGATTGGGGATAGCCAAGTTCCAAAATAATTTAACTACAAAAACACATTGAAAGCAAGTGGCAGTGGCGGAGTGACCTCCCCCCCCCCCCAGTTATACTTTACCAACTCCTCTCAGCATTGTATGGCACATGCTATTTTATATATAGCATGTGCTATAAGATTGAAAAACTGCTTTAATTTTTCAAAGACTTTTGTAAGGTGTGTGGGAAAATTAGGGTGAATTTTGTATAGAATGCAATAAATGGTTTCTCACAGTAAAATCCTCTGGCATTAACGTCATTAAATATCTATTATCTAACGCTGCTGAATAGACAAAGGGAAATGAAAACGAGAAACATTTAGTAAGTGAAACTTTCTGCCAGCCTTGTACCAGGTTGACCACACTGATTTCTTATGGCCAACATAAAAATCAGCGTGAAGGCTTCAAGAAATATAATTGTGTTCACTCGTGGTCTGGAGACAAAGTCAAGGTATCACAGGCTCATGATCCTTCCCCGAGGACTCGAGGGCAAGATCATACTTGGGTTTGCTGCCTACTCTCTTCTCTGAGCCTCTTTGCACTTTCCAACTTGTGTGTCACTTCCATTATCTACAAGACTGTCCTCTGTGAGCACAAATCATTAGACCTAGGGTCATTACGTTGTGGATGGTTGCCGCTTGATATCCCTAAGTACAGTCATCAGCAGTATATCTATTTCTAAGAAAAGGTTACAAGCGGGGTATTTTATGTGGAAGGCACTATTCAATTCACCGCGCCTCCCTGTGTTGATGTCTTACTTTTACATACATACGTTGTGATAGGTTCTGCAATTTCTTCAACGTATAATTATTTGCTTGAAAGAATTCAAAGCCTTTAGTTAAAATAACTTTGCTTTGTTGATGAAAACAGAACAACAGCAGGTATTACCAAAGTCAGTTGTGGGAAAAAAAAAAATGGGGGAATATCACAAATGTGGCAGCGGAAGTATAGGTATCCGGAAGGAGAAAAAAAATCAGGAGAATGACTGTGGGAAAGAAGGTCCATAAAGCAGCCTGTGACTCCAAGCCCCTGGCTGCATCAGAACCGCAGAGCGCTGAAGGAACACATGGGCGACTGCGAGCTCAGAGCTGCGGAAGGTCTGCAGAATCGCACTTCTGACTTCAAAACCTTCTAAGAAATGCAGATCCCTCTTCGGTTTCACTTTCTCAAAGAGTTTCTTTCATCGCCATAATAGTTGATATTCATTGTCATCGTGACTTGATTTTTAATCACCTAGGACACTCACTCCTGGATGTGTCTTTGGAGCTATTCCCAAAGAAGTTTAACTAAGAAGACACACTGTGAAAACAGGTGACACCAGTTTTTCTATTGGGGTCCTGAATTGAACTTTTTAAAAATTAATTAATTAAAAGAGAAGGTGACCTGAGCACAAACCATGTGCTCTGCTCTTGACTGCACAGCCCTGGAACAGCCTCCTTATGCCACCATAGCTGGAGCTGGTCTCACTGTCCTGTGTACCCTGAAAGGATGGAACATACCCTCACACTGCAAACCAAAACAAGCCTGCTTTTCCTTAACTTGTCATAGAAATGGGCAAAGTAGCTAATAGAGAAATTAGTATTGAGAAGTGGGGCCTTGACTGTAACTACTTGGCCATGAAGTTTATGAGCAGGAGTGTGGTAAGCGCAAGTGCTGATAAAACTAAAGTGCAGACTGATGACACATCAGAAAGGAACAAGAGCACTATTGGGAAATGAGCTGGAGAACATTTGTGTCACATTCTACCAATGATTCTGGCTTTTCTGGCCCATGTCCTGAGTTCCTAAGTGAAGCTGTATTCAAAAGTAATGAACTAATTTACTTAGGAAAGGAAAATTTAGAACCCAATACTAATCAGGCTGTGGCATATATTATGCTCACTTCTCTATCAGATGAACAGGAAAACACAAAAGAATGTACAGTTTGACAAAGATGGTCTCACGTGCAAGTTTAAAGTTACAAACAGGGCAGATGTGCAGAAAGGAGCTATCGTTCTTAAATAAATTAGTGCTCTGTATGAACGGCATCTGACGTTCCACTGAGAAAATAGGCAGGATCCTTTGTAGGCAAGAACTCACCTTTTTAAAGCTTCAGCTTGTGTGACTCAAAGCCATTTGAAAGGAATCAGATTGAACTGAGACTGTCTCTGACCACTTTCCCCATCAAGAAAATAATTATAAAAGTGTTTTTTCCAGTTTCAGCAGCCGAGATACACAGAAGCCACTACAGCTGTGGTAGAAGGCCAGATTATGTTTCTAGTTGGCAACAGAACTTGCAGCATTTTCTACATTATCTGTGTCTCTAAATATTGGTCTCTTTATGAGGATGCCTGCCTTTGAGCTTGAGGCCCATTCTGATTTCAACATCTCATTCAGTCCTTATAAAATGCAAAGTCTCTATTTCCAAATAATCACGGGCTCTAGGGCTTAAACTGTCAGCATCGCAGAGATCAACAGATTGTGGGACGCCAGCCCCAGTGGATACACAGAGATCACAGCTCATTCATCTATGGCTCAGGGAACATCACAGAAGAGAGGGCAGAGAAACTTCAAGAGCCAAAGGAACAGGAAGTCTTCTGTGAAACAATCTTTTTCATAAACTGGCTATATGAACAAGATGAGAACAATGGTAATCTCAATAGATATATTACTATAAAGGGGTATAGAAAGGATGATAATTTTCTTTGGAGCTTAATATTAATGGAATTTCATTTTAGTTGTGATAACAACCATACACAAACACACACACACACACACACAAACACACACAGACAACAAACATCAGGTCATAATTATCTACTTAGGAGTATCATAGAAGATGATAGATAGATGATAGATAGATAGATAGATAGATAGATAGATAGATAGATGATAGATAGATAGATAGATACATAGATAGATAGAAAGATAGATGAAACCATACATTCAATAAAAAGAGATCATGAAATTTAGATAGATCAAGGGGTGCATGGGAGGAGTTGGAGGGAAGGAAAGGAAGAGGGAAATGAAGTAATGATATCATAACTTCTTTTGAATATTCCATACTTAATCTTCATACCCTCTGAAAATACATTCGTGTTTAAATGTAGACTCCATTGTGAACTATAGCACAAAAGAGCAAAAACAAAAAACTTCTAAACTTTCTATTTGGCTTCAGATTAGTGAGTTCATTTGTTAAGTAGTAACATTTCAGAGTAAGTTATATTTCTAAATTATCCACTGATCATTTGTGTAGGTCATTGTTATATCAAATATAATCTTCTTTTTCTGATTGTGCAACAAATTTTCAGAGTGAAATTCCATTTGTTCAAATCTTCATGCAAAGTGTACTACCTTACTCTTTTTTGCAAGGACAAACACACTTGGGATTTTGACAGCAAGCAGTTATGAGGTCTGAGATGAGAAACACCTAAGGATATTTTGAAAAGAAATACAAAAATAAAATCAAGCTTAGTAGGTTGATTAGTCACCTGAGGGGGATACGTAAATCGTGATGTGATGCATACCCAGACTCTCCTGATGAGCCTTGGAGATCATTGCCGTCTTCTGTATCCGTAACCCTTGTGTCCAGTATTGAAAAAACAGAAAATGAAACCATCATGGGAAAATACTCCCACAGGTTGACATATGTTGGTGATTTTGAAGGTACTCATATGATGACTGGATTTGGCTTTCATAGAGGAAAATTTTCAAACCAATTCACATAGGTATTAGTTCTTCAGTACCAAACACCAAGGATGCTCTTTTAGACAACACATTGATCACAGGCAGAGTTAGTGCTAAATCAACTATGAGGGTCACATATATCCACAAAACTCTATGCAAGCATAGTCAGGCAAATTTGTTCCCCAGGAGTACTTGCAGCAAAGTATCTTTCAGAATCAGGTAGAGTAAATTATCTTATGTAATGGTACTTTGATTTTATAAGATTCTGAGTTGTCAAGTCATTGAGGTGTAAAATACAGACTTTCCTCCTTCATATGTTTGATAAAATGCGGTGTCCCAGTTCAAACTGTCAAGTACAGCTTACAAAGCAAAATGAATATATTTCCCCAAAAATGTCATTGTCGAAAAGAACAAGAGTTTTAGAGTTAAACCAAGCAGTGCGAAGCCAGCTACAAACAACCTTCAACTCTCTCTGAAGAAGCATGGTGGGAAGGGATTCCATGATGCTTTCTTTGAGTTTCCTATTTAGAGAACTAATGTTAATAATGACTCCAGCTTTGTACTTAAAATGTGTAAACATTTAAACCAGTGCTAAATGAGTGGGAAATTGATAATAGTATATCACTTGTACACAACAACAGAAAGTATCTGGATTTTGACATAACATTATAGAAGTTCTAGTATTCTCTCACACGTGGTAACATTTAGGAAAAATCATTTGTTCATAATCGAAAAAGCAAATAAATCTATCACCATTTTATATGGAACTGGACCTACTTATGTAGTAAGCACAGCATGTTAATAATGTTTTCAAATTATTATTGAAAATCTTGCCAGGTGTAGTGTCACACCATTAATTCCAACAGTCCAGTTGGGAAGCAAAGGCAGGCAAATCGTTCTGAATTTGAAACCAGTCTGTTTTACACAAGAGTTTCAGGCCAGCCATGGTGAAAAAATTAAGACACTGTTCAAAAGAAATAAATCCTAATGATTTTGTTAGTTATGATGGTCTTCATATTTAAAAGTAAATTACTGAAGCTCTAAATGAGGAACATGGATAGAAAGTAGTAGTTACCCCAACTTCTTGGAAGCAGATCACGGATTTTTATGTTCATTAATTCCCTTTTGTTAATATTGGGTAGTTTGAGCAAGTCTCCTCTGAGCAATAGATGCCATTCCTGATAATGAGATCAATTTGTTTGTGTTAGAATATCAATAACTTTCTCCTCCGTGTTCATAAATTTATGTGCATCACTCATTAATTTAGGAAAACTTGATGAACGTTGAAGGCTAGATTTAGTAAAAATCAATTTCATCAGGGATAACAAAGAGATTGCCACAGGGCTATGCTGGAAAATAGGGCACTAAACTGAGAAGCCAGAGTGTGAAGACACAGAAATTAAAGCTACACTATTAATATATTAACATTGTGCAGCCAGGAGCATATAACACTTAAAGAGAAAGGCAATAAGGGCACATTTATGTTTTCACAGAGACCAAAGTCTAGAGAAAGCAAGACACAGTCCCAAGTTCAAGTTAGTGAGGAAATCACAAGGCATTAAAGAGATGAAATTTCAAACTTTAAGGCTATGCATTAGACCAAATTTGACAAAATAATTTGTTATACACATAGTAGTAATATTAGAAAACTGGCACAACAGACCATGATCATCATTGGAGGTGAAATAACTGTTTGCCATGGGTCAAACACTATATGGTGACTAGCAATTCCTACAAGAAGCTGTTTCCTCCAATTGCAGATAAGGAAATTATGGAAGCAGGACTTCCCTACATCCTTTCTACAAGATGGGAAATTAATATGTCTTTCTATAGATGGAACCAGGCTCGAATCCCGGTTTGTCTTACCTCATCTCTCGTAGAATGAAGTTTTGAGTGATGTTGGGCAAGTATTGATACCTTCTGACCTCTTATTTAATATTATTAATTTCAACTGTTTTAAATATATATATGGGGGTATACTTGTGTTTCTGATACAGTAGAATATCTTAAACCCTTAAGGAAAATAACATGCTTTCTCATAAAATTGTAAATATTATACCCTTTTAGTAGTGCTGTCTAAGATATATTTTATATAATAATAGTTACATGCCAAGAAATGACATGCAGCAATAATTTTGTGTTTATGTTAAACACTAAATGTTTTATCTCAAATTCAAATGTGCTTATAAATGATATATATACAAATAAATATACATATATGTATATATATGTGTATATATACATGTATATATATATTGCAAGATACAATTGTTGAAATTTCTATACATGCTTTAAATTGTTTTAAATTGAGGTAACTCAATAATTTGGTTAGCATGTGCATGACATGCCTATGGACAAAATATGCTATGACTGATTTTTATTTTTTCCTTACTTAAAATGAGGCTCAGCACATACAGAAATGAAGAATATAGAAAACATGTCAAGCATCTTGTCACTTTTTGCTTCATTTTTTAAGGTTATGGCTTTTCTAGCAAAGAAGATAAGGATCCCATCCTTTCTACCAAATTGGACTGTGTAAAATCCATTTACAAGCTCTAAATACAAACAATTTTTTGAAACATATTATTTCTCCTGGTTTCTTTGATTTGGGCCAAAATTATCCACCAGTCTTTAAAAATGTGATCAGCTGATGAAGCAGCTAAGTCATTCATAAAGCAAACAAGTGAACAAAGACAAATGTTTAAAAAAAAGAAAAAAAAAAACCAGAATAAGCTGGATGGCACACGCCTTAAATTCCAGCACTCTGGAGGCAGAGGCAGGTGGATCTCTATGAGTTCGAGGCCAGCCTGGTCTACAGAGTGAGTTCCAGGACAGCCAGAGTTACAACAGAGAAACCCTGCCTTGAAAAACCAAAAACAAATAACAATAATAATAACCATGATGATAAACAGAATAATGATTCAACTGTCATTCCACATGCTAGAACCAGAACAAAATGAACCCTGAAAACTGAATATAATTTGAGATATTAGCAAAAGAACACTTGAAATATCAAGTTTGTATTTACTTACTCACTTTAAAAGCTCTTTTGTAATGCTATTGACATGATCAACATCAATGCTCCTTCCATCCTTTGTTGATTCCCTTGCATATTCAAGAAATGATGAGTATGCTTCCCTCGCCCCTCCAACTTCACTCAACACCCCCTGCCCCCACCCATCTCCCTTTGCCATCCATAGTTTGAGACTGTTTCTTGGTAACCTTTAAATGAGAAAAGGAAAGAATGAAAATTAAAGCTCTCATTCAGTAAGATTTCATTTTGGCAAGCAATCTAATGTTTAGAAAGTTTCTCCTTCCATCTAGCATATAACCAAATCAATCACATAAATTGAAAATTTCCATTCATTCCCAATTTTGAATTTGGGTTCTTTGTTATTCTGAAGAAGAGAAGGGTGCTTGCCTGACAGCTGTCATCTGGGAATGAGTCCATGTCCTGCCAAGGTAAGGAGCTAGTCTATCAAATTATATTCCCAGTAGGAGTAGACGTAGAGACTATCACACTGTGGGCACAGCGATTCTGTATCTGTGTAAAGGGACCAATTTGCATGCCATCTGGCACCAAGGAGTTGAGCTACTAGAAGTCTTAATGGACACATTTTGGTTCTGGCAATCAGGGTTACAGCTATGTGGCGAGTGAAGTGCTCACACAGAGACACTGACAAGAGTGTTATGGCCTCAACAAAAATCACAGACACCATATTCAGACTAGCTTAGAATAATGACCACAAAAAAAGGCATCGATGTGAAGAATTTCTCTTTTTTTTAAGGATTCAGAAAGGTTTGCATATTAATTCCTGTATTGAAATTTGCCCTTTAAGTCAGTTTTCATGACATTATCCTCAAGGCTCAATTACACATAAAATGGGGTGGGGTGGTTGGAATGAGCTTTCCAAGGTGCAACATACTGTGTCTGTAAGTAACAGCTTGAGAGAAAATTGCAGTCATTAGGGTGCAATGGTAAAGAGTTTTTATTTCTATTTAATTCAGATTAAATCTGATTGAAAATACAGGGGGAACAGGGGTGGTTACTGCCAGCAATGCCATTACAGCCTCTGTTCAGCATTCGCAGGGACTCTTTATTAAAGGGAGACCCACAGCTTCAGGCCCTCCACTGCTATTCTGTTTGGTCCTTTTCCCCATGACTCTCTATAGAAAGCTTCTGATTGAAAGCAAAAGTAGGGAGTACAGAAGGGAGTCAGAGGAAGGGAGCCTTGGCACAGCAATTCCTATCAGAGTTTTTGCGAGAGCAGATAAAGCTTCCTTCGCCAGTCCTGAGAGTGTGTTTATGTAAAGAAGTTATTCATCTGGGTTGTGCTTCCAAAGTGAAGAAAGGTTTTCTTTGAACTTCCGTCTCTTTTCCATATTTTATTTTATTTTGCAGTGTTGTACTGCTGTTAATTCTCATACTGATGTCTACTGCCATCGACGCAGGAATATTCTAATGTAATGGATGAATCCCATGCCGCTTCTTGCTAACTACTACGACGTACTCTCCTCCCTCATCCTTACAGTCTTTGGTCCTTTCTTCAAACCAAACAGAGATGCTGTTTGTGTCTGTTTGTATCTCCACTCTTCTTTCCCTCTTTGATTTTATTTCCATGGGCATATTTACTAGTTTCTTGTTGCTGTGACACACTATGACAAATCTAGGGATTTAAAACAACATCCATGTGGAACTGTTTATGTCTGAGTGTCAGAAATCAATATGTCAGTGGTACTGGGTTCTTTTGGAGATTCCAAAGGAGAATTCTCTCTTCCTTTTCTAGCACATAGAAGCTGTGGATCCCTGTTTGATGTCTCTGGCTTTTAAAGAGCCTTCTGATTACATTGAGCCCACCTGGTTCATCTCCCATTCCAAGGTCCTCAATATAATCATAACTGTAAAAGTCTCTTTGTCACATAACACAGTTCCAAGAAGTGGGATATAGACAGTCCTACAGGCCAATTATTTTACCTACCATATGCATAAAAAAGACTAAATGAGCCCATCAGAAGGTGACAATTTTCACCCTGTTTAGTGTCCTCATGTCTGGTAAATTGGATAAGGCTGTTACAGCCATCAGCAAAGTGCTCTCAGATGAAAGGAAATAGAAGTAAGTCACACTCCTGCCTCCAAGGATGCTTAGATTCTCCTATGCCTGAGTCTTGTACAGTATTCAGATACTGGGAGAAATAATCTCTCTTCTCAATCAGCTTTAAATCTGATTTAGGTAGGGAGATTTGTAACTGTGAAGGAGGAAAATGTGGCCAGGTTGATGGAAGTATACAAAATTCAGCAGGGAAAAACTGATAAATAGAGGACACAGCTAGTCAGTATCATCAGGGAAGAGTCTGCTTTTGTGTATTTAGGCACCCAGTTCAAGACATCTCTGTATGAGTATTTCAAATTACACTTACTAAAATATAAAATTTGCAGGAATATAGATAGAACTCAAAAATATACTAATGGAAGTAACCCAAGGCCCAGAAAGATAACACTCTGTGATCTCTAAAATGTATATGTTTAAGTTGGAGTGTCTACAGAGACCATGAATAGGTTAGGAATCATGAAGAGATCTTGGCCACTTCCTAATTTCACTAGCTCAGCATGATACTACCATACATAGAAAGTAGTCAGTGAGAATGAGTTTGACTCATCCAGATCTCATGATGGAAATTTTTACTGGCCAATACAGGTAGATCTAAGTGATCACAAACCTCTGCATATCTAAGAGGCAAGGATGACAATAAGGAGAAAGATGAAAAGATACAAGCTGGGATCATATGAGCTCCCACTCAGCTGGCCATAATTGTCTTTGAAGAAGGAAACGAGGTCAAAGAAAATGAACTTGGGAAGTTTTTAAGAGTCTGGTAAAGTCAATTAGATAATTAGAAGGGATCTTAAATAAAGATTCCTAATATCTTAATTTTAGTTTGATCCACTTATAACCCACCACAATTCTTAAAATTATTTTCTATTATTTAAGCCACTAAGTTTAAGGATTTTTATTCCACTAGCAATAAAAAAAAAAAAAAAAATACAGGCCAGGAGGTTGTGGTGTATGCTTTTAATCCCAGCATTTGGGAGGCAGAGACAGGAAAATCTCTGTGATTTCAAATCCAGTCTGGTCTACACAGTTGCAGAACAGCTAGAGTTGTTACAACAGAGAAATCCTGTCTCAGAAAAAAACAAAACAACAACAGAAAACCACAACAAAACAAAACAAAAAAACTACAGTGGGAAACTATACATTTGGGGTCTTTTCTCTGAGTCATCTTGTCTAGTTGGATTGACATGGTAAATACTATTTGAATACATTTAAATTTTGTTAACTTCCAATGTTGTAGTCATTATATTAAGAAGATTTGAGTAGCAACGTTGAGTTTCAAACAGCCTTCAGTGCTCAAATTTCTAATTGATAATTGAAAACTGGTGATTTATTTATTTTTCTCATCTCATTCCTTATAAGACATTGCCAAATATATTCAAACAACATGTAGCACACCACAACTTCCAACTTGTTCATGGATAGTACAAGAACATTGCTGATTGAACTGGGTTCCAAAGAACCAGTGCAACAACCTTGCTGATTCTTTACCACCGTGTGTCACAGACTCATTTTACCAACATTCAAAGTGTATTCACCACCTGCTCATTGGATCCTAAACAATTAAACAAATGTCACATATGTAAATATTTCTCCTTGTAAACATAATTTATGCATTAAATTTATACATTAAAATGTTAGATTAAAATACAGAACAAATAACTTAAATGATCAATATTGCATCAATATTATACATTATTTTGAAGACCAAGCAAGGGTCTACTCTGACTTATTCTCAATTTGAAACCTAGGATGATGATCAAGCCATTTCCCAGAATATTTCTGGCCACTGTGGCATAGAGAGAAGTTAAAGGGCAGTAGACAGCATTTAGATGTAGATATATATGTTGGATATTGATTCATCAGTTCAGGGCAGAGAACAGTTTATTCTTAGTCTAATTAATTCACTGGTTCTTGCCTGGAGCCTGGAGCTAGTCTACCTCTGAGACACACAGAGGACTGTGCCACTTTGACTAGCTTCTTTTGCCCTTTTGATTCTTCAGGGTCAACTCACTCTCTGTTCTGACCTTCTTCTGCCAAGCACTGCTGTGTCTTTGTATCTCTGCCTGAGCTCTCATTGTTCCATCCTGCCTCTGTAACTGACTTCTTTATCTGCTTGTTCCATAATTCACTCCAGCCTTAGCTTCTGTAACTCCTCTGTAACTGACTCTTCAACTTACTCTGTTAACTGCTCAACTGACTCTTCTTACTCTGTTAACTAAATGACTCCCAACTCCTATGTAACTCTCTTTTACTGAGCTGAGAACCTGCCTTTTCTCATGAGAGTTGGGCATGTCCTTTGCTAACTATTCCTCTGATTAGTCACTTTGTCTGCCATTCACTCTATCTCTTCTCAGATATCATTCCTGTGTGACACTGACTCCTGAGTTTTGCTTCCTGTGTCTGCTTCTACTATTTTCTATAGATTAAAGGGTGGATTGTAGTAGTAAGCTGGTGTGGCAGCTCACCAAGGAAAACACGGGAGCATATTCATATATGCAAACTCTGCCAGACCTCAGCAGAGGGAACCACCATCATGGCCAGCACCATACTCAATCAATAGTAGAACTCTGAGCATCTGCTCAGGTGATTTCATTCATTCACAACTCCTCAGGTACAGATCATTAGCAATTAAACAACCCCCGACAGAAATCCAACACCTGCAAACAATACAAAACAACCTGACCTAGGGTAGCCCCTCACCCAACAGTGCATAAAGCATTTTAAGCATAACTAGAAATAAACTTTCCCAACAGTGTACCACCATTGCCTTAAGAATATAGGGAATAAAGGTGTGCTTACATTCCATCCAAACCACACAGGCCTGGAATGTAGCCCCTGGAATGTAGACCTTAGCTTTCACACAGGGCTATTCCTCTACAATGGCATGCTGGCTCCAAAGTCTCATACCATAAAAAAACACAATTTAATTCTGCTCACAGCAGTTCTCGAGACCTCCCAGTTGCCATATGGCAGGGAAGAATATGTAGTATACCAGGCACTGGACAACTGTGACCTTCAAAGAGATTATTTGATTGAAATTTGACATGAAGGTATGTTCAGTTTTCTACTTTGAATTTGAATGATGATTTTGTGAGCAAACCTTTAGGCATAATCTATTGCATGTTCCCAGTCTTCAGGGCAGTGTGCAATGTTCAAAAGTTCAGAGTACGGCAGTGGATTCCCTGTTCTGTAAGACACAGAATGTTGTTGATAAATCCATTATCCCATCCACACTTGGCTTCCTTTTACATTATAACTAGACCCATGTTGCGAGAAATTTGGAGGAAGTCATTAAAACATCATTTTATGCATTACGATATTTACATAAAATCACACTGTTTATCACACAATATTGTTAATATCTTAGAAAATGCAAATGTAAGCATTTACCTCATTTGTTTATAGCTATGTTTATGTTATATGAAAAGATGTCTGACTATCACACAAGAAGTTAATTCTAGTATAAAGCTTAGTTAAGTAATAACAATCTTGTTGGGGAAGCAGTATCAATGAGATTCCTTTTCAGAAATACAAAAAGAAAACACATTCAGGACATATTGTGTAGTTACTGCTCTATAATAAGCTTTGTGTCTATCTCAAAGAATCTCTGAATGCATGCTTACTAAACTCTGACTAGGCTTTTGTATATAATTTTTAAAATTGTTTTTGAGGGTGAGGTAGTATTGATTTTTTTCAATTTTTGAAGATTTATTTTTAATTATGTGTATATCTATGTGGGTGTATGTGAGTGGTGTTGTCTACAAAGTCTAGAAGAGGGTGGCGGATACCCTGGAGTGGAGTTACAGGCAGTTATAAGTGGGTTCTGGGAACTGAATTTGGTTCCTCTGCAACAGTATATGCTCTTAGCTTTTGAGCTGTTCCTGAAGCCCTGGTGTTTCTTGAGGCAGGAAATGTTGGAAACTGGCCTAAGAACTTGACAGGTAGCTTAGGTTGATCTTGAATTCCTAACATGCTCCTATACTCATCCATGTGCTGAGATCACAGGGATTCACACCCTGCCTGGTTTATCCCTGGGAGTAAGGAATGTGGTTGGCGAGGTATAGTATGGATGGTGTCTGCCTTGTACCATGTGCAGCACCTGGATAAGTGGAATGGCGTAAATGTGCTGACAACAGTGTGCGGATCTGACCGTGGCTCAGCTTCAACCATAGAACCACACAATCGTCCTGACTCAGGAAATTAGAGAATGATAAAGAATGAAAGAGAAGTAATTAAGTCAACAGAAAAGATGAAGAATCCACATAGTTAATAATGTATGTTGTGCATTCAATTTCCAATTTCACGCCATCTCTTTAAGCACTTTAGAGGTTTATAGGGAGAGCACAGCATTTTGTAAACAGCAAGCTGTACAAATTAGATCGTACTGATATAAATTCCATGAATACTGCTGAACCTGAAGTCACATAATACAAGACTTAATAACAATCCGTGGTTCTATAAAGAACCATGCAAGAGACAGGGTAATAAATGAACGAATGACAAGAACCTATACTAAGTGGTAACTCCCATAATGATGCCTTAGTGACCCTCAAATAAACGCTTAATTTGTTTCTTGGCAGGTAACACCCTTGGAAGGCCCAAGGTGATATGGTCAAAGTAATATGAACAAAAATTGCTTTTTAATAGCCACATAATGAAGCCTGCAGGATTTCAAAACATCAGAATAAACTTAAATATATCACAATGTGGTTTTTTAAACTCTGAATTCTGAAACTGTCATACCAGTGAGACTGTACTATTTTTACCAATTGTTAAAACATACTATTTTTCTATTTTTCACACTTACTGGAATTTGTAAATGACTCTAAACTAAAATATAATACTTATTTCTTTTTACATTCCTGGAGGCAATAGCAAATTTTACTAAATTAGGCCACTAGCCATTCATAAAAATAGGTTTTAGATATTAAAATAAGTAAATTTCTATGCCTGTACTGATTTTCTTGTATATTTATAAAGTATTGCCATTATTTTTCTAAGTAATACTGTGAAAACTCTGGATGCTTACAAAAATAACTCTTACCCTCTGTTTTATATCTTTAACTAAAAGTGAGAAGGAATTCTATGTATCCATTTGTGTGATTTTCATAATACCTGACCTATGGTTTTGATCTCATCTGAACTTTGATTTTTGATTATATTCAGGGTTTTGTTCATTTTGTTTCATATGAAAATGATCCCACCCAGCAAGTTTGAAATAGTACACAATTTGGTTTTGTTGAGTACAATAGTGGAAGGGTTTTGTTTATCAGACACTTTATTTCATTTGTTTGTATATTAGACAGGGTCTCTCTCCAGTCTAGACTAACCTGGAACTTACTATGTTGTCCAAGGTTGACTCAAACTCCTTGGAATCTTCCAGCATCAGCTTCTTCAGGGATAGGACTATAGGTAAGAGACACCATGACACTCAGATCTTCCTGATTCTTTCTTATCAATCACATTGACCATCACATTGACAGCCTTTGTTAACTTTAGCAAAATGGACACTGGGTAGAGTCTGAAAGCCCAAGGCAAGGAGGAGTAGGGTAATAATTCCAGCTTGGGTTTGAAACAGGGAAAACCAATGTCTCAGCTGGGAGACAAGCAGAGAGCCAATTCTCCCTTCTCAGCTAGGATTTAATTCAAGCCTTCAAAATGTTAACAGAAGAGGCACATGTATGGAGGTCAGTCTGCTTTATTCAGTCCGATGCAAACACCAGTCTCAATCAGAAACACTCCCGTGGACACACTCAGCATGCTCTTGACCCTGCTCATACATACAGCTAATCATCATAGCCTCTATACCACCATTCAACATAAAATTTATAATTATACTCCATTTTCCAAAATAATAACACAATCCCTTATATTTAGTCATTTACCTTAAAAAATTTCCAAGTATTTCTTTTAACCCTATACTGTATCCAAGTGAAGGTAAAAGATAGCTCTGCTTTTCCTGAAATATTATTTTTTAAAGATGTTTTTTAATTCAAATTGGATTGCATTACTTTTCTCCCTTTTCTTTCATCCTGATACCCTCTCTCCTGTGGTGTAGCCTTCATGGTACCATAGTAACATGGTACCATGGCAAACTGCCAAGTGAGGAAAACCGTAACAGTCCTAACCAGCTGCAATATATATGAACAACAATAATTACCAGCATGGCAAGAAATGCAAAAAAACATGCAATAAGTGAGTCTCACAGATTGGTGGTTAACAACAGCTGTCTAATTGTGCTTAAGGTCAACCCACGAGGAGAGAAATCATGACTGATACTGAAAGCTTAGCCAGCATCCTGGGCTAGTGACGTCTTGTCCTCAGAAATGACACTACTAATGACATTTAGAAGAGATACTATTTTTAGTTGAGCATGAAGTCTCAATTTGAGAACAAGCAATAGGAGAGAATAAGAAAATTTGTTTTCTGCTTTTCTGTGGATTACATTTATCCAACACTGAAGATCACAGTATAGATTATATTGTACAGATATATTTGACTCAATGATATTAACTTTGTGCTATGGTGTTAACAGTGATGTATGAGGAAGAACAACAGTCAGCAACATATTTGCTCTATACCTGTTACCAGAATGTTGTTCTGGCCTCTACTGGCCTCCCTGGCCCTCGTGATCGCTGTAGATTGAAGTCAGAGTAGATACACAGAGTATAGAACTGTATAATCCAAAGAGCCCTGTAGAGGAACATTAATCTTTTAATCTGGCAGCATGGCTCCTCCAGGGTAGAAATAATGTTAGTGCATGACCTTAATCCCAATGTAGCACACGCATTTAATCCCAATTCAGAAGGCAGTGGTGATCCATGCCTTTAATCCCAGCCTTTTGTAGGCAGAAGCAGAGCTCAGAGAGAAAGTAGAGAGTAGAGGCAGAGCTCAGAATTCAGAGAAGGAAGCAAGGAAGAAGCAGAGTGTGGAAGCAGAACTCAAACAAAACAGGTAACAGATGAGAAGCAGAAAGGAGAGTTAGTTCAATCAGGCAGTTTGAATGTAGTCAGTTCACAGAAGCCAAGAGCAGAGCCACTCCAGAATAAGCAGAGAGTAAGCAGAGAGAAAGAAGAAGCAGATGGTTTATAATTTACAGTTTGGAGTTCAGAAAACAGCTAGTCATAGTGATCTCAGTCAGCAGTAAGTCTCAGAGGCTGAAACATTCTAGGTTTAGTTTTGAAGATTAGATGATACAGAGGCTGAAACCCTCTAAAACCGAGGATCGAATTAGCTTAGAGAAAGAATAAACTGTCCTCTGCCACGAACCCACAAGAATAAATTAATAAATCAACACATACACCTACTATTATAGAATCCATCGATGAGAAGAATACACTCATGGAATGAGAGAAAATAATAATAATAATAATAATAATAATAATAATAATAATAATAATCAGACAGACCACTGTGTGAAGCACACTCTCTACTAGTGACAGTAGACTCTGGCCATATAACAGTTGTGCCAACCTTACCCTATTTTTTAGGTAGCCTTTTACTGTTTCTTAGTTTCTGAGACACATAGTTGTCTAAAGGGTATTTGCCTGTCCAGGTGATTTGCTGGCACATTTAGGTGAAATATTTATTTACTTGATTACTTAAGACAGTGTCTCATGTATCCCAGGTTAGTCTTCAACTATCTATGTGATGGAGGAGGACTTTGAACTTCTCATTCTTCTGCTTCCATCTCTCATGTGCTGGGGTTATAAATAGACACCACATTCCCAATTCATGAAGCTCTGGAAGTTACGCCCAGTGTGTCCTGAGCAAGTACTCTGTCAACTGACATCAACTAATATCCTCAGGCTCTAAACTAAAAGAGACAATAATGGTATTTCACTTCTTTACCAGAAAACAGTGGGCTATCTAGCAATCATCTCATTGTATGATCTTTTGGACAGTTTAGAATATCATGTCTCCATCCAGCCCATTCTTTGAACCAGAACTTTAAGTTCTCGACTTGATTTCCTGTTTTTACAAGCTACTGATTATGAGGGAACAACCCACTCTTAATGATCTCCAAGTCTGCTAACATCTGACTTGTTACCTAATGTAACTATTCATTAGATGTTATTTTTTAGTAATTTTGTAAACATCTAATTAATTGCATCTTTCTAAATGTATGCTGAACAAGAACACATTCTCATATTATTGGGAGTCAAATAAGCATATTTTAGTTTAAGTTTTCTTTCAGAGTACCTTTTCATACAATTCAGAGTTCTCAAATGACGTACTAATTGAAGAATATGGTTTTTTTCACTTGCCTACTTCTCATATTAATATTTTCATGACTGTGGTATATATCCTTTGAACTCACCCCCATATAAACACATAAATATACAGGAAAAAGGAAGTCATCGACAAAGACATTCTGAGTGTGGAATCCAATGTGCCTTGAGGCTTTACAAAATGAGTCTCCCAGAGTTAGGAACAGATTATATGAGTGAAATTTCATTAACAAGAGAAAGTATTTTGGGGCCCTTTAAGGCTTTGAGTAGTGTATGATAGTTATTTAGAAATTAGGCACCACTTCTGCATCTCATTTACCTAACTGATGAGAGATAAATGAGCCAAGCGTTTACAGCATAGCCTTGAGGTATTTTTCGTCCATGCAGCACATCTAACTCTACTAAAAGACAAGAGAATCATTAACTTTTTGCTACCAGAGTGCCAACAGCAGACACTAACCTTTCCTATCATAAATAGGTTCAGGAATAGTAATAGAATAATTATAACTCATGATTCTCATCACTGATTTAGTTCATTTTTGTATATCCAAACCAGAAACTGGGCAAATGGTAAGAATTTATTACATGTAAACAGGATACTATTATTTATTTAAAATGCCATTAAATCTCACAGTGATTGTGTAAAAATAGCTCTTCCTTCCTCTTGGGAGGTCTTTCTTAATGAAGCAACTGAGAGATAAATATTCTTCAGACTGTTTTTATTTAGCAGCTGAGAACTCCACTTATTCACAAGAGAGAGTATCAGCATCCTTCGGACAATGCTAAAATGAGACGTGAGGCTGTCGCCGAGACCAGACTCTCTCGCTGCTATTAATACAAAGATGATGTTTTAAAGTATAATTTACAATGAGATGAAACTAATATAAATTTGAGGATGTGACAATCACTCTAGGGCTTTCTGTCTTGCGCAGGATCTCTGTGCTTGTGCATTAGGAAGAGTGACACACACATGGCAGGGCAGAATAGCTAACATTAACTTCCATACCATTTTTCCTCTTCGGGAGGTCTTTTGACATCTAAATCAAGGCGGGTAATGTGAACGCCAATACAAAGCTGTGTCTGTGAATTCATGTTTTCTCACTTCTTATTAAAGCCACAAGACTAACACATGTTGGAGCACATACACGTACCCTAAGTATCAGTGGAATGATTTGAATATTGACTTTTCCAAAACAGGAAATGTAAATGGAACCATTTCCTCAGACTCTTTATTTTTAATGATTTTTAGCATGAGTATTTGTTCATTTTTCATTAATACCTGGTGTTTGATGCTCTATTGTATAATTCTAATGTGAACAGCATTATTGATGATTTTGATTAAATTTGAAAGAAAACATATTAAGTTTAGTTTTGGTACTTCATAGTGTCTTTAATTTCCTAATTATATACTGTAATAATTTTGTGAAAAAATAATGATGATTTAATTCTGTTAATCCTATATACCCATTGTCTACTTTTCTTCTGTATTTCTGTATTAAAACAGAGCATGTGGTTTTGGATGACAGTAGTGAGGCACCCCATTCTTTCCTTTGGGAAGTCTCTGGAAGAGTCAGGTAGGAAGTAGACAGAAGAGAAGAGATCCTTCTAATATCTTACTAACAACTATTAGGAGTTTTTCTTTAAGGTTATTATACAAAAGTAAAATGTTTATATTTCTAATAAATAAACATTTTAAAGCATACATGGATGTTGACTTCAGTAATGGTTTTCAAAATGCATTTTTTAAAAAGAAAGTTTATTTTAGATTCAATTTGAGCTTGATTTGATTGTGGTGCTAAGAAATATTGATATTATTTAATGTTAATCTATAACTGAATTATGCATTAAACTCCATTTGCTTATCATATGTTACCTTTCACTTATAAGTGATTTGTCCCTATCATGTTTACAGTTTTGCAAGTGTGTTTTCAAAGAGAAAATTATTTTACAATTACTTAGATAATAGTGGGTTATATTGTACAGGCAAAATTATAGTGGCCTTGTTGAACACTGCCATTTTTCTATCAGCTAGAAGACAAGTTTATCACTGGGGCAGTTTCTTCAGAGATAAATGACGGAGGATATCAGTGGAAGCATCTGGCATCATTATTCGAATTGTAGGAACTTTACAGTCACTTGATACACATGAGTAATTAACATCTTTCATATGACTCTGATAATTCCATTTATTTACTGCATACTTTGATCCAAACACACTTTTATTGTGAAGAACAGCTAGGAATGTCTTTGGTAGATTATGTGCAAACTGTACATTCAATTTAGAGACAAGCTACTTCACTGTCTTCTAATGGCCATCCTATCTTCATTTCCAGTGTCAGTAGGTGAGGATTCCTTTAGCTATGTCTTTGCCATCAATTTTTGTCATTGGTTTTGCTTTATTTGATGTATGTTCAGTGTTGTTGAGATGACAATTCTTCCCAACTCACTATATACAGGCAAGGCAATACTATTAAAAATAACAGCAGTCCATGTTTAGACATCCCAAATATTAATTCTAAAACTTAGATGGAAAAGCAGAAGGCCTGGATTTGTCAAAACAACTCAGAAAAAGAGGGCTCACCTTATCGAGCTTTATAATAATAGAACAAGAAATGCAATGTTTTGTTGAATGCAGCATCTTTAGAACAGTCTCTAACATAAAACAAGCCCTGATTTATTTAGTAATTATGGCCTTATCACATAGTACAACTAAGCTATCACATTATTCTCTGTAAATTCAGGGTACCTTTAGACCCACAGTGTTGCAAGTGGCTTTTCTCTAGTTGATTCACTATAATGCAGCCATGTTGACTCCGCTCTTGTGTACTATTCCACTGAAAAAGGACACTGGGCATGTGTCTTCTATTTCCCTCAGTCTCACTGTTAGCCTGAATTTTGTGAATAGTCATGGCCTTGTGGATTAGATACTTAGATAATTCTTAAAGATTTTCCAACATAGAAGCTCTATTCTAATATACTGGCAAGAACCGAGTGCAGCCTGATAAAATTTTATAAAATGGGTTATCTGCCTTGATATTTAAATAAGTTGCCTGATTATCATTGTTTCCTTTCTCAGCTTATTCTGGATAACTTGTTCGTTTAATTTTTGCCCCCATGGTCTTTGCTCTTTGAGCTGTTACTGGCACTTTCACAGGTTTTTGAACCTGCTCCCAGGATTGCAGATGCCATCAGCCTCTTCCAGCTGCTTGAGATCAAGTGACATGCCCGTGAGAGCTTATTTTCAGTATTTATAGCTGAGATAGACTGCCTGAGGCTGAGCTCTAGAGAGCTGAGCTTAAGGTTCTAAGAACTGTTCTCAGATCTGCGTTTCATTTAAAAAAGAATTTAGTATACTTAAAATACCTGGCTGATTAAGCCAGGAAAAGATAACATTGTTATTTTGGTCTGCTGAGGCTGCTTTAACAAGAGTTAAAAGTTCCATCGTCTGGGTGATTTAAACACAGATATTTGTTGCTCACAGTTCTAGAAGCTAGAAATCAAGGTCATAGTATCAGCATGGTAGGCTTGTGGTGAAGGATGATGTAGTAGTCAGTTTCCTTTTGTTGTATTAAAATGTCATGATCAAGATAATTTAAGAAAGAAAGGGTTGATGTTGGTTTGTGGTTCCCATGGGCTGAGTCCACCCTAGTGGTGAAGCATGGCCCAAACCTGCAGGGGTGATAACAGGAGCAGAGAACTAAGAGCTTACATTTTCAAATGCAAGTGTGAGGCAGAGAGAACAAAACAGATGTGGGGCCAGACTATCTATAAACAAAGTCAGTCTTCAGTGATCTCCTTCCTCCAGGAAAGCTCTGCATCTCTAAAGCACCATTCCTGCCCACACAGCACCCTCAGCTAGGGACTGAATGTTCAAATAGCTTAGCCTACAGGAACATTTTCTACAACATATAGATATTTACCTGTGTACTGCATCTCACATGTGCCAACCATAACTCTAATTACTTTATGTCTAGGGAAGCACACCAAAATCAATAATACCATCATGGGAGCATAATTCCCTCAACATCTTCCATACCCAATTATCTCCCATGAAGACTTTACTTCCTGAATGCAACATAGTTGATTATGACTTCAGCCAACGAATAAGGATAGGACACATATATGAATCCACAGGAGACTCAGATATGTGCAAAAGATTCAGAGATTAAGACATATCACAGTAAAGCTCAATCCAGAAGCTTGACTAATTGAGGGATTTAGGAAAGGAGGTTGCATTGAAAGAGCTATGGGAGGAGGAAAGCAGGTGTATAGTTAATGTAGACAGGGAATGAAGGTGACTTGGCCATCTGAACTGAAGTGAAAAGGGGGCATATCAAAGATTTTTAGGTTTTCAAGTGTGGATTCTTTAAAGGATAATAATACCATTGGATTTATTTTTTAAGATTTATTTGTTTTCATTTTATGTATGTATGCGTTTTGCCTGCATGTAAGTCTGTGTACCACATGCATGTATTGTCTTTGGAGGCCTGAAAAGAGCATCATATCATCGATGATGGTGAGTGACCATGTTGAAGCTTAAAAATGAACTGGTCCTTTGCAAGAGCAAGAAGTACTCTTAGCTACTGGACCATCTCCTCAGCCATGTCATTGGCTTAATTTAGTGAACTAGGAAATGTGGTATTTTAGAGATTCATTTAATTTGACCTTGTAAATGTCATTTATTGGAAATGTCCTTTGGCGGTGAGTAAGTAAGCAGAAGGGTTGCTAAAGATATGTCCAGATAGAGAGCACATGATGTGCAAATGAAAGACCTGGGTTGAATCCAAATGCTATGAAACAATAACATAATAGTAATGCTAAATAATAACAATAATAATTAGTACTAATGACAGTACAAAGCTGGTAACATCACACATAAAAAACATGTCTCGTCGAGTAAGGGTCAATGTGAAACCACACGATTCACCAAGAGCAAATAGAAAAACATAAAAATAGGCATTGAGCAAGGGAGAAGACAAAATCAATGCACTCTGGTGAAGCATAGGAAGAGTGAGTGACAATATTTTATTTAATATTTAAATAAAAAGGGAGACTATTACTGGATATATGACTGCAAGTGCATTTTCTGCATTGTTAAACAGTAAATCTATGAAAGCAACCCATGTAGCTACTTTGAAATGCAAGAAGATAACCGGCTTTTGTGGACTTCCTAGCAAACTTGTTTTGATAGTGCCGAGAAGATGAGGGCAGTGTCTTGTGAACACTTGTGTGTGTGCTTCGAGGACATGTTTGTGGATTGAAGGTGAGAATGATTACTGTGAGAACAGTTGGAAGAAGTGAACTTTAAAAGAGGAAGGGTCAGGTTTTCCTCTGAGAGACGAGAGATGGGGAAGGATAAAGATTGTAGGACGAGAGCACAGATGGAATGTAAATGGTTTGGTAAGTATGATTGACAGGCAAGGGTTTATGGGACTTCAGAATATAGCATCTCTAGTGTGTGATGTACAGTTCAAACACAAACCAAACCCCTCATGACTAGGTCAAGCATAGACTAGGATCGATCAAAATAGAAGCCAGCAAGTAAGTGTGATGAGAAGAAATCAGTTTACTAGCGTTTCCCAAATAACGTCAAAAGGTAAGAAACATGTACTTATTGCTCTGGAAATCTTTATAACGCTTTCTATTTCTGTCATTAGTAGTATTCATCTCTTAGATCACAACTGATTTCCTTAAAATTTCCTTTCTCCACGATAATTCTAAACCCCTGTTGTCGTTTTTTTACAGCTATTGTTCTTATAATTCTACCCAAGGCAGACAATCTTTTCCAATAATTCTCAATTTATGTGTGCATTCCCTCTATTTGCACTGTATTCATTTTGTTCTGTTTGTGTGTACCTCTATTACCTCAAAGTTCCATCACAAAAAGCCAGAAGGCAAAGCTGGCACGAAGGAGATGCTTACTGCAAGTGAGTGGGCACAGAGAAAGAGCAACAACAGAAAAATATATCTATCTTCCTGAATACAAAGGAAGTCAGCGAACTAAAAATACACAGATGTGGATATTTTACCTTGTCAGAGATGGGAAAGGAAGCCAACACTGTAAATAATTTCCTCTTCATTCCGTTGCAGTTGTACACCAGATGTAGATGTTGATTCAAGTTCAAAGCAGTTTATTTTTTTGTCTCATTCACTCACCAGTCCTAGGCCTCTGTATAATCTAAAACGTTTAAGCCCCTGAGACTCACTGCCAACTGAGCCATCCCGACTAGCTCCTTCTGACTGTATTGATCAACTCACTTTTCTGGTTTGACTCACTCACTGTTCTGGCCCAAACTTTCCTCCAAGCTGCTGGTTCAAACTGACCTAATGACCTGATTGTTTCTGACCAAACTCTTCAGATTCTAGAAGACTCTGGCTGACTCCAGCACCTTTTCTGACTGAACTTGTCTGCTTGGCTTCAAACTGACAAATACTGACTTCTGCAAAGCTGTCTTTGTGTCTCTCCCTGAGCTCTCATTGCTCCATACTGCCTCTCTGCTCCTCAGTCAGACAGCTTCATTGTCTCTATGTCTTGTCTCCAGTCTGCCTGCTTTAGAATGTTCACCTCATACTGCCGGCTGTAACTGACTCTGCTCTGAGCTGAGAGCCTACTTTTAAATTGTGAGTGTTGGTCATGTCCTCACTCTGACTCAGTCTGCTAACTCTTCCTCTGATTAGTCACTTTGCCTGTTATTCATTGACTCTTCTCAGATGCCACTTCTTGTATGATACTGACTCTTTCTAAGCTCTGCTTCCTGTGTCTGCTTCCACAGTGTTTCTGACTTAGGGATTAAAGGTGTGGATCACCACTGTCTTCTGAATACTGGGATTAAAGATATTTGTTACTACTGCTTTCTGAATACTGAGATTAAAGGTGTCTACCAAATCCTTAACAATCTTTCTACATTCCATCTGAAAACACAGGCCTCTGAATTGTGATTTCTTCATAGACCCCTGGATTATAGATACTTCCTAGCTTTCACACAGGCCTATTCCTGTACATCACTCTGCCAGAACTGCTAGCATATTAATGATTCTTCAAGTAAAATTAAAGGACTATATTTTTAATAGTATTAGAATAATCTTATGAATAAATTATGAAAATGCTATCACACATTAAATTTTCATGCACTACCTCCTGTATCTCATCACTTTCTATTTTTATCACCACCAGGCATGGATGATGAGATTCTTAAACTCACAAAAGTGAAAAATTCTTATATTTATCATAATAATGAGAGCTTCTCACATATAATACATGCGGCAGACTCTTCTAAGCACTCAGTCATTATAACCCTAAGTTGTTGCAGTATCTATATTACTTTTACACATGGGAAAATGACAAATTTCCATTGAAAAATAAATAAATAAAGATGACTAATGTATTTCTACTAATGAATTCAAAAGCAGGAAAACACTCCTTCTACCCCAAAGTGTTCATGTCTTAATTATCAGGTGTTCCATGTATATAGTTATGGATTTTGCACATGTCATTAAGCTAGGTATCTCAAGAGAAGACGATTATTCTGGAATTTTGGGTTGATTTCACTTTGAAGATTTCTTACAAGACTCACAACCATAGAAAGAAATTTGGTTGTTGAAACAGAATTCAGAATCATATCTCCACAAGCCAAGGAAAGCATTCGGCAATGAAAGCTGGGGTTAAAAAGATGGATTTTTTTTCGTAGAGTCTCCTCGTTCCTGTTGACTTTTAGGAGCAGAACACTTCTCGGGCCTTTCTTTGTACACATTGGGTGCAGTCTGAACCCTGAGAGCGCCCCTCCTTTACTCCACTTTGGATGAGGCTTCTCTTTACCCGCTTTTCACTTTCACCATTAGCCTTGGTTCCAACGTTACCTTTCCAGGGTGCCTTTAAACTCTTTATGTCATATTTCCCTTTGCCCTATTTGCACTTTTCCACTGTACACTTGCGTGAGTTTGATGACGAACAATGATCAACAGAGTCAATATTAGGCTGTCTTGCAATCTGCTCTGTTGAGATTAGTCCACATCTTTTCAATTCAGCCTCAGGCAAATTCTTAGGACAAGAGCAGAATACAGTCACATTCTTTGCCAAACCCCATAGGAATGATCTTCAGCCAGGTTGCAAACATTGTTCCCCCTCTGGAACCTTTTGAACTGGACCTCTGTAGTCTAGCACTGCTCTTAGCAATACTACCTTCCAAGCTTCTACAAGAATGCTCACTTTCCATATGTCTCTAAAGAACTGCATGGTCAATCCTGTCATAGCAATAGCCCACTGGCACCAACGTCTGTTTTAGTTGCTTTTTTATTAATTACTTTTATATTGCTGTGAAGAGACACTATGACCAAGACAATTTATAAAAGAAAACATCTTATTTGGGGGTTGTGGTTCCAGAGGGTTTAAATCTATGACCATGGTGATGGGGATCATGGCAAGTCTCCCGAGTCTACAGGCGCTGGTCTAGATGCTTTCCAGGGTTAAGAGGAGAAGTCACTTCCTCCAGTTATTCTACAACCCATAACTAAACTAAATAACTAAGTTGTCTGAGTTCCTCTGTGTACCTACTGTGCCTGTCACATCTAATTCCATATTATCTAACTACAAAGAAATGTAAGTGTAAAGTTTTTGTTTGTTTGTTTTTAAGAAGCACTAACAAAATATTCAGTTTCTTTCCCTGGAAACTATCATCAAACTGTTACACATGAATCTATTGGGAAGCTTGCTGTTTCAAAAAGAGAAGAAATCAGAATATAAGAAAAAGAAGAAAATAAGGGATGGGGGGCATCATCTGCTAGGAGAGGATCAAAACTATTTAACCAAGCTACTTAGCGATCGGTATTAGTCAGTTTGGGGTTCATGAGAGGGCCTCAGCTTCAATATATATACAAACAATCAAGGAAGGCACTTAGTGTCAACCTCTGGCCTCCACAGGAGTACATGCACAAGCTCCCACACACACAGCCAAACACGTATACTCAAAATGCATGCATATCAATACATGTTGCCTTTAAAAGGTTCTTGGTTTACTAATTTGTTTAGTCATTTTAAAAACACACTTCTGACATTTATTTAATGTCAGGTACTTTTCCAGGGCCTGAGAAATTAAAACAGTAAACAAGACAGACAAACCATTGCTCGCAAGGATCATGCATTCTAGTAGGAAGTGTAGAAAACCACGTTAACCATAAGACAGCATCAGCCAGTGAGAAACAGGGAGCGACACAAGTAAGAGATGCTCTAGTAAGGCTTTGTCTGTGACAATAGCCACAATTCCTATAAAAATGTAAAGTAGGAGCTGCCAGGAAGCATCCAATGAGTGAGTGAGGCTGTGACTTCGACAAAGTTCAGGATGTCACATAATGAAACAAAAACCTATCACAGGTGATATGTTACAGCAGAGGGAGAGAAGGGTATGAAAGACGAGAGGCGTAGTTACGCAGGGCTGGTCTGTGGAAAACTTCAGCATAGTGATTTAATTCCCTGTGAGTTAGTAGCAAATTTATGATCACCGTCTCCAACTTTACTACAGATTCTCCCAAACTACCACCCTGATGACCTCATATTATCAGATCATATGGATATGCTGGGATTCAATTAATCACTCCCTTGTAATTGGATACTTAGGTTATATGATTTGGCCCGAGTCCAACTTATATTAATTACCGGAGTAGAAAAGATCCGCCTTTTTACTGCTTCAATCAAAGAACAGTTAGTGGCAATTTGTATTCGCTGATGATGATACACGATGTTGAAAAGTATAATCAGATAAGAAATATGCATTATTTTTACTGATGTAACTTATTTTGACATGTGTGAAAAACAGTAGATGCTAAAATTAATCTCCCGCATGTTATTAACTATCTCTGGAGAGCTATTACAAACCCAGTAAGTGGCTACACTAGTATAAATAATGTCACAACTTTAGTGCATTTTATTTGAAGTAAATAGTCATTTCACAGAGATATTCGGGAGGTATCAGATTGAAAATAGTGTGTAGATTCTTTGCAAGAACAGCGCACAAGTTTGGGGAGGCATGTCAATGGTAGAGCATGGACCTTAGGTTCCATACGTAACACTCAATTAAGAAAAAAGAACAAACAAGATTTTTATGATTAGAGTGGAACCACCCACTGTTTTAAAAAAGAGCTTTGTTAGTATGACAAGTGCCCAGAGTGTGAGAGGTCCTGGCCTTGCTATCACTTTTATGCTTCTATGTTTTGAATTTCATCTGCAGTGGCTACCAATTCAGCTCTTTCCTTTTACAAGGACCCCTCAGAACGGGAGTTATAATGGATGTCTTTGCTTTTCCTTTGCTAGTTGAGAAAAGCCTATGGATTCCTTCCCAGAGTATTGATTTGGGCATTTTTAAATTAAATGCGTCAGGTTATGAGAGAAACCAGTCATATTGCAATATCATTCTGTCCACCATTCTGGGGCTCAGGTGTAGACCCTGGCTTTCAGCTTCCTTGGGTCATTTATAAGTTGTAGTAAAAGAATACTAGCCCTTGGCTCAAGTAAATATGCACATGTAATATAGAGGATATTTATGGCAGCATTTTGGTACAAGTTTATAAAAAGTGTTCCCTTAGGCTATAGGAGGTTGGGAATCACTAATGAATAAGAGAATTCCAAAAGCACAGCGGCTTAAACCAGTCTCTTCTTTACTTCACTTTCTTGATGTTGAAGAGCAAGACCGGGACTTCAAGCTGTCATTCTCTCTGTCACTTGCTACTATGAAGGTAGCACTAAAGGACTGTCACGACAGCCGTGCAAGGAGGCTGCTAGCTCAACAGAGACAAAGCATATTATGATCATTGAAAAGCTTGGCATCCTGTAGCAGCATGTGATGTACTGAGCCTGAGATGCTAAAGCCTTGGGTCCTCCTACAGTGGATATTGTTTCCTCCAGTGACTCTTCCATAGAGGCACGAGGTCCCAATCTTCATCTCCTTTCTCATTATCCCAGAACAAAACCTTGAAGAAATTATACTTCATAACCTCACACCTCCAGCTCAGTCCAGATCTTGAGCTCCTTTGCTGTCACTTTCTTTATTTTGTTTTGGAGATTTTGTCATTTATTGCTAACTTCAGACTCCATCTTAGATCAGAAATGTCTATTCTTCTGCCCAAGTGACCTACACAAATCTCCATTCCACTCAACCCTAGAAGCCATCTTCTATTCTTGCTGCCTACACTTATATCAAGCTATGTCTCTCAAAATTCAATCAATAAACCCAATTGGATACTAATTTTTCATGATCAGCTTTAATAACAAATTTCGGCTTGCTTACTTAGACCCCTCCTGTGTGTGTGCTTCTCTCTGGGCAATACATAGGAAGCAGAAGCTGTATTCATTAGTTTACTTGTCACCATGACCATGCACCTGACCAAAAACAGCTTAAGATTGGAAGTGATTGTTTTGGTTACTAGTTTACGGGCACAGACCATCGTGGCATGGAAAGGTAGGCAGCCGGTGCACGAGGCTGCATGCTTACATCTGAGTATATCCATAAGAAGGGAAAAGGCACATGAAGCCAGGAGACCGGGCTTTGTTTTTAAACCTTGTGGTCTATGCACTGTCAATCCATTTCCTTCAGCAATTCCCCAAGTATGAAAGATCCAGAACCTTCTAAAGCAGTTAGTGCCAGTTATTGGAGCTCAAATGCAAACATGTGAGCCTGTGGAAGGCACCCTGCACCAAAACTGTCTCATCAATTTCTTTGAAATCTTCAACTTTGGGCCATTAATGATCAAGAGAGAGCAAATACATGAAGAGAGTCTTACCTGATGAGAACAGGCCGATTGCTGGAGTCAGAGGGCTCTGAGAATTCAACCTTTACTTCTGTGGAATCTCAGCTGGTTGTTTGAGGCCTTCAGTTGTCTCTTTCTTTACACAAAGAATGCATACCACTATTTAAAGATTAAATGCTTGGCACCATGTAATGGATCAATATGTCTGATCAATAACTGGAAAATTCCTTTTCTTACTTCAGTCAGCAAGTGTTGCTTTTTAAGACCTTTAGTGATTATTATTCAGTTTTGTATAGGGTCCATGAAAGTTGCAGCTTGTATTGAGTACTGACATATAGGAGGTGCTTTTCACTGTGTGTTAAACTTTCTCCATCATTTTTATCTATAAAAATTGACTAGATATATAATTCTGTTATTTTTACTGAATCACTGAGTGAACTGAATGTCTTATAATCAGAGCAACTGATATTTGAGTCCCAGATATTTGGATTCAAAGCTCATGGATTCTTACTTTATGTACCCAGATACCTCTTGAAAGGTAAGCAGAACTGAGATAGCTATCAAGATGCAGGCGGCAGATGGGATTTCCCATAGGCACAGTTTGGAAGCATTAAGGAGGAAATAAAATAGTCTGTTGTTGGAGAGAATAAGGTAGTGAATCAGTATCATGCAAAAATTGAGGCTGGTTGAAAGAGTCGCTGGGCTCATTCTGTATTACTAGACAGCCAGCTGGGCCTCTGGGAATGTCTTATTGTTCCAGCTAGAAGAGTACCAACCTCAGCTTTCTGCAAGATTGGTGGTATACTCACAGGGGCATGCAATGTCTCCTGAGTTCAATTCATCAGCTTTTCACTTCCACAGAACAAGACAGCTTTCCCAGACATAGGTAAGAAAGCAGTGCTTCTCACAGAAACTCTGGGCCACACGCTAGGCTATTTTGTCCTGAGTAGAATTCTTTTTCAAACTTTCACTTGTTGAAGCGATGTCATAGTAAAGGGCAGAGGATGAATCTCACTTTTCCATGGGATGGTGGTAAACTCTGGATTGTCTCTGTTCTCTGACTTGTTGACATCTCAAAGGTTATTCCTTAGACTAAACTGCGTCACTTGTGGAATTTGTTTCAGGGCTGTGCATGAAGATAACAGTCTTGAAACGGTTCATTATGAATGAGAAGTTATTATCAACGTAAGGAAACAGGACTGAGCAGCTGAAATAAAACATTTGTGTCTTAAGTTGATGGTAAATGGCTAGACCTCACATTTGTCATCTATTTGCAAGCTAACAAGAGTTTTCCATCTGGTATGGTAAAATATTTTATCTTCAAAAAAGGAATATAAATTATCCATACATTACAGCTGAAAAAACAAAGACACTGACAAATCAAAGTTTTTCTTAACCTGACTTAGTAAAATTAAGCAAAAGACAAAAACATACCAATAGTGGGGCTGGGTATATGTCTTGGTGTATATTGCACTTGTCACACATGTATGGATCCTGAGTGTACACTCTCAGAACCTACTGTAGTGCAGCTGTGTAATCATAGGGCTTCTACAGATAAATAGGGGGGGGGGGTGCAGAGACTGGAGAGTCCTGAGAAACTCAGGCTATTTAGCCAGGATGTAAGTGATAGCAAAAATCAAGGAACCTCACCTGAAATCTCAAACAGTCTGGAAGGCAAAGGCTGGTTCTTGAGACTGCCCTGAGACTTCCACATGTGCTATGACTGCACACATGAAAAGACGTTTTTACATGCTGTAGCTGAAGCTTCCTGGTTGTTTTATGCCATAGTGTCTGAGATGTATCAGATAACTACCCAAAAGTATTACTTCTAGATATTAGTTTAGGGATCTGACTCAGATGAATATAAATTCTTTATGGAATGCATTATAATATAAGCTAAGTATGATCAATATATGCATAAATTATAGTCAGCACAAGTTTCAGTTTATACACATCCACAAGCATCAGGGACACCTGGGCTGTGTAAGTTTTTCATTCTGAGTGTATTTGGATGCATTTTGCTAAAATTCTGCCAACAGCATACTTTTCCTCTCTTGGATACTTGACTGCTGTCCCTTATTACCGTGATGATCTGTCCATCAACCAGTTAAAGCAACAAGGACAAGGGTATTTTTCACCTAAGCCAATGGCTTAATTTCTCACTGGTTTCATTCCCGTAGGCGTTGTTCAACTTGGCTCTAAACATACTCTATACATACATATTTTCTCAGCTGCGTTCCCATCAGGGCACCAAATGACACTGCATACACAAATTGAATCTGAGGTCAGTGTCAATGATGTGGACGGCAGCCCTACGAGGCCTCAAGAAGCTGACAATATCCTTATTCTCTGGGAAATTTCTTTCAGAAAATATAGACATCTTGTCAGTAAGAAAACCGCAACCAAAGACCACTAAAAGTCAGGTCTGAGCACTATTGATCCCTTGTACATTAATCTATTTTTTGTAAGTAGTGAACACAGCTCTTTTTGACTTTTGATTGACTCACTTTTGTGCTCTTTAATTTTAAGTATTTCTTAATTAATACTTTGTACATGCTCTCTCTTGCATTTGAAGAGATGGACATTTTTAACATGAAGAATTAGCTTAAACAGTGGAAGGGTCAAGCAGCAGAAGACCTCGCTAGGTGGTACACTTAGTGTCACCAGAGAACCCCAGGATCTGTTTCTAGGTCTTAGGTGTTGCTGTATGCATCAGCTTCTGCCATAAGATTGGGGGAGGGGCTGAGCACTTTGTTTATGTGAGGATCAGAAGGGGATGTCAATATTTGTCTCCAACCCCTGAACAGTCCACTAGGCAGCTTTCGGTGGGAGACAACACTCAACAGCTCACGCTGGCTCAAAATGAAGGACACTGATAGTTTTAAGGTAAACTTAAGACTTGAGCTGAACACAGACACTTCCCTTTGTCATGAACATTTTTTTAATAGACTGAAGAAAGATCACATTTTATAAGGCTGAATTTGAACGAGAACTCTGGTCTCCTTGGTTTTGTGCTGTTTTGTCTTGAAATTTCACCATGTCCTAGCTCATCCTGTGCAAAGTAAGAGGCAATGTTCATCAGCACTGCCAAGGGCCTCGGCATAAGAATAGAGCTTACTTGGCCGTCAATTCCATCCCTAGTCTTCTTGGGGGTGAAAAGATATCTCATGTGGATGTATTAGTTCATAGGCAGAAGCCACAGCAGATATAGATGGGCTTCTAGGTGGGGCCCAAGCTCTCACTGGATGTCATTGTTACTATGGATCCAAGTTGGTAGCAAAGCTTCACAGGATGTTCACTGGAGCCCTTTACTCCCAAACCAGTTCTAGGGTGGATGGGGTGTGTGTGTGTGTGTGTGTGTGTGTGTGTGTGTGTCTGTGTGTCTGTGTGTCTGTGTGTCTGTGTCTGGGATGGCTGGGCTGTTTTCTCCTCTAAACATGCTGATTGGCTGAAGTTGGAGCCCACTGCACATCTATGGATCTATGGCCTGATGTGGCTGCTGGCTTTCATCTCACCATGTGAGTGATACCTGCTCAACTGAGAAAAGTGTTGTGTGTTGGATTCCCTACCAGGCTACTCATCACAGACGCTGATGTTAGCTGACACGCATTACCTGGATGTTGGTGGGAACAATTTTGAGCTCTGTGTCTGTAGTTACCTCCAATGGAGTCCATGTCATAAATTTTTCTTTGATTATATGATACGCTTTTACTTTCTGCATTCTAAAATGGGTGGTTTAGAAATGGGTATAAAAATAGGTGGTTAATAAAAAATAGAGAAAAAAGTCCTTTAAAAGTGTAAAAAGAAAAGAAAGTAATGAATACTGCAATTCATAATAGAAATTAGTACAAATTTTATGACAGTACCTTTTCTGCCACCAGCTAAATATGTACCATCTTATGGAGGGACACATTTATAGAACATGGAATTTTTTTTTACTTATTACTTCTTTTATTCTGTAAGCTCCCATTTTCCATGTGAAAATATGAACATTGTCACAGGTATATGGTTCATATTGTTGCATCTAGGTTATGGGTAAATCTCACTTCTGTTGCTGTTTTCATACAACTCTACAGCTGGCTAATTGGATCTTCCTGATGATAAATTCACATAAATTTTAAAGTGAGTTACATGAATCCCAGTTTGACATTTTTCAAGGATTTTTTTTAATAATGAAAATATAATGAAATACCAAAATATTGCATTTTCAACCAAATTCCTATTTTTCTCCTGTATTTGGTACCCATGCCAGTTTTGTTTTCTTACTTGTGCAGCATACATCCCAGGTATTTTATAAATTTCCACATTTAAGTGTGCTATTTTGAAGCTCATCCATTATCTGATATCCAATAAACAGAACACTAACGATCAATTCTATTATAGAGTTTTGCACCCTACTGTTCAATGTCAGAATTCTGAATATTGATATATTCAAGTGAGTTTTTAAAGTAGTACAAATTAATAGGCTGATTTTTGTCAAAATCTTATTGAATAAAGGAGGTATTCAATTTGATGTTTTCATAGGTACAACACTATTTGAACTGTTTTCTACTCTGATTTTTATCTGACATGTATCTCTATCCCAGTTGACCTGTTCAGAGAACATTGACCATCTATGGTAAGTAAAATAATAGTCTAGAAATTGCAATCATGATGCCAATTTAAAACCTTTCATAGGCAAATAAAAAACTACTTAATTTCTCTATATTCAGTTGCGCATTTTCTTCTTAAGGCAAGGATAAATTCAAGGTAGCTGTTCAATTTAAGAGTTTGCCATAATTGGATTAGTTACTATGGAGGGATTTTCTAAATCTCATGATTTTAAAAGCATCATCTACTTTCCTTTCATTGCCTTTTTTTTTTCTTTCCAAAGAAGCCTTTTCCAACCAATTTAAAAGTGCAAAAGCTCTACTCTTACTACAGCTTTAGTCCTTTAACCTCTGTTAAATGCAAATTCCTCTTGGCAGAATAATAATTAAAGAGATTAGTGTTGATAAGCTCCTCAGGGGATTTTGTCAGTAACGGCTTTCAGGAGAAGAAAAGGCCTGAACTCCCGGAATAAAATAAATACTGAATGAAGAGACTTTACTTGCCTCACCTTCTCAGGTTCAACTCTAGAAGCTAACTATAAAAATGCACAGGTGTTGTGTAGGAGAGCTTGTTACTGTGGAATTTTCCGCCAGATGAAATGGCTCTCAATTCTGTGGCATAAACCTGCAGCGGATCTTCTGATCTATTGAATTACAAAAGAGTACAGTGACCTAAAGGTGCACATACTTTCAGAGCCTCAGAAAATGTTATGTATGGCGCCAGAATTCAGAAAAGTTAAAGTTAGTAGGAGAAAACTTAATGTTGAAACACATACGCAAATGAATTAATGATGAATATCATCTTACAGTTTTACTAACAGAAAGCATAACATAATATTCAATTTGTTCAGTTGGATATATTTAGCATGAGTTTTTTGTTTTTGTTTTTGTTTTTTTTTAACAGAACCCATGAACAACTCAAAATAATGTTAAAACTTGGCAAAGATCTGAAAGATCATATAGGAACTTATCCAGCAGTAGTGTGCCAAGGTCACTCACTAGCTGGGTTCAAATCTTACCACTTACACAATATCAGCACCTAGTGGTACACTTGTCCCATAAAATTTGTTGACTGAATACAAACTTTTGTTTTCACCTATAGAAATCCTGATTGCCTAAGAGGACAGTAAACTGAGGCTTAGTAGCTGAGAAAGATACAACAGAGATTCTTACAAAGATAAATATTTATATTTTCTTTGATATGGCTCTTATACTCCTTGGTATTTATCCAATAGAAATAAAGATGTCAGTTGTCAAAAAGCATGTCTACCCACGTTTATAGGAACTTTATTCATAATGTCAAAGAAGGAAGTATGAGTTCATGCTGTTGCTCGGGGAGCTAGACTGTGACACATTATAGGGTACTGCATACAATTACTAAGGCATTAGAAAAGAGTTAGCCTCGGATGAATGCAGTGAAGTGGCTGAATCTTCAAAGTCGTGTGCTCAGCAAGAGAAGCCGGCAACAATAAATAACACATTATAAATCTGATCTGATACAGGTCTGGCCAATGATGCATAAACCTACCGTGGGCTGGATGTTAAAGAGTCTTTCCCCTTCTTGTCCAGGAAGTAGGTTCAAGGAACTAAGGAGATGACTCAGTTGCTGAAGTAATTATTGTTCTAGCATAAAAACCTAAGTTCAGGCCTCTGAAACCTACATCAAAAGGCAGACGCTGCAGCACACAGCAGCAGTCTCAGGAAGGCTGAGATAGGTGGATCCCTGGAACACAATGCATGCGATTATTTTCTATATCTGGTAGAAGCTGCAGTAAATATACGGTAGACCATAAACAAAATTCAGTGCAGGTATGGTATTTGGCCCAGCATTATTTAAACTAGAAAGTTTCTACAGTGTGTTCTGTGATAATTCCCTAAATATTGGAGCACTAGCTATATATTTTTTTCCCATTCAGCTACTAACTAGGTCTGACCCTTATTAGCATTTGAGATCAGATGAGATTGGGCGTATTCAGGGGAGTGGGACCAGAGACTGGGAAAATATTTCTAAATAATTCATGAATTAAATATTAAACTTGCTGCTGAAGTTAGCAATCACTTTGAACTTAACAAAAACAAAACATAACTGTGAGATATGGGTATAACAATAATTAGAAGACATTTTACATTATTACTTATAATATAAAATAGATGTTAAATTGTAAACGATCAATGACTAAGTTTCTATCATACCACACTAGAAAAAAAAATAGAGAAAATGGAGATAAAGGAACCCTCAAAATGAGAGCAGATTAATCAATGAATATTACCCTTGAAATGGGATACAGAAAGTTAAAGCCCAAAGTTGATTCTATGAAATAGATAATAAAGAGTGAAAAATTCCAGTCATCAGTATTGGAAAAACAAAAAGAAGTATCCATATAGAACCTATGTGTGCTAAATGGTTTAGAAAGGAAAGTTGTGAATGATATTATGTCAATAAGCTAATCATTATACCTGAAATTTATAAAAATTCCTGAAGCAAGAGTTACCTATGTTTACTTAATAATACAGGGAGAGAAAGAGAGACAGACAGAGAAAGAGAAGGGGAAGGAGAGGGAAATTTGGTTTTCAATTTTTCACTTGTTTTCTTTGAAAATAGGGTCTACAATGGTTGGTGTTCATTATCAACTGGACAAAGTCTAGTGTCATTGAGGCTAGGCCTCTGAGGTTTCCAATTGATGAGTATCCTGATTATGTAAACCAGTCACTTAAAGTCTCATCTGAACTGTTGGTGGGACCATTAGTTGGGCAGGAGATTCTGGAACATTTAAGTGGAGAAAGCAAACTGTTCACGAGCAGGCATGCATTCATTACTGTGTGTCAGGCATTGTGACCAACACCTTCAAGATCCTACCTTTGTTACTCCCCATAGCAATGGGCCCTAACCTAGAACCATTAATTAAAATAAATTCTTCCTTCCTTAAGTTGTATTAATCAGTGTATTTTAACATCACAACAGGACAGAAACAGAGTTTCTCAAATATTACACAGGTTCTCTCAAATATTTTCAAAGGTGCTATTTAGTCCAAGCTGGTCTTGAACTTGTAAGCCTTCTACCTCAGCTTTCTGAACGATGGAGTTATAAGAATTACTACTATATCTGTCCAAATTAAAATTTAGACAGATATATTTATAATTTAAAACTAGCCCCCCCCAAAATTCATGTACTAGATAACTCTACCCAAGAGTGATACCAGATATTCAAGAACCAGTTTAACATGTATTTGAAAATTAAATAGGATACACCAGTTTTAAAATAATGTAATGAAGTCAATTAAGAGCCGTGAGTAAAACCAGACAAATTCATTGTTAGAAAACTATAATAGGCCAATGTGTGTCAAAAGGATAATTGTAAGAGATACCTACAGGGGCCTCCTATAATACCGTAAGTCCTTTCTAATCTTCATAATGAGTAACTTACCTGTTTTCTCTTGGTAGTCAGAATCAGCTATCTTACTCAGCACAATGACTTTGCTTATTGACTTGGACATATGAAGAATCCAAAGTACCAAAGTGGAAATCTTTCTTAAAGTCTAGTTTAGTGTGATTGCTAGTTTGTCTCCTTGTGGACATTTTTTTTTCCTCTTTGAAGATAAAACTTATAGGCCATACATTCATTTGGATTGTTCTACAGTAGCAATGAGGACCCCAAAAAGGAGAAATTAAGGAAGCAATTTCACTTAGTATCAAAATAGTAAAATGGGTACAGATAAACTTATAAAACATCACTGAGAGAAATTAAAGAAAGCATCATTAAAAAGCAACAATAACCCATGCCAATGGATTAGAGGTCCATGTTTTTTTAAAGGACAATATTCACATAGTGAGCTACAGATTTAACACAATCCCAGTGACCTTGTGGCAGAAAAGCTGATTCTCAAATTCTCATGAAAACTCACAGGTTCTAATGACAAAAATGTTTATCAAAAGAGAAGGCACATAGTTGGTGATATAAATACTCACTATAAAATAAATGTGTTCATAACAGTGTGACATGGGCACAGGAGACATACACCAGTGCAGCAATGTACTAACTCAGAAACAAATCAAGACACTACTAAAAAAAATCACATATGGGACTTTCTCGAGATTGAAAAGGTAATTGCTTATGAGGACCTTATTAAAGAAGTAATAAAGAAGTGTATTAAATAGAATAAATACTGGAAGATTACAAATCATATGAGGTTTACTATCCAGAATATATAAATAAACCTTACAAGCAAATGAATAATAAAAAGACACAATAACAGTTTAATAATAAGTATAGGAGCAGAGTAGAAACTTTTCCAACGAAAAAGGCCAGGAAGTAGTTGAACAGGAATATGTACTCACTGATAGGTAGAAATGTATAACAATGCACTTACAGAAGACAGTTTAGAAATTTCATTTGTTGCTAATTTAAAATTAAAAATATATGTTTTACCATGCAGAGACTTCCTATATATTTACCAGCAGAAATTAAATTATATGTCGAAATAAAGACTTATGACACATGTGTGTTTCTTAGTACCTTTATTAACAATGGATAAAAAGTTTGAAAACATAAGTGCCCATTAACACTTGTCTAAACGCAATGCAGCAAATTCATATGACATATTACCATTCTATGATTTTAAGGGGAGAAACTTCTTAGAAAGAAGCAGATGAATCTCAGTCTTTATTCTAAGTGAAAGAAGGCAGACAGAAAAGGACAGATTCTGTCTGATCTCATTTACATAAAGTAATCTAAAATGATAATCTAAATTTCTAATCTAAAATGATAAACTACTCTCCAGTTCCTCCATGAAGCCCGAAGCCCAGGGATGATGAACAAGAGGCACAAGAAATCTTTTGGGAGTTCTAGATGTAATCCGTACTCAGCATGGCTGTTTAACGGGCATATGTAACTGTCAAACTCATTGACTTGTACGATTTAAGTGGAGTGTTCAGGGTATGAACATTATTTCTTAATAAAATGTTCTTTAAAAGTGCCCAAATCCACTAAACCATACAATAAAAGTAGCATTATATTTTGAGCCTAAAAAAATAAATTATATTAGGTTCAGCAACAGTATTGGGACATAAGCTATTTTTTTTTATTCATTACCATTACTTGAAACAATATCAAAAAGCCACAGAGTGTTCTCAACTGCTTCTTATGAAATGAATGCGCACATAGCTCAGCCACAGAACAGACATCTCTTGTATTTGTCAGCGACTATGTGGGTTCACCAATGGAGATAAGAAGGCATATTCACAGGCACAAATGCTGCCAGACCTCAGCATAGGGAACCACTATCACAGCAAGTACCTGGACAGTGGAACCCCAGGTGTCTGAGCTCAGATGTTTTTATTGATTCAGAACTCTTCAGGTGCAGAACATAAGTAATCAACATCCCCCACAGAAAGCCAACACCTGTAGACAATACAAAATGCCGAGGCCTACGTATCCCTTTTTTCAACAGTGAACAAAAACAATTATTTTAAACACAACTAAAAATAAACTTCTACAACAATTCCCCTTTCTTTTATAAGCCAATATCCCCTCCCCATCCCATGCTTTATCTACATAATACAATCTAACACTACACCAGCAAAACTATTCACAAGAGGAACAATTATGAGGCTTCGAATTTACAAGACCAAATGACACCAAACATCTATCAAGCTCTTCACAATGTCTTGGGGAAAGCAAAAAAACATTATCAGTATCCAATCATTTGGAATTCACTCAAGATCTTCTGAGCTCCTCCAAAGGGCTTGTATCACCTCTCTGGCTCTGCCCTCTGCAGCACGTACACACATAGCACCCTAGTTTATTCTCTAGGGTCTGGCTGACTTCACTCCACTGCTGCTGCTGTTCTTGGTAGTCGCCCCACAGTACTGGCATCTCAAAAATTGCTGGGATCCCTTGCTGTAACTGAGCTGCACTTTCACCCAATAGCTTCTCTTGGGCTCTATTCATGGTGCCAAGTCTCAACTTCTTTACATGATCCCTTCAATCTGGACCTTCAACTGCCATTGAGGCTGCACTTTTACCAATGGCCTCTTCTGACCTCTCATAGTGCCAAGCCATTGCTTTCCAATGACCCCTTCCTGCCTTCAAAACCAGCACCACCTGGGTGACTCTTACAGTACCAAGTTCAACGGCCAGCACGAGATAGAGAAGACTTTACAAGTCATGTTTTAGAAAATCTCCCTCCATGTGCCCTTCTTTTTATGTCAGTTTGTATTTTGCACTCATGTATGCTTTTGAACAATGCGCATACATTGTGGCGTATGCCTGGGGAGGCAACAAGACCATGTCATATCAGGAACAGGAGTTAGACATAGTTGTGAGCTGCCACATGGGTGCTGGGTATCAAAGCCAGGTAATTAGCATTATGAGTAGGGCCCATTCTCCATCCTATTTTTTAGAATCTTGGTCGACAGAGATTTTCCAAAGTGGCAGACTCTCCTGAAGTATCTTAAGCTTCCTTTTCTTCCTGAAATTCTAACTTGAGAGAGAACCTAACTCTTACGTCAGTCACAGTCATGACCCTGGACATTAGTGGGCTCAGTTTGTGTCATTACAGGAGTGTGTGAAATTGCAGAGTTTTGAGACCAGTATATTTTAAGAAAAGAAAAGACAGAGAAAGAGAGAGAAAGAGAGAGAGAGGATGGGGGAGGAAGGGAGGACAAGCCTCATTAAATTTTATAATATATGTCTATTTAATTCATAATGTCCTTTATATACCTTGACATGCTCTATTATTAAAGTTGGTTTCACCGGCTTGTTTTGTAACATGGACACACGATTCCCACAGACATTAAAATTGAGCATGTGCTTTGTATTTGTTGCTCACTTCCATTTCTATTATAAAACAGCATGTAAGTCACAGAGAGAAAGTTAAAGAAAACAAAATTTCTGGCTCCTCAGTGGCATTTAGATAAATTCTCCTTCATTTGCAGCAGGATGTATGATGGATCTCATTCCCCGCAATAGCAGAGTCCTTATAAATTGTATTGTAAATATATGTGATTTGAAAGAGCCTCAGTATGACTGCTAGGTATTTCGAATCATCTGAAGAATGCCTGCTTGGAATGTCACATATATCAGAGAGCATTTCAGGCACAAAGCAAACCTCACCATGAGCTGTCACATTAGCTACTAAAAAACCACACCTATTTCTGCCACATCATCTACTCTTTACCCTCACTTCTGTTCCTGAACTTATAAACATTGTTAGCCACACACAGTCTTTGCTCCCTAGTTTACCACTCATGATCCAGTCATCATTGTGTGCTTAGAATAAATCTGAAATCTGGTTCCTGCTTTGTCTTTATTGTGGACAAACATTAGTTCTTATTCCTTTCTCTGTGTCGTCTCTGATGACATTCCTGCTCAGCCATAACTTTGGGCTTGTATAATCTTCAGATTTACTTACCTGTTGTTCTGAAACACAACTAAGGTAATGGAAGGAGTAGGGTATGATGAAAGATATTTCACTATGCATCACTAATCACCAATGATGTTCGGGACACTGTGCACGTTTCAGGAAATACACAAATAACTCTTGGTGCCGTATCTGAGTAGAAAGGAAGACACAAACATTACAAGGTGGCTATGAAAGTACTTTCTAGAAAGAATGGTTTGTAATAAATACATGGGAAGGAATGGAAACTATTTAATGAGATACCACCTTGTAAAACCAATTTAATAGGAGAAATTGGAACTGTGACTTCTTACATCTTTATCCTTGACATTCTATATCAGACATCTGAAAGAAGAGCCTTCACAGTCCTGATCAATGTGTTAGTGCCGTGAGCAAAATCAAAAGGGTCTCAATTGCAGAAAGAACATTTACCATGTTGATGAGATGATTTCTATATAGATTACAAATCTGAAAAATCAAGTGTGTAACTGTTACTAATATGATGCTAGAATAATGTTAGAAATGGAGCACATTCTTGTAACACCCTAAAAATGCCTATTCTTAGGTAGAGATTTTGAAGTGAAATGTCACACGTACAAATGGTATTGTATTTGAAAATATACTAAACAAACTCAAGAAAATGTTTCAAATGAACATATTATTTAATAAAACAATATGTGGTTTTATAATTAAACAGTTTTGTGAGAGCAACATTTTCCACAACTCCCACTAGCTAAATATGAAGAATCTGTGTCCTTAGATGATATTGAAAATGAGATTAAGAAAGTGACTCAAAGGCCTAGCAATATGGCTGAGAAGACCAAAGGACTCAACAGTGAAGCCCAGCAACCTGAGTTAATCCCTGGACCTAATGTGACTATGAAAGGAGAAAAATGACTTTACAAAGGCGTCCACTGACCTCCACAACCATGACATGGCACGTGTGCACACACTGCACATAATATGACTTTTGTTTTAATTAAAAGCAAAAGAAAACCATGTTAAGGTAAATTAGCTTTTAAAAAACATATAAAGTTCAATATGAAAAGACAGCAGCTGTTACTAAAGAGCATGAAATAAAATGGAAAAAAAACAGCAACCAGAAACTATTTTCTCTGGTGACAAACGTTCAGTGTAAGCTTTCCCTAAAATAAGGAGCCCAGGATTGAAATGCAGCTGGGGCAGTGGTAGCGCACACCTTTAATTCCAGCACTCTGGAGGTAGAGGCAGATGGATCTCTGTGAGTTCAACGCCGGTCTGGTCTACAGGGTGAGTTCCAGAACAGCCAGAGTTACAACAGAGAAACCCTGAAAATTGGGGGTGAGAAAAAAAGAAAGAAAGGAAGAAAGGAAGGAAGAAAGAGAAAGACATAACTCATTCCATGAATGAAAATGGTGTTTGATTCTAAAATGGAAGCATAGAAATAAATTTGAATTATGTAGGTTAGTGCTATGTGGTTAAACCGGACAGGATTTGATTATAAATTACTAATATGGAGTTTTTGAATCAACCTCATTTATTTCTTGAACCCCTAAGTATTCTCCATGAGAAAAGCCTTCCACTCTGTGATTTACACTAAAACAAGTATGATTTCTGCTCCAGAATGAAATTGCATAAAAAAGCAATTTGTGGTAATCATAGGGAAATAGATATCTTTCTGAATTACATTGAACAATGGAGCAGAGAAGGGTGAAGCCTAAATTAGATGTTCATTCTAACTGATACAGATGTGGAGCACAGCTTGCCTTTGCTTACTCTCTGATTCATCTCTTATTTTTCATTCGTGTAGGTATATGCTGTGAGTAAGTATGTGTGCTCATGTTCACACGTGTGTATACAAGTGTGCCCACAAACTTGTAGAAGCCAGAGATTTAAGCAGTCACTCTCCTCTTTGGGAACTGAGTGAGACAGCACATCTCGTTGAACAGAGAAATCACTGAACTGGATACACTAGCAGGGCAGCTTACCCTTGGGATCCTCCATCTCTGACATCTAAGGGCTCTATGCCCTTCCCAGCTTTCAGACGGGTCTGAAGCCTCTGAACTCCAGTCCTCACACTCGAACTCCAAGTGCTTTTTACTCACTTAGCTGTCCCTTCAGTCCCTGCTCTTCCTCTCTATGCTCTGTAAACTTGGTTAGCTGGCCTCATGAATTTTGAGTTGCTTTTGTATGTGTTTTCTTTAGACCCTATAGAGTTTAATCAGGATTACCTCTGTGACCACGAGTTTGTGACTATCCATCTATCCATCGAAGCACAGTTGAAGACAGTAAATGCCTGTCTCCCAGAATCCAGAATGGCCAATAGTTCATCATTTAACATAATGCCTCTCCTTGACTCACAATCAGTGGCTCACAAGCATCTTTAACTCCAGTTTCAGGGCATCTGATACCCACTTCTGGCCTCCATACACCAGAGAAACATATACACATGATGTACCTACATCCACATGGTCTAAAGCATTAGTACACATGAAATAAAAACAACTTATTTTAAAAATCGTGAAATAAATCATTCCCATGCAGGACTCCGAATATTTCAATTGACACCAAAATGTTATTACATTGTTTGTTTATTTAATTATTTATTTGCTTTTTTTTTTTCAAAACAGGATTTCTCTATTGTAACTCTGGCTGTTCTGGAACTCACTCTGTAGACCAAGCTGGCCTTGAACTCATAGAAATTCAGACTGCCTCTGCCTCCGAAGTACTGTGATTAAAGGCATGTAATACCACCACCTGGTGACACCAAAATTTTAAATATTGAGCATAGATTTTGTAGATAAAACATAAGCAATCCATTTTTACATAACTATGAAAACAATAAATATATTTTCCTATTTATGATACTTCAATGCACACAGAGAATTTCTAAGTACAATGCTATAAACAATTTAGGCTCTCATCATTTAATTTGTGTGATTTTTGTTTTTACTTTCACAGAGGCATATCTTAGCTTTCCTGTATACTTTGCTTCTTTTTATTTTACTTAATTTGCTAGAATATTCAAGTCTGAAATTTTTTCCACTTAGTTAAATATCATTTATTTTGACACATTGCTATAAAATCTTAGTAGTGAAGTTTATAAATATCAATGCTATTTTGTTGCATTCATCTTGAATTACAAAGTAGTAATTTACAACTCAACTATATTTGAAACACAATTACTTTTTAAAAAGAGAGAGAAGTCTACAATATTGAGATTGCTTTGTAAGAGAATAAAGCGCCAATTCTTCCATAACAATTGGAGGTAATTTACTCTGGGTGTGTATAAACAGAATTTCCAAATTTTGACAACTTCCAGCTTCTATTTCTGCTGGTGGAATACCCACCCTGTGTCCTGTAATTACAATTTATATATATGCTCAAGCAGCTCTGTCCATAATTCTGTTCTATGGGTTTTGCAATATAATGCAAATATTGTTTTTGATTCTAAGCAGTGCTACAGCAGAATTTGACAAAATAGTGATAGCACTCATGTTGAATTTTAAACTGAAATGACAACAGCTGTTATTTGTTCCACTTTTAAAAAATAAAATAAAATTTAACCTCATAAAAAGAAATAATTTAAAAATAATTTTCCACCTTCTCTTTCGTTCCTCAAAATTGTTGCACGTATTCCTCCTTTGCTCTTTGTCAAATCCCTCGTCACTCTTATTTTAATTGTTGTTACATGTGAAAATTTGTGTGAAAGGACAAGAACAAAGCAGCCAAACTTTAGTCAGGCTTCTAAGAGCACCAAAATTGTGTAGGCCCAAGTCAGGGGCAATGTGACTCAGAACAGTTCCCAAAATCGAAGGAAGAGAAACAATTTCTGTAGGAAAAACAATTTCTAAGGCAAACAAGATATAGACCTCTGACTAATGGCCTTGGGCTAAGGATCTCCCCCCACCCACATTGACTAAGACCCTAAAGTTTACATTTTCTAGTGCCCGCGACCTTGCTATATGCCAGCACCAATCAGTTTAAAGGTCAATACTCACATCACTATAGACTCATGCCTGCTAATCTGTTGCTATGCTCTGCCTTTGAAAAACATATATAAATCATACTCAGAATGTGCTAATTGTCACTCCCACCTGCCTCGCTTGAGGCATCTGTGGGAGCGGACCCCAACACGTTGGAAATAAACCTCCTGCTTTTGCATCAATCTCAAGTCCTGGTGATTTCTCGGGGGTCTCCTTCCGTCTGCCCCTAACAGTGCATGCATGAAATATTATGTATGTATGTATGTATGTATGTATATTCTTAAATATGACACAAGCTGCTCAATCCATACAGAGTTATTACTCTGTATGTGTATTCAGTGCTCGCCACTTGGTATTGAGTAACCAACAAGTGGGAAGGACTGTTTTCCCAACTCTCAGCATTCCTCAGGTGCCTGTAGTTTTAGAGCTCATGCTTCTTGAATGTTCTCCCTTCCACACCAGCATGTCTGTTGGTGTTGCCTTCCTTCAGGTTAATAACCCGAAGGCAGCCATGTTGGTGAGACATCCTGAGGGTAGCTTCTGACACTTCTAGGAGACAGAATCACACAGCATACTCTCCACTCTTCCAGTCTCTCTCTCTCTCTCTCCCCTCTTCCACAATGATCCCAGACATAGGTACAGGAGTTGTATTGTAGATGCGCCAACTGGGATTGAGCTCTACAACTCTATATTTTGATCTGTTTTAGTGTTCTATAGTAGACTCTGTCTGTTGCAAAGAGAAATTTCTTTTGAGAGGGATTCGAACTACATTTATCCATGGGTGTGAGGATGAATATTTAGAATGCAGTTTATGCTAGTAAAATGGTGGGTGTGGCTTCTCCTCCAAGACTGATGACTTCACTAGTCCTGGGCAGTAGGCTTGATTTCCAATAATAGACAAGTTTTTCCTCCTGTTTAGAGGGTCCACAGAGCAGGTTAGGACTACTGGTTGCCTCCCTCCTCTGAAAGAAAGCATGCTACTTGTGGTGCCATGAAAGCTACTCTTCAGGGAGAAGGCTTCAGGTCAGGTCTGGCTAGTTTTGTCTGGCTTCTGTGTCCTCAGTGCATGGTGGCTTCAACAGTAGGGACATGCTTTCTACCTCTAAGAGGCAATGAAGAGCAACAGCAATAGTTGTACGTATATGGAAATGTTGTAATGAAACTCATTATGTATAATTAATATTATGCTAACAAAATCATTACAATGTTGTGTGTTTTGATCCACCAAAAATAATTTATTTTAGTACAACTATTTATAAAAGTTATTGGCCTAAAAGAAAATTATGGGACAAATATTAACATAAGTAAATTTGAAAATAATAGCCATAAATCAGCTCTGCCCCAGGTAATCACAATGTAATCGAATGTTGAATAACTCACTGTGTTTGGCTATTTATAAGTAATATGGTAGCTTTTTAAATAATGTGTTTTAAAAATAAAACTTTAATTTTTATAAAATATATAGTCTTCCCTATGGACTTAATCTAAAATGGTCAGAAAAATTTACATGAAGTATTAAAAATATTTACAAAGCTATTTTTCCAAATTGTATCTTGAAAATGAGATACCCAAAGCTTTTGCTCTATAAAGCGAAACACATTATAAATTTTATTCTATAAGAGAAAATAGGTTATAATATAAGTCTACTTGTCTTTTCTCTCTCTTGAGTAATGGTCCTAAACACTATTATTAAGACCTCATTTTTCTTTTGAGATAAAATAATGCAGTATCATTTTACTCTTGTGTTTATTTTCAAATAATAAAATGATAGTCCAAATAAATAAATTCAATAAATTTGTAAACTGCAATGCCAGCACATAAAAGCAGTCATATTTTAATATAAATTAATAACGAAAATTATGAAATAACATTATGGACGCTGAAAAAATATTACGAAGGAACAAAGTGGACCAAGGAGGAGGAAAATATACAATGAAAGCTGTAAGACAACAGTGTCAGAGACTAAAGAAATAAGTTTAAGTTTCAAGCTCAGGATTGCGGACTTTCTGCCAAGCCAGTGTCCATGTGACACCCAAAGAAATACACAGATTCAATGGAATCCCTATTGAGTTCTTATGACATTCTTCACAAGAATAGAAAGATAAATAAATATGATCATAAAATTATGAGAAAGAAGAACAAAATTAGAGGCCTTGAGCTTGATTTAATGCCACTTCGGTATTACTGTACGTTAAGAAGAACATAATATAACAAAGCTAGAGTATTGAAGCCAATATGACATCAATGTATAAAGCTATCTCACCAGCTAGGGGAACAGAACGTAGATGGTGTAACTAAATAAAATAAATGCAAGCAAGGGTTCAAGGCAAGGGTGTCAATAGGCTATATCTGGGACAGGAGCGATTGATATAAAGAAACAGAGAAAATGAGATTTTCCACACACAAAAGAAGAAAAATGAAATCCCATTATATAGTATTTGTAAAAATTAACTCAAAATCAAGGAGGTGGCATTGGTCACTATGTTCCTTTTGGAGGCATGAGGAAAAACAATTAGTTTGCTGTTAATTCCTGGAACCTATCCCTGTTCCTTGATTCAAAGTGTCCTTCCATGTTCAACAAACACCCGCAGCTAAGTTACTCGGTCCTCAGATGCTTTCTGAGGGACTCTTCCACAGCTTTTGTTTTATTCACAAGGGATTTCACTGGGTTTACACAGACAACCCAGTTAAGTCTCAAAGTTATTTACTTACATCAGTCCAAGCCATTTTTCCCCTGCAAAGTAGCATGGCAATAGGCTTTAGAGATTCATACACTGACATTTTTGTTGAGCTTTTTCATTCTACCTACCTTTTCAATCCTTTCATTCACACACTGACAAATACAAACGAATTATTTTCTGGAGTTGGCGCTCATAGCCCTCAATCTCCCAACGATCACCTGTGGTGATTTAGATCTCCAGAAACTCCCGAGGGGATTTACTCACTGGATAACGGAGTCAGATACATAGTAGCAGCACGTGAGTTTGAGAGCTACATCCATTTTTTTAATGTTTGTCCTTCACATGGTCTACACAGACACAAAGTCTCTGTATCTCAATACCCATCGAATCAGTGTCATTAGTTTGTTTTGCTAAGCAACAAAATACTTTAAAAAATCATTCACATCATCTCATTTGTTGTTGGAAGAGGCACCAAGTGTGAAGAATAACGTATAAAATTCAAAGTGATCAATTCTCTTTTTAATAACTTGTCTCTGCCCGGTATTTTCTCATCTTGCCACAAAATTAAAGAGATTGCAATGTTTTCCAACAAGCTCCTATGAATTAGAAGAGGCCACCACAATTTTTCTTAAAAAAAAAATCTCTTTTGTGATAATTTTCTGAATCTCTCTTCATACAGGATAAATGGGGTTTGATCCTGCAGGATCTAATAGAGGCATATTCACATTTTACTAAACTCCTCCTCTGTGTGGGCTGTTAAATATTTTCAACAATTCACACAGTGGATGTTAGCGACAGACCCGGGCTACCTGAATCAACTTGTAACTTATAAAGTTCAGTTATAGATTTTCACTTTCCACTCAGTAAAAATACAGTCCAAGTATTTTGTTATTTAACAAAAAAATCTAACAAAGTAAAATTCCACTAAAAATGAGAACAGTTGCATTTAGTTTTGTTATAGCCAACTTAGGCTTATAGTGCCATAGATTTTATATTTTGGATTTGAATCAACTCACATAAATCATAGATATGGATAATTGTGGGTTTGCTAAATAAGAGCACAGATCGGCAACCATAGCGTGTGAAAGGAAATCCCAACACCCTGCAACACAATGTGTTGAGTTCAAGGGCACATCAATACAGAAGAAGCTTAATGAGATCATTTTCATTTCTTTGTAGTTATATTACTTTATGGATATCAAGATGGATCTACAGTTTCTGTAATCCATTGTATGATGAATCTTTATTGTATTTATATAAAACAATTGGATGTTTCTTAAGAACCTATGGGAAAATATGTAACATCTTTTTCAGAAATGTGGTACAAGATTAGGAAATAAATTACTGGAATAAAATTATATCTCTAGAGAATGTTATTTTAATTTGCTTATACATTTCTTAAAAAACCTGCATCCCAGGGATTATTATACCTACCAGCGAAGTAAAATTGGGCCAGGATTCACTATACAAAGCTTGTGGGAGGCAGCAGAAAGACAACGCTGCCCAGAGAGATGGGGCCACTCAAACACTATAATGTGTTAGTAAGGATCCATCTCAGTCTTCGCCATGCTGCAAGGCCCCAGTGTAAGGAAATCTGGCAAGCAGATGAAGCTAAAGATACTCTATCAGATTTCATCTGTGAAGGAGGTGACTAAAGACTACCTGACAGAAAAGATGCTAGAGGAGGTCATACCAGGGAAAGGAAGAGTACAAGAGGAAGGAGGAAGGAATGAAAGCAATACACATGATTTATGAGTAGAAAATAATTTTTTTCAATTAAAATTTATGGATCAATCAGGTACATAATTTTTAGAAAACATCACTTTTAACAGGGTTAATATTCTTCATACGTCCAAGATTGCCACTCGTTTTTAAAACTACAGAAAAAAAAGTCTCAGATTCTTGATCACCCAAGTAATGTCAGGTATGGACTCCATCTTGTGTGGATAAGTATTTTTATAGCAAGAAAGCAAGAATACTCAGTAGGTTAATCTGCATAATACACTTCGACAATCACTATGTTAGATCAAACTCATAAGAAAGGGAATAAAAAACCTTGTTCTATCTTTTTTTATGTCCAAAAGTTGATATATATAATAGTACATTTTAAACATATTAGGATACTTTGAAAGCAAAGTAAAAATTAAAAATCAACATTTTAGATGTTGCTTGGGTAAACACACACTGTCATTAGATATTTAGTGAGCATCCTGAGATGAATACAACACAGATAGAAAAATCACACATCACACATCAACACAACACAAAACGAATTGCATATTCACAGAAAAAAATAGATCGCCACGGTCTGTGCAGAAAAATCAGCCTGACACTAGTGTGAACATGTGACATAATAGTAAAACTAAGACATTTCTATGATCCCTTTTAAAAATTTCTGGGAGACATTTGGCATGAATTAACATAATCTCAATTTATTAACAACTATGTTTCAGATCTTGTAGAAATTTCTCATTATTGATTGTCCTAATCATGACAGGTTTTCCTTATCTGCCTATTGTGTAAGCGTTGCTATAATTATTAATTCATCCATTTATCTTCTCTGTGCCTTGCAATAAATCTTACAAGAGCCATATATAATGTCTATGTCAATATGTAGCAGGGAGAAAAGGATTCTAGTGGACTTATGAAGCCATGTGTGTGCATGTGTATGCTGGGAATTAATACCAGATCCCACACATACTTAACATGTGATCTTTGTTTTCATGGACTTCTGAACTCTTCGATCTGTATTGCTGGGTTTTCCCTGACAGTCAGGGCTTAAAAGTTCCTTGCTTTAAAATAGGAGGATCCTGTTATCAAGTATTCTGCCCTCCTGTTTCCAGGAATCAAGCAGATTTCTTTTCTTATTTTTACTGAAATCTTTGAGACACAGAAAAGTGTGTCTTTTGGCACTCTTTGATTTCCAGCAGGCATGACTAAGAAGCCAAGAAGCTGCAGAAAGCATCCAGGTTACTTAATAAAGTTAACACTTTAAATTCCCAGAGCTCTAATCCTCACCAAAGAAAGAACACACCTAGGTCACTCTGCGAGAGAAGCGATGCTCTGCTTTAAAAAATAAAAGATAAAAAAAGAAAGAAAGAAAAAAAAGACAGGTTAAAACAACAAACAGTAGCAATGATACATTTGTATTTATACATCAAAAAGCCCTGTTTTTCCAAATCTTAAAAATTTTAGACTATTTATTCTGTTTCATTGAAGATATTTTAAAATGGGTTTTACAAATGGGTTTGGGATTACCTAAAGCAGATAGTACTGAAGTAAGGTAAACTTGCCAAAAAAAAAAAAAAAAGTCTATATTCTACAAGGTAGTCACACAAACTATGACCACCAAAATAAATTCCTATTCCAATGGATATTTATACAAATAAAATTATTCTCCTGTCCATAAATACGTGCAATGATCTCATATATGTGACAACAGAACTGTGGATGTTTTTAATAATGGCATGTATTTCAGTGAGAGAAATCTGTCTCTCTTCTGTTGCTTCCTTGTATTCTGGATGTTTGTGGTTTTTGTTTTCCATTCAAAGAAAACAATCTTCTTTGTGCACAAGGGATGCTTCCTCTACTAGTCACAGCCAACCATGCATTAGATGTGGTGCAAAAGCTGCCTAATTGCATTATATAAGCTATTAAAATGAAGCAGTCAAGTAGAGCTGGCTCCAAGTCCCATAGAAATGGTGAAGATCATATATAACCGACCCTTTTGCTACTCACACTTCCTATAGAAGATAATGGACATTTCAGCAGACAATTAGATCAGCACGGAGAAGGCAATGCAACTCAGGAAAAAAAGCTGCAACATAAGGCGATTGTTAGAATAAAATACCAAGCTGGAAATAGACCACCAAGGCATCAAGCCCAGCTTACATATATATATTTGTACCTGGTCAAAAAGGTGATTACCTTCATACCATCCAAACTATTAGGAACCTTTTAAAACTTGTGACCTCTTAATATAAAAACTACTGCTGTAAAGAAGCCAAACTTCTCAATGATTATAATTATTTGCATATTTTAAATATTTCATGTTTTCGTCAGATACAGAAACTCTCGTTTCATTTGCCTAGGTGCTTCAGAAATTCTTATTATAAACATAATATGATAGGAACAGATGATAAGGAACAAGCCAAAGTACGATTATTTTTCTCCCTGTGATGCTTACTTTCAGTATCCTCCATATTCAGGGAATTTGATTTAGCCACTGTTACATTAGGAGAAAATACAGTTTACAACAGAAAAAAAAATCATCTCTCTTGACATGCTTGGAGGACTTGAGATCAGTTTGGGAATTTTCTCTCCTATATTGAGCACTATGCTGACAGTCCCTATGAGCATTTACTGCCCCAGTGCCACAAATAAAGCTGAATTAACAGTGTGGTAAATACAGTTCCATACCTTGCTATGTGGGAAAAGTGACCCATAAATGAGATGCATGGCCAGCTAGTGTTTCTTGAATGGAAGAGTGGATGATTGGTGATGAAATGAGCTTAAAATTTTGAAGGTAAGTGTACAGAATACACTAACTTGGATACTAGCTGTATTTTTTACCAGCATGCAGCTGCCTGAGGAAAATTCAGAAATTGGCTTTCACTTGATAGTATAAATTTTAAATAAATCTCTCTCTGTTAATTAGAAGACAAGAGGCTGGTTTAGCTTCTGTCATAGACCTTATGTTTGTTATTAACTTTGCCCACTGAAATCTATGATTTATATATTTTTTAATAACTACCCACACAGTGCATATTGGCCCATCAACTAAGATTTACATTTAGGAGATTTCCATATGATATCTTCTAGAGGATTGGAAATCCATTAGAAATATCAGTTCTTGTCAAAATCATCTACAAATGTTGGGGAAACGATTGTTACAGTTAGAAAAACATGAATAAAATATACATTGTGATAATATCTACCTTTGGGCAGAAAGTACATAAAGCATAAAGCAAAAGATGTATAATTTATACAAAATGAGTATAATATAAGGAGGGGTTTATGGATCATACAAGTGTCTACATTCTATTTCCTCTGCAGGAACACTGATGCATTCTCCTTGGTAAAGTGATCAGAATAGATCTTTCCTCTTAAGGTGATCAGTGGGGTTTGTCTGGAGACCCTTGGTGGGGGGGGGGTATTCTTATTCCCTTGACAACCACACCTCTAACCTTGTTCCTTTTCTCTGAGATATCAACATTGGAAACGTCAGGGCTGAGTTATCCTTTCTTCTTCATTGAGGACTCACCACAGGGATTTTAGGTCTCCAGGCTCTCTCCCTCATTTCATATAGTCCATCTCCCAGAATGCTCTATTGTCCCTTTATATTCATCTCTTAATCATCCTCAGCTACTAGAGCTTTTCTACTTGAGTACCTGGAAAATAATGATCCTTATCTACTCTTCATGATTTTCTATGACTATCCTGCTCTGCTCTACTCCAGCTTACAAGAAGGATATATATATATATATATATATATATATATATATATATATATATATAAAACATCAATTGACTCATAGGCCTTGAGAAATTCTCCTACTCATTACTCTGTTTTTTTTAATCATTGGATGTTTTTATTAGCATAGACTGTCTCCATAATACATAGTTTCATTATGATGATTTCTTGCATATATGTAATGAATTTTAACCATATTGACCCCCACCCCATACACTGGCTTCCCTTGCCATTCCCCGCCCTGCTGACTCCCTTCATCCTAACTCTCCTTTCACCACTCTCATGTGTTGTGTGTCTGGCCCAGTGAGCTTCAATGAGCTGCGTTCTGGAGTGCTAATGAGAGGTTATTTGAAGGGGCACAGGGCAGGGAGATGGTAATTCTGTCTCCTAGTAATATCAAATGTTACATCCATAAAGTCTCACAAGCATGATCGTCTAAGCATGAGCTGAGCAAAGACAACAAGAGACACGCCAAAGGGAACCGGGGGAAAAATCCACAAGGCCTCGACTCTATGTGGAGAACTACAAGCAACTGAGGAATGCTGAGAGTGGGAGGAATATTCTTCCTCAGGGAAGAGCATACCAGTTGGTTTTATCTAGTACCAAATGGTCAGTGTGAAAACAAACATATAAATAACCAACAGACTGATCAGGGGATATTTAACAGTGTGTGTGTGTGTGTGTGTGTGTGTGTGTGTGTGTGTGTGTGAATAACAATTAGTTTAAAAAGATGCCATGAATTTGAAAGGGAGCACCAAGGAGTACATGGCCGGATTTAGACAGAGAAAGGAGAGGACAGAATGATGCAATTGTATTATAATCTCAAAATATAAAAATCACTTTTTATAAAAGCAAAAATGAACCATGGATAGCTCATTGATGGTTACATCACCAAAGTGACTGTCTCTCACTCTCCCAGCAACCATTAACTGTACATAAATTCTCAGAGAAGGGTAGTGCACTGTGAGGCCCTCCCCTCTGTATTGCAGGCCGCTGCCAGGCCCAACCGTGCAGAGCTGCCATGAATATTCTTCCTATTCCAATTGTCACCTCCAGTTTGTCTGGGTGGTTCCAGTCATTTCTCTACATACCTTGAATGTGGGACACTCAAATGGCTATATAACTGCCAAGTTGACAGTGATGCTTCTTCTTAATATTTTCTTAATTTTTCAGATAAGCCTTCTCTATGTTCTCCCTTAGTCTGTAACCACACTGTAAATGCTGCCTTCTCGTCTATTGCTACCTTTGAACTCAATTGCCAAAGACCTCTTTCCCAGTGAACAGATACATGTCCTCAAAAACTGCCTCTTCTGCCTCTTCACTATGACAAATCTTATTTAATTCCTAAATCATTTGCCTTCACCCCCGTGCTACATTGCTCTCTCCACTTTATTAATAAGCAATATTTGACCCAGTTGAAAATGAATTTGATAACTCTCCCCAAAACACATTTCTTCTATATTTTAACATTGTCCAGTTTTCTTTAATTATTTTTAGCAGCTCACTCGAAACTACATTCCTGTCCCCAAAAATTCAGTGGGCATAATCTAGTCTTGTTGAAGTTATCAGTGACATCATTTGTCAAATCCTAAATTAATACTTTTCCAAATTCTCACTGAGTAAAAAACTACAAGAAACATTTTAGGAACCATATCATTTTCTGTCTAAGTTTTCCTCTTTACGTTTTCAAGATACTGTGTGTCCTGGCTTTTCCTTCCATCGTTCTAGCTGTTTTTCTCATTTCTGACACGATGTGGTCACTTATACACAAACAAGTCAGAGCTAGTCTTGGTTCTCTTTGCCTTTAATGTACATTTACTCTCAGTCTCAAGACTCCCCTATACACTGAGATATATATATATATCTCAGCCCTGGCTTTCCACAATTAATTTCAGGCTCATGAACTTTAATAGCATTTCAAATTGGTTTTCCACATGTAGCATTCACACAGTTGAATTTTTTATAATTCCTTTGAATTTATTTTCCCCAGTCTTCTCCATATTTATTATAAGTATTCTCATTTACTCAAAACCTAAAGCCCTTTATCTTTTCTTAATTTTCTTTTCTCTCAAATCTTATACCCAATTTCCTTTTAAACCATTGTTTCTATTTGCATAAAAGATCCAAATCTAAGTACATCTTCTCACTTCCACCACTACGTCCTCATTTATAAACCATAACATTGCTTTACCTGGATAACTGAAATAATTTATTCTTTGACTCAGCTCTGACTGCTTTTCAATTTATTTTCTAGCAGTCTGTGTTCCTTTTGAAGAATGCAACCTGCAATGTGTACTACTCAAAATTCTATTATAATTTCTAATTTTTCTCAGCTAAACAAGTCTAAAAGTCTCTACTGAGCCTTTCCCAAAGCCAGAGTTCAACACACATCTCTCAGTAATCAAAAGGACACAATGATAGAAAATCAGTAACCATAGAGAAGATCTGAGCAACAGCATTGGTCAGCTTGATTTTACTGACATGTACAGAAAATTCTTCCAACAACACCTGGAGTATTCATTCATTTCAAGTTCACACTGGATAGGTACTAACACAAACTATATCCTGGGCCATAAACAACTTTAATAAACTATTTTAATAACACAGGGCATGCTCCCAGGCCACAGTCAATTTTCACTAGAAGTTAGTAAAAGAAAGATATCTGGAAAATACCCCAAAGTTTTGAAATTAAATAAAGTATCTAAATAATGACAAAAGAACAACACAGAAATCAGTACACATTTCATTGTGGTAAAGTACCAAAATTTGGGGCAACATCTAAAGAAGAACTTAGGAGGGAAATTATAAGGAAAAATTAATATAAGAAAAAGGAAAAAATGTCTGAAATCAGTAATGTACAATTCTGTGTCAAGCAACTAGAAAAAGAAAGACTATTTAGACTCAGGTGGAGAGAAAGAGCATGATGAAGAACAGGTATCAGTAAAACGAGAGCAAAGCAACAAAGACAATCTGTAAAAACAAAGGTTATGCTAATAGCAATAAACCCAATAAGCTCACCTAAATGCCTTCATGTAAAAAAAGAAATAAGGAAGGAAAGGTTATAAGGATGAAGCATGAAAGGGATTGTCATTGCAGACTCAGCAACACTGCAAGCTATGCAAGCTAATAAAAGGATGCTCTGAAGAAAATCTGAGTTCCTCAACTCAACTCAGTACATGAACGGCCTCAGCCTCTTAAAAGACATTAAGGGCTCAACACCACCCAAAAAAGAAGCAGCTAGTCTCAGTCCTTTGGCTTCGATGGAAGAACTCCCATTTATAGTTAAAACTTTCTACTAAAGATAACTCAAGTAATGTGCATAAAAACAATGCAAAATAGATAAGAAACATTGTGTTAATTATATTTTTATTGCCATCTGACAAAGTAACTTAAGAGAGGAAATCTTTATTTTGACCCACAGTTAAAGGGTATTGTCCACCAAGACAGGGATGAGACAATCACAGGATAGTAAGGCAGGTGGTTACATTGCTTCAGCAACCCGAAGACAGAGATAAGTAAACGCTGGTACTCAGCTTGTTGTCTCCTTTTAACATAGATACATGTATAGATTCATGGATTCTAGTCCATGTGATGAGGGGCACCTGTATTCAGAGTGGGCTTTCCATTCTTGTTAACCTTCTTTAGAAATAGAAATAGAGAACTTTGTCTCTTGGGTGATTATGAATCCAGTCACACTCACAAAGATTAGCCAGATGTGATAACCAAATTCTTTCCCAATACCTGCTCTATAGAAGCAAGTGTGTATACTTACAAAATGCTTCTACTTGGGAAGTAAACACCCTCTCTGAACATAAAAAATGGAGTGTAGCTGATAAATGTAGACCTATTTGAAACATTGCATAAAAGGCAGGGAGACTTTCCAATCCCTTTCCACTTAAAGAAGACCCTCACGCTGCCATTAGAAAGAATATTCATCTTATGTAGAAATTTAATCAAGGAACCTCTACAGATTCCACTGAGTTCATTTTCCTCCTGACATCTGCTGCTGGGCATGCAGCCTACCTATGAGAGTGCTCAGTTCCCTCAGTGAGACTCTCTTGGAGGAAACTACATTTTCCCTTTCAAATGGGTATCGATTGGAGATTGCTTCTGTATTAGGGATGGGGCATGTGCCCACTTCTTTGATCTCTAAAGCACCAACTGGTATAGACTGTGGCACACTCTGCTCATTCTTCCACAGTTGCTGCAGATTCCTTTGCACACCAATCCTCCTGATTTAGAGGACCTCAATTCCTTGGAGTTCTCCATCCTCTGGTTCTCATTTTGTACCTCTGCTTTCCCAGAGTCCCTTGAGCCCTGAGGGGAGGAGTTCGGTGGAGATATCCCATAGAGGGTTGAGTGTTCACATACCATTGTGTTAAAGCTTTTTGTTTTTGTTTTTATTTTTATATTATTTTATCTCTATATATTTTTCTCTTTTCTCCCTACAGATCCTTTGTGTATAGGGTACGGCTTTCAGTGTAGTTTTTTTTAATGGGATTCCTGAGTATGCTAAAACCTGTATCTCTATCTTTATCTGTCGCACATCCCTTTTCTTGGGCCTTTTCTGTCTGTTTTGTCCTATTACAATGTGCTAGTTTTTGTTCTATTTTATTTTATTGTTATCCCGGGAAGCCCATTTATTTCCTAATGAGAGACAGAAAGGTGTCGATCTACATGGAAAGGGAGATGGGGAGCAATTGGGAGGAGACCATAATGAGAAAAAAAATCTATTTTCAATAAAAGGAAAAAATATCAAAAATATCCAAAGAAAGAAAGAAAGAGAGAGAGTGGGGAGGAGGGAGGGACGGAGGAAGGGAGAGAGGGAGGAAGGAAGGAAGGAAGGAAGGAAGGAAGGAAGGAAGGAAGGAAGGAAGGAAGGAAGGAATTAATTTAATCAAAACTGCTCTGGGCATAGTGTTGCAACTTAGGTCTTTGCTCCTTTGGGCTAGCAGGGCTGAAACTTCCTAGAACCCAAATATAAATTTAGATGAGAGGATTCCACTCTAACTAGGAATTCATAATCTGTATCTTGCCATGCCATGGTGTGCATACTGAAAGTTTTAAACCATTACATATATCTAAATAATGTGGTGAGCTAGTTTATATCATGGGGGCAGCCACAGCAAAGATCTAGTGTTGCTAAAGTATCAGAAGGCTCCTGAGAGAGACAGCTACCAACAACATTAAATCTGTTTCGCCACAACATAGAGTTGTGAAACTATGGTTCTCAGTCCACCTTGAACAAATGTGTATCCTGGAATTACACTGGCTAACTTAGTCTGTGAGGTATGATAAGATACAAACTCCCATGGGTAGCTCTCCCTCCTTAAAAGTAATGTATAGTTTCTTACAAAACATGAACTCATCCAATATCAATACCCATGCTGAAGTTACATGTCAGGAATGATGGGTTTTGTGATGGATTAGAAGATCTCAGTTTAAGTAATCAAAACTGAATTTGAAATTCCAAATCAGAATATTCAACATTAGAAATGATAAATTAATTATTGCGTCTCTAAGATGTATTATGGAAAAAAGTAATTTTATGATCAGATTATAGTTTTGAGTTAGTGGCTTTTTAAAAATTTCACAATAATTATCAGCAAAGTGTTCCTGCAAGTGCAGAGCACAAATTTCCAAGAGATTTACTGCCTCAGTGTGCTGATGTGAGGCTTCATTACTATGACTCCTGCCAGAAATTATAAAAAGAAACACGATTTCTCAGCCTCAGTCTGATCACAAAGGCTAGACCCAGAGACAGGAGCAGAGAGGGAAAGTGAACTGAGTGATCCATTGTGCTCTTGTATTCCACATCCCCCAGCCTCCGAGAACAAAGCCCTCCCAGGCTGTAATTATATTTTGTCACTTCAGAAGATAATATAACTTGCAGTCTACTCCTGTTTTCTAAATAACCTAGAGATTGCAAATTGTTCTTATAATTATCTTATTTTCTGTCTAACTGGGACGATGTTTCTCAAACTGTGAGTCTGAACACCCTGGAGAGACTTCAGTTATATTCCTCGGGATGTGAAAGTCAGCCCAAAGAGATGGGTGGCATATATCTCTGCTCATTAATTGTTTTCAGTAATGACTGAGAAGGCAAAAACCATTTGACTGGGAGCTTTGGTGTACATTTTTTGGAGGAAGAATATATCTTCTCTTCCATATCATGTCATCAAAAGACAGTTCTGTATTTTCTTTGCATCCATACACTAGAGGATAAAAGATTAAATGCTTATTTCAGAATAGAAAAAAATGTAATGACTTTAAACACTTTGAACAATAAGAAGAATTTTAACTGATTGTTAATATTAAATATACGTACTCACTGGAAAAGTTAGAAGCATATCATTTCTGATGTATTCCAATATTTCAGTTTCTCTTTGACTTTCTCTTAGCTCATCTTTTTAAATTTATGACATGAGCTTCACAATAAGTAGTACTGAAGTATTCACAGAATATTTTTCATGCCAATAACGTTAGAATAAGACCACAGAAGAGGCATTTAGTGTTTACAGTCTAATCCCTGAGGAGACAGGCTGCACAACCACTCCAGCTTTCTCAGCCTAGGCTCTAAATATGTGGGAGCCCTCACAACTCAAGAGATAATATTCTCCATTTGTAAGTAGAATGCCCGCAAGACCCCCAGCTTATCTCTGCCCTGTTATATCAGTTATTTTTCTCATATCTGTTACCAAATGCTTAACAGACACAAGCTAAAAGATCAAAGGCTTATTTTGTCTCATGATTTCAGTGTGTTCAGTCCACAATCTTCTAAATTCATGAATTTAGGAAGAAAATCATTGTGGCAGGAACACGTAACAGAGACTGCCCACCTCGTGGTGGACAGGAAGAGGGAGAGGTGGAGAGAAGAAGGTCTGCCTAGTGTGCTCCTCCCAGCTAGATTCCACCTTTTAAAGTCTACCACCTCTCCATATAATTTCACCAGACAATGGCTAGTCATACAACATACGAGCCTAAGTAAGACATTTCTCACCCAGTCCACAATTGTTATCTAGAACTCAGTCTTTCTTATCCATCTTAACACAGTTATGCTTCTCAGCTTAAAGAATGTATGGTTTCATCTTCATTTTAGGTTTTTCTAGAATAAACACTTTAATTGTGCAATAGTATATCCCTTTGTTAATAATACATAGTTTCCAAAGAAAATGAAGAAATTTCTGAATAAAAATAAAATAATAATAATAATAATAATAATATAACCATGGTGGACATTGTTTGGCTTCCTGATAGCTTTCCTGCATTTATATTTTCTGGAAAGGACATAATTGAATCCATACTTTCATGTTCTGTTCTTTGTCTTACTCAATATTACTTTCTAGCAACATGTAATTGAAAATGTATCATTACATATCAATATCTTCACAGTCATACTGGGAGACTAGACATTTAGTATAAATGTATTCCTGTCTTCAAATATACGATTATGGAAAGAATGTAAATTAAAAGATGAGTGCTTTACACTATAGCTAATAAAACAGAATTTGTAATATGTCATGCCAAATGAATAATATGTTTCTGTAAATCTAACATAAGGTCTCTATTTTGTAACATCAATACAGGCATTGTGATGTACTAGGTGTATTTTACAAGTTTGCATATGAGAGAAAATCAGTGGGGTTTGCCTTTCTTAGTCTAAATTATCCTATTTAATGTGTTGTCTTCAAGTTCCATCCATGTTTCTGGATTTCATTTTTCTTTACACCTGAGTATAATTCTATCGTATATATGTACCATAATATGCATTCATCTCTTGATGGACATCTAGGATGATTCCATGTTGTAGGTGTTGTCAATATAACAGCAGTAAAAACAGATTTGCCAATATCCCTGTGGTAGGATCCAGAGTCCCTTGGATACATGCTCAGGAGTGGTATAACATGGCTTTATGAAAATTCTGTTATATATGTGAACTCATTTGGGAACGAGCATTTGTGGATCCCATGAAAGTATAGTCAAAAGGGCCTAGAATAAGGGCAAAAGAATCTTTAAAGGGTTGGATAGTTGAACACATGGCATGAAAGCTAACTGTGGGAGTACTGTGAGTGGAAAGGTTTATGTGAGAGGGGGCGTTAAGATTTATCAGAGGATGGTATGGAAAAGAGTCAATCAAAACAAACAATGTATACAAAGCCATAAGAAAATCTGATATTTGATGATCTACTCAAAATTGAAATAAAATAAGGTACTTTGCAGGTGGATAAAACTGCTCCAAGAAGCTATAGATTATTAAATAAAAATTCCACTTGCAGATAGAATATCTCTCTATGTGTTGTCAGTCAAATAAACCCCTGAGATCACTAAAACAAACCAAGCAATTGGCAAATCTGTTGGTCACCCATCAGAAGTAAAGGGTAAGACTCTTGCTGAAGACATTACACAGTGGTTGCAAAGCACATAAAAATCAAACTTTGATTTGATTTTTAGAATTACCATTTATGATATAATGTCCAGTGAATTAGACATATATACAATTGATATTTGTTTACTGAAGAGATGAAATAGGTGAAATATGAATTGGTCTGTTAGCTTACTAATTTATTTAAGCAACCACGAAAGTTTCTCATTCTTTAGTCTTTTATCTTTGGTCTCAATTGAACTCTTAAGATTGAGATTTATAGAAAATCAAAAATTACTATTGCTACCTATAAGAAGCAGAGGTAGTCCAGTTAACAAACTCAAGGGAAATAAATTCTATTTATTTAAAATATATGGTGTTTCTAAAACTTCAATAATATATTGACTCTAGTAAAATAAAATGCAAGGATTCACCAACAGTTGATGGAAGCCCTTCTTATTATTGTACTTTGCTACTTTACCTATGTCTGAATTCAACAGAAAATTTCTCACACGAAATTAACACATCTGTCTTATAAACTAAGCAAAGATCAATACAAAATACTATCATATTTCATATAAATGTGCCACTGGAGCATGTTTTGCTAGGTGTTAATCTCACACTCCCCTGGGTTTTTCTTGCCTTGTTATTAGCTGTCTACCCTGTGTCCATATTTATCTGCATTTAGACTGTCATGAACTTCTTTGAAACCATTTGGATTATAGTTATCCACAGTCGACATAACCTTCAATTTCACATTAAATCTGGTTCTGTGCTTTTCAGGGCCAAAGACAGTGTTCTTGGCATTGATACAATTAAAATGAATTTTTCAAATGTAACTATAAAAAGTGGAGTCAGTGATGTATTAATTTTGTTTTTATCTTCTTATAAAATAAAACCATAGACTATAAAATTGTCATAGCCAATTCAAGAATCCTATTGAATATTAATATAAATCCCCAGAGAGCTATGGAATCTGGTGAGAATTGGTCTGTTAATATTTCAACACGACCAAATAAGAGAAAGGAAATTATTTAAAAAACATGAACATAAGCTAACCAATAGAAAAACTATAGCAATAATCAAAAACATAAAAAGAATCAGCACTACTGTTTCATCTGGACCTGAGTGTGAAATTGGTAATATTTTCAGGAATATGACTGCTGTTATCAAAATGTTGTCTATTTTAAATATTAAGAATAATCAAATTAAGCTGTCATCAGCTTGCATTGATGTTGCCCTCTTCAGACGAGTTTGTCTTCAATTACAATGAAAGCAAGATGGCATCCATCCTTCTATACATTAATAGATGGTTATAATAAAACTGTGCTGAGAATTTTTGAAAGCCTATCTCTATAGCTTTCTGTGCTTAAAACTGAAGTAATTTCTTCAGCTACTTTTCATTTAAAATCTATTTCTTCATATCTCACAAAAAATTATCTCCTAGCAGCAAATTCCCTTTTCTCACAGAAGTTTAGAATTTTATAAGGAAAAAAAAAAGAAAAAAAAAACCACAAAGATAGTTAATACATTTCAACCTCATTTTTGATCCATTCTTTACCTAGTTACAATTAGATTCAACAATTTTTCTTTAAGATTCTTGGGACACAATGGATTCAAATCATACATCATATCATGTGTGACATTTAGAAATATGTAATTAGTTAGACGATTAATGCAGTGCTTTCATTGTTAAAGAGGTAAAAATTGCAAACTCCTGAATTAGCACTTTCTTATTAATCAGAAAACAAAGCTCCTTGAAAACTCTCACATCCTGTATCATGTCTTTTATCTCCCTGCCCTAACCTAATGGCATGAATTTTTCTGAATAGCTTATGTTTTTTGCATATATCTGCATTTTAAGCTTTTTAGCTATTTAATATTTGTGAGAAATTGATTAGATATTGCAGTTGCATCTAAATGTAACTACTTGGGGAAATACTACTTCTCCAGATAGACAATGAGATTATTCTTTTTTCATTTGTAATTTTTACTTTATGGAAACACAAACAATGCATAGTCTAATCACAATGTATTTATCTTTCAAATATTGAATTTAATTATATCCTTCTGATTAACCAAAAACAGACTTGCAAGCAGTTAGAAATTCCACAATGGGTTTCTACTGTAGGATGAACTGAGACTCTCCTAGTGGTGAACATTGGTATTTGTTTTTGAATTATGACATTGCACATCTATTTATCCTACTTCAGTAGAGAGTTCACAGAAGACTTTTACTTTTTACTGTAAAGTCCACATTTATATCAGAATGGTGTTTTTTGTCAAATGACCAATCACAAAAAAAGCTTCCTATTAATATTGTATCTGTTCACATGTGGAAAGACACACGCAAACTAAAGGGTACAAGCTTGATTAGGCTTGTCCAATTCCAGGTGAATAAAATGTCACAGGAAATCAATTGTACTGTAAATGGACTTCCTGTCAGGTCATTGCAACAAGGGCAAGGCTGCTACCATGATCACATTATCTGCCAAACTTATTTGACCCATTTCTTCCTGTTTTCTTCTTGACTTGGCCACCAACACAATTAGATTCATTATTAATAAGCTAAGTGATTATCTGCCTGATAAGATTATGAGTTGTCCACTATAAGTGACTTTTTAAAAACTGAAATCTTCTACTCAAGAATGACCACTCCTCAGTAAATTGAAAACATAGAAACTGCAGAATTGAACCTTAAGAATAAAAATTTTAAAAAAAAAAAGCCATAGATTAAACTAGAGAATATCAAAAGATTCTTACATCACTGTAAAGACAATTTTGAAACACATTAGTAGCCTTATGGGATGTCCCAGTGCATGGAGAATAGACAAAAACTCAAACATACACTTGTTTTTAAAAATTAGTAGTCGAAACACTTCCATGGACATGCTGATCTGGCAGCATGCCTGCTCTCAGTTGAGGTTTGACTGTGAAACTGACAGCATAATCCCTGCTTAAGGCTCATTGAAATATAGTTCATACAGGGCAGAGCAATGGGCAGAGCAGATCCCTCGGCTGCCAATCATGCATTCTTTCCTTCTGGATGTGCATAAAAGCTTTTAGCAGGCAACGGGATTTCTGCTATCCTTTTGTTTCTTTGTTTTAAGACTACACAGAAATATAAATTAAAAGTTCTCAATCTGTGTATACATTATTTATATACTTTATAGTTATTCTTTCAGAGTTTAAAGACGAGGGACCTCCAGGCTTGTGCACAGTAGATCAGGAAAGCAAACGAGAGTTCAGGACCTATAGCATAACATGGTACTTGGGTATGGAATCCTTCAGACATTTTATAGTTCCTGAACCTTCCAGTCAGATGCTCAAAGGGACAGGAGAAGTGAAAAACCTCTGATTCATCTGCTGGTTCATTGTACCCTGTGAACACAGGAAATTCAAATCTAGATTGCTGTCACTCTTCAGAGCTCCGCCTTCATCATAGTTAACAGCAGGCTGCTCAAGTTTTTGCCTGTTGTTCGTCATGGTTTAAATCTGTATTGTTTGACAGTTTCATCTGTAAAATGAATTTTACGCATTTTTCATTCTTCACTGCCCCTCTCTTCTCCTCTTCTCCCTTCCAGCTTGAATTTTCCTTCCCAACATAACCCTAAAGCTTCATACCTCCCTTGTGTGTGATCACTAGTTTAACAGAGTTCCTTACCCAAGTTTGTGTGGGATGGTATCCCACGGAGCAGGGATCACCTACCAGTGACTACACTAGTGAATAAAAAAAGGGCAAGTCCCCTCCTGCAAAACCATTAACTGCCAAAAGTTTCTCAGGGAGACTTAGAGTGTCCCCAACTATGAATAAAATGTTGAGGACCAATAATTGTCATCAGTCAATCACAGCTAAAGGGAGTTTCTAAGTACCATGGCTATGTCATGTCCAAAGAATTGCTTTTGTTCAGCATTCCTAATATAGGACTCTGTAGTTTTCCTTGCCTAGATGAGGAAATGTAAGTATGATGCTCTCTCAAAGCAAAATAACCTGAAATTACTTTCTACAGTTTACCACTCGGAAAAGACTTGTGGATATAACAGAAAGTACCGGAGAACTGGAAGGGAAATAGTTGTTGTTTGCCTTGTCTGAGTTGAATACATGTTGTTTCCAAAGTTGGTCCTGTCTGTTGGACTATAAAGGAGGAAGAAAACAGACAATGTTTCAGTGTTCAGAATGACACAGAGAGAAATAAAGAAGGTGGGAGGGAGGCCTCTCTAGAGGAAGCCAGAGCAAGATATGCATGGCATTTTCAAAGAAAAAAGAAAAAATACATCATTTAAGACAAGAAATAAAGAGAACACTTTAAATAAATTCTGCATTTTCTAACAGCACAGAAGAAAAGAAAAGGTAAATGCCATCTAGCAAGCATGGCATTATAACAATAGAATTTTCTCCTTTTAAAGTATTAGATCCTTAACTAAATGTTAAAATAAGTGTTTATTTTAAATTATACTGTACTTAGTTTATAAGCACTTGGGAAAACTGAGTGTGCTAGGAAAACAAATTTTAATATAACTCCAGTTTCTATATAAATTTATGGGGAATCGATAAAGGACTTTACCTATAAAATGACACAGTGATTCATTAAGCAATTCGAGATCTTTTGCTTAAAGATACTTTTTTAAAATTATTTATATAGATGTGAAAATGTCACATGAATCCCATTTATTTTTACACTAACATTAAAATATTAATGACTTGAATGGATTGTTTTAATAAATGTTAATATACTTAGAAAACAAATGTAGTGTTTTTTTTTAATTTAAAGATTCTTAAATTGTGTGTTGTGACTCAAATGAGTTCTAAGCAGGCTGCTGATTCCACCCTCAGCCCCGTCCTCAGGGGCACCCCAGATTCTGAGCAGCCAGTCCATCAATCAACAATGACTTTTCCTTCAGGGGTAGCAAATCACTCAGTACCTCCAACCCCTCTTGCCCTCTCCATAGCCCTGCAGAGTCTCACTTGCATTTCTGCCAGGGATAGAACATCAGCCTATCTTAGACTTGGTTCTCCAGACATGGAGTGTATTTTTACCAAGTGAAGACACTAGGACATCGGATATTCAAAGCTTGCTCGTTTCTCAGGCTCTACATAACACAAACAATATAGTTAAAAATCCTTGTTTTCCTCCTTTTAAAGTATATTTTAGTGAGGCTTGCAGAACCCAAGTTATTAGCCAAAATATTGTTTTAATGAAATTTACGTCACAGGAGAAGGTTGTAAAAGTTGCTTTGAGCAGGAAACTCGTAAGCCTCATCTGAAGTCGTTAATTTCCCCCAAACATTCTATGAAGCAGCTCTGCAAAATTTTACTTTAATTGTACATATGCATACAACAGGCCAGCGGACACATGGGGAAAAGGGCCAATCTCCACCTTAAAACTGTTCGTTGAGTCATCTTGTAGATCAAAGCTCAGGATGTTTGTGATGCGTGAAATTAGTATGGAATGCTATGGTAAAATAAGGCAATTATAAGAGCAATATGGAAATCCAGATCTACCAGTGAACATTTAATGTTCAAATGTATACAGATGTCATACACAATATTGACAAAATTATATACTAATGTTTTAGTGGAAATGTGCTGTGAATACTACATCCATTCTCAAACCATCAGACACAAAACTGCTTGAGGCTCAGCTAAAGGCCACCAATCTCATGCCTGTGCACCTGACATTTTGCACATCCACAGACGAATGAGTTTACCAAGCCTTCTGAAGTCCACCAGGAAACTCCTGGGAATGCTCAGAAATGTATCTCTGTCTTGCAGTATTACCTTCAATGCTATTTGCCAATATAATAATGATTAAGTACAATATTATTAGAAAACCCCACATAGTTGTGAATCAGCAAATCATTTCTAAGTTCTAAAACCGTGAAATAATTTTGGTAGATAGGGACATACACACGTATATGCATAAATACATATTTGATTATCCATCCAGTCATATTGTAATGTATGGTATCAAAAGTAAGGTTACTTGGTTAAAATACAAACACTTTTAGGTTTGATATTCATTATCAGACGGTGATGTGGAACTCATTTTAGTTAGACTTTCATAGACTATAAAGTACAGTTTTTATTTCCTATCGTATTTGATTACTGTCACTTTCTTTGCTGCACTAGATATTATAAACTAAAAGAGAACATAAGAGTGTTGATTCAGTTCGTAATTTTTAATTTAGTTAATTAATTAATTTAAATTAGTTAAATGTTTAATTTCAGCTAAGCATTCTTTTATAGACTCATGGGACACTTTATTTCTCCTTTTCTTTGAAATTTCAGGACCTGTTTTCTGCCTACTTTAATGGGCGTGTCTGAATTAAATTACATGAAAGTCCTCTTTGTGCATTCATGTTAGTGCTTTGTTTCTTGTGTATGTTTAAAACAGAGTCTAGTTTCTCATTCGAGTTTTGGATTATGATGAGAATCCTGAATTCTGCAGCCGTGTCTACTTTCTTCATGAATTTAAACAGCAGTCACACCTAGACTTTTCATGATAAAATAATATGCACATTTTCTTCAATAGTTCCGTTATTTCTACATTATTTAATAAACCATGTTCACATTTTATTACATATAGCATTATTATACTTTGATACACTACAGAAAATGAAAGGGGAAAACATCCTGGCTATAATGCCCAGAGATTAATAATTAATAATGTTTCCCCCATTCCTTTCTCACTCACAGAGATATTTACAATCTATTTTGTCTATTCGTACTATACGCTAGGGTTCAATTTCTTTTGAGATTGAACATTAAGCTGATTGTCTATAATGACATAAATGTTTATTTTAGAAATCTGATAGGCATTGCAGACAAGAATCTACATTTTTTAACCTTTATTCTAATAGTTTCAGGGTTCTTTTATTATACAGATTTTTAAAGAAACCAATTGTCAACGCTTAAAACATAGAAAGGACATTTCACTTGCAATTTACTTCAATGGATAAATTAGCTTTGGAGGGTGATTGCTCTGTAATTTTATCGTATAATTTGCCTTCACACTATCTTATTCCTATCAATAAACATGTAATGTCTCATTAGTCCAGTCTTATTTGATGATGCTCAGTAAAATTTTATAGTTATCTTCCTAGCATAACCACTGCCACCTGCTGCAGTTACTTAAGCATTGTATTTCCGAGTGAATGGCAAGGATAACATTTGTGCCCAATGGTCCCATAGACAGCTCCCATCCTCAGATCTAGCTGTGGAGTATTTAGAAGGTGTTTGTATTTCTTTAAAATTTCTCTTATCTGTGAGAGGTAGAGACAGCTCCTGGAAAGGCTAGCCTCTAGCCAGGAAACTTAAAGACAATGCTAAATAGGATTTTGCTTTGTTTTGTTTTGTTCCTTTTTTTTGCATTTGGCCTGTCAGCAGAATCTGCCTTCTACTGGGAAGAGGTCATCTTTCTCTAGTGTGAGCTCCTAGCAGCAACACATCCTCTAAAATTCAAATATATTTTCAAAGCTGCTAATTCTATGTCACTGGTAAGTGTCCTTCTGTATTGTGTACACACTACACATTGTAGGCTTCTGGTCAAAGGTTCTAGCCCCTGGGAAGTCACAGAGGACCTCACAACATGTAAAGTTGGAAACCTGTTGGAACTGGATACTGATCTCATCTACCATGAGAGTTCAGTGAGTCACTCAGAACTTTTAAGATCACAAATGACACTGAATTTTCAGGATTTGATCCAATTCTCACGTTTCTCTGAAGACTCCATAACTATCCTGAGTCATATATCAGCACTCAGTGGATATATGTCAAATACAATCAGGTTTCCGTCTTCTGTCTGTGTGTAGTCTGTCTCCTGGATTAAACAGCACGTGCATGGAAAGAACAACTGTGCCTTTTTCTTCTCTTACATCCTCTAGCTCAGCATCTTCCACATAAAATGATCTCAATAAATAATTGTTAAATCGATTCAGCAGCTCTGTTTCCTTTCCATGCAGTTAATTATTGATATTGTTGCTCCTCTACTTCCAGCAAAGACAGCTGATTGGTGCCATAGTAATGAGACAAAAAGCCAGTTATATTTTTTTGGATAAGTTTACATAAGTAAAACTCCTGTAAAAGTGAAGTATCATACAGACAAGTGTACAATGATTTCCCAAGACTTCTTTTGTTTTATTCATCTCTGTATAAAAGGGGGAAAGGTTAGTTAAAGATTGAAAAATATTTTAGATCCATCAGTTTAGAGAAAAAAGAAAAGAAGAAGGAAAAGAATATCTAACCAGGTAAACAATCAAATTCCTTTCCAAGGCCAGCATGATGGCTCAGTACGTATGTCACTTGCCATTAAGGCTGATGACCTGAGTTTGATCAATAATACACATGGTAGAAGAGTAAAACTGAGAAACCACTACTGCTAGTTCATTCACTGATATCCACATGTCTTGCAGAATCACCTTCCAAACAAATGGAATAAAAATTAAAATAATAGTAAAGACTAATTTGCAATAAAATAAAATTACCTGTTCCATAGTCCAAGACTTCAGTGTTTTCCACAGAAAAGCTAAGAACTAAAAATGAGACATTATTGTTAAATGTCTTAATATTAGCCATTAATTGGTGCAATTGTATCCCCCCACTATATTTCAGTACTGTACACACTTCAAATACATAATACGTCTTCAAATTTGTCATGTCATATTATCTCAGATGGCAAGGCACTCGAAAATGCCAAGCATCTCAAGTGCCTAATGCAAGCTTAACAGAAGCCAGCTGCTTTTCTTTGAAACAGCTTTATAGATGCATGCCTACCTACCATGAATCAAGCCATCAAAATTATATAATGTTTTTGATAATCTGACTGAACTTTGAAATTACCGTAACAATCCAAATATAGGACATATTCATCACTTCAAAAAAGCTACATTTGTTAGGAGTTCCCTCTCCTACCTACTATGAGCATTTTGTATGATGCAATAGTAACATAGGCGAGTCTACATACATGAGTTCCTTCACTTACCGCAGGTCTCAGTACAGTAGCATGTTTCAGTGTTGAAGCTTCGGTTATGGCTAAATGACTCCCCTGCGTAGTTTAACTGCATTTTGCTTCCCTATGCATCATCTTAATGAATGTTTGATATTATTTCCAATTCGGGGCTGTCATAAATAATTTTGCTTTGAACCATTGCATCTATGTTCCATTTGTCTTTTATAGGTCCGAGGAATAGAATTACTCTATTATATGATACATCTATATTTAATACTTTGAGAAAGGACTAAATCGTATCCCAAAGCAGTTGAACCATTTTGTATTCCCAGCAGAAATGCCCAAGGGACCCATTTCTCTTGATTCTTTCTGTCTCACATTGTTGTCTCGTTTTTATGTATTGTCACCATAGGAAGAAGCATTTAATTGTGGTTTTAGTTTGCAATTCCTTAAGGAATGAGATATTGAGCATCTTTTCAATCATATAGGCGAGTGTTTTACTAAGTGTTTACTGAGTGTTTACAGAAGCGTTTATCCAACTGTTTTGTTCAGATTACAAAATTTTAAGATTTTTATGCATTCTGTATACAACCCCTTTTCAAATAATTGAATGGCAAACATGATATAATTTTCTTATTTATTTTATTAACGTCATTCATATCACAAAAAAATTATGGCATTTACAAGTTCTGGTTCATAAGGAATTATCTCTCATATCTTTTCATATGTAACATTTAACTCAATTTTTTTTTCATTTCTTCTTAGGGCTGTCTTGCCAGTAGTTTGAATTTAGTCAAATTTAAGATACATTTTTTTCTTGGTAACATGTTTTGCAAATATTACTTTTCATATTTGTGGTCTGCTATATTGCTTTTGATTTGCTATTGTTTAGTAAAATTGTTTCTAATGTTAGTGGATATTTGCTGATTGGTTGTAATTTGGTGTCTTATCAAGGTGGAAGCCTCATCAATACGGTAAAACACATAGTGTTTGAGAAGAAACAAGTAATAATAAGCAAAAGAAAAATGAGAAATATCTGTCTCAGATGGAAGTAGTGAAACTACCTGAGCACACAGATGATACCGATGGCATAACCTTGTAGACAGGAAACCCTCAAGGGTTTACTTCATTTATACTTACGCAAACTTTTCAATAAATAAATAAACTTTTCAATAAGTAAATTCCTAATTAGACACAGCCCCAATTACAAGAGCATCAAGAAGAATTTAATTCTTAGGAATAAATTTTAATAAAGATATTTTACATTTTATACTGAAAACTGCAAAAGATTGTTGATAGAAATTCAAGTTCTATGTAAATCAAGGAACCTTCTGCTTACAGGCCAAGAAGGGTTCACGTTAGGATAGGAGTATCCTGCGCTTTGACTGCTGCCTGAAAAGGATGCCTGCTAGAACTCTAACAGCTGCACGTGACTCAGAATTAGCCATAGCCACCTGAGAGAACAAACAAAGAAAGAGCCTCTCCTTCTGGTTTGAAAACTAACTACAAGGTTAAATGTACCATGAGAGTGTAGCACTGCCATGGGTGAACACACTGCAGCTGGAATCTAGAAATAAATCTCCATCTACAGGACCAATTTTCAACAAGGAAACCAAGACCATCCAATCAAACAAAAGAATGGCTATTTTTTGTTGTTGTTGTTAACGACCGCTGAGGAAGCAATGAGTTATCCACAAACAAAGAATCTGACTCTTATTTTATACCATATAAATCATTAACCAGGCAAGGGAGCACTGGCACACTCCTTTTATTCCAGCACAGGTGAGGCAGAGACAGAGGCAGGAGGATGTCTGTGAGTCTGAGGCCAGTATGGTCTATAGAGTGAGTTCGAGTCCAGCCATGGTTGCATAGTGAGGCCCAGTCTCAAAGCAAAATAGCGCATCAACACAAATTCTTGTGACCTTAGAAGTGCAAAAAAAACCTATAGTGGAATACCTTTAAAATATTTATTTTTATCATTTTCAATTATATGTAAGCGTGTGACCGAAGTCCACATGTGTTGGGATACCTGTGGGTCAGAAGAGGGCATTAGGTTGTCTGGCCCTAGAGTGGCAAGCAGTTCTGATGCACCACGTGTGTGCTTGGAACTGAGTTCAGGCTCTGAACAAGTGCTCCTAATCAGTGAACCATCTCTCTCATTATCATTTCTGTCTTATGTGTTTTCATGTTGTAAAAGCCTTGATGTTGACAAAGACTTACAAATCAAGAATTTATAAATATATGCATCAAATGGAATGGAAAAAGCATTCAGAGAAAGCACTGAGGATTGAGTTGTGACCTTTTGCACAAACTCTGGATAATGACATGGCATCAGCAGTCCGAGAGCACGTAGGATTACTCTACAAACTGCAAACAGTGCAATATCCTGAGAAATTGTTTCTAGGAAAAGGCATGCAAGAAAAAATCAGTCAACAAGGAAAAAGAAGGAAGAAGACTAATCCTAGGATGTTTGTGGGTAGAATAGATGCATACATAGTTTACTCTTTGAATAATGGTGTGCACACAGAGGTAAAAACGAAAATAAAATTAACCCCAAGCTCATCTTGGAGTAGATTTTAATTATTATGTTAAAGGAAATGTGTACATCACAAAAGAGTAACTAATGCTGCTTCAGAAAATTTTCAAAAAAGTAGATGAAAATATATATTATTTAGGACTACACATATATATTATAAAAATATAATGTTAAAGCCAGGGAATGATTAAACACAAATGTCAAGAGAATTTTTAGAGACATCAGTAATGTTCAATTTTAAAGCTGCTTGGTGATTTTTTCTCATGTAAATAATTAAAGAGTTTATTTTAGTAACATAACTATGTGACTTCGGGTATAAATTGTTTACAGGAAACATTGCATCATTTATAGACAGAAATTGATGAAATGTTACAATTTTAATAACCAAATTTTGACGTCAAGTTTTCCATGTAGAAAATTCACCACAGACCGTATTATCTGGGTAGTCTCAGTCTTCTCAATCCACCCTGGTACAGGAGTAGAGCATCATAGTGGTACCTCACATGCCATGACCGAGGTTTAAAGGCTAAGACAGGAGCAGATAAGGCACCTTGTCCTTTTCTACCTCTCACTAACTGGTGGGACTCGAAAGGAAAAAGTTACACATGTAAGAGGAAGTGAACAAAGAAAGAAAAAGTTGACATTAAAAGAATTCTTGAGCCAGGAGGTGGTGGTGCTGCACACCTTTAATCCCAGCACTCTGGAGGCAGAGGCAGGCTGATCACTGTGAGTTCAAGCCCAGCCTGGTCAGTCAACAGAGTGAGTTCCAAGACAGCCAGAATTACAACAGAGAAACGCTGTCTCGAAAAACCAAAACCAAAACAAAACAAAAAAGCGTTCATGGTCTAGGATTATTTGAGCAAACCCTTTCTTTATTTTACTAGCTATATTTCTATTATCGTTTCCTTTCTGTTTCTGGGATAAAACACTAGGGGAGGAAAAGCTTTATTTTAGCTTATCAGTCCATCATTGAGGGATATCAGAGACCTTGAATATCAGATATCAGAGCTAGTACTTGCTGTCTCAATAGCAAGCTCATGTCTACACAGCTTCCTTATACGGCTTAGGATTGCCCAGGGATGATGAAGCCTTCAGTGGGTTGATCCCCCAAGTAAATTCGGTGTGATATTAAAATCAAGTATCTTTTTATGGTGGGATTATTTTTTAGATGAAGTTTTCACTAAAGTAATAAATAATTTAAGTACTTTGAAGGCACGTCAGCTGTTTATTATCCAGGAAGAAGAAAACTTAAAATATCCCATCATAAAAGGTCTATCATACAAATGCAAATGCCGTCTCTATTTTCCATTTTTGCTAAAGAAAATCATTCTTTTAGTGCACTATGCTCGGAGGCAAGGCAACTATATTTTGGGAGTATATAAAAACACTATAAAAATGTATGTTGGGTAGATTTCACACTGTCTTTCATAAAATAAAAAACAAACCGAATCAGCTTTCATTGAATATGCTGTTCTTCATTTCTGCCCTCATCTCCTCTGTACGAGCACTTCCCCTTCCAGAGCACCATAAACAGTCACGCAGTGTCTGCATAGATTCTATTCTAAAGCTTTGAATATTCTTTCTTGTTATTTAACTTTTTCCAGGAAAGGCTCACAAAACATATACACTTTTGATATGTAGGTTAATACTTAAAAAAAAAAAAAACAATTATTTGAAAACACGGTCTCACAAGAAGACCAGTGGTGATTTTTTTTCACCTTAGGAAGAATATGTTTAAATATGGGGATTTACCTACACCACTTAAAATGTTATTTAATTTCCAGAAATCCATCTATGGGTTTGGAAATCCAGCACAACCTGTGGGGAATGTCCCCCATCCAGTTGTTTCCCAGCCTTCACTTTAACATTTAAAAATGGTGACTGTTTCAAATCTGGGAGAGACAGCCTTTTAAACCACAGCTGGTTTTCATTTCCAATTCTGAACCAGCACACTATCACTTGAACTTTTTTCCCTTGTGTAATTTTGTCAATGATAGCACTTACAACTACACAGAACCTCTCTTTCCCTAAAGCCATTCATTTTTGGCTTGATTAATGGTGATTAACAATAATCATATGTGTGTGCGTGTGTGTGTGTGTGTGTGTGTGTGTGTGTGTGTGTGTGTGTGTGTAATCCTATTGTATAGAGTGAATCAACGTGCTTTGAGCTTTTTTATGTATTTTATGCTTATGTTCCTTGTGTTTTAGAATTTTCATTAAAAAGGCCATACCAATTTTAGTTCCAAGTTCGTTTTTTATCAGCAGAGGCATACTGTCCTACATTGAGGAAATTTATTGTCTTGTGACCACATAAATTCACTTCCGTTGCCAACAAAAAGTTTGATATAACTGTCCTTTAGAAGTTCACCCGGGCAAACAGAGTCCCCACCAGATAACACTCGATAGAATCATATACCAGCACTCTGGACTTTCCACAGCCTGGTGGCCATTACCACTAACACCACTCTGGATAACCCAAAGGGCTAGAAAATGTAAAAAGACAAAAGAAACAATTGGTGAGCACTCTTCTCCAGACAGCCTGAGAGTCTCAATTTCTCAATAAACTTAATGTTACATAATGCGCTCTTTCTTCTCTCGGTGATATCCCTTATAAAATGTAATGTGTTTTTTTATACCTCCAGAGCTGATGGTAGTTATCAATTGGAGCTTGCTGGTGTACATAGTCAAGAGGCCTCTCCAGAATCGAACATGCAACTTTAGTTTCATAAGCACTCTACTTTACTGCCATTGAAATCACATTAGGGAAATCAGTGTGGACTCTGGGGCTAGCTATGTTGTGTTCATTACAATTGAAAGAAAGAATTTGAAAGGGATTTCCATATGAATTTGAATATTGTATACTTTAATATTATGCAGCCCTGAAGCTTAAAATCTGTTTTATGTGTACGAATCTTAAGAGAAAATGATCAAAGAATAGCCTCCATGCACATAGAAGAAACACCATAATAAAACCCATGAATAAAATTCAAAGACAATTTCTGTTTTGAAAGTCAAAAGCAGTTAGGCTTTGCAACATTCGATGAATCAGTAAGTGATAGGTTAATAAGATGTTGACTAAGCCTAAGGACATGCTACAAAAAATGTAGCGTAAAAATTAAGATATCATTTTAGATAGTAATATATTTCAATTTACTATTTTGTTTTGACAATTGAGAAATCCATATGCAATTAAAATATGCATATATTTTTAGAGAAGTACTTACATTTTAAGGGTTTTGATATTGAAGATTCAATTAAGCCATCGGCAAATTAATTAGCAAATATCTCGTGCCTCTTGTACAGACTTGCTAGTCTTCAACTAGCTATGGTATGTACATTAAAGAAACCTCCTTCAAAGTGTTCTAGTACTTAAGAAGAAGAAATTAATTTATCAGGCATTTTTCTCTAATATAGACATTTAGAAAACTATTTAGGTCCATATGAAGGTAAAAACCAGATGCTAAGGGATTTAGCTATTCTGTCTCATTTATTAAAATGATACTAAATTTTTAAAGTATTTCTCTATTTTGTAGCTAACTGCATAAAATCCTGTTTTTTTTCTTTTTAATTTAGACTTAACACTTATTCCCACGTCAAACCTCAAAGATTGAAATGATACTTAAAGTGTACTGTTTTAATTATTTGCCCCTTATTTTACCAGCTGTAAACTTCGGAAGGAGTCATTATCCCTCAAAAAGAAAATACTGTATGGGGTAAAAATTTAAGTGAGTCTGCAAAATATATCTAATACAGTCCCTGACTGCACATATTATAAAACTGCTCATAATAAAATTGGGCATTATTTTGATCATTAGAGTGGATTTTCAGAAGTGTTTGGGAATTCCTCTCGGGAGAAGTAATTTTACATATAAGTTCTCCGTAGAAAAAGATATTCAGAAGAAAAACATTTCTAGGACTTAGTTGTAAATGCCTGTTTTAAAAAATGCACAATGACTCCTTCAGGCTGGAGTCAGGGTGTCTCAGGAGTGGAGGTGTCTCTGACCTTTTTACCTACCTTTGAGACCTTTTCCTAGTGTCTGGCTGCCTGGCCTACCCTTGATGTTGAGATTGCTGCCTGGTGTCCTTCCATCCCACTATGCCCTTCCCTGATTGTGTTGTAATCCTGGGGATTGGTTCTCTTCTGGGGAGAAGGAGGGAGGTTAGTGGGTAGTGATGGTAGTAGATCCAAGGGAAATGGGAGGGGATGGGTGGTAGAGTGAGGTGAGGAGGGGCTGGGATGTACTCGATAGAGAAGAAAAATTAAAATTAAAAAATTAAAATTAAAAAAAATGTCACAATGAGAGCACAAAGTTAAACTGTTTAGTTAACTTACTAACTGTAGTTAACCCGTGGTTAACTTACAAAGCAGAGAAGCATGCAGGTGCCCCTCCTGGTGCTCACCACTGGCTTTGTTTTTGGCGATGAGAAGGAGTTACAAGGCAGAGCTTTCTATTAAATTCAGAGTCAGACCACTCAGTCTCAGAGAAGGTTAGGTGCAAAGGAGGAGGTAGGCACCTGAGTACCACCAGGGAGAAGAGGATTGCCTTTATTCCAGTATGTATTTCTGTCTCTTTATCAAAAACCAGGTGTCCATAGGTGTATGAATTTGTGTTTGGGCTTCAATACAATTCGATTGATCAATGTATTTGTTTTTGAGGCATTTCCATGCTGTTTTTGTTACTCTAGCTCTGTAATACAAAGGTCAAATAAGGTGAGAGCTCCAGCCGTTCTTTTGTTATAATTTATGACTCAAGATCGTTTTAAAGATCCGTGTTTTCATATGCGTGTGTGTTTCAATATGAAGTTGAAAACTGCTCTTTGAATATCTGTGAAAAGTTGTGTAGGGAATTTGAGGGGGATTTCGTTGAATATGTAGATTGCTTTTGTAGGATGGTCATTTTTATTATATTAATCAAACCAATCTATAAGCATGGGAGATCATCCCATCTTCTGAGATCCTCTTCAGTTTCTTGCTTCAGAGACTTGAAATTTTTATCATACAAGTCTTTCATGTGCTTGGTTAGAGCTACCCCAAGATGTTTTATATTATTTGAGGCTATTGTGAAAGGTGTTGTTTCCTTCTTCTTTAGTTCCTTTGTCATTTGTATATAGGAGGACTATTGATCTTTGTGAGCTAATTTTGTATCAAAATACTTCACTGTAGAAGTTTCCTAGTGAAATTTTTAGGGATTTTTTTAAAACAAATTTTAGGAATTTCTCACGAATTTTTACATACACTCATATCATCTGCAAATAAAGATACTTTGCATTCTTACTTGTAATCCCTTTGATCTCCTTCAGTTGTTTTATTGCTTTAGCTAAAATTTAGGGACTATATTGAATATACAATAAGTGAACAATTTAATAGTGCTCTTGAGTTTAGTGGAACTTTTTTAGTTTCTCTTCATTTAAGTTGTTATTGATTATGAGCTGGCTATAAAGGCCTTTTCTGCATATAATTTGATGAACATGTGTGTTTTGTTGTCACTTTGCTTATATGGTGGACTACATTTATCATTATTTATGTTAACCAATCCTTGCATCTCTGCAATGAATCTGACTTGATCATGGTGAATGGTCTTTTAAATGTGTTCTTAGATTCAGATTGGAAGTATTTTTGTCTAGGAATAGGCCTGTGTAAAAGCTAGGATGGGTTTAATTCCAGGAGTCTATAGTCAGAGGCCTGGGTGGTCTGAATGGAATGTAGACACACCTTTAATCCAGTATTCTGAAGGCAGTAGTGGTCCATGCCTTTAATCCCTAAGACAGAAACAGTGTGGAAGCAGATATAGGAAGTGAAACTCAGCAGGAGTTAGAGTCAGTTACAAGAAGTCAGTTACCACAGGCAGTATAAGGTGAGCAGTCTGAAACAGGGACAAGACACAGAAACAAGGAATCAGTCTGACTGAAGGACAAAGAAGATGACTGAGGCAGTATGGAACAATGAGAGTTCAGGGAGAGACATAGACACAGAGGAAGCTCAGCAGAAGTCAGTATAAGACAGGAAAAGTCAGTAATTTTGAAACCAAGCAGAGCAGTTTAGTCAGAGGCAGTAAGGCAGCTCAGAAGACCAGTCTGAACCAGCAGCTGGGAGAAGAGTTTGAGTTCAGTACAGCTCTGAGTTTACAAGGAGCTAGTCAGAGTGGCTTAGTCAGCAGTAGGTCTCAGAGGCTGAGGCTAAGCCTTCTAGGTCTGGGCTAACAGCTTAAATATTCTATATTATACAGAGGCCTAGGCTGAAGCCTTACAACTCAAGACTGAATACTAGATTGTAAGGAACTAAATTTAAAATCCAATGTTCGAAACAAAAAAAGCAGATTTCCATATCATTTAGATACAAAAAATATACAATTATCTATCAGTCTATATATCTAGTTATCTAGCAGTAAAATATCAACCTAATTCAGATTTACTTATGAAAGAAAACAAAAATACAGGACTGACCTTATTGAAATTACTAGAAAATTTAGTTACGAGACAACTAAAATGAAACAGAGGAGCTACGAAAAGTCATTGTCCAAACACACGAATATTAAATCAAGAACTAGTTTGCATTTAATTTCTCATGTTTAAAATAGATCTGAGAAAAAAAGAATAGTAGATAATGTTAATAAAATACAAGATTGGCAAGTAAACAAGTATAATAATGAAATTTCAGGTTAGAAATGGCTTGATGATAACTTTTAAATTCTCTTTTGAGACTGGTATGTAACAGGATCTATCATTTCAGGAAAATTATATTAATAATACATACAAGATAAAAAGCCATTATACAACTCCATTATTACTTGACCATGCCCTCCTATTTATTATCACTGTGTTCATTAAGTCATATTAGGTTTATCCATTTTCATTACTGTAACCTATTTTATTTATAACAAAAACTCATTGATATCTAACACTGTTGGTTACCAAAGTAGTTTAGGTTCTTATTGAAGGCCCCCGGGAGCAATTATCTACAGCTCGGAACCAATATGACATCCTGGATGTTTAACAAGACACAGGACTAGAATATCAATCATCTACCAAATAAGTATTAGGATTTCTCAGGGAGGCCAGCCTAGCCCAGTAACAATCCCCATAGTCTACGTCTCCAGAAAACACCATCTATCCAAGCAGCAAACGTTTGCTATGCCATACTGGTTGTTTGCAGAATCCAATACACATCAAGTTCTCTAATTCCAAGTTGTTTCCAGGAATGCATTTAAATTAGGGAAATCAGCATTGAGATGGCATGTGGCCAGTCAGGGAGGAAGATAACAAAAGCAGAGGATGAACACTGCACCAACTTGAAAATCAGCCTCTAATGCCACAGTTTTTCTCGCTTGTATTTCTAAGTGCCCCCCTCACGCACCCCCTCCGCCCAACATCCACTCCTGTTTAAAACTGTTTTCCTTAGGACTTCATTATGCTCTTGGAAGACAATTTCACACTCTATTAGTTACAGTCAATTTTATCGCATCACTCTCAGTATTACACACCCACAGTTCTTAACGCCTCTTAAAGCACATCTTTCCCTTCTTGGTATTTAATAACCTGTAGCCTGGCACTTCAATTAAGGAATAATTTTATCCTTTATGTCAGTGTCGTCTTAAGTGGAAAATTTTTATTTGCCAGTTTCAAATTGCAGACGATTTGGATAAAGTTGAGGTAGTGAGTTGCACGGCTATTTTCTATCGAAAATACTGTATGTACCTTGGCAATAAGACCAGAATGTGGGGCACTCATCTTTCAGGTGCTAAACAGTGGCTGGCTCTACTGAAAAAAAAAATGACTTCTACAATGCATAAGATCCATTTTGAAGTTTTAAAACTGGGTAACTAGTTAAATTATAGATTTTGCATAACAAAGAGGAAAGTATCTTCTGTCTTCCAGGACAATAATCCAATAATACATGAACTACAGAATAGAAAAGAGTTTCATATCCAAATAAACAACATGCCCTAATTTTTTGGGAAGTGCCTATAACTAGCTAACTTCTTTGTTTTAAAAAATATGTCTGAAAGTTATATATATATATATATATATATATATATATATATATATATATATCTTAATCATACATATCTCCTATTTCCTTCCCTCCTACTTCCCCTATGCTATCCCCTCCCACCCAATTTAATTTACATTTTTAGTTTTTTTGTTTGTTTATTTGTTTTTGTTAATCCACTAAATCTAGTTAGTGCCGTCCACATGTATGTGATTGTGGGATCATTTGCTGGGGCAAGGGAAGCGTTACAGAAACCACTCTCCAAAGGAAAGTATCTTTCCCTCTCCTCAGCTAATGGTGGCACCTCAGCAGTCACTTCCCCACCCCTAATCTTAAACTGGCTTGCTCTTGTACAGATCTTGTACAGGTAAACACATCTGCTATGAGTTCATGTGTGCAACAGCTATGCCTCATCCAGAGGACAGCATTTCATAGCAAGCTACCCCGTCCTCTGATGTATGCATTCTTTCCTCCTCCTTCTCCTCCTCCTCCTCCTCCTCTTCCTCCTCTGTGTTTACTGAACCTTGGAAAGGGAAGGCTGATACAGATGTCCTATTTAAGGCTCGTCACTCTCAGACTCTTATTCTCTGCACTCCAGATGGTAATGAATCTGCACTAATCACGACCCACTGCAATAAGAAGCTTCTCCGACCAAGGCTGAGAGCACCACAAATATATAGATATAAACATAAATATTTAGAAGACAGTTGGACAATATGACCATTTAGAAAAATAGTATCTATAGATTCTTCTGTTCAGTCTGTGACTTCCCCAGCCTTGGGTTCTAACCATCTTTACAATATCAAGCATGAATTCCAAAGCACAGAGCAGGCCTCAAATCTGATTAAGAAAATGGCTGCTTATCCCATAAACAATCTTGCCCTGACTGCACCAGTGGGCATAGGTTGACTGGCAGGTCAGTATTGTAGCATGTAGGGCCCAGTGCTGGGAAAGCCCACTAATGCCTCTTCTCCCAAGCAGCCTTCACAGCACCTTCCAGAACTATGAAAGTCAGTGGACAGAGAGAGTTTTCTGGTACTTTAAGATTGAATTCTCTATGTCCTGAAACCTAAATGCGGTTTGTCCTTCTGCTGTACAGTGTTACCATCTAGTTATAGGGGACAACCAAGAGCAGTAAAAACAACCCATTTAGTTTTGGAAGCCTCTGAGGCTTGTCTGACCAATAAATCGTAGTGAGATAACCTGTTCTTGGTGATAAGGTTTTCGTTTGATTACCCATGTCTTTTGGTGTTAGGATTGTTCACTAATGTGGAGTGCCTATGTTAAAACTCCCTTTCTAATTGTGCTTTTAATTATCTTACGAACCAATGGGGTTTAATGAGATTTCTTTATACATATGCAACAGCACTAATGTCTAACATTCCATTCATTAATTATTGAGGAAATAGAACGTTTGACATACGTTTACCTAATATTGCTGAGTCATGATTTTACTCTTTGTAAAGTTGTAGTTTTGCCTATGCAATGTTTAAGTCTTTTCAAAAAATTATGTAACATGAGTTAAATGCACAGAAACTAGAAACTTAGAAAATCAAATGTAAAAGTACAGCTTTTTTTTTTTTTGAGGGATGGGGAAGTCTGAGACAATGTTTCTCTGTAACTCTGGCTGTCCCGGAACTCACTCTGTAGACCAGGCTGGCCTCAAACTCACAGAGATCCATCTGCCTCTGCCTCCCGAGTGCTGGGATTAATGGTGTGTACCACCATCACTACCACTTAAAATCACAGCAAGCAGAGCCTGATCCAGTGTGTCTTTATCATACTTCTTACTGGTTGTTGGCCTTCAAGATCTGTACAACTGTCAGCACACTGAATGAGCCACTTTTTCTTATACAACATATGTATTTCCCCTCTCCTCCCATTTCTCTACAGCTCATCCTGGTCCAACTCCCCTTTGCCCATGGTTACTCCATGAGGCAGGTGATGCTGGAAGTTGGATGACAGCTCCAAACTCTGTGCTGTGGGTGACTTGGCCACATGTGAAAGCACAGCTAATACCACAGGTCTTCAGCCATGTGTAAAAGCTCGGAAGGGACAGCAAAGCGTATGAGCAATAACCCATGGCTCACCGAGGAGCATTAGGAGCTTGGAGAAAAACAATAGCATTAGCTGTAATACTTTGGAGGGGGGAAAAAAGCATGGAAAAAAGGCAAAAAATAAACTTAGCAACAAAGCCAAGCAGCCAAAACATAAAAGGATATACTCCATCACCTCAGTGTGATTGTGGAGAGTTGCGCTCAAATATTACAACAGAAGATACCAAATCAAAAATTGTCCCCTTTGATAAAATTACAGACACTCAAGTAATTCAAGACAGAGAAATTGGAAAACCGAAGGCCGTGGTTTTGTATCTTTTTGTAACAGTTTGGCTCAAAAAGTCAGTATAGGAAGTCAGTGGTTGAGAGAGCAACAACCCAGAGCTTATTGGGTAATACATGAACTAGAAGCAAGGAAAAATAAAAAAGAATTTCACACTAAGCAGGTAAGCAGGTGAGGTTTGAAGATGAAGGGGGCCAATTGATGTGTGTGTGTGTGTGTGTGTGTGTGTGTGTGTGTAAGCAGGTGTACTGGAGAGGAATCACTTTTGGGTTAACAAATCAGTTTGTGATACAGACATCCTCACTGTTTGGACAAATGATTGAAAACAGTTTTTCAGAGACAAGCTATTTATTTGTCAGAGTTTCATCTCAGAAAAATGTTGCCCATACCACTGTCTCATAAGTGGCTTGTGGTTACTTTCTACCTGGATAAACACTCCTATAAGGATTTAAAACTTATAATGGGTGAAGACAAGTGCACAGAAACCTAGAAAACTAAGCACGTAGCACACAGAAAATGAGTCACAGGTATCACCTTACAGAGAATGGGAGCAAGGACAGAGTCAACAGACACCTAGAGCACACCTCACCTGCTGCTTGCATAAACAGACACCGGAGCTCAGCCTTCCCAGTGGCCAGCTCTTTCACCTGCGACACTGCCTTCTAACTGAGCTAGATAGAATGTGGCGAGTTCTCTAGTGCGTACAATGAAACTGGAAGCTGAGGTGCCACTTGTGTGGCTTTCTCTGACATGCTGAAGACATGAGAGTAGATACTGTAAAGGAAAATGTTTATTTTAAAATCCTTTTTATACTTGGAACACTTAGTACATCTTGGCTTTGTTAAAGGAGGACTCGCGCCTTCCAGTTCTGCCTTAAATTTTCATTTGTATTGGATATGAACGTGACTCTGCTGTGTGTAGCAAAAACTAAAGTCAGTAAAGGAAAACAAAAGCCTGTTATATCAACAAAGTGCTACTGCATCGCTAAGTGTGTTTACTTTCCCGAGACGATGCAGGAAGTGATTTGATGTGATTATGATGTACGTTTATTTAAATGCATAGCATACACCCAAACCAACAGACACGCCATTTAATAAAGTGCCCAAAAGTGATATTTAAGACCGTTTTACAGACCTTGATCTCAGATAGACTTTCTCAGTCATACGTAAGGCAGGCTTTTCAATGGTAACAGTAAACTGCTTCTCACTTTTAAAAAATGTTGTTTTAATGCAGCATCCCTGGCTATATACCAGCCTGACTGTGTTCCAAAGTACTTATATGTTAAAAGAGTATGTTTACATAAAAATGTGCAAGATATAAAGTATTATAAGCATACAGAAGGAGGTATATAGTGAAGTACAAATATCAGCTCTAAGATCACAAAGTATATGAAGAATTACTTCTGATACTTGCTAGCAAAATGCCAATGTGCCGATGTGTTGTCACACATAAAAGGAACTAAGACTGTTGAAAGAACTTGAAGAGTATCACATATCCTGAATTATGAAAAAAATTTAAAATATCTACCCATATCTTTAGGAATAGACTCCAATGTATGACTTATTTTTTAAGAAAAGTTGATTCAGTGGTTTAAAATGTATTCATATTTTAATTGACAGCCTACACATTGCCTTTGGCACCTTAAATAAATTCAGGTGTATTTGGATTGTTTATCTGGGATGAAAAAAATTAAAGGAATACCTTAGGTTTGATTTTTACTAGGCTGACACTTTGGAGAAATCATTTCCAGATGCCTGGAGATATAAAATACACTGAAGCATATTATCCTAATTCCATTTCAAAGACGGATGGATCAGAAGTAAATAGAAGCCATTTCTTTCATCCACTTTCTCGATGCCAACTAATCAGCCAAACCCACAAGAATGAGGCTCATAATTAATAAAGCTTCTAGAAATAATGCTGCAAATAAGACTCTCTGCTCATTCTCAAATCTCCAAGTTATTGGATTCGGTGACTAAAATCTCTACCCAGCTGGGTTAATAGCATTCTAGGCTCTGAATTATCTCACGTAGATGATTTAACACATAAATGGTGATAATTCTTCTTCAAGCAACGTAAATGTAGTTTAGAAATTTTTTCCTAGGAATGTTTGAAAATCTGCTTCCTTCTGTGTGTTACAAATATCCATGATGCGGCAAGTTTGCTAATGATATCAGATAATAGCAGGATTCATCTTATTTAAGGTACAGTTCCAAAAAAAAAAATACAGAGTGAAATACATGATTGAATTGAAAATTGCATAAACCAAGAAAAGAAAGGCCTCTCAGAGTTTCAAGTTGGCAAAGCAAGTCCTTTATTTTTGATAAGACTTACTTTCCCTTTTTAGGAGAGAGCATTGCTTACACATAAAATTATGTCCACGTCAAACATACACAGTTTGTTTTTCATGAAATAAATATAAAAATGTATTACCATAGGTTTTTTTAAAAAAAAATGCTATAAAAACCATATGAGAAGCTAGTACAATAATGTTTCTTCCTCTACTCCAAATATAACTGTCAGGCTCTATTGTCAGGAGTCTTGAATGACTTTTCCTGTTGCTGAACATAAAAGACTTAAAACAGGCAGTGTGAATCTTGGCTGTTTTTGTTTTACCTAATATATGTGTGGAAAATAATTGTTTCCACTAATGTATCAATGATTCTTATTTATTATAATATAGTATTTTAAAACATGGCTGTGACATACTTTACCCATTCTACACATGATAGACATTTGGAAGGTCTCATTTTAGGGTTATTGAAAGTACTACTGCAAATACGTGAGGACAGACAGTATCAAACATACAGACTTCTTTGAATCAAAAGCAACAGACAGTAAGAAATGAGCTATGAAAGGACAGAAATCATTTATGATATATCTAGTGATATGTTAATATCCAGAACTTATAAAGGGGTGAATATTGAGAAGATACAGATTTCCCATTGAAAAACAAGAACAAAAGGTAATCTAATTTGCAAGTGGGCAATACCACTAACCATAGGAGAAATATAAACCAAAACTCTAATACCATGTACTGTGCATCAAGATGGCCACAGTTAAAACATGCAAAATATCTGGGTGGTGGCGGCACTTGCTTTAGTCCTGGCACTCAGGAGGCAGAGTACGTAACTCTACCGTCACATACTTATCATAAACTGAGTCACTGTGTGTGTGCATACTTACTCCTGGACTGTATTCTAATAGATTGTCTATCACCACAGTGGCAAATTTGCACCACAGTGGCATTACAATAAATTTTGGCATTCAATTTTTTTCTATGTTAGGATGATTCTGGCTCTGTCAGACTTCTAAAACATTAGTACAAATTAATTATGTAAATCTACATAAAAAAAACTAATAACATTTGAGTTGACATTACACTGAACCATTACATTCCCACCAAATCAAAGTGCCACCGGGAAGAAGATATTCTGAATTTACTGAAAAGAGTCAGAATTTTTAACAGGAGCACACTGCCATCCTTATCTCTTATTCAAAGGATGAATTTCAATCACAGGCAGTGTCACAAAGAGATACCACCCCAGACCCTTCGGTTCCCTACCTCTGGGGAAGATAAATATTCATGCCCACTTCCTTGATTTGTTCCTTGCCATCCTTGGTGAACAATAAAGCTGCACACAGTTCAAAGAGCGCCATCAGACACACCAGGTCCCACATCTGTGGTTCCGAGGAATAGAACACAGCAACTTGCTGTCCTTACTGGATTCCATTCCCCTCAAGAGCAAAATTGAGCAGGCAAACTCTATTGTTTATAAAAACATTTCCTTCTGTAACATGATCTATTCTTAAAAAAAAATGCAGTTAAATTTGATGAATAAGGAGATCCATGTCTTCCACAAATACAGAAATTGGCACACAACAGATTCCTCCCTTTCAAAAAATGTGAAGATCAGCATGAACTTCAAGGTGGGCCAAGTACACCCAGTGAGCCCACTTAAGCCGCAGAGAACATAGAAGACCCTAAGTGTTTCAGCAGTCCCAGAGATGTGAGGTTCTGGTCAGTGATGTCTCCTCACTCTGACCTCTTCACAGCTCAATGTGATAATTATAGGCCATTAAGTTATGGCATACAATAATTATTAATTAATTAATATTAATAATGCTGTTATCATATTAATTGATTATTATTGATTATATTATAGAATAATATGATTTAGTAATATATTGATATTAATATTATTAATTAATAAACTTTGTTGATTACATCCTTATCCAGGGGTGGTGATCTCCTGCAGAAACATGGAAAATACACACTCGAGGAAAATGCCGAACATCTCTTAGAGGAAAAGAAACTAATAGCCAACCCACTATCAAGAAAATACATTTAAATAAGTATTATACAATTTAGGAACATATAGAAAACTAGAAGGTTATAGATATGGCCTTTACTGATTTTTGTGAGAAGGGTCGTCTTATAATCTATGGGACACTATCTTAACAGACTTTACGAGAACATGAGGCAGACATTTTCTTATGTGAAGAACACACATAGAGAGTTCTTATGCAGAGCAATTATTTGTTGTGCTAATTGTATCTTGTCAGTAAGACTATACTGGTTATGATCCTAAAGTCTGGACGTGAGGCTTTGATGAAGTATTAACACACCACGATAATTTTCAAAGTTTCTGTTAAGGATTGCCCTCCTTTCTAAACCCAAGCATCACCAGCGCCATGATCTGCGGTGAAAAAGCTGTGCTATGGTAATTTTGGGAACGTTGCAGCATATGGTGACAGATGCCAAGAGCTTACTAATTAATGAGAAAATTAGCTCATAGATGTAAGTTCATCGTAATGCGTTTGCAGCCAATGCTCCAAGTGTAACTCTAAATCCAATTTAAAATGCTAAGGTTAATGCTGAGCAAAATTTGATATTAGTCCATCCAAGTGACACACAAACAAAGTAACTATGGTACTTTGAGCCAGGAGGATGTAGGAAATGTGCTATTTCCATACTATGTATTCTTGTTTCGAGCAGGGAATAAGCAATGAGAAAAAGTACCTCGCAGGCTTTTTAATGTTCTATTAAATATTCCCAGGAATAGAGCAGGAGTTTTACTGTGTGCGGAAGTTACCGACTGTACTTGCCACATGGCTGATCTATTTTGGCTTCATCGTTTTAGGGTAGCTAGAACCCAAACATCTGTCCAGCAGAAGGTCACTGTGCTTATTCAAGAGGTCTTGATAACCCAGAAGTGCTCCTTACACCGTCTAGGTTTTATATAGCTATATGATTCCTAATTTTACAGTGGTGTACATTTTTTTTTAAAGCATGAGTTCTGGAGACAGATTGCACTTAGACAAATCTGCTGTGACCCCTGGGAGCCGATGGCCCGGGGATGGTGCCTCATCCCACTGAGTTTCTCCTTTCATTTTATTTGAAATCCTTACAGTATCTACTTCAGTGGGTTGTTGCAAGAGTTAATTGAAATATTCCATGTGAAGCAATTACCACAAAGTCTGCCACACATAAAAACTATTGTGCAAATGTAATAATTTATTGTAATTATTGTTTCAGCAGTCAGATGAGGTGGTTATTACAGTCACTGTAACTGTTGATGAAGAAATCACGAGAATAGAGTTTTTTAAACAGCTTCACAGAGATCATCAACATGGTGCCACCACCAGAACATGAATCCAGGCCCTTGAGTTCCAAACTCCAAGTTCTTTACGGCTCCATTTGATGGCATAGGCCATGTTTAATCGCTATTCTCAGAGTTATTTTGGTTCTTTTTAAGCAGAGTTAACGTATCATCTCCAAGATCAACCCTTAGTGTCCCTTCTATGGTGTTAGGAAAGTTGAAGACAACTTCTGCTATTAACCACTCTTTGTGGAGATAATCATCCAGGGTGCTAGGAAACCCGAGCCATATGGTTGAAGTCCATACACCGGATTGTAATACACAAGCTACTAAGAAGAGCGCCAAACATCATAACTGCACGCTAGCCTCCAGTTCTGAAGCCTTAAAGGACAAGCATTTGCAATTAGAAAACAGGGTTTCTAGGTTTGAACACTGGAAACACAACTAAGCAGCAAGAAAGCATTCTTAATGTTGCAAGAGGATATATCATTATCATAGGCAGCTGACCTGGAAACGCCTCCTCTAACATGGTCAGCATCGTGTCAACTCCATCTCATGAGCTTCCCATTCTCTCCCAAAGAATTTGAATGAAAAATTCCAGGAAAATAAGAGATTGTTTTCATAGAAATGCTGAAATCGTCAAAACTGTCCATTGGGGGAAAGAGAAAAATTCCCAGATAAATGGTCACTGAGGCAGGTTCCAAGGAACTCTTCTGAGAATGTAAGGCCAGCCTGGTCTACAGAGTAAAATGGACCCATGTCATTCTTGTTAAAAATATGCAAATCAATATCAGATTTCATTGATTCTTCCACGACCCTATAGAGAGTAGCTTGATACTTAAAAAGCAAATCTAATATTGAGTAGACATTGTCCCTGATTAAATTGCCACTTTTCTGAATACATTTATATTATCTGAAATGCAGTGAAAAATTCTATCTCAATAAGATTCCTCTAAATTTTATTCTATATGTTTTACAATTTGTATAAAAAACTCATTAGAATATTTTTTACAAACTATTTTTAGTGCCAGGAGATCTACGAACTTGCTAATCTAAATTAAGGGAAAAATTAATTTTGTATTTTCATAATGTAGTTTTATTACATTCTGGTGTAGGAAAAAAATCTAATTAACTTCAAACTGCAACAAAAACAAAATCTACACATGAAAAATCTGTCTGAATACTCAGCAAGGACAGATAGTTAGGAACATCTGGCTCAAATTCTGGTCTTTTCAACCAAAAGGAAAATATTATGAGGTTTTTACATGGGAGCCAAATTCATAACGCTCATTTCAGTCTCCAGAACTAAATATAAATTTAGTGTAACTGCACAGTTACTCTTGGTTCTGTTACTTGCAAAACTGTGATGTTAGTGTTTTCCTCAGCCTAAGGATTAACCAATGTTTCCTATAGTTCCAAAATAATTATTTCTTGCAAATAATTGAACTAGCCATATCACAGCAATTCAAAAGAGTCTCATCATGTATTTCCTAAGTAAAACACTTTCAGGACCAGGGAGATGTCTGAATGGGGTAAAGGAGTTTCCCATTCAGGCTCTACAACCTGAGTTCAATCTACCCAATCTACAGGGGAAGGAGAAGACTGTCTCCCTGACAGTTGCTATGGTTTCACAGCCTTGTCCAGCTTCCAGCTCTTACTTTGCTTCCTGTCTGTGGCTGAAAATGTGATCAACCAACTTTTTGCTTGTCCAGTCGTGTCCTCCCAGCCTCCCAGCCTATTGTCATGACTTTCTACCATAATAGTCCTTCTAGAACATCAGCCCAAAATAAATGCTTTTCTCCTCTAGGTTGCCTTTGGTCATATATTTTTTTAATTATAGCAACAGTAATACATCATGCTGAACCTCAATTATGAGGCCATGTGCACTTCCAATCATCACATCGGAAGTAACCAAGCACAGCATGGCTGACAGCATGAATGTTTGTAATTAACCTGACCGAAAGTTCCTGAAAATATCTCTTCATTTGACTGGTACTATGTGTGGGACTTGTTAGTCAAAGAGCAACCTTGCAAGGAAAGCTTCTGTATAAAGAACTCATTTAATAAAAACCATCTTCTTACTAAATTGGAGACACTGTCCTTTTGGGAAGAGAGGAATGCCCAGACGCTGACTACAACGAATCCTTTCAATGTGTAAATCTGACATTTCTTAATTTGTGATTCTTTCCTTCAATGCTAACGTCTGGCTTTTTCTTGTTGCTTTGGCAACATTATAGGCGTGTTTTCATCTCCCGGTCAATCTTCTAGATCTAGAATTTGCTTATTAATAGATTTTACTTTCCTTTTCTAAAGTGTTTGTTTGTCCTATATTCTATTTGTCTGCCAGCGTATTCAAATGTTTACTTGCTTTTCTTTATCTTTTTTTTCAAAATAAATCTAGCTTTGAATTGATTTTTTAATGACTTTGTATTTTATTTTCTTTTTGAGTGTTGCATCAAATAATTTTAGAAGTCTTTTTCCCCCTCCAAATGATTGCTTTACTTATTCATTTTTACACCTGTCTGCAATTCTTTTCCTTTGTTTGGCTCATATTTGATGATCTATTATTTCCTTTATGACAATCTTCTTTGGATCATTGTGATCTTCTATAGTTGGATGGGGCAATATCCTACGATCATTTTATATTGTTTATGTTTTAACAATATAGGTTTTTTTACGTTAATAAAGAAGGAATTTGGGCCAGAATAGCTTTCCTATATTAGTAGTCCTAAACTTCCCCTTTGTACTGTAAATGCTTCACTAACATTTCCTGGGCACTGGGGCCAGCTGCCCACTTGGGTTTCTTCCTTTCTTCTTTCTGGCCAGCTTTACTGCTCTGCTTCTTCCATCTCTAGTCAGACGCCACTCACAACAATATTTCTATTTTACAAGGCATGGTACTAGAAAGCCATGAGTTGGTATGACAGCTTGTGTTAATCACTATCTTGACAGAATTTTTAATTACCAGGGAGATAGATGGGCAGGCCCATGGGGGATAGCTTGATTGTATTGATTGAGGTGGGAAGACCCATTCACTGTGTGGGCAGGGCTGCTCATTGGCTGGGGTCCTGAAGTATGTAAATGGAGAAAGGGAACTAAAGAGCATGCTTTCCTTGCTCTCTGTTTCTGGTTACGGATGTGTGGGACCAACTGCTTCAAGATCCTGCCTCTGTGACTTCCCTACCACAATAAATCATTCCTGGAACGGTGAATCAAAGTAAACCTTTTTCCCCCGAAGTTGCTTTTGTCGGGAGTATTTTGTCACAACACCTAAGAGAGAAACTAAGACAGTTAAAGTCTGCTTTCTCAGGCCAGCCAGTAACACTGTGGTTTTCCATAGTCCTACAAACATTCGTTCTTGGGTTGAGGTCTTTACTCCACTGTTACACCGTAGACTGCTTTTCTAAACTTGGCTCACCAAAATCCTTGTATTAACTAGGATGGGGGTGGATTTCCTATTTTGAGATCAGTTTTGTTTCCTTAGCATCCCTTTACACAATCACTAAACAAATGTGAATTACTGCTGTTGGTGGGTGAACGGGTGTTTATATTAGTGGAAAGAAGAAATCGAGGAAATGAATGACTCAGATTGTCCTATAGGCAAGTCTGGGGCAGACAGGGCAGCTTCTTAATTAATGATTAATACAGGAGAACCTAGACCCTATAGGCAGTGCCACCTTGTATGCCCTAGGATGTAAAGAAAGCAGGCTTTATGAGACATGAAGTGTAAGCTAGCAAGTACCTTTCCTCCATGGTCTCCTCTTCAGTTCCTGCCTACAGGTTCCTGCACTGAGTTCCTGTCCTGACTTTCCTGAATAATTGTCTGCAACCAGAGAGTAGCAAGATGAAATAACCCCTTCCTTCCCCAAGACATGCTTAGTCATGGTCTTTATTACAGCAATACAGAGTCAAGCCAGGACAGTGTCTTAGTTATGTCTCATAGAAGCAAGAGAAGGAAGCCCTGTGAGAGAATGTTAGGTAGAGACTCTGTTAACTCTAATGCAAATAAAATGGAGCCTCTTGGAGTTTTCTTTAATTATTTTTCAACTATTCAGTTAAATATTGTCCAGATCAGTAATTCCCAAGAGACTATGTTTAACAGTAATCCATAAAACAGCTAGGTCTGACTTACAGAATCAGTGAATCTAATAAACCATTCATTTATACAAAATGTTTGGTGACACTGCCTTTTTTTCAAAGCTATTGTATCAAAACATAGGTTTTAAGGTAACATAAAAATCTGTTTTCCATAAAACAAGGTGTGACACTGAAACATTGCACGATTCCTTGGTGATCTGCACCTGATGACTTCATGAAAACGCATTCTCAGTTTGTGCCCCGCCATGTTTCTAGAGGTTACACTGCTCTGAATGGCATGTTTTGGGGAATAGAGACATGTGCCTAGGCTTCGACACCTCTTCAGGGATCTGTACCCTCTGCCCAACTAAATGAAATCTGCTGCCTTTGAGTCTTCACGATGTTACTGATAGAGCCCCAATGCTTTCTGATTACGTTAAAGTGCAGAGCCAGAAGCACATTCATTCTATTATGCTTTTGCTCCAAACAATCTTTTATGTGACTAGAGAATTAGGATATATTTTGCAACTGAATGCTTTGGCAAACAAAAGGATAGAAAGGAGTAAATTGCCTAATCAGAGGAACAGAGGTTTGCAGGCTCAACACTAAAGTTTTAATGGCAGGGTCTCACTGGGGTCAGCCCACTAAATTATGGATTATTTTCCTATTCCATTGCCTAGGTTACCTTTAATTCTAAATTAGTGAACCCGAGAGTCATGCTCAGATGAATTCTTTTGTTAGCTGTGCTCCTGGCTGTCCATTTAAAGAAATAAAATGGGAATATAATCTCATACCATTCTGACCAGAAACCCGTAAATAAGAAGAGTACCAAACCAAATTACATATTCCACAGTCATGATCATTGTTCTTATCTTTTCATCTAGAGATTTACCAAAGCCACACCAATGTCAGTGGATATCAAGGAAATTATAGGACTTCTCTGTTACTGGTTCTTTTACCTGATTGGTTATTTTCCTAGGACAGGAATTCAGAAGACTGTCAACTTTTAGGAAAATATCTAGGAAAGATCATGTGATCGGAAGCTCAGGGTGGTCATTTTAGTCCAATCATGTCCTGAGAAACATGAAACTTTTGTTTCTTATCTCTATGTTTCACATTTAGAGGACAAACAGCCTACACAAGATTATACCCAAGAATATATTCAAATGATTACTTATGTAAATGTATATATGTCTATATATATATATATATATATATATACACACACACACATATAGACATATATATGTCTAACTTAAAGGGCACAAAATTGATTACATATTTTCAATTCATCGGCAAAGTGCTAATTCTGTATGTGGATTTTTCACATATCCTTAGCTGTTATCTGCCCCAAACTTTACCTCCTCTATGCCCAACCCCCATCCACACTTAAACCCCAGAAATTGCTTATTTTTGTTTGCATATCACATATACCCTGCTATACCCTCCCCCTTAAAGCATCCCCCTCCCAATGTTTTTTTTTCTATATTTTCCTTATGTTACATTAAAAATATTAATTTACAAAATACATAAAATAGAGAACTCCTGTTTATTTGGATTATGCTGCTGCCTAAAGTGAAGGGTTAACCAAACAATCGTCCTGATGCCGGGTATAAAATAGAACCTTATAAAGTCTTGACAAGTGTGAGCTCAGAAGGTCCCCCAAAACAATCCAAGCTCCTCCGATTCTTCTTGGTTGCCCAACAAAATTAATTGATAGGAACCTAATATTGCTGAAGACACCATATACCTTGGTTACAAGGTGGAACTGAGCTGGAAGCTTCCTCCTTTATGACTAGTTTCCATAAGTTGTGGAAGGCTATGAAAACTACCAAGGAGAAAAGAGGCATCAATAACATACTTTGGTTTGAGTCATGATCTATAACACCGAGGTGTCATTCAAAATGAGCCCAACAGTACAATACTAACAAAAACTGTTATGGAGTAACAAACCACCATCTGACTGGATGTGAGGCCCACTGCACAAGAGGGTATTACTGGCTGAAAAACTCGTTGTACACCCAATCAATGTCCCATGGCTTAGGAGGTCTTAGAACTTAAGGGCAAACTCACTATTGTTTGCCTAAATTGTCATGGTGTCAAGCTGCCTTTTAATTCTAAGAGAACAAGTCCCTCTAAGTCAATTGAGCAAAGCTCACATGAACTCACAGAGACTGAAGCAGCAAGCAGAGTGCTTGCATGGGTCTGTACCAGGTCCTCTCTGCGTATCTAATATAAGCTTTCAGTTTAGTATTTTTATGGGACTCCTGAGTATGCGAATGATCATAAGTCTATGATTCTTATGTCTTGTCTTGGGCTTTTTTCCTTTTCTTGGATAGCCTTGTTCAACTTTGACTTGATGGGTTTTTTTTATTATTTTATTCTGTTATGTTTCATTGTTATTTCTTAGAAGTCTGTTCTTTTCTAACGAAAGACAATGAGGGAGTGGCTCTGGATGGGAGGGGACACAGGGGGGTTGTCTTGGAGGAGTAGAGAGTGGAGAAACTGCAATCAGGGTATATATTGTATGAGGAAAGAATCTCTTTTCAATAAAAGGGAGGAGCTACTGGAGATATAACCATCTCAGATTTCAAGTTATATTACAGAACTATAGTAATAAAAATGGCATGATTCTGGTGATAAATGATAGATAGATAGATAGATAGATAGATAGATAGATAGATAGATAGGTAGATAGATAGGTAGGTAGGTAGGTAGATGATAGATGAGGCATAGATAAATGTATGGGTTTTGTTTTTGTTTTGTTTTGTTTTGAAACAGGGTCTTACTGTTGTAACTCTGGCCGTCCTGGAACTCACTCTGTAGACCAGGCTATAGACCTCAAACTCATAGATATCTGCCTGCCTCCTGAGTGCTGGGATTAAAGGTATGTGCCACAACTGCCCAGCAAATGTGTATGTTTTTATATCCATAGACAACTGTTACTTCCAATAATGGTCAGAGAGGCATCTCTTGGCAGCGAACAGCTGCCAAGAACAGCAAAGAGACATGTGTAGAAAGGGATTGGAAAGCATGTTAAGAATCAGAAAATAGAGAGACAGACTGTGAACTGCTCCTGTCTGGGCATAGCACCGCTAACACCATCATGGCTTCTTAACAGCTCTGATTCCCTGTGATCAACTACACAAGACTTAAGTTATCAGACAGTCACCAATCCCTACTCCTCTCCACTGCTAGCTACTAACAGGCTCTGTAGGAGGGGCGGAGATTATTTTCAGTTGTATATCACTGAGAAGCCCCGTGGATAATTCTAATCTCAATTTCACACACAGATGATCCTGGTTAAAATCAGTTGGTCTCAAAAATGAAGAAAATAGAAGGTTATGAATGTAGGAAAGGATCTACGTAGGGGCAGGTAGTAGAGGTAGAACAGAACTTAAGGGTATGGGAGTTACAGTAATCCAAGGTCATTTTATTCATGTATAAAACTGCTAAAAGAAAAATTAAATAAAAGTTAAAAATAGATTTAATTAATAAAGCCAAATTTTTCTTCATTTTTTCCTTAGTTAAAATATTTACCTTTTCCTCTTGAATGCATTTAGCTTAAAATTAGAAAGTAAGTAAGAGGGACTTCATTGGAAACTGGGTAGGCTGCAGAATTCACTACCCGGTATCACAAGTACAGAGATTATGGTGACATTTACTGCTCGGTACATCTGTGTTGGTTTCCAAGACCCAACAATGTAATAAATGCATCCTTCTCTGGCTGTGCCCCTGATATCGCTGGCCATCATGGCCTGATGGTACAATGGCCATGAGTTATCTCCCTCCTGATTACCATTTCAGCTCCCTCTAACACAGTGTGTCCACCATCCCACAGTGACAAGTGGCTCCTTGGAGAACCAGTTCTGTTCCATCGGCCTGCAGAAGGGAGACTGCGGTTGATATACAGAGAAATTGAAGCATTGTAATGGCTTTAACTTCTTTCTTTTAAAAAAAAATGTGTTTATAGCAGCACTGCTTATATAAGAACTTTAAGTTTGATGCTGGGCTATGATACAGCTCATAGGAAAAGCAGTTGTACTCAGTCCTCAACAGTGCCAAAATCAAACCTACAATTCCAAAGGATAGCTCTGATTTTCGTATTCCAACAGTTTTACCTTTTACAATCTTGGGAAAGTTTTTTTAACCTTTTATCTTTGAATACTTAGAGCATAATAAGATCACCTAATGTTCAAGATTGTGTGCCATCTCAAGAGATGATGGATGCTATTGTGTCCATCCCATAGTGCTCATTAAATACATCTGAGATCCATGAGTTTTCATACTAGCTTAGCTTTACAGTATTAACACGTTTCCAATATCAACACAAACCAAGTTAATATGCTTTTCCAAACTAAATTTGAATTCCAAGGGCAGAGATAGAGGGATTTGGAAAAGGGTTGCCACAGCTGGCTTTATATTGCATAAAATTAGAAAGCAAATAAGAGGGACTTCATTGGACACTGGGTAGGCTGCAAAATTCACTACCTAGTATCACAAGTACAGAGATTATGGTGACATTTACTGCTCGGTACATCTGTGTTGTATCTAAAGTCTTTCATTGAGGGAAATCAGGTTAGGAACCCGGAGGCAAGGTCTGATGCGAGGGCATGGAGGACTGTTGCTTACAGGCTTTCTTAGTTTGTTTTGCTTGGTCTGTATTTTGTACAACCCAGAACAACTGCTCATGGGTGGTAACACCCACAGTGCGCTGGATCCCACCTATAAATTATTAATCAAGAAGTAATCCCACAGTTTGATAAGATGAGATATTTTCCCATTTGAGAGTCCCTCTTTTCAGAGGACTATATCTTGTATCAGCTGGACAAATAATAATCGGAACAGGAAAAGATCTTTTGTTTATTCTTTGTGAAACACTGGATTTGCATGTGTAATAGAGGTATTCGGATTTGTTCTTGTGAAGTCCCCATTTTCACATGTACACAAAAACACTCATACAGACAGACTTACACACACACACACACACACACACACACACACACACACGTACACGCCCACACAAAATTGAAAGCAGACCAGGCTTTAAACATTTGTTTAAAGTCCTACTCACCAATTTTCTTTGATTCCCTCTAATTTCTTTATGGCCTTGAGCAATTCAGGTAGTTTTGTTTTCTCGTTTATTAGTTATTTTTGATCACACGGGGTAGGTCTGGGGGGAGAGTGTTAGAAAGAACTTATTTCTGGTGGTGCAACTTCCTTCTAGCTAAAATGAAACCTATTGCTCAAGTCCCAGAGATAGAAAAAACACAGAAACTTAATTTTCAAAGGTGACTCAAGGCGGTGGCTAATTCATTTTTAGACCTGCCCGGAGTACTGCAATGTAAAGAAGGTGGCCAGAAACTTAAAGTGACCCTAACCAAAACTCAGTGTTTTTGATGAGGGAAAAAAATACATACATATATATATATTTCCCCTTCTTAGGAGACTTTAGTCGCTTCTACCTTTCACTTTTTATTACGCATTTTTTCCAGAGGACAGAAATAGTAAGGACAATTTTTAATCATGGGCAAAAAATAGCAGCAGCATTTAAAAGTGAGTTATTTGTGAGACAGTAAGGTGGCCTGGATTTGTGGAGAAATCGCTTGAGGATAAAGATCTTATTTTTCTGGAGTATCAGCTGAAGCCCATCTGTGCGTACTGTCTGCTGATGTCTTAATTCCGAGCCATATTATCAAAAGCTCCCAGCAAAGGTCATCAAACAAACAGAACCATTTGTTAGAGACCGAGATTAGGAGAAATATGCATGAGTCACAGCACTCCTCTTGGCCTCTCCAGAGGAGTAAAATGTGTAAATTCTTCCAAAAACTATTACATATTAAAGCAATAAAGTCACTCAACCTAGAAAATGCTCTACCCCCCCCCTTTTTTCCAATTTCTATTAAGCTTATTCATCTTGTACTGAGTATTTCACTTTCAAAGTACAAACAAAAAGGCCCCTGCAACAAAATGGAAAAGTGATAAAAATCTATTTTTATGACAAAAAGGAAAAAACATTCAGATTTGTTGTTTATTTTCTGAGAGTGGTTAGTTTTTTAGTAAACATCGGATAAAATTTATACAGAAGGGAAAGCCCTACAAACAGTAACTTTAGCTGGTGGGCATACAGATTTCTAGGTAAAGAGACCCTTTGTCTGGAGTGAGTGCAACACCCCCACCCACAATACAAGAATGAGTACCTTTTTGGGTGGAGTCATCTCTCCAGCCCTCATTAAGATTTCTAATGCCATAAAATATTTATTACAGCCCTTGAAACAAAAGACCATAAAGAAGACCAGGTTACAAGGTGTAAGTATTCCTACCATAGTAATTAATTTTGCATGATCTGAGTAGCAAACAATCAATTAAAATTATGTGTGCCTAGAGAGATGGGGCAGTGACTAAGGGCACCTGTTGTACTTGCAGAGGTCTCGGTTTTGTTCACATTACCCTCAAGGAGCTCAGAGCAGGCTAAGCCTTCAGTTCTGGGGGTGGGATGCTATGTTCTGGCTTCCACGTGCACCCACCATTCACATGGTGGATATACATATATGCAGGCAAGCCCTCGTATATACACATACACACACACACACACACACACACACACACACACACTAAAAATAAGCAAAGCCTTTAAGACTTTAAAATCACCTTATAATATTTTTAAAAACTAACCTTAGTGTGTTATTACATTTTTAAAACTCCCAGCAGTAGGGAGGCAGTGGTAGATTGACTCCTGTGATTTCCAGATAGGCAACATCACAAGTTCCAGGCCAGCCAGAGCTACATATTGAGACCCTTTCTCCAAATAAATATATTTATTTACTTAGACTCAAGGTACTATGAGCCCTGAGGCAAATAACTCTCCAGAAATGAGCCTATAAACTCACCCACGTTGCATGCTTCCTGAGTACAACAGTGAGACAGGCCTATAGGACATACCTTCCCATTGAATGTGGGAGAAACAGGGAAGATTAAACAGATAATAACTCCCAAGTAACTCCAAAAAGTTGGACTTATGGCAACAGGGCAAAAATTGCATCGTATGACTTGAGAACACAGTCATCTGATCCTGGGAGTCACCTTCTAGATTCCCTCTGGGCAGTGGCTGGGTCCCCATGGTGCCAGTCTCACTCTGTGGCTTTGCCAGTTTGGGGATGGGTACCTACAGCTCTCTTACTACAGAGGTGAAAGCTGGCGGCTCTATAATGTGGGGGGAGTCTCAGGAGCAATTCTGCTTCAACGGCTCACCTGTTTCAGGATTGGCTCTCTGCAATGTGGAAGACCTTTGCCTGGCACTTATAGCTATCTGGAATAACCAATTAAATCTTGGTGAGAGTAAGCAATCCCCACAGCTGTTGTACTCTGTGCTCATAGACAGCTGTAGTGTGTAAACACCAACAAGGTTGATTACCTAAGCCCTCTAAAGAGGCAGCTGCTGATGTTGACACCAGGAGATGCTGCATAAAGATTGCTGTTATTAATGCACACGGAGAAAGTGAAGTCCAGGAGCAAGGCCAAAAGTCATATGAGCAGCCCGGACCCCTTGTTAAATGGCTTACACTAAGGTCCTGGATCTTTGGAGCAAGAGTTTCAAAATAAACACTCTCTGAATAGCCTTTGTGGTCACTTTCCAATCACCATCATGAAAAGTACAGTGATCCTTATGAACATTTTATGTATATCCTTGGTGTTCTTTCTGAAACACACGAGATGTGTGTTATATAAAAAGGGTAAAGAAGACTGAGGAGTTTCCAGATATTTAAGCTCTGCTTCCTTTGGGGGTTACAAATTTTTCCTTTAAATAAATTCTTTCTTCTTGTATTTATACCACAGGTAGTCGGGGGAAGAGATATCATTCCTTTAAAGCTTTGTTGAGTGATTCCTTCTGCCTAGCACTTTACTTCATCACTTTTAAGTTCCTTGCTATGTATCAAGAGTGACCTTTCCTCTAGTTTTAAGAGTGCTACTCATTACCGTCTGGGATTCCATCACATGGCCTTTACCCTCCAGATTTCTAACAACATCCTGTTCATGACCTTACAGGTAATCTGTGAGGTAGCAGAAGCTTTCTCCACAGCTGTTCTACTCTTCTGAACGCTCAGTGAAATCGCTTTCACAGCCCACTTCAGCAATATAGGGTTAGCGGCTTCAGAAGTCATCCGTTCCAGTTATCCAACTCCAAAGAAATTCCCACATTTTCTGGTATTTATTAGGGAACTTCGGTACCAAATTCGGTACTGGTACTTCAGGTTTCTATTTTTAAAACCTGGCCTTAGACTAGGCAATTTATAAACTACCAAAGAAACTTATTTTTCACAGCTCTAGAACAGCAAGATCAAGATGCAAGCCATTGGATGTCTGGACCCAGCCTTTGCCTTAGAGACCATGTCTTTATAGGGATCTAGAGGGAACTCATCCCATTCGTAACAGGGAAATTCTCATGACTTTACTCCATCCCCGAGGCAAATTTCTGAGTACCATGCTGGGAAGCTTTGGATTATGAATTTGAAGGTAGTAGATATCAGGGAAGCAACATTTAAATCAATCATAGCAGAGTAGTAGAAAAAACTCAACATAAACATACAACTAGTGAATAAAACAGAACAATAGAGGTGACATAAGTCACCTATCAACTATCTCATCCCAGCCTCTGAGCGCCTCTTCCTCAAGCTACCAGTGCATAGTAATGCCCTACTCCCTCTTAAATTGTAAGCTTCCAGCCCATAAGCCTTGCAAAAAAAAAAAAAAATCTCTGTACTATGTGTCAATGACACAATCTTTAAATAAATTTAACACATATATTTCTAAACTGTGTACTTCATGTAGGAGTTTGTAAACAAAGTATATAGATATTGTTAAGTTTCATGGTTTGTAATATCCACACATGTGCACTGATAGCCCAGAAACACAGGACATACTGTTCATACTCACGTCTGTGTATGTTTCGCCCACATGTATGTTGGCACACTACATTCACGCCTGGTGCCAGTGGAGGCCACAATAAGGGCATCAGACTCCCTGAGACTGGAGTTACAGGTTGTTGTAAGCTGCATGTGGGTGCTGAGAAAAGAACCTGAGTCCTGTGGAAGAGTAGCAAGCGCTCCTAATCACTGAGTCCTCTTTCAAGCTCCCCCTACTATCCCTTGCTACTGTAAGCCTACATTTATCTCAGATTTTTATAAACAAGAAGAAATTCCATATCCATTTTCAGTTAACATTTGAGTCAAACTAGGAAATTTGAGCTACTCAGAATATCCTTTAAAAACACCTGCTTTCTTCCTAAAGACCTTATTTTAGATGAACTCACACTATTTTTGATCTCTGCCGCCTAATATCCAAAGCTACCATTAATACTAAAAGCGCTTTCACATCATATCAGCGAGGTTAAATAATGTGTGTAGCTTCTCTCTCACTGCTCACTGGTTTTGTTACATTTCTTTAAAGGAATCTGTGAGTAATCCACCTAATTCTGACTTCCTGGGGGTGGGAGGGAGGAGACCATGAATGTCACTCAGAATCAAGTGGCAAAGTCTTACATGGTGCTCTAGTCATTGATTTTATTCTGCTCAATTGCTTCCAGTTGCCTGACCTCATTTTGCCGTGCCAATATTTCGCAGACAACACTTGTGTTTTACATGGATCTTTCCGATTTCATTTCTCATATGTTAATTTGGTAGAGCTGTTACTCTGAATAGTACCATCAGTGAGACTATTTCATAACTTCACTATGTATAAGAAGTAGTCAATCAGGAAAGAAAAAGATAACTAAAGGAGAATTAAATCTTACACTCTAGGTTGGATTGCATAGATGGATGAAATGGTTTTAGGAACTGCAGCTGTCCCTGGGACCCACCCATTTTAAAAAGTAAAAATCGGTTCAGATAACTTTCAAAAATTTTAAATTTTTAAAATTAAAAATTCCATGTCCAATCACCTGAAGCAAATGGATATAATCCAAGAAAAAAACCCTGCAGCTTCTCTGGGCAGGGGCTGCTGAGATTCATCTAAATAACCCCTTTACTCTTCTTGCTTCTCTAGGTTGTTCGTTCCCATAGGAAGTTAAGATGTATCTGTTGCTTCACTCAGTGTCCACACATCTCCTCATTGCACCTGCCTTAAGTCCCTCCCACCCCATTTCACTATGATATGTACTTCTTGCTGATACTTTGCTGACAACCAATAAAAGATCAAATATTGAACTATAGACATGGGTTAGTGGTTAAGAGCATCTGTTGCTCTTCCAAAGCTCCCAAGTTTGATTATCAGTGCCCTGTCGAGTGGCTCACAGTCAGCTCTAACTCCAGGTCCAAGTGGCAAAATGTCCCTGGCCTCCATGCACATAACCTATATTCAGATACAACACCCACACATAATTACAAATAATAAAATTACATCTCCAAAAATATCAAATGCTGTTTCCTGACATCACTTCTGCAAAAAACAGTGACATTATTTTTTAGAAAATATTTGTAATCTTGCTAAGTTTCTGATATTAGCTGCGTATTTCAGTGCTGCTGTTGAGATCTCGTAAAGGCGGGCACGTGGGATGGGAAAGCAGACAGGCTAAGACTATCCCTCGCTAGGACTGAGGAGAGCTGGGACAATACCACTGCTGACACTCCCTGTGAGAAGTTCGAATGTCAACTAGGTGACAGAAGAGTGAGGGACATCAGTAGAACCCAGATTGGAATGTGAGCCTTGAGAAAATTCACGGCTCTATTTAAACCTTTTTTGGTGTAGAATTTGGTGTAGAATTGATTAATTCTACTTATTTTCTAGAGCCACTGTTTTGTAAGTCAAGTAAATGGAGTGTGGTTCTCTAGTGGTATGTCTTCTTATCCCTTTGCACCTGGTCCAAGTCCCGGGAGCAGGAGTCACACAGGCTAGTTATTTCCTAGCGGTTCCTGATTATAAGTGCTCCTGCCATTGCTGTCCATTTGCAAACACCCTCAATGGTACTGTTTCTCCTCTTTGACCACTGTTTGCTGTTATCTGTTCATGACACCAAGCTTATGGCAGCTCCTCTGTCCGTGCAAGGCAGATCCCGCCAAGGAATGCTGCTACTTCTACATTCTCAAGTGACTGCGTACTTTCGCAATGACATGTATCTCCTATGTAAATGGGTCACAAAGTCTATCTTTTTCCATCCTTCATGCTTAGATCAATGTATAACATCAAACCATAAACACTTAATGGATGAGTGAGTGAAAAGACAACCGAATGAATGTGTGAATGGATATATGGATGGGTGGAAGCATGATGGGTGGGTGGATGGATGGATGGATGGACGGATAATATTTGTATCCTGTACTGAAAAACATTCATTCTTAATGTAAATGGGGGAAAATTTCGTACTGAAATTATTTGAATATATTTGCATTAAATTGCATCTGTTGAGTACTTGCTACTATAAACGAATTGGGATATTTTGCTACTTGAATTTGACAAAATATTAACAATGTCTCTGGAAATATAATTGGTTGATCTTCACTCACTGAACTAGGAGAATTTATGACACAAATAGAAAGAGAAATAGCGCAGACTGAACCCTGCCTTTAATTGAATTAAAGAACTGCTTGGGAAATCCTTTAGGATCTTCCTTACACACTATCTATTTTGACAGTAAACCACTCGTTGAAATCGCTGCAAAGCCTGGGAAATGATGCGATGAATGGCTGTGTAAGGAGCCATCAAATAATATTTGTCTATGCTGCAATCCTGTAGGATGTGATGACTAAGGATACTTTCATGAAATTGGCTCACAATTTTCACAATGAACATTCAGAGTCTCAAAATCCTGTAGTTTGACCAAGACAGCATGGTCCCTCTCACTGTTAAGAATGTCGATACAACTGCTTATTTTACTGGGCTTTACCATCCTGCTATCTCAGGATTTTGTGGTTGCTATGCAACCTTAGCAACACTGTGGTGTGCATACTTAAAAAGATGGAGGCAACAAGATGTGTTTGTTGGTTTATTTATAGGAATAGAAAAGATCCCAATCCAAAATAAAATCATTTTAGTGTGGTACTGGCACTGACTAGGTAACATTTCCCACTTTCCTGCAATCACACTGAGACTATTTTTTGTTTCTGAAAAGGTAAAAAATGACTCTGAAACAATTTCTCATTTTACGTGAGCATTTGTGCAGTCATTTTTGATGGGGATAACTTATGAATATCTTAAGGTAGATTTTGGCTCTGGAAGTTCGTGTGAGGAATGGATTCCAGGGCCAGGACATTTGTAGGACAATATGAAGTAAGAATTATTACAATCCAGTTATCCACTGGGCAGGCTAAGCCATCAAGCTATATAAGTTGTCACAAAATGTACTGAGGCATTCCGTTCCACTCAGGTGAGATGGGACAGGGGGCAGAAAGAAATTTGACTCGTAAAATCCTGGCTGCTTCAGGGTAATAGCTACTGATTCCACCATATTTATAGGTCACTAATGGTAAGTGATCCAGAAGAAATGGTGGCATCAAATTGTCCTTGGCCCTTGTTGAAACAGAAAAAAAAAAAAACATACAAGATTTTAGTCATAGATCAAAAGTTAAATTCATTGTCAAAGGCAATGAGTTAGCATGATACAGAAATAACAACAAAGCATAATTTTGTTGTTTATTTTCAATGTTTTTTTTTTCCCAGTGTAATCAATTCCACTGTACTATGTGTGGACAATTGGTTCCATTAAGAATAAAATATTCCTGCATGCTACTTAAGATCACAGAAGGTTAAAATAACTCTTTTCATTCTTTAAAATGAGTTATTTGGATTTCATTTATATGTATGTATGTGAGCCTACATGGATATATATGCACCGTGTGTGTGCAGGCTTTCATGGACAGAAAGGGGCCAAGTCCCCTAAAGCTGAACTTTCAGGCAGTTACGAGTACCATGTAGATACTGGGAACCAGCCCCTGGTCCTCTGCTTCTCAACTGTGCTCTCGACAGTTGAGCCATCTCCCCAACGCTGATTTTTCCCTTTTTGAGTGTTGGTAGTGAGCAGAACACCGCAACACATTATGGTCCCTTTCACTCCATTTCGCCTTTCCTGGAGATGCTTCTTGCAAGGACAAGGTATTGGACTGTAATGACCCTTCCTCTGTGTGTGTGCGGAAGGTCTCTAGAAAGCACGGTACTTTTCCCATTTTCTACTTTGAATCTTTGCACTCTATTCCTGAGATGCTCGTTCTATATACAGTTATATGGTGTTTCCTCTATCAGCAGTTTTTAGACATATGTAATCCTTATATGTTAAAGTTCCCATCCCCACATTAGACAAGTGCCCTTCTTTGCCTGCTATAGAACACCTCTGAAAATCACTGAAGACAAAAGAAATACAAGGCAGTACAGTTTTCCATCAGTGGCTGAGGTTTGAACTGCTTTCTCCCGGAATGTTATTAGTTTGAATGTGACCTGCTTCCAGGACTCAGAGGACATTTTGCCATTCACAGGAAAAACAAACTCTCCAGTGATGATTAACAATCACAAGTTTAACAGAACAATGCACAGATCACAGTCAAGGCAGCTTTCCTCTGGGATGGTGTTTCCTGAGCACCTGGTTTATTCAAAAGACATCTTCAGAACTGAGACATGAATAGCCCAATTGCTGAATTATTGCTTAAAACAGCCATTCCTGGTGAGGTGCTCCCCAGAGATGTCACTAAATACTGACCCAGGTGACTTCTGCTTAGTTTAGCCTGACATGTTCAGTATTTCAGTTTTATCCCCTTAACTGAGACACAAACTTCTTCTTGCCTTCTCATAACATATTAATAATGTGAAAACTCCTACCTCCTCTTCTCAGCAGTTCAAGATGAACTTTTTTCTTTAAGGGCGTAAAAGTGTGGACTGGTTAGCTGGTCCTTGTCAGGTCTCAGCTGTCAATCATGAAAAGAAAACTTGTCAGATGGTATGTGATAAAGTTGTGCTAAGATAGCATTGAATAGAGATTAACATTAATAAAAGATTTGATAACTACATTCCCTGGGTCTGCAGAAGACCATGGCTACTGGGAAAGGGTATTGATAAATTATTCAAGGGATCGTGTCTCCACATTGAGCTATCACTGCTGAGTCAGCAAGGGCAGTAGAGTGTGATCAGTGTTCTGAGAGAAGAAGGGGATTCTGAATGTGAGTGGATGCTGAGAACCAGACATGAGAGACAAAGGTGGGAATTCCTGATGAAGTCACACAAGCTGAAAGCTGAAGGTTAACAGGATTTCACTGAGTAAAGGGGTGAGATGGTATTGATGATTCCTCATGATGTCTCCTTTATTAGGCAGAGAGCTATGCAAGGACAGAAGTATCCAAATCAATTGCTCTTAGAGACACCCAGGTTGCTCAGATCCAAACCATGAAGCACACATTATTTAAGGTCATTCTGTGTACATTGATTATGAATTCTGAGAAACACTACAGGGTCAGAAATCAAACTGCCAGAAAACAGCAGGCTGTGAGGACAATGAGGAGTCAATGAGTAAGTCAGAAGCTTGAACTCATCACTTGCCAGTTGAAATTGGTTAAATATCCTCCTTCCCCTTGCGGGGGAACCATCTAATTTGTAGTATCAATTATTCCCGACAAGATCATCATAAGAGAAAAAGAAAAAGAGAGAGAGGGAAAACGAACTCTGGCGGACCACCTGTAACAGAGTAAACAGTATCATTGTCTGTCAGAGGCTAAATCCCATTCCAGGGGACCAGACTGCATATCACCCTATGGACTGTAATCACAAGAATAAGTAGCACTTCCCATTGGTCATTTTCCAAGGCAGTAACCTTGTGTGAGTCATGCATCTGATTTAGATTTTCAAAATGTATGTCAAATGACATAGCTATTTCCTCTCAGCCCACATAAGATGGTGGTCTATGCTCTGCCTTCTTTTGTAATTCTCAATACAATTTTAAAGAATACCTTTGCTACTTTGCAATTTGTTTCTTCTAGACATTGCCAGATCATCTCCCTTCTTGAAGCTCTAACACAGCTCATTATTACACTTCCATATCTCCTTCTCTGTAATGAAATATCCCACAGCTGAGACCCTCAGTTTCTCTGCTTTAACATGGCAGAAAACACATTACGTAAGAAAGAACAGTTATTTAAACCATTTCTGTCCATTTCAACAAGATTATGTGATGAGCATGCATATGCAAGCCAGTATTAAGAAACTAACATTAAATAGTGCTTTAAGACCAGTTGTATATCCTTCCATGTCAGAGTTTCTTTGTTTATGATTTCTATTCATTTTGTAGTCGTAAAATGTATAAATAATCCAACATACTATGATTATATTTTTGTTCATTCTTTAGCTTTATGCACAAGAAATAATATAACCAACATCTATTCTTGTATGGCTCTATCATTTCTGAAATATATTCCTAGGCTACATCTATGTGTCTATGTTACATCAAGATCCATAGAAGATGGCTGTGACGGCTATTTTTACCATCTTACATCTATATTAATGTTTAATCCCATAAGGAAACCAGAATTTAATGATTCATTCTATCTTAGGCATATGAAGGAATGGTCAGAATATTTAATTCAAACAAAGTAAAAATATACCAACCAGGTTCCAATGGATAGTTCCAAATCATAGTCACACTGGAGATTCTGGTTAAACCCAGTTGATCACAAAACAACAAGGACAACAAAAAGACATGACTGTAGATATGGAATAGGGACTGCTAAGAAGAATGGGAGGCAAAAAAACTGGGAAGGTGGAAAGGTGATTAGAAAGGGTAGGGTGCTGTGGTTGTCAGAATGTACCACATGCTTATATGAAGCTGTAAAAGAATGAGATAAATAAAAGTTATTTCAAAATAAAAAATCAATTATTATGGGCTGAAACTGAATATTTGTGTCTCATCAGCATTCACATGATGAAGCTAGAACCTTCAGTACGCTGAGATTTGCAGAATACCTGTGAGAATTGACTAGAGGATGATGAAGTCACTAGGTATGAGCGTGGTATCTTCATGATAGGGCAGTGTCCTTGTGTGAAAGAAAAAGGAGGTCATCTGCTCGCCACCTACTCAACTGATAATATAGATAATTGATAATACAGACGATGACTTTACCATATTGCAAGCCTGATCTCAAGCTTCCAACCTCTAATAACTATAGAAAAAACACGTATTTTTAGGCCATGCTGTTTAGATATTTTGCTGCAACAGCTCAAACTAAACTATCCATTAGAAACCCATACAGGAGAATAACAAAGAAAGCTAGGGTACAGTATCCAGGTCAAACTTCTCAATACTACTACGTCATCTCCCACCCCACAGACACTGACTATTGTCTGATTCCAAAAGGATTTATAAAGAAGGACCTCACAGACTAATGTCCTGAAGTTTTTGTAAGTGTAAATAGAAGAAAATAGAGATGCCAATATTTTTTCCAAAGTATAAATGTCAGCATGCCTTTCTTTCTGACAATTATCCTTTAGTGACTTCCCCTTCTTTTTGTAGCACCCATCTCTACAAAAGAGAAAAAGAAAAAGGAATAAGTAAGAGAAAGCATGCTTCATGAAATAATGATCCTTTCCAAGGACACATTTGTTCACTTCCCACTCGTCTCTGGTTGAGGATCCCCATTAATTTTGTATGAGACATAATAGTAATTACACTATTAAGTTATGCTTGTTGACTTATCACACCTCCTCCATCTATCATAAGGACTCTGAAATTAGGATTGTCACTCCCGCCTGAATATTTAGTACTTGTATAGTTGTGATTTTTCATTAATGCCTGAGAGTGAATGGATATTTTAATGGTTACTGCTTTTGAATAGCAGCTTATCTATTGTGTCAGTAATACTCTAATTCCTTTCTTAGATGAATACTCGTTTCTGCATCCCCAGTATGTGAGGCAGTTGAACATGAAAACTAGGAAACTGAATGCATAATGGTCAAATCAAAAACTCACCTTTGAGGTGCTGGAGGGATGACTCAGGATATAAATTAGTGGATGTACCAATGTGAGGACCAAATTTCAAGTCCAAATCACCCACATAAATGCGAAATGAGCATGGTGGACCACCCCCTATTCTCCATTCTCAGAAAGTGGGGGGAGGAACGGGATCCCCAGAGCAAGTTGCCTAACTAGACAAGCCTTTGGGAGCTCTGAATTCTGTTAAAGACTAAGAGATGTTGCTTCAGGGAACCTTAATTGAAAAGTTGTCTCTGCTAGATTTACAAATGGGCATGTCTACTGTGGCATTTTCTTGGTTTTAATTGGGGTAGGAGGGCCCAGGCCAATGTTGATGGCACCATCCCTAGGCCAGTGAGTCTGAGCATTCTAAGGCTCATGGATCACCATGGAAGAGGGAACAGAAAAGTTTTAAGAACCAGAGGTGTTGGAACTGCAATGAAACAGTATTTTTTTGTAAATGTTGATTCTACAGAAAAGGTCAAAAAGCAATTTATTCTTTACCTAGTTCAATCCCCAGTCCTAGTCCTGGAGTCCTAGAGCATTTCAGCCTCTGTACAACTTATCTTAAGCCTAGAACTGGAAGGCTTCAGCCTCCGAACCTAGAACATTTAATCCTCTGAGACTTACTGCTGACTGAACCACTCTGATTAGCTCCTTTAGAACTCACAGCTGTACTAATTCTTCTGGTTCTACTCTTGTTCTGATTCAAACTCTTTTTCTCCAAACTGCTGGTTCAAACTGACCTTCTGAGCTGACTGACTGTGTTTGGCCAAACTCTTCTGTCTCTGGCATACTCTGACTCTCTGCCTCAGACCGAACTGCTCTGCGTGGCTTCAAACTGACTCATTCATCCCATCTAATACTAATTTCTTCTGCCAAACTGTATCTGTGTCTCTGTCTCAGACTCCTCAGACTGCTCCTGTGTCTCTGTCTCTGTGTCTTGTCTTGACTCTCTGAGCTGAGAGCCTACTTTTCTATCATGAGAGTTGAGAGTATCCTCACTCTGACTCACTCTGCCAACTCTTCCTCTGATTGGTCACTTTGCCTGCCCTCCACTTTGACTCACCTCAGGTTCTACTTCCTGTCTAACCCTGACTCCTTCTGATCTTTGCTTCCTGTTTCTGCTTCTCTTGCAGATTAAAGGTGTGCGCTAACACACCACTGCCTTTTGAATCCTGAGACTAACGATGTGTACAAGATCAGTCCAGAAAATATCCCATCATGGAGGGGAGAAATAAATTAAGAATTTACTTAAAAAACAATTAAAGAAAAGTAGCTGAACTTACGCCTGGTAGCAAGCTGGTAAACAACATTCTCAATGGTTCCTGCTTTAATTGCTGCTGGAGCTCCTGGACTGACTTACATCAATGATGGATTGCAACCTGGAGAGTGTAAGCCAAACCCTTTCTCAGTTCCTTTCTCCTCTCACTACTGAAGCTTCTTTTGATCATAGTGTTTATCACAGTAACAGAAAGAAAACTAGAACAGATGTCAATCATATTTTTCTATCCTACTGTTTATGTCTGAAACTGATGAGAAAAAAAGGTGGCAATGAGGTAGAAAATATTCAGCCAATTCTGTATCATTTACCTTTTGTTAAACAAATATTATCGTCATACTTATCGAGTTGTTTTTCTCTCCTGTGTGGCCTATTTCATAAAGCTGCATAACAAGCAAGGTTGGCATAACGCTAATAGCAAACGTGTCTTTATAATGTGCTTGTGAATGAAATATAGAAAGGAGAATTCTTTTTGATGCCTTTTTGGTAATAAAAATGGCCAATTAGAAAAATAAGGTCATCATTGAAGTTATTAAATCTGCAATATAGCAAGGATGGAATTTCTTGATTTTACAAGTTGAGATAGGAGACTGCTGGGAAGGAGAGAAAAATAATATTATACGAAGAAGTCAATGTGACATGGATGTCAAGGAAGAGTGGTACAGAACAGAGAGTTCACATCTGTCTACACAAAATGAGCCAGCTCATATAAAATAAATTAAACTGCTGTCAGGAGGAGTGTCAGGCAATATAAAATGCTTATTCATCTCATGCACCCACTCTCATTTGCACTTCATTGTGTGGTACTTATAAGAGAAACTTGAGAACACAGTCACACTATTCTATGTGTAGTCTATACCGGAATGGATGTTTTTATGGTGATACTTATTTTTAGGTGTGGTTTTATAGGAAGGATAATGCTTACAAGGAATGGTGTTGGAAGGATTATTTCTATTGTCTGTTATTTTTTAATAATTATGAATTGCACACTTCATATGATTGTTTCTCAGGATCTTTATAACAGGAATTTGAGATCGGAATTTGAATACTGTTTAATTCCTTTTCATTCATTATAGTTTTCCCCTTTTGTTCCTGTCATTTTGTTACAATGGGCTATTTTTTACAGTGAGCTATGGCTCACTGTGCAATAATCCTAGCGGGCATACTGATTAGAGTATACCTGGTGATTGGAGAATATTGATTTTATGCTTGAATCTCTATACTCTGGGAATTTCACTACAGGAATATCTCAAGCTATGTCTCCATGGCCCTAAATCCTAAGTTCTAATCATAGCAAGACGTCAAACTCTCTGTACAAAGAAATTGCCTGTGATGTCTCAGCCATACAGAATTTCTCCTTTGTCCCTAAACCTAAATAGCTTTGAACTATGCACCTTCCAATAAGAAAATTGATCTCTTTTGATCCTCTAAATGTTTATATCTGAGTCTCTCTGCAAGCAAGATGCTTCAGTTATTTAGACAATTAAATAAATATTTACCATTATACAGATAAATTATTGACTTTTTTTATTATCCAGGAAAACATGAGACTGAAAAATATATACACATTTTCATGAAAAGCGGTAGTCCAAATAAATATGAAAAAAATCCTTTATCCTTTCAACGTATTTTTAATTAGTAAAAAATTAGTTAAAATATACTTGAAACAATTACCCTCTTGCCTTTCTCCCCTCCAGCCCTTTCCATATCTGTGACCTCCAACCTCTTCAGATCCATCCAATTCCCTCTCCAATTGATGGTGTCTTTTTCTTTGATGATTATTGTTACATATATACAACATATATGTAACATATGCGTAAACATATAAATATAACCCATTGAGTCCATTTAGTGTATCGTGTGTATATGATTTCAGAGCTGACCACTTTGTATTGCATAACCAATTAGGGTGTTTGTCTCTGGGAGAGGTTAATTTTCCCTTTCTTGGCAATCATTAGTTTCTTGTAGTTCTTTGTCCAGGGGTGAGACCCAGTGAGATTTTTAACTACTGAGTTATTTTATCTATTAATATTGTCCTTGTTCTTGCTTTGTTTAGGGAGCCAAATTGTTGAGTTGTGAGTTTGACTTCTCTTCTGTTTCTAGGAGTCAAAATTTCTCAGCAAAATTGTTGGTCCTCTGACTTTTGTAATCTCTCTGATCCTCATTTTTTTTTATTGAGACAGAGTTTCTCTGTTGTAACTCTGGCTGTGGAATTCACTCTGTAGACCAGGTTAGCCTCAAACTCACAGAGATACACTTGCCTCTGCCTCTCAAGTACTAGGACTAAAGGAGTGTGCCACCACCACCTGGCTATCTGACCCTTCTTAAGTAATATTCCTAAACATTCAGTGCAAGAGTTATATTGTAAATATATATCCTTCAGGGCTGAGCTCCCTGTGATCCATTGATCTCTGCATTATAAGATGTAGATCTCTGAATTATAATCTGTTGTAGGTTGCTGCTGTATAAATAAAAACACTTTCAGATGAAGAGTGAAAACTATATTCTAGTTGTAAGAGTAACTGTTAGAATATGATTAGAAATTATGCTGGTATAGTTGAGTGATGTTTGCAGGTTATCGGCTAAGACCATGGCCACACTATCCCTGGGTAGTTAGATAGATTTCTAGTACTGGGCATGCTTTTTATTGTAGTGAATGAATGTTAAGTTCAATTAGACAGTGGTCACCACCAAGATATGAGTACCACTACTGTACCTTAAGAATGTCTTGCCATGCTGACCGTGTTATAGTTCACTAGTGTCATTGCATAGGATACTTGATTGCAAGAATTAAGCAGTCCATCATAAAAAATGAGATAATTTACAGACATCTGCCTCTATCCAACTGTGAACAAGCAGGTACAGACCAAGAAGAAAAAAATTTAATGCGCATGATTTTAGTTTATAACATGGATACTCAACTGGGAGAAATATGATGGCATGGGACATTTTTACGTGTCAGAATGGAGAGGAATATGATGGCTCCATGGCTCACTGCATGCATAAGGATGTGATCTTGTATCCTTAATACTCACATAAATATACTCACACAGCAGCAAGTGCTGACAACTCTGGTGCTGGGGCACTGGAGATGGGTGTAATCTGGAGCTTTCTGCCCAACCAGTGTAGTCAATGGGTGAGTTTTAAGTCCAGTAAAAGATCATGTCTAAAATTAAAAATATTCAAGGAACCATTGAGGAAGTCATCCAGTATTGATCTCTGGTCTCCACACACATGACTGTGGTGGTTTGAATAAGAATAGCCCCCATAGGTTTATATATTTGAATGTGTAGTCACAAAGGATTGGCATTATTTGAGGAGTTGGAGGTGTGGCCTCATTGGAGGAAGTATGTCACCTGGAGTTGGTGTTGAGATTTCAAAAGCCCATGCCAGGCTCAGTCTCTCTCAGCTACTTTTCAAGCCCCATGCCTGCTGTGCCTGTTACCATGGTCTCCACCATGATAATGGAATAATCTTTGAAACTCTAAATAAGCACTAATTAAATGCTTTCCCTTATAAAACTTGTCTTGGTCATGGTGTCTCTTTACAACACTAGAATCGTAACTAAGATCCATATACATGAACACATATATAGCACACACACACACAACACACACAGACATACACACATCACACACACACAGCTTTCTTGTTGACAAAGAAGACTGCAAGATTATACTGATTCCCTAGGCAAACATTATAGTAGATAGGAAAAGACAAAGAGGGAAACAATTACATATGTTCCACTGAATATGTCTGGATGGTGAAGAAGGAAAAGACACAGAACACTGATTGAAAGTCCTCTGTTTCAGAAGTAACTCTTTATAGTGGATCTGCTTGTTAGTTACTTAATTTGCATTAGCTGATAATATTTTAAATTAGAATATTTATATACTAAAAATACTTCCATATGACAAGTCCTGAAAAAAAAATCATAATTTCTAGCTAATTACTGCCAGCTTTCAAAAAATAATTCATTTCCAAATTTAAGACCTTACAAAGGAAGAAATATGGTGCTAATCACATTCCTTTCACTCTAATCATGAAAAGCTTTTAGTGTTCCTTGTGTGTCTCTGTTGAAAAATAACTCCTCCCCAGGGTGAGAGGTAAGTAACTGCTTCGCCTCTCATTAAGTTCCCAACAACCAATGGAGGCAATATTTCATGAAAGTTCACTCAGTGGAAGCAATGAGAGCACTGGACTTTCTTACATAGCATAGATAGCATGTTACTTACTAGAGGGTGAATGCTCTCTCTCAAAACACCCTCTGGAAACTCTTTACATAGTAGAGATGATGATGTTCCCATATCTACACAGATAGAGCCCTCCTCTCCCGTCTTCCAGGGTCTTTATACTCTAGCCAATCTCTATCCATGTGCAATGCTATTAGGTTGGAGATGTGTACACCAGGGTATGGAGCAGACACATAATCAATTGAGTATCTTTGGAGCAGCTGAATAATTGAGTATCTTGAGACCACCTCATCCCTCTGTGAAAGGGTATAAACCATCAAGAAGCTAGCTAGGATGATATTTTGCAATCCAGCAGAGTTGAACCTCTGAAGATAGTGGTTGCACAGGTGGTATGGGGAAGAGGGGGTAGTTCTGTATAAGATTCCCATAGGCCAGTTCTATGTACTATGGTATTCTTGGCTATAAAGTACACTGGGAAATTAAACATTCTTTTGAATATTTGCAGTAAGTAAGTAAGAATATACAGTAAGTATTCACTATACAATATGTCTAAATTTAACTTAATTTGATCACACACTAATAATGTATGATGTAAATGGAATGGAAAACTCAGTAAGTTAAAGGAGGGAATCTTTTCCTATGTATGCCAATCACAGTTCTAGCAAGTTTGTCTAAAATAAATTGACAATTTATTTCTAATACTTTTATGGACAACCAAAGGCCATGAATTATCAGGGCAATCTTTTAAAAGAACAAAGTGGAGGATTAATAGAACAGAAACAAGATTTATCATTTAACTCTAGTAGTTAAAACTAAAGTAGTTAACAGACGGGTAAAGGGACAGAGCAGTAGAGCAGAACTGCTATTTCAGAAACCAACCACACGTGTACGATCTCTTGATTTATGACAAGGTGACAGGAAAACACCAGGGATACCAACACTCATATGAACACATGGTACTGAGCTGATTAGACATCCAAACGTAAATGACACTGAACCATGCTTGCTCTTACAAGATCCACATAACATCAGTTCTCAATGGCATTTGGGTTTTATCTAAATGCTCACATAAAGGTTCTGTGTACTTCTGGAGTTCTTTAACTCTTTGTCTATCTGGAGAATCTTCTCTGTTTTGAGTCTCATTTTTCTTTTTTACCTTTATGAAGTGACTTAAAGTTGAAGTCCATGGTCCTTTTTGTTAGGAGAAAAAAAAAAAGAGTATGATTTATAGAGGTGTGTGTGTTTGTGTGTACGTGTGGTGTGTGTAACAACAATTAATGAAAAAAGAGGCCATAAATCTAAAAAAGAAAACATGGAGAGGTATGTAATCTCAGAAACAAAAGGAATAATTGTAAAAATTAAGGTAAAAAGCACTAGCTCAAAGACATTAGGGGTTTACATTGAACTTCTATATCCGTATGAACACACATGCCCACAACTTCATATACTCAGTCACAGATCACACGTGCATCACCCATACACATATGTACACACACACACACACACATATGTACACACACACACACACACACATATGTACACACACACATACACATATGTACACACACACACACACATACACATATGTACACACACACATACACACACATACACATATGTACACACATACACATATGTACACACATACACATATGTACACACACACATATGTACACACACATACACATATGTACACACACACATACACATATGTACACACATACACATATGTACACACACACACACATTTGTACACACACACACACAGATACACATATGTACACACACACATATGTACACACATACACACATACACATATGTACACACACACACACATTTGTACACACACACACACAGATACACATATGTACACACACACACACATACACATATGTACACACACACACACACACATACACACATACACATATGTACACACACACACACACACGTATGGAATAACCAATAATCTTTTGCCATAATAATGCCATAAATCAAGTTTCTAAAACCTCTAATAAGCACAATAAGTTTTTGTTTTCAGTTCTTGGCTTCTTTCTGCTGCTCTAGGCTGGGGCAGGCTTGCCCTGTCTAGAGTTACATCAGCTGTGGCATCTTATCTCTGATCCACACAGCCTCCGACTCTCCACCTTGGGTTACTCTTTGTAAGAAAGCATGAGGTCACGTACAGCTACTGAAGCCCAGACCTAGAATGGATACCATATCTCTTCTCCTTCATTTTTGGTTGTTAAAGTTGCCATATAGAGAAACAAGGTGCTACAAAACTACAGGAAAAGGGATGTGAGCATAAAAAAATGCAAGAAAGTTGAGGTAATTTTTTAAATTAATGTACCATATAAATAAGGCAGTTTTAAAGAGTACATTTCAGAAAGAGACTGTATTAGGCTTCTTCAGAAAGACAGACGTCTTAAGATAGATAGTTGATAAATAATCTAATTTTTCTCCATAAGAGGCATGGATTCTTACAAATGTGTCATTGACCCCATGATTCTACAAACATCAGGGATGGTTTAGTTCAATCACTTGATCCAACCAAGAACCGCCATGAGCAAGGCAGTGTTTGCTTCACTACACTGACTTTCCTTTCCCGGGAACACTGCATACCGCTTTAAATAATTTCATTTTAGTGAGTACAAGAATTAGACTGTGAGTGACAATAGAAAATTGCAAAATAGATAGATAGAACAGCCCAGTCACTTGTTATCATTATCAACTATTGCACATTGTTGTAAGTATATTATATTTATAGTTGTGTCCTTATTAGTAGATCTGCTCCTCGGGCAGAATGATCCGATTAACCAAGTTCCCATCCAGCCTCTTGCTAAAAATGTCAAGTCTAAGTCAGGATGCATTCACAGGTATACAATAATACATAGGTTCTGTTTAAAATAACACACCCCAGGCAATATCCATAATTAGAAGATTGAAATGAATGCAATCCCTTAGACTTGTAACAGGCTCTTGATATACTCTTAGTTTCATTAGATGCTCTGACATCTAATAGCACCTGAGTCACAGAGGCAATTTTGAAAGATTTTCTAGTGCGGGAAAGAATCTTCTCAGAGGCTTAAAGTAATTGGCTTAGATGTGTAGGAGCCACATGTGAACTGACAGCAGAACTGTTACCCTAAGCACCTTTAAAACTTCAGGACCATCCACAGTTTCCTTTTTCCCTTCACTTTTATAACTCCTCCTCTAAATGAGCTTGCAAATTTGTATAAGACGTCTTTTCATTTTTTTCCCCTCATTTCTTGATTGTCTTTGTTACTATCCAAGTAACTCCTATCCCAACTCTTACTGTCTTTGTTTTGGAATGAAGCATTTGTTTTCTGCATACGTTGTCTGTAGTGCATCTTTTATCCAATGTATTTGTTACTTTTGGTTACTGTGATAAAACACTGTGACCAAAGAATATTATGGAAGAAAAAAAAAAAGTTTTGCTTACAGTTCCAGAGAGGCAAGAGTCCATTAGAGCAGAGAGGCATGGCAGCCGGTGCAGGCTCTGGAGGCATGAACAGGAAGCTGAGAGATCTTATCTCCAACTGCAAGTAGGAAACTAGAGGACAAACTGAAAGTAGGGTATGGCTGTGAACTTTAAAAGCCTGCCCCTTGACATTTCCTCCAGCAAGACTGTATCCCACACAGCCTTCCTTATCAGCACCACCAACTGGGGACCATCACATGTTCAAACATCTGAGCCTAAGACCTGGAGGGGGCGTTTCTCATTTAAATCCCCACATCTACTTTTATTGCAGTTAGAATGTCAAGACAAAAGCCCTGAGGTTTCTTCCTTTCTACAGGGCTTTAAATACTCCTGTAATTGATTAGCCTTACTATTCTGGGGTTGTTTCTTAGATTCTGGGAATTAACTTAAATATAAAACTGTAAGGAATTGGTGAAATAAATGCTGGGACAAGAAGTGCAACGCACAGTGATTACCTTGTAAGATACTTAAAAGTAATGCAAAAATCATCAGGAAGTTTTATTATAGCAGATTCAACTACTGTGTGCTTGTGAAACACGTGTGTGTGTGTGTGTGTGTGTGTGCGTGTGTGTGTAGCATGTGTATGTATGCAGTGTGGTGTAGACTGCATGTGTGAATATGTGTATGTGTCTGTGGGTTCATGAAGCATACTGGAAGGCTAATCACAAGTCCCAGAAATTTTCTTAGGTTGTCACTGACTGTGTGATTACTTGAGATGTTTATTTTCATTTTATAATAGCATATGCTTAAAAATGATTCAATGTTAATTTTGTTACCAGATAAACATCATTGTTTTCTTTAAAATTTTTAAAAGATATTTTTTATTTGTTCTTATCAGTATATATTTTTCTATTTTAATGTTTATATGGGTTTTTAAATGAATAAATTAATATTTTAAAATATTTACACACTGGTTAATTAGTAGAATGATAGCATCGCCATCTATTAGCACAGTGCATGTGAGTAACATGTTGAGATAGAACTATTTATAGGGAGCACAAAGCTACAAGAGGAAAGAAAAGCTACAAAGGTGTCATAATCGTGCTGCCCAGGGCCTCTCAGCTCACCTCCCAGGTCTGCCATCAATATCTGAAAAATCAATTTTCTCTCAGTTTTCTTCCCACTCTTAAAAGCTAAGACTAGCTTTAGACTAGATGAATTTGAAGGTTTGGGGAGATTATCTTATCAAGGCAATTTTGTCTAGCTGGTGATCCATGAATGTTTACAAAAATATATTTACAAGCCATTAACATATCAAAAGAGAAATTATTTAGTGATGCTATGTAATAGTCACACAATTTCCAGGGGAAAAAAAAATGTAGTCATTCACAAACTGCTCTGTTCAGCAGGGTCTTCCATACTTCCAGAAAAGCTTATAACAAAAGGAGCAGCAAGGAGGTAACTATGTCCAGATTATGATTGCAGCTACGTCTGAAGATGTACTAGCTTTGAAACAAGCCTTGATTTGATCCTGCAGGGAGCACACCGTCACCACACTGGCATAATGGTGTGTAAGAGGCATGAGAATCTAAACTGTCTGACTATCAACAAGAGAAAGCGCTGTGCTCAGAAGGCTGTTAAGCACCATTGACTTTCAAGAGAATCACAAACCAAAACCACTATTGTGTATGCAAAGCCACATAACTATTGATGATGCCTGTTATTAACATACTTTGAAAAACATTTGAGAGTTAGCCTGTATTTCCTCAAAACTCTGATTTAAATTATTCACTTGAACAACAGTATTTTTTCCAAAGTGGTCAAAGTACCATAGATAAGTTCTTAACTGAGTTAAACAAAATACGATTGATACTTTTTTTCTGTTTTTCCTTTATTAAAAATAGATTTTTTTCCCATACAATATGTTTTGATTACAGTTTCCATTTCCCTAACTCCTCCAGGATCTAACTATATCTCCTTAGAGAACAAACAGGCTATCTAGAGAATACTAATAAAACAAAATAAAACAAAAACAAACACACTGGAATATGACAAAATCAACAAACAGAAGAAAAATTCCAAAGAGAAGCATAAGAATCAGATGTAGATGCAGAGACACACACAATTGCACCCACAGGAATCCCATAAAAACACAAAACCAGAAACCATAATACATACAAAAAGGATCTCTAACATTTAAAGAAAAAAGTCCCTGACCTAACGCTGAGACAAAAAACCTCCCAGAGTACTACTGAGTTTGCTTTATGTTGCTGGACGTAAGACCTGCCCTTAAGAGTGGTTTGCATCTCCAGTGAGAGAAACCTAATTTTCTATCTGTGATTGGTTAGCAATTGAACATACCCTCTGTGTTGGGGTATGGGGATGGGGTGTTGTGCCCATCTCTCACCTCAGTTCTGGGACCCCATCTGATGCGGATGCCTGTGAATGCTGCTAGTCTCTGTGATTTCGTATGTGTGTGGTTAGAAGACCTTGTTTCCCTGGTGTCCTCCATCTCCTTCTCCTCCATCTCCTCCATCTCTTACAATCTTTCCACCTTCTCCTTCATTGGGTTCCCTGATCACTAAGAAGAGCAATTTGATGGTGACAGCCCATTTAGGACTGAGTGTTCTGTGGTCTTGATGGCAAAGGGATCCCGGTAATGGGAGAGAAAGATGGGTATCAGTGCGTGAGCCAGGGCTAGTACCTGGCCTGCAGAACATCATGTGACTTTGAAAATGGTGGATCCTAGAAATATGTTTGAGTCCCAAGATGGGAAAGCACTCCAGGGCACTGCCTGCTTCTCTCGTCTCTATGGAAACCTTGGCCACCGACATTGGCGAAATGGATAGACTAAGAGCTTAAACATACAAGTCTAAACATGGTTGGACCTCTCTTGACCTTGCCCACTCCCACCCACTATAACAAGCTTTAGATAGATGATTGAAGTGTCTAGTAAGCATGGAGCAAAGTGATTGGACCTCTCCCTAATGCAATGCCCTGCTTCCTCTGTGAATGTCCTGCTTCTTCCAAAATAAAGTAGATCTGCACCATGAGGCTGGTCTCTGGAGTCTGTTTCTTGGGCTGGTGACTCCACTGCCCCCACCCTTTCAAGTGCACTCCTATAACTAGGAGTTCTTATTCTAGAACACCCATCCCCCACACTGTGGTCTCTCACTCATTGTACATTGTCCAATCGTGGGTCACTGCATTTGTTCTCATCTGCAGGAGGGAGCTTTTTTAATGATGAATAATGAAGGCACTGATCTATGACTACTGTAGAACACCATTAAGAGTCATTGTATGGATATATTCTTTTAGCAGAATAGTGGTATTTAGTTTTCCCTTAGGTCCCTGGCTAATCTAGTCTCAGGTTTTTGGCCAACCAGGCAGAGTTTGGAATGTGTCCCATGTCATGGAATGAGCCTTAAATCCCCAATCAGGTATTGGTTGGTCACTCCCACTAACTTTGTGCCACTGGTGCATCTGGCAGGGGAGGGGGGTCGCCATAGTCAACTGAAGAGTTTGTAGCGGGGTTTGTCGACGTTCACCTTTCCCTTTTGGTAGTGTGCAGAATACCTTGAACTCTAGTTCAGCAGGGGCAATGGCTATAGATAGGTACCAGCTCAACTTCTGCATATTCAAAGAATGGTGGTGTAGGTGTCATCCTCAGCAATATGGCCTCACCATCATTTTGTGGAAAGAAGCTTTGGCAATAACCTGGATTGCATGGAAGTTTCTATGCCATCCTTTTGGCAATCAATTTGATTACACGTAACCCATTCCCAGCATTAGAAGCAGCAGAGTATAAAAGAAAGCAAAAGACTTGAAAACAAGAGTACTTTTTGCAGAAGAGGTGGCATGCAGAGGGGAAATGGAGAGATGACAAAGAGACAAGGGTGACGATGGTCAGTATGTATGTGTACAACTGTGTAAGATTAGTTTGTATTTAATTATAAAAGAATAAAGAGTTCTAAATAATTAATAATAATGATGATGATGGTAATGATATCTTTAATATTATCATTAGGGATAACATTGCTGTATGTATCCTGCCAACTAAATATTGCATTTAAGTAAATATCTACATATAATACAATGCCTATTTTCTTAGTTATGTGTCTGTGTGGAGGTATGTGTATGTATATTGTGTCTGCACAATATGCAGATTTTAGTGCTACAACAGCAGGAATGGAGAATAACTTGGAGACAGAGGCATCCAAAGAAGCCCAATCTTCATGAGGAATGTGCTAACGATCCTTTATGAATCACCTCTCTCCTAGCACACTGACCCTTAGAAACATTGATCATGATGGTATTTTCCTATGCCACAGGTTTTCTACATTGTGCACCAATTCTCTAGTTTGGTCCCTAACTCTATGCTACAGGGTAAGGGACGAGTCAGGAAAAGCAAGACAAAACAACCAAACAAGCCAACAAAATATAGCAAGCTATTTGGAAACTACGCCATGAAGAAAACAAAGGCAATTTATGATTTCCTTTAGGTAAAGATCGTTAACAACCTAAACCTCTGTAGTATGATGCTGATTGTGTCTAATGATTTAGCAATAAATCAGTGAAATTGTGTGCTCCAGAAGACTTCTAAACCTCTGAAGATCTATTTAACCTGTTTGGACTTTAGATATCTGTCAATGCTATGATGATTTGCACAAATCTATTTGAGTACTTAATATTGCTTTGGTATTTTCAAATGCCAATTTCCTTGGATAAATGAACAATATTTATATAAAGAGTGTAAAGAAAAGGGATGATGTTTTATGACCACAGTGATTAATTCTCTGATACCGCTGCTTGTTGTATATGTTAACTGCGTTTCTTCTCTTGAAATGATACAACATTCTAAATAAAATATTAAAACCTGAGGATTACTATCAATTCCTGTCCTAGCCTAGGATACAGGTGAGTCTCTACATATTGGACTCTCCCAGAGTCAAAGCAGGCCCTGCATTTCAGAGTCCTAAGGAACAGTCAAATTCTTGAAAAAGAATAATAAAAAAGGCATGTTAAAGAAAGATGATAATATCTCTGTGAAACTGGTCTAGTGATCAAATGTGTGCATGAGGATATATATATATATATATATATATATATATATATATATATATATATTATAGCACCATATAGCAAGAGCTTAGAGTGAACTCCCTGTCTAGGTCTGGAGATGATCGAGAAAACTGTAATTATTTCTCTCCAAATAATATGTATGTTAACAAGATGCAACAGTCATTCCCTCTTCAGGTAGTATGCTGTAGATTTAAAAAACACCTATGTTATAATCTCAGAAGTTTGAATAAAGTGGAATTTTTGTGAGGCGAAATTCCTTGGTGAAGTGGGGATGCTGTCAGTGGTTATCTCATAGAAGAGCAGATAGAATTAAGTGACATGATAAAAATATATATAAAAAAACTTATATATAAAAAAACTTTCCTGGCCTATCTGCCATATTGTCTCAGAAACAAGCTCAGTAAGCCAGGGTGGTTAGAAAGAAAAGGACCCCCAAATGCTGCTAGGGAGTGTCACTATTAGGAGCTGTGTCCTTCATAGAGTAGGGGTGGCCTTATTGGATGATGTGTGGCCTTACTAGGTAAAGTATGTCACTTGGAGAGGGCTTTGAGGTCTCAAAAGCTCAAGTTAGACCCATTGGCTCACACTCTCCTGCTTCCTGCTGATTCAGATGTAGAACTCTTGGCTTCCTCTCCAGCACCATGTCTGCCTGCCTGCTTCCATGCTTCCAGCCATGCTGACAATGAGCTAAACCTCTGAACTGTAAACCAGCCCCAATTAAATGCTTTTTTTCGTAAGAGTTCCCATGGTCATGGTGTCTCTTTACAACAATAAAACTCTAACTAAGTCACCAAGTGTTTCAGATGAAGTGATGTTGGAGTTGATTACAATATGTGTTTCCTTCGGAGTCAGTGGCTACTCTCATGAAGTAATAATGGTAGACCACGTGTGCTTCTTGCACCAAATACTACAGTCTTTCCCAGTCAGTTCTTTTATTTGATTGGTTCCTTCTATCTAATTGAAAAGGAGGTAAATTTTGTGAAAAGATTGCTGGACATATAGTTCTACACATATACTTTATACACAAAGTAAATAAAGTTAAGAGAGTCTGACCAATAAGCTGAAGATCAAAGAGAGTAGATGCAGAATAGTTTATGCTGCAGTACTGGTTTGTGGGAGAATCAATGCCTGTGGAGTACTCATTGGATATGCTGTGTTCCTTTTGGAATTAGCACACAAGATTATAAACTGTGCTTATATAATATACAGGAAATAAATTCCTCAGTGAAAATAGAGCTATGAAATTATAATCGAGGCTAGAATAAAAGTGACTCTGTATTTACTTCATGAATGTGTACATTTTCCCGTTTAGAATTTTACAGCATGCTCAGACAGCCTCACGACAAAAATAACTCAGTTATATTTATTCTGTGTGATTCGTTTATCTGTGGATCGTGGACAGGCTGTCACATACACTTGTGGCTTCCTCCACTAAATGAAAATTTATAAGAGGAGGGCTTTTATTTGCCCAGTTCCTGCTATATCTCACTTTCTATAGTTCTTGGTACACGGTCAGTTCTCAATAAATATTGGTTGAATAAATGAAAGTGAAAACAAGTTATTCAATTTTCTCGCCTACACACATCCCTTTTTTTCCTGAAATTATGCTCCCCTCACCCTTGCTGTTTGTTCAGTAGGACCTGAAATTCTACCTTTTCTAGCAATACTGATGGACTGCATAACTCATGGAACTAGGGATACATTTGCCCAACCATTTTTCAGTCTTTGAAATACAGATGTGAGATGTGGAGACTTCCTGAAGCAGTATCCATCACTTCCACTGGGTGGTATTAGATTGGCAACTTTCTGTACATTTTTAATGGGAAAATAAGTTTGAGAACCTGTTCTTTCAGGCAACAGCAATGCTTCAGGCAGTAAAATGTGCTTGTGTCCCCACCCCTCTAAGGATGTGTGGGCTACTCATTACATAGATAATGTGGAGAAGAAAATGAGTATTGTGAAGAAAACTAAGGCAGAGTGAGGTCCTAGGTAGCAAAAGGAGTGATAATTTTAAATAGGGTAATCAGAGACTGACTTTCTGTGCTTGGAACATGTGTTGAAAAGTGTGAACAGAATAACGATTAAGTCATGGGAAGAGTTATAAGAACAATGATCCAAGCAAGAGGAAACAGCAGAAACAAAAACCCAAAAGTACAGGAAAGTACAAGGTCGATAATGTTAAAGATTGGAACTAAAAACATACCCAGGATCTAAAGCTTTTTGGAATTTGGAGCTAGAGTGAGCATGCCAAAAAATTTACTCTCATGGTTTAACACTAAAAACATTTTAAAGAAGATGGTGATGTAGCTTGTTAAAAGATAAACATGGTTGACAATAATGTACAATAGACAAATAATGCCTCAGAAAACATAGAGAATGGCTCAGTGAAACAGCATGTCTGACATCAAAACACAAGTGGCAACTCAGAAAAACAATTAAAAAAATGATTCAGCAAAATGGTACAGTATGACTCAGCAGAAATGCAAATATGTTCACAAAAATGAAGAATGGGAAGTCAACAAAAATACCCAAATAATAGTTCATCAAATACCCTCGGGAATGTCAAGCAAAGGACCCAATGATGACTTAGCATTATCACTCAAATGACTCATCAAAAACTCAAATGGTGATTCAGCAGAAACTACCAACTCTGCAAAAATCCAAACGATAGCTAAATACAATGTCCAGTCACTTAGCACAATATTTAAGGATGACTCCATATAATGCCTAATGACGATTTTTCACAATGTCTGTCAATTACTAATTACAGCTTTAATAGATAAGAAGAATAATTATATCCCAATCCATTAATTCAGTCTTGCTGAAATAAAATGTCTTGAAGAATTTTCACTGCTTAAGATCTGTGATATAAACCTACGTTTGCCTGTAGAGTCTCTCAAAGTCTGAATCTGAGCTTACAATGCTAACAATCTCTGGAAGATTCCTTACACAAAACCTAAGATTAGGACTGTGCGATTCCTAGAGGAAATAACACTTGCCTGAGAGAGCAACAGCTGAGGCAAAGTCTCCTAATGGCAGTGAAGCCACACAGCTGTTACAGGTAGTTGGTTTCAGACAGATGCATAGGGTCTAATTTATTGACACCTACTCCAGAACCACAGACCAGAGTGTAACTGACTGGGTCCCCTTTGGGTCACCCTTGCCACACCGTAAGGAGATTAACTACTTACGCTGGGAAAGCCAAGTCATGGTGTCCTATATCACACTCTCTGTGGTGGTTACAGGTGGTTCCCTGACATAAAGGAAGAAGAAATAAGAATTCGGAGGTTATCTAGGACCTAGATGATTAACTACTTCATTCTTCCCCACACTCAGAGGCTGAGCAGGCCTAAGTGTAGGCAAGCTAAATAAAACCTCACTCAGAATCATAGGGTGAAACACATATCTGTTTCTATTGTAAGAAATTCAAATGCACAGCAAAATAAGAACATTGGCAGGCTATTTACCCAATTCTTGGTTTCTGTTATGAGCAGTTTATCAGCTATTAATCAATTCATTCGCCTGTCTATCCTCTGTAACCATTCACATCCATTTTCTGGATGCCTCTCACAGAAAGCTGCTGACATTTGTGTTCTCTTAAAATAAAACACAGTGTTTTCTTTATTATTTTTTTCACCTAATAACTTCATATCAATTAAATACTCATCATGGAATCATCAAGCAATACAGAGGAACGCGGTGGACTCAATAAATATAAATTTGCATCACTCTGAAAGAGAGTTTCTAAGATCCTTTCTTCTGGGCTCTTGAAGATTGTGAACAAATTGTGAACAAATCCTGGACACCACACATTGCTGTTTGTGTCATTTACTCTTTCTCCCAGAATCCTTTTCTTTCCAGCAGCCCTGTTGGAACCTACTTCATTGCCACAAAGCGTCATGTAAGGAGGTCAGGCTTCTGTTATGCTTGTGTTCCGGTTGTATGAAGAAAGGTTATAGGAGAGTGCTCAAGTGACACCTTCTTCCTAATGTCTTTCCTAACCCCAGAAATCCTAGTTTTCTGTTTTTTAAAAACTTTATTAGCACTTAAGTTAGCGTACCAGGCAATGTGTCTCATCATGGTGTCCTTGCACATATGTGTCGCTTTACTTCATTCTCATTCCGTCTCCTCTCCCACTGCCTTCCCTCCACCAAGTTCCCTTTCTTCCCTCAGAGTTCCTTCTTCTGTTCTCTTATGCATATATTCTATTACCCTTTCCCCGTTCCACTCTATTAAGTCCTCTTTGTGAACTCTCATGACCCCCTGTTGTTGTCTAACATATAACCACACGCATAAACCTATACACACAGACATGGATCAGATTCAGCTCATCACGCTTGCAGGCAAGCATCTTTACCTACTGAGCCATCAGATAAGCCCACCATCTTTTTTTTCTCTCTTTGGGAACCAAATACTTGATCGGAATAAGTTTTATAGAGAAGAAGTTTATCTACTGAGATGTAGCAACCAGTCATGATGCACTTAGCATCCTAGCATGCGGAGAAGAGGTGAGGTGAAGAGAAAGAGCATAGAAAGCTGAACTCATTTAAAACAATCTGCTCTCATGATGTCCTGTGGTACTTAACCCACTCCTAAGGGAGACACATGCATCCCTTTGGAGTACAGCACACACATGATTTAATGACCTTCCACTGTCTTTCTCAACATAGAAAAGTGAGAGCTGTAGCTATATATTAAAGCAACGGATCAGGGGGCATGATACAATAGCCACTCTATAAATTTATAAAAGCAAACCTTTACTGATAGACTAGCTTAAAAATCCATGATTGTGAACCAGCAAGATGGCTCAACAGATGAATGCATTGCTGCCAAGGCTGAAGACCTGAGTTCAATTCCTGGTACCCACAGTACCCACATGGTGGAAGGAGAGAACTAAATTCTGAAAATTCTCTTCTGATCTTCATATGTGTGCATGACAAGTGCATACATATAGACATGCACACACAGAGGCACACAATAAAGGAATGCAAAGGATGGATGGATGAATGAAAGAAAAACATGATTGAAATGTCCTGGATCCCTGGTTTTTTTTCTTATTGACATGGATTTGGGCTTCTTGTGGGATTTAACTTTATTCACGGACAATTAAAATTTAGATTTAGTAAGTTTATGGAGATGTTAAGACCCAACAGTGAGCTGATAATTATGTTTAGACAGGGCATTTTGGTTTTGAATTGTTTTCTTAGCAATGAAGCAAACTGGATGAAAATTGAAAACTTTGGCAATTAGGAGCACATCAATGCCAGTAGTGATGGAAAAAAAGATTTCACTTTAAGCCACAGCACTAGGGTGATAAAATTAGGAGACAGAATTTCCATAAGTGACTTATAATGAACCCAGAAGAAAATATTTGGAATCTAGGTAAGAAAGAATCATACCAGCTTACTAGCATACAGTAGTGATTTGGGAATGACAACTCTCCTAAGAACCACAGCAAATCAGAAGTCTTGGTTGTAAACACACAGTAAAAACACACAGGATATTAATATATGTCTGTAATTTTATATTGATTTTACATAGTAGATGGATTTAAAATAACTGGATCGAAAGTGGGTTGTACAGGAACATAATTTTGATCCCAGGAATTCAGGACACTTGACTGAGCCTCAGAAACATCTGCCAGTTCAAGTCAACTATGGGGAAATATAACCTTGGGATTTGGGTTTGTGAGTACTGCAAAGACTAGAATAAGCTTAGAAATTGTCTAGCTCATTGTTATGAAAACCATGTCCTTGCTATTAAAAATATGTTCAATTTCTCAAGAGTTTATTGTCATATTTTTTCATTAGTAATCAAAATAAGGAATGTAATTTATGAATGTTTCCTATATTCAGTCTCTCCACGTAAGCGGCAATAACTTAACTGTCTGTTTTGCTAAACTGTGAATAATCGGTGGCAGCTTGTCTTGTGTTTTGTTAATTTGGTGTGAGGATGTAGACAGCCGTCTGTTCTTTTGTTTACAGGGTCTCTTAACTCTGTGGCTCCCTTGGTAGTGATTCATTTTTTGCTAAAAGGTAGCATAGTTGCAAGTGCAAACGTTTATTTAATTTGTTGAGATTTATAAAACCAGGCCCATTCTCTAAACCTGTAGGGGCATGAACCAGATAAGAACATATGGCATGATCTATTATTTTCTCAACACTTGTTGTGTGGAAAGGCATTGTTTAAATGTCAATGAGGAAATCTCCGATTGCTCTCCATGGAGCCATGATTTCACGGAAAAGGTTCAGTAAATTTAATAAAAGGACATTCTACTTTCTTTAAGTAATCCACCAAGGCCATTGTCTATCTTATTACAATAGTAGCACATATTCAGTATCTCTAACTACTCCCAGAAGCTCAATTAACCTATTAGCCTTCGTTGCAGGGTTTATTATTTATAAACAGATCGTAGTGTACACCAGGAACATGGACAGTGTCTTCAGGTTGTTGACACTTAGGACATTTTTAAGCACTATGGTTTTAATTTCTAAGTAGAAACTCATTTGAATGTGGTAAATATGACAACATATTTTTAAAAATATAATCTTATTCAGATTAAGCTGCATTTCCATGGTTAATGTGGCAAGAATGTGTACATTTCAAAGATTATTCTCAACAACAGATGGATATATTGTTTCAAGATAAAGTTGCTGAAAACCCAGTTTTATTTATTTTATTTTTTTGAGATGTCTATGAGTGTAGATATTTTTCTGCAGTTATGTCTATACACTACATGTGTGCAGTGCATGAGGAGGCCAGAAGAGGGCATCAGATCCTTGGAGCTGAAGTTATAGAGAGATATGAGCCATCATGTGAGTGCTAGGAACTGAATCCAGGTCCACTGGAAGAACACTGCTTGTAATTGCTAAGCCATCTCCTCTGTTTTATTTTCTATTTTGATGTGGTATGTATTACTACTACTGCTGTTGCTTACCAGCAGAAGTAAAGTCATAATGTGGACTTAAGGTTTATCTAGAATAACCTGCAGGAGAGAGAGTCTATCTTCTGTAGAGGTTTCTACTTTGCCTTACTAGTATGTGACTAAGAACAGTTCTTAAAATACTGATTTGGTCTTTTGCTTGTTTGTATTTCTTCATCTTCATGTTCCCTATGGCATACACAAACACACACACACACACACCATACCACACATACATTGCCTAGGATAGGTAACTAGATGAATTACTACTTTTGATTACAATTTACACCTTTATATTTATACATATATTTTATAAGACATGAATAACTATACTCTTAGGATCCTGAAGAATTTGCCCTATTTTAGCTAGGACATTTGATGCCACCAAATATTTCAAACATATAGAATAGATGTTGTCTTTCTTCTCCTTTCTTGAACAGGTTCAGTGTGCCTGGTGACAGCCTTTGAAGAGATCACCTATGTGCAGACAACTTTATATGTCACATTCCGTTAACAGGGATCCTGTCAAGAAATATGACATAGTGGGGAGAATTAGAGCATCCATCCCTGAAAATCCCTGGACTGCAGACACATTTCTCATTTAATAGTCAAAACTATTGATGTGACAAAACAATACAAATTAGAAGCAAGTTATCAAAGAAAACATAGGAAATTTTATTTTGAAGAGAATAGAGTGTCTATATCAGCCCCTTTGTGATGTTTCCTTCATCCCCATTCCAGTATTCTGCTTTCTCTTGCTGTTATAAATGCTACAATGAAAAGCAGCTTGGGGAGAAAAAGGTTTACAGTCCATTCTGCAGGAACTTGCAGCAAGAACTCAAGGTGGAAACCTGAAGGTATGAACTGAAGCAGAGGGTACGGAGAAATACAGGTTACTGGCTCGCTCCTAGTCTCACATCCAACTACCTTTCTGGAATAGCTTAAATCTACCTGCCTAGGGACAGGAACACTACACTATGCTGGACCCTCATACAAACAGCAACCAAGAAAATATACTCACAGTCTTGCCCACAGGTCAGTCTGATTGGGGCAATCCTTCAATTGAGGTTCCCTCTTCCTAGGTGTGTCAAGTTGACAGCCAAGATTAACCATTGCAATCCCTAATACCTTTCAGCTTAGTCGCTAGTAAAATAGCATGTCCCTGCCTGGTGTTTAATAATAAATTTAATATTGGCTCAAAACATTAAATGATAGTTGCTTGCTCATTAGATCAATTATCTGTGCACCTCTGATCTGAGCAGAAGCCCAGCCTATATTTCTCTTGAGGTCCATGTCCTTGGTGATTACTTAAAGCTGTCAATTACAAAGGGAACATACAGTGTATTAAGAGGGAAGCTAAGCACTTGAACCTACTGTTACTCTTGCATTCTTCTCCATAAAATATGTGCTTTACTTTTTATACTCCATCATTACTAGAGTGAAACAGGCAAATCCTTTGAGTACTTCCTCCCAAGTACATCTGATTTAGCTAGTATCCACCTTGCCTATATTTTACCCTAAGGCCTTTCTTTTTGTCAATGAAAGACTTTAGCAATACATTACTTGTTCTGTTTCTTTCCAATAATTTACAGTCTTTCAATTTGTCAAAGGAATTTTTAGAAATGCCAATCAGGACCTGATAAAACCTTGTTAAATCCCTTGAATGGTCCCCTATTGCTCCCCACACTAAATTGTAAACACTTTTGCATAAGATATCAGGTAATGAGTGGCCACATTTTAGTTCAATGTATCTGGTTTTATGTTGAGGTCTTTGATCCATTTGGACTTGAATTTGTGATTTTGGCTCTCAATTTGATTATTTCTTTCAGTCTAATCCTTTTGGGTGTGCTTACTTCTTTTTGTTTCAGGACTTTCAAGTGTGCTGTTAATTTGCTAGTGCAGATTTCTTCAATTTCTTTCTAGGCACTTAGTGCTATGAACATTCCTCTTAGTACTACTTCCATAGTATTCTTATTTGTATTTGGGTGTGTTGTGTATTCATTTTTATTGAATTACATAAAATCTTTGATTTATTTCTTTATTTCTGTTTTGGCCCAATTATTACTCAGTAGAGAGTTGTTCAGTTTCCATGAGTTTGTAGGCTTTCTGTTGTTTCTGTTGTTCTTGAAATTTAGTTTTAATCCATCGTGGTCTGATTGGTTGCATGGGGTATTTCAATTTTCTTGTATTTGTTGAAACTTGCTTTATAATGGAGTATGTGATCGATGTTGGAGAAAGTTCTATGAGGTACTTTAAAGAAAGTATATTCTTTTGTGTTAGAGTGGAATGCTCTGTGGATATCTGTTAGATCCATTTTTTGACTCCAGAATTTCTCTGTTTAGTTTTTGTCTGGATGACTGGTCTATTGGTGATAATGGGATAATGAAGTCTTCCACTGTAACTGTGTGATGGTCAGTATTTAAGCTTTAGTAGTGTTTCTTTTACAAACATGGGTGCTTTTGTGTTTGGGCATAGATGTTAAGAATTGAAACATCATCTTCATGAATTTTTCCTTTGTTTAGTATGAAGTGTCCTTCCTTGTTTCTTTTGATTAATTTTGGTTTGAAGTCTATTTTTGTTAGATATTAGAAAGCCTACACTAGCTTGTTTCTTAATTCCATTTCCTTGGAATATCTTTTTCCAACACTTTACCCTGAGGTAATCGCTATTTTTTATGTGGAAGTGTTATATCCAGCAGAAGGATGAATCGATCTTGTTTTCACATCCATTCTGTTAGTCTGTGACACTTTATTGCAGAGTTGAGATCATTAATATTAAGTGATATCTATGACCACTGATTGTTAATTCTGTTTTTTTTTTTTTTTAGTTGTTGCTGTTGATGTGTATGTCCTTAAGTGTGTGTGTCTCCTTTATTTTCATTTTTATGATGTGAGGTTATTCTTTCCTGTGTTTTAATGGGTGTGCTTAACCTCCTAGGGTTGGAGTTTTCCTTCTAGTACCTTCTGTAGGGCTGGATTTATACATAGATATTGTTGTAGTATGCTGCTGCTGGGGCTGTTCAGCAAGGAAGACAAGGAGGCATATTTCATAACTGCAAACCCTGCCAGACCTTAGCAGAGGAAGCCACCATCCTGGCAAGCGCCATACTCAATCAACAGTGCAACCCTAAGTGTCTGTGCTCAGGTATTTTATTGATTCAGAACTCCTCAGGTGCTCTACTGCTACCATGTGCAGATCATAAGCAATCAAATTTCCCTCACAGAAATCCAATACCTGCAGACAATACAGAACACCAGACCTAGGCTAGGTCCTCACCCAACAGCGCATAAAACAAATTCAAACATAACTAAAATTACACTTCCACAACATTTAATCCATGATTACCATCTGGGCCTGCTAGCCTACTTTTTCTCTAATGCAGGTGAATTTGTCTGACTCCATAGTCAGGGTAAAGGAAATGTGTGTCAGTTCTTCTGGAGGTTAGGTTGTCTGGATAACAAAGGATAGGACTCCCTTTCCTTCGTGGAAATGGCCTGCAGGAGAAGGCAGGCAGGGGTGGGGGTGGGGAGTGAGGTGAGGTGGGGTGAGAAGGTGCCTCTGGAAGCAAGGGGACTCAAGGGAGAGGCAGCTGAGTACTTGGTGGTGGCTCAGTCACTGGGGCCATTTTTGCATTAGAGAAAAAGTAGGCTGCCAGGCTCAATGGCACAACGTAATGATGAAATTGATCAGCTACTAATTGGAAATGTGTTAGAAGCTTCAACATTTCGTGGAAAGCACCACATAAACAGCAAAGGGTTAAAAAAGAACTTCTCCATTACTTGGAGACAAACTAAGGAAATTATAAACAACTGCCCCACCTGTTCCTTGTATAACCAAGCCCTATGGCCTGCTGGAAGTAACACTAAAGGAACAAAAAGAGGGGATATCTGGCAGATGGATGAATTTCATGCCACAGAATTTGGAAAACTAGAGTTTGTGCACCATACTATCGATACCTATTCAAAATATCAAAGGCTTCTTAACTGAGTTCTGAAAAGCCTGACTCTGTAATTAGACATTTACTAGAAGTAATAGTTGTTATGGAAATACCTTTACAAATCAAGACTGACAATGTTCCTGCATATGTCTCCGGTAAAATGAAAAAAAAATTTGCATATTATGGCATAAAGCATATTATCATTACCAATATACCACACAACCCCACAGGACAAGCAGTTATAGAAAGATCTAATCAGATATCAAAAGAAATGCTTGAAGACAAGAAGGAACAACAAGGACCCTCAAGGTAGCCCACATAGTGCACTACTAACTTTAAATTTTCTGAATGTTAATGAGACAGGGACAACAGTAGTTAAAAGACATTGGGCCATCATAAAATCTGCAGAAATAAATCAACCCATATATTATAAAGATGTATTAACATATGAATGGAAAACAGGACAAATTTTGCACTGGAGCAGGGGTATGCCTAAATTTCCAATGTTAATGAGAAGTTGTGAGTAGCATCAAAAATGATAAAGATAAGATATGAGCCAGAAATAGTTCCTGAATACCCTGACAGCTGAACCAGGAAAGCATGACTATGAAAAGAAGCTGATTAGACCATTTGATGAGTCAGAGCAGTTTTTCATTTAATAAACTCCTGGAGACCAGAGAAAAGTAATCATTATCTCATAATTGATAACTTTAAAAGGAAGGGGAAAATGTCGAGGAACACTTGGAAAAAGTTTTTGTTGTTTTTTTTTTATTTTGGTTTCTTTAAAAACACAAAAATGGTGTTTGGATTAGGTTTCTGTTCCCACCCAAGCTTTGATATAGTTGTTTACGAGTTGGGTTTGGACTGCTTGATGCAGGTGGCTATAATTTGGTTGGGTGCAGTCATTCTGGCACCTGTAGCTTGTTTTGGGGATTGTGTGCCTCTTGGGTTTATGGGAATTTTTGGATTAGGGTATAAAAGGTCTGAAGCCCTGAGCGTAGGGGTGGGTGTTGGTTGGGTCATCGTCATTAGCATGATAATTCCTAAAAGAACAAAGGTGGGAGGAATTGAGTTTACAGACTTCTGACTCATTGTCAGCTAGTCCTCTTCAAGCTTAGGACAGCCTAAAAAGAAGCCGTGACAATTTCTACCTTTCTTTCATTCTATATCAAGGCAACTTGTAAAAGCAGTGAAAATTTCTTTCTATCTTTTCTTTTTCCTATACTGCTACAAGATATTGTTCAAATTTTGCTTTATCATGCAATATCTTGTTTTTTTATGATGATTGATTTTGTTGGGTCTAATAGTTTGCTCAGGCATCTGTGATCTCTTAGTGTCTGCATTCATCTGTCCGTGTTCTTGTGGCTTCTAGGGTCACCATTGAGAAGTCAGGTGTAATTCTAATAGATCTGCCTTTATGTATTACTTGGTCTTTATTTTCTTTGCAGCTTTTAGTATTCTTTCTTTGTTCTGTATGTTTAGTGACTATTATGTGGCAGGGGAGGCTTTCTAGTCCAGTCTATTTGGTGTTCTGTATGCTTCTTGTATCTTTGTATGCATCTCCTTTTTTAGGTTAGGAAAAAAATTTTTATATGATTTTGTTGAAAGTATTTTCAGGGTTTCTGAGCTGGGATTCTTCTGCTTCTATTCCTATTATTCTTAGGTTTAGCCTTTTCATAATGTCTCACATTTCCTAGATGTTTTGAGTCAGGAGTTTTGAGGATTTAATATTTTCTTTGACTGATGTAGCTATTTCTTCTATAGTATCATCAACTGAGATTCTCTCTTCTATCTCTTGTGTTCTGTCATTGTAGCTTGCCTCTTTAGTTCCTGTTTGCTTTTCTTAATTTTTTCCTTTCCAGAAATCCCTTGGTTCATGTTTTCTTTATAGCTTCTATTTCCATTTTCAGGTCTTAATTTTTTTTCATTTCCTTCAATGGTTTGTTTGTTTTTCCTGGCTTTCTTTAAGGGATTTATTCATTTCTTCTAATTATTTGTGTCTTCCTTAATGAATTTCCTCATTTCCTCCCATTGTCTGTCTTTTCATCGATTCATTTGAGGGATTTATTCATATCTTCTTTAAGGGCCTCTACCATCTTCACAAAGGTGGTTTGAGGGTCTTTTTCTTGTGCTTGAGCTATGCTAGAATGTTAAGAACTGCCATGGTAGGACAGTTGGTCTCTGTTGTGGACATATTGTCCTGAGTGTTATTAGTTATATTCTTGCCTTGTTGTCTAGGCATCTAGGTGTGGGGGTGATTATAAACCCAGGTTTTGATTTCTGGGGTTTTCTTTGTTGGCTAGGTATTTTATTCCTTGGTTTTTGTGTTTTCTCTGGATTTTCAGAGAGTGTGTTGGATTTGTGTTGCCTGTTTTATTTCCCTGTTCCCCCAGTGTGTTTATAGGGACTGCTTGTTGGTTTGGGAGGTTGGTTATACTGCCTGGCTTGAGCTGTGCTGAAGCTGGGTGTGTCCTATAGAGTTGGAAGCTGGGGGTGGAGGAACTGAAGGAGAGTGGGGAGAAGCTATGAAGGAATCAATTGTGGAAACAGAACCAAGTGTTCTGTGTGCAAAGTGACTGCCTGGTTCTTCTGGTTGGTGTGGGCTGTGCTGGACCTGGAGGGCCATTTGAGTTGTAAGCTAGGTTAATGGGACTCTCCCCCTTTCTAATATCCACATATACATATATATGCACATTATTTTTTCTGAAATTTTTGAAAGTAAGATTAGGAGATACCGATTCAAAACTAAAAATTATTTTAGTATACATTTCCTAAGAATAAAATATGTCCAGGATACATCATATATATTAAAACTATGATCTGATTTATAACCCCAATTTGAAATTTCACAATAATCATGCATTATAGACACTAATTTGTTCAATTTTCCCAGAGAAAATGTTTTCACCCTTAACTTAGTATTTGTATAAGTGTTTTTTCTCTTTTTATTAATGAGTAATACACCATCGTTTTAAATTTTCTGGTAGTGAATACCTGAGATATTTCAGTTTGTCAATGATAAGACAGACGAAGATGGATAGACTTGTGTATTTTGGTTTTTGTTTTTCTTAAAGTTGAGGTGTGTATACCTTTTTGAAATTTCTAAGACTGAAAGTGCTGGACAGTATCAGTGGTTCTCAACCTTCCTAGTGCATTTCCCAAAAGCCATCTTTCTGTGTTCACTGGCCATCATATTAGTTCCAGACTTCGGCTCATTTTCGTTTCATTGTTTGATTCCCTATTGCTCTGTTGTAGGAGTCATTACACATCACAGATCTCAGTCTTTGTTAGATACAAGGGTGTAGATATTTTCTGCCAGCCTTTGGTATGTCTATCAACTTTCTAATGCTATCATTTTTATATGAGAATATGAGAATAAACTTGATTATGATTTAGTAGTTTTGACATTTTGCTGCTTTGATTTCTGGTTCCAGTCTAACAAGTCAACACTGAATTCTGAACCAGGAAAATCTACCCCTGTTATTTTTTTTTTTTTTTTTTTCAAGAAATTTTAGGGCTTTGACTATTGTTTTTTGTTTGTTTGCTTGTTTTGTTTTTGTTTTTTTTGTTTTTAATAATTCACTTCAAATTCATTTTTATATATGGTGGAACTAGGGGTGGAAGTAATTTTTTTCATAAGAATATGCAATTACATAAGAACCAATTTTCTGAAAAGAGACTCTCAATTTAATTAGCTGGGCATCATGTGACATGGACTAACTTCAAACCAAGAGAGGCTTAAACATATTTACAATTCTTCACAACATACTCATATGTGCATGTATACTGGGATTCTGTGTCTGCATACACTCACAATCATAATACCACACAGAACCCATACATACATATGCACATACATGTATACATAAATATATTAGATATATATATAATCTTTGATAAAAAGATTGAAATAAAAATATAGTTGTGAATGAGGACCTGAAATTCATCAAAACACATAACATAGCCTAACAAAATGAACTATATAACACTCTCAAACACATAATCTTATATATTAAAGAAATTGTTTAGAACAAACTGAGAAAAGGGAAACTGATCAGCTGACTCAGACATCTGCTGTGGTTTAAACTCAAGTTGTCTGCCTCCAAAGTTTAATATTTCTTTGAGATTATCTTTCAACATAGATTTATTCATAAACCCAAAGTCTGTGCACTTCTTTTCTGTAAGTTGATTCACAGAGTATTTCATAACATCCTAGAGATGTAATTTCCACAGCAATCTTGAATTATAACACCAAAGTGACTTTGGCTCCATTTACTCAAAACTGGGAATTAAAATTGGTAATCTAGATAAATGCAAACTAAGGCAAAATCCTTTCTGGTAATGATATCTCCATTTTTGAATAGTTGACAACCTAGTAAATCTTGTATAGATTTTAATATGCATATGCATTCTGATGATGGTAGTGAGATAGCAATTTGAATCAGAAAGTTTCATGGAAATGGGCCAAACCAGGTAAGGGAATGCTTGATTGTTACACAGTCAGACCCTTGAGAACAGCTTTTCTTTTCTAGAAACCCAAAGCCCTAGATGATTTTTGTAGAAATTGTCACATGAGATCCAACAACAGAAGGACTTACTTGTAAACAGAGAATGTATTCCTGCTTGGAAAAGATCACCCTGGAATTCTGCAGATGGGGAATGTTACCCACCCCCCAGAACTCCCAGGAGAACTGTGGTGTCCAACATAAAGACAATTTTTCATCAGCTTTGCTGAATGAAATGTCCTTCTACTGCTGAGTCCCCAAAGGAAAGAAAATGTTTTTCAGTTCTGGAAGCCGCCAGTCATGCAGCAGTGAGCAGGAGCCCTCACACATGAGTCACTTTTCTTTCAACTCTAATCTCTTTTCACAGTGACAAATGAATCACAGAAATCAATCTCAAGTCTGACGCTGAAAAATTTTTCCGGAGGATTTTTTTTTTTTTAAAGGTAAAGACAAGCAACTTAAGATTTCACAACACGAGACAAACAAAATGGATGTGAGCCTTAGCTGAAGCCCAGTGTGTCATGATGAGGTTTGGGACTGTTTGGCATTCTGTGGAGAAATCTCTGAATTCATGGCTACGACTAATGAGAGTCTGAATCACAAATCCCTTAGCCCATTAGCTATGTGAGGTTCTCATTTGGGCAACTTTTTCAAGATCGCTTTACGAAGAGGGGATCACAGTGTTCACACAGCGTGACTGGCATCAGTCTTGGGTTTTTCTTGATGTTTTATGGGGATTTCTTTTCACATTTTAACAGAAGTATTGATCAGAAATCAAATAGTATTTACACTGTATGACTTGGTAATACTAAATGAGGTGTTTTCTGCACCGGTACGTTTACTCTATCTCCATAATTAAATGACTTCTTCCCAAAGCATTGCCGTCTATCTATTTTTAGTGCTTTTTTTTAAGTTCTGAACACATTGAAGCTATTATGCGCTTAGAACTCACTAATTTTAATAAGTTACAACCCAGTTTAAGTGTAAGGAATAAGGCACTGCTGTATCTGTGTGGATGAGAAGTCACTGCAGAGATCACAACAACAACAAAGAAGTGCACCAACACCATCCCACACATTAGTGAAGTTTTATATGCCCACAGCTCTTCCTCACACAGAACCCACTGTTTTGAGGTAGCACTTAGTATCTCAGGGAAACTTTGGCTCTGCTCTGTCTTCTTATTAGATGAAATTACTGTCAGGTTAGAAAGTCTTTTAGTGGTTGCTGAGCTCCTGTTGCTACTCATTAGAAAATTCTGCAGCCAGGAGCAAGATGAGAGCATGGAGGTTTATTGAGGTTCATTATTTTATGCTTAACAAAAGTCCCATTATTAGTTTGAATTGACTCAGTTTGCCTTATATTAAATTATCTGTCTTTTTAAAAGACATATATAATTAGGACACAAAACAGAATCAGTAGGAACCTCAGCTAACAAGCCTCAGCTAACAAGGAATGACTGGGTCCTGTGTGATAAGTAAAATGCGATGCAAAAGCATTCCTGGGCTGAGTTTTGATGGGCTGTTGTTAAATAGAAAGAATAATAAATTTAAAACTTACTTTGTTGTAGTTAACTTCATGAGCTTATAGCAAGGTTCGGTTCTTGCTCTGTTAGCTTTAATTTCATTTTTTCCCATCCTTAACACATACCAAAAAAAAAAAAAAAACTGTGTGTGCATGTATATATGTGAACATTGTATTTGTGTTTTGTGAGTATACAGCTGTAAAATTATTCTACATATGTCAACATAGCATTGGTTTTAAAACAAAATCCCCTGAGGCTACTATTTTATACCCTAGTTATTCTAGTTGTTCTGATGACTTGAAAAGAAATAACAATAAATATGTGAGAAAATATTATCATTTTAAAGCACATTTTGCCAAATGAGTAGAAAATTTTCCTTTTACGACGAAGTCACTAATAAGTGTACCATTTCACTATAGAGTTCTTTTTCAAACCCCATGGATGGTGTTTAGTTGGTACTTTGATGAAAATGTTCTTGGAGAGATCTCAGCTTATTTATATAGCACCATCTTCTGGTACATATTAAGAAAAGCAGTTGGTCTTGTACCAAGAAGATGAAGGTATTGAAATCATTTAAAGAATGTAATGAAAAATTGATTTTTTGTAACAAATGCCTAGAACCGCATTTTACAGAGCATTTTTGGTAACATTTTATTGTTATATTAATTTGCCACTTGTTAACCGGGGTGTCTGAAAAAATTATTAAATTATTGTCAAATGGCAAATATTGTCAATATTCAATTAACCTAACATATAAGATAAAACTGTGTAGAATATATGCCTTTATACACAATATTAACCTAACTTAAATGTATATATAAGTATATGCCTATACATAATGCATGCCATATAAAGTTATATATACTCAAATATAGTCATATCTGTGCTTATGAGTAATAAGAGTATTATATGTTCAAAACAAAAAATATAAATACTAATCAGCATCAATAATGACAGGAAAATATATAGAAAATACACCACATTTCTGAGTGTATCATTTTGAAGATTCATGCACTGTGAGAATGTTGAGCTATGTGTTTTGATCATGTGGACACCCTTCCCAACTTTCCACATCTACCTCCCTTCCTTATCTACTCAGCTTTGTTTTGTTACTTTCACCCATCAAGGCAAATTGTGCTGTCCAAATATTTAGTCATTTACCAGTGACTAAACTCTCACACTGACTCCACCAGCAGCCATCAGTTGCCAATAAATCCTTGGCTAGGAGTGGGGTTTCACCTCTGCTCTTTATGCTTCCATTGGGTGGTGTGGTCTGACTTAAGCATGTACAGATCTTGTGTACATTGCTGCGAAGCTTGTGAGCTCCTATGTGCAGTGTCCCTGCTGTGTCTAGAAAGTATTGTTTCCTTAAAGTCACCCACATCCTCTGGATTTTACACTTTTTCCACTGTCTTCCATGTTCATCTGAGAGCCTGGGGAAGAGTGGGCTGTGATATGTATGTTCTCTTAAGAGCTGAACACAGTAGCCTGAAACTTCCTACATCAATTAACACTACAGACATTCCCCCCACAGACATGCACAAGCCAACCGATCTAGATAATGCCTCATTAAGACTCTATTCAAAGAAGATTTTAGAAGTGTCATGGTGAAAATTAAAACAAACCAGCACAAACAGGAAGTGTTACCTTTGATTATAATACTAATTATTAGAGAGTTTTGTACAATGTGTTTGGCTCATATTCGCCAACCTACCACAATCCTTCCCAGATCCACCCCTCCCCATCCTTCCCCACTCAAATTTGTAACCTCTTTTACTTTTTATACATTTGGTATGTAGTCTTTCCCTTACCGGGAGCTACAGACAGAGAAAACTGTTTCACCCCCTCCCAGTAGCTAACAATTGCCAATTGCCCCTCGGCTAGTGGTGGGACTGTGTGCTCAACTCCCTCCTCCATGCTGGGATTTGGTTTGGCTTGGGTTCATGCAGGTTTTATGCATGCTGTTGCAAAGAAACTGCTGAGAGATCATATGTGCAACTGCTCTGCTGTGTCCAGAAAACGATATTTCTCTGTAGTCTTCCGCCGCCTCTGGCTCTGACACTGTTTCCAACGCTCCTCTGCAATGATCCCTTAGCCTTGGGAGGCAGGTACAAGGTATATGCTCCCTGTATAGAAGTACATTTTGTAGTCTCTTATTCTCTACACCTTGGCCAATTAGGAGGTCTCTCATTTAATAAACATAGTACAAATTGAGGATTCTTATATGAGGGTTAAGAGATAGATGCAACTATCTACGGATCTAACAACTAGTTATTAAGATTTAGCTAAATAACATGCCCATTTAGAAAATAATTAGTAAATCAATAAATAAATAACAAACTGTTAATACTAAATGATAGATAGATAGATAGTCAGACAGGTATTAGGTTCTCCCCTAGGGCCTGTGACTCATTTAACCAAATTTATTGGCCTGGTGATTGCAACAGATGTGGGTTTAATCTTGTAGAAAAGAGCTTAAATCCAATCCAAAAGTAATTAGTTACTCTCATCAGGTTCATGCTACTAATACACAAGAGGACATGTCTCACAGGCCAGTCATTATCGGAGCTTGCAGGCTTTGTAGCTGGGTATGATTGATGACTACTGTCTCCTCTGGTAGCTTACATAACACCTTTCAGCACTATGACACCTAGCCAGTATGGATGAAGCTTCTAGTCAGTATCATTGTCTGTGTTTTATTTACTCTGTCCCAGCACTTTCGTATGTGGCTTCTTCAGCAAAAGGATCTTACTGTCAGGTTCTAGAGAATAATTAAGAGCATCGCCAATTGCCTCTACTGTCAGGGAGTCTATGGAACCTCACTGGCTAACAACTCAAAAAGAAGTCACTTGTTCATGGTGTTTTGCCTACTGCATAGGCAAAAATTTGTAAGGAATATGATATATCCCAAAGAAGACTAACAACAGCAGTGAGTATAAAAGGAACAGAAATATAAAGAGGATGCTGTTTGTGAAAAAGAATCCACTGGCTGTGCATAACGTAACTGAAGGGGAATAAATCTAGAGAAATAGAAGCTAGTTAAAGAAATAATTTTGCAATTCAAATGTAAGATAAACATGGGTGTTTCCTTGTCAGTAAATGAAGATTATGAGAAACAGAAAGGATGACACCTAAAGTAATATAAAGGAATAAATGTGGACATCATATTATCCAATAAAACAAGATTCTAGATATATTGATAAAAATCATATCAATGCCTTATGGTTGAATCAACAGTACCGAAGAATTACATTCATGAATAACACCTGTCTAAAACATTGATTTAAGATGCCACAATGGGGGTGAAATATATTGGAAAAAATATAATCAATAGGTTAAAATTCCAGCACTGTGTCAAGAAAAGGAAAAAAAGGGGAGGAAGAAAATAGAAATGTGTGTGAAATAGGAAGAAATAGAAAGTACATTAAATCTCACAGGTAATGTCACCATATGTAGTGAGACTGGTTCTATAAGCTCTAAGTTCTCTGAATTCTATGCAGACTAAGTCCATCTTCCAACACTCTGCCATTTAGCGATTCTACCTCTGAGAATTGAGCAAAACAAGTCTTCCTTCCCAAGTTTTCTTAGGGACTGCGAGAACATCAGAATCCTCTATACAGGTAAAGATGGAGTGTAAAAAAATATGAAGTTTTCTCATGGTTTAGCTGATTTTTGTCTGTGGTTTATGTGTTCCGATCTTGTAGTTAACTATATACCATTTTAGTACTGGGTAGCACTTTGAGGCCAGGTTTGCATCAATTCTCTGCTTGGAAGGTGTAGAATTCATGACCCAGAACATGCAGGTATCTAAGTGAAATCCACAGCCATGTACCTAAGACCTAATGAACCCATTTTACTCATCAAGATTGGCTTGTATGAGCTCTCACTTGGGCTGTTCCTGCTGTCCCAGTAGAGAAGCCATGTTAAATTTACAACTTCCTTAGAGAGTCTTTCAACATGATTCGACTCCCATTTGGTCATGGTTAAAGAAGCAATAATATGACTAATTAACAGCCCTTCATCATCTACAGTTTCAGGATGAGTTTGCTTTCCTTCTGGGATGTAAAAAACTTGACAAAACTGACTGCTATGGTTTGTCTCCCAATAATCTAAGTTTGGTTTCCACCACAGGCCCCTTCAAGGGGTGTGTCCTCGTGAGAGGTAATTAAGCCATTGGAAGAAGCCCTTCAAAAGTATTACTCCTGGCTCTTCGTATCTCTGACTCATGGAGCACTCACAGGGAAGTATTAGAGGGCCTGGCACCTCTCCTGTAACCCTTTTCACCAGTACCTCTTGCTGTGCTCACACAAGTTTCTACCTTAGTTTCCCATTCATGATGTTCTGATGAAATGTGAAGATCTCTCCTAACGTGGCCCCTTCTCCAGTCTTGAACTTTCAACCTTCCAAACTGTGGGTCAAAAATCAGCCTCTTTTTCGTGATAAAATTCTGTCTCAGTTATTTTATTAGGAGTACACAAAATGGTCTGGGACACTGATTATAAGAGTTAAAGAGATGGCTAAGCAGTCAGGAGCACTGGTTGGTTTTCCAGAAGACTCAGGTTCAGTTTTCAGCGCATACTTGTCAGTGCTAAACGGTTCGTCACTCTAGTTTCACGGTATCTGGTGCCCTCTTCTGGTCTCTGAGGGCACTTCAGGTAACGGCGCACAGACTCGCATGCAGGCAAAACACCACACTCATAAAAATTTAAAACAATGATTAAAAAACAGACACTTGGGTACAAATCTGGTGCCATAGCTAAAACAATGTAAAATTTGGAGAATGTACACTAAACATCTAAAATAATGAGTACGTAAGAATTTCCATAGGGGGGAAAATGGAATTCACCAGTTTTTTTAAAAATTGATATGGAAGGCTAATTCAAGTGAATTCTATAAAACGAGCAAAGTGAAACACAGTGAAAATGCACAAGACTTGTTACATGTGACAAAGTTGCATAGATTTTAGTGTGTTTGTGTTTTGAAAATTAAACTGGTTATTGTAACACGTCAAGTAAGGAAACGGGATAAAGGATTATTGAAAATATGCCATAATGACCGAGTGAAGTGGCATCAGGCAATATCAAAGAAAGAAACACGTTACCACCACAGAGATGGAGAGAAAAGGTATTGCAAGCTAAAAGTGCAATTACATATACAAATAAAAATGAAAAGAGAAATGTGAACATTCTGTATTTGAGAGGTAGAAAGCTAACCTTTAGAGATTGCATTAGGGGGAGGGAAGGAAAGCCTTAAAACACCTCTTGCCTCTCTCTGAAGCAAAATGATGTGCAATGATGAGCTACTCCTTGTAGTATTTAATGTACAGCTTACATTCCCCCAAATATTGTATTGTGCTAGAGATTGCTAAACTGAATCAACTTTCCTAAAATACATCTCTGTGCATAACCAGACACTGATGTTAAATATGAATTTTTTAGAATCTAATTACTTTTATTTGTCTTGTAGCCCTGGAAGTTGTCCATGAGATCCATGCCACAGGACTCTATTATAAAGTAACCCTGGGTCCAGTGAGATGCTTCTGAAATTTCAGGTAATAAATTCCTTTGGATGAAGTCAAAACTCTTTTAACTTTATCCTAAATTCTACATTCTACACAATAATATTATAAGGCTACAGTCTCACATAGGAAATATGAAAGTAAACTCTCAAAAAAAATTGGTTTAAGGGTAATACCTAAGAAGTATTTTCAATATCGTCATGGAATGTTACAAATTTTTATTGTGTGACTTCAAACCACTGTCTCATGAGAACTATGTACCAAATAAGAGCTGCCAACCAAGCTGAATTCAAAGCCAATTTCTAATTCATTACTTTATAGGGAGCTTTGAAATATGCTCATTTAAAAATCTGCTGCACAACAGTGACTCTGTAATGCCCGTGTAATGTTGCCAAGTATGAGAGCGAAGCGTGGATGTTGACACTTCATTATGGATATTAAATTCAGTCTCGCATTTCAGATATATGTCAGATGTCACCACCTTCAAGGATTCACAAATGAGCAGATCCCGTCTTCTGTAATGTGAATTATGAGGATGAGAAATATGTTAAACTACTCTTCTCTGGTTACACACCTGTAAAATGTTCTTGTGCATCCCAGACACTCTGGATCACAGAAATTTCCCAAACACTCCATCCATCACTATAATATGTTACCACTAGGGTGTAATTTCAACAGTCAAAGGTGAAACGTAGCATAAAAGATCATCACTTCCTACTGACTAATGATTTCAATTGTTACACCCTTATAAGCTTGAGTGTTTTTCAATGAGAATTATAGTAACCCATTCTTTTTCAGGATACACAATTGAAATTACAGTCATATGTCTCTGTACTGGGGGCATATCAAAAGAGAACAACATAAAAGTCTCTTCTAAGTCATCTTTGCTTGTAACCCACAACAGTTTGATTTGCAGGAAATTTAAAAAACCATCTTTACCTGAGAAGATGCATAGCAGTTTTGAGTACTTAAGTGATATGCCAAAAGGTCAGAGTTTCATCTGAAGTTAAAGTTTTATGATCAATTCTGTCTTCGACTTTGAGCTCAGAGCTCAGCTGACAAACAAATGTTGTACCTTCTCCGGAGACTTAAGTTTCACTTCATCCATGCTGTGAAATCAGTTTATAGCTGAGGCTTTTCTACAGCTTTCTAATGAATGCTTCCCGATGGTGGTACCAAATCTCACGTAGATTTCTACAAACAGTTCTAGAGTGGCTTGTGGTATATTAGAGGCTAATATAACTGGACAAATGTAGTCCATTTTAAAGTGAGAGTTATACATTTTAAAGCCCCTATAACAAAGCTCATCTGTTCCTACCAACCAGGACTGCATTTGATAACCAGTAGCCTAGAAAACATTTTAAGAACTGCATGTGTCACACTCTGATGACTTACACTGTCGATGCATTATCCCTAACTTTTATTACCATTTCATCATTCCTGATTAATTTCATGTTCTGACAGTTTCTATAAAATATGTGATACCAAATAATAATTATTGACTATTCATCCTGCAGAGGCAGCAAGCATAGCCAGGGGGAAATATGTCCCTCATGATACATCAGCAAATGGTATTTAGTCTTTTATAATTCTGTGTTAATTTGGATTTCAGCAGTAGTTAGGGAATTTGTGCATTAAAAATTTCAACTTTCATTGACATCTTTAAACACATCCGCTGGGTCACTAAAAGTGGTTCTATTGGTTATTTTTTAAAAGTTGCCTTCTCTGTATAATAAATTTTAAAGTTTAGCTCTTAAAGGAAATGTTCCTACTCATAAAGAGAAGCTTGGCATTTGTTTTATTTTAACTAGACTCTGTGTCTTATTAGCAGTTTTTTTTCCCCCTTAAAATAACTTAATCTATATCTAACTTAATATTATGGGTGTGATGTGTATATGTTAAAGGGACCTTCCTGTGGTAGAAGATTTAACTCACAGATGTCACTCCAGAAGTTCATGCATCTTCACTGATACATTTTAATAGAGTGCAATTCTCTCACAAGAGACCCCTATAGTAGTTATACTTGAAATCCAACAGAGTCAGAAATCACCTATGGCTATTCACTGAAATCGCAAGTGCAACTTATTAAGTTATCATATGCATCCTCCTTTGTAGTTGTAGATTCAGGTTCACTTAAGATTCACTTATTCTTTGGCCAAATTCAATCTAGTCTTAATCCTTGAACTGGAAGGCTTCAGCCTTCATACAATCTGGATCATTGAACTGCTATCCCAGACCTAGAAGGCCTCAGCCTTAGCCTTCTGAGACCTACTGCTGACTGAGCCACTCTGAATAGCTCCTTCTAAACTCTGACTCTTCTGGTTCAACTCACTCTCTGTTCTGGACCTTTTCTGCCGAGCACTGCTGTGTCTCTGTGTCACTCCCTGAGCTCTCACTGCTCCATCTTGCTTCTGTATCTAACTGCTTCAACTTAACTTTGTTTCTCTCAACTGACTTTTCAGGCTGTAGAGAGTCTAAACTCCAAAGAGCCAATCAGATCCCACCCCAAAGAACCAATCAGAGATCGCGCCCCCTAACCCACCAATTCCCTAGTGCCAGAACTTGATAGAACAGAAAAATACCCAATCCGTAACCATTGGGTTAGAAATTCCCGCCCCTCCTGTAACTGTGATAACGCAGCCTGGTAATCCCTGCTCCGGGTTTTTCTGTCAGAACCTACTGCATCTGTGGATGCAGAGAGCCCCTGCTCAAGCTTGAATAAAGGCTACTTGCTTTTTGCATGCAGACTTGGTCTCTCTGGTGGTCTTTGGGGACCCCAATTCTGGGTACAACAGCTGTTCCTCAACTTACTCTTCAGCCTGCTTCTCAATTGACTCTTCTTACTGACTCTTCAGTCTGCTTCTGTTAACTCCTATGCAACTCCCCTTAACTGAGCTGAGAGCCCGCCTTCTCTCGTGAGAGTTGGACATGTCCTTACTCTGCTAACTTTCTCTGATTGGTCACTTTGTCTACCATTCACTCTGACTCATCTCAGACGTCACTTCCTGTGTCACACTAACTCCTTCTGAGTTCTGCTTCCTGTGTCTGCTTCCACTGTTTTTTCTGGGGATTAAAGGTCGAAAGCATGGACCACCACTGCCTTCTGAACACTGGATTTAAGGTGTGTGCTACCACTGCTTTCTGAATACTGGATAAAGGTGTGTCTACACTCCATCCAGACCATACAGGCCTCTGAATATAGCCCCTAAAATGTAGACCTTAGCTTTCCCACAGGGCTATTCCTCTACACTGATTCTTTAGCTTAATCATAAAAAAAAAAGCCAAAAAGTACCCTGACCTGCTAAGTTGCCTGAAAATATAGAGCTGTCTTTCTGAATAGTTTTTTCCCCTCTGAAATAAATATGGCTTTGGTGTCATATAGACAGTGATGAAAAATATTGTTGCATTTTGCTAATCTAGGATAACCTAGTCTGCGGCTAAGGATATGGTAATGTGGTAAATATTTAAGGTAAAAGAAACTTAACATGCTGAGAATGTCAGCAAGCAAAAAACAAAACGTATTCCTATATATTCTCATTCTGTACGTCTGTGCAAACAGGCATTTCCTTACCTTAGAACCCAACTTTAAACGTGGAAAACTGATGATTTTAAGTGATGTTTGTGTGTAATTGGTTTACTTTACAAATATTTTATAAGAATTTGTGATGAGTTAGGTTCTAGAGAGATTGATAAGGTAGAACCCCTGACTTCATGCTCATCCACGTTTATGAGAAAAATGAAATAATGATAGTGAAATGTTTCCTGGGAGATGTTTTCACTCTCTTGTGTTATAATAACCGTTCATTTATTCTGCAAATATTTGGATATTATGAATGTAGAGAATGGTCTATGTAACTCTGACTGCAAATGGACGTAACTCATACACAGTAACATTTAGGATAAGAAGAGAAAGATGCAGCTAAATCATTCCCTATTTCCTTACAGATACATTCATGCTCACAAAAATCTGAACACAATGTACAGAGTGACACTTGTGTATTATGTCAAGTTGTGGCATCAAAAGTAATAAAATTAAAGATAGAGTATGAAAGAGTTTTGACCCTCAGTTGTCCATTAGGTAGAGATTCTGTCTCTACATTCTCTTTCTCTTCTCCCCCCCTTTCTTTCTCTGTGTGTGTGTGTGTGTGCTATAAATTATTAAGGACATGGTAAAGTAACAGCACATCCTTGAGCAGCTAAAGAAACAATCATAAGTAAAGGAGAAAAGTCTAACACAATTCAATCGCTCAATTTTTTTATTGTCTTGTAAGCAAGACAATATTAGTTTCTCACTTTTAAAGCAAGTTTTGTTTTGTACATTACTTAGGATACATAATTTTATTATATGTATCCAAAGAATTAAAAAGTCATCATTATTTCTCTGTTCAACTGCATTTGGGTCAAAAAAATATCCCATCCACCATGAGCCTTGGGTCATTCTTAACCCTCAAGTAACAGAGACCTGTCACTCTCTCAGCCCACACTGCCCACACCATGACTTACGGAGAAGCTCCCTGGACATTTATTTGGGGCAGTAGTTCTCAATGGAAGGAGATATGAGACCTGTTATATTTGTACCAATTGGAATCTTTCTTTCTGAAGTGTCCTCTCAGCTCACAATGATGTTGCTTCCTCGGTGATCAAAACAGTGAGTAGAACATTGGTAATTAGAGAAACAGAGAAGCATATCATCAGTGTGCATCTCCAACTCCTCTGTTCACTGATTTTGTCAATGGCCCTAAAACTGACTGATAAGCTGATGAATCTGTATGCTACATTGATTAAGATTTTATTCATTTAAATGCATCCAAACAAAATCAATAAAATAATAAAATATTAATCATGGACAAACGTTTTTCTTTATTAGCAACATAAAAATTGTGCCTACTTTTTAATCATGGGTGCTTCCTAACTTTAGGAATAATGAACCTGGATTACTGAGGCAAAAGGCTTCTAACATGGTAGATTATGCAAAGCCATGCTGCTTACAGGATTGATTAATAAATATATATATTCTTCCTCTCTCTTCCTTTTCCCTTAATCTACCTTCCTTACCCATTCCCATTCTCTGTTCCTGCCACATTTCTTCCTTCTCTTACTAAAGACCCGTCTTACCTGCAATTGAATACAATGTGTGACTTGCCCATCATTAGAACAGATAGAATTTCTCTAGACATACAAGAATACTGGCCTTAAACAAAACTAATCAAATATTAGCATTGTATCACTGTGGTGAAAAAAGGCTTCATTTTTAATATATGAGTAAAGATCAAAGACCCAAAGAAAGAATAATACAGGGTACAACATATGGGAATTAAAATTATTGGATTTTCAATGTCCACAGTGTCAGCTTCAATGACTGTACCTTGGAAAAGAATATTCACTCAACAAAGCATATCGATTACTACATATCAGACATTCTTCTTGGCACTGGGTTATCACTTCTTTTTCTATATTTGAGATGATTAATGAGATTTTTTTTGTAATTTAGAACTATAGATGAGGATATATTCTCAGTAAGTATAATAGCATCAAAATCTTCCATGGTCACATTTTAAATATTCTTTGAGAATTTAATGTCTAACCCTGTCTGCATATTTGTCTCTGTGTGGTTTAAGGGTCATGTACTTGACATAGTTAACATCTTTAAAGAAGAGCATCTTTGTTTTTCATAAATCAATTTTCTACTATCTTCTAAAACAAAACTCAATTAATAATACAATTATAGATAATGATTGCTCCTACCATGTATTTGTCATGAAATTTTTAGACTAGAAAAAAAGTGGGCGGGCATTAGTTGCAGTAGGTATCTTAAAAGAATAGGTTTATATTGTCTTATATTCTATTGTCTTTGTTCTATTCTATTGTCTATTGTTTTTCTTTGAAAAAGACTATTCACCAGCCATGCAGCAATCTACGAACTATGGAACTAATATTTTGTAAAAGCTTTCTGCTTTATTTATTTATTTATTTATTTATTAGTTTTAACCAGAGGACATAATGAAGTTAAAGGGAAGTTTATTAACCTGCATTTCTCAGTAAAACCTTCAGCAATTTACACTGGGTTCTAGTTTTGAAGCAATCCTCAAAACTCTTCGATTAAAGTCACTGGATTCTTTTCAAATGAAATTGGCAACAAGATAATGAAGGCAATATTGGAGAAGGTTCATTAACAAATGACAAGGGTTAATTACCGGATTTAAAGACTGTGAGATCACCAGTAAATATTAGTAAATACTAAGAGATTACATATTCATCGCTGGCTTGAGAATGAAATGGTGCATGGTTAAGTCAATAGAGGGTGAAGATGAGGGTGATTTTCCCACATTCCAATTAGCTACACTCTGATAGGAACTAGCATGTCAAAAGTAGGTTAGATAGGTGGAAGATAGCGACCACACAATGGAGTCTCATCTTCTCTTTTCAGCATTTACTAGATCAGAATCTGTAGTCAGGTATTAGGTTCTATATATTAAGAAAATTCTGCAGACCTTCTTTTATTTTACCAAGATTTAAATCTCATCTCTCTACATTCATTTACATGAAAAGTTGGCATCTTCCAGTCAGAATATTTTAAAATACACAGATGCTGCAAATAAAACCTCTCATTGTCTGTTCAGCAGAAGCATAAGGACACTGAAATGCTCTAAATTGTCAATGCACATGTAAATGTAGCTGAGCAAAAATTTGGCAGAAAAGCAAACATATTTTTAGACACACACACACACACACACCACAGTAAAACATAAACACAATTAAATGAGCCAAATCATAAGCCATCTACAGATGGGAGAGGTGTGCTATTGATTATGTCTGCATGGTAACTACACAGGTAATGTTCTAAATTGTTAGAAAAATACATACAAAGTGTAGAAGATCCTTAATTTGGCAGCATGGCTACTCTAGGGTAGAAAGAATATTGGAACATTCCAGTATTCAAAAAGCAGTGGTAGCATACACCTTTAATCCCAGTATTCAGAAGGCAGTAGTGGTGCATCCCTTTAACCCCAGCACTTGGGAGACAAGAAGCAGAACTCAAAAGGAGTCAGTATCACACACAGGAAATGATATCTGGGATGAGTTAGAGTGAAGGACAGGCAAAATGACGAATCAGAGAAAGAGATGGCAGAGTGAGTCAGAGTGAGAACATACCCAAATCTCACAATATATAAGGCAGGTTCTCAACTCAGAGCAAGTTAGTTACAGAGTCAGAATAAAGCAGTCAGTTACAGGAGTCAGTCAGAGAAGGCAGGAGGATAAGACACTGAGACAATGAAGCAGTTGGACTGAGGATAAGGCAAAGAAGCAAAAAGACTGACTGAGGCAGTGTGGAGCAGTGAGAGCTCAGGGAGAGACACAGAGACACAGAGGCAGCTCAGCAGAAGTCAGTATCAGACAAGAATAGTGGAGTCAGTTTGAAGCTGAGCAGAGCAGTTCAGTCTGAAGCAGTCAGAGAGTCAGCCAGAATCTGCCAGAGTCAGAAGAGTTCAGTCAGAAACAGTAAGCTGGATCAGAAGGTCAGTTTGAACTGGTCAGAATTTGAACCAGAGCACCAAGTGAGTTGAAAGAGAAGAGTCAGAGTTCAGAAGGAGCTAGTCAGAGTGGCTCAGTCAGCAGTAAGCCATGGAGGTTTATTAGATTACGTGGAGGTTTAAATGTTCTAGATTGTACAGAGGCTAAGGCTGAAGTCTTCCACTTCAGAGCTTAAGAGTAGATTTTATGGAGGCCTAAAAGCTCCAGATGACTGAATTAGCAAAAGAATAAAATGTCCTCTGCCCTGAATAAACATCTACATGTGGTGAATCTACATCTTCAACAAAGCTCTTTGATGGTCAACTATGAGCTTGTATGATTTGCTCGTTTTCTACTCCTTTCTCACCTTCCCCTGATCTGCTTTACATTTCCATCTTAAACTGGGCTCTGAACTCTACAATACGAAAGAGCCATTGCTTTATTAGACATCACCTAAAAGCTTTCCCAATTATTTTGGAAACGAGTTAGACACACTCTGATGGAAATTTCTCCAAGTTGTTGATGAGTCAAAAATTCCAACTCCTCCCATTCAGACAATCAAAATGTATCTGAAAATAGTTTCTCCTTTCTGTATACTTGGCTATGACTTTTGGCATTGGATTTAGACCACTTCATATATATTTGTAGCTAAATAGTCACATTTTCCACGTTTATAGCTATTATTTCCATAGCTCTTGGCTTTGCATGGAGATGTAGGTGAGAGATGAGATTAGTCCTTTTTTTTATTTAATTGATAAATGTTTGCAACTAATGACATCATGGTGATTTCTAAGTTATTTGTTTTCACTTTTATTCATTTATTTTATGGTTTGTGCACCTATGTGTACCACAGTATGCATTCACAAGTCAAAAGGCAATTTACAGGAGGTGACTCTCTCCTTCCACCACTGAAGATCAAAGTTGTCAGACTTGGCAGGAAATCTGTTTACCCATTGAGAATGGCAGTGGCCCATAAGTTTTCATTAGTGGGAATTTAGTAAAAGAAAGTTTTGTAAAAAGCTACACTTGCACTTTTTTTCTATGTTTTTTTAATTCCAAAACATAAAACAGTTTATTTAATTAATAGTTGTAATAAATAAGTTTTAATAAGAGCACAGAATACCTTAAATTTATTTTCTAATAAGTAAGTTAATTTGGGAGATTTCTCTGATTGTTTCTGTGTGAATAATGTTCTCAACACATTGTGTCCACTTTCACAAAAACTAGTGTATGTATTCTCTGTAGTAATTCCTTCCAAGAATCTCTCCTGGTAAAGTTATGTTGTATATTCATCTGCTCTGCTTTCTCCATCTTGATATTCTTAGCAAGGAGAGGTTAATGTGTCTTAAAATATATAATTTTAATGTTCTGATCTTCAGAACCTGTAAGTATAGAATATATAGATAGATATTTTATATATTTAATATATATATATATCTTCAGAATACATATGTATATATATATATACATATACACACATGTGTATATATATATATATATACACACACATATGTATAGACATATATATATAATTTATTGATTCTGATCTTCAGAACATATAATTACAAAATTGTCAACAGGCAAGTTGTTTCTGTGGCTGAAGTTATTGCACTTCAATTAGTTTATAATTAATGCCTAATTACATTAGTATATTTTACTAAACACACTTATTCATCATAATACATTCTGGACCAATGAATTGTTATAAAACAAAATCTTAATTGTAAGACAGTTCCACACAGAGAAGTCAACAATACATCATTTCAATGGAATATTATGATCCTGTTCAAAACAATTAACACATGTAATGTGGTCTGAAACCCAACTGCACGATTCTATTGTAAGCCTAAGCTCTCTGTTCTCTCCCCTAATCTTACCATCTATATACCTGCCTCCAAACCCATACTTAAGATGTTGCAATGGAAAAGTTGACTCTGTAAACAAGAGGCTGACAGCTTCCCCCTGCCCATCCTATGTGGATGGTTGGTTTCTTCTCAATAGTGTTAGCTAAAACCTGATCCTTTCATGCAGAACAACACTTTTCTCTAAGAAACATCACTTTTCAATCCTACCCTCATCATGAACCTACATGTGTTATCATCTGAAGATTTCAGACTCAGTTAAAGACTAAAATTAATGTTTTTATAACTACAAAATTAACAACTTTCAGCCACAATAAAGAATTTCACGAAATATGTCAGGCATTTTCTTAGGGATTAAAGACCTAAAATGAGTAAATGTTTCTCTGACAAGAAATAGCTTACCAAGAGAAAATAGCAGGGGAGGAAGATGACAAATAACAGTAATCTGCTACTCTATGTCCATAGTAAAGATACATGTAATGTGGCAGAAGTTCGGAAGCAGAGACTCTCTCTACTGGACAAGCTCGGAGGAAATTTATGTCAGATTTCACTTTACTCTGCTTACCTTTTAAATATGTGACATTTAAATCTTAGCATTTCAAAATTGATTTCTATGTGGTTGTTCTATGGCATTTCATCAAACAGACTATTGAACTCTTTATATGTAGCATATTGATCTTCAGTATTCCCTTATCTAATAAATTCATCATTGTATTAAGGAAGATAAGAATTGTTTTTATGACTGTTCTTTGTTTTGTTTTGTTTTTTATATTGACCAGTTTGGGGACATTTTGCTCCCTTCAGTTCACCTGTCAATAGTGATTTTAGATCACAAATTTAAATCAGTCTACAAATCACATAACTTAATCTTGTGAAACTCACACATACATGTATTTAAGTATATCTATCCCAGAATGGAGATGCTTCAGTCTAAGGTAAGCAGGACACTGAAATAAAAATAAAAGCCAAGTAGACTCTGATAATGTTGTGTCTATTAAATGTGCAATAAAATAACTCATATCTAACCCCTTCTTTAATCTGAGTTCATACCTCATTAGATCCCACTATTCCTATTCATAGGGTATTCTTTTTTTTAATGTATAAACAACAATTATTGCAATAAACTGTTATAATAGCCAAAACTAATATTGAGTTTTCCACAAAATTTAGAAAACTTACTGTTTGGCAACATTCCCAAAGTTTGAGGTTTGGGTAATAGCACACAATAGCTTAAGTAGAGATCTCAAAATCTACTTTGTGAAATTTCATAATAGCGTATTTCGTAATCCAAAATATAACATTTTCACTACTTCAAGTCATCTCTTTCATATGTAAACACATAAGAACACACATTTATGTTCATAAACTTTACTACATTAAATATATATATATATATATTTATATGGAGTTACTGAAGATTGTTATAGTTAATCATAAAACAAAATAAAAATATTGGTTTAGAATTAACACTTAGCTTTGCCAGTTACTGTGTGATAGTGAGCAAATGGTGTCAATACTCTGAGCCTTTATTCTTTTCTATAAAATAGTAACCCTTGGACAGAGTATGTACATATCCAGAGTTCCTATCTTAATTTTATTTTAAGAAATCATGTTTAAGTATTGATGTTATTACTGTTTTAAGAAATCATTTTTAGGTATTGATGCTATTACTGTTTTAAATAGTGCAAGATGACCTCTGACTTCAGGCTTAAGATTTTGTAGGTTTGGTTTCTCTACTAATTTAAAAAGCTAATGAATTTAACAAAGTTATTTCCCTTTAATTCACAGCAATTTCTTAATGATAGACTTTAAGTTGATCCTAGATTACAGGGTACTCTGTGAAGCAGTTGGAATTGAAGAGTTGTAATTATCTCCTTAACCTCATGCTCAAGTAAAAGCCTGCCTCATAATGAGAATGCCTGGACAGTCAAATACTTGAGAAGTTCTAAAGTAACAGGAGGTGCAAAGATGTGAGTGTGGTATGAGAGTTCTCAGAATTCATACCTGGTAAGGAATCCACAGAAGCAAGGAAAGACAAATCAAGCAATGAAGTGAGTCTTTTCACAGATGCAAATGTTGAGCACCACTGTTCTTGAAGGAGGAAGGCCTGCAGCAAACGTTTGAGACCTCTGTTAGAGGTCTTCAAATTGATTGCAGTAGTCTAGTATTAAATGATGAATCCCAGTTAGAACAGCACCCACAGAGTCCAATGTAATTCCAATCTGTATATTGATATAGACTACTTGGTTTCCTGTCAAGGTGAAATTGATTTATTTCTGGAGGAAGGCAGCACCATTTGAACATGTAAATGTTTCCTGAGAAATCTGTGGACTTCTCCAAATGACTCTCAGGGATGGTCAAAGCTGGGCAATGGAGAGAGAGACGTGGTTTTATAATGAGGAGATTGATAAGATCTATCGCTAATTTTACCAGAAAACAAATCTCTTAAAAATAATCAGTGACAAATTCTGTAAATTGAAAGACAGTAAATTAGGTTGTGACTTTATAATACAATACTAATAAATTATTTAACATCACAAAGTCAAAATGTATCAGATTGCTACTGTGTAGCTCTGCAAGAAAGACAAGGAGACATTTTCATACATACAAATCTGCCAGACCTTAGCAGAGGGAACATGTCATGGCAAGCACCATCCTGGAAAGCTGAACCCCAATCATCCGATCTAAGGTGTTTTTATTGACACAAAAACTCATCCCCTCATCTAAAGGCCTATTTGCATAATGAAGGAAACCTGTAGTTTGTCCCCTCCACAACCCTTAATAGCCAAGCTATGTCATCTTTAGGGTAGGGGAGCTCAAAACCCAGGGAGAGTGTTCTCCTTTTGTTCCCAGACTCTGTTAGAGGGATTATGACAATCCCTCCACAGCAACTTTGCTCTTCACATAGAGATCTCATAGTACAAGCTATTTGAGCCACAGTGGCTCTCCCAGAGAGCCCTGAGCAGGTGAAGGTCATGAGGAGGCAAACATCTGAATCACAGATTTGCATTAGACCAGCACCTGCAGATGGAAGCAAACTGCCAAGGCTTAGGCAGCCCTTCCTCCAACAGTCTACAATGCAATTGTTTTAAAGTTACATGAGGGTAACTGGAAATAAATTTCCCCACCATACAAGGTTAATAATTAAGAAATTCATTCATAGAAAAGTCAACAGATGTAAACACAGAGAAGTAAAGGAAATTTAAGACATATAAAGAAAACAAAAATCAAAATCAGAAATATCAAGTGTGCATAAAATGGGAGTCCAGGAGTGAACAAAAAGAAGAATATTTTAAGTTGCATTGGCTGAAAATATATTTCCCACAACAGATAAGAATCTGACTATCACCATTAAACCTGTAAAGACACCAAAAAATAGTTCTATGATCAAGGAGGAAAAGTGAAAAAAAAAATCTACCTAGGAGAGTTGGCTCAGCACATGCTGCAAAAGAAGCAGAGAAAACAGAAAGCAAAGAGGTCAAAGAGATGCTTCCTTCAAAGGAGTGGCAATATCTGAAGCTGACAACTCACGCAATCCAACATAGTTGGGAGAAAATGAAATGACAGCTTGAAAATACTGAAAAAAAAGGGGAAAAGCCAACAGCTGTGGATCTAAACTTCTACAACTGCTGACAATATCCTTAGAATGATTGCTAAATGGAGAAAGTTTGGAATAAACTCCTGAGTGAAATTATCTAAGGACAAGTGTGCCAAAGGATATAGCAGAGTAGTTAAGAAAAGAGAAGCATGATAATGCAAAAGGAGGGACAAGTGTAGGGATGTGAGACTGAGGAGAATCTAAATGCCTACAGACTCTTCTGATTAAAATTGTTGCTTGGAATTTGAAGTGTATACATGGCTATGTATGTGTGTGTGCATATGTATTTGCAGAAGTATTTGTATTGTTTATATACATATGGCTCTACAGATTTAAAAGTTCCAACAATAGTGCTATTTTCATGGTTTAGACACATATCTTTAATTTGTCAAAATGTATTTTATTGTCCAGGATAACATATTAATATATGTATTATATTAATATTTATCCAGGATAAAATATTAATAAATTCTATTGGAACCTAAACATATCACTTAAATTTTACATATATACGTATATATACATGTGTATGTATGCATATGTATATATATACACACACATATATACATATATTATGGAAAGCAAATTGAAGAATTAATATTTAAAACTATCTTTATATCAAAAACAATATGAAAAAATTAATAAAACCATGTGATATATATGTGTGTGTGTGTGCACAGATAAGTTTATGTATATATATTTACATTTCAACAGAGATTTATTATAAAGAATTGACTGATATGGTTGTAGAGACTGACAGGCCCCAGGACTTGCAATCCAGAAGCTGGGGAGAGGGCAGAAGCAATGAGCAGGCTTCAGTCTGCAGGCTGATGGTTTTAGTTCTGTTCTGTGGTAGTTAGCATTGGTTGTCAACTTGTCTGTCTTGAGAGATGCCTAAAGCATTAGTATGACACACTTCTGGAAGTATTTGTATGGATGTCCCCAGAGACAAGGACACATGGGTCAGCACACTGAGTGGCAAAAATCCACTCTGGATATGTAGGATACTGTCAAAATGGCTAGAGACCCAGACAAAAGGAATGGCAGAAGAAAGGGACTTCTTCCATGCTAGCACATGGACTTTCCTTGACAAGAAGAGGGTTTTCTGTTGATGTTGGTGGTGTTGTTGTTAAAGCATCACCAGGAAACATCAAACTCAGATTCTCAGCTTTAGAACACAGACTTGCTTTTGAACTCACCATGCTTTTCTTCTAGGACTTCAGACCAGAACTCCAGCTACATTATCTTTTGCCTTTGTCCTGAGACTTCCATCTCCTTGGGTTGAGTAGATACTGTTTTCCCTAGCTCTCTGGATTGAAGCCACTGTGAAACTTCCCCCTCTCTGGTCATACAGGCAAACCTAATAAATTACTTCTTATAAGTAGACATACTTGTCCAAACATATGAAAAATAAGTGGGATTGATTTTGTGAGAGTCATTATGTTTTAGTTTTTTTCTGCCCTTTTCTTACGTTTATTTAACTGGATGAGCCAGAACATTCTGGAAGTGATACTTAATCTTTGTTCTTAACTTAGTTGGGTCTAGAAGCAGCTAAGAGATAAGCCTCCAAGCATACTTGTTACAGATTTTCCTAATTAGGTTAGTTGAAGTAGGAAGACCCACCCTAAATGTGACAGGCACATTCACTTTCCAGTAGCGGCCTTGGTATGAGGACTTCGGAGGGATAAGCTTTTGGTTTTTACCTGATCCTCTTCACCTCTTTCTGCCGAGATAGTTTCTTGGGCCTTAAGTTTGTGCCATACTTCTGTTGTGCTTCACTTACATCAGAATCTTACTTCTTCAGCCTCCAACATGGATAGAACACCAGTGGTTCTCCGGGAATCCACCAAGTCTTACACACCAGATTAGAGGTGCGGAGGCATAGTCTCGTAGATAGGGTCCCTGCTGGTTCTCAGATGCTCCAATGTGGAGACAGCTGTTGAACTACCCAGACTGTCGATTCTCTCTTGATATTTGTTCATTCTGCTGGTTCTGTTTTTCTAGAGAACCTAACTGTTACACTGAGTTAACTGACTGAAATGCCAAAAATACTACCAGAAGTATAGTTTCACCATATAATAGGGTATTGCATATGCCAACAATTTAACCCATAAATGATTAGAATAATATAAAGATGAATTGAATTTAAGGCAACGGAAAAGTTAAATTTGTACAGCAAATTTGAAAATTAGTAGAGAAAAATCTTTTTAAAATAGGCAAATGCCAACTATATTGACAAGTCTTAGCACAAATATCTTACTATTGAAAAAACATAGTGGAAAATGTTAGTTTTGTGAAGCATAAAGTCGTAACTAGAGTGGGACATTGGCCTGGACCAGAATGAATGAATTACACACTATTTTCACTACTTAGAAAGTTTTCTATCATAAACTGTTTGAAGAGTCAAAATTCCCATTATATATGTTTAAATTGATACATAAAATACAAGATAAATTCCCCATGATTACTGGAATTATGCAGAAATTATTTGATTAGTACACCTCTAACTACACATAGACACAGAGGGAAAAAAATGGAAATTTTTTATTCTATAAAAGAATAGAATTTAGTAAGTAATTTGAACATAAATGTTCCAGATGTCAAAATAAATGTCAAAAGTCTGTGATAAACATATACTAAAAACATCGCATAGCTTAATATGTAATTACTAGAAAGTAAAGTTGCATGCTTGTACATTATTAGCTTATATCAGGAGTCAATGAATGAATAAAAGAGGCACACATGTCATAATAGAATTCTATTTATTTTTCATACAATTCTGACATTTGTGATAACATAGAGAAATCTTAATTCATTACGCTGGTTTAAATAAGACAATAGACAAATGTCACATATTCTCACATATGCAAGAACCCTATAAAAAATTTAACAAGTAATCAAAGCCTACTGTGTAGGGAGGTGATGGAAAAGTGGGAAATGTCTCTCAAAAGGTACAAAAGTTACAGACAAGAACATTAAGTTCTGGTGTTTTATTGTACCACATAGAGGATGTAGCCAGTGCATACTTCGGATGTTTTTTAAAAGTAGATTTTAACTAATCAACCTAACATTTCTCTTTTGATAATGGACAGCATATGGGGACACACACTCTAGATTTTGTACATATGGTGTGATTGTTATTATTAAATAAAATTTAAAAGAAAAATAGCCTAAAACGCAAACACAATAATGTAATAAAGCTTAAAAATCAATGCGCTAGAAAATGTATAATGGAGGAAATCATAAGCAATTGTGTTCTTTAATCAATACTAACAAAATGATAAGGATCTAAAATTATTGCGGGGGTGGGGGGGATGGAATATATGGTTGGAAAAGAGACAACATTAACGATCCTACAAAGTTTACCTTTTCCCCTCTCCTTCATGAACAGACTTCATGGGTATTACTTGTCTTTGGTGTGAAAGCCCTATATACACAAGTACATTTTAACTGTTTTCTCCAGTTAAAAAAAAAAAGATCCTCCTACAAAACTAAAAACTCTAAAATTTGTGTATGTAAAGTTGAAAAGAGCTCAAACTTTCTATTAAATTTCAACTGTCAAAGTTTCAAAGAATATGTTTGTTAAAGTAAATGAGTCCGTAACTTAAAGTTTCTGTAAGAACAAACAAGTATGTTCATAGGAAACACAGCATTGATGACCATTAACATTATATATGTTCAACGTTCTACTGGATGTCCTAGAAAATAATAAAGCAGTAAAAAATGCAATCTATCAATTACAATGTTTACTCGTTTGCATATGTAGAATTGTGTGATTTACAAACAATGAAAAAATACTTTAGGTAATGTTCTACTAACTTCCAATAACATGTGGGGACTGTAGACATTGATTCAGGGTAAAATGCTAATTTTACATTTTTTAGCTAATTGAAACCCTGGTCCTTAGTCCTGGAGTGCTGGAGCATTTCATCCTCCATACAATCTATTCTTAAGCTTAGATTTGGAAGGCTTTGGCCTCTCTATAATCAAAAACATTTAAACCTCTAAAACTCACCACCAACTGAGCTGCCCTGACAAGCTCCTTCTGAACTTTGGCTCTTCTGGTCTACTCACTCACTAATCTTTACTGACTTCTGCAATTTCTATGACTGCTCTACTCAGCTTCAAACTTACTTACTCTTCCCATCTCATACTGACTTCTGCTGAATTGCTTCTGTGTCTCTGCCTCAGACTCCCCAGACTGTTCAGACTGCCTCTATCTCTGTGTCTTACCTTCTGTGTTTGAACTGAGACCCTGCATTTTCTATCCTAATAGTTGGGATTGCCCTCATTCAGACTCAATGTGCTAACTCTTCCTCTGATTTGTAACTTTGCCTGCCCTTAATTCTGACTCGTCTCTGAAGTCACTTTCTGTCTGACACCAACTCCTTCTGAGTTCTCCCAAATCGCCCAAGTGATGCCTTCTGAATACTGGGATTAAAAGAGGTGTGCTACCACTGCTTTCTAAATATTGGGATTAAAGGTATGTACCAATAGTCTTTCTAACCTAGAGTAGCCATGTTGACAAAGATTAAACATTCCTCTACATATTCTCCCTTTCTGTTTAAGATATAATTTGTGCTGTGAAATTAGCTTTAACACAGTTTAACTATTACAATAGGAACAATTATCAATCCCATAAACTTAACAGTCTGAATGTCCTTTTGTAGATCTACTATAGCCAGACATGTGACAACAACTGCAACAATCATCAGTCCTTATCGTCTGTCAAGTTCTCTTCAACATCCCTTCAGCAAACATCCATTTCAGCATCAAGATTTGATGAACTATATCCCTGTTTCTTCATACAGTTTTTGAGCTATCTTTCTGTTAGGAAGTTTCTTACTTACTTCTTACTTCTTAAGCAGATCAAATCTTTATCAATTTCAGTGGTACCCCACAGCTTTTTGTCCCCTGTGGTTATAATAGCAAAATTCTTCCCCAACATAACACATTCTCTGACTTCCATTCTGATGTTAACACATCTTTATAGTATACAGGCTGATTTAATTCATCAGTTTTTTCTACAATCCGGTGTCTTTTAGCAGCTGTTGTTTCTGCTTCATTAGCATTCAAAATTTTTCAAGTCAATAAATCATTATGCAGTCTGTATCTAGGAGTCCTTATTCTTATCCTCCTCTTCTGTTTATGGCTAAATCTAGGACAGTGTTTTCTTCAGTAGTAGGCATTGAATCTCTAATACCAAGTTTAGGTTCCTCTAGTTGCATTGTGGGTAAGCTATTCCATTGCTGACAGGAAATGCCTGGCTTCTGTTTTCTGTGTCTGGGGCTCAAAGAAGCCCTTTTAGGGAGTTTCCCATCAGTAAGGGATTATCTCCTATATCTTTTGTTGATCTGCATCTGTTTAGTCCAATGTTGACCTTTACTACAAATCCTGGGAGGCCCAGAGGCCTTCTTTCTGGATTATTTTTAGATATGCCCTGCCTACAATCCCCTTACCAATGACCTTATTTCCCACAGTTAAAACAATGGACATGGCTTTTTGTCATTACTTGTCCAACTACATAAGCCTTAGGGTCAATATCAGCAGTAATTCTGATCCATTTATCTAGAGGCACTGATCATGCTTTTAAAGGTCTAATAATTGTTTTTACACTTTGCATTTGCATTTTCAAACTCCAAAATTCAATTAATACCTGTCTTGTGTCTGGATCTGATATTGCTCTGTTTACAGCTGAAGTTGCTCTTTATAAAAAGTCAGTGAAGGCTTCTCCTGAGCCTTGCATACTTCTTTGTAAATAATATAGACCTCTTACCTGGTTCCTCAGCCTTATCCCAGGCACTTAAAGCTACTACAGGGTATTGTAATCATCATGCTATGTATCATAATCACAAAACCTCTAGAAAAAAGAAGGCCAAGGGAAAATATTAGGGACAGTTCCAAATTAGAGAGTCTTCCATCACTTGTATACAGGCCTGTAAAAAGTATCCATGACAGAAAGAACTTAAAACATCTACCAGACTCAGGCTCAGAAATCCAGCGTGGCTGTATCAAAAAGTAATTATTTCAAAGCTTGAGAGATGTCTCACTGCTGATAAGCATTGGTCTTTCACAAGTTGGAGAGACTGGATCCCAGCACTCATGCAGATGTCTAAGCTCTGTGGAACCCAAAACCCTCCTCCGGCTTCCATGGGTATCGCCACATACATGTGCACATGCAATTACACTGGTTTGCATACACATAAATACATAAATATTAAAAAATAAGTTGCTCTGAAAACATAACAATAACTCTGATCTCCTTTGATCCACTCATATTTCTTCTGTCCAACATTCTAAGGATTTTGAAATTAACATCCTAGGACTAACATATTACCTTCTAGTTTTTCCTTATTCAACAAAACTGATTATCCATTTAAATGGAATCAGTATTCTAAAAACACCTTAACTCGTATTTGTCACATTATTATTTTATTCCATCTTCACTGTAAGAATTCACACACCAGCAATGAATTATAATCTGCAAGTTTCCAGGCTTGGTAGGTGTATGTCCTCAGTTACAAAGAAAGAGTCGAACACTTACTTTGGGGACTACAAAGTGAATGTGAAAATTACCATGGATTAGCTGTTCTGTTTTCCTTCTAACAGTTTCTCCTCTGCCAAACCAATTAAGTAAACAAGCTGTAGCTTCAGTTCTGAAACTAAAGGGAAAAAAGGTATTCACAGTTGCCCAAGTGTGTTTTCCTTTTATATACATAGAAGGAGATGCTCCAAGGATTTAATTAGAGCAAGACTTCAACATTTGTGCCATAAATAGGATAGATTAGTTAATGTCGGCATGTCTTCTCTAAACACGGAAACAAGACTAAAGGATCTAATGAGACAGCATGAATCCTGCCCAGCAGTGACAAGATGGAGATTTGTCATACAGATTTTATAATATCCACTTAGCTGGCAGCTCCTGAATTCATCAGGCCAACATGCTGTCACTGGTGTTAGAATTTTGAAGTGCCCCAGAGAAATACTGCAAAATTGACTGATGTGCTAAAGAATAACAGAATTGATCGCAGCTCATCCTATGGAATGCACAGTTTACTAAAAGAACCCATGAATATGGGCATCATGATTCAGAGTGCATGCTGCTGCTGACCTGAAACAGCTGCTCTCCCTTAGTTCTCAGACATTGAAACTTCAAAATAAGCTGTCACAAGTCCTAAACAAGGACTTGATGGAACCTTTTGGAAACTGATGTACAGCGGGGTATTTATTATCCAATAGTCATGCTGGTGGCTATCGTTAAACTAAATGGGTCACAGAATAGAGCTGTGAGTCATTGATCTGAGAAAGGGAGTGGGAAGACTGATAAAGATGAGATGGATATAAGGAGAGATGGTGGGCATGTGCAATCAGCATACATTGTATTCATGTATGAAATTATCGAAGAGCAGAGTTCATATACAGCAAAAGCAGAAGAGCAGAGATCGACCACCAAACTGAAAAATTACACTAACTCTTGATGGGAGTACCAGGCCAAGGGGCCATATCTTCATAAATTCTCTCCTCATGAAGATTAAAAGAAAAATGGAACAGAGCAATGAATTTATTTTTCAAGAAATATAAACCCTCAAAATGTTCATATAACATTATAACTACTTCAGCTAGGAGCACATTCTTTTCTCTTAAAATGTTTTCATGACTGTTTCCAACACTAGAAATACATGAGAGAACTTGCCCCTAAATGTAGGGTTTGGAAAGGCTCATTAAGGGATCTAAATGCTTAATGTTTTTAATATGTACCTCCACAGTAGTCTACATTTCTCCTCCCTAGCACTGTATTAAATCCATTTGTCTTTTTATTCTCAGATCTTATAAACTCTATGATATGGAATATCTGGATTTGATGTTCATTGTGATGCCTTCGGGGCTTGGTGCAAGGCTTGATGGACACCAAGAAGTCTATAGGCGCGTGGAAAGAAAAGATCGACAAACCCAAAGACATCATCTATAAAGCACCACCACAGTGAAGCTTTAACCCAGGAGAGTATTCAAATATTGAAAGGATTGAAAACCCCATAAGCCTATCAGAGCACTAGAAATCAGGGAAGAATCATGTATGTAAGCCTTCTAGAAGATACAGTAAAATACAGGAACCATAGCAAATCTTTCTACTTGACAAATAGCATTAGTCCCAAATAAACCCACAAGCAAGAAAAATATTGGACCAGTTGTTTTGTTATGATTATTTTAAATTACTTAGTGAAGTCATTTATTTTGGGAAAGAAGCTACAAAACAGAAACTCAAGATCTAAGAACAAAGACGGAGACAGCAGAGAACACAGCATGAACTATTAGAAATTTAAAAGAAAAAAGAAAAAGAAAGAAAAAAATGAAATGCAGAAATGACAAAATTAGGACAAAAACAGGAATAAAAACTACTGAAAATTCAGTCAGGTGAGTGGAAAACAAAAACTAAGCATTGACATAAAGAAGTGGCATTAGAGCTATGGTTTTCGAGAATTAGAGAGACAGGAAAAAGACTAGGATCCAAGCGACACAAGTTAAAGCATGCATCACTGGAGTCTCCAGTAGGGGGAAATAAAAAGAAAGCAAAACAAAAACTGAGCCATTTAAATATAAATATGTCATCTCAGAAAAAAATTTTACTATGTCAATCTATGAGAAATGACAGAAGACATGGTTTGTAGCCAGAGGAGCTTCTGCTGTTACTTTGTCTTCACCTAAATCAGATTCACAAAATGATAAAAATTCATGCTATAGAAGATGGCTTAGGACAGGACTGTCGTTCTTTTTTCACTACTGAGGTGAGCAAAGGAAGGCAGACAATTTGAAACTCAAGAAAAACAACTTCTACAAGTTTTTAGAGATTTTATATAAATATGCATTGAATGTAAAAATTTTATCTTTGGTAGATAGATAAAGGCTAATGGTGACTGAGTTGGTAGCACATTGAAGTCTACCTTGCTTTCTTCCATTCACTAACACATTTTATAAATGTTCAAGAGAATAATAAAAATGCTGCATGAAGTCTGAGTGCCTTACTCAAAATAAAACACACTAGAAATAGCAAAAAAATTTAAGTCAAAGACCTCATAATTCTAATTGCAGAGTCAAGTCACACAACATCTTTTCTCCAAATAGTGACTTTTATCCACCAGATCTTCTACTTGACTTCTTGAGATATAATCCTCTCAAGTAGCTTCTCTTTGGTGAATGTGATTAATGAAATGGACTGCTATTTTTAACTAAATTTTGCTGTAACTTATCTGATGGGAATGAAGATAACAGCATAGTTAAGACTAGAGATACCTATATATATGTAGAGGATCATAGAAGTGTTCTCAAAGAATGCAGCTTTGAGCTGAGAGCTCAAGAATGGTAAGTTGCTTATGGAGAGCAAGAAATATAACACTCTGAATAGAAGAAAAGCAAGCCTCTTGAGGGCATAGGAAGTGGCACTTGAATACCCTTGACTGTAAAGAAAATATATATGTTTTTTCTAAAAGAAGTGAATTGTATTCTTGGTTTTTGTATGATAACTTTACCAACTAGAGAAAACTTTTATCACTAAATAAAGACATTTCAGACGCATGGCTTCTGTAAATTTGAAGTTTCCTGAGGATGTTGAGGGCAGATGCTGCTTTTATATAGTGCTTCCTCAAGACTGACAAATTATTTTCCTGAAAAGGACAGTGGATTATACGATGAAAAACGTCAACTACAAAGCACAGGGAGATGAAAATCCCCGGTTAATTTCACATGCATCAACAAAGAGCAGTATGAAAGAAAGCTTTACTATTGTTATCTATGTCCTTGGTGTACATGTAACTAAGGTCACACTAGCTCTAGTAGCTATGATTCTTAAGCCCTATCAAATGATGTACCAAGCACTTCATTTGAAGAAGTGTATTAAAGCCTCACATGTGATACCTTAGCCTCACTTTAAAGACAATAAATGGATTCAGAACTTAATATAATCAATAACTAGCCAGATAATTGGTAATGCTAAAACAGGAATTAGCCTACAGATGTTCACATTCTAAAGTCTATGAAGTGCAAAAACTACTATAGCCTATCAATGACAGTATACGATGATTTAGGATATAGCAAAGACAGAAGTTATAAGGCCTAAAAATTTCCTATGGTTTGTTAACAACTGCATAGCATTTTATTAATTATTTATTTTATTGAGTTATTAATTTATCTCTAAACTTAGGGTTCCAAATGTCAATAATTAATCCCATGTCAGTTAATGCATGAAAGTGAAAGAAACATCATCATGGTCCATACCTAGAAAGCATTACCATTATTACTATATCATATGCTCTATGCATGTGTGCGCACACACTAGTGACGTGTCAGCCTGTGTGCGCATACATGGAGGCCAGAAGTTGACTTCTCATATTGTCTTCTACCTCTCACTAGCTTATTTTCCAGCAGAGACTCTCAACAAACCTGGAACTCCCTCCACTCTCTGCCTCCTTGACAGCACTGGGGTGACAGGTATAAGGACCTTGGAGTCCCAAGGCAGGGTTTCTTGTTTTTCCAGCACCTTACTAGCAAGCCATTGCCTAGGATGTATAGAGACATTAAGGTGTACATTTCCTTTCTTAAAAACAAATTAGAAGGAGATATTGTTTTGTATCTGCAGCCTATTCAAATGTATTAGTTATATGGAAGTTTTTTGGGGGAGGGGAGGGGTTCCTAAGTAATACAAATGAATAGCATTCATAAGTTGCCAACCAGTGGAACAAAAGTTACCAGTGAATTGATAACTTTAATTAACTGGGTTCTATTCAAAGAGGTAAAGATAAATCAAGACCTTATCTCTCTTAAACCACTGTATAAATCTTCCTACATGAAAAGGGATGTTTTACTAACACCAGATCTTTCTTGTTTTGGCACAAGTTGTATAGCAAAAGTTGCTTATTGAGTAACAGTCCTAATTAGGAATAGTTTTACTTTATTTTAAAATGATTTGTGTCTCAACCAGTAGTGTAGTTAGCTAATTTAAATGAACTTTGAACTGTGAGTTTACTTCTGGTAAAAAGAAGTCTTAAAATATTCTTAATGAAGAGCTGGTGACATGGCGCAGTAGGTAAAGGCACTGACAGCTTTAGTTCGATCCCCGGGACCATATGATGGAAGGAGAGAATCAACTTCCACAGCTTGTTCTCCAACTTCCACTCAATGCTTTGGTGTGAACACACACACACACACACACACACACACACACACACACACACTCACACACTCGCATGCACACACACACAAATGTAATTTATAGTGTTTTTTAAGTAATAAAATCTACATATTTAAATCTAATGTCTTCTTTGTCTTTGCTTTTATTCTCCTCTATTTTAAATCATATAGCAGATGCAGTAAGTTGCATTTTTAGTTAATTTGCAGAAGTGAAATGTGTAAATATCTGTTATGGATCTTTATTTTTCCATGAATATTTTATATAGCATTTCTCTGCCAATATTATATAAGGCTCTGGGTTGACTACATTATTAAGAACTGTCTAAATTCATTTTAGTTGTTGCCTTAAAATGAATTAAATCATTTTGTACGTACCCACAAAATATCCCTGTGATACATGGGTTCAGGTATATGAATGTACCAAGATGGAAGTCAAAGTAATAAGAATATATTTCTCTGGTATTCAACTCTCCATACTGCGTCTAAACTCTTCATGCTTATTTTTAAGACCAAAGAGGAGTAGTAACAGGAGGTGCGTGTCCATGTAGCGCAGCTATGAGATTAGAAATCCATGCCTTTGTTTTCTGCAAAAACAGGATAGACTAATTAGACTACCAGTTGTGCCAGAAACCCCAGGGAAAAGAATGTTGTAAGAAGCAGATCTACACTCAGTCCATCTTGGACAAAAGGGCTTATTACAGGTCCACTTGGTAGGCTTGATATGATGAGGCTGAACTGTACATAATTAATCAAATTATGCAAGAAGCATCCAAGTGTCTACTATGCTGGGAGTAGACAGACAGTGGCAATCAAAGCTATGGAGTTTTAATGACGAGCCTTAATTAAGACACACATCATGTTAGATTCCTTAATTTTTAAAAAAATTTGCTGCCAAACTTAACTCAGCTGTGCTAATTAGCAATCATTTGGAATTCATAAAAACAGCCTGTTAGAAGAGGGTGTTGAAAGTGACTTTACAAGAAGGACCTGACCAGGACATGCATCCTGGGACTGTTATCTTAGGATAGAGATGCTGTCAGATCCAAGAATCTAAATGATAATGGCTTGATCTTCCTTCTGTAAATGTAAAGTTCTGAGAACACCTAATCCCTAGAAAGCCCAAGAACTCCAGGAGTCAGCAACAGTCTTGGGTTCTACTGCCATTCTCCTGATTTGGGAAGAACACAATTTAATTGGAAACTCTCTCTTAGGTTAAGCTAAATTGTCTCTGAGCTTTTCTTCCATTGAGCCAATCTGGCTCTGTGAAACGATCCAGATTAAGTCTAATGGACTTGTCCATACCTAGCTATAGTCTCTTCTTTTCCAAGAGGTTTCATTGTTACCTCTACCGGTCCTGGACAACCAGTTTTATTACAGACCCTACTACCACCGTGCTCATTCTCCTGATAGAAATCCAGCTGGATATTTTTTAGACTATAGTCTCCAGGGATGACCCATTCAGCCTGTTCAGTAGATTTGTTTCTTCCTGGTCTCTTACTCTAAATGTTTTAATTGCTACCTGACTTTGTATTATCCTTGTGGCTGTGCCAAAATGCTCTGGAGTGGTTTTGAATTTTGAATAAACTAAGACACTTATTTTTCCTAATGAACAGTATCACTGACCCAGGCTTCTCTACATCTTCATTCTTGAATTCATCAGTTCCCTTTAAGTTTAGACTGAAATTTACTTCATCTTTATTGACTAAATAATCAGTGCCTACTTGTAGAAAGATTAGAAAATACAGTGAGACAAGAAAGAATAAAATATTAAAAGTTAGTGACACAGGAAACATAGGTACTCTGTTGCTGCTAAACCAGTTGAAATTTGTCAAATGTTGAAATTAGATATTTTGGTGAAGTTTGCTTTAAATTACTAAACACTAAAATGCCCTAATCAATGTATGTGAATCAAGTATCACTCTCATTATGCAGCCAAAGTCTGCTGATAAAATCTACAAACACACCAAACCAGAGTTTTCAAAGCAAACATTTTTTAATTTAAAATAATATGGAATGCAGCTTTCTACCTTTAATTATTAATGTTGCACTTTAAATGTACACAAAACATTAAATACTGACATTAAAACCAATATCTCATTCGTTACAGAGTTGTCTTACATGAGTTAACAATCTGAGGACATTGAAATTGTTTTTTGAAAATTCGGAAAAAGTCAGCTATAAAAGCCATGTGCCTAAGTAAGTCAATTTTCAAAGAATTAGACTACCTTTTAATAAATTGGTTTGTGATTGTATGGTGTCTTCTGGTCTCTTTAGCCATCTTTTATCCCAAATGCTTTTCTAATTTTAATGTATTCTTAATTTACTATGTTTATTTTTAAGGCGACTTTTCCAATACCTCTAATTCTTATTTTGTTCCATTTCCCTTAATCTTAATAATAGCATTGTGCAATTATGTTTGGGAAAGATTTGCAAGAGAAAAAAAAAACTTTTCTTTTACTCTTATGGTCTTTAAAAGATGTGATTGGCCCTTCTTTCAGCAATTTCATGGGGCTGTTTGGCAAAAAAAGCCTTTTACAGGGATCAATTATTTTAAGACTCCCTTTGCTCTAAATTCCCTAAACTCTGCTTTTTCCATATATCCCAAACAAATCACCTATATTGCAGCAATTGCTAGGTCTTCATTGTGATGTCTGCTGTGAACACAGGACACCATGGCTGAGGACTGAACAAAATGAAGATAGGGTATTTCATATCTTTCTATCAAGTTACTACCTGTTCTTGAAACACAGTTTGTGGTCTCTTCCTTATTGAATAACATTATGATCAATAATTTGATTTAGCATTCATCCCTCAAATATTTGATCAGTATAAATTATTATAAATGACAAATAGTTACGGACTAATAGTACAAAGTGAGGTAAATATTCACAAGTGTCTGAGGATTTGAAATTAGTTTAGGTGGTTGGGTGAGCATTACCATTATTGGTCTTGTCCGAGCATGAATTGCAAATTTGCAAATATGTAAACCAGGACACCTTTACTTGTGGTAAGGCTTAATGGATGTCTCACACATTTTTGAGAGGTACAAGCTTCCAGTGACAGCATATGCACTCTGATTTTAACATTTGCATACAGGATACACTGGTAATTATTTTTTATTTTAATTAATGAAAAATAAAATGTGAAGCTAACAATATTACCGAAGTTAACAGTAGTACAAACACCAAAAAAGTTTTGTTTAAAATCTCAGTAAAACCTTTTTTTACTTTAAAAATATCTTTATATAAATATTTTTAGTTAAATAGAAGTTTTATGACAACCCATACCATTAATTTTCTAATTATAGATATAATAGAAACAGAAAATAGAGGAAAAAGAAAATGCCTAAACATTCATTTCTAAAGTACATCTGTGAATTTCTGTGACTGGTGCTACATATTGCATTATTCATATACATTGGTATCTACCTGACATATAGCCTTAGGAACAATGGTTAAGAGCATTTGATTCTAATTCTCACTTTGACTCCACCTCTATCTAAGACAGGCCAATTCACTAATTTAAAAAAGACCTCCTTCCATATACCATAAACACAATCAGGCAATAAAACTATTTAAAACAAAATCTGGAAGCAGGCCAGAGGTGGTGGTGTCACATGCCTTTAATCCCAGCACTCAGGAGGCAGAGGCAGGTGGATCTCTGTGAGTTCAGCTTCAAGAAGCTGTTTGGCAAGATCCATAATATTCTAATAATGTGGTGATTTTTTTTAAAAAAAAATATAGTAACATGAAAAATAAGATGATACCCTGATTTGCAAATAAATACTAAATTGCATGAATAGCACATGACAAAAGGGATAGGTATCTATTTTCATGTGATGCTAATGGAAACGCTTGTTTTTGGAAAGAACAGAGACGATTGTGATACTTGTGGCATATTCAGATCCTAGCAGGAACATTTAAAAGCAAGACCCTGAGAGGTTAAGATACGTTCCAATGAAAAGGTAGCCTGACCTAAACTGGAATTTTGCTAAATCCTCCTTGGTAAAAAAAAATGAAACCAGACTTAGAAATTAGAAGATATTTCTACACCTGTGATAGTAGTAAAGTGATTGTGAAATCACTTTACTACCCCACAAAGTGTCTTGATGATGAGGAAGAACCAAAATGTCTTCTGGATTGCAGGACCAAGTGATAAATAGCTCTGCCAGTGTGTTCTTCCTCTCCAAACCTATAAAAAAAACTTTCTCTGCACTCTCAGTGACAGTTGGTTGACAAGCCTAGATAATCGAACGAGTATTGCTTGCATTGGATGTTCAGAGTGTTGTGCAAAATGGTAAAGTAACTTGAGAGTGCTTTTTGCACAAAATACAGCTGTGGGGCCCAGACATGGTTCTCTTGTTGTTTCTTATAATTAAGGAAGATTTCTTATAATTATGAGTGAATAGTAATCTTGAGTATGTACAGTTACAAAGAGCATATATTTTATAATCAATCTATGTAATGAAAAACGTTACTGCATCTGTATTCATATTTTTCCTTGATCATAATAAAGTTATTAATAGTTTTGTTAAAACATAAACATTATTTTTGGTGAAGAGGTATAACCTCTTTATTTACAATACTTACAGTAAATACTCATCATTGTCTTCAGGTTAGCACAGATGCCTGGTGTACTGTTCTAACACAAAGGAATCCAAGCTCTAACTAGAATCATAAAAGCAAATGCAGAATAAACTAGTTTGCATAATTGTTTTAGCATCAAAATACCACATTTTGGGAACTTTCTTTCTACCGTTAGCTTTAATGTGATATACTTCATTACAGAACCTTTTGTTGTTACATGTTTTCCATATGTTATGCACAGACCTGTGTTACTCATGTGCGATGCATGGGGAGCATGACACATTTTCATACATATTCTAAGAGGCAGTTATTAGGTGCCACCCATATTCTATTCTACGGTATCTCTTTACTTGGTAGTAGGATTCGGTAGATTAATTCTCTTTAGAAGTCTGTGGAGTTTAATGTTCAAGTCAGATTCCAGTACAGAATAGTATTGTATATGGATACTCAATGAGCACAAAGCTCCAAAAATCACATGACCTATGTAAAAACTACAGAGTGGGAAACAGGAAGTAGATGCCTCTATTCTGAACGACCCTCCTGTTGCACCACGCACTCGAGCATTTTCCTCTCAGGTTGTGAGGACTGGAACAATTCTGACTCAGACACTGAAACCAACTGAGGAAACACTGATTCTATTTCAAGCCTGGATGGGCGTGGACTGATGGGTGGTTTGATTAAGGTAGTCGTATGATGACTCTTTATAAGAAAACATTTGACAAGCTGTCAAAACTCCTTTGGAAAAAGAAATGGTGGATAGAATTGCTCAGAGGAATATGTGTCAATTCAGCTATCTGATTCCTGCGTCGTATTCTGATGCTAGTTGAGTGATCTCTGTAGATCTTATGCTAGAAATTAGGTTAAAGGGAGACAGATTGATTTTGAAGTGCTCAGTTAATGAAACAGTGGTGACATTCATGCCAGAAATTTAGAAATGATTTATTAATTCTTCGAGAATTTAATACAACGAATTTTGATCATACTTTCAACTCCTCCCTTTAACTCCTTCTGGAATGCTAAAATAAGAAAGCTTTTTTTTTTCCCAAGACTTGTACAAATTATTGATGATACACAAGTAAAAATGGCTTGGGCAAATAATGCAATGTAAACACTGTATTTCAGAGGTTCATATTACAAATGTTAAAAGATTCTGGAGGGAAAAGCTGTCAAGAAACAGCAAAAAGAGGATAATTCTTGGAAAGTAGATGAAGCACTTTTATCTGTTGTCTGGGTAGTGAGACCAAGAAACTCTCCTAGAAGACACGCTGGTTATAACACATTTTTGAAAAGGTCAATTTTTTTTTGCACGCTATGTTTTGTTGATATTTTTAATAATTTACTACTCCACAGGAATACTATTCAAATAATTCAGTGGTGACAATTGAGGTCCTCTGCAATCTTGACCTCATGTGCCTCTCTACTCTTACTATTTTGAAAGTCCTCAGCGTCACTGGGATTCTACCACCAGAACAGGAAGGCACCATGCTGTAAGAGAAATGAAGAGATCTAGATGAGAGTGTTCACACTGTGTCTTGAATGGAACACTGCTTTCCCTGTCAGACAGCCAGTGTCTACTTAACTGACCCACAGCTGGGGCATATTTCATATAACAAATTACACTTTCAGGTACCTTGTGACTCTTTTCTGATTTTCGTCAATCTATGCCTCCTTGGCCATCACTCCGAGCACACTCTGACGTGCGTGCTCTCCCTTTATCCCAGAAGGTACATGGTATGAGGAAGTTAAACTATTCAGCATAGCTGCCAATGCAGGACACGAATAGGGTAATTTACAACTGTTATACTCCTATCGCATGGGACTCTGGCCTGACCTCTAAATCTACTACCCGGGAGCCTTCATGGCAAAACTCTCTGCCTGACTTTCTCTTCCCTCTCACAGCTATCAGAAGCCTACTCAGCTCTCACATTATGTCTCTTTCTTTTTTTTTTTTTTTTTAAACAAAACTACCTCGGCTACTTCATTATTGTGCTTCCATGGATACTCTGAATCTATAACCCATCACATCCTGCTGTGAATTACATACACTTGATCATATGTACTTGCTTTTATTATCTGTGTCCTAGAGCATGGACAGTAGGTTAGTCTTTTTAACCCCACTTATTTATAAGAGGCCTGAGTAATCTAAGTAAATGAATTAATAACCAAGTTAGAAAATCATGGATACTATGCCATTGAACATACATTATTTAAAAAGACTTTAGAAGATCATTCCATCTTACATTAGTTGAGAAAATGTCCCTTAAGTTTCTCAATTGTATATCTGCTTTGCCATTTCAGCAAATGAGGAGATATAGTTCCTATATAGTCCTGTATAGTCCTATACAGGCAGGAATATATTTCTGAAATTTTTTATTCATCCTTTAAATTTATCTGCTTGTGGTTAGCTATGACATTGTGTATTTATGCTTTATAGCATTGCACTTTTTTTTTTTCTCATTTGGGATTAGAACAGTCTCTGGGCAAAACATCATGCTGACTGAACACTGAATGGGGAAAATTAAAGCTGGAAATATAAGATGTTGAAAACAACCAGCATATTTTTTTCAGGTGTTGCACCAAAATTCCTTTACTGTTCCATAAATGCAGGGTTTTTCACAATAAACCTTCCAGATTTTCCTATGTAGTTTGAAGGAAAAGCATCCTTGTGTTAGCTGATTTAAGGGGAAAATATTGTGCTGCAGTTATAGTCCAACATGAGCTCAGATCTCATGAGAGACTCTCAGCAGTTAATGTCTTCTAACCAAGTCTTGTAGTATTAATATTTCATGAAGATGGTGGCTTAAATGATCAATATAAGGAATTCCTCCACCAGAAAACCGTGTCTGCACCCTACTTGGGCAATCCCACAGTAGTGAGCTATTTGTTTTTAGATTTTAATACCTATAGGCATCCAGGCAAGAGTTACTGAGCACTGAAACGCCTCTGTAGAAACAGAGATAAAAGGAGCTAAGGGACAGGGAGCAAACATCTCAGTTGTTGTCCCTTTCCTCTTCTGTTATTCATTGATGTTTCTCTGTTCGAATGTTACCTGGTGTTTGCCCAATCCCAAAACATCAATCTCAAACATTTGACTCATCAGTGCTTTAAACAAGCCACGCCCCCCTGCTGTCCTGATGTCTTCATCTCACCTGGTGGATGATTATTTACATGAAAACTTTAGATTTCCTGCCTTGCTCTGTCTCTTTTATCTGTCTACCCTACCAGGGTAAGTGGTTTGAGAATTCTTCATCCCTCATTATAGATCTTCGGGAGGTTCCTCTACCCACATCTGAAAAGAAAACTACAAATAGTGTTTTTCATGTTTGCCACTTTGCTCTAAGACCGGTTGCCACCCAACTATTTAAAGCAGTCTACATGTTTATTTATTTTTTACTGTAGGGATGGATAATGAAGAAGAAGAGCATGTTGGTATTCCAAGGAGGGATGAATTACCGCTAACTGGAGGATCCCCAGAATTGAATTTAATCTCTCATGGTTCTGGAGGGCAGAAGGCTCAAGCCCAAGTGTTGACATATTTGGCTCATACCAGAGACTCTGTCCTGTGCTTCTGTCCTAGCTTCTGTGGTTGCTTCAGTATAGATACTTCATTGCAGCCTGTCAGAGTCATTACAGGGTGTCTCCCTCTGTGTCTCTGCCTTTAGGTCTTTTCTTGTCATAAAGGAATAACTTATGTGCAATTAAGAGCCCTTTCGGTTCTTAAAAGTATTCTGTGGGATATGAGTATGTCTATGAATTACTGATGGAAATCTGGATTCTATGCACACCTCTGAATCAGGCAGCTATTATAGAGTGGAGTATATGAATTCTCTATAGAAGATGTCATATCTCTAGAATCTTTAACAAGTATTAAGGAGCCAGTAGCTGACGATGTAGATATACATAGTAATGCTGTCATATAAGGGCAGGAAGAAAAGGAAAGGAGAAGGAGGAGAAAAAAAATAAAAACAAGTTGAATCCATCCTTCAACAGAAGAATGACAAAATTCAATTGACAATGATAGAACTTATTTTAAAAGCTACTGGTTTAGTCTATTTCCCATTTTTAAAAAAAAGTATCTAGGATAAATAATCAAGATTTATTTAATTCTGAAGGACATCAAGATCATGGTGCTTGGTTTTACTAAAGCCTGATGAGAGCTTCTTGCATCACAGTAGCTGGAAAAATTATGGAAGAGACAACATGGTATGAGAATAAGAGTTGCTTTCTTTTTTGTAGCAATTCACTATCCTGGGAACTAACTCAGCCCATGAAGCCAGCATTAATGGGTTTGGAGTGACTCCTCAATGACTTAGTCATCTCCTACTACAATTCAATGTGAGGAAGCATCTCATCTGAACACTGCCACATCAAAGGCCAAGACACCAGTACATGAACCTTTTGGGGACAAGCCACATTCATACCACAGTGGCTAGACATTACCTTTAAAGGTAGATATCTACAACAGATATAAAATTCTCTGTGGACCACGAAGCTGCCCATGTCAGGGAACTGGCACATCTTGTTGTCTGTCCTATTGTGTTGGGCTTTGCTTTTCTCTCTATTGAGATGTGAGGGACTATTACTGCTATATTCATATATTTAAGTCTAAATCAAAGATAATGACTTAGACAACAAAAGGCAGGAAGGGTTTCTTCAGTATGCCAATCCTCTATGCACCTTTATATCAACAAAGAATAGTCAAGAACTGATCAAAACTAGAGGAGAAATTAGATGATTATAAAACTGTTCTTACTAGATCTGTACTGTGGTCATCTTAGTAGTCATGTATGCTTTTGTTCTTGGCTAATACCTTTATCCATGTGTACTTAACAAACTCAGGACACATTTCAGAACAAATTCATACCAAAATAGTGAAAGTTGAGATTATTTTCAAATATGAATCTAATTTTGCAAGTTGCATAATTTTCCAAGCACTTGACAAGTAAAGGGTCACTTAAAAGAATAAGTTTAAGTATCCTTAAACAAATGTAATTGCTTAGTACAGACTTCTGGGTTTTTTTTTTCTACTTCTAAAAGAGCACCAAATTTCTACATTTAATTGGCAATTAAATTGCCATGTCTAGCAAAAATGTTAACGAACCTAAATTTAGGTTTGTTTGTAAAATACTCTCATGTTTTCAAATTGTCTGTTTTTTATTTTAAAAGTAAAATATTACCAAAGATACATTAAAGTCAAAAACTTTTATTTGTTAGATAAGTCATTACTAAAATGAGTAAACTTTTTGTTAGAATTTTTCAGCAAATTGGTATTTCTATGCTTACATATATGGCCTGATTTTTGCCTTGTTGAAGGTAAAGAGTGTTCCACATTAAAATTAGGACACTATTTGTCCACTAGGACAAATAATTGGTAAAAGTCCCCAGCAAACTATTGTGGAAATGTGTTGAGCAGAGATGAAATTAACTGAATTAATCATGATTGAGAGAACCACTAGAGCACCCCCTCGGGATGGGCGGGCCCTGACCTAGGCTCTTTGGGAATCCCAGGTGATTCTTGGAAAGCCCTGAAGCCAGCTGTTGGCCAATTAGAGCTTTCTGCAAGTCTCTTATGGGCCCCACTTTCCTGCAAACTCCTCATTTCTCTGCCAGTATAACGGAGCTAATCCAGTAAGAATCCATGCTCAGGTCCTGACCAATCGGTAAGATCCCCCTAATGCCTTCTGTTTCACTTAAAAACCCTCATGCACCCACTTTTGGGGCTGCCATGTTTTTTTAATTGGTTAGCCCTGGCATGTCAGTATGTAACCAGTGGAAAATAAACTGCTTTAACTTTAAAATGGTCACATGTTCCTTTCAGTGTCTACCTGAGCTTTTTTGCAGACCCAACAATGATATGATAGCTTACAGTAATGCAGTAAGCCATGTAACACTAACTAAAAAGAAAGATGATTGGGTACTATACCAAGAGATCTCATTTTAGTCAGAAAATCTGCAAGATTTTAAAGTAAGTGAAGCACATGACCATCCCCAAATGAATTTCTCACCAGACTCACAAATTAAGACACCAACAATAAGAACAATGTAGAACAAATGAATAAAAAAAAGTAAGATAGAAAGAGAAGGATATGGCAAAAGTATGGAGAGGATTTCTGTTACAGATATAAGAGAGAAAGCAGCAGACTGGACCAGACCGTGATTGGAGAGACGGGGAGAAAGAGCAAGAGAGGAGCCACACCTAGAGAGGTTGGCTGGGCCAAGAGACCAGTGTAGCCAAAATAGCTGAGTTACATAGGGATCAGGTTGGGGGAAGGGAAGTGGAAGCCCAGCCCCTGGGAGGGGGAGGTTTAGGTTGGAGGGTGGGTTGAGAAATGCTGGGAGGAGCCACAGGTACTGAGCGAGACTTGTCCTGGGTTTGAGATCTAACATTCCAACCCATTTTGTTTTTGATGATAAGAGTCAAAATCATCTCTTCAATTACTACCTCCTGCTGAAATTGGGGCATCGCTGCCAGGGCTCAGGAAGTCTGGAATGATGGTAAGAGGACAGGAAGAGAGGAGTGCAGGCTCTTCTCACTGCTCAAGTTCTGTGGGACACCCGAGGCTAGGGAAGTGCAGGACTCTTTGGCTTAGTCTAGAATGCTGGCCCACCAGAGACAAGCCACTTGGGAGTCCTCTAGGATACAGATGCTGAAGGAACACCTGGGGCTGGCACAGTGTAGGCAGTCTTCAGTCTGCAGTTGGCTTGAAACCTACTGGGACAGATAGGACTAGGGAGCACAGGTAACATAATGGGTTTAGAAGAAAAATTTTATCTTAGGTGTACATTTGAAACTTTTAGGCCTGTTGTTCTGGTAGTTGTGGGAGGGAAGGGAAATCCCAAGACCAGGATGGAAGTTGGGGGTTGGGGGTGGGGGGAGAAAGAAAGAGAGAGATACAATAAAAAATTAAGTATCAGAGATTTCTCCACAAAATACATACTTAAAGGGACATTCATTTTCTTTACACAAAATTTTCACTTAAGATGTACATTTAATCAAATTTGAATAAATAACTAGTGTCTAAAACAGAAGCGTTTTAAAAATAGAAATACAGGACTTTGATGGGAAAAATAATTTTCTATTATTATTATTTTTTGTTGTTTTGTTTTTTGTTTTTTGCCTGAACATTTCTTTAGATGTAATATGCAACCAAAAGCATTTGCTTCTCATATCTTTAAGGAAGATGAGGGACAAACAACTTCCTCAGTTTCCTTGGTAATGAGAATTTCCCGCTACATAAGACGTTCACTGTTGTTATTTTTGTTTTGTTTTGATTTTTGGTTTGTTTTGAGACAGGGTTTCTCTGTTGTAACTCTGGCTGTTCTGGAACTCACTCTGTATAAGAGGCTGGCCTTGAACTCACAGAGATCCACCTGCTTTTGCCTCGCAAGTGCTAGGACTAAAGGCTAGCACCACTACCACCCAGCAAGATTTTCACTGTTAACTCCAAGCAATTCAGGAAGGTTGTTTACCTTAGATGAAATCATTGCCATTTGTTTCTCTCTCTTTCTCTCTTTTAAATACATACTTGTTGGAAAAGTTTCTCAGATTTTATGAGAATGCATCTCTAAGGTATAGTTAAAGAGAGAAAGCTAACTCATTTTTGCTTGAAAGGTTGACATTTTATGTTTTATTTTTTTCATCCCAGGTGATGATTATTTATTTATAATAGTTGAAAGGGTACATGGCACTTCTAGACACATAAAAAGACAACTCTCCTGTGTGGTTTCCCTATAACTCAATGTACAATCCACCATACAACAGCAAAGAGGGAGGCAGAAAGGAGTAAAAAAAAAAAAAAATCAATACTGGAAGGCTCAGTCAAAGAAATGTGTGAACTTTCAAGGGGAGAGATCTGGGAGTAAAAAGCAAGTTTAGTCAAGCGAGTCAAATCTGGTGTTAAACATTTTGGAAATTATAAATGCATAGGTATAGGAAATTAATTTGTATTGTTCTCTTTTTATACCTTCCTAGCATTTTAACATCATTATACAAAGACCCCTTTTAACCTTAATAATGCTTTTTTGCCTTAAGCTGTTTTCCTGAGAATTATAAACCCATTCCAGGTACATGTATGTAGTCCTCACCATGCCTGACATTCTTCTCGCTAGTTCAAATGCGTCAAACTGCTTTTTTAAACACTCAAAATAGCCTACAGATGGAAACACGTAAGATGTACGCAGATATTGTACTAGAGACTGAACCAAGTCTGCCCTTGTTAAACTAGCATTGACCACTGAGCTGAATCTCCAAATTGTTAAATTTATTCCATCTTCCTGATTGTTTCTTCTTGTTTCATTTCCTCGTCTATATTTTGTTTTTCTATTCTTCCCTTCATCTTTGTTGGCTTCACTTGGACCGCCTTTTTTCCCAACCTTCTTCTCTCAGTTGTTGGAGATGTACATTATCTGGTCTGTTATCTAGTGACTCATCTTACATCTCTAAACAGAGGATGTATTGTGGCACGATTGTGGCACGTATGGCCATCACACATTTTCTCCAGGTAAATACCTAATTTTTTTTAGATGCGTCTTGTTTTCTGATTCCATAAGCTCAGTCACTATCTTTATGGTAGTCTTAACCTACATTTGAAACATAGGTACCAATACCCATTTTTCTCATCAGTTTATGATTCCTGCCCTGGCATTCTGAAGGCAAACATCTTCTTCCTGAAGTAAATTATTAAGTAGTCATGATGGATGTTCTCTAAGTGTCCTTTAAAAAACACAACAAACAGAGGCTGGTTTGGTGGTATACACCTTTAGTCCCAGCACTGGGGAGGTAGATGGAGGCAGATCTCAAAGTGGAAGGCCAGCCTGGTCTACAGAGAGATATCCAGGACAGCCAGGGCTACACAGAAAAGCCCTGTCTCGAAAAACCAAAACTTGAAATAAAAAAAAAAAAATGAAACCCACAGAAATAAAACCTGTCAGCCCTAAATAGGATGTCTCTATCACACTCCTCCTCTCTATACAGGAAGGGGAGACAGAAAGAGCCCCAGGTGGATGGCTCCAAGGAAATAGTGTTTTCCTGACCCACTGGGGCTGAGGCACTTGCTAACTCACAGAGACTGATGGCATCCACAAGCCCTGAACAGGTTCAAACCAACTAAGATCTCTGTATGGTGAGAGGAAGTGGACACAAAGGCCCACCCCTAGCCAAGAAGCCCTTTGCATTGATGTCTGATGGGAAAGAGAGAATCCTTTTTCCTCCAAGAGTAGCACTGGGTGTGTTAACTGCAGCTCAGGCATGCTCAGGGGTAGTTAGCAAACACAAAATGGACCCCAGGGGGATTTGCTTTTTGTTTCTTTTTTGCTTTATTTTGTTTTTAAGTCAGAGAAAGAATATGAAATTAGGTGGGCAAGGAATGGTGGGTCTGGGAAGAGGTGGGGGAGTGGAAAAATATTAACTAAATATATTGTATAAAAAGTTTTAAAAAACTGCCAATATTTGAAATTATACTTGTTCTCATTCACTTCAAAGGAATTGCTTGTTGCAGGACATCCAACTCTAGGTCATTTCGCTATGTATTTTAAGAACATTAGTTATTTTTATGACTTTTCTTATTGAGCTCATTTTTGTAAATATTTGACTCTTTTGTCTGTGAATATTCCATTTCTTTCAGGGACACAATGGGGTAAAGATGCTTAATTCTGTGTGCTAACTCATCCAGGCCACAGTATTGCTCTGTATGTTGCTGTCAAAGTACTTTTTGGATGAGATTAATGTTTCAAGGTTTAGACTTTGAAAAAGCATGATACCCTCTACAAAGTAGATGAGCCACACTGGAACAGTTGAAGGCTTTGATAGAACAAAGATTAACCTTTAAAACCACAACTGTTCCCTGGATGTATAGCCTACCAACCTTCCTGCAGAATCTGTACTTAAGAAACTTCCAAATTGAGTCACTCCTTTAAAATGCATGTCTTCTCTCCTGACTTACTGTACCTTTTCCAGTTTTCTCATCTCTCCCATCCTCCTCTCTGCTCTGTCCCCTCTTCCCTAACCCTCTCTGCTCCCCTCTTCCTTCTTTCTTCTCTCCTCTTCTCCAATCCTCTCCTCTCCTATTACCCGCCCCCACCTCCTCCTCTTCCCTTTCTCTTCTCACCATATATAATATACAGTGTATAACATGTAGTATGAGGATTTCTTAGTGATAAATTGTCCTAAATTTAACTTTAAGAGTTTTCTAATGGACCACCATTTCTGTTCTGCATATCTGTATGTATATACTTAACAGCCACAGAAATCATTTCAATGTTGACGTTTTTATCTGAATGTTCATATATAACAACTCATACATATAGGCAAGTGCTTTAGGATTTGACCAGAAGCTCATTCATGACAACTATGGTTTTAAACTCTCTTGAGAGTTTCTGTCTCTGATTAGGGATGTGATTTGGGTCTGCTAGGTCACTGGAAGCCTTTTGCAATCTCTTTATCATCAAAGGTTGGAGTAGCTGCCTTTGTCACAAGTCTATGTTTCAACTGATCCAAAATGGGAAAAGTTTGTGTCTCCACCTAGGAATTAAAACTCAAGTCTTTCAGCATTGTGGACATATAGGATCAACTTGAGATTTTAGTTGTTGTTTCTCTGCTTGAGCTGCTAAATTTCCATTGATTTGTCACAGTTGTATTGTGCGATTTTAGTTACTGTGTATTCGTTTTATCTAAGTATTTAAATGAGTAGAGATTTGGGCATGGTTTTAATTTTATCATATCTGTTTTTAGTAGTTTATTTCCTTTTCATATTATCCATTATTTAAGAACTTCCTTTGAGTTGTTTGATGCCAAATAACAATACTATAAAATAAGCATAAGGGTTTCATTAAAGATACATAGGATCCAGTCTTTCAATTAGATATTGATAAATAAAAGATACCTTCTCTCCAAAATAACAGGAAACAGAGGACTCCCATTGCATCTAGTTCAAAACTTTTCTGCTAAGGTGAAAAGAGTAGACATAATGCCTGTGGTTTTCATATTTAAGATTTGGCAAATGCAGTGAAAGGATCATTTCTATGGCAATCCATACAGATTTTGAAAATAATGAGTTTTCCATTTCCAACTAAATAATAATTAGTTTTCCAGGTACCAAGAATTAATAGCTAGTCCCCAAGTTATTCTTGAGAGTTAAAAAAAATAGTAACTACAGTCACATCATCAAGTTTAAATAGAACGCATGACCCATGTTACATTTTTTCAGGGATTCACTGGTGCTGTACTTTACCTAATAGGCATTCTCATTCAGGTGTGTTTACACAAACACATTGGAAATCAGACTGAGATAGTAGATACAAATAGAAAATATGGATCCTTGTGATTCTGTTTTCATTTAAATATAGCTTTATTGTTTTTCAGACTTACTGTTTTCAGTTTTCACTGATGTCTTGCTCTTCTCATCACTGATTTTCCTGACGTCACAGTCTGAAACCCTGGTTTCCGAATAGTAAAAGAGGCAGCCCCTGTGCTTTCAGAGACAGCCTTCTTGCTACATACATCAATGCCATTGCTTCCTGTGGACTGCTCAGAAGGCAGAGAGCTTAGAACAACTGGATATCAGGTGTGGGGTGTGATTCCTCCATCTTCATAAAGCGCTGACTTCAAAATACTTGAGTGCTTTCAACTTCATTCCAGAGGAAAAATGTTCTAATCCAGTTACAGAAATTTAATTAAATCACTTTTCATTTCTCAGTTATTCTTGTGCTCTATGTAACTACCACTACAAAGACAGCAAATTCTCCAACAAACGAAAATAAATGAAAACACTAAATTTCTCAACATAAATACCAAAAGTGTTAAATGACACTGTCAAAGAGCTTATCCATACCAGCAATAACACTGGATTTTTCCATTACTACTAAGAAAAACACGCATTTTTAATCAAATGTATTCTTGTTCAGAGTTATACGCTGACAGAACAGTGACTAAGCTTGGTTGTGAAGCACTCTCTAGAATTGCATTTTGTGAATTCAGATCTCAGCTCTGTCATTTATTATCTGAGTCAAATTTGGGGCAAATCTCATTACCACACTGCACCTCGGTTTAGCCATCTACAAATGAGATTGAGAATGGTACCGTCTTATGAGTCTGTGATGAATGTTAACTGAGTTAATATTTCTATTTATAACAATGCCTGGTGTCTAAAAAAACGTCCTTGATCTAATAATGCATTATTATATCATGCATAGATTAATACACATTTTTAATTTTGTGATATCTGACACATTTTTGGATGTTGGATTTCTCTGAACAGTAACTAATGTAAGTTGATATCTGGCCCAGAGATCAAATAAAAGACATATATTTCATTTGTTAAGATCTCAGAATTAAGAGATTAGCTAACAGTTCATATAACACATTGAAATCCAAAAGGACCCAAGAAAAAAATAGTGCACTGAAATTAGCCAGATAAAACCAAAGAAGGAAAAATAATGCTATATATTTATACTATCTAAATTGTAAAGTCTATAATAAAAAGCACACTAATAATTCTTTAGCTTTAAGGTCAAGATGTTTACATGAAATGTCTTATTATTAAAAAGTTCATGTCAAATAATGTGGTACACAACATCCACTGAAACAAAAGAATGATGCTTACTTCAAAACGTACATTTTTTGATGTATGTCTGTAAGTGTAATTTTGTTTCATTTGTTCCAGTCTTTCATGGTCCCCAGATAAGTCCATATTGCATGTACTTTGGAAATGTCCACATGGACCACTTCCATCCTTTGTTTAGACACATTTAGTTTCTGTAGTGTGGATGCCCAAGTCCCTGCACCTTCCCAGTGGTTTCAGTTTAGTCCTCATTATTTTTATAATATTTCTCCCAGAAGTCCCTAGGAGATTCTCTGTCCTAAGCGTTGATATGTAGAGGCTGCTATACTTGATTCTAGAAACGTCTTACAAAGAGACATGTGGAAAAAGCTCAATCAACCAGGTTGTCGCTACTGGGAGGCAGTAGAAATTCTGAGGGCTGTTCTAAGGCCATTAGAAATGGACTCTCCCAGGGAATTTGGTACTGCAGATTTAATGACTATTTTGCTGTGCACTGCCTACCATACCACAATAGTAAGGAGGTCAGTTGGTTATGAACTGATGAGTCAATTGGCTCTGCTATTTGTTAAGGTAACAAAAAGGTGACTTATACAGAAAGACTAATTTTTATTTTCAATCAAGCTACTTGATAACATGGGAAAACCAATAGCCAAAATTGTCATATAGTTCACACTCCAATATTCTGACAGTTGTCCTTAAGCTTTTCATGAATTTTATTACTTTTTTGCATCGTGATTTTTCCACCATCCATGCTTTTCACTGGGAGGAGTTCTCTCTTGTCCCAGTTTTATTTTGTGGTCCTTTGGTTTGTTTAGTGTTTTTTTTTTTTTTTTTTGGGTTGTTGTTGTTTTGTTTATGAGGGTTTTTTTTTTTGGTTCTTTTGGGGGGGGATTTTGAGCTTAATGTAGAAAAGATGAAAGAAAGTGCTTTTGTGCTTTCGGTTGACATGAAGAAGAAAATGATTAACTGTTTTGCTGCAAAAATGGGATACATACAATTTTGTTTTCTTCAATCCCCATTGTCTTTGCAGCCCTGTAAAGACAAAGGTAGATCAGGAATGCTGCCTGCACAGCCCACACTCTTGATAAAGTTAACGTTACCAGGTATTATAATTTTCATGTATGCTATCAACCCCTGGCAGGTCTGCGCCTCTAGCAAATCTCAAGATTTTCAGTGATGGTGAACTGTCTTATCCTTCAATGTTTAAATGGCTCAATGTTCCATCCTTTAGCACATTTCCTTTTCTTTTTGCATCAAGTGAATCAGCGGACTTATTGAGGTTCCTTACAGAAGAATGGGTGAGGTGTTACTTACAGAATCATGAGTGACAGAGACAGCTGCTTCAGGGAAGAGCCCACCCTCACAGGCATAGAGCCTAACAGGGGCTGCAAAGAAAGCCCTCCCAACTCACCCCCAGTCCCCTGCAGGTGCTCATTGCTATTTGATGTCTTTCACAAATGTTCCGTGAAGTCTGAGATCATTGGTATTAAATTCATCTAAGATATTTCTATTTCATAGTTTCTTTGCTAAAGAGGGCATAGACTTCTTTTTCTTTTCAGTTTAAAAACTAATCTTTCTGTGGAGTATTTTTAAAGATTCTTTCACTGTCTTCCACATTATGTACAGTTACTCATATTCTATGTGGAGTTATATTTGCCATCAGGTTACAATAAATAATGTTTCCCTAAAATTTTCCACTTCATTTAGACTTTAGATTTAGTGGTGTGAATTTTCATAATCATTTTATACTTAATACTCTTAATTCTGTAATAGGACCATCGCTTCCTCTATGTTTTTTTTTTGTAGTGTTTGTGATTCAGTAAGATGTTCTTTATATTGCTCTCTAAAATATCAAAATTGGTTTCTTGTCAAACCGGTGATTTCTGTTAATAAAACAGAGCCAAGACTTGGTGAGGGTGATTTTCTGGCTCCTGGTATTTTTTGTCTGGTGATTTCTGCTTGCTGGGGTGTGGATACAGGCTCTGACACCAGAGCTGGCCTCGGGAGAATGCAGAAGAAAAATGATGGTCAATTGTGCCAGTTGCTTTTGCCTGATTATGCCTGGCTTCAGTGATCTAAGCACTTGCCCTCAACACTTGGTTCTGAGGAGAAATGCACCTAATGCTCAGGGAAGAAAATGACTCTGCCCAACCCTTCTCCATATACTCACACAAGTGGTCCTTCTCCTGGGCTCTCCAACAGTTGGCAGGCATTAGCTCCATGTTTAAAGCATCCACTGGACCGTTCCACATTTGTCACGTAATCCTCCTCACTGTGTCTTCTGCACCATAGTTAACATGACCATTCCTCTTTGTGTTCTGTATTTACATGAATTTCTCAAATTATATGGTCAACTGGTAAGACGCATACTAGCTTCCTAGCTCCCCTTTTATTACTTGTAAATGTGTATGCCTATTTTAAAAGTAATTTGTGTAGGAGAGAGCTCAGAGGTTTCAATCAGTTGTATTTATCCAATATCCTTGTTCAGAATACTCAATGATTTATTTAAAAACCTGTCTTTATTCTATGACCTGTATTAAACACTCTAAGAAAGCAATGTAGTATCTACATGGATTTATCTATTTTAGGAATTGAAAACCTTTTTTGTTTTATTGTTTTATTTTGTGAGGGACTTTTTGTTGGAAGAATGCTTTGTCTAGGTTTTTTAATGAATACAGCAGATCTTAAGGCCATGATGGGAGAGATGTTTTGCTTATACCTAATATTAAAATGGAGTACCCATCATTTAAAAAAACATGAAGTACAACATTACATGTTTTGTTATCTTATGAACATAGATAAAATACTTTTTTGCTGCTGACTTGACCAGCATTTCAATTCATACCTAATATCAATACTTCTCAATTTGTTCCATAAAACAGAAAGGGATGGGACACTACCAATTCAATTATACTAATAATAACATGGCCTCTGACTAGTTTCCAAACTTACATTCAAGACCGCCCTCTCGATTTCTCTGCTAAATAGTATTCACCATGCTTTTAGTAGTGAAGTATTATAGACATATTACCTGGAATTCTCTTCTCACACACCCCTTATCTCACTTCCTCCTACTTAAAGTCATTGCTGTGGTGGCCTGATCAGAGCGTATTTGCCTATGGTTTACTCTTTTACACTTAGTATTTTGAATTCGTTTTGAAGCAAATATGTAATTTCATAATATTACAAAATATGAGACAGAAAACCTATAAACTGTCCTTTATGAAAATCAAAGGTTTTTTTTTTTTATTTTTCACTTTTATGCAACAACACTAAAGACCGTGTATGGACAAACTACTATAAGAAAACATCCTATTATTAGACAACACAACTATTGGTAGTATTCAGGAGATTGATACGAACGATAACAGGATAGACGGCCAGACGCAAGTGACAAAACCGAAGACATACATTGTGTTTTTAAAGTTTCCCTTTAGTCTAATATACCTACCTCTAAATGTGTCTTATTTGAATAATTTTCATGGGAAAATAAATAGTAATATCAAATTATTTGTTTTTCTCCACATATTCTGTTCTTTTGTCTGTGCCGAATGCTGCCATATTTTTACATGGAATGTTCTCTGACGCACTGGGGCTTCTGTAATGTGATTACATGGCAATCACATCTATTGTTCTCTAATCAGGGGGGAAGACACCTTGAACTGATTTTTTACTATTGATATAAACATGGGAGGAGTTCATTGAAATTTCATTTTCTAATTAACACAATGCTCACAGTCCCATCATTTTTCTGTCGGGGCACAGTCCTTAATGAACAGGTTGCTGCGGGAGAAAGATTAACATTTGCTGTTAGACGTTGTTATTATTGTTGTACGCAAGTGAAACAATGAACAAATTGCTTTCATTTTCATCCAGGGCATTTCAGTGTTTTCCAACTCTCTGTGAGAGTGTATGAACATAATGAATAGATGTGTATTCAATTTTAACTAATAGGGGAAAGTTTTGACAATGGTACAAAATGTGATTCTGTGTTAAAAATGCATTCTGAACCCGATACAAATGGTTCCCAATCATTCCAAATAATCATGATAAACTTTTAAAGCATACAAACTCTTAATCAGCTTTCCATTATCCAAAATTATTCATTATGAAGTTTCTAAAATTATGTAAATTTTTGATCACTCAAAAATGTAGGGAAGAAAGTGAAAATTGTCAAGCTAACAAAGTGCTACCTGCTGCTGTGTGCTTTGACTTTTAGAACAGGATCATCATTTCGATGCCACTTTTTTAGTCTAAAATTTAGTAGAAAAGGGACTATATATATGCAGAATTTTTAGGGCACCTTTTAGGGACACAGGATTTAAGACATGCCAATGAAAGAGATTCTCAGATCATGGCATACATATTAGACCCACAGTGTTAAGAACGTGAGAGATCTCTCCAAATACCCTGCCATCCAGATCTGTTAATTTTCAACAGTATTTTCTCCCTGGCTTTTCTCTATATGCTCCTTTTGATGCATCAAGATCTATACAAACTGTGCCAATGATTTTCCTCAGAAACTCATTGTCTATCAGTTTGCAACCTCAGTAACTCTAAGATGTGTTCGTTTGGTGTGTAAATGGAGTACAACAGAAGCATCGAAGTACAATGTTTCTCCTGGGAGTCAAGGACTCCCTCCAGCCTTTGGCTGGTCCCACTTCATTTCCTCTCCTCATTGTATGTGCTCTGTGTCTCTAACACAGGGACACAAACAATATGATTTTTGCACAAAATGGCACTATAGGGAGTGTTTGTTGTTCCTTTGCTTGTGATAGAAACTTTTCCTGGTTGAACAATTTTAAAGGAACTATCACTCAAAACAACTTTGATTACATTTTGAACACCTCAGTATACATCTTTTATGTAATTTAACCAGAGTCACCTCCACTGATAGACTTCAGTTCTGTGACTTTTTTTTGACATAGCCGGATAGCTGCCAAGTGTCATGTTCTAAGAACAGAAGCTGCCCCATTCCTCCATGACAGAATGAATAATTTGGTCCCTTTTGCTAAGTCCAGGCCCTGGCCCACATATTTTGGTCATCTATAGTGCTCACTTGAAATTCTTTCCACTTCCAACCATTCCTGCTCCCCACACTGTACGCCCATTTCTGAGCATTCTCCGAGGAAAGACTTCTCAAGGAATTGGTTTTCATCATTCTGTTCCGAGTCACTACCCCACCAGAGGCAGTGAGGTGGGAGCTGAGAAGTGAGGCACATCGCCTGAAGACAGAGATGTTTCAGACCCAGCCAATGGCTTCTCAGTTAAAGATAATTGCTACACAAAACTGGAGAGGTAATGGGAGTCTGACGAGAACCCAAGTCCTGTGACTTCCACACCCACACTCAGACACCATAATCACAATCTCAAATATACAGAAACCAGGTAGTTCTCTTCAGCCAAGAGAAAAGATGAAATAGGGTAAACACTCATCTCCAAAGATTATTAACATAAACAACATATTGGATTAAGTAGGGGATCAGTAAATACCTGTAATCTAAGATGACTCATCTTTTAAAAATCTAATCAATGGTTCTTCACCAGTGCATGCTCAGTTCAGGAAATAGACTGGCTACCTTGTGAAACAAGCTGTCATGACCCATCTAGCTGTGGTCACACACTGTATTTGGCAATCTCAAGTAGATGACGATAGTTCTGGGCTCTAATGCTTCAGTGACCTCTGGATCAGTTTGGCAGACTCGGAGGCTCGTAGTTTGAAGTCTTGAGAAATAGAGGCCTCTTTTTCTTGTTTTTAAAAATATTTTTTTTCATTATTGAAAATAGATTCTTTTCTCATACAATATTTTGATTAAAGTTTCTCCTCTCTCAACTCCTCCCAGACACTCCGCACTTCCCCTTCCCTCCAGATCCATTCTGTCTCTCATTAGAAAAGAGCAGCTTCTAGGAAATAACAGGCAAACATCACAAAGTAAAATATAAAATATAATAAAATAAAACAAAAGCTATCACATTACAGCTGGACAAGGCAACCCAGCACAAGGAAAAGAGCCCCAAGTGTAGGCACAAAATACAGGGACCCACTCTTTCATACCCCCAGGGGTCCCATAAAAGTACTAAGCTGAGAGCTCTAATATATATGCAGAGGACCTGGTGCAGACCCTTTTAGGCTCTGTTCTTGCTACCTCGGTCTCTGAGAGTTCATTTGAGCCTTGCCCAGTTGATTTAGAGGGCATTCTCCTGTTGGTCTCCATACCCTCTGACTTTTACATCCCTTCCATCTCCTAGTCTGTGAGGTTCTCTGAGCTCTGGGGGGAGACTTTTGATGGGGACATCCTATTTAGAGCAGGGTGTTCCAAGGACTCTCTCTTTCTGATGTCTGGCTGTGGATGTTCTCTGGTTGAAGGCCTTTTGTCTTGAGCTTTGATTACCATGGCTGGCCAGATGGCATAAGCATCAGCTCCGAAAGCAGAGAACCACAGCATCAGTGCCAGCTACTGTTACTGTTTGTAATAGCTAACCTTGATTTTCAACTTGAATGACTTTGGAAATAATACAATTCTGAGAATGTCTGAGTGGTAGTTGATAATGATTTTTAATTTAACGGGATCTAGAATCACATAGGAGATAAATTCCTGGGCATGCCTGTTTGGGAGTTTCTCAAATGAGCTGAAGTGGAAAGATCCATCCTGAATGTAGGTGGCTGTTGTGGAAGTTTATTTTTAGTTGTGTTTAAAATAATTGTTTTTGTGCACTGTTGGAAAAATGGATGCATAGGCCTTGGCCTTTTGTATTGTCTGCAGGTGTTGGATTTCTGTGGGGGATGTTGATTGCTCATGGTCTGCATGTGCTATCAGTAGATCACCCAAGGAGCTCTGAAAGAATCAATACACCTGAGCTCAGAAGCTAGGGGTTCCACTTTCGATCAAGTATGGTTTGGCCAGGACTGTGGTTCTCTGTGCTGAGGTCTGGCAGGGTTTCCACATATGAGAACTTGTCTCTCTTGCTGAGCCATCACAACAGCCTAACTACTACAGGTGGCACCATTCCATGGACTGGGGTTGAATACATTTTAAAAGAAGATAAACTAAGCACTAGCATTCATCTACTACTGCCTCCTGACTGCAGATGCATTGTGAGCAGCTTGCCACAAACTACTGCCAGTATTCCTGTCCTGTGATGAACATTACTCTCACACCGTGAGTTGCTTTTGTAATAGCAACAAGAAAAATAACTCATATAGTCTGTAAGGGTGTTTCTAGAGAGGTTAACTTGGAAGGAGTCCACCCTGAATGCAACTATACGGACTATGGTGAAATTGTACTGTAGCGGAGTACTAGCATAAAGTTCTATTTCCCGACTGTGGATGAAATGGGACCAGTAGTCTCATGTTCCTACATTGGCACCTCAACTACTATGGATTGTATGGCTTTCAAACTGTGAGTCAATATAAGCTTTCTGAAGTTGCCTTTGTCGGGTATTTTGTTACAGCAACAAGAAAAACACTTACAAGCTATCTTTTAACAGTAGTGGCTAATGGGCTTTTGGGTGTCAGAATTCTCATCCCTTAAGAAAATCTTTCACCGACAGGAGGCACAGTCCCTTGTGTTTGGCTCTTTACATTCTCCTGCCTTCTCTGTGCTCCCACTTTCCTTCATCACCGCTGTCTCTGTTTCTCACATTTCTGCTCTTGGTTGATCTCTAGAACTCCTCAGCCATGTTTTTGCCACCCGTGCTAATTCCACTGTTGCGGCTGCCCCAGATCCTATGTGATCCATCAACTCGGTGATATATGTAACTCACACAAGGAAAGGCTATTTGGAGGGAGCTTTTCATTTTAGCAAAGGAAGGTGTCTCTTAGCTCAAGTGAAAACCAAGCCTGCAAATGCAACGCTCTATTTTCATGATTCACAGCACAGCTCCCTGGTCCACCAGTCACGGGTCTTACGTATGGATCAATAAAGGCCTTGAGTCAATGCCAACAAGCTTTCTTCTGAGCTGCCTGGTGACATGCTCTCTCATGGCGTGAATAAGAAAGATCAGTTGGGATTCCCTGAAGCTTATCTTAGAGTGGCATCTTCCAAGGCCATGCAGTTGGCCTGGAGCAGTCATGACTGGACCAGGGACCCCCGCGACCTGCGTTCTGTGAACCACGACATGGTTATAATCATTTCCTGAAGCAGCTACAGGTTCTCAGAGTAATTTTAGTTTTCAAAACGGCCAGGCAGCCATGCATGCGGGCAGCCCAATATTTGCCTAAGGAATTACTTCTCCATTTGAAAGTAATCATGCATAATAAGGTTGATCTGAAAACTGCTGTTCACTGGTTGAGTGAATGGGCCCAACGTTTGAATTAATTATTAAAAGTCTAGGAAAATATATGGCAGAGAAATAACATGAGTTAATATTCTTGACATTGATCAACACGGTTTCACTTGTTCAAGAGACCCATCTGGTCCGCCTTGTAGTCAGTAAGGAACATAAAAAAAGCAATGCTATTAGCATGACTGTTAGAGCTCTGTGTATCAGGTGCATGGCTGTCACAGACTTAGAATGTGAGCTTCACAAATATATAAAATGTATATATGGCTATCAGATAATCTTAACACTAAAGTGAGCTTAAATGAGATGTGAAAGTTTCAAAAATATTTTAGCTCAGTTAACTTTAGTTATGTGGCTAAATAACTAAAATAGTAATTTTGTTTACTAAATAAAACAAATACTCAACAAATTGCCCACTCAACAATAACAAGTTATTATTATTTGATGAACAAATAAATACAATGAAGCATCCTGCTTTGGTGGAGAGAATTAATTTCAAAATAAATTTGGATACAAAAAGTTATTTTCTATTAAAAAGTATTGGTTAAAACTTCATTTGAATTAATGAAAAGAAAAAACAAAGGAAGTAAAATGGAGGGGGCACTTAAACCAGATCAGCAGTTTTCTCACAAAATATATACAGGTGAGCTTTGCTGAGGATGAACTGAGCCAAGGGAGATGTAACTGGAAGAGAAAAGCATCCGTTTTTGCTCTACTGTTCAGGTAAGCCTTGGTCTTCTGCACATTCTCAAACAGGCAACTCTGAATCTTGAGAGAACTATACACTTTTTTAGCAGCAGGCCATTAAATCCCTTGGCAGGCCTTGACAGCTTTCTCACACTCTGAAAGAGGTAGGCAAATACCTAGAATAATTAGATTACATGCTCCAGTGAGAAGAATTTTAAAAAAGAGGACATTTCTGCATTTTCAGAAGAACTAGACATAATGATTAAATTGTGGTTTTACAAATTCTTAGAGAACTGACGACGACATGTCACAACCAAACATTTCTAAATATTAAGGAGATCATAACTTTATCCTACTGCTATTCAAATCAAGCCACGGGGGAAAAATGAGAAGAAAAATTGGTAGCATTCACAGGAGTCTGGTTAAACACCTACATATATCATCTGTGAAGCAAAAATTCAGGGGATACGATGTCCCGAACCAGCCATAGACAGCCATGTATGTGCATATGGGTAATCATAACAAGCTTATTTGTCTCAGCATGGCCTTACAGATCTGTATTCTCAGCATTCTGGAAGCTGAGGCAGGAGAATCACAAGTTCCAGCATAACCTTGACTAAGGAAAATTCTGGGCCTAGCCTACGTTTCAAGACTCAGTCTCAAAAATTATTGCTAGAGTAATCTCTTGCTTAAGTATAAGATGATACTGTCATGCTTCAGCGATATAACATGATGACAGTAGATTGCAGAATAGGTACACTTTAAATAGAACATGCGAAAAATACCAAAATGTAAAACAATAAAAATAAAATTGGATGTATTCAACTGTTGAGAGACTGAATTCAATATGGTGATATTCAAAAGTACTGAAAATCAATTTGAAAATACTAACATGTAGGAAACGTCAATTTCAAATTAATATCTTTCATCTTTAATTTATTACTCATAACAAATACATTGACTCCTTATATTTATGTATAATCTAATAAAATTCCCATTATACTTATGAGGTTCATTATTTATCACTGGGAATATTATTTTAAATAGTTCTTTAGAAAAAGAGACATCTGTACACTATAGATTTTATATAGAAACATTTTAATACATTCAAAAAGTATAACATGTAACAGTTAATACATTAATTCTTAGAATCAGAATAGCCATTTTAAGCTGTTTCAATTGGCACAGGAAACCAGAAACTGATTGCTTTGGTACTAGTATACAATTAAAGCTTCCTCTAGTTAATTCAATCTGTTCTTTTATTATTTTACATTGTTCCATATATTCATGTTCAATTATCCCCACTTGTGCAAATTGATTTTGATGTAAGGGAATACAATATAGGATTTGGAGTCAGATGCACCCCAAACTCTGGTGTAAAATGAGGGATCATGAAATAAAACAGGATTATAAGTTATCTAGTTTGTAGGAAATATTTGTATCCTAGAGACATTGAGAATAACCATCATAACAAGCAACAATTAATCAGATATGTATACTTATGGAAGGCATCTTCAATAGATACTGTAGTATGTGGACATACATATGCTAAAGAGAGAAACTGAAAAAAGAAATAAATGATGGAGTTGATAGGGGCAAAAAAAAAAAGTAGGCCTGCATAGCAGCAAAATAAAATTGCTTTTAAGCCACCTATGGTCAAAATACAGAAAACAACTAAGCATGGGCTACCCAGCCTCAGTGGATACACATTGTGGTTGTTGTTGGTCATGAGTGCCATAGGAGAAAGAGAAACACACCAAGATGCAAAGCCTTAAAAGAACAGAAGGGACAGCCTCCTGGAGACTGATCCAAACTAGCTCTCTCCAAGTATGTTCATTTAATTTTTACACAGAGACCAAATAGGGCTGGGCAAAGTTCCATATACCAAAGTTTGTGTTACACTTGCTGCTTGAAATAGCAAACAGCATACACAATTCTCAGTGCTCTTTGATCCAAAGCAAGACATCCAGGTGTACCAAGAGCATCCTAGGATAGTACCAAGTTAGGGGAGCTGCAGGTCTCCCTCAACACAAGTGTATGCATCCCAGTGAACAGTTTTTGATCAACATCGCTCCAAGGTCCAAGCAGGTCTAAAAACATCTTAACCTCTAATGATTAATCCAGACACAGTAGCTTTACTGAAACATTTCATTACAAAGCCAGATACAAAGGCTTTACTTTAACATCTACTATAAAGTCAGATGCAAAGGCATTACTAAATATTTCACTACAGATACATCTATAGCACAACCCCCACATCCAAGGGTCAGATGACATCTGAGAAGATGGAAAGATTGTAAGGGAGTCTCCTAGAACTGATTAGGAAGCTAGACCCATAATACACCAACAATATGGCTGCCTAAACAAGACAAGAACAATGAAACCACCAAAGGACCAGCTAATGTGAAAGGGGGAATCTCAAGGGACCCCAAACCAGACATAGAAATACAAGTAACTAATGACAGCAGAGAAGGGGGAATATCTTTCCAGGAATAAACCTCTTAAGGTTTATTTATAGGATGAGTTTAGTAATTTTAACAATAAAGCCACAATGATTTCATACTCATCAAAAACCTCGTTGAGGGGAAACATATCCTTTTGGCATAGCAACAAGGAGTCTTCCCTGTCTTTGTCAAGGGTAGTTTCCACGCTGAGGATTGCAAAGGATGGAAGAGCTGATGTTTAAAGGTAAACAAAGAAACTTTTTTCCCCTGAGCATTGTTCATCCAATAAATATGTAGCTCCAACAGGTATCAGCCATTGTATAGTAGCCTTGGTTCTAAGACAAAACATTTCTCTATGCTCTTAGTAAACTTCGATTGTAGACTGTGTTTAAATACAGAAGGAAAGTGAGTAAGGAGGAAAACGCAAACATATGCTCGAGAATCTATGTAATTTGATTGTGGTGGTAATAAATGTCACTAGCTGGGTATAAGCAATGTTGTGGAATACAATCAGATAGGGAATTAATTCTGAAGCAAAAGCAAAGCTTCCTACAGAAAAGGAGTGCAGCAGCTTACTTCGTGGACCAGGAATTCTTAAAGAAAAATGTGTATTTCACTTATGGAGAAGGGCTTATATTTTCTGGGTAAGGGGCACTCAGAATGAACACAAATCCCCTAACACAAGCTTCAAAGTATGCTTCTGTCACAGCTCGCCCTTCAAAGTATGCTTGTGTTACAATGAAGCTACAACTAGCAAGAACAATCCCCTTGGTCAGGATGCCACTACCTTGGTTGCCGGTGTTTGCAGGTTCTTGCTAACTCCCTGCGTGCTTACTGCCAAAGCTGCTGCCTCCTGCCCCTGGCTTGCGAGTTCAGAGCACTTCTTCTGGTTCCCTGATTGATTGCCAATGTGCACGGATCCAAAACTCACACAGTGTGCTAAACTTAGAGGATAAATAGTACTTCACACTTTGGCGAGAAGAGACTGACAGTTTGGGATAGCACCTTGCTTCTTATCTTCCTCTAATAAGCAATCCTTGAATTCCATTTTAACTGTTACTCCCGGCTCATCTATGTTTGATGAACACTGTGGTGGTGGGATGGGGGGAAGGACGCTTTATAAAATAATGTCAAGGTTCGTCAACTTACCTGAAAATAGCACACATGACCCCAAACCTCTAGAAAGCAAATAACACTGTTGTCCTCGGGTATTTCTATCCTTGTAAAAATTGCATTTGAATGCTTAACTTAGAAGGTGAACACAGGCTTTTGCGCCGACGGCTAACGGAATGGAATCAGGAAGCGACGCCTGGTTTGGAACAGGATCTCGGTTACCAGCCCTGCGCTTAACAGCTGAGCCACCTCACCAGCCCAGGATTCAGGACGCTCACAAGCCCATTCTCACTCCTCCTGGAGGCTGGGGGTGTCTCCTCTGAGGGATCCTGAATTCCGCGAGAGGCGTGGACAGCTGTGACTGACAGGGCGGCTTGGCCACGCCCCCTCTCCGGGTTCACAGGGCTGGCTTCCGGGCAGCCCGAGTGAAGTACGCATGCGCGCGAGGGGTGGGGCAGTCGCGGGCGGGCAGGCGGGCGCGCGCGCATGACGTCACGAGCGCGTCGGCCCAGACGTTTCCTTGTTTCTCACGTGTCCAGCCGGTGGGTGAGTAGGCGGGGGAGGCTTTCGGGTCCCGTCGGCAGCCAGGCTGGTCCGCTGTTACCGGGGCTGCTTGGTTAATGTTCGGGGCAGTTTGGCAGAGACTCGGCTGTGGATCGGTTGTGTGACCCAAACGCTGTCGGGAGTACACGTGACCTCTGTTTTGGGGATGGTGGGTCCACACGGTTAAAATGATGCTGGTGGGTGGTCCAGCGAGAGGCGTGGGAGGAAAGATCCATCCTGGAGTGTAAGGTCAACATCAGCTGTCATCCACGAGTTCGAGGGCGGAGGCCGCCAGAAGCTTTCGGTGCAGTGCGAATACGCGGTATTATAACTGCCAAGGGACTTAAGGAACAAAATCAGTAATTCATTCCCCCTTGCCGTGTGTGTGCATTTTAAAAGTACGGTGGTGTTAGTGGAACAGACTTTTTTTTAAAGATTCATTTTATTTCTATGCGTGCTCTATCTGCATGTACACCTGCATACCAGAAGGGAGCATCTGATGCCATTAGAGATGGTTGTGAGCCACCAACTGGTTGCTGGGAATTGAACCTGGGTCCTCTGAAGTCAGTGCTCTTAACCACTGAGCCATCTCTCCAGCTCCACGTGGAACAGATCTTAAAACTAGCTTTTAGAAGCACTTTAAATACAAAAGCTAGGTGGAAAGTAATTACATTTCAGATCCATAGAAGCATGCTATGTGTTGGCAATTGCAATAAAATTATGAAATATGTCCTCTTAACACTCCATTCCAGCATCTAGAAGTAGCTTATTAAAGAGAAGATAATTAAGACAAACTCAAAGCAAGTTTGATAAGCTATGCTTTTGATAAAGCAATAGTTTTTGTGTCCTCTGCAGCAAGGTGTCAGCTCCCTAGTTGATTTTTTTTTTACATCATTTTGTAACGGAACTGTTACGTCATTTATTAATAAAAGAAGTCAGAACATCAAAGGGGTTACTGGAAGGAAGTTAAGTCACTGAATAAATTACACAAAGCAGATTTCAGACCTCTGCAACCAGATTGTGATCATACTGATGTGTCTGTCCAGCTAAGAAGGTTGTTAACTCAGAATACACTTCCCTCCTAAAAATGCCCATATTTATATTCAGTATCTTTGTGAGAGGCTTTTTTTTTTCCCCATTACAACTTAGACCGGATACTTCAGTGTTATTCCTAATTTTCCAGCATTCACTTAACAAATATTTACTGTTTTTTGGTACAACAGACTGAGTTTCTAAGGTGAAAAAATAAATAGATCTAGTCACCATACTAAAGATGATCTGTAATTCTAGTTGATAATAAGTATAGCATTATGATAATGTGAACATGAGAGAACTTTTTGGATTGATATATTAGATCTAGAAAGTTGAACTGGGACTTTCCTTTTGAGTAAGAACAGTCATGTGTGCATGCTGAGGAATTTTGATGCTACAGTTAAAAAAAAAAAAAATGTGTTCGCTTTGTACTAGATGCTAGCAGGAGAAAGACATGACCAACTCTGCCTCCTGCAGAAAGTGATACGGTACAGAAAGCTTAGAGAGGTTCATATGGGTAAGAGTTGATAATGATTGCATTAGTGTTAGAAGGGATAGGAAAAAAAATTGCTAATAAATAGCAAAACAGCATTCATGGGGTGCTTTTACTTTGCTTTCTTTGTTATTGTGTGACATTTTAGATGCTGTATATGTTAATTCATTTAATTATCACAAAGGCTTGTGACATTGATGCTTTTGTACCTTACCTGTATAAATGAAGATACTGCATTTCTGAAAGGTTAGGTAATTTTCCTGACATCAGATTGGTAACAAATGGCAGAGATGACATTTAAATCTAGACAGTTTGTGTCAGACTTGATGAGATAAAATCCAGAACCGTTAGAATAAAGGGACAGTAGTTCAGGAAGCGTAACTGCTCAGCAAGAGGAGAGGAGAAACAGGTTTAAGCCTTGAGTTCAACTTAGGATATTGGAGCAGTCGCTGGTGTGGGGCTATCCTGAGTGCCCATAACTGTAGGTTTGGACCTTGCTCCTGTGTTTTCCTTTCCAAATAGTAGGAGTAGAAAGTGTCTTTTAGTTTGGTTGTTTGTTTGTTTGGTTGGATGGTTAGTTAGGTTTTTGTTGCTGTTGTTCTCTTTTCCAGCCACAGTGAGTTTCCACCTAATTCACAGGCTTGTTACTCAGCTCCTTACATTGTTAGGCCTTGGTTCTGAGTGGAAGGTGGGGGAGAAAGATTCACACATGGTTTCTGCCTTTCCTCTAGTAACTGCTACTGCTGTTCTGTGAAGAGGAGAGTGTAAATGAATCCCCAGCAGGAATCCCCAGTAGGAACTGAAGGTAGGCAAACAAGCTGCATTGTTTTTTCCCATGACCTCTTGGCTTTCTTTGTATGTGCATCTCAGCTGGAAGGTACCACCCACTCTGGTGGAAGAGCTCCATACAGTTGCACCTTCCCTAAAGTGTCCTCAAAGACTTCCCCAGAGACATATTTACTTAGTGGATCCCAGATCCAATCAATCTGATCATCAAGATAGATCAACAATCACCATTATTGGCCACTTTATTTCATATTTTCAGTATTCAGCTAATTTGAATGTTGTGCATTATTTGGGGGCCAAATTCTTGAATTATGTAATTTAAGCCATATTTCAGGATGCAGAATAGACATCAAAAAATATACACACATGTGCATATGTTTATGCTACAGGACCATTAGGCTATCTAAATATTAACTTTATTTTTAAAAATATTTACTTATTTATGTATGTGCCTGCATGTGCAGGATGGTGTGGAAGCAAATGGAGGGCATGGATCCCATGACCATGTGCACGATGGTGCAGAAGGTGCAGAAGCCAGTGGAGGACATTGAATGCCCTGGGAATTGGGATTTTAGGTGGTTGTAAGCTGCAGGGTGTGGATTCTGGGAACTGAGTTTGGAATCCTCTGCAAGAGCAGCAAACTGCACCCTCTCTCCAGCCCTTTTCTATTTTTTAATAAAAATACCAAAGCATTTATGTCCATCAGCATATGACTCTTCCTACTTGGGGTTATACACAGACACAGTCCCAATATTACAATTAAATGATTTAACAATAGTTCCGTATATGATCAACTTTCAAGTCAGCCCATTCCCATGGTTATTTAATGAGTTTTCTTCTATCAGAGTGTTGTCTAGAATAATAGGTTCTTAGTACCTGGAGGACTATCCTATGTGACTGAAACTAAAGCAGCATTGGTGGCTTTGGCCAGGATGGGTGGCTATCCTGGAGTTGGTGTGTTGTGGTGGGTGAAGAACTGTTTTCAGCTTTTTGAGTAAACAAACTGCCTATAAGAACATCTGTGTTCTGAATTTGAATTTTTTTCTAAATGCTGACTATCAGTATTTTCTGCTTTTTTTTTTTCCAGGTTAAAACTCAGCTGTTTTTTGGTATTACGTGGTCCCTGTAAATTTTATTATTTTTGTATTTTATTGTCTATAATGTTTACATTTGAAAATGTTTTTAGTGAAGTACTAAATGTGAACTCCCTGAGACTTATGTGTGTGTATGTGTGTGAATTTAGAACTGCCATACTTAGGCTAGACGATTGTAAATCTTTGACCAAAAGTTTATTTTCGTTTAAGTTAGAGTAAAATCTTATTTTCATTTTAATGATAATGTATTGCCCTGAGGTCAGTTGAAAGGAAAGTACTTTTACTTTTTGTGAAAATTACTTACTTTGACAGTGTGTTTACCTTGTCTTTATGTGCCCAGCATATGCTAGACAGAAATAAGAGGTTCAGTGCGTAGGAAACCTTTCATGGATCTAACAGCACAGAGGCGTGGTCACTTGCCATGTCTCGTCCTGTTGTTGTTTTAATGGGACACAGTAATTGGGTAGAATAACGTTTACGTAAGTCTGTGGGTGAAATGCTTAGTCTGAATTGTTTTAGTTGTTTAGTGTGGAGATTGGAACATTCGCATTGAATTGAATTTGCCAAAGCAAACTGACAATAAACAGATTAAAAGGAAATAAAAATGGTGTATTCATGAGCCAAACATATGCCACACTTGAAGGCCAGAGTCTGAGGCTTGAATACCCTCTTCTCCCCTTCAGAATCATTTACTGCACCACTTAAATTGTCCATAGTAAAAAAAGAAAAAGAAAAAAATTGTCTGAGGAATAGATTACACAAAGTTCTCCTACACATGTAGTACAGTGTTGGATTGTCAGTCTCTTCCTCTGTGGTGAGTTTAATCCTGGCTCATGATGCTGCTGAGTGAAGGCTGGAGAGGGGTTCTTCCCCTTTCTTTTCTTGTTTGTGTTTTAAGCTACACTTTCATTTTATCACATATCTTTAACACTTTTTTTAAAAAAGATTTTAATTATGGAAATGTACATGTACCTGAGTACAGGTACCTATGGGAGACAGAACAATGCGTTAGATCCCTTGGTGTGAGGTCCCTGGCGTGGGTCAGGAGAAGCGGACTGTATACCATTCCGGAGAATCCGAGTATTGTTAAATGTATAGTTCACTGTATTTGAAAGCCCGTGGTCACATTGTAAGTAACACATGCAAGTAAGCCATTTGTTTTGTTTTGCTTTCAGGTTTCTGGTAAATCTGTAAGAGGATTTTCTATAGAAGCAATGTCTTTGGTAAGGTAATATTTAATATACAGTGACATATACACACAAATTAATGCATCTGCTTCATGTTTTGATCTACTTTACAGTTTGATTTTATACTAGCCTGCTTTGTGGTTGGATTCTGCAATAGGATCTATCCAGAGGAAAACCAGTGTCTTTACTTTATGATAATGTTAGATTATAGTTTTATATTTGCCTAATCATATTTGATTATTTTTGCCTCTATTATCAACTAATATTTCTACAAAAGCTGTCCACATGTAAGAAAACTGGAAGAAACCCAGTTTTTGCTTTATGAAGACATGTAGTATTTATTAGTTTAAACCACAGCAAATTCATTTCTTTTGTTTTTTGGTCAGCTTGTATTAAAGTAGCTTTTTGCATGCTGAATTTGATTTAATAAATTGCATAAATAAAAAAGATCTTTATACTTAAACATTTTTTTACCAGTTTTCCTCATTTTATAAAATTTGGTATTTAATAGCAGTAGGAAGATTCATATTTTTACAGGTTGGCTACTGACAGCTGAATGAAACCTGAAAGAAGGCAGGCAACACATTGATGCAGTTTACTATAATGTGTGTGTGTGTTCTGTATTTATTTATTATTATTTCTATTTCAGTGTATGTATGTATGCCTGTTTGAGTTTATTGCATCACTTGTATGCAGGTGTCCACAGTGGTCAGAAGGCATCGGGGCTCCTGGAAGTGGAGTTATAGATGTTTATAAGCCACTCAGTATGGGTGCTAGGAACCAAGCCTGGGTCCTCTGCAAGAGCAGGAAGCAGTCTTTAACCAGGGTGTGTGCGCACAGGAAATACATATATGTCAACAGTTGGTGGTCGGGTGTCTTCTGTCACTGTCTACCGTACATTTGGAAGCAGGACATCTCTCTGAAACCCAGAATTTGCTAATCCCAGTCTAGCTAACCAGCTTGCCCTGAGTCCTTTGTCTCTGCCTCCAGAGCACTATGATTGCAGATGGACCTCCAAACCCACCTAGCATTTACCGAGGAGCTCTAGTCCTCACGTGTGTGTGGCCAGTGCCTCACCTACTGCATCATCTCCCCAGCCCACCAGGCACGAATTGTCTTATTTTTATGCAGTGCTGTGAATTATATTTCATTTAACCCATTTTTCTGGGTTGGGGTGTTTTTGTTTGAGGAGTTTGTTGTGTTGCTACTTGTTTTTTCGGTTTTTGCTTGGATGGTTGGTTCTAGGGATTATACCCAGACTCTCGTACAACCCATTCAGCACTGTCTCTGAGCTACACCCTCAATCCGTAGCACTCACATTCTCTTGCAATATTTCATGACGAGCTTTGTCTTAAGCTATCAAGACACAATAGAAGCCCTTCATGTCCTTGTGAAATATAGATAGGTGACCTCTATGCTAAAGGTTTTTGAAGATTTTATCAAATTATCCTTAGTGTATTATATCTCATGAATGTTTTACTCTCTTAGGTCAATGACTTTATAGTGGTTCTCAACCTTCCTAACGCTGCGACCCTTTGATACAGTTCCTCATGTTGGGATGACCCCCAACTATAACATTATTTTTGTTGCCACTCCATAACTGTAATTTTGCTACTGTTATGAATTGTAATGCAAATATCTGATATGCAGATGGTCTTAGGTGACTCCTGTGAAAGGGTCAGGTACCCCTAAAGGGCTCATAACCCACAAGTTGAGAACTGTTGTTCTAGATCTGTGCTGTCTAATCCTGCAGCAGCTTGATGTGTGCAGCTGTAAAAACAATAACAACAAAACCTTGGAGCTGAGTGGTAGCACATGCTGTAGTCCAGCGTGACAGACTCAATGGGCAGGAGGATCACTTCCCGGATTTCACAAGGAGACTCTGTCTCAAGTCAAAAAAGGAAAACTCATTTCATAGCTGCACTGGTCACTTCTGTTTGCCATTGTGTTGACTAGAGCAGTTCCCATATCACACAAGGTCCTGTTGCATAGGAAGATTTGAGTTCTCTTAGGACTATTCATGGAGCAATAAAGCACCCTGGTAAGCACTGTCACAAAGAGAAATATGAGCTCGCCTTACCAGCCTAGGGCATGGAGGGACACCTTAAATACTATATTCCCATTAGCGTAGGTATCAATACAGCTGTGCATCAGCTAGTCAGACTGACCAGTTTGGGTTTCTGACACAGTGCTGTGTCTGAGTACTTGTGAGTGCTGTTTGCTTGTGGGTTTGTTCATGTTTCCATGTTACCACCTGCCAATGATACACATTTACTTCTCTCTCTCCTCATCTAGCCCTGTTAACCCTCCCTCAGCATTCGTCTCAGGTCACAGTGATCCAGATGCCCCCTCCCACCTCTGTAGTCGTGTTTTAAGGCATCATCCTTTACTGTCAGCTAGGGAAACAAATTGCTCCTCAGGTTGGGCTTATCTGGAAGTATTATGTGAATTGATTATAATGTTTACAGATAATTCCCATTCAAGAGTACATTAACTCGACTTGTAAGAGAATGACTGTGCAGAAGCATCAGTTAATTTATTTATATTGAAAAGAATAGCAACTATACAAATGGCTGTATAATTTTCATAGAAAGGCAAATTAGTAATTTAAAAATGTCTTTGTTTTAATTTTTCTGCTTTTCTGCTTTGAATCAGTAAGTAGTTATGCAGATACTATTTAGTCTCCATAAGCTGTGCTGGGTTTCCCATTCTTCTCAGTATCAGGACATACTTGTTAAAACAGAATACTGGGTCCAGTTATTTTGATGGTTTAGTTTGAGAGCTCAAATCTCTCTCTGTTCCTTTTACTGAGCATTATTCTATCATAATTAATGAACTATACTTTTCTTGTACATTAAAGACTGATTAAATTGCAAAGCTCTTTTCTGTTCGCACAGAAGAATTAAAGAATCAGCTTTCTTAAAAAGGAAAAGAAAATTCATCTCCACTTGAGTTTTTAGTATTCTTTTTCAAAATGGTGTGCTAAGTTTATTTGTCATTAGGTCAGGAATAAATGGGTTATTGGAATTTTACAGATGGGGAAGAAGTAACTTAATGATAGCTGGAATGATTTTAATATCAAAGAACCCTTAGAGCCTTTGGGAATAGTCAAGACCAAAGCATGACCCTGACCTTACAGGGTCCAGATTCTTTTGCTGAAAACACAGGACTCCAGTGGCCCCTCTGGGCCACCAGAGATGTCTTATTTATCTCCCTCAGTAAGACTCTCGTAATATTTCAAAGTATTTTTTGTACTGTTTCAGTTAATATATTAAGTTTTGATACTTTAACAGATTCTTATACTTTCTTAGTGAAGAAATATAATTAAATTTTAGGCTGATTATACTTTTATAGACAGATAGGTTAATTTCTCTACTCATGAACAAAATTATTTCAAGAAAACTAGTTGGTTTCTATAGTAACCTTTGGAAGATGTACATTTTTAATCTTTCCCCTGGGCACTCTGAAGTCCTTCTCTTTAGGGTAAATCTTTTAAAATGAAATGATATTTGCTTGGTAATTTTCAGGTATTCTAATATTTATAATATTCTAAAATGTAGGTACTTAAAGATATAATTGTTGTCTTCTTTTTCTTTAGGTTCCAGTAACTCCCTATAAATATACACCCCTGAATCTACTTCAGGGAGGTACAATTGTCAATGTCTATGGTGTTGTGAAATTCTTTAAGCCTCCATATCTAAGCCAAGGAACTGGTAGGTATCGATGTGGGTGGTGTTTCATGAGCAAGAACTGTGTTACTGATCTCAGGGACACAACACAGAACAAGCTCAATTCTGATTTTTAGTTGCAAAATAATACCAATGACTATTCCTTGTCTGTTTTTAATTTATGTAATGAATGTGGTCTTTAGATTCCAGAGTCTTGTTTAAGACAACGTGAATACAGTTTTTAAAGGATGCTAAATGATATGAAAGGACATGAAAACATAGAATTTGTTGATGAAGGTGAATGAATATGTTAGCAGATACTGAACATCACAGTACTGTAAATGGCACATCAGTTACCTTCAAGTCTGGCACAGAAATTAAAGAAGAGAAATGCTAGCTGTAGCGTATGTTAGTGGATACATGGTGTAGACTGTGCCCAGTGTGCTCTGATAAGGCGCACTGGGAGGAAAAGTGAAAGTGGAGAATTTTTATGTAATTGAAATTAAATATATGTAGGCTTAGAATAGATAGCTACTTTCATAAAGTATGTGACATGAGCCCCGTGTTAACCACAAAGAAAATACCTGTGAGAAATGCAATATATATATAAAAAAAATCAAGCTTGTCATTATAGAAGCTCAGTATAGACGATGTAGAAGAAATTAGCACAACTTTACAAACAGCGTATATGAGACTTTCATGGCTAGCATAATACCAGTCAGTGAGGACAAAGCTTGCTTCAGAAATCAGAAAAAGTGAAGCGTGGCCTCTTTTGTTACTATATTCAACATGGTGTTGGAGTCGTAGCCAACGCAGTTGCAGGAGGTAAAAGAAATGGTCAATTGGGAAAGAAGAAATGAAGAAAATTATCCTGGACTAGAAAACTAAATGCTACACAAAATAGTTCCTTTGAGAACTAATAAATGAAGTTAGTAAAGTTGTAAGATTCAAACTTAAATGTCATATAAGCATACCTGAGATGAACAATTTCAAAGGGTAACAGAGAACTCCGATTTAGAATAGCATCAATATTATAAAATACTTAGGAATAAACTTAACCAAGGAAGTTAAGACTTGTGTACTAAGCCAGGCCGAAGTGGAGCACACCTTTGATCCCAGCACTCAGAAGGCAGAGGCAGGAGGATCTCTGTGAGTTCAATGCCAGCCTGGTCTACAGAGTGAGTTCCAGGACAGCCAGAGTTACAGCAGAGAAACCCTGCCTTGAAAAACCAAAAAATAAATAAAAAAGCTTGTGCACTAAACCGTATAGAACATTACTGGAACCAGAGATGACACAGACAATTGCAATAATGCCCTATGTCCATAGATAGCAAGGCTTAACATCCTTTACGTGCTTATAGTCCTCAGAGCAATATGAAGATACATTGTAATCACACGATAAGACAAAAAATCTCAATGAAAAAAATCTCAGTGGCTTTTTTTTTTTAAAATAGGAAAAGGAAAATTAATCTTAAAATATATAGAGGGCTTTACATAGCCAGAAATAGTCCTTGGGAAAAAAATTCTGAAAGTCTATGATCTTCTCATTTCCTAAGTAGATTAAAAACCTAAAGTCATTAAAACAGTACAGTACTAGTAGGAAAACGTATATATTTCAGTGGGATAAAGTAGGAATACCAGAAATAAAGATTCATGTGCATGCTCACCTAATCACTGACAGATGTGCTGAGAACATACAGTGTTGAAACGGTGTTCTTCAACCAGAGCTACTGGGAAAACTGCATGTCTACAGTCAAAGGAAAATGAGAACAAGAAAAGATGTAAACACATGACTCGAAAACTGAAGCTTTCAGAATAAGTGCATCGACAGCTTCTTTACCTTTCCACTAGACATGCTGGGTTTTTTTTTTTTTTGTTGTTGTTGTTGTTTTGTTTTGTTTTATGACGTCAAAGGAAACTACCATAGAAAAAGTGTCACATGGGAAAGTACCAAGCTGTAGGCTTTACTCAGCAAAGAAACTGACCGGTACAACAAAAGACAACCCATAGAGTGGAAGAAATACTGTAAAACATTACATCTTAGCAGGAAGAAATGCATTTAAAGTTAGGCCAAGAACCTGGATGGATAGGTTCCTTGAGAACACAGAGCAGCCAGAACATAAAGGAGACATGGAGATAGGCACTGGGGAGAAAGAAATCAGAACCATCTACAGCCAGCACCTCGCACCTGCTAAGATGGCCATTACCAAAAAGCCAAAAACATTGGTGCAGCTATGAAGAAACTAGATTGCTATTCCCTGTTGCGCTGGGATTGTGAAACCCTCCTGAGAATAAGTTTTCTCAAGAGTGGAAATTACTTATGATCCAACAATCACTTGTAGGTATTTATCTAGAAAAACTGAAATCGGATCACAAAGAAATACATGTATTCTCACTTTGCATTGCAGTATTACTCACAGTGGACAAGCCGTAGAATCAGCCAAAATGTCCGCCAAGGGATGAGTAGGTGAAGAACCTGGCATCTCCTTGCAGTGGAGTATCATTGAGTTTATGAAGGAGATCCTGTTATCTGCAGCAGTGTGACAGAATCTTAACCCCAGTCCGTCCACTGAAGCATGCCAGTAAGAGTCCAGCTGCAGTGTGCCACCTCCTGTAGCTGTATGTAGTCAGATGCGCAGGGTTGGACAGCAGAGTGGCTGTTACCAGGAGCTGGCAGAAATAGGAAATGGATACTTGCTGTTTAGTGACTGCAAATCTTCAGTTATGCAAGGAAACAAAAGAAGTTGTAAGGGTCTGTTGTGCTGAATTGTGCTTGTGTAGTATAGTACATTGCACTGTATGCTAAAATTTTGTTCAATTGATTGACCTTATGTTATATCCTTTTACCCCTATCACCCAAAAGAAGATTATTTGAAGAAATTAAAGATTGAAATTTAAAACCACACCATTTTTCATCTATACATTTTTGTAGTTTTCAAAGAAAATTAAGAAGGTTGATCCATAAATCATATAACTGTCTAAACAGATCTGTAAGATGTTTAAAAAACCATTAATTTTTTTTTTCACAAGACAGAAAAAAACAGAGACCACACTTCACCTTAGTTTAATCCAGTCAAGTAAATTTAACATTTATTAGTGTATTTCACCTGGTCTAATTCACTATAATTTTTTAATTATTGTTTAAATGTAAAATATTGTTTACATACTGCATCCTAGAAGCTGTAATTATGTTGGGAACACAGATGTCCTCTTTGAGTTCATATTGCAAAATGTATTCATAAACATAAATACATGTAATTGTTTTGTAGAGCAGTTAGCCGAGAGTAAGCTCTTGAGTGAGCTGAATGGGAGAAATCTCATTTTCACGTTTTACTCTGGTCTACTCTGTAAGCCACAATGTAAGAACCGTTAGATCTTGAGGTAGTTATGAAGCAGACCAGACTAAACATAGAAACTAAAGAAATGATTTATGTAAAGCCCTTAAAGCATTGTTTTTTAAAAAGGACAGTGAAACACTAAACTAAAACAGATAAAGTTTGACCTAAATGTGAATTTTCTAAGGATTTCCATTCCAGCTTGACCTTCCCTGAGCCCACAACCCTCCTCCGTCAGCATGCCCTAAGGTCATTTACATGGTGGTCATGGCCTCTCCCCATCCTGAGCCTGAATATGGTGTCATAATTAGCATTGGGACCCTCTTGCTCACTATTAGTTCCTAGTGCCTGAGTGTGGTCCATCAAACTTATCCATCTGACTTGGTAGAAGATACAGTTTTAAAGTATTTCTCTTAACATGTTAATTCTTATCATTGAAAGTTTTCAAATAAAGTGATAAGAAAATATATCATTTTCAGAAGCAATTAAAGATGGCAGCGTAAAATTAAAATGTTATTTAAAAACACTGATGACAGTATATATTTAATTACTAGGCAGTAGAACAATGCTTTCTTCTGATCATACTATTAAATCATGAATAAAAAGGAATGCCATGGGGAAATATAATTATTTACTACATATGCTTCTGCCTCATATTTCTATCAGATATGTGTAGTCGAAACCAGCGCCTTAATAAAAAATTCATGGCTAGTAATGAGCCATCTGTTATTATGGGGATAGTATGTTTCTGTGTTTCTTCTGAGATACTAAATTAAAATGAATGCCATCAATTTTATCTGGACAGTCACTAAAACTTTAAAATCCATTTTTTTGACATACCATGATGTTTTCACTCCAGCAAGACAGGCTGTGAGGTTTTAAAACTATCCATCCTGTAGCTTTAGTTACCGTTACATTTTTATTTTTGTTGACAGAACCCATCCTTCAGCAGGATTAAGTGCGAGCAGCTGAAATCAGGCAGATCACACTAATGTTTGCGTTCAGCAAAGGATCAACCCAGTGTATGCCGTCACACACAAGTACTGGACCAAGTGTAGGTGCAGTCCACAGGATCAACCCAGTGTATGTCATCACACACAAGTACTGGACCAAGTGTAGGTGCAGTCCACAGGATCAACCCAGTGTATGCCATCACACACAAGTACTGGACCGGGGTAGGAGCAGTCCACAGGATCAACCCAGTGTATGTCATCACACAAAAGTACTGGACCAAGGGTAGGAGCAGTCCACAGGATCAACCCAGTGTATGCCATCACACACAAGTACTGGACCAAGGGTAGGAGCAGTCCACAGGATCAACCCAGTGTATGTCATCATAAGTGCTGGACTAAGTGTAGGAGCAGTCCACAGGCTGTGTCTTTTACATAAATAAAGTGGTGTGATGTCACAGCACAGAGCCACAGTGTCCGTGACATCTAGATATATATAACCTTTATATAGCTTTATATTGCCTTTATATAGCTCAGATGTTGAGTTTATATCGTGTTATATATCACTAACTGGAACTTCACATTACATTTATTTTATAAATGTAAAGTTGTTGTAGAGATGGTAGATGTGCTTTGGCTTATTTACTACTTGATCAAAAAGAAAAACAAAACAAAACTACTTTTCCTTGAATCCTGAGATTGAAGGTTATATACAACCATCATTCTGATTACAATCTTTATCTGGTAGCAAATACATTGTTTCTCCAGCTTAATATTAAGTCATGGAAGAGGTATAGTTTTTATTCCCTCAGAAGTCAGTCAGTCCTGTTACTAAAAGAGGACCGTACAATTGTTAAAAATACTAAATTCATAACTGTTACATAATACCTTTCGAATCCTTGTGCATGTATGTATGTTCATGTGTGTTCCCATTCATCTGTGTGTGAGTACACACATGTGGAGACCAGTGGACAGCCTCTGGTGGTGTTCCTTGGGAACTGTCTACCTATTCATTTTGGTTTGCTTCAGTTTGAGACAGGGTCTTTCACTAGCCTGGAACTTATAGACTAGAGTGTCTGAGGGGCTCGTTGTGTCTGTCTGCTCAGCACGGAGATTATAAATGCCTGTTTTGTTGTTGTTTGTTTCTTTAAACATGGGTGCTGAAGGCAAACTTGAGTTCCTCACACTTACTCAGCAAGCACTACTGACCGAGGTGTCTCCCTAGCTCTCCTTTTGGGTCCTTTAAGATGCTGTTCTGTCATTAATGAGACTCATCATAGGTATGTTACATGATCTGTTGGAGCTAGAAAGGCAACACTGGCCTTCCTCCGGTCTGGGAGATTCTCAGAGTAGTGTTTTTCTCCATAGCTCCATGGCTTGGCTTTTTTAATGTAGATTTTAAAGGTGAAAGGTTATGTATCCTGATCATGGTGGAGTTTCCAAGTGAGACAGGCACTGAGCACTCCTTTTCTCCGGCTACAGTGAATTACTGTGGTGTTTCTGAGGGCAGTAGCACTTCCTGTCAGCACTCGACCATCCAGTGTCCAGTAATGGAAGCCATCGAAGTTGTCGCTGCTCGTAGCTCACCCCGTTGAGGATGTGGAATGTTAGCCTATTTTGTCCACTTCAGCTGACCCACACCATTAATAGATACCCCACCCGTCTCTGTGGAGAGGATGGAGGAGGGGAACATGGTGCACCTGTGTATTGCTTAGTGTCATGGAGGTGAACGATTCTTGGCTGGAGCTTGGGAAGCCTGAGGATTTCATCTGGCCTTTGGTGCATAATATGACCCTCTGCCTTTTATATTCTGTAGCTAGTTAGTATCTTATTAATTTAGAACATGAGCCCTGTTTCTTTGTTTTATAGTTTAAAAATAGTTGTTGATATCATAAAAGTAGTTATTACACTATGTTTTGTTTTGTTGGGTTTTTGTCTTTTGCCAGAGTCTTACTGTATAGCTCTAGCTGGCCTGGAACTGGCTAAGTAGATCAGGCTGGTTTCAAATTCACAAAAATCTGCCTGCTTCTGCCTCCCTAGGCCTTCACCTCACCACTGCCTCTGCCTCAGGAATCCTGGGAGTAAAGGTGTGTGGTACCAAGCCCAGTCTTAAAATTCTTTCTTAAAAACTATGCTACTTTCTTTTACTCATTCATATTCGAATAAAGGTGTGTGTGTGTGTGTGTGTGTGTGTGTGTATGTATCTTAGCTTTCTGTAGTTACACTGGACCTGCTTGTTGTCCATATTGATAGGTTTTCAGTTTCAAAATAGACCTAGCTATAATCAGATAGCTGAACAGGCTACAACTAACTGTGTGCCGTAACTAAAGGAACAAACTCAGTCTCTGGAGGCAGAAAGGAAAGACAAACTTTAGTAGAGAAGAGGCTTTTAAGAGCTATTTCGGTTGAACATTCAAGAATAAATAAGAACCTGATATATGAGGAAGAAGAGACCAACATCCCAGATTTGGAAATATTAGCAAAAAATTATCAGACTTACGTAATAAAAAGTGGAAGTTTTAATTTCAAAGGTCAACCACTGAAGAAATTGACCTAAATATAATTTTAAACCATGAAATTTTAACAGCGTACCAAATGATGTTATACTAGTATAGTAGTCTTTCTTCAAGGATCATTATAAGAGACCTAAGGTACTTTTGTGGAATGTGCATATTTTGGACATGGTAAACATTATATGGGGGTTCATATATCATCCGCTGCTGAACATGATTGAGGCGTAATAGTTGACATTCAGTCTTTCTTTAAGTAACAATTTGGTAGTTTTATGTGATACCAATGAATGCCTTCCTATTCCGAGATCAAAGGTGTGTAATAGTAGTTGGTTTCACAAAAATCCTTGTCAGGTTAACAGCTGCCATGCTGCCCATCTGTAACTCATCCTGCTTACCTCAACATAACTCCTCGTTTGCTACCCCTGTCAATACTTTAAAAAGATAAAGCATTTTCTCCTCATTTTCTTTGTTTAGTTCTTGATTATTTCTATTTATGTCTTACATATTAGTGGATTATCTTTTCAGTTACATATGTTGAAGATGCTTTTCTTCACTATTGTGTACATTTTAGTTTTTACTTCTGATAGTGAGCTAGATGATATAGTTAATATATCCAGTCAGCAGCTTTTTATTGTTGTTTTTGAAAATGTTATTCTGTTCAAGGTTAAAAAAATGTAAACTTATTGTTTCCATACATTCACATATCTAGGTACTAGCCAACTTGATACAAACTATCAATTCTTCTTGGGAAGAAACCTCAATTGAGAAAATGCCTCCATAAGACCCAGCTGTAATTATTGTAATTAGTGATTGATGGGGAAGGCCCAGCTCATCGTGAGTGGTGCCACACCTGGGCTAGTCGCCCGAGTCCTGGAAGAAAGCAGGCTGAGCAAGCCTTGTGTGCAAGCCAGTAAACAACACAGTCCCATAGTCTGAATCAGCTCCTGCCTCTAGGTTCTAGTCCTATTTGAGTTCCTGTCCTGGCTTCCTCGGATGATGGACTACTTGAATTTTTCCATAATGAACTTGTGTGTTGATGGACGAATGCTGCTGAAATACTTAAGGCATTAAGAAAAAGAGTATTATAGATAAAAAGGAAACGAAAGTGTAGTTGTGGAGGAATCTCTTGTGGATTATATAATTTTTGCAAGCATGCTTCTTTGATTAAGAAACTTTTTAGGTAAGCTACCATCTATCCCTTACAATGAACTCCACAGCGTTTCACACTTAGTCATGCTAAGGAAATTGGGTGAATTTCTCAAGGTTGCAGAATAAAGAGTTTAATTAATCATTTCTTATCTTTTTGGGTTTATATCACATTATGTAAGATATTACCAAAGTGTGAAACTAGTTAAACACCTTCGTATGAGTCTGAATCTGAAACACTCCTGAAGTGTTGAAGCATATACATGTGTACTTGTACTGGGTACTGTTTAGGTAAAGGGTGCTAATGTAATATTCTTTCTGCTCTCTTCCCCTTTCCTGCTGATGTCAGTAATGAGGCAACAGACTATTAAATTACCTTTAATTCTGTGTGTTCATTTGGAAAAGATTGAGAAATACCAGCCAGGGCCAAGATATATACTTATTATTCCATCTCATATTTTCACTTTGTTGTTTTCCTTGATGGACCACTTTCTTGGAGCAATTGTCAAAGCCTGTGAAGGCAGGCTGCTGTTGGTCTTATCTGGTACACTCAGGCTTGAGATGGAAGTGAGATATTTGATCTTTCTGACCCTACATTATCTTTTTGTTCCACTGGGATTGCCTTATTTTGTGTCTTTGACATTTCAACTTACTTTTTGAATTTGGTAAGACAGGTTAAATGGTTATTTTCTACCTTCAATTTTCTAGAGATTTCCTTTATATCCATAGTGAATTTTCTTTTCAGGGAAATTAGCAGCTAATTGAGACACCAGTGAAAACTGATGACGTTTCTTTGTCATCTTTAAGTCTGTGATTTCAGATTGGCACTGTGTCTTGATAGAGTACTTTCAGATAGTAGACTCACCTTGCTAAAACAATATCTCTTGAGGGTTTCTATTGCTGCTAGTAAGCACCATGACTAAAGCAACCCCAGGGAGGAAAGGGTTGATTTGGCTTACAGTTCCACAGCACTGTTCATCAGTTGGGACAGGAACTCAAAACAGGGCAGAATTGTGGAGGCAGGAGCTGATACAGAGGCCCTGGAGGGGTGTTGCTTACTGGTTTGCTCAACATGGCTTCCTCAGCCTGCTTTCTTTTAGAACCCAGGACCACCAGCCCAGGGATGGCCCCCACTCATAATGGGCTGCGCCCTCCCCATCAATCACTAACTAAGAAAATGTCCTGCAGTCTTGCATACAGCCTAATCTTATGGAGGCATTTTTTAAAATTTAGATGCCCTGTTCTCAGATGACTTTAGCATATGTCAGTTTATGTAAACTGTTCAATATGGACAGATTCTAAGAGCATACATAGGTTTACAAGAAAATTTTGTCATGGGGAGGAGTAGTAGAAATCCTATTGCTGTTTTGGCTGCTATTCCTTGGCAGCATGTAGATGACACTTTTTCTTAATTATTAGTTCTTATGTTATGTGTACACATAGATTTTGCAAATGTAGACATTGATTCAGGGCAAAGGGCAGTTTATTTGCCTAATTCAATCACTGGTTCTTAGTCCTGGAGCCTGGAGTGTTTCGGCTTTCTTACAATCCAGCCTCTGTACAATCTAATCAACCTCTGTGACTTACTGCTGTCTGAGCCACTCTGACTAGCTACTTCTGAACTCTGACTCTTTGGGTTCAAACCATTCTTGTTCTGGCTTAAACTCTTCTCCAAGCTACCTTCTTGTGCTCCCCAGGGCTGGGATTAAAGGTATATGCTGTTGCACCCAGCTCTTTGGACACCTTTATTAACCCATTTTCCATGTAAGAAAATTGAGGAACAATGAGAGTAAGTGATTTCCAATGTGTTCCCCATGCTTCAGAGAGGGAGAAATTTTATAAATGCCATATACTTGCTGTAGGTAAGAATGTGAATTAATTTTCTAAATATGTTTTCTAAATTCTATGATCTAGCAAGACTTAATGTTAAATCTAGTAGCCTGTCTTTGTTTTCTCACTCAAATGTATCTGGTTCTCGAACTCAGCATTCCTCAGCGGTCTTCTGTATGCAGTTACTACCCTGAAAAATATCCATGCATTCTCTTAGGACATAGGTATGTCATGTATGTGTGTGTAGCTTACTCTAATAACACCAGGCACCCTCACGACTAAGGAAACTCCTTTAAGAATCCTCTTACCAATAAAACCTTGTAATGAATACTTTGTCCTTCTTAACTCTCACACTTAGGAATTGAATTTAGGAATTAGGTGTTCTTTTGCTCTGTGTAGTAGAATTGTATTTGTTCAGCTTCATCTTTCATAAGTCGTAACTTAATTAACATTGTATAAGCTGGTGAATATGAAAGCAGTATTTTTGAAAGTTAAGTTGAATGCTTTGGAAAGGGAATGGACAAGCAGCAGGCCATGTTTTTCCTGTAGGCCATCATGCAAACACCTCTTCCTCTGCCACTCACTCAGTCTCACTCTGCCATTTCAGTCACTTCCTGGACAAATAGCCTTGCACTGGTAACCGAGGCTTTCTTTGTATTTCCTGTAGAATTTTACTTTTTTTCATATGTCACACTTTCGGCTCAATCTGTAGTTTGCATGCCCGGCTCAATGAGGTACGGGGTGGGGTTTGAGAACCTGCTACAGATTGGCTTGCTTTGTTGTTGTTTATTGGCCTTCTCATTCATCCCCCCAAAGCTAGACAGCTTCTTGTTGACTAGGCCCTATTCCAGAAGGTGGGTTTTTGCCCTCACTGTCTTTTCCGGCTGCTAGTTTATGCTGAACCCTCAGTTTTACCCCTCACAGTATAAATAGTCCTAGGGTGTGGTTTCCTTTTTCAGGCTTGGATTAGAGTTTCCAAAGCCAAGCTGGTTGGTAATCGTGCTCACAGATGTGTCTCAGCTCTGCCATTGCTTCTTACTGGAGTCCAGCGCTGACTCACCTGTATTCACGTTCGATTCCCTTGTGGGCTGCAGCTGCTGCAGGTGTACTCTGTTCAGCAGTTGGTATTTTCATCAGGTGAATTTTTTTAGGTGATTGGATCTTTTTAGCTACTGAAGTTGCTGCTCCTTTTGGATTGTATTACTTACTCTTTTCTTATTGACTATTAATTTGTTCATTTAAAACTATTAACTTTCATTTACTTCTTTGGTATTTTGGTAGAGATGATATTCTGTTCCACCTTCTTGATTTTGAAGTAGTGAAAAATTCATTTTTTCTCCAGGAAAAATAATGTAGACTGCCTATTTTCACACTTCCCTTTTCTTCCCTGTTTTGAGTTCTTTTCTACTCTGATGTTATGGTTACTGGGCTCCTGGAGAAGACAGGAAGGCACGGCAGTTTCCTAGTGTGTCACCGGACTGAACTATAGCAGCTTCTAGTACAGTTTTCAATGTCAACAATATTAAAGTTGTGCTTTCCTGTAGACACAAATATTACTAATCCTTCCTAATTAAAATACCATTATTCCTTTTGGCCTGCTTATTGGTATATAATTTTATATAAATTGTGCATTTTTATTATATGTTTACTCTGGCAGGCTGGATTTATAAACTATATGATCATGCATATGGACAATACAAATATAACTTTTCACATTTTCTGCACTCTCTCTCTCTCCCCCTCTCTCTTTCATATGCTGAGGATTGAACCCAGGACCTAGCTCATGATAGACAAACATTATTCTCACAGCCCTTACTATCAATTTAATTATATTTGTTTTACAAATTGTATTTACTTGAGTATATCTATCTCTTCCATGAGTTTTAAACTTTAACAAAGACATTACTTCTCTAGAAAAATAACATTAAATATTTCTTTTTGTATCATTGTATGTCTTAAGGTTAATTTTTTTGGTGCATTTCCTCAGATTAATTAGACAGTGGTATTGAAATCCAAAAACATGTCTGTATCTCATTTTTTTCTTAGAAGACTTAATAGAGAAGAGTTAAGTTTGCTGTTTTTAAATAAGCATATTCTAATTCTATCTAATTTTTGAAATGCATTAATTTTTTTTTTTTTTTTTGCTAAATACATTTTTCCCAGATTATTGCTCAGTTGTAACAATTGTGGACCAAACAAATACGAAGTTAACGTGCACACTCTTCAGTGGACAGTATGAAGGCCTTCCAATCATTGATAAAGTTGGAGATATTGTTCGCTTTCACAGGTTGAAGGTACAATTCATTCTTTCTACAACCTACATTTATTAGACAAGAAGTCTGTATTGTTCACTCAAAGTAGTTAGTACTAATTATATGGCTACCTTATTAGAAAGTGACATTAAGCATTTCAAGAGATAACAAATGTAAATAGTATCAGGCTTCAGTTAGTAGCTAGACACCTCATTTAAATAAATTACTTGTCTTCTTTACCTAGATGTGCATTAAGAACTATGATTCCCGCTGCTTCCAGTTTGCCTTATCCACTTCCAAATATGGTTGAATGTTATCAAATTTCCAAGAAGAATTAGTACATCCTTGTCACCTCTTTTTAATTGATCTTATTTATGATTAGGTTCTTACTGCATTGCTCTGACTGGCTTGAGACTCTGGAAGTATGAGTTGTGTAGTCTTGGAAAGTTGAGGAAGGGAAGACTGAAACTCAGCTAAAAGAACTGGACTCTTCAAGACAAGACTCCAGGGAAAAAAAGCCATTCAGAGTGAATCCAGATGTCTTTTGGGCTTAGAGATGGGCGTTTTTCCCCTGGATGACCGAAAGCTGTGCTCTACAGGCCAGGCAAGGTCTTAAGGGCTGCAGGAACGTCTGTGTTAGGCAGATTGATGTCGGACAGGGAACAGTAGAGATGTAGCAGTTGGGATGCTGGAGGTCTAGCCTGGTCAGGGTAGATTACCTTACAGCTCTTTAACACTGTTTTCTTTCTCTTTATTATTGCGACAAAATACCTGACAGGTGCAGCTAATAAAAAGAAAAGTTGATTTTGGCTCATTGTCATGGTAGAGATGCTGATAGCATTGATCCTCTTGTGGCTGCCAGAACCAGAAGCAGAAAAAAACAAGACTAGAAGTAGAGGTGGTGGGAACCTAGTTCCAGCACCTAGGCCCCATGTGATGTAGCTACCAAGACCAGTGCTACCACAGGAGTCTATGGTGGGCCCTTAGCATAAACCATAGCTAGTACCTTGTAGGAGCCCACAGAGCTCTACCTTATCCCACAAAGGGCATCATCCTAGAAGAAGGCTTCTTGTACACACACTCTGTCAAAACTGCGAGTTCTACAAAGAAGGCAGTTTGCAGGGTGAGCCCCAGAAAGGCAGAAGGGCTTTGGGAAGCACCCTGTGCCTTCCACAGATTCACCCTAAGAAGGCACAGACTCAAGCTTCTGTCACTCTCAGGGGCTCAGCCAGCAACTTGCCAAAAGAACCCAACTCTGTCCGCGGGAGGAAACAATGAGTTCAGAACCTTTGCAGTGTTTCACTACAATGTCTAGTCAAGAAGAAAAAAGTCAAGAAAAAAGTACTAGCCATGAATAAACGAGTTGATTACCAAGAGTTAGAAGAAGAAAGTTCTTAAAAAGCAAATGGACTTTCCAAACTAATTCCACAGTAAGCCAGACATTGAGTGCATTCAACAATAATTTTACATTAGATACTATGATTGTTTTCAAAAGAATTAAGCAAAATATGTTCAGCAAATTAAAATGAAATGTTAAACATGTAAAAAATTTGTTAAGAAGTTGCAAAACTATTTAAGAGTAAGTAAATATGAAGGATTCTTAATTTGTCCTAATAATTTCACTAAGAGGCAAGTGACTTTTAAGTAAAAACTATACTACTGTATTATAACCATAATGCAATATAATAATCAAATGGGGTGATTAAGTAGATTACACCATGGAAAGTTACTGTTGTGTGGTGCAGATGTGTAGAGGGAAGTGGACAAGCAGGAAGCATCTGATGGAACAATAGCAATTCTTCACAGGCTGTGACGCAAGGATCCATTTAGACCTAAGAAAGTAAAGGAAGCCCCCAAAATTCCAAAGGGTCAAAGAAAAAAACAGAACAATAGGAAAAGATTTAAAAGACTGGAGTCGGGAACAGAAGAACAGTAAGGTTGTAGAGCATATGTACCCATAACAATAATGTTCACATAGAGAATCAGTGTATACTCTTACTACCAAAAATGTTAGCTAAATCAATACCAAGAATCAAATGTGTGCTACCTACAAAAAGCACTTTAAAAATGAAGACAAAAACAAATTTAAAAGCTATAACAAAAGATTTTATCAAGCAACCAGAAAGTGAAATAACTATCTTATTATCAAATATAAAGTATTTACCAGAGTCTTTAAAGGGAAAGGGGGCATTTCATATAAAAAAAGAGTCAGTTCATGAAGAAAATATTAGCACTGCATATTCAATAGTTCTACATGAGCCCATGGACTCACAGTGAAAGTCCTTATGGCGTGGCTCAGCACACTCAGTTATAAAGATGTCTCAGCCTGCTTGCATGCTTTGCTTCGCAGATTCCTGTGTTCCTGATTTCACTATATCCCACAAGGACTGTCTCATTATACTTTCCTCATTGTGAAAATTATGCTTAATAAACACAAGTGTGAAAATGCAGGATTGATAGAATTTGGAGAGTATTTCTTAAAAGTATAAATTCCTTTTTAGTGTTTTAAAATTTGCATAGTTACGTATCTTGACATAGCATCAATTGATTGTATTTTGTAAGCCCAATTCAATAAAAAGTAATAAATAATTACTGTTATTTACACCCAAAAAAATGTATCGTTTCCAGTTTTGGGTTTTTTTTTTTGTTGTTGTTGTTGTTGTTCCTGAGTTTTGTATCAGTTAAGTGTCTTAGTCACTGTTCTATTGCTATGAAGAGACACGATGACCACAGCAACTCTTATATGAGAAAGCATCTAATCGGGGGCTTGCTTACCAGGCTTAGTCCATTTTCATCATGGTAGGAAGCATGGCAGCAGGCATGATGCTGGAGAAGTAGTTGGGAGCTACATCCTGATCCATAGTCAGAGGGAGAGAGAAAGACTGGGCCTTGCATGGGCTTTTGAAACCTCAAAACCCACCCCCAGTGACACACCTTCTCCAGCAAGGCCACACCTTCTAATCCTAATGCTATCGCATTTCTACTCCCTGGTGACTAAGCATTCAAATAGATGAACCTATGGGGTCACTCTGACCCAGACCACCACAGTAAACTTTGTTTTCTACTTTGTCCCACTTTCTTAGATCCAGGTCTACAAAAATGAACTTCAGGGAATCAACTGCCCTGGTTTTGCATCTTTGACATTCGAAGGAACTTTAGGGACTCCTGTTAAAGCACGTACTTCAAGCAAAAAATTTTCCTTCACTGCTCAGGACGAAAAATTGGTCGAAGCCTTGCGGGTTTGGGCATCCACGCAGATTACCGCTTCTCCAGCCTTAGTGCAGCTGTGCAATGTTCAGCCCATGCAGTATTTCGACCTGACCTGTCAGCTCCTGGGTAAAGCGGAAGTGGATGCAACAGTGTTTCTTCTAAAGGTACAATGTAAGCGCTTGAAATCGTGATTTAGTCCTCTTAGCTGATAAGAAGACCATGCAGCACTCCGATCGAGGATTTACAGACCGCATTCTGTACTGAGTTCCAGGAAACATGTTCTTTTTAAGGTGCCCCCTTTTTCATAGCTCTGCTTCTGCATTCCTCTGTGACTTCCCTCCAGAGAAAAGCAGTGTTGTCAGTTATGAATTTTGAAACAGTATGACATTTGTTTCTTATTTTAATAATAATAAAGTATAAAATTCTCTTATGCCTTTATTGACACTTCTCTGTGAGTATTTTCACTGCTTTGTGACTTCAACTATGTTGTCACCCATTTACTTTCTGGGTATAATATTGCCATGAAGTTCTGTCCCCATGTGTTTACTGCCTGCCTCATGGGAGTAGGCATAGATAACTTTGAAATATTTGTTGTCATCCTTGTTCTGTTTTTAAATCAACCTGAAAAAATGCAGTTACATAAACGCTATGTAATCTCTATTTATACATACTCCACAGGTAACTCGGGGAAGGTAGTTACTTAATCATTTTCCTTGCTTGACCATATTATAGAGGATTTTTTAGCAGCACTGCTTGGACTGAGAGCCTGTGCTTAATTCTCTGTTGTCCGTCTGGAATGCTCAGACAAGAAATAGAATGTCATGGTGCTTGGACAAGACTCGAGGCTTAGCATTACTATTACTGCTGGCACATTTTAAAGGAACATTGGAAAATAGAAATCACTGAACAAAATATCAAGTTTCTGAAGTTAAAAGTAGCAGCTTTCTGTAAACATAAAGCAAACTAAATGCTTATCTTAAGGAAAGTTAAGTAAGTCATGTAACGCCAAGCTGAAACCAAAAAAATATTAAATCACCCAGGGCTAGAAGGAATCTTAGATAAGTCACTTATGTTCCCTGACCAACATGACATCCTTAACAGATGACCATCTATCAGCCGCTGAACATTACCAAGAACAAAGATGGTGGCTCTTTGCAATAGTATCTTTTGACAGTTATATAATAGGAAAACTAAAGTTCTGAGACAAAGCCTATCCCCTCTAGCTGAGAGAGTACAAACTGCATTTTTCTCTAAAAGCCATTGTCGGTCTGTAGCCCATTTTAGTAGAGAATCTGTTTTCAGATAAGTCAACCATGGAGAAAAGGTTTATTATATTGTCTTTTTGAATTTATTCTTTGAGAATTTCATAAATGTATACAATGAAATGTGATTGTATCCACCTCCTGTTCCCCTTCATCTCCCCTCAGTTATCCCCACACAACATCCCACTCCCACCTTCATGTCCTGTCCTTTCCACTGCGTACATACATGCACATGCACACTCACATACACGCACGCATGCACATAGGCACACACACATACATACATATACACTCGTGCACACACACAGGAACACACACACACATATACATACATACACGCATACATACACATGCACACACACATACATACATGCACACACATACACACACATATATATACATGTACACATGTACACACACGTACATACACGTATACATACATGCATGCACTTATACTTAAATACATGCACACACATATACATACAGAGACACACATACACACATATACATACATGCATACATAAACACATATACATACATGCACACACATATACATACATGCACACACATATACATACATGCACACACATACACATACATACAACTCACTAAGTCCAGTTAGTGCTGGACATGTGTGCTTGAGTGAGGGTCCATTCCCTGGGTATGGTCAACCTACCAGTGGCCACATTCCCAAAGAAAAGTGATTCTTCCTCTTCCAGAAGCTGTCAGCTGCCAGTCACTCCTCAGCCAAGGGCGAAGCCTGCTGGCTCTTCCCACTCCAGGCTTAATGTTAGCACGTATGGCTAAAATCAAGGAACTTATCTTAGAATTCAGCATTGAGAATTAATATAAGAAAATCAATGTGGCTTTCTTGAGGACAACTTAGTAATAATGTCTTAAAAATCATTGCAGACCATCTAACAATTATTTTTATGAGTTTCCTTTGAAATAATTTTAAATGTATGAAAAATATACTTGAAATAATACTTTACCTTATATACAGCCAAACCCTGGAAGAAAAAGAAAATTGTACTAAAAGTAGAGAATTTTGTGAACTATTTGCGTGTGGTATTACGTTCTATGACTATATAATGAAATTGTAGACCTAACCATGATGAAATAAACATTAAGTCTGCTTAGTAATATGTCTTCATTTATATGCTAAAAATGTACATACATTAGGAAGAAGATTCTGGGATATATATATGGCAATGTTTTACTGTTACCAACTTTGAGGGAATAGCATTATGATTGATCTTTTTCTGATGTTAATTATCTTCTGTATTAGAAATAATTTTTAGTTAAATATTAAAAACAAGAAAATGAACATTCTTTCCAAGTTATACTTGATTAGCATGCAAAATAATATAAGTATGTCCTTTTTCAACCTGAGCATCATAGTAATCTTGGTTCATCTTTTTAATAATCATGATCTATTCATTTCAAGTTTCCTTAGTAGCTATTTGTTCTGCTATCATTTCTGTTTCTTTGCTAAGACACTTTGACCAGAATTTCCCACAGACATGCACACAGGCCAGTCTGATCTGGACAGCTTCTCAGTTTATGCCTTCTTCTCAGATGACTATAGGCTGTGGCAAGTTTACAGTTTAAGTTAACCAGGACAACACGTTTTACCTGTGGCTTGTATTTAATCCATAATTAAATAAATCCTTTATTTTTAATTACATGTATATTTGTGGAAATGCACACATTTATACATGTGCCTGGAAAGGCCAGAAAAGTATCTCAGATCCACTAAAGCTGGAGTCACTTGACAACGGTGGTGGCAACCACACTGTTGGCTTCTGAAGGGCTGGTATACACTGTCACTTGCTGAGCCATCTCTCCAGCCCTCGAGACTCATTAAGCAAAACATTATTTCTCTCTCTCTCTTTCTCTCTCTCTCTCTCCCTCTCCCTCTCCCCATACACGTAGAGCATAATCTGGTTTCTTGATACTCAGTTTGAAACAGGCACAAATTCATTGTTTTAATGTGTGTGTGTGTGTCTCATATCTTTGTTTTTTGTAGTAACCAGAAGTTACACATTCCCAGGGATGAGGGGTAGAGATGGGTGAGAAAGGTAGGGGGAGAAGTGGGTGGGAGGAGAAGGGAGGCAGTGATTGAGCACAGAATAGAAAAGGAAAGTTGAATTCCACAGCTGGTTACTATTTTTTTGGTATTATACAGTGACTTTTTCATTTTTATATCTTTCTACATTTTTCTACATATCACTAATAGTTCATATTTAGTCTTTCCACAATCAATGAATGGTACACATCACATTTCAAAGCACTAAAGATACTTAACAACATACATCGTTTCATTTTTAGGCTTGCCTCCGTGTTTCTGAAGGTCACTAAGCTTTGCTTTACTGTCCCACAACAGGTATGGGATGGGACCAGGACCATGTTTCCCTCTTGGAGAGTCTCCACAGAAGACCTTTCCTTCGAAGGTGACTTAAGTCACATTCTGCGGCTCCAAGGTCTAGTGATAGACATTCTAGTCTATGATAACCATGTTCCAGTGGCAAAATCCCTGAAGGTGATGTTGAGTAGAAAGATGAATGTTCTTTTGCTTTTATATTCTTTTTTAAGTTTTGTGATTTTTGCTCATATTGTTATGTTTGTAGGTAATATTTGGGGGGAATCTAGAAATTAAATTCAGATTTATTTGCCCTCAAGTTTTAAGTTATAAAATATGTGTCTAAATTAGGTTTTAATACTCTGAATATGTTGTATATAAACATGCATTTTAAATTATTTTTTATTTGAGAATATGATTACATTATTAACCACCCCTTCCCTTTCTTCCCTTCAACCTCTCCCATGCAGTCCCCATCCCTTGCTCTCTTTCAAATTAGATGGCCTGTTTTTCTTTATCAGCATATGTGTGTGTGTGTGTGTTTCCTAAATACATAAATACTATCTCCCTGATTCTTATAAATGTTTATGTGTATGTTTTCAGGGCTGGCCATTGGTATTGGATAACCAATCGGTGTGCTCTCCTCTGGGGAAGATTTCTCTTGCTCTCAGCATTCCTTAGTTGCCTGTAGTTCTTTGTCTAGGGTTCAGGCCTTGTGAGCTATCCCCCTACCATGTTAGTTTGTCTACCGGTATCATCCCTGTTTGGACCATGTTGAACCAACTTTCTTGGTAAGACTTCATGGGTTCAGCTTTTCTGACATTCCTCAGAGACACAATCCCACAGCCGACTTCCTGTTTCTCTGGCTCTTACAGTCTTGATCTCCTCTTCTCTGAAATGTTCCCTGAGGTCTAGATGCAGAAGTTGTGTTGTAGTGTATCCATTGGACTAGGCTCTACATTTGTGCATCTTGACTGCTTGTGGTTTTCTGTAATGGTCTGTTTTGTAAAGAGAAATTTTCTTTAATGAAGGATGAGAACTTAACTTTTCTGTGTATATAAGAATAGATTTTTACAATGTAGTAAGGGACTATGTTGGCTTAATAAAGTAGCAGTTGTAGGTTCTCCAAGCTCCATGACTTCACTAGCCCTGGTTGGCTAGGTTTCCAGTACCAGACATAATTTCTATCTGGTTAAGGAGGCCTCAAGTCCAATTAGAGAGCTATGGGTTACCATCAAGGTATGCATGCTACTGTTGTAACCCTGGTCATTGGTAGGACTGCTAGTTGCTTCCCTCCTCTGGGAGCTTTCATGATGCCTGTGGAGGAGACTTTCAGGTCAGGTCCAGCTCAGGTATTGAGTCCTCTGTGCAAAGTCTTGGTGTCTTCAGCATGGTGCCTTCCACCTGTGGGGACAACAGCCTGTGTTTTAGGAGTCTCTCAGATGGCTGTCACCAACAGCTCAGAAGAGAATGTCTCATGTATTAGAGGTCTGCTTAATCTATGGCTACATACATATTTTTTTCTAGAAATAGTAAAGACAGTTTGTGACATGAGCAATGTTATTTATAAACAAGGATATATAAAACATCAGCAACTTTTTAAAAGACAATGAAAATTTAATGAGGGATAAGAACAATAATATGGTTTTAACAATCAAAAAACCATCACTAAAGCTGTATACATTTCCACCACAATAAAGTGACAAATTATTTTATTTAACAGGTGGCATTTGGACAACATGTATATGTGAAACCACTACTACTGGTTTCCATTTACAGAGTCCCCTAAGTAGGCTAGAAACAGTGCAACAGTGGAAATATGTCATGGCGTTTCATCATACACTACATGTACGATGCAAAACATTTTCCTTTGATCACGTTTTCAAGTCAGTATACCAAACAAAATTTTACATTCAATTAATAAAATATCTTCAGGTCACATACTTTCTTCAATATCTTGTGTTCTTTTTTTAATTTTTTTTCAAAAATAGATTTTGAGTTATTGGTATATGCTGGAGCAGTTCTGCAGCAGCTGCTCTGGCTCCTGCTTATTATGCAACTGCTGTTCCGTGAACCACTGTGCCAGGTTCCAGACAGCCAGAAAGAAGTTTCCATTGCTGCATGACAGTGTGAAAGTACAGGCTGAGGTCCAGAGTTATGCAGATCACCGTCTGTCCAGGGAGCACTGGGCACTGGACTCACAGGTCTGTCCCCAGATGAAGTCTCAGTAGTTCTCTGGGATTAACACGTGACTTAAGATTGTAACCCTGGTTCCATCCTCTTATTATCTTGGTACTTTCTGAGTTGTTTTGGTAGAATATAGACATTAATTTTGTGCATATTACTTTGAGAAAGTGTGATACCACCTCTAACATACATAGTAATTTGGGTGTGTGTGTTTGTGTGTATTATATAGACCTCACTTACTGTCTAGGGGAAATTTGGCAGTTCTTATTAAATTTAGACTCACAATTAGTAGAGAATAGTTTTTCTCCATTTTTATCTATATTTTTTGAAATTCTCCTATAGCAGATAACAGTATCATAAATAACAATACCCAGAGTAACATTTGCCAAGTACTCAAGGTGATTTTGATATTCAGATGTTAAATCAGCAATGTCTGTTTCCAGATCTAATAATTGCTGAAAGGAAATGATCTTTGCATTCAATCATTCCAGCCTATCTATAAGAAGAGAAAACACAAATACAACTGCGTGTGTGCATCCAGTGCTTTCGCTTTGACTAAACAAATGTTCTGGAGCAGAAATCATGTCCACCCTCATATTGTGTTGCAAATCGTCTTAACTGACTCAAATCAATAAACCTCTCGAAGGGCAAGAGCCAGATGTGACGATATGGTTCCTTTTCCTTTAGAGATGCATGTTTGCGTGCGGGCACCAGCACTTGGGGAAAAATACTTCTGATGATAGATTTCTGGATCTCTTCTCTGAAGATGCTGTCTACCCTGATCTGCTTGGGAAGCAGCAATAGTGATAAGTCCAGATTCGAAGGTGCTTTCGTAGTACACAGAAAGGCTTCTTTAATGAGGAGAGAGACTGTGCACTTTTGTTCAGCCCCCCCCCCCATGAGCTCCCTTATCTACTCTGTTCCTCTGATCATGTAAATTCTCTTCTCTTCCCCTGTGCTGGTGCCCTGGCTAGACCTGTCCTGCCTCCTTTCCCTGCTCTCAGGGCAGAGAGGATGGAAGAGTAGCTGCTGGCTAGGGGGTCCAAGAAGACTGTGCAGGGGTGTTAGCAATTTCAGTGTCGCTGCATCCTCTGCATTGTCCACTAGAGGGTGACATGAGAACACATAATTAAGAAAATAGACTACACAGCACTTCTCTCAAAGACACCATAACATCCATCATGTCATTTGCAGAGCAGCATCAGGATGCAAGAATTCTCTCGTGTGTGGTACAACCTTACATTCCTTACTATTCTTTGTTACCACTTGTATCTATTTATGTAGTTATTTATGTCCTTATTTGTTTTCTGACAACCTCTGAAATACTGATAATAGGACATTTTCAGTCACAGGTCATTGCTGCAGATACCTTCTCCTCAGTGCTTCAAGACAGATGTTCAGATTTGCATTTTCATAACATGCATGGGATAATTTCAGAACTTGTGTAGGAGCAGGAAAATTTGTTTTTTGTTTTTTTTTTTTTAAGTAATGGCAATAGTTAATCATAATATTATCAACTTCCATAAATAATGTTCTCTTACCTTGCCTCAGTTCTTAAAACTGTAAAACATATGCAGTAATAATCACATTTTGGCACTCAGAGCCCTAATAACTGTACTTAGCTCCAGGGGAAAACAAAAACACTCTACCTACTTTTTTTTTTTCCTAATTGAAGAATACTCTTTGCTGGAGGCATGGTGTCTTCTTTCTAGCCATATATTTTTTAATAGTTATCTATTGATTAGACCTTTGTAACAGATAAAACTACACTTTTATGTTTTTTTATTGTAATTCCTTAGCTTGTAGGTTTGGAATCTTACTGCATTGCTAACAAGATTAAATAATACTCTTTTTTTCTTTTTACTAGTAGAGCATCAGGCGCATTTCATAATATTTCCTCAAGCCTTATAAGAATACAATGCTGCTGCCAGAAGGCATTTCCAATGATAACGATTTGTCATCTTCGCTCTGTGATCTAATCAGGAAGTACGCTCTGTGCTGGCCTGTATATTTCGTTTACTGGTGCAGTGCAGTGAAGGAGACACATAATAAGTACCATGCATCCACCATTGATACTTTCTGCTGAAGACTTTTCCAGTTCTTTCAGATCCCTCTGCAGTAAGCTACTCGTGGGACCTTCTTCGGCCCCACTGACCCCGTGTCTCACACTCCAAGTCCCTCTCTCTTACCAAGCACATAGCTAAGCTCACTGTACTCCTTACGATATACGTTATGTTTTGCTTTGTCTCACTTCCTGCATTTCAGAATGAACTTGACCTTTGTCTTCTGTACCCCTTTTTGGAATAAATTTTCAGTTGTCATGGAAGACCCTGAAATTTCTGACTGAAATTGTCTTAAATTTAAAATTTGATGTAAAAGAAATTATGCTTCAGATTGCTAAGCTTTTGTCTATTAATGTAGGTTTTTCCTGTGTTCCAGCTTTCTTTCTAGTCCTTGGAAGGTTGTAGACATCTTCTGTGCTAATATGTAATCAAAAAGTAGTAAACATCCCAAAAAGCATATAAAAAATAGACATTTTTATGTTTATTATTCTAGTTTCTCACTTGGGAGTCCTCATGGGAAGTGCATATTTACCTTGTGTTTTTACATATTCCCCTGAATCTCTATGTTACCCTCTCCACCTTTGATGTAGAAGCAGGTAAAGGCAAGTGGAGGAGAATAGACTGCATACTTCTTCCTGCCTGCCCTCCTCAGAAAACCCACAGGCACTGGGGAGAAATACCCTTGAAAGTGGAGTAGTAGTGGGATTATGGCTATTTCTTTCTGACTTTACACTGTGTCCGCTCCACAAGAATAAGATTAACAAAGGGTTCAGAGTGGAAGTTTGGTTTGCTTGTCTCTCCCTGTCTCCCTCCTTCCCTCCCCCCCCGCTAGCTATCTCCACACCCTCCCTACCCTCTCTCTACTTCCCTGTCTTCCTCCTTCTCTCCCCCACTTTCTCCACACCCTTCCTACCCCCTCTCTCCTTCCCTTTGATGCTCCTTTTGTAATATATTGTGGTACCACAATTATACTGAATTTGTAGGGAAAAGGAGAGAAGTGACTCCTCACTCATCCAACTCTCAGTAATGCTGTCTGTATACACGTGAATTAAATTTCCTTGTTTGCAGCCCTTTCTGCTAGTTAAGTCTACATAGAACTTCATACAGTATATATTATAAAGCTTGATCTTTCAGGTAGATGTCAGTATCTTCATTTTATTTTATTAAAATGGGGTTGCCCTGGCTGGGTTTGAACGGGCACAAACTGTCTTCCACAGTAGCTGTTACTAGAGGCTTTATCACAGCACTTGGTTCTAAAGTCAATTATCTCCAAATATCCTATTTTCTCATTTGAAATCTTCATTGAAAAAAAAAAAAAACTTAAATTCTCTAGTTAAAGATGTTATAGGCTAAATTTAACAAAATAGCTAAGATTGACTATAGAATAATTAATTCAAAATGCTGGTTTAATCCTATATATGACCTTAGAACGCATTTCACAAGTTGTGCTAAAAGTGTAAGTGTTGTATTAAAACTTTGTTTCCCATGGGATTTGTTGATCAGGAAAAAATGTGTGGTGTCTCATACATATAATACCAGCATCAGAGGGCCTAAGCTAGGGGCATTTCTGTGGTTAACAGGAAAATTAACCTGTGAAATCATTATGGCCATTATGATATTTTGATTAAATTGCATCATTAACTTTTTTTCTAATGTCTAATAGTAAGGATTTTATGCCTCATTTTAAATGTTAGATTAGACCAGTTTAAACAATTTTTTTTTCAAATACTATCAAAATACTATCAAGTGGAGTTTGATTTAGGTCTTGGATTCCTTCACTATATTTAATTGATGGACCTCTGAAGTGGGCCCACTGACGTCATGTGATGTGCACGAGGGTGAGTGTATAAGCATGCTCCTGTACGTATGTTTCAAACCTGCCATGGAATCCATGCAGCTTATGTTAGTGCACAGTGCTGTCCTGGTTCTAGTACCTTCTGTGGTTGGACACTGTCCTTGGTTGTAGTGGTCACTGTCTCCTGTTGATTTTCAAATATCAGTAAATTGTTATAATTAATTCCTTTTTTCCGAAATAATTATTCTCAAATCATCATCTTTTAGATTGGAAGCTTTCTTCGAATCTATAGCCTCCATACCAAACTACAGTCTGTTAATTCAGAGACTGACAGTTCATTGGTTAAACTGGAGTTTCATCTCCATGGCGGGACCAGTTATGGTCGGGGAATCAGGGTTTTGCCAGAAACTAGCTCCTCCGTGGATCAGCTGAAAAAGTGAGTGTTTTATATCCCTGCTTGGAAAGCATAGATGAGATATTAAAGTTATATTGCAAAGTAGCAATATAAAGTTCCCCTACCTGAGTCCCAGAATAGTGTGGCTGCTGTGGGTCTCTGCTGGTCAGTGGAGTCACAAAGGAATGGAGATGAGGGACTCTGGGGGAAGGCTGGAAGGGGCTGTCACATAGAACTAGGGGGAGACCCAAGTCCCAGGAGACTGCACTTACGTCTCCAGTCTTGAATGACATCATTGTAACAATGTTAACAGTTAAGTTCCCAGGTTTCTTGTTTGTTTTTGTAGCGTTTAATTATCTGATACCCTGCTCATAGCCTTCTGACCTCCTCTGCTGTTAGTTTTGAGAGCTTTGGAGCTCTCATACACTCTGGTAAAAGCTTCGGACGACTGACTGGAATCATACCACATTTTATAATTTAATGAACTTCTAGATTTTGTGGGTGGAGCTAAAACTTACTCTCTTAACTTTGTTACACAATTTGGTTTCATGTTCTTTAATTTTAGAGATTTGGAGTGTGCAGATTTGGCAGTCAGTCCGCCCTCAAATGGTATCTGTCAATCAGAAAATGAAGATGACCGTGCACTTTTAAGTAAGGACAATTTATAACATTGACATTTTATTCCTCCTAGTTTTACGAGCACAATTAACTTTTTCAGTGTTTTCTTCCCTGTGCCTCCTTTTTCAATTCATATACCTATACAGTATATATGTGTATGCACATTAAACACCTTAATCGTTTATCTGTCCTATGCACAACTAAGTTTGGTTCACTCTTAAATATATAATCACATTTTCAATTTAGTGTTTACTTGGTTTATGATGCGTGTGTAGTGTTTCGTATTCATTTAGAAAAAATCTGTATGAAGTTCCTGAGCAACTATTTTGCTTGTCAGTTTCTAAAATGAACAAAAGGTGTTGATACTCCTTTATCTTAACCAGCCCAATTTCTTTGTGCTCATCTGTGTATCGCATGTTTAACGCATAAACGTCAGTCATCCAAATCTCTAAAGATATTGGTATTGCTGAACCTAAGGAAATTGCTTTGTACATAACATGCTTTGAGATTCATCTATTGTGGCGTGTGTGTCAGAAGCTCATTTCTTACTGCGAGAGGTGTGGTGATGAGGGGACTTGCAGAAGCGCCGTTTGTCCCCTCTTCATGTTTAGATGGCTTCAATATCTATCCGTACATTCAGTGGCTATAACTATGGCTTCATTTGGGGCCTCCTGTCTCTCACTTATCAGTGTATTTTGAAGTATGCACCCTCCCTTATTAATATTTTCTAGTGATTGCAAAGTCATTTTTTCAAAAAAAAATCACTGTGTTCTCTGTGAATGACCTTGCTTTGTCAACAGTCAAACTGTGGGTGGATTTCTAGGCTGTCTTTGCTTTCTTGTTTGTTAGTCTGTCAATACTAAAGTTTCTTGGTTGCTCTGCCTTGAAGCCATGCAGTATAAATCCATTATTTTCTTCCATTCCAAGATCTTATTCAGTATTCTAAGTTCTTTATATTTCCCCACCGAGAAAGGAGAGACTTTGCCTGTCTGCCTTTGTAGCTAAGCCTGGTGTTTTGTTACCTGTTACCCGGAGTCTGCAAATAAATACAAGGAAAAGAGGGTTTTTTTTGGCGTTTGTCTAGGCTGTCTTGGGTTTCTCTGACAGTGTTCTGTGGTTTAAGTTTTGCACTGTTTGTATTGGACATTTTAAAGAGCTGTGTAACTGGGCGATCTCTGTTTCCTTTCCGTAGGCTCTGGATCAGGCTCGGTGTCGCTGATGGAGGTAGAGCGATGTCAGCAAGTCTCTGCCACAAGTAAGACTGGTACAGGGCAGTAAACAGCATTCAGATGCCAGGCTGTATGTTGCCAGCCAATCTCTCTGTACCCAGCACTCACAGTAGATCTTCCATTCCTGTGCCTCACCCTATAGTGCTATAGAATAGAACCCATGCATGTGCATATCTCTATATTGAATATGCACTCTCAGTTATATATCAGTAAGATTTATAAAATTTATTGCATTGGATATGTTATTAAGGATATAAATTATTAAGGATATAAGTTCTATGTTATGACATTACTTCAATAAAATTCTACTATGCATTTAACACTCTACAGCCAAGAAACTTTTTATACTTTGACCCCAAATTTTAATATTAACAGTAATAGAATATATTTACCACATACACTCCTGTTATTTTATATATTCTTGAAATGGATGAATTCAAGATGCCAAAAAAATTAATAAAATGTAATTGAATGGAAAAGTGTTAAAGATGGAATGACACCTAACAAATGAAAAGAAACCATGTTAAAAAAAAATTCACCATTTTGCAAATATGTTAATTTTTGGCTTAATTGTGAATCAGTCAGTTTTAAACCATTGGATTCAGCCAGGTGATAGTGGGGCATGTCTTTAATCAGCGCTGGGGAGCCAGAAGCAGGCAGATCTCTCTGAGTTCGAGGCCAGCTGGTCTACAGAGTGAGTTCCAGGACAGCCAGAGTTACAACAGAGAAACCGTCGAGAAACCAAAAATAAATAAATAAATAAATATAAAAATAAATAAATAAGTATAAAAATAAACTATTGGATTCTAAATGTTTGATAAAGAATGCCACTTTTACCCCTTGCTAGTTACCCCGTTACTAATTGCAAGAGTGGGAGATGAAATCAGAGCAGAGTAATTCTGAACCCTTGAGTCAGCTGCGCCAGTTTTCCTCTAGAGGGCAAGCTCTTCTCTCATGGACCTCTTCATAAAATGCATGGAGAGCCAGTGTGTCACACACATGGGCTCTGTGCCAAAATGCATGATCTGAATTTGAGCATGAGGGAGAACCAGTGATGCCTAAAGTGTTGCTGACTCACCAAAGGGTCTGCGATGAAGTAAACACAAACTGACCAGCAGTCATTTCATGTTGGAATGTGTACACATGAAAGATGTGTTCTTTTATGCCTCATTAGGATTAGAGACGAAAGACAAAAATCTGAGAGATTTAGTATCTTGTAATCCCATAGAAGTGCTAAGTTCATATTAATTGCCTTTGAAACAGGCACTGTTGCTGTGTCAGTGAAACAAATATTTCTCATGAAATACTGAAGTATTAGGAGAACAAAACTATAAGGAGAGACAGAGATTAAGGTAGATCCAGAGACCAGTATATTGCAGTTGGTAAATATTTTAAAAGTGTATAAAAGTATATTTACGTTCTTACAATTTTCCTTTAAGTTTGAAAGTAATACAAAGTTTAAATATTTTAAGACATTATCTCAAGATGCAAAGCAAGGCAAGTGCTTCACACTGATTAGGTCTGCACAAGTGTCTCACTGTAGGCTCGTAGGCACTTAGCACAGGAAGGATAATTCATTCCTTGAGAGTTTTGTTGCATTAAAGCTATGCACAGAAGTAATTTTCCTCACTGTTTGGGGCTTGTGCATCAGCTCTGTTTTCTAAAATAGGGAAGTGTTTCCTAGAATGTCTCACAGGCTGAGTAAGAGCTGCTGTGTTAAACTGTAAACTCATCCCAACTATCCCAAACTTTACATTCTTTTTCCTGATTCACAGGCATTTCCTCCTATTGTTCTCTTCTCCCATTGTGATTCTAATTGCTTCTCCTCTTCCACATCCTCTTTTTTCTCCTCCCCCATCTCCCCTTTTTGCTTAATACACTACATGACTGTGATAACTGGGTCCCCTAGTAACCATTTCCATCCTCACGTTCTTGCTCTGTAATGATGGAGAGTTCAATAAAATCATGAATTTGAGATACCCAGGACAAGAGCCTGTGTGGCAGATAATTTTTAGCAAATACGTTTTGTTAATATTCTTTTGATGAAATTTCAGTTGGATTCTGGGCTCTTGCCTAATGAGTCTCAGAGATTGGCAGGGACCAGTTTTACATTTTGCAGAGGTTGTATTCATTTCACTTGTGAAGTAATCTTTAGGGTTTTCTGTAATTTAGAGATGTTCTGGAAACTTCTCTTGGTTCCATAAAGAAATGCATAAGCACAAAGTATATAACATATTAAAGTGTGTAAGTCCATAGTATGTGTTGGTAGAAAGATACGTAAGCACACAGTATATAATTAAATTATCCTTTGTCCCATTACTCAGTGTCTGTTTTATAATTTGGTGGTTACCTGCTCTGTGCCTGACACTGTGTCCATGGGTCTTAGGTGCGTATCTAGAAATGGTGACTGTAGCTATGATTGATTTTATAGTATGTCTTTGCTTCAGGGGGTTTCATGCCAAGCAATAGCTGAGACTCCCATACATCATTTACTCTGATTTAATGCAGAAATTCCTTACAGTTCTTACAGACTACCAACACTTAGAGAAAACACTGTTGTGTACCATTTTGAAGCAAAAAGCTCCTCAACAATACCGAATCCGAGCAAAACTACGATCATACATGCCCAGAAGACTTTGCCAGTCTGTTAAACTTCTTTGTCCTAAATGTCATTCATTGTAAGTATTTCCCAAAATTTAAAAAAAAAAAAAGCTTTCATGTCATATTGCTTGTTGTTGTATATATGCATTCCCATCTGTAGGATTTTAAAGGAATGCTGAGGACTTAAAGGGAAAGTCCTGCAAAGAAAATCATTTTGAGCCATTCTTAGTAATGATAAATAAAAATAGATGCTATTTTCAGGCTTGAACTGAACCTTTAGTAGGTTTGATATATGCAGCTGAAAATGTCTTGTCCTGCTTAAGAACTATAATAGCATTACAGTTACAATATTTTCAGTATAATGTACCATAGTCTCTTAAAATATAGGAAATGGTACTTTGGAAAATATTAAATTTTATTAAATTTATTAAATTGGAATTTTTGAGAATATATAAACTTCATTATCAATGATTTTAGGCAAGAAGTTCCACATGAGGACAATTTGGATAAAATTTTGCAAGATGCTGCAACTAAAGCCCCAAACGGGAAGCTTCAAAATACATCATTTTATAATTCAAAAGTCTGGTCCACTAACGGCCAAGGAGGACGACAAGTCGCTGTTCATTTTGTGAAAAACAACGACATTCTTCCTCTTTCAAATGAATGTCTAATTTTGATAGAAGGTAAGAGACTCGATAGAATATTGTTTTGCACAGTAATTATTTTTAACTCTTTCTTATGGATATCTTCTAGTAAAATACAGATAATTTAAATTTCTCAAAACAATAAATCAGCTAGTTTCTATGTATGAGCAAACACGTTTACCTGAACTGCATTTTTAAGTTATGAATAAAGCTTGCGTTTATCTCCCCTGTTGGATTCCTGTGTGTAATCCTGTCAGCTCTGAGCAGCTCTAGTTTAACCAGCCATGCAGCAGAAAGGCTGGTTGCTTCTGTGCAGCTGATGTCGTCTTGGCCTCTGGATGTCACTGTTGTCTCAGAAAAATGGGATGAAAGCCCTCTAAATCAAGGAAAAGAATGGAATTATACTATTTTTATTTTCTGTTTTTTTTTTATTTAAATCTAATTTTTATGTAACAGTTGATTTTTGTTATTGTTGTTCTGCAAAGTTCAAATTTTCTCCTAACTTTTTACCTCCCTTTTCTTGTTAATTTTTGGAGAATTTGCTATATCTCACATGTTACTTATTTTCCACATCCTGCTCTAATTATATTTGCGTTACTGAAAATTTTCTTTTTTTCTTTTTTTTTTTAAAGGAGGATGGCTCTGTGAAGTCTCTAAACTATCAGACAAGTTTCACAGTGTGATTCCTGTGAGGTCCGGCGCTGAGGCTCTGGAGCTCCTGGACCTCTCGGCACCATTCCTCATACAAGGAAAAGTGCGTCACTATGGGTATGTGTCCAGCTTGAGATCCGGGCATCGCAACTGTGTCACTGTTGTTTATCCCCTACGCTCTGTACGTTCACTGATACTTACTTAAAAACAGTTCCTCACCTGTAATGATAGTGTTAGAACTGTACAGGTAACAATACAGGTTCAGTAAACTGTGCATTGAGTTTTGAATTTTTACTTTTTTCCAGTCGAGTGGTGTGTAGTACAACATTCATGTGCTAGGGAGAGATAGCAAATTCAAGCCTTCAGTGTAGCTGAAGCAACTGCATGCTGCGTGCTGTATTCAGCAGGTTAGATGTATTGATGCAACCTCGTTGTGAGTTCAAGGGCAGCCATACTAAACTTTTCTTGTGTATTTCCATTCTAGTACTGCGCGCGTGCACACACACACACTGTGTATGCCTGTGTGTAATGCACAGTGGGTATAAGACTAAATAATTTGTTCCTCAGTCACAAGCTAAATTTGTTTCTCTCACAAGAATTTAGATGCTCGCTAAAGGGACAGTTCAGAGTTGCAAACCCAGTAAGTGAGTTCCACAGCAACTGAGCCAGCACCTTGGAGAGTTGCTGCCACTAAAACCTGGCAGAGAGTAGGGGATCGGCAGATTCTTGCCTTGAAGGAGAATGACAGCAAAGCACCCATGTTTCTGATGACGCAGTCACCCTGCAAGTACTCTACTTTGAGAGGCAGAAAGTTAATCATAATTCTCCTTTAAAACAAGCACATTATAGTATAGGAAGTGTTAAGCTCCTCCATTTAATAACCAACTTTCTAAAACTGTCCCCACTTCACTAATAGTGTGCCGTAATTAAATAAATTTGATTGTATTTAGATACTTAACTGTTGTTTTTTTTTTTTTTTCACTTGCTCATTTCAGATGTAAGCAGTGTTCCAGTTTGAAACCTATAAAAAACCTAAATTCCATTCTCAATAAAGGACTATGGATCCCTTCCTCTGTGGCAAAAGGTTAGCTAAATTATATGTTCTGTGATTTCTATTCTCTTTCTCATCTCTCTGATTTGTTCTTTAATATTCATGGATGATTTTGGCAGAAGTAGCCTAACTTTTTTAAACTGAAATCTCTTTACAATTATTGTATTGAAAAATGAGGACTTTTTAAAATGCTTGCAATCCTTTCCAAGCACTGCAATCATGATCATATTTCAATACTTGATCATTTGTTTTCCATTTAATCAATGATCCTCGATCCCAAATACAGGGCCTGAGGAAACCTTTCTGACTCTGATCTTAGAATGGACAAGCTGTTGAGATGGCTGTTACTTTCCTCCTAAGTCTTTAGCCCAGGACAAAGGAGCCTTTGTTTCCTGCACATATAACTGATTGCCTAGCCTGTGTTTACAGCTTCCGGGAGCAGGGCACAGCTTGCGTTATAAGACGTGTACTTAAATCTGCCCCAATACTTTTTAGACGGTCCTTAATGGAGAAGCCAAGTCTGCCTATGTACAACTAAGATGGACCACATTCTAACTACTAGAATTATTATGTGTGTCTATCCCGTTCCTCTTCTGTAAGGGAAATACTCACTGTAGGTTTGATGCTCTCTGTTGTGCCTCCCTTGAGTCTCTGTTTTCAAGCTGGTATTCCCCTTTCTTCTGTGGCCTTCCCCCATTCTTTACTCCTTTGTCTCTCCTCCTCAATAAACATTCCACTTTGTCATTCCTTTTCGCTGAGTTTATCCTTCACAGACATCGACAGCTGCAGGTATAGTTTGGAAAACTCAGAGTATGGTGAAAAAATATTATTTGTGTGAAACTGAACACACAACTTTTATCTACCAGACTGAAATTTTGTTACATAAATATATGTGTGCTCGTATGTTATTTTTTGCTTTTTAAATCTGGCTTTGTGACATGGCTATGGCATGCCTGCAGTCCAGTGAGATCCTGTGTCACTGTGAACTGGGTGAGGCCGTGTTGTGTTCCTCAGTGTAGTTTCTAACTTCAGCCTTCTTGGTTTTAGTTCACTGTGGTCTCTTGAGACCTTCTGAAGGTCAAAACTCAGTTCTTGGCTTCTTGCTATTGCAAACTAAAATTCTGCCTGTGCCCACTTTAATCATCTGACTTACCTACTAAGTTAATTGTCCTACTGGAATATAGGCTGTGTGGATAGAAGGTAATATAATATTCCATACATCTATGCAGTGTTTCAGCTTCTAAAACAAAAGGATGTTCACCTTAGTGGCGAATTCTCATGTGGTTTGTTATATCTAATTTAATTTATTCATTCTTCTTCCTCTTAGCAAATTATGAAATGCCAGATTCTGACAGTTTTGTTCTTTCAACCACACAACATCTCTTTTAAAGAAATAAAAGACACTCTATACTTATAATACAAAGAGGGTAAACTTTCATGATTAGCTTGCAATGCGTTGCATTTTTTAAACACTTTTGTGGTTTCTATCAGTATCAGGATACAGTCACTTATGTCATGAGACACGCCTGTATAAGACAGTGGTCTCCAGCATGGCTTTAATGAACTGACACCGGAAAAGGAAGTTCCTTTTTATGTTGTAACTACATCACTTAAAGCCACATGCTAGACCAGAGCACTTTCGCCTTCACTCGTGAAAACACCTGGCCGCCTGGTGTGACGTGCTCTTTTCCCTCACTAGTGCTGGGCGTTGTACCTCTACAGTATGTGTTTGTTATGGCCTTCACTCTGGATGATGGAACAGGAGTGCTGGATGCTTACCTCAAGGATTCTGTAAGTAACAGAGTACTAAAGATATTTAAATAAAATTATATTTTAAACTTTTTAATATACTCACACTTCTTGGTTTTACGTCAGTGTAACTTACTGAGCTTTTGAAGCCTGAAACTCAGTTCCTCTGTATTTTGTTTTTAAAAGGATTTAAAATAACTTAAAATACATATAAATAAAATATAACCACACAAATCTAATATTGTATGTCTTTTGCTTTTTATTTTTTTAATTATAAATCATTTTTTTAAAAATGTGAGATTGGGGCTGGAGAGAGGGCTCCAGCCGTGTGTTGAAGCTTACCAAATGGTGAATATTCCCTTTATCGTAATTTTTAGGAAAACTTTTTCAAGATTCCAGCATCAGAAGTCCTCAGCGATGACAACCTTCAGAGAAGTCTGGAAACAATCATGAGTATGCTATGTCCTCCAGGAAAAAAAATTGGTAAGCAGTATTTAAAAGATGCCTTTTGGAAAAATATCTCGCATGGTCCTAATCTGTAGACTGTGAAGTAAGCAAGCCATGAGTCCAGGTGAATTACTAGATTATGAATGGCGACTATCACCCATGTTTTAATGAGATAGTAACTGAGATAAATATAAATAAAGGAGTTTTAAAATGTTTTGACCTCAGCACATTTCAGTCCGAGTTGACACATACAACATACAGACAGTAAGACTGCACTTAACAAGCGGATGCAGTTTCCTTAAGAAGCATGTCCTAAAAATAAACTGCATTTGTCTTGTTTGATTCATTGATGGGTTTTCTTTTCAGTGGTAATGAACTTTAGAATTTTCAATTTTTACTATGCAAAACTTTTCAAGTTTTACTTTACTCTCAATTTTTATTTACTCTGCAACATGAACTTCAGTTGCTTGTGCACGAACACTGGCCCGTTAGCGTGCTCCTGCCCAGATGAAGTTGTACCGCCTCTAGCCACCGCCACACCCTTCTATGGCCAGCTGTTCTTTTTCTCTTGGAACCTACAGATCTAAATTATGTTAAGAAGCTTCCAGTGGTTTTCTCAACAACAAGCCTGCTTCTCCATTGCTGATGCGACTGTTAGAGGTGCTCTTGCTGAGGGTTTATTCTGCCAGGCCATCTATGGGTGGAAATTTTTGCTCACCTGGAGGAGCAGAGTTTAATTTGGACATGTTTATTTGTTTTCAGTGTTAATTTGTGTTGGCTCTTGGAATGACCATAGGTAGATTTCCAAAGCAAAAGTCTCTGGGCCTGGTAGCTTGTGATATATTTGCAATGTAGTTTTGACAACCCTGCACAGAAGTGCCTCACTTTACTCTTGCTGGACTTGAGGGCTATATCCAATGCCTTTCTGACCATGCGTTGGGTCAGGAATGAGTTTGACCTTCTCTTAACCAAAGCATGGAGATGACATCATTGTTGCCAGCATGGCAGGGCTCCACAGCTCTTTCCTGCAGGACAGGTCATGTGCAACACTGATGTGATCTAAAGTTCAGGTTCCAGCTCTTTCCAGCTCATCAAGGGAAAGCTAGGGTAGGCCCGGCCCGTACGCAGTCAGCATGGGAAGAGGTATAAATGTGGCTGAGATGATGGACTGTCTCTTCTCTCAGGAGCTTTTTAAACCCAATTGCTTCCATCTGTGGTGGAGAAAAAACTCAGATTAGTCAGCATTACCAGTTATATGCTTAGATTAGTAGCTAACTGATGTTTGCTTCGGCCTGTAGATGCATACCCGTGGCTGGAGTGCCTCATCAAGTCCTACACGGTCACCGTCGGAACAGAGCAGCGGGTTTGTTATCAGATTTTTGACACCCACAGTTGCAGAAGACGTCACCTAGTACTGCCGTTGAATGTAATGTGTGTGAGACTTTACAAGTTTAGAAAGTTCATGGCTCTGAGATTCTCAGAGGACATTTTCACTATTGTCAAAGTGCCGTATCCATTTTGACTGTTGCTGAGTTCTTTTGTATAAAACAACATCTTGCTTTTATTTATGCCTTCTCGTGAACATGTCAAAAGTGTCTTGTTGCTCAGCATGTCCAGTGTGACAACCAAAGGTACAAAGTGAAGCCACACTGCCTGAGGAGGGGGTGGGCTTCCTTGGCTCTTCTTATAAAACACTGGTGGCTACTTTGGTTTCATCCTGGCTGTTGGATTTCACTTGTGTACAGAAGGCTCTGCTGAGCCATGCCTGCTGAAAGAGGTCTTGCTGTGCTTCCACACGTGAGTATTAGGTTAACTGAGTTCCACTTAAACAAATGCTTGTCTGAGTAAGCCACAGTGTACTTAAAGGAAGGTTTGCTTCAAACAAACGTGGAAGAATTGTTTTATTTAGGTGATGATGTTGCCCATTAGGATAAATGTATCTCTTTGAACCAAATAGTATATTTTACTAGATTTATGATTTTTGTGGATCATATGTATCTAATCTTTTTCAGTGGTCTTTTATAAATTATTCCTATATTGAAAATGTGGAGATGTTAACTCAATTAAATGGTCTGCTTTTTACTCAACAGTGGTTTTCAATTTATGTTTTTTTTAATAATTTATATAATGTATTCTGATTCCAGTTTTTCCTCCCTTTCCCAGATACTTCGCACACACTCAACTCTGTGTACTTTCTTTTTCTTTCTTTAGAAAACAAACAAGCAAACAAAAACAAGCCATAATTTAAAAAAAAAAAAACACAAGAACATACAAACACATACATACACGCAAAAGCACACACACACATCTGTAAAACCCAAAATTAGAAACCATAATATGCAAGCCAGTAGGACCCAAATAAAGCAATATAAGACATAAAAGTCTACAAAATACCACTAAGTTTGTTTGTGTTGACCATTTACTTCTGGGCATTGGGCCTGTCCTGAAATGTGGTTAAAATAACTATTTAGACTCCATTGGAGAAAAATAACTTTGCCTTTGCAAGCAGTGCAAATTGAAGATAGCTTCCTGGCTACAGTTGGGAGCGCATGTCCACTTCCTCTGAGCATTGGGGCCCTCTCTGGCTTCGGCCTGTGTGGGCCTTGTACATGCTGTCACAGTCTCTCTGAGTTCATGTATGTGTCAGTCCTATAAGACCATGTTAACTTGGTGTCTTCAATCCCCACTGGCTCTTAGAGTCTTTCTGCCTCCTCTTCTGCATACTTCTCTGACCCTTGAGGAGAGGGGCTTGATGAGGACATCTCACTTAGGGCAAAGTGTTGAGTTTCACTCTTTGCATGCTTACAGTTGTGAGGCTCCGTTAGTTCCTATCCACTACAAGGGAAGCTTCTCTGAGGATGACCGAGCAAGTCGCCGAGCCTGGTGTGGCTGTTCCTGGTTGGCAGCTGGACAACATCTGGAACAAAAACCCAAAAACAGAGGGCACTTGTGAGGGATGTTTGCTTAATTTGATGTGGGAAGATCCACTCCTAATCTGGAACTTCGAGGTAGAAGACAGGCTGTTAACCAGATCTTCATACTTGGGAAAGGACATGCCTTTAATTCAGATCTCGAGTCACAAAGACACGGTGCTAATCAGGGCAACGCCTTTGGCTGGAAGCCCATAGAAGGCCGTGGAAGAAAGAAGCTTTTGTTCTTTACCTACTTGCTGTAGCCTTGCTAGCAAGTCCATTCCTCCACTGGCATTAGTCTACTGAAGACCAGATGAAACATCCAGCCTCGTGGATTGAACAACTACTGGATTCTTGGGCTTTCCATTCACAGCCAGCCTTTGTTGGATTAGCTAGACCACGACTTGAAAGTCATTTTAATAAATCCTCTTTTCTATATGTATAGAGAGATTCAATATGTAAGTTCCATTACTCTAGAGAACCTTAACTTATACATATGGATATGGCAAAATGTTTTTGGGGTCATTTTATTGCTGTGTTCCTTTAGCAGAACGATAGTATTTAATTTTCCTCTAACCCCATAATTTATGTAGTATCAGGCTCTGGGCCAAGTGAACAGTGTCAAGCATAGGTTCAATCTCAGGAAATGGACTTTAAGTCCAGTCCAAAATGTCCGTGCCACCATTACACCAGCATATCATGAAGCAGGTTAGAGCTGTAGATCATGGGGTTTGTAGCTGGGTCGGTGTTTAATGTCCTCCTGTAGTAACATGCAGAGTTTGTTACCCTGGGCAGGACTTAATAAAGATAAAGGCTCTCATCTAAGCACCAGCTCAACTTCCCCATGCTCAGTGAGATATAAGTGTTGCCTTAAGCACTGGGGGCTTACCATCATTTTGTTTAGTTTAGAAAGAACGATAGTCAGATGTGCAGTGGTTCAGTGATTCATGGGCTGTAGCCAATGGATTGGCTGGATGGTCAGGGACTTGGTAAGAGCATAAGTAGAAAATTGGTGAGAAAGACATCTCGGGAAGAGACACGTGGACAGATCTCTCCAAATGGATTTGAAAGATGTGGAGATGTTTGTCTCCCATGTAAATATTCATTAAAAGGTGACTTCTGCAGAAAAGCAGTTCAATAATCAAGAAGGTACAATGGATGACTTGTAGACCGTCAACCTCCTTTCCTAGCCATCCATTCATTGTCCAATTGGCCCATTAACAAAGGGGCCATGATGATAGAGATGGCCACTTTGCATGGGCTCGACAACTTTCTATAAACAGCTGAAGGAAATTGTAAAAGGAACCAGTGTGTTTTCCTGCACCACAGAAAGCTCACACCTTAATGATAACCCATCTCCCCTGCTCATCATAGCTGAATTCCAGTTCCTAAGTGTGTTGATACGTTTCTTCTAGCTCCTATCCTCCCCCATTACCACGTTATCAGCTTTTGGGAGATAGTGAGAAACTGGTGCTATTGTTCAGAGTCTATGAACTCTTGGTTCAAAGCTTTCATTGAGCAAACATGTTTAAAATTGCCTGTGGTCTAAAGGAGATTCAGGGACAAGATGAACATTTCCTCTGCCTTCAGGAAACACCTAATGTCCTGAGGAGGATTCAGGTACCACAGCCTCACACTGAACTTGTCCTGTTGTAACTCCAGGTTTACAAAGGAGACTTTCAACATTGTTCTGCTTCTGTTTGCTTTAAATAAGTTCTTGTTGATGTGATTTCATTGTTTGTCCTGGGATTGTTTTCCTTTTCAGTTTTGGTCAAGAGTTCCGTTAACACATACTGTTTATCTAGTAACAACACATGTATATTACCCTTTACAGAGATTAGGAAAATTTGATTTCTAGAATAATTGGATGGTAGTTCATTGTGCCTAGACCGGTTACCTACTCCTTATGTGGATGTTGGTAGAATCTTCCTATCTAATTTAACATTATGAGCACTTAAATATTTTATTTACAGCCTCTGATCCAGTTTCCAGTTTCTGTAACATCTGTGTAGACAACACTGTACTGTTTTACTTCTCTTGCATTGGTCTGTCTATAAGGCAAAAAGAAAGTGTACCCTAAAAGCTAGAGGTGTGCACTGCTCCCAGTTTCTTTAATTGGCAACCCTCAGTGACCATGCTTTATTTGAGAGAACTATTCATGTCAGGACACTGCAATATTCTCTCATGTGCACCTTTTCTTTAATCCTTCATCACCTTGTGTTGTGAGGTATCCACCAGAGAAGACTACTTGGACATGGGTTTAAGCCAGTAGAAAGTCTGTTAGCTAGCCAACAACTATACTGAGTGTTCGGGATCCTAGTGTAGCCCAAATCCTTCCTTAGGGTGAGTTTTTAGGCACAAATATAATCCCTGCATTGACATACCTCAATTAGAAAGAGCAGTTAGCCAGAAGCAGAACTATAGAAGGCAAAAGGCAAAGTTAGTGCATTTAGAGACTTTCCCAGAAGTATTGACTTCGATAGACTAGGTCTTTGTTTTTGTTTTAGCAGGTGTTACTGTGTGCCGAGCTTTATGGCCTGAATGATACTTCTGTCATGGCATCTGTCCTGCTAAGGTCTGGGAGCCTACTAAGATCTCCAGGCCTATTACACTTGTACAGCGAACACTGTGTGTGCACATACATATAAATAGAAAATGCTGAGTCTGTGTTTGTTGTTTAATGTATATGATTTCAGAGCTAAGCACTTTGTATTAGATAACCAATTAGGCTTATTCCTGGGATAGAATAACATTCTCCCTCTCTCAGCTGTCATTAGTTATAGTTCTTTGTCTAGGGGTGGGACCCCAAGAGATTTTTCCTCTTTTTGCACTAGCATGTTTATTGATGTTGCCATTGTTCTAATCTTTTGTATGCAGCCATTTCTAGGAAAGACTGTCACAGGAGACTTACCAGCACTCTGGCTCTTCTAATCTTTCTGCTGTTTAGTGGTGTTTCTGAGCCATACATGCAAGAGCTGTGATGTGGTAAAGCAGTTCATCTACATCACAGATGATGTCATGTGGCTGGGCTCCACGCAATCTTTTCATCTCTGTATTGTGTCTAGTTGTGGCTTTCTATAACAGTTTATATTATTATTATATATTATATATATAATATTTTATTGCTACATAATATATATTATATTATTTATTATATATAATATATAATAATATTATAGTATTATATATTATTATAGAAAATCATGGATCTTAGAAAACAATCTACTACTGCCACTTTGCTAGACCAATGTATTTCCTAACTAAACTCTAAATCGTATCCTCATATAACAGATGGTTATAGTTAATAGAAGTAATACATACCATTGAGAGCTTTAAACAACAGAACATATGTGAAGTTAATCATTGACTTAGCTATTATCTCAGAGGAGGTCATTTTTATTTACTAAACAATTTTCCAGATTCTTTTCCCTAAGAACATGTGTCTGTGCTTTTGAAAAATAGAATTATGTTGTTGGTACAGTACTACGATTTTTCTTTTGTCACCTTCCATAGTAGGCTTATTTTTCATGTCCATATTAAGGGAGGAAGAAGCCCATGGCTTATAATTTCTCAACACAAGTCACTTCAGTTGAGAATTCTGTGGTTATTTTGCTTTGACGCCTGTTGTGGTTTCCTCCAAATGTCTTATTTCCTCCTACTTTTGGAATTTTGAATTCTGAGAGCACATCCTTGTTTTCTGTGTTGTTAACCCTGTAACTTTGTAGTTGACAATGTTTTTCTTTAAGCATTATTATTTTTAACCTGCATTTTAACCTATAAATCAATTTAGAGATCCTGGCTTGACTTCACCATATTCACTACAGGATTTTAGGTGATGAGTATTTTGGAGACCTGCCTAATTCAGGATAGAATTGTTATGACACTATTGTCTGGAGAGACTTTACATGTTTTTACATTGCATAGGGACAGAGAACTAATTGAGAAGAGGGAACCTTCTGTGTGGTTTTCACTGGGAATTTCAAGCTCAGTTAAGGCTATGAAGACTTATCCCCCAAAGTCCTAGAATATCATTTTGGGGAAAATGAAAGATGTGTTTCTCTGTTGCTGCCTCGGGATCTCTAAATCATTTATAATCTATCCTCATTCATCAGGAAAAGATGGACTTCGACCACTAGTAAAATCTGGATGAAACAATCTGTCTTTGCCTCTGAGTCCTACTGATGAGTACTTTTGTGTAACACTTTATCTATGCTGAGGTCAGGAAGCCATTCAGGAGTGCTGTGTATTATTTTTCCCTGCAGTATTGTGCTTAGAACTCTTGGGAAATTTGAGATGAGTTAGTTTCAAAGTGGTGATCTTCTTACATGGAGATAAATGTTCCTTCCATTCAGATGTGCATTTGATGAGTTGCAAAGTGTGCAGCCTCCATTACCATTACGGTGGTAAGGGTAAAGTGTCTCAGATTGTCAGCTCTTGAGACGCGCATCCTTCTGAAGCTCTGCTGCTTTTAGACTGTGGCAGCATCTTAATGAAGGCCCGCTTCGGTTTTGTACTTGAAACATGGATCACAAAGTCACACATGGGGACGAAGAAGAGGATGTGTGTGAAAGAGAACTTTATTCTGTTTTGAGTCCTTACAGATATTGTATTGTCTGTTACCTGACATTCACCGAAAGTTGTTTGTATCTTGTTTGAGTTTCTTCTCTTTTATCTACTTGTTCCCAGTATTTTAAAGAGTTGGAGCCTGTATCTGTTAAAAAGTTTAACCTCTCTATTATCTAGTAACGAAATATTTCTTCAAATAGTGTTGCAGTTTTTACAAGCATCCCAACTATATATATATATATATATATATATATATATTCAGATTAGCTTTTGCTTTTCTTGAAATCAAATGAATTCTCAGAGAAAAATCAATAGGTCTTTACATAGACTCTATTTAACTTCCATTTAGAAGACAGTTTTTAAATTTAGTGTTTTGACAAGCTTAGCTGCTTCTTCAGTAATTCTCTGTCCCAAGTTTCCATGACAATTAATAAAATATGCGTGTGTGGCTAATACCAGTTTCTTGCAGAAGTGTAGGGAAAACTTTGGTTTGTCTTTTTTTGATAAGATCTCATAACTGAAGCTTTCCTTCCAGCTACTAAGATTATAGGCATTTACCACCATTCCAGCTCCAAGATAAGACTTTTAAATTTAAAATTATTAACCTGTAGAGCCAGGTGAAAACATGGTTTGCAGTAGATAGGCATTGCTGTGTGTCTGTTTTTTGAGGGGAAGTCCTATGCACTTATCTCTTATTAGATAAGGGTCTACAAAGCTAAATTTGTCCTCAAATGTTGAAATCACTGATAAATATTTCTATACAATGAACAAAGCATTAATGGAGGTGAAGATAAAGGATACAGTGTGCAAAATAGGTATTTAAAGGTCAGCTCATACATTTATATTCAGTTATTACTCATACAGGATGTACCTGAAAATGACTTGACATAGTTTGGGAGAAAAGACAAGGGACATGCCTTTAGAACAAGGTCAAGAATGAGGCCAGGCCATGTGGCATGGTGCCATGGTCCTGAAATCCCAGAACTGGGAGGTGGAGGCAGGGTCCACAGTTCAAGGCCAGGGTTGAAAGTTCATGATGTCTGTGCTACTGGGTCTGGAAACAACAAAAGGAAAAGAAACAAGGAAATAGGACAAGAATGTATGTGCCATATAAAAAGGACTAGCAAACACAATTTATTCTTAAGGAATGCTAACATGGTTGAACAAAATTTATACGTGAGGCATGCATATATAACCATATTGCTCTTATTGAAAATTTATGCAAATCTTAATATTAGTCTCACTAGTGACAAGGTATATTTACATCATCTAAATAGTAGAATGATTTGTGTTACCAAGAGTAGTTAAAGTACAGAAACTTAATTAAGAATAGTAGGAAGTAATTCTGAAAATGGAACTAAGTCTACATATTTTAAAACTTACAAGCAGTGATAAGTTACTATATCAAAATCAAAATCAAAAATGGGATTTTTCTTTTTAAAGAGCTATTCCTTCCTGATAGAAATGACCTTGGGGACCCTGGCTCTTTTACCTTCTCCACCCTGAGTCTAAAAGCTGGCCTGCTTTACATGCTATGCTTCATGTCAGGAAAAAAAAAAAAAAGTGGGCTTCAGTAAATCATTGTCCTTTGGACTGTGCATTTCAGTGTTTTACCTCCATGAAAGTGTTTCGTTGGTTAGAAGTTAAACAGGCTCCACACAGTTGCCAACTGGGAATGTGATGGGAAGGGGTTTAATCTACAGCAAATCTTCTGAGCTCCAAATTTACAAACATTACGTCTAGCCACCTGCTATTTTTCTATGCATTCTACATACAATCCATTTGAAAATAATAATACATTGTTCTTCAGCTTCTAGCCAGAAGTTGGCACATACCTTTCCCCTACTATTGTGCTGGCCACATTAGGCTAACATCTTTTCTTGCCTCGACATACCCTTCGCCTGGCCTTCCTGCCTCCATGGTTTCCCTGCTGGACTCCCTTTGTGGCAAAGATGATTTCAGAGTTTACGCCCCAACATCCTTGGTACTGCATACAGTAACTGTTGGACTATCCTGATGATGTAAAGTCTGCTCTGTCCTGTCATACTCTCACACCTCTCTCCTTGTCCTCTTCACTTACCCACTGACTTATCTCTTTATTCTGTTTTGTTTTCCCAACAGAACATGAGCACCTTCAAAGCCGTGACTTGGCTCTATTCACTGCTCAGGACCCAGAGTTCAGAAGTTGTTGACAAGTAAATAGGTGAGGGTCTCTAATTCCCTAATCTGAAAGGATCCTACCATATTAGAGAGCTCTGTCCTCAGATTGGAGCACCAGCATGTATTAGTACCAACAGTGATTTTTAAGCCAGTGGTTACCTGAAAGCCAGAAACTTGTATCATTTAATGTTTCCAAGGAGTATTCAAAACAGAAGTAGAAGAACTCTACTTTGTCTGCTGTAATATTAAAGCCACTGTTACTCAGAATTTATGCAAAAGCATTTAACATAATACATAGTCAAAATGGTAGATTACTGTGTCTAAGTCATCATTTTATCCATACGAGAAACTCTATTAGAATATTTCACTATCACAGGAGATTTGTCCTTTTATAACTGTCGTTGACAAAACAATAGATTCCCCTGAGTGTCTAGATAGAGTGTATAATCAAAAAGGCCATTGCTTATTTTAAGATAACATGTAAACAAGTTTTCTACATTTTTCATCAGCTTCGCATGAAGCAGAACTCATTCTTTCTGAGTCTCATGATGATGAGCTTAGCTTTTAAGTCTATAAGCAAATAGAAGTTTAGGCTAACACTAGAGACTTGACTGAAGATTCATACTGCCTTTTTCTAGTTATGAAACAGGCAGTGATTTCAATGATCAAATTTGGCTGCATATTTAATAGACACAAGTGATACACAGAGAAAACATCACACACGAAATAGTCAAGGGAATGCAAACTTCTTCTGGAAGTAGGCCATTGAACACTCATGCGTAATTGATGTGTGTCATTGACTTCCCTTCGGTGATTTTGGATTGGATGGCAAATAATCCAAATGATACATATTTTCTGTGATACTCAATATATTTCTATTTCATTCACTTTGAGCAAACGTGATTTGTTTGAACCTGTTTGTTTCTCTGTCAAAATCCTTTGAAATTTTTTTTTTCAAAAGGAAAAGGAGATTAGCTTAGGAATGCTAAGAAAATGGACCATGTGTATTGACAAAGACGTGTGTAGATTTTCCAAGGTAGTGTAGGAAGACTGTGACAGAATGCTGGTTTTGGTGTTCAACCACTGTCCCTAATCTATAGAAAGAGCAACAACTCTTAATCTAAAATAAGCATGGGTAGTGAGGCCATCAAAGTGAAGCTTTATAAGATGAATCTCATATAAATATATCAAATGACCCCCACACTTTTCTTATAGACAAAAAAAGTTAAGCTGAAAACCCAAGAGGGCATGTCAGTACAAACCTGTACTCCCTGCACCATGAGGCAGAGACAGGAGCATCATGGGTTCAAGGCCAGTCTCCACTATGTAGCTTATTTGAGCCAATCGAAGCTAAGTGACACCGTGTTTAAAAAAAAAAAAATGTTAAAAAACAATTTGGGTCAACTTAGGACCCTTGGATCACACAGTTTGTGCTTTCATAAACGTTTTGTAAGGCCTTAGGTTTTATTGAGTCATTCACATGGTTTAGGACAGGCCTGTGGGGCCAAGCCTGATATCCAGGCAATATCTGGTATGTCAGCTACATACATGGTACTTCTCAAGGTAACAGTGTAGTCACTTCCAACTTCTGGTCCTTAAAAAGCATGCTCCCAGGCCTGTTGACTAAAGTCATTAGAGGGATTAAGTACAATTCTCATCTATTCTCCAAGTGAAGCTGGTGAGTCCTTTTCAGTGTGAAGCAGAGCAAAGTTTCCTCCCTCAGCTTCAGGGTTGTCTTGCCATGCTCATAGTCCGGATAATTGACAAAGCTCCAGGTGATCTGACTGCAGTGACTTCTGGAGCCCCTCCTCCACACACACACACACCTGTTATTTGCTCTACAGGCATGCTAATGCTTTTGTTCCAAGAACCCAAGACCAAATGCCTTCCTTGAGTCCTTGATTTGTTTTCCTAATTCAAGAACACTTCCAATATCTCCCCCAGTGGTGTCCTCAGTTCTGAAGTCTGTGCTTCCATGCTTCTCCCACAGAGCTGGGTCTCTACCTTTACCCCCCTCACTCTCAACACTCCAAATCTATCTTATCTTTTCCATAGAACTTTCCATACCAACATTGACTTCTGTATTTGGATTTTCTGTATCTCCCTTTCACTAGAATCTCAATTAAAGTCAGAGAATTCAACATACTCACAGTTGTACTGAAGAAAAGTCAAGCTATCACATGGAAGTTGCTCAACAAAGACATGTTTCATACAACGCAGCCTCAGCTTACCAGGACAAGTGTTTCTAATTCTGAAACCATTGAAATGGATTAAATCCCATTAACCTCTCTTTGTCCCCCTGCCCCAAATTATAAAATCAGAACATTACTGAAGATGCTGAAGGATAATGCAAATCAGAATTCAGGCCTTGGTTTCAAGAAACTGCATTCTTCCTACTTTTTCACCCTAGATTGAATGGTAACAAACTAGCAAGACTCAAGCACACAGCTGTTGTAGTTTTGGGTTTGGAAAGCCAAGGTATAGATGTTAAGGACTGTCTCAGCGGCTCAGAAATTAATCTCAGTGAGAAAGAATTACAATGGTAGAGCATCGCAGCGTAAATAGGTGTATCTCTGTGTGTTCCTGGGGATGTGCACAGTGGAAGAAGGTAAAGGTTATTCTATTTATTTAATATTTATGTTCCAATTTTGGCTTATAAAAATGATGATCCTTTGAATCTGCAGAGAGACGAAATGGTATATGGTAGGAGATCAACTATACAAACCCAGAGGTATTTATGGTTTTACAAGAGACACATTACATTCTGATTACAGTTTTCCTTCCTCCAAGATCCTCCCCCACTCATATCCAAGTCCACCTCAATTCTGTCTCTCCTTAGAAAATAAACAGAGGGCACCTACGTATTAACAATACAATAAGCAAAAGCAGACACATAGGAACAGGAGAAAACAAACGGAAGGAAAGGAGCCAAAGAAAAACCATGAGAAACACATAGTGACATAGGCACACATACTTTAGCACAGTCCTGGATATTTAAGATGTCCCTGAAACTGGAATCTGATCTTATGTCTGCAGGTATTGCTGTTTCCTTTAACAACAGCATAGGGTACTTAAGGGAACAAGGTTCAGGAAGACCTCCCTAGTCAAAGAAAATGGTATAAAGAGAAGCAGGTAGTTTCTTTTCCTACCTGAGAATCATAGAAACTATGGCCAATCTGTTCATTGCCTTCAACCATTCCTGTGCATCCATGATGCTATCATTTATTTGTATGCATGCGTGGAGAGGTAGGAGTGGAGTTGGGAGTTCAAGTGTGCCATGGCATACCCATGGAGGTCAGAGGTCAATTTTCAAAACTCTGTTCTCTCCTTCCCCCGTGTGAGTCTGTATTAGTTGTCTCTTGCCATGTTAAAACACTGTGACTGAGGTGACATACAGAAGGAAGTTTATATTGGGTTTATAGTTTCTGAAGATTAGGGGCCATAATGGTAGGGACAGCCTACAACAGATGTGGCAGCTAGAACTGGAAGCTGAGAGCTAACATCTCGAACCACAAACAGGATGCAGAGACGCCAACTGGGAATGGTGCTTGGTTTTTGAAACCTCAGAGCTGGACCCCAGTAACACACTTCCTCCAGTCAGGTCACACTCCCTAAGACTCCTCAAACAGCACCAGAAACTGGGACCAAGTATTCGAATGTCCCACAGATGTGTGTACACCTCATTCGCACCACCTCGTGGTCTCTGGAACCAAATTCAGGTCATCAGGTTTGATGGGCCTTTGTTGTGCAACTGCTAATTATCGTCTTGATTTGACCATTGCATCTTGCAGAGGAGAACGAAATTATCACAGTGCTTACTACAGACATGTACAGTTATTATGTGTCAGGCAAAAAGAGAAAACAAAATCGAAAGTGGAATGGCAAATGTCAGATAATATAATTAGAGAGAGACACCTAGAGGACAGCAAACAAGAAAGATGCTCAAAACACCAAGCGATTACCTGAGGAATAAAAACAAATGGATCAAAAGACAATGTAGGGACAAGCAACAGAAAGCTAGGAAAGAAGTAAGCTCCCTGAAGAGATGAGGTAGCAATGGGAGAGAGCAAGCAGTACACACTGCAGTCCAGTATGTCTTTGTCTCTAGTTGGCTGTGCTGCTGGAGATGCAGGATTCTGAGGAAGTGATTTCCACTGGGTAGGCACATGCTAATTACTGTCCACAGGGGGCATCTGGGTTTCTTCTTACTAATATAGAGCAAGATGCAAAGACAGCAAGAGCAGTGTTCTCATGATCAGGGAAATCGACATTCATTATTATTTGCTTGTAATTTTTTTAGTTTTTGTGAGATTTATCTTTCTCCTGAAATTTTAAGAGGATTTTAAATAACAAAATCTTTTGGATGGAACATAATTTGAATAAATAGCCAAAGACCAATTTTCCCATTCCTGTTTAGACTCAAACAGTGGTTATTGAGGACCAAGTACACTGAGAGCCTTGAACAGGTAGTTCAGACAAACTTCAGTTCAGTTTATGATGCAAGAATGAGCAGACAGACAGAACTCTCAGACAGCTTGTGGGATGAGTGAAATTCACCATGCACAGTCTGATTCTAGCATTGACACTATATGCACACCCAAGATCACTTTGATATGCATCGATTCTGTGTTTCCAGATGCGCAAAAGATAGAGAGGATTTCTCACGAGGATTTGTCAGTTTTGAAAGAATTACAGCTTGAAAGAATTGCATTTCAATTCTTGGAGACGTATGAAGATGATTCCCTCAAATGTAGCTTAGATGTATGTTGGTAACATCAACATCAGCCTAATTCTTTCCATGTAGGTTTCCAGGGAATTACTCAGCATCCTTCCTGCCAAAATCACATGAAAAAGAAGAACCCTGTCACCAGTACAGTTAAATAAGGACTAGTGACAGCATTCTTCAGAACCACTGAGATTTCTACTGCATCTTGCACAAATAGAAGAGGTGTGAAGAAAGAGCAGACACAATCTGCCACCTCATACTAAGCATATCTGGGAAAAAATGGTCTTGCTGTCGTTTTCATCTTCAATGTTCTCCAAATGCAAGTATATTAAAGACGTGATCCCGTGACACTGTTATTGAGAGACTGTTATGAAGTTGGGCCTCATGGGAAATTTAGGTCATTGGAGTCATGACTTTGGAGGGCATTATGGGACCCTGGTCCCCTTCTTGCTCTTCTCTGTTCCCTAGATCATGATGTAAGCAATTTCCACTTTGTCAAGCACTCTTGCCAGGATGTGATTCAACATCACAGGCCCAAAGCAACAGAACCAGTTGGTTATGGACTGGAACCCCAACATCTGGGAGCCCAAATAACCTTTTTGAGTTAATTATTTTAGGTCTTTTGTTATTTTAATGAAATATCATTCTCAAAGAAATCCTTGGTGCCCTGTGCCCAGTTAGCCTGGTGCCTTATCTGGGACCAAAGCTATAGCAAGCATTGGGCATATACCATATTTAATTACATGAGACCTAACTATAAGACAGTAACATTAGTATCGTCTGTCTGAAGGACCATGTAAGTCCTGGTTTACAATTAGACTCTTACATTAATACAATACTAAAAACATAATAATAATACAAATGTACTACATTTGATTGTAATTTAGCAAGCAAATGACATCTCTTCACAGTAATCTAAATATCTCTCTTAATTGGCTCCCTTCCCACCTAAGCTAAAATGTGTGGCAGCCAGCAATCACAGGATGCTACTTCTACTTCTAAGTCTTCAACTCCTATCACCTAAGTGTTGTCTAAAGTGTGTTTGGCATTTTCATTTATAAAAACAGGCGTGTTCTATGAAACATTTGGATCAGTTGATATGAACTTTACACAGAGTGTCATATAAGATTGTCTACTCTTGGAAGCCTCTAAGCACATTTTAGTTTCTTTTCTTCCGTTTCCCTATGTCCTTTCCTTTTGTACATCTCTTTCTCTCTCTGCTTTGCCTATTTTCATTTTTCCCTATTTCATAGCGACATTTCTGTAGCATGCATGCTGTACTTTCTCATTGCAAGTCCCTTCTCTCTTTTGCACTGCTCTAACTCACTATGGCCCTATCATTTGTTAAATTCTTCTCTACCCAGAGAATTTTTTCTTCTTCCTCTTACTTCTTTTTATTCTTTTGTTTTGTTTTAGGAGACAGCATCTGACTTACAGCTATGGTTGACCTTGAACTTGTAGAGATGTGTCTACCTCCAGAGTCCTTGTATCAGCACATCCAGTTTTGCCTAGATCTGCCCGGATCTACCCACTTTGCCTTTTTTTCATTATTTCTAATGACAAAAGATAGCATTTGACCATTAGGTAGTCTTCATTGTGGAGAGGGAGCCATTGTGGATGCCATCTCTGAAGTCCAACGTCACACTCATAAACCAATAATCTACCAAGGAAGTGGCAAGGACGTGTGAAGAAAGCATCAGTAACTGACCCGGTGTGCATCACAACATTCCGGCTTTTCTTCCCATGGGGTCTGGAGAAACACTTGGTTTACAAACATAGCTCTCTACTTTCAGGCACTCTGCGTTTGGTCCAGTTCATTCTCTTAACCTCAACTTGTCACATTTTCTAGAAATACTGAGATTTAAAGAAGATAATAAATGCAATACAATTAGCATAATGGCTAATTGGGCCGTGGGGAAGATGTGAATTCACGTCGCCCTGAGGCTCTCCCGAGGGAGCGATGAGAATTAAAAAGCACAACGGAAGGATATAACTGAAAACTCTTCCCATTACCTATCCACTTACCTCTCAATCTCACCCTCTTGCCAACTCGTTCCCTTTGTTAGGAACCTTGTGACGTTCCTGAAGAAAAGGCGACATGAACTTCCCTTTTGACATTCAGAAACTGTAACACATTTTAAAATATTTATGAAGAGAAAATAATTCACGGTTTGGTCATTTAAGCAGATTCATTTTAATTCTGGATACATCTCTAAAGGGTTTAGTTACTGCAGTGGATAACATCCCAGCATCTTGGGAATGGAGGAGACAGGTGAGGATTGGAGTACAGGAGTGAGAACAGGTTGCACCTGTTAACAGCAAGGGAAAACTATTAATCTGGTAACTCTTCATTACATTTTCATTTCTGTGTTTCCATGAGTAAGGCAGATCTTTCTGTAGTTTACATTTTTCCATTGCAAGGCTAGTGCCTTAAATTTGATAGCTAGTACTCTTATAGCTGTCAAAGTGCACTCTAAATCATATATAAACACGTCATTTGCATGTTGATGAGCTGTCACAATTTTCTCTTAATGAGTTCATAACTGGAAGTGCACATAAATTTACAACCGCACAAATTTCTACTCATCCCCAAAGCTAATATAAAATAATCATTTTCTTTTCTGAAGAAAGTCTTCAGCCAATGTGAAAATTACTCATTTTGTTTGGCCATGCAATTTATAATGAATGTTAAATTGTGACTTTATTGGTACACAGCACTTGGATTTTCAGATCAAGACTGTAAATACAGAAAGGCCCAGACGATCAAAAGTGCAAACTTTAGTGTGATCAAATCAGTTTGGAAGCCAGAAGTTAGAAACAGCGCAGCAGCATTACCTGCAGCGGGGCAGGCGAGGGAGCTCTTTCTCACAGGATTCCAGACTCTTCTAGAAATAAATTGAATGTGGGACTCTGGCAGTCAGAACAAGCAGCAGCTCACAAGCTCTATCAGCACGTCTGCAGTCGTGTGTTCAGAGGCCTCCAGAGGCTTAACTGTATCTGTCAGAGCTGCTGGCGTTCATGCCCATTCCAATTCCTGCAAAGTTCCAGAGGCTCCCAAAAGTTCTGCAGGAATACTAAAGTTACAGTGTCTTTTTGGGACTGTGTAAGAATGGACTTCAGCTCTGTGAATCACCCAAGTAAAGGCCTGGTCTACATGTTCGAGTGTGTTTAGGGTACCCATATAGATCTGGTAATTCAATATCATCTCACCAGAGCCCCAGGGCAGCAAAGGATTCTGGTTTTCTTGGCTTTACTCTGCGAGACTTACACAGTAGATTAATTATGGAATCTGGACTCTTTCATTCACACATCTTTACAGAATAAAAGTTAGTAGTAAAAATGGTCGGATGGCTCAGCATGTAAAAGCACTTTCTGCCAAGTCTGACTCCCTGACTTTGATCCTCAGGGTACACGTGATAGAAGGAAAGAACCAATCCCAGCAAGTTCTCCTCTGACAGCCACACGTGCAGATGGCAGAAGCACACTTCCCTTCCCACAACAGAAAAAAGTGAAGACATACTTTTATTAATAATATAAGTTTCATGAAATGTATCTTGATAGCACCATCTTCCCATTCCTCCCTGTTCCACCCTCCCACCCCTGCGATCTCAATCAATAAGTAAATAAAAAATAAAAGAAAATTAAGTTCAGCTTGTGTGATGGGAGCATGGTTTTTGGAGGCAACAGGCTGCTCTGATCATGGACATTCACTGTATTAGCCTGCGACCAAGCATGATAAAGTTGTACCTGAAGACAGGCTTCACTGCCCAAACTCTCAGATACCTGGGCATCCAGCAAGCCCCCAGATATCCTGCAGGCACCCTGACATCCTGCAGTCACCTGGACACTGAGGAGGCACCCTGATATCCTGCAAGCACGAGGTCATCCTGCAGACTCCCAAGCATCCCAAAGGCACAAAGACCTCTTGATATTTTTAAAAGTATATGTTATTGGAAGTTTGGAACTTGGAAATAGCTCATTAAAGAATGATTTGTGTGTGTATTAGAGGAACTCACAGACTCTTCCTACCTTCTTTTACTCCATTTTAATTTTTTTCTAATTCCCCTAGTCACTCTTCTTTATCGAAAGCATTGTTGATATTTAGAAGCACTTATTTATTTTGGTTAACAACTAGAGTGAACACTGAATACTCACCAGCATTGTCTACCTACAAGATAACTATACTAGGAACACGGGGACCTTTGTCAAAGGGTTGTCTTCTTTAACTGTATTCTGGTGAGTTTGTATTGTGTGTCATACTGTAGAGCCTTTGAGTTACTGGTTGTCAAAGTCACTGTCACTAATCCCCAAATGGAAGCATTATGTTATCCTGTCTAGCAAGCCTACGGCATTTCTTAGTTTCTTCAATGAGCTGACAAAAAATCGTCAATAGCGACTTACGATAGAGTGAACTCCATAGTTCATACCAAATTTAGTTTCAGCTATAAGTGAAAACACCATCTGTAAACAGATTATCATATTGAAATGTTGACATCTCTTTATGGCTTTCTAGAATGCATGGAATAACCAGGAAGGGGGTTTTATGATTTTAATAACAAGAAAAGTAGAATCCAAATGACATTTTACTGACACATTGCTGTCTGTTCTTCAATGAAAATCATCAGTTAGGGAGGCAGTTTGAAAGTTAGAGAAAAGAGCAGAGACTGAAGATACCTGGACCCAAAGCCTATCAGTTATTAGCTCTAGCAATGCAGTGTTCATTTTCTATGTATCTCTCGGGCTAGGGTTGTCAAATGTACAGGATCAGGCATAGCAGTAAAATGGCAGAATGGCGATCTTGTGCCTTTATGTTCTGGCATTAGCAGACAGGGACCAAGGGAAGATATAGGAGGAAGATTTTACTCTGTGAAAATAGGTTTCTTTTTCCTTCCTGAATCCTGGTAACCTCTATTTCTTTTCATCTCTGTGTCTTGGTCTCCCATATGGTCACTTGAATTTCCCATACACCTTATTTTTTACTTGTATCTATGATAAACACAGTTTTCTCAAATTACCAGAGTTTGAGTACATGTTTTCTATTAGAGTCTCGGTGTACACGGCAATATTAATTTCACTCATTCATAAACAGCTCTTCAATATGCTGACTAAATGGGAGACGTGAAACCAGAGTGGATCATTGATCTCATAGAGATTAAAATTTAGAATGTAACAGTCTACCTCTGTGTATGAGCAACTTGAATAACATGTTCATTTTGTTAAAATGGTATATTTGATTTAATCTAGCTCAAGCTTAGCATAAATGTCACCTCAAGCATTGTGCACAACTGCCTCTTCTTAGTATACTTTAGAACAGACATTTTGTTGAAGAACACACGGGAGAAACAGGTGCAGTTATTTTCAGATAAGAACATAGTAATTAGCTACTAATGAGTTCCACTTGGATAGAGGCAGCAGTCTCTTCTCTAACAACCTTTCCCAGGCAGAATAGACCTAGAGTATCTATACACCATACTATGGGCCTTATGGTTGGAGGTATCTTTTTTGCAAGAATTTTGTATTTCAATCTCTACACGTCTGATGAATTGCTATCATCAGAGAAAACAAGTCCACATGAATTTGTTTAAAACTTGGAGACTGTTACATGATGCATGCACATTAAGATACTTAACTGATCCCAGCTACAACCATCATGGGTTACCTCAAATCATCATATTAGCTGCTGAGTGGAAAGAATATCCGAAGAGAGGTAGAAGTAATGCTTCTATGGATGGGTGAGACGCTAAAACATAATGTGGCATACAAATACAATACCTCTAGGCTGTTGTTAGTAATGGTCCTATGTGTATGTAAATATTGCTGTGTGGTACCACTTTCAAATTTTTGGATATGTAACCAGAAGTAGAATTTCTGGGTCACATCATAATTTTATGCTTAATTTTTAAGGATGCATCATATTTTCTCCTACTGTCACAGAGTCACTTTCGTGTGTCACCAACACTGTGCAGGAGACCTAGTTTCTTCAGAAATAGCAATTCATTTACTATTACAAAATAATTGTTTCGTGCTATTGGGTGAGGGGCTGCAGGTCTTGGCATTTTGTATTGTCCTCAGGTGTTGATTTCTGTAGGGATGTTTGATTGCTGATGGTCTGCACATGATGAGTACGATATCAAAAACACCTGAGCTCAGACACTCAGGGTTCCACTGTGAGGATGGTGCTTGCCATGATGGTGGTTCCCTTTGCTGAGGTCTGGCAGGGTTTCCACGAATAAAAATGCCTCCTTGTCACCCTTGGTGAGCTGCCACAGTAGGTGTATGACAACAATTTCAATAGAAGAAAAAGAAACATACTTAGGTTATAGAGAACATTTTTAATAATTAGAACTTTAAGAATTCTGTTGATTTCAGGCCAAATATCAAAACATACATTCAGCATTTATGGATACAATGTGTCACACTTGGAGGCTGCCGGGCTTCCTTGTATTCCTGGTGTGTGAACAGGGTAAGATATCACTATTTTGGAGAGAGAAACACCAAACTTACTTGATTTGCCACCACTACAGACCTCCTTCAAAATCAATACATTCATACTATTATTAAACATTTTTAATATCAAAACGAAAGTAGATAAAGCATTAGAAAAATTTAGGAATAAAAATTTACTTGAGGAAATTAAGGACTATTGCTTCTGAACTTCCAGGTGTCCAACCAAGTTAAAAGGGCTAAAGTATTGGAATTCTTTGGCTAATAGAAGAAAGAGGCAAGCGACTTGTGCTATGCTTAATTTCTTGGTGTTGATTATCCTGCCATTCTCTATGTGTCTCTTGTATGTTGCCTCTCTTCTCATGCATGAATCTTGGTTTTTGGTTGTTGTTGTTGCTGTTGTTGTTTTTTGTTTGTGTTTTGTTTTTTTGAGACAGGGTTTCTCTGTTGTAACTCTGGGTGCCCTGGAACTCACTCCATAGATCAGACTAGCCTTGGACAGACATCCACCTGCCTCTGCCTTTTGAGTGCTGGGATTAAAGGCGTGTGCCACACTGCCCGGCTCATGCATGAGTCTTAACTGAGAGCATCTGTCTGGTTTTCCTGGTTCATCCTGTGAGTCTATATGTTCTTGTAAATGTTTTTTCTATGCTCACCTACTCTAATTCTTCCATTTGTCGTACCTCTGTACTAACCACAGCTTCTCAGTGTCTAGGTGTACCACATGTGACTGTTTCTAACCTTGACAATAGTCCTTTTAGGATATCTCATCATCTTTATTTTACAGATGAGAAGATTGTGACCCAATCCATACAAGCACCCCCCCCACACACACTGATAAGTGCTTTGCATTGGCTGTTTGCACTGAAGCTCTACCTCTGGAGCTTTCTGAAAGTATGTTGCTCACCTTTATGTTTTGCTTTTTTAGTTATACATCATCTACCTGCTCTATGTAAGTGGAAGAAGGTAGGAACAAGGATGCTATCATTCCAACCACAGTGTATCTGCTTCTAGAATACTCCCTGCAGCTACCACAGATGCCAGGACGTATTGGGTGAATGAGTGTCTGAATCAAGGCATGAATACAGACCAATTAAAAAAAAAGCTCATGACCCCTGGCTTTCCTACCCCATGCTTTTTCTACCCCATTTTGATATTCTGCACTTATTGAAGATTATATACACCAACAAGGTAATCCTATTAATGATGTAGGAGTCCCTGTCCCTCAAAACCCAGAAAACAGAGAATTCAAAGGTTACAGACATGGAGAAAGATGATTATTTTAATGAAGTAGCTCAAAACATAATTAGATTGGCAAGTCCACAGTCTTCAGGGTAGACTAACAGATGATGGGGATCAAGAGATCAAGGACAAACTGGTGTCACAGATGAAAGTCAGAGGGCAAGACTGAGAAAATGTAACTTTTGCATGGTCAGGCTTTGCACTCACTGAAGAGCTCCTCTTATGTGATGGAGAACACAACGATTAACTCAAATGGACAGTCTTAAGTGTAAATCTAGTACAGAAATATCCTCACAGAACTACCTCTTAGAGTATATCCCCATGAAACCGAACATCAGTTTCACTTTAATGCAGCCATTTAAATTAGAAAGCATTCTGAAATGTAAAAGTTCAAATGTTTGATGAATACTCCATGCACAGTTCTTTGTCATTAGTCTCAGTGAGAGGAATAAAGGAAACAGAATGTCATAGTCACTGAGTATATTCACATGCATGCTGTAAAGATATACATTAATACCATATCGGTGCTTTCACGTGTAAGATGAAAAGAAGTCCCCTGTCTTTGCACTCAGCACCACATTACACATTTGTGGGTATAATATTTTTCTTAATCAGCCTCCATTCTCTTATAAGAGTTGGACTCTGCCAGGGCACAGAGGAGTTTCTTGGAATCTCCTCAATTCGGATGAGTAATTGTAGTGCTCAGAGTCTCAGGTCATCAGTTTCCTGCAGGTGAAACTTATGTTCCATTTCATGGGCATCTACTATAAGAGGTATTTCTGTGAGGATATTTCTGAACGAGACTTACGTTTAAGCCTGTGCACTTGAGTTAGTCGTTGAGCCCTCTGTTGTGTAAGGGGGGGCTCTTCAGTGAGTCAAAAGCCTGACCTAGCAAAAGTTACATTTTCTCATTTCTGAAACCAGTGTAATAGTTTCCATGCTGCCTCAATGGGATGGAGGTGCAAGTGACAGGATCAAATGAAGCTTCAAGATCAAGTGGTGACAAATTTCAGAGACCGAGACAGAGGAGTTACACACACAGGAGATAATGCAGTGAATTTAGGAGGCAGCTACGGCTTTGCATATGCTACAGCATCCCAGTGGAGTAACACAACCTGAACAGAGCTAAGGACATTGTCAGGTTGCAGAAGCTTCCTCTGCTATCTTCAAAGGACACACACACACACACACACACACACACACTCGCCACAACACGACTAGTCTGGCCAGTCCTGTGAATTTGGCTTCATGCCTGGCTCCTCACTAGGTGCAAATAGCTAGCACAAAATAAAATTAGCACCTTCTCGAGCATTTACATGGGGTGGAATGAAGTAAGCCTCTACTATGCAAGATCAAGCTTCAGCAGGAGTATGGTTCAAACTCAGTGAGGATGCCTCCTGCAAGCAATGTCCACAGAAAGCCAATATGGAAATGCCTGGAACACAACTGGCATCGTGCACATTTTTATAGATATATATCTGGATTGCCTTTATTGGAATATTCTATGAAATGGATTCTCACTATTGCTATAGCAGCACAGCACTATTATTATGTACAGCATTAATATCATTCAGTGAACTTTGGATAGTGTATATTAAGAGTTTCCATATCCCCGGTCTCTTGCACATTCAGTATATTCAACATTCGGAAAAGGAACAACTATTCAACTTTTCACATAACTGATGTTGGCAGCTACAGAATATTATACTCATTCTACACCCAGAAACAATGTTAGCAGGCTTAAAGTTGATGGCTGGCACACTCGATTGTTTTTAAAGCCAGATTTTCCTTTGTTCCTTTCATGTTAAGAGTATCAAATTATGCTATTCTGAACACAAATTCTACACATGAAAGGATGCAAAACTTTCAGCTGTATATTTACGCATACATGTCTTTAATGCTTTCTTATATATGATGCTGTGTTTATGCTTTTTACACTTTATATGTGAAAGAGCTTTATATGTGTTTTCTGCCAACCTTTACATCCCCTGGGGTCTGTCACTGTGCATTGGAGTGGTAGAAATCTGATAAATATTTGTAAAATAGATAAAAAACCAAATAGGAGCCATATATAAAGTCATGTAATGCCTGTCATGTATTTGTGCAACTGGACCATCAGAAGAAGTATAGATGATTTTTTTATTTATCTGTGTAATATTGAAATCAATATTCCAGTGGATTCCTTCCCTTGCTTTTTATTTCTTAGGGCACTTCCTAATTCGCCAAATGCCTTCAATGAACATGTTTGCATTTCCTTTGACATTGTGTCCTTTCTTATCATCCTCAGGGAGAAATATGCCAGCCTGACTAGCTCTGACAGATCTACTATGGCATGTCTACTCTGATAGAAAATTCTCCTCCCCAAAGGCTTTACCTCTCCTGCAGAGAAGGCTCATGAGCAATGCTGCCATCAGCAGCCATTCGTTGGTGAAGACACACAGTGGGAAAAGATGTCTGGCTTTGTTTCAAAACATGGATTCAACACATGGACTCTTCAAGACATTGGCTATCAGTAAAAACATTTTACGTACATCCTGAGGCTGCTCCTCGTCATTGCAATTTCTTTCTTTCTTTCTTTTTTTTTTTTTTTTTGGATCTCTATTGAAAAGCAACTAATTTTTATCTTGTATTTTCAAGGATGCTTTCATGTGTTAAGGATTTTTAAAGCAAGGTTATAGGATTTCACTTCTCATATAGCCTGTCTCAGACCTCTTAGTTTAAAAATGATTTAAAAAGAAACCTTTTCCTGCAACTGGTAATAGACAATAGATAATAGACACATCAAGTTTCCTTATATAATCTTTTGTTTGTTTGTTTGTTTGGTTGGTTGGTTGGTGGGTTTTTTGTGGGGGTTATATACACAGAAGCACTACTGCATAAGAATACTCAACATGTTTAATGAATGAATCCAGTGGTATACATCGCATGTTCATCACAAGCCATATAAGAAACAGTAACACTTGTGTTTTTAAATTTATAGCATAATAAATAAAGTGTGGCAATAATCCTGCTTTCTGCCTGGGAATCGCAAAATTGGGTTAATGGATGTGTTTGAGCATGTAGTGAATTCTCCATGAAAATGACAACAATTAGGGCAAAAGTTTTTATGCTGTTGTAATTTTTGGATACGAAGGCTTTATTGATCATGAAAGAAGGTTTTAGAAAAAAAATGATGTTTTGAAAATCAAATACAAGAAGCACTGAGAGAGGTACCATGAAATGATAGATACGCTGTCATCAGAATAAACATCTATCACAGGAAATCTTTCCTACTTCACCCAGGACTCGTAAGGGTGGGATGCTGGCGGTGACGGATGGGGAAGGGCTGGCCAGTGAGTTCTTCAAAGGTGTTATGTACTATTGTTTAAAAATGATGCATGTGTAACCAGTCAGTGAGTGCAGTGATTCTGGAAGCCAGAAGAGGGCATCTGATCCCCTGGAGCCAGAGTGGGCCAGAGATAGTCCACACAAGTAATACTGGGCTCTTAACCCCTGAGCCATCTCTCCAGCTCCAAACTAGTGAGCTCTGATTCGTAGTGCCAGGCCACAATAATGGAATATAGATAGTAATGCACTGAAAATAAAGTGAAAACAGAAAACAAAAAACAGAGGATTTCCAGCAAGACTTGGAAAGAGGGGTAGGTGTTTACCTAGATTTAAACTCTATACATCGTATACATGCATTGAATATATATGGGAGTTGTTAAGTCTGAACAGATTTTAGCTGGGCACAGTGATGCCTGTCTATAATCCTAGTACTCGGGAGGTCAAGACTGGAGGATCAAGTATTCAAGGGTAGCTTGGGCTACATAGCAGTTTCTATGGCAACCTGGGCTACAGTTTGAGAACCCACCAAAACAAGTGAGTAGATGAAAGCTTCTATTACTTTGAAGAGTAGATCTTTAAAAAAGAACGGTCTTGTCTTGGCTTGCCTTCAGATATCAGCACAGAATCTCCTAGAACCGGATGTAGTGAGGACGGTCTGGTTCACAACCGCTGACCAATGCTTGCCTTTCTACTTGTGATCTCCGAGTCCTTCCTAAAAATACTGTACTTGATTCATCCCTCTTCCTCTCAAGCCCAGAGAGGAGAAACACTTTCTATGCCTGCCTCTCACAGTCTATGCTAGAGTCAGGTAAGCAAGCCCAGGTCACAGATCTTCTCCTGCTATATGTACCTCAAGTGAAGGCCTGGGAAATGGGGCAGATGTAACTCCCCTTCCTGTGACAACTACGCAGAGGGCTACACCTCTAGCCTCTAACTGGTCTTGATAATTTAGCTGGTACAGGTGAAAAGCGATCATGATGCCTTTTTGCCCTTCTTTCTGAGTCGATGGAGGTTGTCTATTTATGTATAAGACCCTGTATAGGAGGTGAACACAACATATTCTTGATTGTTGATGAAAAATCCTTTTATCCAGATTTTAAAATCCAGGATCAGAAAAAAGCTAATTACCTTTTACAAATCCTACTATTATTTAAGACCACAACTGCTGCACCCATCTTTGTATACTTTACATGAGTTATCTTTTCAGTCATCAGGAAAGCATTTGGAGTGAAGGAACTGAGTGTGTACCTTCTCCTGCTCAGAGCTGTCTTGCTGGGAAGCACCCCACTACCGCTCCTTCTGCCAACGTGCTTCCCTGTGGAGCACAGCTGTGGCGGAGCCATGCAAGCTGTGTGCTGATTTCAGCCTGCACATCTTCACTGCAAAGTCCAGGGATGGTCACGTGACCACATTGAGCCCCCTTCCTGGAATATTAGAACTAAATAATTAGGTCATTCTCTTTCGTTTATTATTGGCTTTCTCAAAGTTTACATAAAGTGTTGGCAGGCGTATTTTATCATATGCATGAGGAACAAAGGGAACCAGGATGCAGGAAGAAAAAACAAAACTGTATCAGAAAACGGAGACAAAGAATATTCTGGGACCCAAATATTTTCCTAAACCCTGCTGCTTTGTATTGCTGCAGGGAACTCTGCAGGACCTCATGTGGGGTTCTGCTTTTGGTTGAAAATCAGTGACTTGTGAAGTCAATCATAAGAGACTCTGTCTGACACTTCTTTGCCTACATTCTGAGTTTCACCGTGCTATTGCCACCTTGTTAGCTCCATCCTATCATCTGTGTATCCAATTTCTCTCTCTCTCTCTCTCTCTCTCTCTCTTTTTCTCCTCTCTCCCATTCCCAAGTGCACTTAGAAGTCTCAATTTAAAACTCTCTCCCTCATGGGCATCTATGCATGTTGGCCCCCTTGTCTCTGTAAGATAATGTTGTTGTCTTCCCAGCATTCCTTGTTCTACTCTGCATCTAAGTTTGTAAATGACAACTTCTAAGGAAATGATTTTGTTTTATGAGTTCTGTATTTCAGTGTGAGATCCTGGAGAGTTCTGGCCACAGTGGCTTTGTTCACTACTGATGCCTACATACTACAGTGCCTCACTGTACTGTGGTAGGCAGTAAATAAATGTTTAAATAAATAAATAAATAAATAAATGTTGGATAAAAAGATTAGTGTAAGTCTGAAGATCATCAGATTTAGCACAACTAGCTATCTCGGTTAAACAATGTCTTGGTTAAACAATGATCTTAAATAGTGTCCTAATTAATAACTCCACTGAAATTAAAATATTAACATTTATAAGGCATAAAAATTCTCTTACATGATTCTTAACAATGTTGAATTGTGTGAGGTTCCAAGTGCTCCATCTTTTCTTCTCCCAGTCTTTACTGGAACCTATCTTCTTCCCTCAGTGTCAATAACAGGCTTTGTAAAAATAATTTTAATTATAAAAGGAGAGGATTTTACTGTTGTGGAAGTTTATTTTTAATTGTGTTTAAAATAATTGTTTTTGTATACTGTTGGAAAAGGGGATGCATGGGCCTTGGCATTTTGTATTGTCTGCGGGTGTTGGATTTCTGTGGTGGATGTTTGATTGCTAGTGATCTGCACCTGAGGAGTTCTGAATGAGTAAAAACACCTGAGCTCAGATGCTCAGGGTTCCACTGTTGATTGTGTATGGCACTGGCCAGGACAGTGGTTCCCTCTGCTGAGGTCTGGCAGGGTTTACACCTATTGAAAACACCTCCATGTCTTCTTAGCTGAGCCACCCTGCAGCATACAACTACATTTGGCTGTGAATGAAAGTACAGGGACTCTTCCTCTCTCACTTCCCCACCACGAATATCTAGCTCCACATTCCTTCCTCAGGAAATCTTCAGAACTTCTGACTACTTCACTCTCAAGACCTTGGTGGCTTTGCATTGGTTGCATGTATGGTGTGTATGTTTGGTTGTTTTTGTTTATTTGTTTGGCTGACACTATAAATGATTAAGAAGGTTACCTAATAGACTTGACTCTCAGTTTTCTTATCATTGATATATAACTGGGCTATATTGTCTTCTTACTTTTTAATTTTTTTTTTAGAAGTCAAGTTTATTTCTCAAACAAAGCTTCATTATGAAATCTGACATTAACCTTGGTGGACAATTTTATCATAGATAAATGTCTCTCTCTCCCTTTCTCTTCTATTGTTCTAAAAAGCACCTTGGAATCTGGTTCAGGACACGGCTCTACACTGCACTGTTCAGACATGCCATGCTCTGGACACTCTGTAATCACCAGGACTACTTCTTTAATGGATAGAATACTCAGAGTCCTTATTCATGGGTCACAGCTATGTGATTTCTCTAACACAGGAGAAGAAGGCAGTTCCCTTGTTGTAGAAAAGTCTTCTCAGGAAGAATACTGAGTTCCCGAAGGGCTACCCATGACAAAAGGACCCCAGAGACCAACTTAAAAGTCTATGTACAGAGAAACGTGAAAATGAAAATAGTTATCTTAAATTTCTACATGAAAGTGAAAATAGCTCTCTTAACTATCTTAATTTGATCACATTTGGCCAAAGTTCAAAAAAGTTTAAATTTAAAATTCAAAATTTCCATGTTAGGTCAATTTGTTGTCATAATACCCTGCGGCTCCCTTTCCATATATTGAGTGGATAAAAATCTAATATAAAGTAGATCTTCTACCCACCGTGAGCACTTGCCATGAACTGGCTTCTTTTAGACCTTACCTCCAGCAGACTACATATTCTAGATCAAAAGTCTAACAACCTTGTAGGCAAATCAGGAAGATTATACCAGAAGCATTGTCCTTTTTGTTGATTTATCTTTAGGATAGAGTTATATAACTATCACAAGCAAACTCTATTCGAGTACCACTTATTTTTTTCAACCATGAATCAAGAAAATAATTGCTAAAGTGTCAAGAAGCCAGGCTTCTTAGGTGTGTTCATTGCATTGATTTCTTTGCAGAAGCTAAAATGTCAAAGGATGCCAAGAGGCCCAAGTCCCTGGTATATTCTCGTTTCTTTTCGGTTCCAACTTACCTCACTCTTTGGCTTTTCATGTACAAATGCATGTCTTTTCTCACTAGCTTGGTATATAAAGATCACATCCCAGTCACATTGCTGAAGATTCAAATTAGTCAGGCATTTGTTGTTTTCAGCAGTGTCTCCTGCCTCTGCAGTTTGGCTTGCCTTGCCTTTGTATTTGTGTATTATCAAGTCACTTCAGTGAAATGGTTGGTCGGAGACAGAGCAACAGAAGAACAAAATGATTCGTTTTGGAAAGTCTTAAGGAGAATCTTACCGACAGAACCTACACCTGGAACTAAGCAGAAGGAGAACAAAGGAAAATGTGTTTCTTTACGATATTGCAATTGTTCTGGATAGTTGTGGGGATGTTCTATTTACAACGACATTGTAAGAACTAACACTGAAGTAGTGCAATTGCTGGAGACAGTTGGTGCAGTCATGAGATGCTGGACTGCTCATGCTAAAGCACGAGATGCTCTGGGCTCCTCTTAGACAATGATTGGTTCAATCATCTGGGTAAGTATCACACTGTCTGTTTCTCTTTGGATTTTTCAGCAAGAAAAAAATGAGGCTGTGTCTCTTGATCATTCCAAAAGAATCCTTGGAAACATTTGATCATAGACATATTAATTCATCTTCAATTTTACATTAATTTATTAACTTATTTATTTGCATCCCAGGTTTTCACATAGTGTAGTATCCTGGGACAAACATCTTACATAGCCTACAAGCTACATTTTTTTTCTGGCATAAAGGACAAGTTTCACTTAAAAATGTTTTGTTTTGTTTTGTTTTTTTGTTTTCCATTTGAGACAGAGACTTGCGTACCTCAGGATGCCCCCAGATATAAAAAAATTTGATTTTTAAAATATATATAAAATTATATTGATGTTATAGCTCTAACAAAACTATTTCCCTGTTGATTTCAATTAAGTTTTAATAAGTGAAATAATCATAGTGGATAGAGAAATAGGTAGGTGAATGAAGCTTTTCAAAGTAATCATTGGTAATTAAGCACAGAGAGAATTTGCATATTTGCAATCACAAAATGTCAAAATCAAAATAGGCCAGTTGAATCTCAGATAATGATCTATTGGAAGACTGCTAAAAGTCTTCTTGTGAACATAGTGTTTTCTTTAATTATTTGAAGCAAAATAGAAAGAAAAATTATTTGAGAAGTGAATTGGCCATTGCTTAAATTTCCTCCTGCTTAATGATGTATCTTAAAACTCGAAATAGCAATTCATTTTATCTCAGCACACTAAACACTAAATGGAGTATAGTAGATTTTATAGAAATACGAAGGCATGTAATAGTTTATGTGTACTTTTTTTTTTTATAAAAATCAATACTATGTAATATAAAGCTTGTGGAGTGCTGACACAGAGAATACCTGTGACCAAACCAGCCCTTTATGTACAGACAAATGACCTCAGTTTTAATTCAGACATTGAGCAGCTAACTTCATTTCTGATATTTATTTCTAAAGTAGAAACTTCAGAAATAGATGAGCTGTGACTATTCCTATTTTTAAAATTATAGCAACAGCTGAGAGAAGCTTTGGGAAAGCATTTCAAAGGCATTTTTTCTTTTCTTTTTTCTTTTTTTCTTTTAACTTCTTTTTCCAAAGCAGTATAAACTTTCTTAGAAAATAAACCCATTAATTCAGACTTTTATGTATTATGTGTATTACCCATTAAGGCTTATATATGTTTAATGGTGCTTAAATTTTCCTAAGAATTGCAAATAACTGGATTAGCAATGACATTGAATTTTTACATTTTATATAGTCCTTTCATTTCCATTTAATCAACATAAATAAATTGTATGAATGAATAAATCTGAAAGCAGTGGATTGTATACCTGTATTTCAGAAGAAAAAAATTATATTTCCTGAAAAGTTAAATAATTGATATTGTGCCTAATTCAAATACAGCTCCTGCAGGTTTTTTTTATTTTTATTTTTTTATGGTCACTGTGATACTTAAGGAGCTAGGGTATGGCATCCATCAAAACAGGAAGGCATTACTGTTCAGGTGGAGGAGGGGACACTTCGGGAAAGGAGGAGGCACAGACACACACAGACAGTCCTTCAGTGTTTTCCTAAGTCACATAAGCAGGATGTCTGCTTGGGAGCTGTGTTCTGCCACTTTAATGATGCCCAATTGGAGCTTCTAGGAAAGACATAAAGGGATTTTCTCCCCATTGTTTGGCCTCTATTCCTTTCTGAGTACTAAGAAAATAACACCCCTTTATTTTGGCAACTTGTTTTCCTGTTCCACAACTAACCCAACTCTTCTTCTGGAATTATCTTTAAAGAAACAAAAGTCTATAAATACAATAGAAGATTTCTCACATCACATTCCCACTCACCTGTTTTGAAGAGACTAATAACCCAAAGAGGGTGTGTCCTTTTTTTATCTACATACCTTATAAAACTCTCAACTCAAAGAATGGCACAGGATGTTGAAGCCATAGAATCCTGATCTTTTTCTCTTATATTCATGTTTTTTGGGTCTGTCTGGTTGATATGACACTCATAAGTCTAGTTTATTCTTTTTATTACATACACAATAATTTTTTCATTTCTACCTTGGTTGTCATTTACATTATTTCCATGGAATTCTGGCTGTTGTTGCTCTTAGAAAGAAATGGGCAGATTCCTTGTAAGACATACAAGGGTTCCATGAGAGTTTTTACTTGATCTTGTGTATTCAATTCATAGGATATAAACCTGTAATATTTCAAGGTATTGACAAATTACTTTCTCCTTCAACAGCAGCCTGTGAGTGCTCATTCCTTTCCAGCCTTCCAAATGGAGCTGTCTTCCTTTTTCATATTTTTTTCAGCTTAAAAGGAGTACAGTTTTATCTGTATTTCCATTTGTAGTTGTCCAACAAACTGATGTTGACCACTTTCTCCATTTCAACTTATCATTTGGGAATTAACCTGTGGTGAAATTCCTCATTTTATTTTTTTACCATCTTTTTATAGTTGAGTCTCCCCGCCTCCTTTATTTATTTATTTACTTATTTATTTATGTTTGTCTGTTGTGGCTTTTGGCTAAGAGTCTTCTTCTGAGCCTCAACACAAGAATATAATTATGAAGGCTTCAGAGGATACCATTCATTTAAGGAAAATACAGAAAGGTAGAGAACCTCACAGCCACAGCATCCCTTGGCCACGCCATGACACTTGTGCCTCGTACTAAACTTCAAACACTACTTATTAAATCACTTTCCCGTGGACTTTTCCGGGACTTGCAGGGACCTTCTTTCTAAGCCTTTTTAGGAGATTTGTCATAAATGTGCCATATCGATCCCTTTCCTCATAACCGACAGAAGTGTCTAAAAGAGCTGGAGTCTGTCTTGGCTCACAGTTTAAAGGGATACAGCTTCTCAGGTGGGAAGCAAGGCCCCAGACACATAGCCTCTGCAGTCAGAAAGCAGAGAAAGAGGAGTGCTGCTGCTCAGCTGGGTTCTTCCTTTGTATGCCGTCCAGAACCGTAGCCCATGAAATGGTACTACCCACATTTAGGGCGAGTCTTCTCTCCTCATTTAAGCCTTTCTGGAAATGTCCTCACATGGTTAGGCTCCATGAGCTTCCTAAGGGATTCTAAGACTAGTCATGTGGACATAGAAGACTAACAAGCACTCTTGCAAATTGATAAGCACATTAGCAGATCAGATGTTAGGGTGATGTAACAGGACAGTTTGTACTTGATTTCTCATGGCAACTTCTGAACCACAGCAGTGCTTCTGCTTCCGAAGAGCATTTTGAGCCAGGCTTTTCTTTCCCTGGCCCAGTGCATGAGGTCCTAATACTCCCAAACACATTCTAATTCCAACCTGTGACTGGATAGATCCCAGCCTTACAAATCCAGAAATGGAAACCTTTAGGTAGTCATGTTTATCATTAATTGTGTTTATTCCCTTGAGTTTTACAAAGTTGTTCTTACTCAGATGTAATAATGACATTGTGTTAGGCATTCTTCTCTATGCATTAAATACCTACTTTCGTATCTGGGTCTCTAATCTGACATAGGTTTTAGAGGCAGCACAAAGAAGGGAAATACAGCTGTCAACCTTTCCGGGCCCCATTTGTTAGCTTCCTTAAAGTTTGTACCACCTGTTATGCTAGTGCTCCTCAAATTCTTGTGTGTGTTTATGCAAATTTCTCTGTTTTCTGTTTTCTTGGGTAATTGGCCATCCTGCGCTGAGTTATGCTACTTTTAACACTGTTGCTTGCCATCCAGGAAGGAAAACTGGATGTCTAAGCATCCACCGGGCACTACCCTTCTCTAGCTACAACTCTGTTGTATTGCTCCTCCTTTCCCCATAACATAAAACACGACACATGCTGCATGCTTGTTTATCCTGCCTATCAAGAGAATATCCATTCAATGAGAAGAGAACTTTATTTTGTTTCCTGGTCAGCTCTGATTAACCTATCAGAGTATTTTGTTAACATTTTTAACAAATACGAGGCAGTTAACATTGTCTTGAGATTTCTATTGCTGTACGGAGACACCATGACCACGGTGACTCTTACAAAGGAAAATATTTCACTGGGGCTGGCTTACAGGTTCAGAATTTAGTGCGCTGTCATCATGGCCGGAAGCATGGACCGAAGCACTGGGGTTCACAGGCAGACATGGTGCTGAGGAAGGAGCTGAGATTGGCAGACAGCAGGAAGAGTGACACAGAGCCTGGTTTGAAGTGCTGAAATCTCAAAACCCCACTCTCAGTGATATGCTTCCTCCAACAAGGCCACACCTCCTAATAGTGCCTCTCCCTCTGGGCCTGTGGGGACCGTTTTCATTCAAACCACCGCAAACGTATGTAAATGAATCAATGAATGTACAAATGAATATCGATTCTATGGGTTCTAATTCAGAATTTGGTTTTCACTGCCTGATATTGACTAATTACAAAGTTTCAGTGGCTTCACAAGAGCACTGGATACATTTCAAATATCTTGTACAAATGTATGCTTTCTCCTTGGACTGTGTTTGAAGGCCAGCGCTTCCTTGTGAGTACATATTGATAAGTGATGTAGCCTCTTTAATGCGATTACTTTCCTGTTCCCGCAACTCTTTTTCTTTAAACTATGGGATCTGGAAGTCGGAGGTCAGAACCGGAGCGAGGGCAGTATACTTGTGCCCCTTTATCGCAGCTCTCATTCTTTAAGTCTTGCCTTGGTTCCATCTTCTCATCTCTCTTCACTCTCTTGACTCTCGCTTCTTGGATCTTCTATAACCCGTGACACTCTTTCCATCTCCAGATCTCTAACGGAATCTCACTGTAGAGTTCCCTTTGCCATGTGGGCTCAGGTGCTAGTGCTCAGGGTGCAGACAGAGGCTGTTTACCACAGTTGTATTTTTGGCTGTATTTTCTCTTGTATCCCTGGATAATTCTTCTGTAGTTGGTTTTGTCTCCATTTCACAATGTTTCTTTTCTTTTTTTTCTTAATTAGTCTGTTTTATTAGCTACACCACGACGGCTGTACAGGGTTGAGGATATATAAAGGTTGGAAAGGCACTGGCAGCGAGTATACTGGGAGTTTGGTCCCTCTCTCCTGCCTGTTGTCAGTTCTCAGCACTTAGTCAAGGATGCAGCTTTCCTTCTGCCTTGGATGGTTTGCCCTCAGGGGAGGATGCTTTCAAAGTCAGTGTTAAAGGCAGTGGGGCACCTGGAGCCTTCTCAGGTTACACTCCACTCTCTGTGTGAATGAAACCTAGGGACTCTGTTTCTATCCTGTCTCAGCTCTGGGGAATCTAAGACTGTGGATGTGTCACTATTCCCTGGGGGGGGGGGAGTCCAAGGCCTGAGCATGCGCACCAGCTGCTACCAATTGTTGCAAACCGCAAGTCTCGCCCTTTCTACGTTCTCCAGGGATCCCCCGCCCGCCCCGGGGGTCCTGAGGATCCTCCCCTCTTCTGGGTGGTTTCGGCTCAGGTTGGGCTAGTTGAGATATCCAGGGCTTTAACGTATGGAGTTCAGGTCCTCGCCTCTAGCCGCGCAGGCTCGGCGCCTCCGCCCAGGTTCCCTGGTTCCTCCCAGCCTCCGAGGGAAAGCCGCCGCGAAGGGCTTGAATGAAACGCGTGTGGGTTCAGTGTGTGGTGAAACCACCAGGGGATCCCGTGTCTCCACAAACCAGAGGCTCGGCTAGAAGGAGGACGAGAGGGAGGAGGCCCGGAGCGCAGCGCGCGCACTGGCTGAGCGGCCGGGAGAGGCCGAGGCCACCTCCCTCGGCGACCGCGCTCCGCCCGCGGCGGTTCCAGGCACCACGCTCCCCGCCCCGGCCGCGGCGGTGGCGGCGGTGACAAGCTCCCTGCAGCCCACAGCAGGGTGCACAGACCGGCAGCGCCCTCTCCTCCCTCTCCCTCTACCCCACGCCTTCTCCGCCCGTGCGCAGCGCGCAGCCGCGGTCGCCATCCGCTTCCCCCCCCCCCCCCCCCCAACCTTGTCAACTTTGAGCTGAAGGAGCAGCAACTTTGACAGCGACCGCGGCTTTCGAATCTGGCTTCTCCTTGGCAACCGTAGCCTCGGAAGTCTCCGGAGTCGGAGTTTCCTCCGAGCATCAGCGTGGCTTCTGCTTGCGAGGGATCCCCCACCACCAGCCGGGAGCGGGATTGTGCCAGCCAGTCCTCTGGTGGAGGGGATTTGTTTTTCTTTCTCTCGGGAGACCTCGGCTAGCTGCTGGAGAAAAAAAAAAGCTGCACGGGAAAGATGTAAATAGCAGAGCAACTGTTACCAAGAAGGCAGCCGCCACCCAAAGGCTGGCAGGGAGGAGCGCGGGGCTTCCTCCAGGCTGCGCCCAGTCGCAACATTAGGCGACAATCAGGTGGTGTTCGCAACTTTTCAAGGTCAGTCTGGTGGACCAGCTATTTGCCCTCGGAACCTTCGGATGCGCAGAGATCGGATCAGATTTGCCTGGGAAATGCACAGGACACCAACCGTGGAAGGATTGTAGGGGTGCGCTGGTGGACCCCCAACCCCAAGCCGTGTTTCCCAGTAATCTTGAGCTCCCCTCCACCACTCAGCGGTGAGTATGTGACATGTGTCCAACTCTCTGCACCAAGTTTGGCAGCAGGTGTCGGTGCTAAGGGAGAGCCTGGGCTGCTAGGTGCGCCCTCGCTGAGCCATGCGGGCCCGGGGCGCGCCTCTCCCGCGCTCATCGCGGCTGCTGCTCCTGCTGCTGCTGCTGCTGCTGAAGGTTTCAGCCGCCCTGAGCTTTGTCCCAGAGCCCAGGAACGGAACTTGCCTGGGGGAGAGCTGTTCCCCACTGCTCCCACGCCGCAGCAGGGATGCCTGGCGACCGCGAAATTCTGCACTAGGCGTCCTGCGAGTCCCTGCGCCTAGGGAGAACCGGCAAGCCGAAGTGAGAGGGGCGATCTCCTGGGACCTCCCACCGGCCAGGGGCGGCGACACAGGTATGAGTGAAGAGGAGGCGGCTGCTGCGGCGGCTGGGCCCCTGGGACCTACGACGAAGCCACCTGCTGCCTGGAGGTGGAAAGGGGCCCAGGGTAAAGAACCATCCGGAAATTTGGGGAGAGGGGACCCCGCGGACCTCCAACTCCTCCTTCAGACCCCTGAAGGGGAACAGATGAGTCCCAGGGGCGCTGGCATTCCCCAACGCAGCCATGAGCAGAGTGTGAAAACGGAACCTGAACCCAGAGATCTTTTTTACTGGCCACGGAGAACTGGAGAACTCCAAGGTTCCCACCACAGGCCTCCAGCGGGGCACGAAGGGAGGACCATTGCTCCCCCAGGCAGGGCACTACCACAAAACGGGTCTATAGATGACCAGGTCCCTGACCAAGAGGGTCCGCGCCATGGAAACAGCACGAGCAGGCGGGTGAGACTGAAGAACCCCTTCTACCCCCTGACCCAGGAGTCCTATGGAGCCTACGCGGTCATGTGCTTGTCTGTGGTGATATTTGGGACAGGCATCATTGGAAATTTAGCAGTGATGTGCATCGTGTGTCACAATTACTACATGAGGAGTATCTCTAATTCTCTCTTGGCCAACCTGGCCTTTTGGGACTTTCTTATCATCTTCTTCTGCCTCCCCCTGGTCATTTTCCATGAGTTGACCAAGAAGTGGCTTTTGGAAGATTTCTCCTGCAAGATCGTGCCCTATATCGAGGTAATAATGCCTTCTAGCTACTGCCTTTATCCGTTTCCAGGATTCGAGTCCAAGAACAGCGACTGGATGCACCTTCCTGGTGGGACTCCTTGCTTCTTTCTCTGAATCTCTTCTCTCTTCTTCAGTCTTTTGTGTATGCGTGCGTGTATATTAGAGAAAACAGCTTTGCTAAACAGCCTTCAAACTCCTCTGCTCCTGGCCTGTCATAAAAACGATGATCCCACATTGTGTACAGTTGTGTTGTAAGTCCTCTGGGTATGGAAATATTTCTGACTTGGCACCCATCAGAGAGCCCAGGATTAAATAATGTCCAGCCTGTGGTTATCCTTACTAGAGACTAGTAAAAGGGGGAGGAAGTCATTAGAATTTGTTTACTGAAGTTGTAGTTTTTCATTGGGACTCCTCGACTCTCCCATCCCTCAGGGAAACTATTGAACTTTTTTTTTTTTTAAACAACCAAAGCTGAAGATAATATTTTATATATAAAAGGAAACCAATCTTTGCTTTTCAGTTGGCCTCATGATATATTAGGAACCTCCTAAGTTAGTTTACCCTAGTTAAGCTGCTGTCCTGCTGTTTTTCTATGGTCTAACTTGTTTCCTCTGTGGATCCTTCTCAACTTTTAAAAATAGTTCATTCTTCTGAATGAACTTCAGCAAAAATAAGATGCTAACCCTCATATCTGGTTATCTAATGTTTACAGAGCATATAATACACATTTGCCACTACTACAGCTATGAAGAATTGGCTGTTTTTTAAGGGATTCACTCCATAAGATAAGAACATTTCTGAATTAAAAAAAAAAAAAGTTAGCTTCCAAACTTTGGAAATGAAAATCCTTTTGAACAAGGACAGGTTTTACTGCTTCATGTTAGAACTACTGTACCAGCCATTGCTCTGATAGCTGGAATTTGCTCTGTAAATTGGCCTCTCTTTAAACACCAGCTCCTGGACCCTGCCCAAGTATTTGGCTGCCAGTTGTGGTTTTAGCCAGCTGGGCCTTGATTTTCTCTATTCAGACTGTCCATTTCATTTATAGAAACACAAGAAGGGAAACTGTAAATACCCCAGAGCCTCTGATCCTGTCTGGCACCAGGGCCAGTTAACATTATGCTCAGCATTGTCTGAGACTTAAAACTCCAAGATAAGTAAACAGAAAACAGTGCCTCCTTAGAAGGTTCAGAGCCAGAGACAGTCAATAAGACCCTCTGTTACTCTGTCTGGTCTCAGATGTAGAACTATCCACGGCTGGCTACTAAATCAGCTGTTGCTACTTACCAGGATCCAGGCTCTCTCTTGTTGCCAAGCATGGAGCGGTTCTGACATAGTTGAGTTTACGTAAGAGAACATGTTTTAATTTACAATAGTCTTTTCCAAGCCGATTTTGGTTTAGGCTTTCTTTGATTCTTTGTTTTAATAAGGCAGAAGATTTAGGCAAGAAGATTTAAAAAAAAAAAAGATACAGTGTGAAGTTCAACAGAAGAGGGAGCCCTCAAGCAGAGACTGTTGGCCTCGCTGGGAAATACAGAATTGGGGCCAGGGTGGCTTTATGCATCAGGTGGAAAAGCAATGAAAAATGAAGGAAAAAAAGAACAGGGAAAGAAACAAATACCAAGGTTATTGAAGGAAAACCACAAGTTTAAAAAATGGCATCAAACAGAAGGAAGTATATAAAACCTCAGGTTAGTTTAATGAGACCTAACTTTCCTAAGGAGTGGTGTTTATTATGCATTTCAATGTCTCTCTTACTAATTCTGAAGTCCTTATCTTGCTTTTAGTTTTGTGAACCCAGGTCTCAGGTATTGGAAGCTGGTCTCAGACTTACTATGCAAAGGATGACTTTGAACTCCTGATCCTCCTGCCTCTACTTCTGGAGTAAGGGGATTGCAAGTGTGCTCCACCATGTCTAGCCTGAGCATTTACAAGCATATACTAACACTTTATTATTTTTTTTCAACTTAGTTTTCTCATTAAGACTTTTGTGAAAACTACTGTTTTTGTTGTTAGTTTAAAAAAAAAACCAAAAACCTTCTTTGTAACCCTCTGTAGTTTTCTACAATTTTCATAGCTTTTTCTGTTTTTCCATTAATGAGATTTGGTTTTATTTTTATTTTTTCTAGAGAAGTAAAGGCTTGCTTGAGAATATTTACCTGGTTCTACCCAAAAAATGATTCATATTACACCTTTTTGTACTATATACATTTTATTATTATAATATACATGACGATCAACCTATTACTACATTTTATTGCTCTGAAATAATTTTACAATACTTTAGGATGTTTTATAAAAACAATTATTAAGCCATGGTGTTAGATTCCTAATTCCTAATTTCTAAGAATAAGAGTTACAGTCTAAGTCCCAAATACAACGTTTCTGCCATTTTTAAAGAAGTAAAAGGGATTTGGAGGCTGTCTTAAGTCAGATTGCTGAATATACAGATCCTGAGAAGGAGCTTTTGTGCTTATGGATTGGGGTGGGGGAGGGGGTGTTTTTTGGTGGGGCATGATCAGGTTCAACACTTCTTTGGCCTTGAAGTGCAACTGGGCAGGGGGAAAATTTGAACTATTTATGAAGTTGCCACAAAGACCTCAGCTGACATGAGGGGCATCTCGGGGGTTAGGGTGGCCATGAAGAGATGTCGTGAATTGAGTAAGAGGGCCTTTGTAGTCCAAGGAACCCATCATTGAATAGAAACTGCTTTCAAAAATGGGGCATAACCTTGAGTCCAGTGAATCTCTTTGATGAAGAGCAATTTCTAGAGAGGGCTGTGAGCAAGAGCTGTCAGACACTCATAATCCGTTATCTGAGGGAAGCAATGCTTCATCTCTGAAGGACAAGTCAGGAGCAGCCTGGGTAGAGAGCCATAGTATTCACTATACTGGCTTCCCATTTTCCAAGTTAAATCAGAAAGAGACAATGCTGTATCCTCATTTTAATGATGAAGAAAGGGGTTTAGCAAATGTACCTAGGCAGAGGCACCCAGACCACATAGACTCAACAGGCTAGGTTGCTGTTTGAAGCTTAGGAATCCATTTATAAAGCAAAGTTGTATCAGAAGAGTGGTTTGTTTGTTTTTCTTTCTACCTTTTTTTGCATCTTTTGAAACATATCTCTATATAAGAAAACATAATAAGGTTCACAGTTTTTGTTATTCATACATTTCACCCATTTCTGCACTGAATTCCATAGTTTGTGGCAGATTTATTTATTTATTCATTTGTAAATTACAATAATTATGGCTGTGTTTAAAACCAGTAAAGATGAAGGTCAATAGAATGTCAGGAAAATGGAGGTGTGAGAGAAGTTGGGAAAGAGAGCTTGGATGGGTTGGGAATTATCATTATAGACATATCGGGTTAGGTTAGCCTGTCACATAGACACCAGGAAAAAAAATAATTTGCAGAGAAATAGATGTGTGTAATGTCTGTGTGCTGCAGAGACTTGGGCATCAGTTGCAGGAGGAGAAGGGTTCAGGAGTTCCCTACCTTCCTAGTCACTCAAGGGTGGAGCACATGTTTAAAGGCAAATACTTCAGACACTGAATATGGCAAGCGAGCATTAATAGCTCTTCACTCATTTGTTGATGGATGGAAACCAGGCAGAGCCAGTGTGTCAGATGATCTCCGACCATTGCCAAACAATTCCTTCAGTTTAGGTGTTAATTAATGGGTTTTCGAATGATATAAGTTCCCCTGTAGTTGAAGAACCTACACATTCATGGAAGGGCAAAAGGCTTCCAGTGAGTATCAGGTCATCACAGATTTAGCTGTATTTTTATTTTACTGGGACACCAGATTGTATGTAGAGATTCAAGGTGACTCAGGGGAACACATTTCACCAGGAATTCTGGTCATAAGTAATTTGTGATAAATGTAGAATGTTTTCTTACGAAAAGAGATGGCATTTCCACCGGCTCTAGAAATATTGGTTTTTAAACTGCGTGAAACAAGTGATTCTTTCATTGCCTTAGCTTGTATTCAGCGTTGACAAGTGAAGAAATGAAGGGTAATTGGACACTAAAGATGGCATCGCCATGGAACTCTGCAGTTCTACACAGATTTTCCTAAACCCCACAGTCAACTAATAACACATCTATCACAGCAGATGTTAAATTTGCTTTGCTGGAGAATCAGCTATTAGGTATTCTGATGGACTTTTAAGTGGAAACATGCAGCTTTATGAGCAATTTGAAAGTTACTAATAATATTCTCAGGGAAAATGGAGTCAATCTGTGAGAATGGTACTTAACAAATATTTTATGACTTCCATTAATCCCGTTGTAATCATTTTGTACATTTCCAAGCATGGGAAATTATTTAGCTGGGGATTCCAGCAGGAAAGAGAATCCCTTTCCTAGTCTGTGCTTTAGTTTACACCTCTACTCTGGAACAGTATATGGTGAGGCTAATGGAATTTGGAGATTAATCGATGAAAACTGTGATAACCAAATTTCAACTTCAGATACCTAACATGGTTGTTGTGAAAATGAGACCTTTCAGAAGGCCCATCAGGAAGGCAGGAACAGGGACATATGTTTTTCTTTGTTTCCCTCCTAGAAATAATCTGACATAAAGCTCTTAAGGATTATATATAAAACAATAGCACCTGATAACTGACTAGGAGCAGTCTGAATAATTCATTAGCATCCGGGGGCCTTTTTCATAAATGTCGTCAGGTTTCCATTGATTCGCTACCCATTTACGCATTACGCATGACGCATTTATTAGGCATTTCTTCAGTGAAAGACAATGTGTTAGGAGAGATGTAAAGTTTCCAAAGATGAATATCACAGGTAAGCTATGGTTATTAAAGTTTTGAAGAGTAATTCAATGTTCTACAGCATGACTAATACTGTAATATAGGTCTTCAGGAAGCATCAGGGGAAGTTCTGGAATGGTCTCCGATGGACCAATCCACAAGCATAATGAGTTATGACTAAAGATGGAGAAGAAATTCAATTGAAACTCTGTTCCCTGTGATGTGCTTTTCAATTACATTCTTACCACTGATTTAAATGCTTCTATTGCTTAGATACATGTTGAAAAGTCACAATTATGAATTGTTTTCTTAATTTTTGGTTTCCTAATGTCATTAACTTTCTTGATATATAAAATGATAAAAATTGACAAAATAAGGCAGCAGAGAGAAAAAGATACTAGAAAAAAATTTTGTTGTTGGTGTTTTTTTTTTTTTTTTTTGAGTAGAGTTTCTCTGTCATAACCCTGGCTGTCCTGGAACTCACTGTGTAGACCAGGCTGGCCTTGAACTCACAGAGACCCACTTGCTTCTACCTCTCAGGTGCTGGGATTAAAGGCGTGCACCACCGCCCTGCTTAGAAATTTCCTTTAAAATACAAAATTTATATAAAGGCCAAAAGATCTATATAATCTATCTATCTATATCTCAAAAAGAATTAGTATTCTTCATCTATACAAACATTAGGTAAATTAGAATTTTGTTTAGCAATATAATAATACATTAAATTGAGTCATTTTCAGATAATAACAAAGCCAATAATTGTACTTTATATGACCTTGGAGAAACTAAGAAGAAAGGCTAACTTAAGACAGTAGCCAAAGTGGAGCAGCTTAGGATCTACCTTGCTCTTTATGCTAATGCATGGACCTGATGACATCTTCCCTCCTGTTAATGTGTTACAAGCAGATTTAATTGTGTCACTTTGGAAGCACATAGACCTACATCTGACATAGAGATTGTAGATAGAGAGAGATAGACAGGCATCTAGAAACCAAGGAACATGATATTGTACTCATGTTCCCATCCTTCAAGGGTACTTCCTCAATTTAACTCCTCAAGAACTTACCTGCCAAGGTCCCATAATTAACTCAATTGTGTTGGCAAGACTGACTTTTAAGTATCTTCATTAGAATATTATTCTTTGTGCCAGAAAAGATGATCTCATCTAAAACTTTATAGTTGAGAATGAAATTAACTACAACTTCAAACTTTGGGATCTATTTGCAAAGTGGGTATTAATTTTTCAGATCATTTCCATAATGCCCACCTAAAATCGTAGTACCAAACTTGTTATGAAAAGCAGATACATTCTGTTTGTGAGTTTATGATTGTTTTCAATGCTATCTTGCCCCATAGTTGGATGGTTCATAGCATTAATGAGATCAAGAGCTCAGATTTGATTCCTGCCTAGAATGAGTTGTTCTCATTAGGTCTATGACTCTATTAACAGCTGCTACTTTGTTGCTTATTAGGATTCTCCACCTTCCCTGTCTTCTTAATTTTCTGTTTTGTGTCTTGTTCTTTGTTCAAATACTTTCTTACAGGAAAGACAATCTGTTAAATTAATTCACAACAAGTTGTCAGAATTGCAAATATTTACCTTTTGTGAGAGGGCTGTGTAAAGAAAAGCTATTTTCTGACTAGATTACCAATAATAGAATTTTGGTTAAAAGCCAAGAAATTTCATGTTAAAATGTTTATTCTAATATCACTCAAAAAACAGCAGAACTGTTCAACTACAAGCAATTCTGCTTTTGGTTTATATTCACTATCGTGCATATCAACGTGAGTAACGACAAGGAAATAAGTTGAAAATCTGTTGCTTGTTCTCAGATACTTACCAAAGCACCCAGATGAGTACCTGCCATTCCAGGTCCCCTTGAGATAGTGGACAGCATCATAATAGTAACATGAATTGTAAACTGGACCGTAAGATTGGGAAAACACAATATTTTGAAACAAATTTCTAATTATTGGGACTATATATGGGATAGAGAAATATCATTACATTAGCTTATTCAAGTGAGTAGCTTATATTTTAAGATACATGGTGCTAATATTGTTTAAATATTTTCCTTTTTAAAATTAATGGATATTTGACAGACATTTAGCTAAACAATCTTAGACAAGAAGAATTTAAATAACCTTTTCTAAGTGGAACTTGAAAGAAAGAAAATATGGGACCATGACAAATTTTGAAGCGATATGTTGGTTTTAAAATAATCTTATTTGGTTTTTAGATCATGGCGAATTTGTTATTAAGCTGAAACAACAGCAAAAGTGGAAGAGGGGGCTGAATGGCGGTCAGCAGTTGTCGTCTTCAGTGTGCTCTTCTCAGTGACAGAAATCAGATATAAATGAGATAGACTAGCCACGACAGAGTAACCTTGGCTTGTGCTAGAGGCGGATGTGCTAGATAAAGTATCGTTCATATTCAAAGGGCAAGAAACCTTGTCTTTGTGGATGCACGGTCCTTTGATTTCAGAGCTGTATGCACATCCAAGGCAGGAGGCTGATTTCTCTGTTTGCACTGTCTTTGGTTTGGAAACACGGGTCAAAGCATGTTCCTGCCATAGTTGTCAACTGTACTCTGAAATGAAGACCTTTTTGATAAAGGTCATCGTATTTACAGTGATCTGATCAACAGCAGTTCCATTGAATATGCTCTCCCTTGGGGTGCAGTGTCCTTTTCTTGGTGAAGTTGCCCTGAAGTGTTGCAAGGATGAAGATTATGGAAAATTCAGGAAGAAGTCAAAGGCATACAAGTTCAAGCCATTTAGAGTTGAAAGGAAAGTGCCCTGTACTCATCCTGCCCCTCCTGACTGGGTGTTAGTCCTGTAACCACCGACTTATAATAGATTGCCATTCATGGCCCAAATGAATGGGTTTTCTCAACAATAATGTCATTGTACCCTAGGGTTACTTGTAAACAAAGACACTATATAAATAGATATATTAGACATTTTAGATATAAAAGCAAAGCTAACATACAGTTTTCGTGACCTTGGTTAGAAATTTTTCTGTTTTATAGAAGTTATTTAAACATGTAGATTCAATTTCACATGAATGAACTGCTTAGAACTACACTGATAGCGGTCTGCAGAGGTATCACTGTTTCTAACGGGAATTTAGTAAAAGATGCTTTTTATTTTGTAAGAGTTCTTCTTACTTTATGTGCTCTCTTGCGTGTTTCACAACTTGCTCTCAATCTTAATAGTTTCTCGACTTCTTGTTCGTAGTAAGCTTTGGCAAAAAGACAGCATCTCCACAGATCACCATTTTTGTAAAAGATAGACATGCTCTTTTTACTTTTATTTTATGTGTATGAGTGCCTGGATATATTTATGTGCATCTCTAGTGCCTGAAGAGGCCAAACAAGGATATTAAGTCCCCTGGAAATGGAGTTATAGATGGTTGTGAGCTGCCATATGGATGCTAAGAGCTGAACCCCAGTCTTCTACAAGAGGAGCCAGTACTCTTAACCACTGAGGCAACTCTCTAGCCCCCTATGTTCTTTTCATGTGGTTTTTCTAAAGATTTATTTTGTAAGTGACTATACAGTGAACTGGATTTCCACATGGCATCTTCCTATGTCTGTGTCTCTATACTGGTTCTCGTTCATCACCTCGTGCTCCAGCTGCTTCTCTTTCTTCCCCTAGTGAGTATCAATTTCTGCTTCCTTGTCACATTTCTTCCATCATTCTACTTCCCAAGTCCCTTGAGATCGCTCCCTCCCATTTAATAATCCCTTTCTAGTTTCATAACCTATACACATGCGTAACACACACATGTGCATGTCTACACACAGCATAGAGAATTTTAAATGAATGTTCGACATATGAGAGTAAACGTGTGCTAACTGTCTTTTGGAATACAGCTTATTTCTGCTTAACATTATGATTTCCAATTCCATTTATTTCTGTTTGAATTTTTCTTTATGCCTGCATAAAACTCCACTGTGTATAACATCTTCTTCGTCTATTCATTCTCTGATAAATGTCTAGACTGGTGCAATTTCCCGGCTATTGATATAATGCAACACTAAACATAGATATGTTGACATCTCTGTGGAACTTCACTTGCATCTTATAACTGCATGTACAACAGCATTTTGCTGTGTAGGATAGTAATTCTTTTTGTAGTTTGTATTTTTGAGGAATTTCCATACTGCTTTCCATAGAGGCTTCCCAAGTTTACATTCTCACTAGCAGAGAATAAAGGTTCCTTTTACCCCACTTCCTTATCTTTTTTCTTCTTCTTCTACATGATAGCTGTTCTGACTGGGATACAAAGACTCTCAAAGGAAATTTAATTTGCTTTTCCCCAATAACTAAGCATGTTGCCCAGTTTTTCAAACATTTGTCGATCATTTGATATTTCACCAAGAACTCTCTACATATCCTGAATATGAATCCCCTATCTGGTGGATTTGTGCAAAACACATTTCCTGGTAGGCTGCATTATTCTTTATCTGTAGTTTTTTTTTTTTTTTTACTTCATGGAACTTCATCTGTAAATCCTTAAGATTGTTTCCTGTGCGTTTGAAGTCCTTTCCACATGATATTAGTGAAGCTTTCTGCAGGGCCAAACATTTCACTGAATTAGCTTCTTGAGCAACGAGGACAATACATCCTGTTATATCTTGAGCCATAAAAAAGTATGCCTTCTACAGTTAGCACACTATGGTTACTGTTTTGCCTTGTTCTGTTGTGTTTTTTAAAAGAATCTAGGAAACCACTGACCTTCAGACTCATTTGTGATTGAAAGAGCAACCCTTTTTGTTCTTGTGTAAGAAGAGAGTTTCATTGAATCATTCCCTAAAAACATTGCCATCTATAACTTGTTGGTGAGATTTCTCTTCAGTGGTGTAACATAGCTGTCTTAAATTGACCATCAATATGCCTGGGCAAAAATTTGGGACTCATGTTATCATAAACAGAAATTTACCAGAAGAACATAGCATTTGATAGTCGGAGCCTATCTATGAGTCTCATAACAACTCAAATGAGTTTCTTTAGTTCAGTCTTGACAGTGTCAAAGGGTTTCCTAAAGAACTTTGCAGTTTCTAGGCAGGGCACCATATTTGTGTTATTTCACTATGAAGTATCTGCCTTGATTTGGTCAGCTTCTGTAACAAAATTTCGATGCAAGCTCGGCAACCCATTCCTTACACTTCCATCATAGTTTTGAAAGTCTCTATATTTGCTTATGCTTCTTATTCCTTTCATTGGCATAACTTCCCAGAATCCACTGTAATGGGAGGAATCTATACTACCCTCCTTCTTATTAAGGAAAATGGGCCAAAGGAAAGATTAAACCTCATCTCTCATGGTATTAGAAGGAACTGAAATATCTGGGTCACTAACTTGTGTAAATCCTTCCCTAACTACAATTAGGAATAAAACCTTTTATATGAATTCAAAATGGAGTTCAGTTTGGGTTGGTAAAACATCTAAAATACAAAATACCATGTAACTTTTATAATGAATGACTTAAGTCTGGAGGATTCATTTTTCAAGCACTTCATAAATCTCCAATTGGGAAATTTTCCCAAAGCAGCAGCTCCAACTCTGAAACACATCAGCAGATAAGAGAAAGGCCGAGTAACCATTCAGACATCATGCCATTCTGTTAACGATAAAAGTGACAGATGAAGTGAACGACCTTTGTTCTGAGCTATTATTTTCCTACAGAGGAGAAAATCTTTTCAACTTTATGAGGGTCACTGTACATGTCAGGAGCAACAGAAAGCATATTGAGAGCCAAATTCTGGGTGGTCTTCAGGGTCTCTCGCCTGTGCATTTCATCTTTCAGCCTACAGATTTGAATGCATGCATTAGGTATAACTCATGACTATCTCAATTGTTAGCATGTAATTTAAAAGGCCAAATCCAAATTTATCCCAATTTAGTAGCTTAAGTAGCAGATTAATGTTACTCACCAAGACATAGAACATATCCTTTGAAAACGTATAATATGAAAGTTTTATCATCTGGCGATTTAGGAAACTAGTTAGACATCTATAGCAACCTCCTTAAGGGGTATATGGAAATTATGTTTTTCTTCCCATCTCTTATAAAGATGTTGAGTGGATTCTAAAATACATGGATCTGTCCCAGAGTAAGGGATGTCACAGAAAACATGCTAGAAATTATGTAAATTAAGGTCTATTCATCCAATAGATAGTTTGCTAGATAGATAGCAGCAGGTAGGAGGTAATGAAGAAATTCTACTTTTGATTTGATGCCACTTGAGGGTAAAATATATATCTTGTTCACCATAATTCTTGTCAGGAAGCATGTTATAATGTGTGTTTCTATAGGTATATGTACATATGTATGTACATGTGGATATATGTGTGTGTGGGCAAGCATTTACGTAGACAGCATTGAGCTGATGTAACACTCTCATTGCTACTAAAATTAGAGTTCAGTAAATTCACAATGATGCTGAAATTGTGATTGTCACTCTATAAGTTTGATTAAGGAGAGTGATCCGTCAGCCCATACTTTGGTGTTGTATCTACAGTGTCCATGTGTCAGTTCTCAGACGTGGACTATTACTGCATCCCTCTTATCCCTAGGAGCCATGCTGTAGGTGGTTACAGCTCTCTGAAGCCTCCCCACACTGGATGCTGACAGGGCCCGAGCTGAAGGAGCTTTATTGTTGCTCCTCTGGGATACACAGAACAGCAGGACATTGTTGTTTGAAAGAAAGATCTTTGAGATTTTTCATTTTGATTCTGTTGACTTTCCTGAATTTTGATACCAATCCCTTGATAACTTATTTCCCTGGTGTCTAAAACTCGCTGTGTCTAGCTTTTCTCTGCCCTCAAAATTCTCAAAATGAATAGTCTTGTCAGTCCAAAGTGTTTACTGCTTCTGCTTTTGTTGCTGTTAATTATTCTCTCCATTGCCATTTAATTCATAAGAAAGTGCATCTCACATATCCATCTCGGGTGGTGCATCAAAGAACTATCTAAGCCAGTGCCTAACAGCTTTCCTCCCAAGAGCATGCTTTCACAGTGATATTGAATCATCACCGTCATATATGGTCCTTGTATGCTGAAGAGCCAGAGTTCATGATGCAGCTTTATAATTACATGTAATTGCATGTAATTGTAGAATTTTTAATAAGCTTCAGACAAACAAGTGTGTTTAGATTGTGACAGGCATCTTTTCATGTTCTCTTAACATTTGGGCATTTTATTTACATGAGTAGATTTCATATTTGAGTTTGCAGAAACTGGGCCAGTGCTCCTTATTCTGATAACTTATCAATTTGTCTCTGAGATAAATACCCGAATCTACATGAGCTGAGAGACCTACTATACATAGTTTTGGGAATTACTTAGTAGAGCCTTTCACCTTTATTCTTCTTTCACATCATAAAATTTAGGGCGTGAGTGAATTTCAGAAAAATATCTGAAGTAATAGGGCTGCAGGTGGAAACAGCAGGAGAGCAAAGAGGTCTAAGACTGACATTTGGGTTGTGGTTGCTGTTGGCAACTACATTTCAAGGGCTATCAGAATTTGGGATAAAACAGCTTTTCCTTCTGTCTTCTTCAATAACTCTTTCTGATGCTCCTGTGACCTTTCAGGGTTCAAGGCATTTCTGCTGGGTCTTAATTGCAGAACATGCTATCAGAGAGAAGCACCATTTGTCAACAAGAAGCTAGACACGGGAACGATGTGAATTTTGCACATGAAAACTGGAACGATCTCTCATGATCTTTCAAGACAACTACAGAAGGAGATAGTTGCACCTCAGGTTCTAACTTGACACCAAGGCTTTTGTCTGAGTACGTTCCAGTCAAATTCAGAGAAAAAAAATAAGCAAAGAGAGGTAAATCTTGCTTAAAACTTGTCCTGATATTTGTTGTGAGATGAACTGTGTGGAATCTGGCAAAGGTTTTCTTTTTTTTCTAGATAGGGAACATGTCTCATTAAGGTTCTCATTAAGAGACAGCTTCTGCAGCCTCTGGAACTGGCAAGCTAGCACTCCCCTTGAATACTCATCTACCCTTGTGGGTGTATGTACACCTTCTTCTTATAAATCGCTCTTTAACCAACTAGGAGTCAGGGATGCAAATACTAGGATTTGTGATGCATAGTTGAGAGTTTGGAAATCTCTAAACTAATAATTATAAAGAATAAGGAAAAGAAGATTCTGTGCATTGTACGTTATGTGTTCTTTGTAACCAATGAAAATAAACCTATCAGCAAATAGGTGTATTGAGAGTCTAAAAGACTGAGCCTTCTTGGTCTCTGGTGTTCTATATTACTGAGATTTCCTTTTATCATAAGCACCATTCATCATTTTAAAAGGATGTGCAGCATAAACCCGAGGGGCTTCATATTTGTGAAAGGACTCTGAATATTTAGTGACAGTGATGACAGGAAATCACACATAAAAATTAACCCTAGTGAGGCCACACAGTGACTCTTGGGAGGATTTGCTGACACCTGAGAGTCTGAGGATTTCTTTGTTTTATATTCTTAAAGGAAATAGGTAAAAAATAAAAATAAAATAAAATAAAGAGCAATTTCAAAACCTTAAATACAAAAACAAAATTTAAAAAGCAATCTATAAAGTACAGTAATATCCACCTTATGTTGTTTGATGGAGACCTTTAGATAGTGGCAATCCCTCGTAAAGTTTCCTCCAAGTGTTGTTACTGACATTAAAAATGCCTCATTAGAAAACGTTAGCACCATGTGGACCTCAGTTGTAGAATTATTTAGCTTCTCAAGCAGAAAGGAGAAGCAAGTATCTATCAAGATATCATTATTATAAAAGTCAATTTTAATCTTCATTATTTTTTAAATTGTTTGAGAATCTTATAAACAAGCATCTGCATCACTCCTGATCCCTGTACCCCTCCAATTCTTTCCAGGCTTGAAAGTTAATTTTTAGAAGGAAAATGTACAGATAACTTTTAGTTTCCCCAACTATAAAAGACTGATGTTTCTTATACGGCTATTTGTGAGGATTTTGGGAAGTACTTGAAGAATTGTAGCCATAAGCTCAATCCTAGGCTCCTTATCTGACGGGTTTACAGTTTGTTGTAAATTTTTCTAGCCTTTTGATTTTCACTCAGTTAAAATGTTATTATAGCCCATTTTCTGATTATTTTCAGCAATAATAATGACAGTAGTCATGACATGGATGATGTCCATATTTTATATGAGAGCTCAGGGACATGGTGTGATGTGTTGTGCGTGGGAAGAAGAAAGCATATTGGACAGAACCCGCAAAGCAGGTTGGCGTAGCTGGGGACAGTGGCAGCTTGAACATGGCAGATAAACAACAAATGGTGCAGTAAATAGTTTTCTTTTTGCTGTCTCAATCCCACTGGGTTCTAAAATAGTGATACTAGCACTACACTTTTAATTTCTGTGCTCTTTTTTTCGATAAGCCATGACATATAACTATGTTTTAAAACATTCTCCTCAACAGACATGGGAGCCGAAAGCATTTCACTTTCTACCTGAAGACTCTTCTTTCTAAAGCACCATTAACACTTTAATATCTTATTTATTGTCCTTGTTTAAATCTGTAAGAAATGACCGTAGTCTATATTTTGTTTGAGCTGGTTGCAGCGTTGAGCATGTGATGTCAGGAACAGTATCCATTCTTGGTTGACTGGAGAGACTGCTGCTTATTCATGTCTAAATCCTCAGAATTGAACATAAGGGCTTGGCTTAGTGTTGATATCAACAAATGCGTATGTGCATTGGGTGACTGGGTGTATATCTCTGTGCCTCACTAGACTGGGCATGATGCTTAAGGGCTGTCTCGCAGATAATGGACAGTCTGTGCATTGGTTCTTTTTGCATCACTGTGACCCAAACATTTGACAGAAACAACTTAGAATTAATGGTTTCAGAGGTTTGCCCTTGGGTGTTTGGACAAATCATCACAGTGGAGGCTTCAGTAGAGCATCGTGAGCCCTTCCAGAGAGGATTCAAACTTGTCTCTAACAATCATCTTTAATGATTTTAAATTCCATTTTGGATTTTTCAATCCTACGTAGTTGGTGCAAATTTCAGCTTTCATGCTGTGTAAATTGGACTCTTGATTTCAAATTGACATTTTCCCTCCCCCAATTTAACCTGACTCCCATAATCCCATGTTATCATGCAGTTAAGTTTCTCCAATGTATGTATTTTTTTCCCCTTTATATCCTTAAATGTGTCACTATTGGGGGAATTCTAAACTCATAAAAAAAAATTTTTTTCCTCCAATTCTTACCCATTTTTGTTTTTTAAAATTAAATTTCATTTGTCTGTCTATCTATCATCTATCTATCTATCTATCTTGTGTATGTGCACATGTGTGCAGCTGAGCGCATATATGCAGAAGTCAGAATATCACTTGCTATTGCCAGGTCTCTCCTTTAAGAAAGTGGGTTCTGGGGATCAGTCTTAGGGGGTCGGGCTTGGTGACAAGCACCTACTGTGTGGTATCCCCAGCCCCTTTACTTACATTGGTCCTAAATTTGTCTTCTAATTGTGCATCTGAACACTCAGCACCTAAACTGCCTTGAAACTCCACAGAGAAAAGGGGGTGTTAGTAACTAACTTGAAATTTATATTCTCAATGATTTTCATCCCTGGAGAATTTCCCTTTCTTGTTTTCCAGAAGCTTGTGCCTTTGAAAAGAAGAGAAAGCATCCTTTATTTTGTGTTTAGAAAACATCGGGGAAATATCTCCCATCATGGAGCTTGTGAGAAACAATCAGCTCCGAAGCACTGTGGGAGGCAGTTTTGAGTCTCACCTGGGAAAACATGACCATCTTTTGAAGTAATAAGAACGAGAAGCAAGCCCGTCTCTGCTGTTTATCTAGATGTCCTAGTGGCTGGCATTTTCACAGTGACTGAAATTCTTACAGCCTCTAGAGGTTCTTATCTGTGACAGAAAAATCCTGCAAGACTTGCTGACCTTTGTAGATGCTCCCAGCTCTCCCGACTACCACTCCTCGATGTGTGTGTGTGTGTGTGTGTGTGTGTGTGTGTGTGTACAACACACCTGAAATATTACAATTTTTCTACCAGGCTCATATTAATTAAAGTGACCGGTCCAGTTTCCTCTTTCCTCCCCAGCCAGCTCCCCTCTCCCCACTCCATTCTCCTCTGTTCCTCTCCCTACCCTCTTCTCCTTCGCTCTTCTCTCAGAGCCCCCACCTCCCAGATGCCTCCTCCCTCTTGCTTTTATTTTCAGTATCTGATCTCAGAACCCATGTACTCTGTGTTCCCCACAGGTGGCCTCTCTGGGCGTCACTACGTTCACCCTGTGTGCACTGTGCATAGATCGCTTCCGGGCTGCCACCAACGTCCAGATGTACTACGAAATGATCGAAAACTGCTCTTCCACCACTGCCAAACTTGCAGTCATCTGGGTTGGCGCTCTGCTCTTGGCACTTCCGGAAGTTGTCCTCCGCCAGCTGAGCAAGGAGGATTTGGGCTTTAGCGGCCAGGCCCCTGCGGAAAGATGCGTCATAAAGATCTCTCCCGATTTACCGGACACCATCTACGTTCTGGCCCTCACCTACGACGGTGCAAGGCTCTGGTGGTATTTTGGCTGTTACTTTTGTCTACCCACACTCTTCACCATCACCTGCTCTCTAGTGACTGCGCGGAAGATCCGCAAAGCGGAGAAGGCCAGCACCCGTGGGAACAAGCGGCAGATCCACCTGGAAAGCCAGATGAACTGCACGGTGGTGGCGCTCACCATTCTGTACGGGTTTTGCATCATCCCGGAGAACATCTGCAACATCGTCACTGCCTACATGGCCACGGGCGTCTCGCAGCAGACCATGGACCTCCTCAACATCATCAGCCAGTTCCTCTTGTTCTTCAAGTCGTGCGTCACCCCCGTGCTCCTCTTCTGCCTCTGCAGACCCTTCAGCAGGGCCTTCATGGAGTGCTGTTGCTGCTGCTGCGAGGAGTACATCCAGAAGTCTTCCACTGTGACCAGCGACGACAACGACAACGAGTACACCACGGAGCTGGAGCTGTCGCCCTTCAGCACCATCCGAAGGGAGATGTCCACCTTCGCTTCCGTGGGGACCCACTGCTGAAGACCCGGCCGTGGCTTGCTCAGAGTTCTTGGATGCTCATAGCCTGTGAAAATTTTTACTTCATATTTTTCCTTACAGGGGAACGATGCAAACCTTTTGAAAAGCAAGTAGAGGAAGATATATTAACTACTCTAGAACTGATTTTGCAAATTAATATTTGTGCTCTGGGAGAAAAAAAAGAAATGTTTCTATTTAGTTATGTAAGAAGAAGGTGGCCAACAGTCTGAGATCATCTTTCCTGCTATGGTGCTAATATTTTATTCAAAAGTTACTGCACCTTAATAATATTAATTGTTGGATTTCTTTCTTTCTTTCTTTTAAAAACATAATCGTTGTATATTGAAGGCGGGCCTGTGATTTTGCTAGTTACTGTATGTTTGAGTTGTGATTGAGAGTATATTGTATCCAAGACGGTTTGTACTTCCGGCCATGCAAAGTAGCACCAAATAAACTACCCATCATTCTTTAACATGACTGTCAACCTACTTTTAACCAAGACTCAATAAATCTTTTAATTGCCTTAAACACACATTTACTGGTCCTATGCACAATTGCAAACTGGCCTTGTTGTTTTATAATTACATCTCCCTTTAAGGCAGGTAATCACTGTGGTTTTAAAGAAGTTTTCCAAATAATATCTTTTATACGCACAACTCATAAAACTATATTGTACATTAAAATGAAGCTGTATTTTTAATATTCACACATAGCTGTAAAATAACTTCTGAATATTTATAAAATATGGGTAGACAGAAGAGAAGGTGGAGCATTTTTTTTTTCTATCTCTCTATTTTAAATCCATCTTTTAACTGGTATCTGGAGAGACTGGTTTTCCCACAAGGAATAAAGGGCAGAATCAAGCTTGAGAAAGAGTGTACTCGTCATCCTATTTTCTCTGCTGTCTTGTGGCTCATATATGAAGTGCTCTGAATTCTAATACTCCTTCTCAACTTTTTATTTAACTAGAACAATAAACGCATGTTTGCTGTTATCTAAAAACCACTCTTCCATTTTTGAATTTCAAAGCTTGTTACTTTTTTTCTCATTGTTTGAAAACACAACAGACATTATTGATTCCTCACTTACAGACAAGTCAGCATGCTGCCTAGGAAGAACATGAATTTTTTTCTGATTTCACATCATTATTGGAGTGGGTACACTTAACATTAGAGCAGTACTATCTACAATACACCAGCATAGTAATATACTAATGTAATATCTACTGCCACTACCTACTGATATACAAATACCCAGTAGAGCCATTTGTATGCGTTTCCTGTATAGAAGCGTTCTCCCCTCATTTCACCATTCTATGTTTAGGGAGTCATGTTAGCCAGTCTTTTAAAATTTAAAATCACTCAGCTTAAAAAATCACTCATAGAATATGATGGAATTATACTACATTGATTTAAAGGTCTCAAAGTATTAACACCTTCATTCCCATATGCAGAATCGTTTATCTGAGAGATTAACTGATTCATTAAAAGTTACACAATTTGACCTTAGGTGAGTAATGGTTTAACATATGAATAATGGGAATAGAATATGTTTTGTGGATTTAAACTATTTACACTTAAAGAATAGACTTTCAAGAGAAACTATGTTACATAGTAGATGTTCAATAAGCATTTATTCAGTGAAAAAAAAAAGTCCGTAAACTGGGAGATCATGCAGAAAACACAGTCCAGTCCAAATATAATTGGCAAACCATCACTGCAAGTTGAAATGTTCTTGTAACAATGGTCAGATCATAAAATTCATTGTCACATGTTAACCAAATGATGAAGACATCTATGACTTAAGTATGACATGTGTTCTAGACATACTGGCATCTGGGTGCTGTCACTGAATCTTAGAAGGTCTTTCCTTTCTGGAGCAAAATTTTTAGACCTTGTCTTTTCCTTCCTTCTTGCATTCACTCTATTCAGTCCAATACCTACTTTATTCTAAGTCTTAAGGAGAAGATTTTGCATACAATAGACATAAAGTGTTCCTCTTGAAGTTTATAGGAAAACCCCCAGGTATAAAATTCTTTATTTAATCAAATATTTAAAAAATCATGATTAGAGTGGAGAGAAATATGTTCCTAGCAGTATATAACAGGGGATCCTGATCTAATTGCAGTGTCAGAGTAGTTTCCTGGAGGAAGTGTTAGGAAACCCTTGGGGAGGAGAAGGAGGGAGCACAAAAATAACAAGTATTGCACAAAAGCTCTGGAGGGAGACCCAATAAGCACAGTCAGGCAATGGAAAGGCTGGGAACGAGCTGTCTTTGTAGACAAGCAAATCGCAATAGCAGGAGACTGGGGTTTCCACAGAACAAAGCACTGTTCATTTATCCTGTGCTTCTGTTATACACAGGTAAAATAACATCTACTTACTGATGTTGTATTGGTCTCTCTGGGTCAAAGGAGACCGCTCATCACTGTTAGAAAACAGACTTCCTAAATATGCTATTGTCTCATTCTTACAACTCTCAGTCCTAATTTTCAATAAGTTTACCCAAACATTGTAATCTATAAAATAAAAATTCATGGAAGAGACCATATTGTCTTATGGAGAAAATAATTATTATTTACTATCAAAGTCATGAGGTCTTTGAGTCTTTGAACCCTGGGAAGAAACTGATCTCCCATTAAATTCTATAGCTCTGTAGAGAGAGTGAGCAGTTCTTGTGGCTCAGATGAAAGAATACTACTCAGTGTCTTTAAGTGCAGTTTAATTAATCTCACAGTGATGATTCTCTTAACTTAGTAATACTTATATCAGTCAAATAGCCACCAAATGACATTTCCAGTTTTGTTTTGTTTTTTAAATCTCATGGCTGTGAGTTTTGAGCTGTGTTCATATCATTTATATTTGTACTGAAAGGGATTTAGAGCTTTAGTTTGACATGATTCCTTTTTCTGTAATAATATATTTTAAAGTGATGAGCATTTCGAACTTGAAAAAAATTGAAAGTTTGACTTACACTGAATTTTGAAATTTAAGGGAACAATTTTTTTCCAGAGAGAAACAAGACCCACCCACACTGAAACACATATATGCATGTACACATGCACACATACACACATGAACATGCATGCACCTACACACAGGCACAGACACACACACACACACACACACACACACACAAATCACAGAGGGACACAGTTAAGGAGAATAGAATGAGTAAAGATATCAATGTGTCTGAAGGAACGTTTCAAGTGTTTATAAAATGATGCAGCCATGCTTTCATTCCTTCCTCCAATAATGGCTTTTATTTCTGAGTAATTTATTGTTCCCAATCCTGTTTACCAAGGAGAATGGCTGTGAGCACAACTGCTTTGAAGGTGCTTTATACTGACTAGAATCTTGAAATGCATTAGTAACAGGAAGTTACGCTGGAATATATGATTGTTTGGTTTAGTCATTCTGAAAACGCATCCATTTCTTTGTTTGTTTGTTTGAAAGCTGTTTGTAGCTTGTTTGGATCACACTGACTGGCGTTTCAATTTTAAAATCTAAGAAGTCTTGAGAACTGTGTGAAGAGGATTGAATAATGTGTGTGTGTGTGTGTGTGTGTGTGTGTGTGTGTGTGTGTGTGTGTGTGTGTGAATTACCAACCCATAGATAGGAATAGTTATGCTGCTCACATGTCTTTTCACATTGGAAAACCTGCCCTTGTCTCAGAAGGTAGTCTGCTATGGACAGAATTTGGTCTAGTAAGCTTCAGTCTAGAATCATTGTCTTGGAGAGAGAGCATTTTGATTTTGTTTGTGATTTGCTCACTATGTTTGACTTAGTTCTAGTGATCTGTTCTTGAAGCATCATTCTCTCCTGACAAATTCAGATTTGAATTCCAAATTGATTGAACAAACCCCACATTGATAGGTTGGCATTATTCTGTGAGAACAATGTTGTAATTGTTAGAGAAGTGTGCCTCCCAAGTCCACATAGTAAAGTGCCCTTTTGTGGCTCTGGGGGTTGGATTATTTTTCTTTGTCTTACTGATTTTGAGATTGTTGGACAGAAGTTTTACTTTTTCTGCTTTCACGTTGGCAAGAGATTAAAACATCTCAGCAAAGTTCTTCAAAAGGCTTCATTGACTCTTATAAAACTTTGTTTCTGAATTAACTTTTATCTCCCAAAAAGGGTTGGGCAGGACAAGGCAGGCATTTACAAAGCATTTGCAATGGCTACACTGAGCTTGATCATTCGGTTGTTGAGTTTTCCAAGAGTAGAGACTGTAATGCCGGTTGGTGGTGTGATTGTTTAAACTCTTTCAGGGTTTCTGCTGAAGAGTCTTTGTCTAAGGCAGGCTTGGGAGACCCAGCTGCATCTGCCTCTAGATTTGAGAGCCTTTGTGTAAATGGTCAGCCCTGCTCTGATATTTGATCAGCTCCTGTTTATATCCCAAAATATTTCATCAGCAAAGTGCGTGTGTATATATACGATGCTGGGCTTTGTAATCTAGTTCAGAAAATGCAGAGATGTTTAGAGGTCTCCCTCTACACTATCACCCAGACATGATAGGGCTAGTGTTTGAAAGATCTGTGGGCTCAACCAACAGCACAGAAGGACTGTTCTACACAGTAGAACACAGCAGGGCCAGGGCATTGTTCTCAGTGGTATAATTCCTTGACACCTAGGTAAGCCAGCTGGTTTCCCTGCTTTGACTAATTAGTTAGAAAAATTACAAGTTCTTTTTAAGGCTGAACTGGTTTTATTGACTGGAAAATAAGAGAGGAAGAGAGGTATATAGAAGAGAAGAGAGATGTTTAAAAAGTAAAGAAAACATACAAAGCCAGGTACCCACCTTCCACGTATAAATACAGTGCTATACACACTGCAAAGCAGGTCATACCGCTTACTGGCGTTTTAACAGCAAATCTCCAGTGTCTGTTTTACATCATCAGCCCAAATGTCTCCATGTCGAGTGAGTTATGTAGGTACTGTCTTCAGCAAATGGAGTATTGCTGTCAGTTAATGGAGAGCCTTCACACCCAAATTCCAGTGTCTTTGGTGCAGAAAGGTACTCTGCATGCTACCAAAGGAGAAACGTAAACACCGGTCATCTACACAATCCTTTATCTAGAATGGTGTACTACTTGCAAGGTATGCTAGGGCAATCGTGTCACAGAGCTCATAGGAGTAACCAACTAATAACTAATTTGAGTTGAGGGCCCATTCCATGAGATGGAAGCCATTCTCAACATTGGGTGACCAAGAACCAGAGACTATATAGCCCAAGGGCCTAGGGTAAAACTAAATAATACTGGTCTAAAGAAGGAAAAAAAAAACATGTAGTGAAAACATGACACCCAATAATATTCCGCTATACTCAAAAATTAGTGCTATGTTCAGCCATCATCAAAGAGGCTCTTTCCTGCAGCAGATGGGAACAAATACAGAGACCCACCACCAGACATTATACAGAAAGTGAGAGACACACAGTCCTAAATGGGATGTCTCCATCAATTCCCTCTCCTTGGAGCTCAGGGTATCCCCGTGGAAGAGAAGATGGAAAGGATGTAAGAGCCTGAAGGGATGGAGGACACCGTGAAAACAAGAGTCTCAAAATTAACGCGAACGAAGCTCATAAGAACTCTCAGAGGCTGAAGCAGCACACAGGGCCTGCACGAGTCTCACCAGTTCCTTTGAGCTTATATTATGGCTTCCAGGTTAGCGTTTTTATGGGATCCTGGAGTGTGTGAATGAGTGGGTCTCTGATCCTCATGCCTTCTGTTGGGCTCTTTTTCTTCTGTTGGGTTGTTTTTACAACTCCAATGTGCTAGTTTTTTTTCAACCTTATTATATTTTATTGTCTTATATTTTAAAAAAATGGATGAATGAATGAATGAAAAGCTAGTCAGGAGTAAAAGCTAACAACTGAACTATCATTTAGATCTTCTGGGAGAGGAAAAAATCAGTTTTCCCCAATGGGATGACATGGGGTACATCAACCACGCTAGGGCAGGCCTCACGTTCATGAATAGTTGATCAGCATATAAAGATCCCCACTAGTTTTTTGTTTTGTTGTGTGTGTGTGCATGAGTGTATGTGTGGTTAGAGTTTGGTGTTTTTTGTTTTGTTGTTTTATTTGTTTCTTTTTGGGTGGTGTTTTATTCTGTTTTCTTGGTTTGGGAGGGGTTTGTTGTTATATTGAGTTTATACTTTTTCTTTGTATTTGAGAAAGAATTCAAAGTTGAGTTGGTAGGAGAGGGGAAGGATAGGAAGAACTTGGGAGAGGGGAAGAATATGATCAAGATATACTTAAATTTAAAAATTGCTTCAAATTTAAAAAAAAAGAAAAATTAAAAAATTAAAATAAATGTTTGGTCATTTCTGTATAATCAGATGATAGATAGATAATAAATTATCAGCCCAGAAAATTGCAGTTCATTCTCATACCAGAAGGGACTAGGTACAGTGTTTGTGGGAAGCATGATTGGCCTTTGTTTGCGTGGCTTTCTTGCTGCCATAGAATGTTTAGTGTACCCAACTCTCCAGGATTCAGACCCTAGTGACAAATCTTTGTCTTGCAGCCATACAGAGCACCTCCTTCTCTCTCTCTGACAGCCTATGTTTCCAGATTTTACTGGTCAGCTGTGGATTGGTGTGATAGCAAGCTGATTAAAACAATTGCAGAGTAGTGTGGTTGGTGAAATATAAAGAGAAGTCTGGAAGCCTGAGCACTATTTATAGTTTGTCATGTTTCAGAACTGAAATATGAAAGAAGTAGTTAGCCTTAACGTTATATGAAACCTGTGGACAGCTCCTGAGTATTAAGATGTTAAATTTAAATCTTTTTTTTTAACTTAGTTACTGTAACTTTATACACAGATTTCCATAGAAACTATGAAATTTATGAGATTCATTTAAGCAACTTTAGATTTCATTTTTTAAGAGAAAAAACCATACAGTATAGAAGTACCATCAGGGAAAGAGGTTCTAGAGAACTGGTTCTATAAAGCCTCAAAAGTGTTTCTTATCCTAGAATTCTTTCAATATAGTCAAGAGATATGTGATTTGAGAGGGAAGTCTCACTGACTGCGGTGTGATAGGTATTCCAGTCATTCATATATTTTGTGTATATAAGCCTTTACTCTTACCATCCAGCTAAGGTGTTGGGTCCTGATAGCATAAAACCCCGGGGATTTTCATTAGAAGTTCATGGCTCTGTGGCTAGTGCAGATTGGGAGACGCAATTCTCTGGGGTAGGAGGATGCCCTGTGTAGTGCCTTCTTCATGACTGAAACAGCCATACCTCTCCAATTCTGAGCTTCTGTCATTTGTATAAGAATGTATAAACTGCCAGGATTTACTTCTACATATCTGTGTTAATTTTGCTGATGAAATTCAATAATATTTCTACATACATACCCAGGAGTTATCTGCTGCTTCTTAACTGAGTCAGTATTAACTTTACCTTTCAATGGAAATAATAGTCATCATTTCTCAAAGTTATTCTAGAGAAGAAACTCAGTCATCTTCTATTCTGCTTGTACCCATTACATATCGATAAAACAGCATTGAAGGAACTAGTATTTCACACCATTTACTGCGTGCCAAAGTAGGAATAACTATAGAATTTATATAAAAAAAATAGGTCTTCGAAATATACACATATTCGGAGAACTTTTGAAAGATCTCAGTGGGTTGAGGATAATAAAATACATTGAAACAGGTTGATGTGATATTTTTCATGAATTCGTGATTATAAATTATTTTCTCTAAGTAATAAAAAAAAATTGTCCCCCCCATAAACATTTGATCATTTTTGTGTCTACTTTACTTTTCTTCTACTGACTCATTTCTTTTTCTCTGCTAGGCATTGAACAAGTAGTCTCCACACATTAAACATCATTCACAACCTTTAAGACAGGTCCTGTGACAATGCACAGCCTCCACAAACCAAAAATAGAATTGTTCAGGAGAAGAAATAAAATTAACCCATGTTCTCCACAAAGGAAGGGACCACTTTTCTGGAAAAGCTTTGAGTTGGATGGACTTTGGAGTCTTGAATTTGTGCTAGGTTCCTGCTTCTTTTAAAGTAAGCGTACTATATCATATGTGGCTGCCAGCTCCTATCATATTCCCCTAGTGAGACAGCCATGGAATTTTCATTGATGGCTCCCTTCATCTCAGAAATGCACCTCATTTATTCTCATTCCATCTTCCTTTCCAGAACAATTTTCTTTATATTAGACAGTCTTATCTTTTCTATGATAACGAGCTGAGAGCACACTTTAAAAGAGGAATGATGGATTTTTTTCCCCTCATAGTTTTTAAGATTGCTGTCCATGGTTTCTGGTTTCTTAATGCATCATGATGAGCAGAGTTTTCCACTTTGTGGCAGCTAACAAGCCAAGAGGGAAGCAGGGAAGAGACAAGCCAGCACCGAGAAATACCCAAAGACATACCCCTATTTATCTGTGTCTTCCAACAAGGTACCACTTTCAAAACATTTTATCACCTCTCAATAATGCCTTCACATTATAAATCCTGATCTATAGGTAGAGCAATATGTGATTAGAGAGTCATTTTATTGCTATGTTTGTTTAGCAGAATAATAGTATTAGGTTTTCCCTTAGGTCTATGACATATATAGTTGAATGTTCTTGGCCCTTTTAGTATGTGAGGTGTGGGTTCCATCTCATGTAACAGATCTTACTCCAATAAAAAAGAGGTTGGTTATTCCCATAACCTTTACGCCACTATCGCTCTAGTGTATGTTGCAGACAGGTTGTTTTTGTAGGTCAGAGAGTTTTTAAGTGGGGGATACTGATGGCTACCCTTCTCCTCTGGTAGTGTACAGAGTACCTTCCAGTACCATTAAAACCAATCAGTAGGGGAGACATTTCTAGTTAGGCACAATCTCAACTTCTCCATGTTTGACAACATAAATAAATGTTGTTTTCAGCAATGGGACCTTATCATTAGAGTGTAGAGAGCAATCAATAGCTTTGACAATAGCTCCTGATGTTTTGGAGGTTCCATGGGATCCCTTTGGCCAATGACTCAATATGATGTAACCCATTCCTGGCACTGGAGATTTTACTTGGTGATGTAAGGTACCTAGGTAAGGCATTTTCTCCTCTATTATTTGGTGACTCCTCTTAGATTACTCTTATATATAGATATATTTTATGAAGCTTCTACAGTAGTAGATTTCCACAGGTTTTTCAAATGGCCTTTAGAATGCTTGGTTCTGAACAGAATGTCTTCATCAAACTCCTCTCAGAGATCTATGTAGAAGAGGAAGAAGTTATATTATTGATACCACAGATCATCAATGACCAATTCAATCTAACCATTTCATATGAGAGCAGAATTAAGCTCATATATTTAAGAGTATATGTGAGAATTTTCAATTGTCTATGACAATAAAAGTATATACTCATCTCCAACGTATTTGCCAAGCAGGCTAGTAAAATATTTACCTCCAAACTACTTGGATTCTGTAATATTTTATGTTTCTCCACTAAATACCCCCCAAAGGTTGTGTAATTCTAAACTTTACATCAAAACATTTTTATTGCTTATGAAATGATATTTTTGAATGTGTGTGCTAAAGATTAAAAGATTTTCAAAAAATTGTGCTGAAGGAACTCTTACCATTTCATTCGAATTCTTCAGAGATTTGTCATATATTTTCTTTTTTTAAAAAACAAGCAACATAAAAAGGATGGTAATTTAAAATGAATATATGAAGATGAGAACACATTAGTAAACATTTAATGCTTAAATTTATCGTCCAAAAGATACAATTGTCATATTCCTATAGAAGACTATCTACCCTGGTTAATTAAATTCTAGGGAAAAAATGAGTTGTTGACAAGAAAATAAGCCTTGACATATACTCAATTACATAGAGAACAACCAATGATCAGAAAGGGAATGTTTGAGTCATCTTTCCAGTTGTTGTGGCAAAACATTCTGTCACAAGCGATTTAAAGGAAAATAGGGTTATTTTGTTCAAAGTTCAAGGGCACAGCCTACCTTGGCAAAGAAGCCCAGGAGGCAGCAGCTTGAGGAGCTCGGGAGGTTGATCTGTAGCGATGAAACACAAAAACAAATGCTGGTGCTCAACTATCTTCTTCTTTTTTATTCAGTCCCTGACTTAAGCACAGGGATTTGTGATACCCACTTTTAGAGAAGGTCTTCCCACTTCATTTAATCTAATTAACACAGTCCCTCACAAGCATAGTCAGAGGCTTTTCTCTTAGGTGATTGCATATTTTATTTGGTTGATAGTCAATATTATCCATCACAAGAAGTAAAAATATGCTTTCTTTTGGATTCCACATACTGCTTTAAAAAGCTGTATAAGGGCAAGTTCTACATAAAAGTTTTGTCAAGTTTGTTATTATTTTAAAGCCTAGTTTCAAACCAAATCTGTTTGGAAGGATTTTATTCTATAATATATAGTTCTATAATTCTATAATATAATAAATAATAATATTTATTATTAAGGACTCTGAAGCTAAGAAAGGCAGTGAATCAGAACCATGTGATACTTAGGAAGTGTTAGTGTCAGAGCTCATGATTCAATTCTGTTCTCTGTAATCACTCCTGTACAGTTCGTCAGTGCTTCAGGATTCTTGTTGTGTCAAAAACTACAGGGTACTGAAATCATTTGAAATATCACTCACACATCTGTTCTTGACAGTGAATATAAGTAGCAACATGAGATATTCATGAATGGTTTCACGCAATCTGAGCTTTCTCACATTGTAGAGGCTGAACTCTGAAAGTCTGTATTTAGAATATGAGAGAGACAGCTGCTCAATCATCTTTATATCTGGTCTCTGAAATCACATGTTATTGATTTCACCCTGTGGGCTGAAGCAGTCCTGACTTAGTTATTTGCTGGGGTCCAGCCTCAGCAGGTCAGGGCTCTGAGGAGGTGGATGTGGAGTCAGCAAGTAGTATAAATAATCACACCTCTTATAGATGGGACCAGACTTCTCTTTTTATTCAGGCTTCTTCCTTTTCTTCTCTCTATTCAAGCTTTTACCTTTCTATACAATTTAAGCATATTTCTCTTTGTATAATTTCTTTCTCTTATTTAAATTTCTTTTCTACTGTATTTTTCCCAAAAAATCACACACACACACACACACACACACACACACACACACACGCACACACACACACACATACACACACACACACACACATTTTGTGGAAGAAACAAAGCTTTAACACCACACACACACACACGCACACACATACACACACACACACACATACACACACACACACACATGCACACACCTTGTGGAAGAAACAAAGATTCTATACACACAGGCCATACCCATACATCTTGTAAGCTTCAAAATTACCTTATTATTTCCCACACCTCTTTAAGCTTCCTATTACCTTATTATTTCCCCACACACCTTATATACTTTTCAAACAAAGCCTCTAAGCAGGTTACCATAAAAATACCCATACATGGCTAAACAGCTCTCATATGTTCTGTTCCCATAGTTACATTGTACAGCAAAGCAATATATTTTTCTAATACAGATCAACTGAGTATATGGAAACCAAGTATTTTTCTTAGCAGGCTGCAGAATGCCTAACCAAATAACAGTCAATCATTCTATTATTCTGTTTAATACAATCCTAATATATTTCTATTAAGGTTAATCAAAGGATCACAAGTAAGAAAATTTTTATTTTTTCCTTATGTGAAGAAAGAAAATCTATCTGTTCTACTGTCTTTAATTTCCCAAGGCATACACCAAAGCTCATCAGCAATTTCACGAATCAGGAAAAGATAAAAATTGCAGTCAAAAAAGTGCAAACTTAACAGTGGGCACTGAAACTCATTTGTTATTCTTGATCCTGGGCCTGTCTCTCGTAGACAAAACTTGTGGGCCCTGGCAACCAGGCTTCCTTTGTTTTTTCTCTTACCCTGAATCCTAGCAAGTCTTCAGTTACTAAGAACATGTTTTCTTATGTAGTTCCCTAGGTTACTTGTTCCAAAACAGCTTGGTGAAACACCCTGATCTGATATTATTGATTAGTTCTTCTTTCTGGAGTTTCAATACAGTGCAACTGAGTGGCACTGCTCTACCCAAGTGGCATTGCTTGTGGAGAATCATCACTATTATTATGAGTGCCAGTAACACTGCCCTGTGAGGGGTTAGAGTACCCTTTTGAGATGTGGCGGCTTTGAGGGTGATGGGTATGAGGATGCCAAGCAGCAGCAGAAGACATACAGGAGAGGTGTGTTCTAGGAAGACACCTGGACAAGATCAGGGTGGGTCCAATGGAGGATGTTCAAAAGTACACGAGAGATAGTCTACTTAAGGTCTCTGCTCAAATGCCTGCCAGGGAATTAGCGAATCGTTGCTAATGGTTGATGGCCATGCAAAGAGAACCTAGTGATCTGAAGATCACTAACCTATGCTAGTCAGTGAATGATGATAGTTTGTATCCTAGGTATGCCTGATAAGACACTATAAGAACTATTGCTCTACACACACATGCCATTTGAAGCCAGAAACAAAAATAGCTCGAAGTCTTCAAATAGCTATGTGCTTAAGCTCTTAGCCACAGCTAGATTCCTTGTTCATCTCTTTACCTCATTAATTTAAAATATATTGCACTAAAATTAATTCATGTGAAACTGAAATTAAAAAGAAAAAAATGTTGTCTTTCCCACTTAGGAAATTCAGGTATATTTGACTTTTTTCCTTTCCATTTCTCCTCTCCTGTTATTTCCAACAGCATCCCGTGTGTATAGCTGCTTCTGAGCTATTTTTATTGTGAACTAATAAACACAGGACCAATTTGAGATGGGATGATGTTTTCCTGATGGGAAGACTCTAGGTCATGTCAATCATCATTTCCTTCTCGGAAAATAGTTAGGAAGATTCATCTCTGCTTCACTTTGTATAGTGTCCTTTTTTATTTCTTTTATCTCACTAAGATTTTATCTCTTGCTTGTGTACAGAACAAAAACTAAATACACTTCCACAAAGGTCCATTTAAAATATGATATCAAGGAAAATGAGCTTTAGCATATTCTGCAATGGCAGAAAATTTCTTTTAGTATTTTCACTAAAAAATAAAACCTCTTCTTTGGAACTCATATTAAGAAATTATTTTTTTAAAAAAGGATGTGCAAGGCTTCCCAGAATAGAGTACGTATTTTATTTTATTTTTGTGAAGAACATATATTGTCAAATAAATGGAATTGTGATCAAATTATTGCATTCCCAAAATTTGCTATAGATAAGATATTTGATAAGAGAATTAAATTGGAACAAACATCTGAAGTTAGGTTTAGCAAACTATGGGCTGTGGCACATACCACCCATCTGCTTGTAAGTTAACATATTTTTTTGTTTGCATGTGTCCACAGAACCTTCACATTGCAGTGACCGCTGACAAGCCCACTCATCTGGAAATGCTTATTGGCATATCCCGTTACCTTCCTGACCTTAGATCTATGACAAAAAAGAAGTATCGAAAGGAGCCCCATGCCGTGAAAGCAGAGGAAAAGATGACATTTTTACCCTAATTGACAACAAAATTGAAGAGTAAGTAAACATTTATAGGATCTTTAGCTAAAAAATAATTTTTTTCTAGGACTTTTGATTTAAAGAAATCCTGGTGGGTAGAGGTGAACAGGCATATGCAGCTATGAAGTTACTACAATTCTGTTTTGTGTTACTTTATTGTGTTTTAATTTAAGCTAACTTTGGTATCTAGTTCTACCAAAAGAGTTGTATTGGATGGTATGTGTCCATTAAAATAATAAAGGATAGATTTATAAACAAGGTTGGTGACAAAATTTCAGATGACTCTTCTGTCATAAAATATCTCCAACAAGCTTTACTACTAAAGAATTAAAGCATTTTTATTTACTCTTAGTCTTTGTAGGCACTGAGCCTTGGAATGGTTTGAATAACATGTACTGTGGCATAGTAATAATCTCCAGATATCAAGGGACTGAACACAACAGTTTAGGTCTCCTTTGGGCAAACAGCATTGTGTCCACGCCCTCTCTGTGATGACACAGCCTGGCGTATCCATGTCAACTTGTCTCCTCAATTCCACCACTGAGAGAAGAACATTCTGCGCTATCTCAAGATTAGAGTTCAGTGCTTACACTCAGAGGTGACACAATCACTTCTGTTCATCTCCTCTTTTCTCAATGTCCCATGGCAATTCCTGATCTCAAGGAGCAGAGGAAGTGCAATCACTTCAGATATCTAGAAGTAAGAGAGCAAAGAAAGTTAAGCAGCGGCAAAAAGGAAATGGACAAAGGACCGACTTAGTGTTGATTTTTCACAGTTTTTCTTCCTCTTCTTTCAATCTGCTCAGGAGTGTCTGTAGATGACCATGCCTTTCGTTTCACTAGTGAGAGGCATTATTAGAAAAATATTAGCATTCAAAATAGACACTGGCAGACAGATATATGGATGAATTTAGTTTCTTTGCAAGTATCAGCTAGATAACTGAACTTATGATTACTAAACATTTTCCATTTCCTTTATTCTCTCATTTACCTATTTCTGTTAGCTTTGGATGTGTGGTAGATAAACCAGAGCCTTCATTGACTGGAAACTTGTTGTAACAGTGTATTCACAACGGTACCGTTTTCTCAGACTGACAAGCTTCTCACTCAGGTCTGTACATAATGTGCACTCTAAACCAGTTCTTTGCTTCTTCTTCAGTCCAAGTGCTAAATTGCAGAAGCCATTCTTTTATACTGTTTCTTCTTAGTTGACTTAATTCCTTATTATTGTCTTTAGTTAGTTCAACTACTAACATCACTGCTCCGTAAGTTTTGTTTTAATTCATATTTTAAACTACTATTTTTCTAATTCTATCTTTGTCCCTGTTCCTCTGGTGAATCTATAGCTACTTCACCATAAATATATGACCTAATAACACACTCAGAGAAATTCAGCCTCCTGATGTACAGCAGGAGAGATGTGTAATTCATAATGTCCATGTACCTAGAGCAAGTCAGTCTTATTAAGAGCTTTAGTAAAACAGATTCATTTATTTTTGGAGTTTTTCCTATGGTGTGTACAGAAATGATGGCCTATGTGTGTTTAATGTTGCAAGTCCACATCTATCACAATCAGTTCATGTATTTATACTTTTCATTAATCTTCTCCTCCCCAAATCTCTTAGATACTAATATAACTTCATAAGTAACTTTTGTTCTTTTAGCGTATACATATTCTAAAGCGGCCTCAGGTATTTTCACAAATTAGATTTCCCTGTTTTTTAAAATGAAATAGCAAATGAATATACTTACAAGGGTCATTACCTTGTGTAAACTAAATAACTCTGGAAATTTTATGGTATATACAGGTCCCTATGCCCTAAACTGAGACCATCACAGGGAAGGTATTTGAATTCTGTTTGTCATTAGTGTCCTCAGATGTCCACAATGATTAGTGTCTTTGACTCTGTTTCTCACGTTAGGAATTGGATTTTCAATCTGAGATAGGGCCCGTGTAAATTTGATTCTTGTTGTTGCATTGATAGGTTTTCAGCACTTTAGTATCAACTTAGCCCCACCATTAATCTTCCTCAGAATACTGTGTGGAAAAGATTGAACTGCCTCAAACTAAAAATATCTGAAGCTTGATTAATATTTTGCAGGTGCTCGAAAAGGCATTGTGGAGACCTGCTGTAAAATCATGTCTAGAATTCGTAAGTCTTTGTCCTGGCATATGAGCAGAGCAATGGCTGTCAGCAGAGGGCAACTGAGCGAGGGTTCGATGGTTTCTATTAACACTGGGTGTTATTGATGATACCCTCTCACACCCAAATACTCACGTGACTCACAGTTGGCATCTTGGTGATGATGGATGACACATATGAAGGGAGAGGCTGCGAAGGATTTCACTTACGACCATTTCTTGACTATTCCATTTAACATTCTTCCCAGGCCTGAGACTCACTGACTAAAGTCATTAAATTCAATAGATCGTACCATTCACTTCATGTGAATTTACTAACCATAATTTCCTCTAGAAAGAAGGGTAAGATAAAATGGATACTTTTCTTCTTTCTACCAAAGTAAATTGTTCTTTTTTAGGAATAAATCGATAAGCAACAATTTCAGGTTTGGGTTGATTATGAGTCATACTTTATAATTTTAGCACATCATATACACACTAGCCAAAGCATAATCATATCCTGGTTCTTAATGGTTTAAAGGAAGATGAAAGAAGACAAAACATTTTTGAAATTATGATCAAATGTTCAATAAAAGTAAAATCAGAATGCCAAACTCAGACAAAAATGGTTAAGTGGAACTTGAAAATTTTAGCTACAGATTCTATAATTACAATATTCTGTAATATGGCTCCCTTTTCATATTTGTTCATTTATTTATCTATTTATGTACTTTTAAATATTTATTTTTTAATTATGTGTGTGTATCTTCATGTGGGATTTTGTATATAAATGCTGTGTTCATGGAGTTTGGGGCATGGTGTCCAATTCCCTGAGCTGGAGTTTACAGGTGCCTGTGAGCTGCTTGATACCGGTGTTGGAACTGAACCTCTGTTCCCTGGAAGAGGAGTTCCCTTGACCATTCAGTCTTCTCTCCAGACTCTGCAATATTTTTTCTTCCTATGCTTTTTGTTCATTGGTTTAAAATTATAAATACATAATATTCTGACTTCTCATTTCCTTAACTTCCTTTCCATCAATAATCCCCTGAAGATACCCTATTATTGAAACTGAATTGAAATCTTTCTGGTAGTTTCTCTTGGACCACTCCCTTTCCCTCCCTTGCTTCTTCTCCTTTACTCTCTCCATTAGTCACCCTCCCCTGTCAGCCTCATGTTTGTGTCCAACATTCATCCCTCTCTTCATAGGCTGACCCTTCCTCATCATTCAGGGTTCCACTGTTGAGTACGGCATTGGCTGTGACATTGGTCCCCTCTGCTAAGGTTTGGCAGGGCTTCCACTTATGAAAATATTCTATGGCCCTTAGCTTCTTGGGGGAACTTAAAGATTGTCGTGTGTCTGTCCAGAGGTGAATGAGGTAGAAAGTGAAGTTTCAGATGTCATCAACAGCTGAAGCACATGAAAGCTTTATGATGTAATTCAGAAGATTAACTGCTATTCCCAGGGCAAGGAAGGGGAAGACAGCAGACTTTTTAGCATTGAATGATATCATCATAGATTGACAGCAGAGAGACTTAAACACAAACGTCTGGTTATCTAACCCCGAGTCTATCACGTTAGCATAGTCATCAGACTTTTTCAAGTAATTATTTCTTTTCTGTTGATGCTGCTCATTTAAAACCTTGCATCAGAGTAATTTACTGGATAATGATCTTTTGTTATGCTTCTGCATGAAGCTTCGTACATTTGGTTCTCTCTTTTAAACTTGTTTTATATTGATGTACAAAGAACTCCACATTTTTAATGTTCACGATTTAATGACTTTGATCATATGCAAGCAGCCTTAACATTATCATCAGAATAAGGTGCTAGACACACTCAACACTTCCTGGCATTTCCTTCTGGCTCTTTTTGTTCACTTGAGATTTAATACCTTCATAAATCTAGAGATCTCACAGCATCATGTTGTTGCCGTATTGTACGGCAAATCTCTGCAACTTATGCATCTAGTGTTTACAAAAACGTCATAACCATTGGACATATTCCCATTCTCAGCACCTCACTCACTCTGGAGGACATGCCTCTGTCTTTTCCACCTAAGAATTTTACTATCACAGATAACTCATTTAGTGGGGATCACACAGTGTCTATCCTGTGCTTAGTTTCTTTCAGTGAGCCAATGTCCTTTAGGTCTACATAGGCTATTGCAATTCACTGTGTTTCTTCTTTTTCTTTTAAAGTCAAATAATATTCTATATTAAATGAATGTCTATCAAAACAACCCAAACTCATTTTTCACTTTGAGCTTCCCTGTTCAATATTTCCCCGTTTATCCTTTGCTACATGTTATGTTATGAATCTGTGCACAGAGCACTCAAGGTTTTTTTTCCTCATATTTTAGCTTTTGTACACTGCAATAAACAAAGGAAACTCTAATTCCCCAAACTCCAAAGGGTAGTGCCTATGTTCAGAAATGACCACCATGCTCTCTGTTTCTCTCACAGATGACTCTGGTCATGTCTGGTTTGCTTCTTTTCCTCTTTGCTCTGCACTCTTCCTGATTCCTCTGAATACTTTCTCTTATCCAGGATAACCCACACCCCTACCCTAACTATGGAGCAGCCATTTTCAGTGATTTCATTACTATGCCCCTCCCATACAATATGAATGAAACTATTTCCTGGCTTTTCTGATTTCAGTTTTTGTGGGAAGTATGGTAATTGTGTTATTATTTGATGAAACTCTGTACTGTTTTCCAGTATATTTGCACAGTTTTACATGTCACTGTTAGTACAGCATTTCCAGCTTTCCTATGTCTCCATGTCTCCATTAACACTTATTTAGCTTTTCTTTTGGTAATAGTCGTTCTTCCATGTCTTTGGTTATAGTCAATAAGAGATAAAAGGAAAAGGAAAAAGGAGAGCTCGGAAGTAGAGGAAGAATAGTGTGGGGGGAAGGATATGAAAGGAGTGGATGAAGGTGACCAAAGTATAATATTTATATGTATATGATATGTGATGATGGACTATTTCATTTTGTATAATTGGTAATTCAAATAACAGTAACAATAGTTACAAATGACAAAGCAGGAAGGGGTGATCCTGAATGATCCCTCCTGTGCAAAGGGTCCATGTGTTGTCAGCTTTGTGGCTTTCCAGGAATCCATTGCTCTCACACATTGATCTGTGGTGGACACAGTTCACAATGAACATCACAGAGTCATACCATTCAGCACCCTCAGGACTTGTGAACCCTCTCTCCAAGCAGCGAAATCCTGCATCTTCCTAGCTGAAGCCCCACGTTTATCGGTTTTCCTTGCAATCTCTTTTCAGACACTTGTTTCACTTAGGAACCAAATTTGATCCTTTTTTTTTTTTGAGATTATAATTAAAGCAAATTCATGGCCTCTTTTAAAAACTATTTTTATTGCATCTATATGCATATATGGATACACAAATACATTCTTAAATATATCCTGTTCAGTCCACATAATGTTACTTGTATGTATGTTTTACACTGGATAACCAGCTGGTGTGCTCTTTCTTGGGGAAGACCACTTCTCCCACTCCCAGCCATCCTTGGTTGCCTATAGTTCTTTGTGTAGGGCTACAGCCTTATGTGCTTTATCTTTTGACCCTTAACTCTTACGGCCACTGCTGAACTCAGTTTTGTCTTGGTTTTTCATTTATTCCGAGTGGATAAATCAGAGTAAATTGCTAAATCTTAACATCCCCTATGTATACAACCGAGCCCCGACCCCAACCCCTGTGTTCTCTTTCACTGTTTTTACTTCGGTGTTTCATTGCTCATTTTCCTCCCCTCCTTGTTGCTCATCGTAGGAAGCTCTATTGATGTCTTCTTCCTTACGTTCCAATTCCTATTTGTATCATTTAATAATCAAGGCTGCCAACTGTCTTTTCCATTATAATTGAGCATATTTGAGTCACTGCTTCTCCAGAGAAGACATATTTGCATGCTGACTTGCAAAGTTAAGGATATAAAAAGTGTCTATCTGTACTATTTTTACAACTCTGTGATAATTATGGAATTTTGCCGCTGAAATGATCCCAGATTGGGAATAACCGCTTGATGAGCGGTCAAGCTATTTTTTTTATTTTCGTGGTGAATACTAATTAAACATGCCATCTGAAATATCAAGAGCAATATATGGTTTTTTTTTCATTTACAGCATCATAAAAATGATGTTAGTTGGAGAGTTTGTTATATTACTTAGAATCTTTCAAAGAAATAGAATGTATTTGTCTATGCTGAGTCCAGCTAGTCTGAACTGTGCTTCAGTGGTAATTCTCAATATGAAACTTGACTGGGAAATGATTATGTCTGTGTGTTAGCTACATGAGAGAGATAGTCTGAACAGTGGGTCACAGCACCAACGTGGACATCCTTTGGGAGCTGGTATAAAGCGGGTTTCAACATTCACGGCTGAGAGAGCTCCACCCCTGCTTTAATCAGTCTGATTCTGAATTTTACACAAGAGAGCTTGAAAACCACCACTGTAGGAAAGACCAATATGAAACATCACTAGAAACAACGAAAAACCAAAACATGTATGGTGGTGTATTTTTGATGGGTAGATATTAAAAAACTTACAGGGGAAATTAATTCGTTTATTCATATTAATTTATTTTTATGTAAAATTGGTCACTTTTGTAGAAATTCCTATAAGTCATGCTCCACAGGTATACTTGATATTCGAAGATATCGCAAATGTGATGTGATATCACAAAAATTATGTTTTAGCAGATACGCAAAAATAATTTCAATAAAGCACTCAAGCTCCCTTGTGTCTTATGAAGGTAGTACATAAGGGATTCATTCTTGGTGCTGTGAATTGATATGTACAACGTAAGTATTGCTGTCTACCTAGACATCCCCTAGCTTAAAAGCTGCCTTCATCCTTACTTTTTAAATTTCTCTTATTGTGACCTCCCCTTTCTTGAATGATGTTCTCGTGACAGCTTAATAGACTGTTCTTTGTGTCTCCCTCCTAACTCTAACCACACCACCCCATTCAGGAGATGGCTAATTGTTTCAAGATAGAGTTCTCGAGGCAAAGTCTCAGGTGAATCGTCAAAGGAAGTGTTAATTGGAAGGCAGATGCATTGTCTCGGGCTGATGAAAATTAAGAGGATGCTGGACGCAGTCTCAGCCTGAAGGCCGGAAGGTCGTCGTGAGGATTTACCGGTCCATTTTGAAGAGTTTTATAGTTACACATTTTTGTGGTGCTGGAACCTGGCACTTGAATGTGGTGTGGAAGGAATGGAAAGAGACTGTGAGAAGCAGCAGAGCATAACTCAACTCCGTATGTGGGGTATTCTCTGCTTCCTTGTTCAGACAGCAACCCAATCTGAGACAACCCAACCACTCTGCTGCCCTTGCAGATATACACCCACCCCCACCCCCATCCCAGGTACATCCAGACCTGTACTGCTGAAGGTACTAGCTATTTACTCTCCTGCCCCCAGCATGTCTCTGCTTCTAAAGGACTCGTATATCTACGACCTTGCTTAATAGTCTAACCACCTGCCTGTCACAAAAAAGATCCTGTCTGTTTTGTCTGTTTAGTAATCTTGTTTGGCACCTGCTTCATGGGGCTTGCATCTTTTTCTACACAGGATATACAAGGATGATAAGATTTAGGCATGACTCAGAAAAAGAAAATCAGAATCAGAAGGCAAGGAGAATTCAGAATGACATAGCGTCCTTGCCAAGACTGCTCCTTATATGTCGTTTCTGACTGGTAATTCACGTGGTTATTCTATAACTTCTTAAGGAGGCCAACACCATAGGAAAAAAATCAATGTTCTCAAACAGGTTTCTAATTACTGAGATGAGAACCAGTTAGGAATGTGTTAGAATGCAGACTCCTGCTTCTCAGGTCAGCCCTTTAGAAGCAGATCCTCCAAGGATAGCTGTCAAACATTTATCTTTACAGAAAACCTCTGTGTGGTTAATTTCAACAATGAACTACTGGTTACATGTTGCCACAGGTAATGATTCTGCTGCTCATTTGATCTGTGGTCAAGGACTGCTGTGAACTCCCTGCCGGACACTCTTCCACGTCTCTAGAAGAAAAACAAAAAAAAAAAAAAAAAAAAAACAGAAAAAAAAAACAAGCAAGTAAGCAGAACAACAAATTCCCTTCCAGTCTATTTTTAAAGAATAGTAAACTTTTAGTGTGAGAAACAGAAGTGAAATTTATGTAGAAATGAATTCTTTAATTTAAATGTTCTGTAATGCTCAAAGTGAAGTATCTGTGAGAATTAGTAAATACAAGCACAACACAGCCCTATAGCAATTGCACTCTATGAGGATGGCTGAAACAGAATGCAAGGGTAGGTTATTATCTGTGGATTGCTTCTCATAATTGGACACATGTATGCGCATGTGTGTGCACAACACGCGTGCACACACACACACACACACACACATCTTGTGAAACAGAGATGGTAATTATTCTTAAGAAAAGCTTTCTATATTTATAGTCCATGATATGTGCTAAACATGGCTACACAGAAGCCATGGATGCCAATAAGGCCACAGTAGAAAATGAATAGATGAAAGAAAACGAGAAGGTGATGAATGAGAGTTTTCCCGTCCCCATGACCTTTGGGAGCTAATTAGCAATATTCATAGTGTTAGACCAATAAATGCCCCGGGGTACTGAAAATGCAATAAGTGTTTGCAATGTTAGAAGTAAGTTAGCTATTTCAAGTAGGATTATTTACCTGCTTGATCAGAAATAATATTTTGCTAGCTAAACTCTGTTGATTATAAGCATTGCTAAACATTCAAATTATTTTCACACTACGCAATTAGACATACAGTAGAAAATTGGAAGTTATAGAAAAAGTTATTTCTATTCCATGTTTTAAGAAGTTGAACTAAACCACAGGAAGAGCACACACACATATACATTTATTGAACCTTGGTAGTGTATTTTGGCAGATTCTGACTGTGTTTGACTATAAAAACATATTGTAAACAAGATCAAGAATGTTTCTATTTTCTCCAAAAAGGAAAAGATTAAAATGTGGCCAATTAAGGAAAAAAACTTTTATTTATAACGCTGAGATTCAAAGAGCCTGTCATGGATTATTAACTGATAGCTCAATGGTTTCTGCAAATTGACTTCAAAACTGCAGCTGCCAGACTGAATTATGTTCTTTGAAGTTTTGGAAAGAAAGATTCTCCAAAGGTTTTTGTCATAATTAAAATATATTTATAACAGCTTGTGTATCATTCTTACAGGGTAGAATTAGCCAAGCTTCTTTTATTAGCCATTTTCTTTATAAAATAATTGCACAATATATTTTTTAACCAAATTTATTAAAGCTTATAGAAAGGAAACACTCGTTGAAGACAATAGATTTTATTACTTAGGGCAAAAAATCTCCCAGGAATTTGAATATCTACACAGTTTTATTCTTATGTCAAATTTGTTGTTATTCAAAATGGTAATACAGTCAGGCAGTGGTGGCTCATGCCTTTAATCCCAGGCTGCGGGAGGCAGAGGAGGCAGATCTCTGTGAGTTCAAGGCCATCATGGTCTACAGAGTGAATTCCAGGACAGCCAGGGTTACAACAGAGAAACCCTCTCTCTTGAAGATAATATGGAGAAGTCAGTTTTCACAGAGTGTATCCTCTGAAGTGATCATTTATAAATGCACAGTTTTACTTTTTATGACTTCTTGCTATATTGGCTGGTTTTCAACTCTGCAACTTACTAGATGAAGTTCTCGAAGACTCATTGATTTGAACTTTATATTGTTATTTTGCAAACCATATAGAAGGTAGAAATACCCTCTTGGTGCAACTACAAGTTTCTTTCCATAGTTTTCTTTTTGGCCCCAAGCTTCCCCTCTCTGTGATCTTTATCAAAGACAACTCAAAATGGACAAGGCTAAGAACTTCATTGGAAAACAACAAACAATGGATGAAAAGCAAAGGCTTGTCACCATAATATTTAGTAAAGCTTTATGTGGTCATGGGCAGTTCTACCAGCCAACTATTCCTGAATATAATTTTATATGTCTCTATATAATCTCATCTCCTATATTCATGAGAAAAAATTTATAAGAATACATCAAATATTTTAGAGACCATGAGGCAACTTGTATACAGTACAGGTACAAAGATAACCACACTCTTGGATTTCAGTCAACATTAAGGGGAATCTGTCCACCAAAGGAATTGTGTACAGATGTTTATAATATCACTGTTTAAAACAAATTAGAACTGAAAGCATCTTGAATGTCAACCACCAAGTTGAACTAGTAAATTTAGATAGAAGTAGGCACTGAAATTTTACTCAGCAGTAGAATGAAAACAGACCACAGCACGTATGAGATTTCATAGACTTTATGTTTAGTAATAAAATTCAGAAATAAAATAGCATATGCTATGATATCCATTTATACAGAAATTACAAACATGTGAGTGTAAATTATGACATTAGAAATTAGAAAACATGACTGTCTCGGTGGTGGGATAGTGCAGAGTGGCTTATTAGAATGGGTACAAAAGAACTTTCTAGGGTTGTGGGAATATTCATTATTGTTTGGGGAGACAGTTGCCCAGAGTTACATACTTTCTATACACATTAAACGCTGTACTTACAATGTGTGCCTGTCACTATTTGTAAACTATACTATAATATAAAGACCTATGTATCAAAGACTTATCTATTGATACATGAATGAGAGATGGATGGTTGTAAAGTATGTTCTATGAATTAAGAAACAACTCTGTACCTTTTCAGCCATGTGATCTTTAAAAATTTTATTTCTTTGTGTCTTGTTTTACCAAGCTTTAATATTTTTGTAATAGAAACCAAAGTAATAAATGTCCCCGAAGAGCAGAGAACAGCGCTGGGACACTGCTGTTTCAATCAACCTTTAGTGTAATACTGTTTCCCTGGAGGCAAGAAGGTTCTTGGGGATGATAACTTAGCATTTATCTGTTCCTGTGTGTACTGCTTCTTTCTGCATAGCAAGATAATTTATAAGCTAAATACAGTGCTGTCTTTTTACTATTCAGGCAATATTTCTTCTTTTTGTTAAGAATGAAGGTCAAACTTAATCACTTGTCATTTTACTGTGCAGAGCAATTAGCTAGCTTTGTTCAAATCAACTCTTGTAATTTTGGCTGTCACTGTAGCAGGTGGAAAAATAAACATGTAATTTAACTGTGACCACTGAAAAGTTTGCACGCATATGTGCACCAGTGTACACACATACACACACACACACACACACACACACACACACACACACACACACGGGGGGGGGAATTCTAAAAAAATTCAGTAAGGGCCCTCATGACTAAAACTCTTGGAAATATTTACATAGTAGTATAAATATATTATCTTTTATATTAATTGAAAGAATAGGGTTAATTGAAGTGAAACTGACTTCTAAGGTATTCAATCTGTTGAGTAAAGCTTTCTTTTAAAAGGATGATGATAAATTTCAATACTTTAATAATAGCACAGACTTTCTTTCTCTTGTGTTTACTCTTAGGAGATAAAGTATCAAAGGTACTGGATTCTGGAGCACATCTGACCTTCTATTTAGCCCTGTAAATGTGAGCAATAAGGACATCCTCTGCCTCCTCCCAGGGCAGCTATATTATACTCACAAAAAAAAAACAACTTGGAAATATTGTATTTTTCCACAGAGGGCATTTATTTACTGCCCTAGAGTTTTTCCTCTTAAGGTTCCAAATTGTTAGTCCCATAAGAGAGCAATAGATTTTCATGGTAGAAATTTATGTTTATTGAATCATGATAAGATGTTTTTCTTATTGGATGTGATCTCACCAAGCTCTGATGATATAAGCATTTGCTTATATTGACATGTCTAAGTTTTTGTATTTTGGTCAAAGATTTTAAGGATGTCTGCAGTTTAGTTGGGTGGAGTGGTTCATGAGTGTCCTTCTGGTACTCAGGAGGCAGAAACAGAAGGGCTGTGGGGAATTCAAGCCAGCATGTGCTATGCTGAGAAGTATCAGGGCAGCTAGGGGTGCATAACAAGACCTGTTCTCAAAAAACCAAACCAACAACAACGGAAGAATGTTTGAAATTTTGAGATCTATTTATTAACTGTTAATAATATCATATGCCTTCTGATTTTTATCCCCTTTAGGGTGGGTTGACTCAGTGACATTCCATTTGATGAGCATAGTTTGGAGTTTTTGAAAAGGAAACTACATGGAAGTAGATTTATCATTACTTAAAAATGATTTAGAATGGGAGGAGGGGGCTGGTTAGAATTATGTATGCACTGTCAACTTGGGCTAAGTACTGTACTAAGTACCAGGCATATTATCTCAGGTCTTGAGCTGTTTGAGCTTTCTAATAAAGTAGCATATCCTAGGGCTGTAATAAATAGCAGAAATGTTTTTCTCATGGTTTGAGATGCTGGAGAATCCAAGTCCAAGGTCCTAGCAGATTCTGGATATGGGAAGTCCTCTTTCCTAATTACAGAAATTCCATCTTCTTTCTATATCTTCATTAATTGGTAGAAGGAGTGAGGCAACACTTTGGGGGTCTCCATTATAAAAGCACCAATTCCATTTCTGATATCACTTCTCTCAAAGATCCACCTCCTAATAACACCTCCCTAGGTGTTAGGACTTCAGAGGCACAAGCATTGAGACCACAGAACCCCACAGATTACATTTGCTATACACTGACTACTTTAGGTAACCAGAGTCATGTATCTTAACTGTATATCTTAGTCTGGGTATTTGTTGTTGTGATAAAATACACCTGACAAAAGCAATGTGGGAAGGAATGATTCTATTTCTTTTTACAACTCTTAGATCATATAAAGCCATCCCAGAAGGAATCAGGGCAGGAACTCAAGGCAGGAACTTGGTGGTAGGACCTGCAGCAACAACCATAGTAGAATGCTGCTGACTGGTTCATTCCTCACGGCTCATCATTGCTCAGCCTGCTTCCTCATTAAACTCAGGATGACCTGCCGGGGAATGGTACCACTCACAGTGGGCTGAGTCTTCCCACTTTAATCAGTAATCAAAAAAAGTTCCCACAGATTTGTCTATGGGTCAACATTAAGGAATTTTCTTAAGATTCCCAGATATATCAAGGTTTGTGTTGACAAAATCAACCAGAATAGTGTAGAACTATAGCTGAACTCTTTTACAAAAGTTTGCCCTGCATGTTCAAAGGAAATTGTGGTTAGAATCGTATACTTTAAACGTGTTTCTGATAAGCTTAGGCCCTGCAGGCTCTGGTTTAACTGCACCAATAATCCTGATTTTTGAGGTCTTGATATCTGTCCTTAAGGTCTGAAAGTGGCATGAAGAATCCATTTTACTCAGGGAAGAAGCCTTATAAAAAGGTCTGGCTATAGGAAAACAATGTCATCTCTCACATTACTTAGTGTGCTTCGACGTGACACTATACTCTGACTGGACCAAATTCGTTCACATTACCTTCATCCACCAACTGTTTTCCTGAAAGTATTTCTGACATCCCGTCGGCAGATTCCCTATTGGATACACATGGATCCAGTAAGGTGTCAGAGTGGGCAATTAATCCTTCTTGCCTTTTGACTGGCAGGAACATGCTCAAAAGGCTTTGGCTAGGGTAGAAATTAATAAAGAGGGGAAAAAATCACTAAACACGGGGAAAGTAAATGCATGCGGAAACAGTGCATTCTGTGTGAACCTTTAAAACCTCCACCATTTGGGGGCCCCCAAGAGATGGCTCCGCAGGAGAGAGCCCTGGCTGCCCTTCCAGAGAACCTGAGTTCCTTGCAGCACCCACATCAGGCAGCTTTGCGAACCCCTGAAACTCCAGCACCCAGATGGCTGAAGCCTCTGGCCTTGCGGGTACCTACACTCACATCTCCGCACCCACACACAGACACAAGCTCCTACATGTATCTAAAAATAGTAAAATAATCTTCATCAGTGTGAAAGCTGCAGAGAAATTATAAAATCATCTATTTAGAATTATTCAAAATCAAAGTTAAGAGTCCGTACTCTTAGTCCACCCAAGGACCTTCTTGTACGGATTGTCTTCCAATCTAAGGGGACAGGTAATAAAAATTTCCTTAAACGTCGTCCATATTGCTAAGACTATAATTTACACTTCAGTTTGGTTACAGCGGGTATGGTATTTACTCAAAAGCCCTAGACATTAAGGTTCAAATTTTAATTTTGATAACTGGTTATACCTACTCAATTTCAGGGTCCATCTATCTTGGATAGCAGGAGAGAATTACCCCTTTCTGATTCAGTTTTACACTGTAGGACACAGTGTAGTGAAGTTGATAATGACTGTATCTAAGCCTTGTCCATTTAGTCATACTAGTTAGTTGCATATCAGGGTGTAGAACATTTTATACTTGTTCTCAGAACAACCTTCAAATGTTAAATATTGTAATATAGATTAATAAAATATTTTTTCATAAGTTTATATAATTGAGAATATGCATAATCATTTAATTTTTTGCTTCATTGCAAAAGAATATTTCAGTAAATTTATACCAGAGGGAAAAAATTGAAGCTTTTATTTTAGGTTTCATGGAACTTTTGGAATAGATCTAGCATTTTTGATATGATTAATATAAAGCTTACAGGGCAGATGTGAAAAGGTAATGTGTTAAGTCAGGAGTGAGACATGAATTCCAAGGCTTGAGGAGCTGACCACTCTTGAGAGATGGGCTGTAGAAATACAGCCTTGGGTCAAGCTTCCAGATACTTCTAGCTTTCACTTCTAGTATCAAAAATACTAGCTTAAATATCACCAAACTGATTTAGGCATGATAGTATAACTTTGTAATCCCTGTACTCCGGAAGCTGTTGCAGGAGGATTCTGAATTTGAGACCATTCCGGGCTACATGACTAGACTGTTTACAAACAAACCAAACAAATAAAGTCAGAAAGCGCTGCACCATATATCCACTGGCCTAAATATTGTTGGTACTATTTACAGACTTCCATAATGACAGAGGTTATGAAAGCCTCCACCAGTAGGCTGGAGTTGTGACAGAAGTCTAACGTGAAGTAATTTGAAGCAGTAACTAGGATTTAAGGTTTATTCTGTAAGGCTGCCCACACATAAAATTGATCAGATTTATCATAATTATATTCATGATGTGGTTGGATAAAGTGACTCTGTTACACTTAATAATAGGTGTGTGTGTGTGTGTGTGTGTTTAAGGGATTTCTCCTGTTTCAGACACAATTGCTTCGGGTAATAGGTTTGAGCTTTGCAATAGGAAGCACTGTAAACCCTCTCAGCAATGCTGGAGAAGAGGAAAATATAGGGAAGAAGCAGGAAACTAGGGACATTGCTTGCAAAATTTTAATCTGTGGTGGGACCCCTGCCAGTGAGTCGGATGCCTTTCTTAGGACATCTTTCCTTGTGTTGCAGCCATTGGCTACATTTTAAGGATTATTTGCTAGAACTCTGTGTAAGCTGTGGTCCATATTGGAGCCACAAATTACATTTTGGTTATGAAGATGAGATTTTTGCCCTCTTTGGTAAAATCAATGTCACAGTTTGTGCTATAGGATGAAGGGAACAGGAAAAGCACCCTGAGTGAAAAGCTTTGATATAGACTTGCAATGTATGGACGTCACAGTGATCAAAAGCAAGAAGAGTATACAAAAAAAAATGGACTCAGTACAGTGATAATAAGCTAATGCTCATTTTCAAATATCATATTTTATAATATGCGCTCAGGTGTTTTCACCTTGGCTGAGCATAGTTCTTTGCAAGATCACAAAATGCAAGCGTGCTGGAAGCTGAAACGCAGTTTTATGGTACTGGTCGTCTTTAAAGCATAATTTGCTACTCTAGTAAACACTTAATATATTTATGTGATATTTAAACTGAGGATGATGTAGGAATTTGTTTGTTGTCTCCTTCTCCAGATGGCTATTAACGGCACAACTCTGAAACATTTTATGTAGCGATAATATAGTTAAGACAATGGAACCGTTAATGGAATGATAAAGGTTGTCACATTGAAATTCAGCACTCTGCCTTGCAAAGAGAAAAGGAGGCCTTTAGCTTGGTAGGAAGGGCCATGGGATATACGGTTCAGACAAAGAAAGGAGAAGCAGTGCAAGGAAGTGTGTGTGGCGGAAGGAACTCAAAACCATTCTGGGTCAACTACGTGAAATTCCCCCCAGGGCCATGGCTTTCATGTTTGCACATGTCAAACCCATCGTCAACGTTCAACAACAAAAAGGAAATGATGGCATTAATTAATCATAAATATATGAAATCAAGTGTGCCAACATGAAATACTTGTCAGGCTTTTTTTCTTTGAAGCTACCTCTTTGAAGATATGTGTGTTCAAATACTCTACAAACGCATCCCGATAGCTATTTTCGAAATCAAAGAAGGAAAAAAAAATAACGTAGTCCTGTTTGCATTGGGGATTGAGTGAATGTTTTCTTGGTTTCTTAAGATTGACACTGATAGGATTTGGTTTCCTTTATAGAACTCCAGTGTTAGCACTCACAGGTCCAGCGCTTCTTATCATTCTCCAGAAATATTTTCAGAATTACTAAGTGTGACTTGTTCATAATTTCAAAATGACTTTCAAAGGGACAGTCTTTCCAGATAGCTATTAGGTAACTGGGCTTCAGATACTGCTTAACTTCAGTTCTAGAAGCACTAATGATAAGAATTGTAAGAATATTCTGATTGAGCCTAGTTCTAAATTAGAGATCTCTCATTTTATTTTCAAAATGGTTTTATAAGGGTAGGGTTTACTTTCTCCTGTTTTTTGAGACAGGGTTTCTGTTGTAACTCTGTCTGTCCTGAAACTCACTCTGTAGACCAGGCTGGCCTTGAACTCACAGAGATCTACCTGCCTCTTCCTACAGTGCTGGGATTAAAGGAGTATGCCACCATTGCCTAGTTTAGTTTCCCCTATTTTAAACAAATGAGAAAACTAAAATTCATGAACGGTAAGTAATGCACTCAAGATCTTATGGCAAGGCCTTTGCAACATAGTATTCAATCATCTTTTGTGCTCTCAAGTAAACAAGTCCGGCTTCTCAATGTCACATAGTAGCAGGATCGCCAAATGCAAATATCCCTTCCCCTCCACCTCTAATCCAGCAGCACCTCTCCCTTCAAGTACCTTAGCTAACCCTTTATCCAACCTTCTAACTTTCCACTCAAAACAGGTCACACTTACTTTTATTTCAAAGCATAATTAAAATAATCAGAGAGGAACCCTTAAATAGTGTTATTCAACCTCTGTGACACACCACAGGGTCACCCATCTCTTTGTACTCCTAACTGATAACTCCCCTCCTCTGCACACAACTCTCCATCTTCTCTTTTACCTCCTCAGGACCACAATATCATTTTCTCTTTACCAATTATAAAGCAGGATAACAATTACATTCAGATCTTAGGATAGTTGTCAGGAGTAATACAGATACAAAAAACTTAACGTATAAAGGAAATTAATGTATAACGTGTCTAACGCATAACTAGCATGAGGTAAAGGCTAAAGAAGATGATGAAGATGACCGCGCTATCTGACATCTTTTTCTCCTCTGGAAACTATGATGCTTACGTCACCCTTTTCTAAGGAGAGCGCTGGAAAGGAAATTAACAGGGGAACATTTTTAACATAACACAGTATCTGCAGATGCTTTGGAAACAGTTGTGACTTTAAAGCAAGAAGACACTTCCTGACTTGAGAAACAGGTTTAATATTCTTTCATTGCAAAGAGGAAAAAGAAGGCAAAAGGAAAAGCAGTCTTATAAAAATGGGCTGCAGCAGACAATATGCCCAAATGGGCGTGCTGTGAGCTGATATTATGATGCTGTAGAATCATAAAAATATTTCAGATTCCTCAGTAATGTTTTTCTTCTGGGGCTATTCATTCATTCCCTCAAAGTTTCCTGGAAGAATAATTTGTGTGTTAGTTTGAGCATTTCAAGAGAAAGCTGTCAAATTTCCATTAGAAGCATCTCCCATGGGCACCTAATTTGAACTAAGGATAAAGTAAGTTATATGTGGAGACAATTGTCTGGAAATTTCTTGTCTTTCAGTCCTTTTAAATTATTTATGTTTTCAATAAATAGCAACGAACCCAAAACACTTTTGTAGAAGGCCTTAGCCTTTTAAATATTATTTGAAAGTTTCTCTTTTTGTCCATTTTTCTTAAAATACAGGCTACATTGTATTTTCCTTTCTATTTCCTTAAGATAATTGTCTTTATCTCATTGCTTTCTTCTTACAATTAACTTTTGCTACATGGAGAATATTGGCACCACCCATCACTATGTAATTTCTTGTCAGAATCTCATATTATCAAAAAGATCAGAATGAATCAGAGTGAAGATTATATGTTTAACAGGAGAATGATGTAATTGGGAAAAACACAAAGAAATGAGTCATCTAGCTTAGTCTTTAATGTTTGTATCTTCTAGACTGAGCATTAGGGAACCGATGTCTTCCTATAAATGACTCTGTTGGTTAGAGACAGAATAAAGGTCACTCCCAGACTGCTGGCTCTGATCCCAGCTGCCCTCTTTACAATGTGAGCCTCCAGAAACACAGAACATATATTCCCTAGTCAAACAAAAGTTGCAAAAGACCAGTGTTCTTGAAACAAATCTATGAATATTTTTAATCAATTCAGTATTAAGGTGATATTTAGCTCTTGATCTCAAAAAGCTGGTTTCAATATATTCCTTTGCTTTGCAACTATAATAATTATGAACCGTGTAAACCTGTTTTTGTAATATTTTAACTCTCTTCTGATACTTGACAAATTATGGATTACTATGAAAAATCATACAAGGTTAACAAATGTTGATCTTTCTGGAAGGCTTGTATTAGAAATGTAATGACTCTGTTAGGCACCCAAGCCTCTGTGAACATATACCGCAACATCTGTATTAGTTACTTTTTTGTTACCGTGATAAAATACAACAGTCAAAAGTAACTTATAGAAGAAAACTTGTTTGGGCTTATAGTTCCAAAAGGATGAGAGTTTGCACTGGTGGGAAGGCATGGAGGTGGGGGCAGGAAGCTGAGAGATCACATCTATAACAATAAACATAAAGCACAAAGATTAAACAGGAAGTGGGATGAGGCCACACGCTCTCAAAGCCCATCTCCAGTGTCATACTTCCTTTAACAATAACATACCTTTTAAATCTCTCCATACAGCATTACCAACTGGGGACCAAGTGTCAGATGCCTGAGCTGATGGGGGCTTTTCTCATTTAAACCAACAAGGTATTTCTACATCCCAGTTTATAGATCTATAAAATGGGAATAAAATCTGTCTTTTAAAAAAGGAATTCTGTGTGCCGTTTGAGATGATCTTCATGGCAGTGTTCTTTGAATGATAGAATATTTTATAATTGCATGGGGAGGCTAAGGGCTTTGGCAAAGGGCACAGTGGTAAGCTGGGATGTGTCCAAGATGTCCACTTGGTCAATTTTTTAGAGATTTCATGGAGCAGTGGATAGGCCCTCCATGACCTAGGAATTGGTTCCTTCACATGCAGAAACTCAGACTGACTGAACTCATTAAAATGGCTGACAGTGACTGAATTTTCACTCGCTGGTCATAACTCATGACTATTTGTTTTTTTTAATATTATTTTTTTTGTGTATGAGTGTTTTTCCTACATGTAAGTACACTTTATGCATGCCTGGTACCTGTGGAGGCTCAAAGACATGCCAGGTCCCTGGAACTGGAATTATATGGTTTTGAGCCTCCATGTAGGGTCTAGGAACTGATCTCATGTACTCTGCAGAGACAACCTGTGTAAATATACGGTTTATGTATGTGTGTGAATTGCAGGTGCTTGCATGCCGTGCCATGGGCATGGAGATCAGAAAATCTTGTTGTCATTTGGTGTTAGTCTTTACTGTTCACTAAAGAAAAATAGACGACATGCTTATATTGTGGGAAAAAAGGTTGAAGCAGGAAGAGAGCTGAGAATATTGGGTAGAAATGGTATATGACAGAAGATGAATGAAGAGAATGCAAAATCCATGTGAGAACATACTATCTAATAATCCAGGTTAAAAAAATATAGAAAAGAAAAATTGAAGGACATTAACCTGCACAGCCAGGTCATGCCATAAAAGCAGTGGCTTACTAAAAGAAAAAAGGCTACCTTTTAGGGGGCAAATTAGTTTCTTCATTGTGCCACAAATGTCTTTCAGCACAGCGAGGTGGTTTTTGTAAGAGATGCTTTATTGAAGCCATAACAAGGCCAGCAAGTTCTCTCTACCGCAACAGCAAGCCGATGTTAATGGCTTTCTCCTGCAATGCCTTGGATAAGCATCGCTGGCTTCTGTTTCTTGGCCTCTCTTCTCAGTGCTCTGGGCTGTCTATCCATCTTTGGATTCAGTCTTCCTCCAGACAGGCTAAAATGGCATTTCTTTCTTTGGCGTTTATAATTTAGAAGTATGTTTTAGATTCATCTCTCTGTAATTGTATCCAGATCCAATGGATCTGGAAATTTAAGTGTTTCCAAGCTCTTAAGGCACACATTTAAAACAATTCTTCAGTTATTTCTCACAGATAGTCAGTCACATCTGTGGTTTAAATATTGTTAGTTTAACTTTCAAAGGGCAACCTGGTATTTTCCTCTTTCCAGGTCCTTGAAGGTCATTTTCTTGCTTCACTCTTGCACTGTACAGAAGAGCGAGCGTGACAGCTGTGGTGGTTGTAAATACTAATGGTGATTTAGGGATAGTTGATTCCAGAATATATTCAAGAACTTTCATTTTCTCTTTAATTAATGATTCTTAAAGTATTTTTAAAAAGTTCCCTAAGAAGTTAAAATTTGCTTAAATAAGGTATTGGTCTTTAAATTAGTTTTGGGTTTTCCTAGTTTAAATAATTAAATGTCAAGGCTAAGTTCAATGCCCTGGGACACACGATGTGTAATTATTCTAGTCTTTTGCTTTCAGAGAATTTTCAATTAAGGGACATTGTCCTTTCTCTCTCCTCATTTTATCAGTGACAACTCAGTTCCAAGGACATAGGTGTCTTTTTCATGGCTGAACTGGGAACTCTTTTAGAGTATGAACATTTTTTTTCCTTTTTATTATTATTTTTTTCCTTTGAAAATGCTACCTGTTTCCGAGTTCATGCCTGTCTAAACAATTATTCACGTCCTTTGAGGGGCTTTCATGATACTGTGTCTGCTTCCAGTCTTCAAGTCCCCTGTAACTAAAGATAAACTAGAACTCGAGAGAGACCATGGAAGCCTAGAGAGCTGTCTGAGTGACTCCTGAGTTTGAGTTTAAAGGAGACCCATGCAAAGAGAAGAAATATGGGGAAGTTTTGCTTGCGTTTGACAAGGGCGTTTGGAGATATCCACTATTACACATTCCTAGTGTGCCAATTCATTTGCCTTCTCCGGGTCACCTGCCTGGTACCTGCTTATATCTGTAGGTGTAGAGACAATCATTGAGTTTATTAGTTATCCTTCTCATGGGTTCATGGCAGAGGACAGTTTATTCTTTGGTAATTCAATCCCCAGTCCTAGAGAGTTTCAGCCTCCATACAATCTAATTTTCAAGCCTATATCCAGAACATTTCAGCTTTCTAGACTTCCTGCTGACTGAGCTCACTTTGACTAGTTATCTTCTAAACTCTGAACTGTAAATTGTAAACCATCTACTTCTGACTCCCTGCTTTCTCTCTCTTAGCTTATTCTGGACTGGCTCTGCTTTTCTCCTTCTGAACTGAACTGTGAGCTGACTGCACTCAAACTGCCTGACTGAACTAACTCTGCTTCTCTCTGAGCTCCACCTCTTGTCTCTTCCTGTCTGCTTCCACCTTGTTTCTACCTTGCTTCCCTCTCTGAACTCTGAACTCTGCCTCTACTTCCCAAATGCTGAGATTAAAGGCATGTACCACCACTTCCTTCTGAATTGAGTTTAAAGGTGTGTACTACATTAGAATTAAAGGCATGTATTAACATTTCTTCTACCCTAGAGCAGCCATGCTGTCAGATTAAAAAATTAAATGTTCCTCTACATATATCTCATGTAGATTCTAAATTTAGCTGGAAGGTCACATTGCATCTTGTTTCTACTCTTGCTGTTATCTGCCACATCAATGTTATTTCTCAAGTATCTACTGATAATAGAATAAAATTGTTGAATATCAATAATAAACAAAATAAGGAGAACTCCAGAAAATTATGATTATAAATCTAATTCATGTCCCATAAAACTTCTCTGAGTGACCAATGTCCTAGTTTACTTGGGACTGAGCAGCTATTAGTGCTAAGTGTTTTGCCTTCCAGAGAACTAAGTGTCAACAAACCACATCTATTTCTCCCCATCGTAAAGTGCCACAGTGGTTTGTCCTGAAATATAAGAGACAGCTTTGTACACATCTAAAAACTCTGTCCAGTCATTGTGGGAGAACATTATCCAGAAAGCTGGCAAGCACTCGAAGCAAGAACTTTTCTTAATTGTACCTTCTTTAGCACACAGTTGCTTCTAAAGATTCTCAATATCCTTCTGGAGTTATCTCCTGCCTCAGGCTGGATCACCTCCCATTCCTCACCATTGCTGATATCATTAAGTTGATTATATCATCAAAAGAGCTGGCAAAGAAGCAATGTGTTTCTAATAAAAAAAATAAGTTTAAAAAAAATACAATGTACTGATTCCCAGGAGTGAAACTAGGATTTATCTAATTTCAAGGTTCTCAATATAAAAAACAAAACTAGGATAAACTATTTGTTTAAATTCAGGGGGAAATCACCACTGATTACTAAGAGCTTGACAATTCTGAATATTTATTTCCAGCATTCATTACTAATTTTCCCAAAATTCTAAGATAAGTACATCCTATTTGAATCTGGAATTTTCCTTCTGCCAGAACACTTCTATAGTTCTAAGCTTGTACAGGGGCCCATGTAAACAAGAGATCCTGAGCATGAATTTAGTTTCATTCTGAAGTCTCTCTCTCATTGGCTGCCTACGTTTGCACTGGTGGTTTTTAACAGTTCTTGACACTTTCATGAGAAGTACTAAGAGGTTGTTTTGATGTAATGGGCTACAATGTCTAGACCCTTATCTGTTGACTTTTTCATGACATGTGAACTAACCTGTTTTCTACGATATAGATTTGATCCTACAGTTAAGGGCAAGGTATGCATAGAAAACTAGTAAAGTTGATAAATGTGATCAATGTGTGATCAGTGTCTAAGAAAAAAATGGGTTAGGGAAGAGAGAAAAGCAAGAACCTCAGGAAAATGCAGGAGATAGAAGTGACAAGACTCATTTGCAATGTCATGTGAGCTACATGTGAATGTAAAATTAAGGGAAGAGAAATTGTCCAGAATTAATGCTACTTATACATGTAATTGAACCCAATACATCAGAATTATTTTTTTATTTCAGTATAAAATCATTATTGAAAATCTTAATAAAAGATTTTATAGTTTTCAAAATTCATGTTATCGTGTATCTACTTCCAATATTTTGAGAAATCGTATTTCCAGAATTCATTAATTAAATACAACTCATGGCTACAAACTCAGAGGTGCTGTGGATGCAGCTCCAACCTGACTCTACAGCTTGGCTTGACAGGTTTTATAATCTTCAATCTCAACAACGCTGTTGCAATGACTAAACACAATGTGCATGAAAATAGATGATATTCCATGATCACTTGACATGAGAAATTGGTAATGGTCCATTTAGGCATTGCCTTTATGATACTAAAGTAGGAGAAAATTACATCAGAATAATGATGAAATATTTAAAGTGATTTTTATGAAGAAAGAGAATTGTTTGGTTACTAAAGACAAATCTGTCATTCTGAAATCACTGACATGGATTAAAGTATATAGTGTGACGGATCCTAAAGTCAGGCTTTACTAAAACTAAGATTTTTTTTTTTCAGAGAAAAATGGTATACTGTGGGAGCCAAATAAGTAGTGATCTAGCATCATTTTTCACTTTCTGTTGTTTTTCATAACCATCTCTTTGACTCCATCTAGATGTATCAACCCTAGCAAATACAGCAGAGTAGCTAATTACTGTTGAATGTTTGTACTGTCTCTGTGAAATGACTTACTTTAAAAGCCAACACAAAACTTCTTTCTTTTGTTAGAGGTCACAAGGATTGCTCTGGCTGCTTTTGATCATACCTACATTGCCGATGAATTAAAAGAGTCAACACATCAAACCAATTTTCAGATGTTTTCTGCTTTTTAACTCTATGGGAAATTTCCCATAGTTACATCAGAGGAGAATTTAGCTCAAGGCAACAGAGTAATCAATCATAACATTCTTTAGGAGGCAACTTCTCTTAAACTAACAGAGAACTGACAATGAGCCTGTGTAGTGGGATTGCATAATTGAACTCTGAGCAGCATATTGGGAAGTCCACAGTTCTTACTGAGTTACCACAGTATTGCAGTAGGTGTTTTCAAAATGCAATTGTAATTAATCCCTGCTTCAGTTTAATGCATTGTGATGACTGTTTATGCTTTGGGGTAAGAATCACAGAAATGGCCTATGAGAATCTGCACAGCAGACACACTTCTCCATATTTACTTTACTTTGACCGCCTACATGTGTGTATTCTGTCTGTCCCCTTGACCTAGATACATAATATATCCCTGGCTTTTAGCACTTCAGCAAAACTGGTATACTGTGTTGTATTAGGATACAGTATTTTCTTCAGGGCTATTTCCATAGATGATCTTATATGTCATAGTCAAATCTATACACAATTTTTATCATTTTTGCACATGGCTTTCAGAAACAACATAAATAGGCTCTGTGCATCCTTTACCAGCTTTCTAATAAGAGAACGCTTTTATCACCTCTTGGATCTGGAATGTTTGTTGTCTTTCATGAGCCACACTTACCTCCTTATTGCATCCCTGCCCTTTAACCTTTGGAAGTCACTAGTCCATTTCCTGTGTCTATAACTTGTCATTATAGTGATGGTTTGTGAGTGGAATTGAAACACATGATCTTTAGAAATCAGTTTTTCCACACTCTGTCTATGGCAGTTTCAAAGTCGCCCAGGCTGCTGTGCATATCAGGAGTTCGAGATTTCTTATCGCAGGCAGTCATTAGTTTATCCATTCACTAACTGAAGACATCTGGATGTTTACTGTCTTGTACCATTATGAATAAAGCTGTTATAAACATCCATGTACATGTTTTTACATGAATATAAATCTCCATGCCTCTGGGATAAATGCCCAGAAATAAAACTGGTGAGGTAGAATTACAGTTGTATGCAAAGATTAAAAACAACAACAAAGCAGCTGAAGAACTTTTCCCAGTGGCTGGACCACCAGTAATGCACTTGCTCCAGTTTCCCTGCATCCTCACCGGCATTTGGCCTTGCTACTAAGCTCCAGGTCAGCACTCTGAGAGATGTGTGATGATACCTTATTGTCACTTTAATTTGCATTTTTCTAACATATAATGATGGCGGATATCATTTGATCTGATTGGAATAGAAGTGTACTCCCCATAAGTCTTGTTTTGGACACTGTTTCCTGGATGGTGATACAATTTTGGAAGGTATGAAACTTTGAAGAACTGGGCTTGGCTAGGAGAAGTTAATCACTGGAAATGGGCCCTTAGGGTTAGAGACTGGCCCCTGCTCCCCATATCCCAACAACCTCACCCTGGAAATAAAGAGACTCGCATAATGGTTCGTTTAACTAATTTTCACGTTGAGACTGAGAGATTAGGATCACATTTCTTCTCATGTTCTCAGACACCTCTAGGTGTATTACAACACGCTGGATTTCAACAGTAAAGAATGGGGGGCTGGGGATGAAGATGAGTCCTGTAGTGAGATAGGAAGCAAGAACAAGACCGTTCAGGTGCCAAGATCACTTCTTTTTCTAACAACTTTCACCAGCAATAGTAGTGGTCATCAAAAACTTCTTCAAGCCCCAGCCCCACCCCGAGAGCAGTGCCCCTGATGACTTAACCATCTAGATCCCATCCCCAGAATGCTCCAACTCCTCAACACCAATGTAGAGGAGACCAAGCATCTAAGCATATAAATTTAGGACAAAAACACTTCCTTTCCAGCCAAACCGTAGCAATTATTTTGAAGCAGAGATACTGTGTGTTCACACTGCCAGACATTTATATAAAACCTCCCAAGAGTAGTTGGTTGCTATTATTGTTTGGCAGTAAGCAAACATGGAATGCAGTCTGGGAGATAACCTTGTCTGCAAGGCAATGTGAATTTCACAAAGCTCATTCGCTTTTATCTTCTTCTGCCACAGGGACAATCATGCTATACCTCACTTCTATAGTCCTGCTCTTTCATAGTACCTTTTCAGTCTGGAACACTATTATTTGTGCATATTGACATAGCCCCCACTTTTTCTATAACCTATTGTACAAGCCACCTCCAAGAAGCTCTTTTGATTCCCTCAGTAAATGGAATTTCTATTTTAGTGATTTTCTTCAGGCCCCAATTATCATATTCATTGTACATTTCTGTATGCTCACCCAACACACAGTGTAGTCTCAAGGATGAGGTTTGACCATGTTCACTTTAAATCTCTCAGAGTGCTTTTCACAGGGTGCTCACAGTAGGGCACCTTGAATTATTCCCCTTCCACCCCATCAATATATGGATTGCTACTTTGTTTCCTTAGACGAATCAGAATTTGATTTGGCTCTTAAATTTGAAATGGGATGTAGCTTGGCAGATAGAAAATTGAAAAATATAGACTAAAGGACATGAAAGTGAGCCACAGTCAATCATTCACTCAAGCCTTACAGTGTGGAATGACAATGGAATGTTTGGTTAAAAATAGAGCAGCAGAGAACAGATGTAGATGTTTAAATGGGACCTTGGGGAACACGAAATATGGCATAAGATATATAGGTATACATAGTAATTTTTTTCAAGGAACTTAACATGGTCGTGGTAATACAGGCATAGGTCAAACCACTATTATACATTTTGTATCACGAGGGACACATAATGCATGGAATCAGGTATGAATTCAGGTTAATGTTTGTGCAATGAATACGTGAAGTGCTGAGTATTCAGGAAAGCAAAGAAAACACATCTACATATAATAGGAGGATGGTAGAGGAAGCTAAGACTAGCATTGGGATTCCGGCCTTACTTAGTTTGAGGAGGATACACTGGGGTGAGACGTGGAGGACCTTGGTGACAGCCGATACAGAAATATCCTTTTGCAGAGTGATGCTATTATGTTGGCTCCAATGCATACAGTTGTCTCTAGCTATAATCAGTTCAGCTACAGAAACAACAGGCAGCATGGCCCACAGAAACCCAAGGTTTTTATGTTCTGCATCTCAGGAGGCTTGTCTAACCAAACTCAGATAATGGAATTATCTCTTTAACTCATGTTCCCAAGTGTGTTAAATGTTAAAAGTAGTTATTGCTCTTATAAGAAAATGTTCTGATCTTCCACATTAATTCTTCCTTGAATAATACTGACATTGTTCTTCTCTGGGTATGATGACTTTTGTTTTCTTACCTGCTTTTCAGCCTGGATAATTAATTTTTTAGATGACTTCTATGTGACAATTATGCCCTGGGCACTAATGGCCCTCAAATAAAGAGAGGCTTTTGAGGCTGGAGAGGTGTCTCACTGGTTGATACAACTAGTGCTCTTGCAGAGGACCCGGGTTCAGTTCTCAGCGCACACATGGCAGTGCACAACCATCTGTAACTCCAGTTCCAGGGCATCCAACACCTCCATCTGCTTTTGCAGGTAGCGGTCATGTGTGTGTTACACATACATAGATGCAAGCAGAGCATTCGTGCACCTTAATAAGAATTATCAAATCTTTAAACAGAGTGCAATTACATAATGAAGAATGAGATACAGATGACCGTTGTCATTTACCTCAGTTAACGATTCATTGTCTGACAGCTTATTTGACCATAACATTCCATTAAATTATTTTATTAAATGAACTACCAGGCATATGCATATTTCTTGATTTCAATTTTTTCCTTGTGATCTGTTAGTATTTAATGTTGCGAATATTCAAGAATCAAATATCTTTGTCAAATGCTCTCTAGGAATATTTCATCCCGTGTCTTCCCCTAAAGTTTTGTCATTCTTCATTGAAAGATCGATATCTTCCCTTACTTTCTTTCCCCCTTTGGATCCTAGAATATTTTAACAAACACTTTTCTTTGGGAATTTCAATGTATATGTTATAAGTAATATGAGAAGAATGTCCAGAAAGGCTTAAAATGCCTATGTCTTTTCATACATTGCTTTATCTAGGGTGACCATACACCTCATACTCCAAATCAGGATAACTGAGAAAGAGAAAGAGGAATATTATTACCAGTTAAAATATAGTGGTTGCAAAGATAGTAATTGCAAAGATATAGTCTCACTGTATAGTGAGACTATAAGATACAGTCTCAAAGATATATCTCGCTTTTTCCAAAGAAAAATAAATACTAAAGGGAGTGGAGTTATCCTTGTTAAGGAGAGGAACAGTACAGGTTTGTGTACTGCTGTTTAGTCTCTGTAAGCCACAGGCCCGCTGTGGTCTGCCCCCGCCACTTCCAGACTGGCTGCCAATCATCTGCAGATCATTGACTGTAGCTGTAAACTGCTGGCCCGACCAGTCACTTGAACTACACTGTAACTTTTCCTTCTTCTGAAGCTTTCTGGCTTTGTTGTTTATTTCTCCCATTCATGGCCTTGCTTCTCTCTCTGAATCTGCTCTACATTGTATGAATGTTTGACGATTGACTTAGTTTCCTTTCAACAGCGAGTTGAGTTATTCCTCAGGCTAATCTTTGTCCAATTATAAGAGACAACAAACAAGCAAATTTCCTGCTATCCTTTAATCACAGAAAGATAGAGTACATGGGAGAATTTCATTGACTTCCATTGTGTAATTCTGGACCAAAAATTGTCTCCTCTTACAATATGACCAATGCGAGTACAATGTTATAAGTAATTATGTTTTTTTTATTATTTCCAATTTCTAGTAATTAATCACAAAACAGAAGTAAATTGGTCACTTTGCATCCAGTTATCAATTCCACCCATGGAGTTATAATAGTCACAAATTTACAAACGTAACTTATTAAGCTCTTTCTGTTATTACCTAAAAAGCTCTATAAATAAATCTGTCATTTATAATCTAAAAGAGATAGTTGTCAGAGATGAGTGGCATTCAAGTTAACTTTAAAACGTAGCTTCCAGATCGGGAAGTTTCATATCAAAATTTTATGTGTAACTACCCATGGTTTGTTGGTTCATGCCACTGGGAATGGGACATAGTGTTGCGTGTATCATTGTTTTAATACATCTGAGAGCCACAGTGTGAAAAGATGACAGATGGGAAGAGCCAGTATTGACTCGGGTAATTCAGAGAGTTGGTTGCCAAGAGCCCATTAATTTGGTGTTCCAGAATTTTAGGCACCAGCTTGAAAATGATATCTATGCTCCAGCCATGAAAAAATACCTTGTGTTACACAATGAAGAAATACTCAAATAATATACATTTATTTACCCAAATCCTGGATTAATGGGAGTTTAATAGTTTTTATTACCGAATAGTTTATAAAGGAGGGTACCACTATTGTGAAATGGGAATAAATTATAATTTAAGAACATTTGGGAATTCCTGCACCTCTGCAGTTTATACTATTCCAATCCTCATCATAAAAGAACATTTTAAAAATCTGAAAACAGAAAACTAACAACCAGTGTGTGTGTGTGTGTATGTGTGTGTGTGTGTAGTTTCTGGTTTGTCGAATGAATTGCTTGCTGATTCAGTGCTCTTTGGATGAATTACAAATGTAGAGAAATGAGTGGGTAAGGAGTGTTGCACTATGTAAGGAGTGTTACCCATTCTTTCTTCGTCCTCCATCAGGCCTCCTAGTTCAAGCCACTTACAGGAGTCAACAGCCTCACATGCTCTCCAATTGGTCTCTATTTCTATCGATTTTATTTTCTTTTTATAAAAATCAGCCCAAAGTGTGTCCTTTAATCATTTCAATTCTCCATTTAGAACAACATCCCAAGGTCACCCAAGTTTAAACCTTTACCTTATGTCGGAGATTCTCTGCATAATCTGGTCTTCCCCAGATCTCTAATCTCTTTTACATGCTCCAGTTAATTTTGGTTTATCTACGTTAGTTTTCTTCCTGTCCACTGTTCTCCATAAGGCACCAGACCTTGCTCTCTGTCTTTGTATGAGTACATATTCTCCAAGGGTTCACATGACTCAACTCGCTTAAGTAGCTCAAGGTTTCCTTTCCTTTCCTGGCTTTTGAATTCAATTTCTGCTCTTTAAATTACTTACTGCTTATAAAGAATTATACCACCATATAGCAACTTTGAAAAATGAGCATTTATTATCAATTTTCTATGAGATGGGAATCCAAATTCAACTAATTGGATTTCTCTGGCTCAGCATATCTTAGTTCCTTGTTGCTTGCTAGCCATCGACATCAATTCTCTGCCACATGAACCTCTTTATAGGTGAGCTGCTGATATGGTAACAATGTTTCCTATAGATGGCCACTGAGGAAATAAGACAGAACGTGAAGTCTTGTTAATTGATCTTGAAAGTATTATTCCTTTGCTTTTGTTGCATACTCTTTAGGAACAAATTTCTGGGTGTATTCCATACTGCTATTATGGAAGTTAGATCATTAGAGAGCATCTAAAAGCCTGCTTACTACTTACTACAAAACAGAGATGATATTAATTATGTGATAGTTGGTTTTGTTAATTTGATGGGATTTAAAATCACCCAGAGGACATACTTCTTAGTGCATCTGTGAGAATAGTCTCAAAAAATATTAACTGAAGGAGTTGCACCCAGAACTGATGTTGATTTCTTTACTAGTATATTACACCAATGTATTTTTGTAGGTATTTTATTCTTTGCTAATTTAATCCCCAGTCCTAGAGGGTTTCAGTCTCCATACAATCTAATCTTAATCTTAGAACTGAAAGGCTTCTTCTTCCATACAATCTAATCTTCAAGTATAAACCGAGAACATTTTAACCTTGGAGACTTATTGTGACTGACTCACTCTGATTAGCTCTTTCTGAACTCAGAGTTGTACTGAACTCAACTGACTCTTCTGGTTGGCTGATTCAACTCACTTGCTGTTCTGGCTCAAACTCTTCTCCAAGCTGACTGATTCAAACTGATCTTCTGAGCCAGCTGATTGACTGGCTGACTTTGGCTGACTCTTGCAGCTTCTCTGACTGAACTGTTCTGCCAGGCTTCAAATTGACTCTTGCAGTTAGCTGACTCCTTCCCTGAAACTCTCTCCTGCTGAACTGCGCCTGTGTCTTATCTAATTGACTCTCTAACTGCCTTCCTGCCTCCCTCTGAGCTGATAGTCTGCTTTTATATTGTGAGGGTTGGCTGCATCCTCTCTCTGACTCACTCCTGCTAAATAACTCTTCCTCTGATTCATCACTTTGCCCTCTCTTCGCTCTGATTCATCTCAGATGTCACTTCCAAGTCTTCACTCTGATTCACTCTCAGATTTGGGATTAAAGGTGTGTAGTTACTTTATACTTCACTCAGTCTCTGACTTTTCACTTCTCAGTTGACTAATGTGCACTGACTCAATCTCCTTCCATTCTCTCAATCTCTACTGCTTCCCTCTTAACTTCGCTCTTAACTTAATGACTGTGAACTATGAAGTTAGATTCATGAACTGAGAGCTGTGAACTGAGAATTATGACCTACTTCCGAACTGAATGCTTCCTTTTACATCCCAAAAGATGAAAGATTTGTTCCACTATTGCCTTCCTAGTTGGGTCAAAGGTATGTGCTATGTAGGGATTAAAGACGTGTAGTAACATTTTTTTTTTATGCCCTAGAGCAGCCATGCTGCCAGATTAAAAGATTAAATGTTCCTCTGCATATTTTTATTCATTATCCAATGAAATTCTAGCCATAAGCTATACCAAAGTATTTTTATGCATTCCTTCAGTGAATCCTAGATGCCAAGAATAATTGTTCTAAATATTCAGAATCTTCCTAGGAAAATAATCGTGCTTACAGCATGTAACACACAGTGAATTAAACTTTGTGTTTGTGAATAGTTTACCTTTGTGAGGTGAAATCTGTATTTCACCTCACAAAGGTAAACTAATCACAAACCTTAGAACACAATAAAGTATGATGCACTCTCTGGAAAAATAACAGAGCTTTAAAAAGTCAAACTATCTGTACTACATAGAAAAGAGTTCTATAGAAGTTATTTTGAAAGAATGATGTTTTAATCACATAGAAATATCAAATAATAAATAATTCAAATATCCGAGAAGCTGCCAAAGGCCTAGAAAAGCTGTTTTTAACAGATAGTATAAATGTTTGCTCATCAGAAGTCAGATGTGATTTAAGAAGAGATTTGGTGGCCTTACCCCTCATGATGGAATTATTTGCAACTGATAGATTCAGGGATGGAGAAATCACTGCTTTCAGTGTGTACCCATAATGCCATCCTGCTTCAGTGGATAATTTCAATCCACTGAATAGTCACATAGATGGTTAAACTAAACAACTGACAAAAGAAAAATCATAAATCTGAGAAAGGAACAAAAAAGTATGGGGGGAGGTGCTAGGATGTTGAGAAGCACATGACAGAGGTAAAATATAGTGTGTGAGAGAGGAATAATCAAAACATACCATACGCATGCATGGAATGGTCAAAGTCTGTCAATTAAAATCATGAAGAGAGAATACAAGGGCCTAAAATTTAAAACATTCCCATGAGAATAACTTAACCCTTATAAAGTTAGAACACTCCATATATAATCCACCACACCAGAGAGCACCCCTCCACACAAAAATACGTGAACTTATGGTAACCAATATTTTTAAAAAAATCTATCCAGAAAGTAATTAATAACTAAGAAGAGAATAATACCCTGGACTTATGGAAACTGGAACTTTAGTTGAAAACACAAAACAGTATTACATAAAGTATTAACCATACAAAAAATTACTAATCTGTGTATCATCTTGTACAATTTTACCCATCAGGATCTCTATGAGCTTAGACAAGGTGCCCACTCTTCATCCAGTACGAAGTTACAGTCTCCCTCAGAATGTCTACAGCTCTCCCTCTTTGTCTCAGTTCTGGGTTCTCCCCAGAACTCTCCCCTTTTAGCTCTCCACCCACTGGCCAGCATATCACTGATTATTCCTCCACTCTCCCTGCCCCTGTCTAACTTCAGCCTGGATGTTTACTGCTTTTATTTAATTTTCATGGAGACCAGGAACATCAGGACTCTCCCCTCCCTCCATCCTTCACTCCCTCCCCCATCTCAGGCCCCACTGAATGAGAAGAAGAAAGGAATTTTATCATAGACTAACACATGACTGGAATTTAACTCTTGCACATTTGTTGGGCTATTTCCATCAGCGTCCAGCTCACCACTCATATTACATGTCTGCTGCCTCTCTCTTTCATACCCAGACTCTATCACTTCCAAATTTGGTTCACTGTTGTCTCCTCACCCTGTCCCTCAATGATATTCTTATAGCCTTATATTCTCTCCCCAAGAAAACATCAAACCCCTTTCACCGGGATGAATCCTCTTTCTGGGGGAAATTCTAGTTCCAGTTATTCAGAAAATAACCCTTTAATATTTTATGCCATTTACTATATTGGGAATACTTTTCTGCTTCAGGAACAGAGAGGACCAAATGATTTGCCCAAACAAGATGTTAAGGGAGAGGTTTAAACAACATGTAGACTCGGCATTAAAGACAGCCTACAAAACCAGTGGTGGATGGGAGAGGTTGGACTTTAGAACATTCCAAATGGAAATAGACTAAGCATAATTGACATTATTGTTCATCAAAAATGATAAGCAAATCTAGAGGTGTATACTATCCTAAGCACTCTAAGAGGCTTTCTTATTTTAAATGTAGCTTTGTCCCTCCTGACATGAACTTGAAGGTATTGTAGAAAGGACTTAGTCTGTGACATTACATTTTTCACATATTTCCTTCTATAATTACTTTTAAAAGGCATTCATAAAATCATACAGAGAAAGAAGAGGTCACTTCATGAAATTCAACTTGAATGTCAGATATTTTTATATGCATGTGTTAGGAAAGTTGGATGTGAAAGACAGTCATTAGAATGGAGTGTGAGACTGAATTTTATGGGCAGTTTAGACAATTGACCCTTGTATTGAACACCAGAAGTAAGGTAGCCCTGAAGTACTTAAATGTATGTGTCCCCTCCATGGTCTGCATTCATTCTGCTCTCTGTTCTCCAGCCAACTTAAATCAATATGTCATAACCACTTAGCATGTTGAAATTTATTCTCCCTCTCTCACAGTCATACACGGTTTTCATGGAACAGCACATGTGGGCTCTAAGATGCACCTTACTTCCTATAGAGTCAGGGTCAGTAAAGGCATAGACCATGGAGCTAAAGCTTCAGATTTATAATCTTGGCTCTAATATTTACTATGTCTTTTTTTGGGGAAATTATTCTTTTTCTTTGGGCTTCAATCTTTTTCATGAGAACAGTTTTCATGATAGTCTGGGACAAAGAGGAAGAGTCTACACTGGAAGTTGGGAAACATCTTAAATGAATAATCTTCATATTCACTATATATTTTACAGCAGACTTGCACATACATGTAAAACCACATGTACACATAAGAATATGAGGTTATACACATATGCATATAACATATACACAAATGTGTACATCGTTATCAACTTTGTCTTGGCTTTTTAAATTTTTCCAATATCTATTTCCATTTTGTACAAAAATTGATACTAAAATTTATTGCTTTTTCTTGTTTCCAGATTGTTCTTTTTGTCCAGTTGCTCCTGATCATTTTATAATTTAAGTTTTAATCTCTTTAGGCCTTTGATTAATTTAGGAATTAATTCTTAGACTTCAGTATGTAGAAGAATCACTTAATTTTTTAATTAAAATTCAGATTTCTGGCCAGGTGGTGGCGGTGCATACCTTTAATTCCAGCACTCGGGAGGCAGATGCAGGCAGATCTCTGTGAGTTCGAGGCCAGCCTGCTCTACAGAGTGAATTCCAGGACAGCCAGAGCTACAACAGAGAAATCCTGTCTCAAGAAACCAAAACAATAAAAATAATAAATAAAAAAATGTAAATTCAGATTTCTGATCTTTATCAAAGATTATAAAGTAGATCTCAAAAACATGGACCCAGAGCTGATTTCTGAAAAAGCTGGGCTATAAGACATTCTTTGAGAACATCTTAGGTGATATTGGATAACTTCTCAGCAGTAAGAATTGTTTGTGTTCATTCTTCAGGTTAAATATAGTTTATAATTATTTCTTCAGAACATAACGATGTTCAGTTCAGTTCATAATTTTAGAAAGTTATGCTTGAGGTTGAGAATAGAAAAAACCAAGAGATATAGATGTATAAAGCAAAATGAAAGCACCACATTGGAGATTTTTATCTGTTTATCACTCATGAATTTGCCTGTATGTCAGTGTTTGTACAAACGTGTAAAGTACAAATGTATGTGTGTCCATATGTATTTGAAAGCCAGAGATAAACCTCAGATGTGAGTCTTACTTTAAATAGCGAATACTTAACACCTGGATCCACTACAATAACACAAATTCTTGCCACCTAAAGTAGTGTCAAAAGGGGACTGGCGTCTAGAATATCGCAGGCCTTAACAAGAACTAGCCTTATCTAGAAACTCCTTTGAGATGGTCAAGAACTGAGAAGAAAAAGAGATGAGTGGAGAATATGAACAAAAAAGAAACCCAGTTTTACGGTATTTAAAATTATGTTGTCTTCTCAAATGTTAGGTAAGAAGAAAGGACAAAAAGGGGGGATGAGTTCAAATACGAAAGCTCCCACAGATTCTGCTACAGGACGCGATCACATTCTCAAGAAAATATTCTTATTATCAGCAGAAGGAAATTACTGGTCTGTGCCTAAGAAACTTGGATTTCCAGATATCTTAGACTCTTCTGGGAAAACTGAGTTTCACATTAGCTTGTACCTCTCAATATATTCTTTGTCAAAAATCTTATGTCACTCATCAGTGGGCAATGTTCCCAGGGCAGAAACCATTGTGTTCTCTCATAATCTCATGAGATTTTCAAAGTGTTATGGCAGAGGCCTCATGAAGACTGCTTCACTCTTCAGAGAGTGGAAATCTATGGGACAGAGATTTCAGTTCGTGGGAAAAATATCTGACTCCGATATAATTTCAGTTATGAAATTAACTTATGAAGCAAACAGTTAAAGATCTAAAGTATCTCTCCACTAGTCACCACTCTGTAGACATTGGTGGAATAAATAGAACCATCCGGACACATCAGCTACCAGCTGGAGGACACCTCAGAAGACGCAGGTGGCTGTTTTTCGCATTTTGATTGTGCTGTGTTGTGAATGAATCTATTTGTTCCTCTGATCTTTGAGAGTCTTAATAAGGCCTCAAAAACAGATATGAAAGCTGAATTCTATTTTGGAAGCACTGGCAAAGCAATGTATTAAGGTTAAAGATACTTGTAACATTCAGACTTTAAAATCATACTGGGATTTAAAACCATACACGCCTTTGACTTCTACAAATTATTAAGTAACAGTTGCTTTTCCTAAATTTGGTTATGAAAAGCCAAAAAACTCACAGGAAAACACACAACTGGGCCAGTGGGGACCACAATAACAAAACTGACCCCTGTAAGAGATTTTAATGAATGCGACTCAGGCAAGTTCATTTTGCAGGATGTCAAACAGTGGGAACTTTTGTGTTCATTAAAAAATTTTTTGGCTCAGAAAACATAAATTATAATTAAAATTGCAGCAACAAAAGCAGAAGCAGAAAACACAGATAATTACTCATGTTAAAGGACTGTTGTCTGTTTTATTAGGATTTATATTTGGAACAAGCTTTAGGAAATAATTGACCATTAAGATAAAAAGGAGATTCAACCATAAAAGAAGTATTCGTCTCCTAAATTATAACGTGGGGATTATATATCTCAGAGAAGCAGGAAGCTGGTCTCATTGGACGCAATATCTTTGATTTTAAAGCATATGTTTGTAGGCGATACATATTCAGACATATTTTTCTTGCATGACACAATCTAAAAAGTACTGCTGGCCACAAAAGTTCGGTAGTTCAACTAACAAAGTCCCAGTTCTGAATGTGAACACTTCCAAGACGAGAGAGACCACAGACTTTGTGGGAGTGGCCAACCCATGCCTGGCCTAACTTGAGGCCCACGTTACTAGAGGCAGCCCATATTCAACGTTGCCTAGATGGCCAGGAACTGGAGACTGGATAGCGCAGAGACGCCTTGCCCAATCTTCACCAGAGAGCCTTCCTCCAGCAGCAGATGGGAGCAGGTGCAGAGTCCCACACCCAGACATAATGCGGAGACAGAGTCTACATTGGAGGTGTACAGTTGGTCACTACTCTCGTAGCTCGGGGGAACCCTGCAGAAGACTGGGAGGAAAGACTACAGGAGCCACAGGGGTTCGAGACTAGGATAACATAGTACAGCCTACTGAATCAATTAAGCAGGATTCAAATGAGCTCAGAGACCTAAGCGGCAAGCATAAAGCCCTGCATACGTGTCAGGGATACTAGCTTGGTGTTTTCGTGGGACTCCTAACAATGGGAATGGGGTGTACCTGAATCTTTTGTCTGCTGTTAGGAGCCTTTTCTTGCTACTGGGTTGCCTCATCCAGCCTTGATACGAGGGTTTGTGCCTTGTCTTACTGTATCTTATTGAACTGTGCTTGGCTGGTATCTCATGGAGGCCTGCTCTGTTCTGAAGGAAAACTGAGGGGGAGTGAATCTGGAGGCGGCGGTAGGTGGGGGGAACTGAGAGAAATAGAAGTGAGACTGTGGCAGGGATGTATTCTATGGGAGAAGAATCTATTTTCAATTAGGAAAAAAAAAAGGGATAAGATACAATTTAGAAGTTTGACATCAACTAGCTTTCAAACCAAAAAGCTATATTGTAAAAGTAACTATTTTTGCGCATTTTATAGTTATAAGAGCCCAGTATGAAGTGCAAAAATTTTAAGTATGCACTATAGTATTTTTGGTTCTAGATAAAGTGTACAACGGATCTCTAGACTTCATAAGTTTTGCTCCAGTGAAACTTTCCAGTCGCTGATTATTACACCATTTCTTCAGAACCCAGTCCCTAACAACCACCAATTCACTCTCTGATTTTATGTGTTTGACCCTTTAAGGTCCCATACCTAAGCAGAATCACACTGTATTTGTCTTTCTGTTACAGGGCTACTTCCCTAACCATAACACCTTGCAATAGAAGGCTGAAATGTTATTTGATTATATGCAAACGCTACAGCTTTCAAAATATTTTTAAGTCATGAAAGCAACTTTAAAAGGGGGGAATAAACAAATTTGTAAGCGGGATAAAGGTGAAACTGGCACCTTCAATGCTAACATTGTCTAATCTTAGCATCTGTTGAGAGTATTGTCAGGTACAAGTTTGTCAGTACATAGTCTTTAGTGGGTTGAGTTACATTCCCTATATGCTTATTCTGTTGAGTGTTTTTATTGTGAAACTGTTTCAAATTTTGTTAGATACTTTCTCTGCATCTATAGATCACATGTCTTCGTCTTCACCTAGCATGTGGGGTAAGCCATTTCCTGATTTACAGGTATTGAGTCACACTTGCATCTCAAGTATAAATCTCACTTGACTGTGGGGAGTCATTCTTGTAATGTGCTGTACAATTTAGTCAGTGTTTTGCTGAGAGTTTGCATTCATGTTCATCAGGACCTGATCTTCAATTTTCTTCCTTTGTGATGTCCTGCTTTGGCTTTGGTGTACCTGGATAGTGTGAGTCTCCTAAGAGAGTTTGACAGTGTCCTTTAAACTTCCAGGTTTGTCTTTGGGTGTTAGGAGTTTTGCTCAAGTGAAATTTTCTGCCCATTGATTACTAACTCTCCTTTTCTTCAGAACCCCTGGAACCCTGGAAACCACCAATTCACTCTCTGGTTTTAAGAGTTTGACCCTTGAAATGATAAAAATCAGCAGGGAACTCATCTGGTTCTGGCTTTTAAAATTACTGGTTTGTTAAAGTTATCTATGTTTTCATGATTCAGTCTTGATAGGCGAAATTCACCTAAGAGCTTATCCATTTTCGATTTAACTTTTTAGCTATTTAACTCTTGGCTTGTTCATATTAGTTTCTTGCAATTCTTTGTATTTCTGTGCCATTGATTACTGTGTTTCCTCTTCATTTTCATATATTGTTTGTTCAAGTAGTCTCTGTACTTTCCTACTTAATATGCCAAGGTTTTGTTGACTTTGCTTTTCTTAAAGCAAGAAAGCAAGCCAACAAATGAACAAGCAAACAAACAAAAACCATATCACTTATTTTCAAAACTAGATTTTATTTCTATTCTATTTTCTTCATTTCATTCTCCTACTCTGGGCTTAATTTGTTCTTTTCTAGACCCTTTGGGTAAAATATTGATTGTTTTCTTGAGCAATTTCTTCTTTCTTGATGTAGGCATTTACGCTACCAACTTTTCCTTAGAAGTATTTTTGCAGAAGCACACGTGTTTCAGTGAATTACATATTTATTTTCACTAATCTCAAAATACTTTAATTTTTTTCCATAGACCTATGATTGTACAGGAGAGTATTATTCAATTTCCATGTGTTTATGAAATTTCCAAAACTCCTTCCATTATTAATTTCTAGTCTCATAACATTCCAATAAGATAAGACTCCTTATATTATTTTAATCTTAAATTTTCCATTGTTTGTTTTGTGACAAGATATATAATCTAACTGAACATTATTGCACATAAAATTGAGAAGACTGCCTTCCATGTTGTTTCCTAGCAAGTTTTGTTTGTCGCACAGGGCCATTTTTCTTAAATTATATTTCAACTCCAGTGTTTCATTATTTTTTAAATTTTTCTGACTATATGATCTATCCATTGTTGAAAGTGGGGTAGGCCACTTCTTGCTATCATAAGACTGGACTCTGTCTCTCTCCTCTGATCATTTAATAATATATGTATGTATTTCGGTGTTAAAATATGTGGTTATATATTCTGGTAATGCACAAGACACTGAAATTTTAAGTACTTTTAGTTCTTCTAAAACTAGCATACTCAAACTTGTTAGAACAACTTCTAAATTCTATGTACCCACTAAAATCCAATGGAAATGTGAACAATAATGTGTTGAACCTTGGCCTGGTATGTGTGTGTGTGTGTGTGTGTATATATATATATATATATATATATATATATATATATATATATATATATATATATACCAGAAGACGTTTGTGCCTTTCTTCATTCTTCTTTATTCAATATGTTGTAATATATGATGTAGTCTCTAGAAAATTTAACTGTAAACTTGTGAAAACTACATTCTTTTTAGTTTGAAAAGAAAATATTTTTTATGTCTCTGATCTCCTGAAACATCTATGGGATGCTTGGTTCCAAGATTATCCTAGAAATCTGTTTATCTGCAGGGAAGTCCAATTGTTTCAAAGATCCATTGACTTCTGTTTATGCCACAACACTCATGGACCATATTATCTAAAACCTTGTTTATCTGTCAGTTAGTTCATAATTTCCTTAAAGGTAACATAGAAATAATTTCACATCATAAATGTTTGGTTGAGAGTGAGAACTACAGTATCTTAAGGGTTTATCACCTGCTAGGGAGCAGCACTGGTCAGAATTATTTCATCTTTCTCTGCCTTTTTGAAAAATGGAGTAATAATAGTGTCCTCCTACCAGTGACTAGCTCTGTTGAGGGTTTCAGAGATCCATGAGGGAGGCACAGAGTTGAGGAAATAATAAGAATAAAATCAGGCACAAGTCTTTTCCTCAAGTCAGTTACCAGAGAAAGTCTCAGCAAAGGTTCAGCAACCCGTGAGGAAAAGCAGAGCAGGTTAAATAATAAGAATAAAACCACACCTCTTATGGATGGGACAAAGTTCTTTCTTTATTCTTTCTGTTCCTTCTTACCTCTTTACTCTCCTTCTTTTCTCTTCTCTCCCTCCTCTCTCCTGTCTCCTACTCCCTCCTGGTTCCCTTCCTTCTGTTTCTCTACTGTTCCTTTTCCTACTCTTCCTACTCTCAGTACTCTTCCTACTCTTCTATCTCTCTGTTTTCCCATGTAATATATATATACATATATATATGCATATATATAAAGCCCCTCATGGGGAAAGATCACATTACGATCATATCTTAATCATAAACAAACTTTACATAATGATTACATGTTTTACATTTCAGCGACTACAAGTTCCATATTTTTTAAAAACTAGTTATCTTAAAATCCATACCTGAACACCTCATTTTCCATAAATATTTTTTCTACAGTACATTTATATCCTAGAAGCAATAGCTTTATTATTATTATTATTATTATTATTATTATTATTATTATTATTACAGATTAACAGAGTTTAAGCAAGCTAACTAATTTCACAGCCAGCTTCTATTGTAATTGGGTTGCTACATATCACACATATGTACATACCATAGTACACAATTGTTATTTAGTGAACACAGTGAAAGGAGTTTATTGTAACTAGAAAACTTTAAATCAGGGGTTTCTTTTTGCTTTTCTTAGGTAAAAGGAGAATCAGCTGCACAGCTCTATATCCCCAAGGCATACCTCAAACCTATCAGTAGATTTTTGATTATAGATACCAGGAAAGAATCAATTTTATTTGTGGTTGAGGAAGTTCAAGCCTAAAAATGGACACTGAAATACATTTTTTATTACTTGATCATGGGTCTGTTTTTCACAGGTGACACTCATGGGCCCTAGCAATTAAGCTTTCTTTGTTCTAGTTTTCCTAACCCTGAACAAACAAGTCCCTAGCAAAAATATTTTTTTCTTCTTAAGGTAGCTAGCAAAACATCCTAATTCAAGCCTGTGACTGTATGTGAAAAACACCTACTGTTTTTAACTATACATGTTTTTTAGTTATTCTTTCTGGAGTTTCTATGGAATTATCAATTTACCTGAGTGGCACTGCCTTGCCCAGGTGATATTGCTTGAGGGAAAATCACCACCACTGTGATGTGTGCCAGTAACACTGCCCAATGAGGAGTTAGAGAACCCTATAGAACTTTTATACCATGAGAATATGGTAGCAACAAGCATGATAAAGCCCAGCAGTAGCAAAGGGCATTCAGGAGACAATCATCCAAAAGGCCAATGTAAAAACCTACTGTTGCCCTGCTAAACAGTAGGCTGACTCCTGAAGTTCCAATGCTTGCTGCTGTTCCCCTGCACCGCTCCCAGCATCCACCCTATACCTTTGTTAAAAAGATAAAATACAATGATGTTTGTAAAGAGCTTTGTAAAACCTCAGAGTAGTGGTTATGTTTATTATTCGATAAGGTATTAAAAACAAACATTATGTAGCTTAAGAGTTAAAAATAATAGCTTCTAAACAAATAGGAAGAAGATCTGCTTTGAGGTATACTGTTAGACAGAGTCTTAAGAACAAAGATTAAAGCAACAAAAAGTTCATAGGTTAAAAGGGGGATCACGTTTACATTAGCATCTGTGTCATCCTATCAGGACTGTTATCACTAAGAAAACATAAAATGGTGAATGCTGGTAAAGATGTGAGTAAAAAGGAGTACACACATGCTGTAGGTGGGGTGAAACTGAATCCAGTTATATAAATACTTACATTTATATAATATTTATGTATATGTTTATTTGTATATATTATATATAATTATATATTTTTATTTTTTTATACTTATACATATAATTATATATATTATATATAAATATATACTTATATATATTTACATATCTCCATATGATCCATCTATACTACTTCTGGATATATACCCAATGTCAGCTTACTGTAGAGACGACGTCATACCCATGTTTCTCAGTGCACTTTTTATAATAGATGAGTGATAGATTCAACCTAGATATGTATTGATAGATGATAAAGATGATAAAATTGATAATAAACATGGTAAAGAAAATAAGGTATAAGTTACATACATTACAAAATGGTCTTTGGTCATAAGAAAGAGTGAAATTATGTTTGAAAGAAATGAATGGAATTTTATGACGTAATGTCATATTTCCCTCATCTCTAGAATTGAAGGCATAAAAAAGACATGAAAATAAAAGAGAAAGACGGGAAGCAGGATAATAAACATGACAGAGGAGCTAGATATGATGAATGTAGTTTATATGCATGTACGGAAGCTTCATAGTGGAACTCCAATAAGCAAGGGCTTCACTGACATACTGAAATTCTCCTAAGGTTCTCCAAGTGATAGCTACAGAGCCCCAACTCAAGAAACCTGAATCCAAATCTTGTGTTAACCTTTCTCTCACAGCAAACATTTAATTATAATATTTAATTTTTGGAGTCTTAAAAGATTGACTTCCACTTTTGTTAATATAATATTCTGTAATCAGAGCTAATGTAATATAAGCAAATTCTTAGGTTTAAAAACTCTGTGTTTCAAATTAATTACAATGGAAAGTAAATGAAATCAGTTCAATTACTTTATCCAAAGGTTTCTGGCTATTGAACCAGGAGCCCATATAATAAATCTCTCAAGGAAATGCAGAATTAGTCTAATATTTCCTTGAAATGTTTGGGTTTTATGGAATTTTATTAAACTACAAATAAACAAAAGTGGAAGCCAGGGAAACAACTAGAGGTAAAAACATACAAATGACAAGAAACTTTTGTAGGAAATAAATGGGAAAAATGAACTAAATATGATAAATAGAAAAGAGAGGTTTTGAATATAAAGAAATAAATAGATTCCAGAGAGACTGTAGGTCACTTGCTAATTATCTTAAAATAAAATAATAATTAGTTAAAAATTCTCAGATGAAAAACTTTCTTCAAGCTTAGATGTGAGGTCCATATCCCTTTAAGAATTCCAAAGTAATGGAATGTGTGATCAGATAAGGGGAGTTAATCCTATCATGTGAAGTTAGGTTAATGGATGGATTAATGCTGATGCCATTAATTCTGCAAATGTAGAAAGATGGACGCTTAACCTGTGTTTTGAGGACCATTACTGATTAAATTGTGTTTCTCTGCTTGGAAGCAATAGTTTAGGAAAATTTTAGTAGCCAGAGATTTTTTAAGTTTATTCTTTGAAATCATTCAAAATAAAAGATTTCTCCAATATCGCAACAATCCACTCTATAAGTAGGTTAAAAAAAATATTTTAACTTCTTTTAGTCACCATCTTATGAATGACAAAGGATGACTTTCATGTATCCTAATGAATTTTTATGCCTCAACAATTTCTCCTGTGATTTTTTTGGAAACATCTGATAAGGGTTAATATTCACAACATATTGGAAACTTATGTAGGTCATTAATAAGAATAAGCAAGTGATTTGATTTTAAAATGGTCAAAGGAACTGCATGGATGTTTCTCAAGACAGATATGTAACTGGCTAACAGGTACATGGAGAAAAGGCTCAAAATCACTGATGCTTATGGAAATGGAAACCAAAGCCACAGTTAGGTACCCCCCAATACCTGGCTCATTTAAAAAAAAAATCTGCAGATTGTGTCCAGAGGGGACTGCTTGCACACTGGGAGTGTGAGTTAGCATAGCTGTGTTAGAAAGTGATATGGAGATTCCTCAAAAAAATGAAACACAGAATTGCCAAATGATCATGCGGTCCCACCCAGGATATATATTTAAAAGAACTGACCTCAATACACCAGCAATATATCAACGCACTCTCATGTGCATTGCAACATTATTTATAATTGTTTAAATGTGTAATAAACCTAAGTGCTTATCATAAATGAATGGAATAAAGAAAATGTCACACACATAATAAAACACTGTCTGACATACAAGAGAAGTAAAATTCTGCATTTGCAATTTCTTGGACCATCTTGAAAGAGTTATAGTAAGTGAAATAACAGAAAGAGAAATATCACATAATCTCATTTATACAGAATACAAAAATGTTGGGTTCAAGGAAGCAGAGAAAGCAGTCACCAGGGGCTGAAGTCTGCAAAATTGGGAAGATTTTGGTCAACAGTTCAGCTAAATAGGAGAAGTCAATTGAGTTCTATAGGCACAACAGGATGAGTATATTTAAGGGACCATCTTTTTGAAAGTTGTTAAGAGGGGGTTTCTGTTTTCTCACCACAGAACATGTCTATGTAGGGATGTAATGAATATGCCAGTTACCTTTCTTTAGTCATTTGTAAATATATCTGTATTTCAAAATATCTGCATTAAAAATATTTGCACATAGCAAGTTACACAGTTTTTAATTGTCAGGCAAATAACTACAGAAAAGGTCAGAAATATGATTTTCAAAATCAGAACATGTGCTTTCGTTCAAGACAAGTTATTGAAATTATACATATAGACTCACTTTCTGTTTAAAAACGGCTTGTGGGCTAGTAAACCATTCATTTTCCAAATAATGTATTTATCCTAAGACAATGGAGTGTGACTCCACATTCCTAGTAGTAGCATATCTTATTGTTAAAAAGAATATTTAATATATCGTGCTTTAGAGTTTATATTGTTCATGGTAGTATTGGTTGCTAGGACAGCTCTAATGTGTGTAATAAAGCAAAATAAGTAGTTCTTTGCAGCTTTTTCCAGTGAAAAGAACAGGAAGTAAGATAATATAAAACCCAAATTCTTTGGAGAATTAGTGATTCCCAGTCTGGAGCAGGAAATGTGCATGTGACCTTTGGGAAATTAGTTATGTGAAAAGACAGGTCACACTGTGGAGATCATGTCCAGTGTACTCAAGACCAGTGGGATGCTGGCCACAGTACCAGAGAGTGTCACAGGGAGGTAGGGATGGAAATGTGAGCCGGAACTGTCGCAGGATGCTCCATGAGGTGAAAGCTCTGCATACCTATGTTTAACAACACAACAGGATAAGATTGGAAATGTCAGTACTAATTTATATATAGTGGGAGCTGGCAAGAGTGGATAAAAGCACTTTCTACTAAGCCTAAAGATTTGAGTTCATCCTGGAACCCACATGGGAGAAGAAAAGCGTCCTCAGTCTTGTGTTGTGAATCACCTAAAGCTGCCTGGCCACATTCCAGAAATTTGCTTGGCCACATTCCAAGACCACCCCCCATATCCTACCCCAACTCCAGTGGCTTTGTCCAGGCCACCACCTTTTATACGACAACTTGCAAACCCCTACTCTTTCTGTCTTTCCTTCCTTCCCTTGGAAGTGGGCACTTTGTGTCTCACTCACCCCACCCCAATAAACCTCTTGCATGAGACCCTGGTGCGCGGTGTCATGCATGTTCTTATAAACTTGTACACTATGACCTGTGCATACTTGGACCTGCACACATATATCATGTACCCAAACACACAATAACAACAAATAACAGTAACAACATATGTAACTATATATAACCATATATAGTTATTGTAAGTCATATGTATATATCATATGAATATACATATATATGAATGAAAACATCATAGGAAATGATCACACCAAACCCCTGGGGTTAAAAGACAAAGGGTCACACAAGAAAATTGAAAGAGGATACGTCATGCATGCCATCACGACACCGGAGAGGAAGACAACACGTTTCCGAGGCACTTCATGATGAAAGCAAAGCAGGGAACACAAACAATGTATTTTGCAATATTAACAGCATAAAAGCAAAGAAGTAACTGTAAGACTCTGAAATGCTTTTCTTTAATGAAGCCTCATAGTAGAAAAGGATGTTGTAGATTAGAGCTTTAAAGAAAAGACATGAGAAAATCCAAGCATCACTTCCTTGTTTGCCACCCAAGAACTGATGGGTAAATATAAAATTCAGTACAACAATATTAGGTATCAAACTTTTGGCGTTAATGTAACAAAGGGACTAATAATTTGTTGGTACTTTTCTATTTGGTCTTTGAGTGAGAGAATGGTACATTTCGAACACTGGAACATCTTTCTAACAAATGAGCGACCCAATTCAGCAATGCTGAATCTGGCCTGGACTTCATCCAAAGCATTTATTATTGAAAGTACCACAAGGAACTCATCACGATCCTTGTCACTTGTATGAAGTCAGCCTAAGGCCATGTCATAAGGCAAATTCTTTGTGGATACAATCTCATATTATTTGTCCAAATTTTGTGGATATCAAAACGAAGTGAGCTTTACTGGTAAGCACTTACTAAATATTTTATTGACTAATTGAATTGCTGATTGATGTTCATTTCTGTTACTTTCCGCCCTGTGGTTGCTCTGCCCCTCTCTTTTCATGTCCTGCAATATATTAACAGGCTTAAAGCCTGAACTCCATCTTCCCTGAGCTCTGCTGTTAACTATAGCTTTGTCTTGTTGACCCAGTGCCTCCTGATGGAGAGTTACCCTTGGATTTTATTTTCCCCCAGATGATACACTTCACCAGGGCAGCCTACATACCTCCAAAGTACTTATTCGATAATGCACTCAATGCTAATCTAGCTCCATGCTGACGTGGGTTTTTGTATCGTAAATGATACTTGATTAGGGAAAGTCCATTAAGTTGAAAAAGATAATGGGTATCACCTTCCCAATTTTTGCAGGTCAGTAAGGCCGATCACACGGATGGGGAAAGCCCTAGAAAACTTAATACTTAATTGTCTATATTTATGGCTGTAACTAAAATGTTGTCCATAACCTGGAACCTTGAAATATGTTTTTCAATAAGTTTTCAGTCTGTTTAATTGTTAACTTACTTAGGAACTTAGGAGAATAGTGGTTCAGAGCGAATAACTATTTTATTGGTGATTAAGTGGTGATTCATTTATTTTGCTAGAATCACTGCTCTAAGAAGATAAAAACTATAGCTCAGTGCAATTAAAAAACATGCTAAAGCTACTCATGGAATGAGGGTAGCATCATTTGAACTACTTAAGAGGCAGCTTTTCCTTCACATGCGTGGGTTTTATAGAACACTATTTTGCAGGGCTTATCCAGAAATGTAAGGAAATTTTGAATGTTTCTAACAACACTAAGTGATCTAATTAGAGAAATGGGAAATGGAGAGCTCAAATTAGAAAGTGAAATGAAGATAAACACAGAAGGTGAGAGGTAGAAAGAAAAACAAAAACAGTGAGGATGGCTAAAGAAGTCATATGGAATCATACCATTAACTAACTATTTAAAAAGATACCTATTGTATACACAAGTCTGTGTATATATACATGTTTAATTTAAATGAAATATTCTCATCTGGGCTAACATACATTCCAAGAGCAATAGACTAACAATAACTCCAATACTAGGCATGAGAGGCCCACTTTTGATTTGTTGGTAAAGGTTGTCCAATAGACTCCCAAAGCATTATGATCTGCTGCTTTGCCCTTGGTTGCCCCACAGAAGTATGAGGTAAGTAACCATCACTTCCTGTGTGACACTGACTCCTTCTGAATTCTGCATCCTATGTCTGCTTCAACACTCTGTTTCTGTGTTAGGGATTAAAGGCATACACTACCACTGCCTTCTGAATACTGGGATTAAAGGTGTATACCAACATTTTTAATGTTCTTTCTACATTCCATTAGGACCACACAGGCCTCTGAATGTGATTCCTTCATATAGACCCCTGGAATATAGAACCTTCCTACCTTTCACACAGACTTACTCCTGTGCACATCCCAGATAATCATTGTACTGGCAGCCTGAAACCTGGCAGGATATGTGATTTCTATAGTTGAAAAGGCCTGCTATCTAATTTAAATAAAAGTTGCTCTCCCTTAGCTCAGTGTAAGCAAAGTTGCTGATATAGAGGTCACTTGGGTATTCCACCAGCCCAGAGGCAGCTTTAGGCATGGCTTAGCCTCTACTATTGCCCTGTATCTACCCAGCTATAAATGTGGACATAGTTCAGACAGGCGTGGCCTGGCTCCTTTTGTGTTGGATGTCACCCACTATAAATGTAGATACAAATGGAGAGCCAAAGGTTTCAGGGGAGTAAAACCATTGTATCTCCTTGATCATACAAATAGACTTCTAAGAGAGAGCAAGGAAGGACTTTTTAAGATAAGATTAAACTGCTGAGACCAAGGAGGAGTTGGAACTGGAAGCTTGCTGGGCTCCCAGCAGAGGTCATAATGTAAGCACACTTCATGTTTCTTTCTTAATATAATGCCAAGTTGAATAAATGGCTACAAATAAGTGTAATAAGGTCCTGGAGGATTTACTCTTTTCTGTATAATTTCTGCTCTTCTAAAGAATATGACAAATACTGATTTAGTTGATGGGCTTTCTGGCTGGGCGGCAAATTTCCTTGCTATTACAAATAGCACATTAGTAAACATGATAGATAAGTATCTGTGTGGTAGGATGTGGAGTTCTTTAGGAATTTAACATGGAGTAGAATAGCTGTCTTATATGGTAGTTTTATTTTTAATTTTTAGAAGATCCCCCATACTTAAAATGGATAATTAAAATGTGGAAGTATACACACTATAATTTTACTCAGTAAAGAGAAATTCAATTACGAAAATTTCAAAGAACTGGGCAGGCATCGTATTAAATATGGTGACCCAGATTCAGAAAGGCAAAAATGAGCTGTTCCCTCTCAGAGGTGGACCCTAACTTTCAGTGTTTGTATTATGGAAATAAGCAGGGGAAAGGGTGGATATAGAGTCTAAAACTACTTAGAGGACCACGAGAAAGCAACAAAGGGAAATGGAAAGAGGTGTGGACAAGAGGTCACATGTGACTTAAAAGCAGAAAGAAACTACTAGGGGTGAGGGCACCCATGGGAGAAAAGGGAGAGAGGAGGAGTATGGAGGGAAGAAACAAATACAACGAAACTTGTTTGAAAAGTGCCATAATGAAGCCTAATTCTTTGTATGTTAATAAAAATTAAACAAATTAAAAAATCATTTCAGCAGCACACAGCTACAAGTTCACTTGTGTCGGAACATGTTTAACATGAGATTAAAATGATATCCATATAAACTGTGGCAAAAACAGAAAAAGGATAAGGCTAATGTGTAGGGACATTTATCCTGTGTGTTCTGAGACGCACAGCTATGGCTGACTGGTTGCACAGTCTGTTCTATATCAGGAGGCTGGAGTTCACTCTTATCAAGTGAACCTAGAACAGATCCCAATGTTCAGCATCAGGCTGACCTTGGCCCCAAACTTAAGCTCTTGTTTTTGCTGTATCCTGATTCTGCCAAGTCATTTTTCGCAAACATTTAAAAAGAAATTAGTGTACAGAAAACGCTCTTTTGCTTTGAAATCAGTGATAAAGGCTTCCAACAGGCAACAGCAGACTAGCGTTACTGTTTCAAGTTTCTTCCTTCAGACCAGAGGTATCACTACACATACATCACTCCAGCTAGTTAAATAGACTGAAATCTATTTGCTTGAACCGTGCTCAGTACTGTCTATTATGCAGGACATGTCTGAAAAACACACGGGACATAAATGGACATTGTAGAGGAACACTTGGAAGAAGTTTTTGTTATTTTGATTTCTTTCAAAAAGCAAAATGGCATTTGGATGAGGTTTGTGTTTCCACCCCAGCTGTGGTAGAGTTGTTTATGAGTCGGACTTGGAACGCTTGATGCAGGTGGCTGTAATTTGGTCAGGTGCAGTCATTTTGGCACCTGTACCTTGTTTTTTGGGATTGATGCTGCATGGGTATATGGGAACTTTTGGCTTAGGGTATAAAAAGTCTGAAGCCCCAAGATTCAGGATGGGCATTGGTTGGTGGTTAGTTGGTTGGGTTGCTGTCATTAGTGCAATAATTCCTAAAAGAACAAAGGTTAGATGGATTGAGTTTACAGACCATGAGCTAAGACGCTAGTCTGATTCACTGTCAGCTAGTCCTTTTTGTGCTTAGGACAGCCTAAAAAGAGGCTGTGAAGATTTCTACCTTTCTCTCAGTCTATATCAAGGCCACTTTCAAAAGTGGCAAAGATTTCTTTCTATCCATCCTTTCTTTCTCTTTCCCTAAATTGAGGGTAAAAGATTGTAGTGTACTGCTACGGGACATTCTTGAAGAAAATGCTCCTTCAGCTAAAATATAATCAAGGAGCCCTAAAACACGTCCTTGTATCCACATTCGAAATATATATAATATGGAGAACTGTGGCAAGAGACAGGGAAAATGATCCGAGAAAGCTCAAAGAATTAGATCTAAGGGTGTGTAGATTCCTTTCACAAAAAAAGGGAGTTCTACAAATTAACTACAATTGTTGAAAATTATCAGTTTTATAAACACACATTGCAGGAGACTTTAAGTGGTTATTAATTCATTTTGTTGGGAGACTAAGTAATTGTTCTATTGATAGGGCCATATAAAGTTTATAAGGTATATTCGTATTTGAAATTTAGAATTATGTTGAATTTCACCTTTTATTTGTATCATTTGAGAATTAATATATGCTTATAATGTGTTTTTGATCAAATTCATCCCTCCCATTCTATCCCCTCATTTCCTCCCGTACACCCCTGATTGTTACTCCCAACTTCAAGTACTCTTTTGCAACCCTCTGAATCCACTTAGTGCTCTCACCATGCAGATAGGACAATCCACTAGAACATATGTAGCCTATCAAGGGTCACAACCTCAAAGCAAAAGGACTCGCTCTCTTCCAACAGCACTAACTGCCAATAGCTCTTCAGCTAGAGGTAAGACTTCTTGAGCGCCTGCCATTCATTCTTGGTATTATCCTTAATTGACATAAGTTGATATAGATTCTATAGATAGTTAGATTGTTTTTGTTCTGGCCAAAGCTACGTTTGCAGAGCACAGTGCTTTTAACATTTCTGTCTACTCCATGCAACTTTATTACACTGTGTTGCTAAGAGTCCTTCATCGTTAACTTGGACTTCTGCCGATGCCAGGCAGCCTCTGGGCCTGGAGAATACAAATAATAGAAAGGAACAAATAAGCTTTCTTACTCAGTGCCCATTGGTCTTTATCAATCCTGTGGGCTGCACTTTATCTCTCTACACCTAACAGTGCTGTATTCTTGGGTGCATGGAAACAGCCTTTAGTCAAAACTATTATAAATCATCTCTGGAAAAAAAATCCTATTTGTTTGAGGATAACCAGCTAGAGACAGGGTTCTAAATAAGTTTCTATAGTGGTCAAAGGAAACCAAACACATTTGATTAAGGGCATCAGCAGAAACTCTAGGGAAATTACTTACTGCTCCTGGCATTAGCAAAGTTTAAAACCAATGGTGCTTTGAATCCAGGGACCATATCGACTAAGAGGCATCAAATTTCCAAGCAGTGAGTCTCAGATATGCACAAAAGGATTCAGAACTTTCCTCTGCAGGAAAACATATTTTAGAATTATCAACTTGAAGTCCAGAGTTTCTATAATATCAGCTAATAAATAAGAATCTTGTAGGTATATATTAGTCGTCATTTATGTTTTTGTTCAATTTAACTAGGAAAAAATCACTAGCAAAGAATTAATAAATAAACCAGAGACTTCCAATTTCACTTCACAATGAGAAAGAGAAAAATGCTTGCACATACGAAACGTTATAGTAAAAAAGGAACAACAGTCCAGGTTGGAGGGGAAAGTCTTGCAGAAAAGTCCCCAAGAAGTGGCGAGGGATGAGATCCAGTGGCTAGGCAGAGGGCTTCCAAGTGTCCTTAGCTATTCTGCAAGCTCTCCCACAAGCTCCATCTAGTATCAGTGATACTAGAGAAGTTTACAGAAGATAAAACCTAAGACTCAGAGAATTTAAGACAGTTTTCACACATAAAATAGCTATTAGGAGCTGAGCTGAAATTCAAGCTGTAACCTATCTTAAATCTACCAATGTCTCTACTTCCTTACACCTGGAGAGCTATTGAAACGCTGGCTTTAACGTGGTACTTAGTGTTGAGCATATGATAAGAGAAACAGGGGAAGAAATACACTGGATCAGAAACACATAATGCTTCCTAGTTTACTAGACCAACATGCTCACCATACATTCACTCCTTTGTGCTCTCTCTACACTTCCTGCTATGTAAGGGGGAAAAGAGCCAATTGACCACAACAACATAAAAGGATCTGCCCCTTGAGGAAGAAAGATTGTAGTTCAGGTTGTTCTGGAACTCACTCTGTAGACCAAGCTGGTAAAAAACAATATCATTTTAAATACAGTACACTTGCAGGTAAGTTTCAAAGAAGATGATGGCAGGATGTTGCTTCTGATATGGGCAACTAAGACTTTGTTCCTATCCCTTTTTACTGTGATAGCTCTAATCCATGCCAATTACATTTTCTAATGTGAGTATTGTTTAGGTGATCACCAAATAAGAGAATAGAACTTGTCAACACGAATTTATCCCTACAGCTGATGCACATGTCAAGGTGCAGCACATGCTGTCGGATGCCAGTTTTCTTTCTGTAGATGAATAAGTATTTCTTTTATCCTTCAAAAAGTGCATCCTTAGACTTCTAACTATAGCCCAACACAATAGCATTTGACTAGACTCATTTATTCAGGATATATTTGAACAACTAATGATATCACAGCATTGTTCTATCTGTGAATCTATACACTTCACAAATTCATGGGAATTCCCATGTGATATTTAGCGCATCTGCTGTATACAGAGTTCACAGACCTGTCAAAAGAAAAAGGAAATCTCTGTTTTTGTAAAATTTCTATTCTAGCAGGGACAGTTTGACAAGATGTACTAAAGGTTATTGACAAGGACATGATACAGCGCTTTACATGCATATACGCGTGATGTAACAAGAGTTCCTCATCTTAAGGAAGGGGTAGGAAGTGATGGTTAGGAATCTTATCTTTAACGCTTAACACTTTTAATGAGGAAGCGAACACTCTGAAAGAAGATAATGATTTTCAGACCAGCAGAAAAAATTTTCTCACGCCATATGTATAATAGTTTCTGCATTTAGTCCACAGACTTTGGCACTGAATTCTGCTGGCAACCAAGATATGTAGGAATTGGATGAGCTTGAATGCCACCCTTTGAAATCTTTTTTTTTTTTCTCCTGACAGGTCAAATATTTCAAGATCTCTTATTAGAAACACTTTGAGCATGCTCATCTTTAATTTTAATAATATCCAATTTAGAAAAAGTAGGACAGAGCAGCCACTGGAATCTGGAAACAACAAAGAAATGGATGCCTTTTTGACCATTGCATGGACTGTAAAGTCAGAGTGCTCCAGAAGCAACACTTATAGTTTTGAAATTGTAGCAAGTTTATAGGATACTCCTGTGAAGCTTTGATAATAAAATCAATACGATTGAAAACTATTGGTATAGTTTTCAGGTTAGTAAAAAAAAGGTAGAGGAATAGGTAATTATTCCTCCCACACAATCTATAATTTTTAATATGCTATTCTAGTTGAGAGAATATTTCAGAATTTTTCTGCACCTTCATTTCTGAGAGCAATATCTATCATAAATTCCATTTGTTATCAGTTATCAGATCCTTGAGTTCCTGAAAATTACCAGTATACTCATAAAACTCATAAAATTTAATCCCATTTTTGGAGACATACAGTAATGCATGCTCACAAAATGTGTTCTTATTTGACACGAACGCTCAAATCTTTCAGCCCTAAGACATGACTAAAATCGCTCATGAATGGATGACTCATGCTTCTTAGTTCCATGATGCACATGTTCATATAAGAATCAGTCTTTTGAGTTAACTCAGTTTTACATGGTTCTTAACAGACTGAGTTTTCGTATTTGCTGTAGGAATTGCATTCCTATATTCTGTACTCACAGAAATTCAACCTGGTTCCCAGCTTGGCAGTGGCCATGATTAGTCATTGACATACACACACTAGGACACTGTAACTAAAAACAATGTAATCAACTATCATTAATTAAAATGCCATCAAGTGTCCTGGTTACATCATCGAAGCCCCAGTTCCTACAAATTTGCACTATGCCACATTAGAGGAGAGGAAACCTGGAAAGTCTAGGTCCTTGAATTTGTGTGGCATGTTGGGTTTCAGTAGACGACACGAAGTACTAATTTATTTGCCCAGCCTCCCTAGCATTTACTGTCTTGTCTGAATGTTAACAAAACTTTCTGAAGGTTAGATGATCATTTTTATTTCTTGTATGTGTTACCTTTGTTTTATATTATGTTCAATTACACTGATTTTCACTGATTCTGAGCACTATCAGGAATTTCAAACCAGTTTTACAAAAGTATGACTGTTAGAAAGTAAAAAGAAATGGTGGCTAATTTTTTGAGTTCCATATGTATTCTGGGTATTCATCCTCTCATAAATGAATTTTTCTCCACTATATAAGGTTGTTTTTTTTTTATCACTCTGATTATTCTGTCCTCTGTTGTGCAGTAGCTTTGGATCTGGTTTGGTTCCCTTTGGTAACACTTGCAGCTATTTCCTGAGTGATTGGAATCCATTTCAGAAAGTTTTGCCCATGTCTACATGTTTAAGTGTTTCCTCTGTTTTACTCTAGCTGGTTCAGAGTTTAGAGTTTTCTACTGGAGTCTTTGATCGATTTTTAACTTCTTTATGTACATGATGAGTACATAGGGAGCTAGCTTTATATATGAATATCTATATTTATCTATCTTTATATATGAATATATCTATCTTTATATATGAACATACACCTTTCCCTCACCATTCGCTGAAAAAACTTTTTCCTCCACTGTATGTGTTTAGCATGTTTGTTGAGAATCAGTTGGCTGTACTTGTATATATTTCTCGGCCATCTTTTCAGTGGGTTCATGTATTTAATTTTTTCCTACTTTCATGCTGTTTCATGTACTACAGAGCTATGTAGTACAATTCAAAATCAAGAGTTGCCTTATTTTTTGTTTCATGCTTCCACGTAAATTTTGAATTGGAAAAACAAAGACAGTGCATGCACACTAGCTTAAGAAATGAATTTCCATTCTCTGTGCATCAGAAATATGGGAACAACTTCACTGAGCACCTTGGGACAATGAGAGTCTTGGGGGGTTGGGATATACTTAAGGTTTGGAGGTCTTCTTTCAAGTTCATATGGCTATTATCAGAATTCATTTCATTTTATATTGGCTTGGTTTTTCATGTTCAAAAGAGAATAAGGTTTTGACTTTTAGGAGTGTGTTGATGGATTCACCTGACCAAGTCAGATTCAGCCAAGGCAACTTCCTTTTTGATGAGCCTGAGGATCACTCTTCAGGAATTTTAGTTACACCTACGAAATCCCTTTGCTTTTGTTGTATAACACTATTGGGAGGGTTTCTTCCCTGTCTTCTTCTCTTTGCTAATAGCAAGTTATTAATCCCAGCTGTACTTACTGGAGGAGGTTTTATGTGGGTTTGTGTCTTTTGGGACCACTTCTGAGACTTGCTTTTATTTTATTTCACACACACACACACACACACACACACACACACAAACCAAAAAAACAAAACAACAACAACATCAAATTGACAAGTTCATGAGCTAAAATGATAATGTAAAGCTCCTGTCTGAGATGCAAATATGATGTCAGAGAATTCACAAGCAAAGAGAGAAGCAGAACAGAAAGAAGTAGAGAATGGAAGCCAAGCTCCCTAGTTCCAGCAAAAGCGTGAACCTCCAGAGGCCAGAAGACTTGGTATATTTATTATCCCTGTCACCTGTTACTCTGTAGAAGGGTATTTGCTATTACTATTCACCTGAAAATCTCCACAGTGTCCAGCAGCTTGGAAAAGCTTATCAGATACAGGTTACCCACAGAAACAGGTTACAAAGTTGGAGTTTCAGTAACAGTGAATCTTTGAAAATATGTCCTACATTCAGTTTGTACTATTTAAATCCATCTCCCTTCGCTACTAGAGAACACAGTGGGCCTAGCAGACTTGGGAGTATATTCAAGGTTACTATGTCATGTATATATGACTTTGCATTAGGAACAGCAACTTAAAGAGAATTAGACTTTGTTTTAGCATATACAGCAAAAGCCATATCAGGATGTGGCAGAAAAATTAGTTCATTTTGTACTGAATACAAGTGAAAAACTTAAACGGCCATAAAATGACAAAACAAACAAACAGGTGAGACTCCAATGGAAAGAAGAACTTTGGGTTTGCAGGTGGTTTCTATTATTTGACCTTCACAGCCTGATGTATCAAGTCCAGCTAACACAGTGTCAGCAAAAAGTTGCCCTTCAGATACATGATGGTTTTTCTAGATTGCTTAAGTTATACTAATAAAAGTCACCTAGGGGCTCAAGTAGGAAAGAAATGACATGTGTACAGCTGTGTTTGATTCTGAGATTAGAGAATGTGAAATATTAATGCCCTTTACAGACTCCAGCATTGCTGACTATGAAGTGACCCGGTTAGTACCAGATTGCTTGTTTTTCTGAGCAGACTGGAGTTATAAAACAGGACTCCAATCCATTAAAACCCAGAATACGTTTGATATTTAGCTTGGCTCTAAGGTGCTTGAATCCCAGGGACATGACTAAGGGAGAAAATAAGAAGTGATATTGTGGAAAGAACACAACATTTGGAACCAAACGTTCTTCCTGTCCTGTCTGTGTGACTCAGGTGCACAGGCTGAGTCATCTCTCTCTCTCCGGCTTTTGTTTTCTATTGCATGCGCTTAGGACAGCCTTTCACAGATGCATAATGAATATCCAGAGAGTTTTTTTTTCAGTGTAAATTATCATAATAACCTTAGTTATTATTCCCCATTATTTCCAAGGGAGCTGTCAACCAAGTATTCGTTCTGTAGGGAGGGGGCATGTTGAGAAGACTCCAGAAGTGGAATCGGAGTACAGGGAGTGCTAACGGACTCACGGCAAAACTAAGAGATCTTTCCACAGGCTTCTTCTTTTGTGTCCATTGTTAAAATAGTCGGACTCCATAAGTCTTAGGAATAAGTTGCCTGCGGGAAAGCACTTAACCAGCTTAAACCTTTGTGCGCCCTGAAGAAGTATGACGTGGTGAGACTGCTGAAGCGTGGTCCGGGAACGGTGTGCGGTCTGCCGGTCACTGCTGCACACCTGTACCTTGCATCAGATAACACTTTAAATTAGAGCAAGGTGGATGTTATCCTGGGTTTCTTGGAGAAGCAGCGTTGCCAGCATGACACCTCTAATGCATAAGATGACAGAGCAGGATAACTGGCAGAACTAGATTCTAGATGTTAGGCTAGACAGCACTTAGACCCCCTCATCTGTTTCGTCCCTAGTCTCTTGCTCTATTTCTCTGTCTCTGTCTCTCTGTTTCTCTCTGCGCCCCCCCCCCTCTGTGTGTGTGTGTGTGTGTGTGTGTGTATCTGTCGGTCTGTCTCTCCCTCTCTGTTTTCCTCTGATTTTGTATATCACAATATTAGTTGGAAGAACTAAGATGAAACTAGGAAACATTTCACCCAAGTTGGTTATTGGTCTAGAAAGATGATTTTGATTTCTCTGCGGATGTTCAAAGAAATCAGAGTCACGCTAGAAAAGCAACAGCTTTCACTTAGAAGGAGATCTATTTGTGAAAAGAGAATGAAATAGTTTTGTATTTGGTCCACTTTTCTCTATTAAAATATTTCAGAGGGTAATTTTTACTAGGCATTTCCATGGTACAGTTTATTAAACCCACGACTAATCTAGAAATAGAATGTTAGAGTTTCCATATTTGGCCCCCTCAAATATGCGTTCTTCCCTCAGGCGCTTCACCTTTGATTCTTCTGTCTCTGCTGCTGCCAGAGCACTTTTTCCTACATGACTTACCTCTCCTATGTCAGTTCCTTTTGTTTGAAAATCTCCATTAGTGATCAGAAGAAATAATGAAGATTCTGCCTCACATTCAGTTTCCTCTTAAACTGGCTTAAACTGACCTCTCTGACCTCTCGCATACCCTCGAGTCCCAGCTGCACAGACTTTTGAATATACTCCATTCATTCTTTGCTCTTCAGAGAGGGGTTACAAACTTTTTCATGAGACAGTCATTGCTTGGAATTTTGTTTTCTTTTTACACCTGGTGAATTGGCTCAAGCTTTAGGCCCACAGGTCACCTGTTACTTACCTGTGAGCTGCTGCTGGTTGTCTTTGCCAGGTCTAAGTCCTGGAGGATGCTTTTATCTCCAAACTACAATGCATGTCATATTGCACTGCAGTTAATATTCTGTATCTGACCTTTCTGTAGACTGCTATAATCTTCTCTGTTCATTTGATATCAGGACTTTCTAACTCAGAGTCCTCAGTCTGATATGGTGCCTTGTAACTAGAAGATAACCAGTAAATGTTTGCTGTAAATAAAGTTTCCAGAATTTCTTGGATTGGCTCTTTCTATAGCTGAATATATGTATACTTTTTGATCCATTCATTAAAATATTCATTCTAAACACAAGGTCTCACTCCTGGAATCACACACACACACACACAACCAACACCAAATGGATTTAGCAGGTTATATTTATATATTTTATAAATCAAGAAAAGTCAAAGAAAAAGAGGCCATCAATTTGAGAGGGAGTGGGAGTAAATAAGTGGGGAGGGGATTAGATGGAAAGGACATAGGAGACACTGGAGGGAGAAAAGGAAAAGGAAAAGAAACGTAATTAAATTTTAATTAAAAATTTCAAAAATTATAAATAAAATATATTTGGCTATGAGAAAAAAATAATGTTTACTGATCAGAAAAAAGAACAACAATTTATTCATTAGGATGAAGATTAACATTAAAGAGGACAGAATTACTTGAGCCAAGAAGAAAAAAAAATCACTTCTAATGAATGACAAATAAATAAATAAAGTGTAGTTAATTAACTGTACAGTGGAATAGGCTCTGTAGTCTCCAAATGAGGAAATCGTGTTCTCTATACCAGTGGATACATCCAGAGGATGCTACGCCAAGTGTAATAGGTTGGACAAGAGAGGGAGGCTGCATGACCTCACTTACAGGTGAAATGTGAAAATTCTCACTCAGAAGTCGAGTCTGATGATCACTGCTGGAGACTGGCACATGGGAAAGCAGGGTGACAATGTCCTATGTTGTAGAAGTTTATTTTTAGTTGTGTTTAAAATATTGTTTTATGCAGTTAGGTGAGGGAATGCCTAGGTCTTGGCGTTTTGTATTGTCTGCAGGTGTTGGATTTCTGTGAGGGATGTTTGATGGCTCATGATCTGCAACTGAGGAGTTCTGAATCAATAAAAACACCTGAGCTCAGATGCCCAGGGTTCCACTGTCCAGGACAGCTGTGGTGGTGATGGTGGTTCCCTCTGCTGAGGTCTGGCAGGGTTTGAGTCTATGAATATGGCTCTGTGTCTCCTTGTATAGCCCACACAGCAATGTACAACAACAAATGGTGTACCAATGTGAGGCAGGACATCGCACCAACTAATCCAGCATGGAGACAAGGAAGAAGAGAAAGAAACTCCAGACCTCACAGAGGCCGGTAAAGTACACTCAGGGAAGCTACCAGAGGATAGAGATTAAGCTATTAATTGAAGTCTCCTGAAGGAAGGGAGAGTGAGGAAGGTAATAAGCCTCTACAAAGAGAAGATTGTAAAAAGAAAGAGGGCTCAAAAGTAAGAGCCACAGAAAAGAGGCCTTTAGAGAAAGATATTTTCATGGTGACAACAGGGAGTTCAGCTGGGAGCAGGAAAGAAGCAAGATTTCACATGCTTTTCCTGATCATGGAGTCAATGCAGCCAGGGCACAGGAAATGGAAACCAAGGTGTACTGTTCTATAAACTGAGTTTGTTGATGGCTTTGTGTGTGTGTGAAACCCAAGCAGGTCTTGTGTTTGAGGTCTATGAAGAAGGGTGTGTGTTTACCCATAGTGGTGGTGAAAAAGAATGCCAAACTGCAAGAGTGCTTCAACTGGAGATTCTTCCCATGGGTCTAGGACCCCCTGCTGTTGTGGAAGCTGTAGCTTGGAGTCAAAAAGCCACTTAGTTAAACTGATCAGTATTTTTTTTTTTTTTTTGCAAACCTGACTAAAAAAAGACAAGCTGTCTAGATGATGGTAATGGTGATTAGAACTCTATCCACAAGAGGACCTTACTGCAGATAAAATGACAGGTTATTTTTCCAGCAAACCAGTCTCTGTCTTCAAACCTGGAAAGTGTCTTCTAGAATTGGCTGAGTTTTTATCTCATGCTGCTAGCTGAACTTGGTGCTGTAAGAGTCACCCAGGTGGTGCTGGTTTTGAAAGGCATGAAGGGGTCATTGGAGAGCAACTGAGGCTTGGCACTATGAGAGGCCAGGAGAAGCCATTGGTAAAAGTGCAGCCTCGGTAGTAGTTGAAGACCCAGACTGAAGGAGTCATGTAAAAGAGTTGAGGCTTGGCACCATGAAGAGAGCCCAGGAGAGGCTATTGGTGAAAGTGCAGCCCAGTTGCAACAGAGAACTCAAGCATTCTGAAGATGCCAGTACCATGGGATGACCACCAAAACCAGCAGTGGCAGTGGAGTGAAGCCAGCCAGACCCTGGAGGACAAATTGTGTGTGCTGCAGAAGGCAGAGCCAGAGAAGTGACCCAAGCCCTATGGAAGAGCCCAGCTTTAAGACAATGGTACAAAAGTACACAATAACTCCTTTGAGTAAACAGATATTTTAATATTCTTTAAATTGCTCATTAACGAACAATCAGTGCCCGATGGCCTGAAGTACTTTGTGTACCTGATGGGAATACGAATAACACATCTTGGTAAACATTGGGTACCGTTCCCACAAAAGGCATGCCACACAAAACAAGCGGTTACAGCAAACTTCTGTATCTCAACATGAACAGTAAGACATAGGCAGGGAGTTGCAAGTAGATCATGGAGGCCTAGCTTCTTGTAGCTTTTGTACCTAATTACTGAGATAGCTTCAGAAATGCCATCATATTTCGAGGGAGGAAGCTGGGGGTGTGATGAGATGTCACTGCCTAAGACAAAGGGCAGCACTGTCTCTTTGTGCCTGACTCACTGTTCTCTGGACAATCAGAGACTCCTCAGATCCACAGTGTCATTGACCCTTTGCCAATTAGTGACGCCAACAGAGTGAGGCTGCATCATTAGGCCTGGCCATTTCAGGCTTGATTTCAATGCATTGAGTGAACATTTATCATTCCGTGCTCACTTTTAGTCTTGTCTAGGTTTTAGTGCCACAGGAGATATGTGTTTACATTATAAACCCCTCGGTTCAACTTTATGAAATATCTGCCTGCTCTTCAGGAACACAACAGGGAATGGTAGTGAAGGACCTAAACTCCGTTTCTCTTTGTGTGTATGTGCAAGGCCCCTCATCTCAGGCCTGGTCCAGGTCCACAGTATATATTCTCAAGCTCCTGACCTGGGCCTGACCCTACAAGCTAGTAAATCCCATGAGCAGGCCATAAGAACCCCCCACTCTGAGGGCAGCCAATCACGAAGAAGAAGCAGTACAAGAGTACTCCATGTCATCTGACCAGATAGCCTTAAAGGCCGTAAACCAGTGTCTTGACTTTAATGGCTTACCAGATATAGCCTAAGAATGTGACCAGTTAGCCCCTTGAGCACGAGCCAACCAAAACTAAACATTTGTAAACTGCATTTCTGTTCTCCAATTAGAAACCAGACTACCTCACCTATGTTGAAACCCCCTCTTACTGTCTATAAAAAGGCCAGCAAGCCTTTATTCAGAGTCAGCCATTTCACCTGGTGCCTGACCCCAGCATGCTGGTTTCTTCTGCAGAATAAAAATGCCTTTGCTTTTTACATATGTGGTCTCACTGGTCCTTGGGGGGCAAATTTCAGACTCAACAGTAGCAGGAGTTGATGCTTCCTGACTGTTCCTTTGCAGTCTTGGACAGACAAGAGAATAGGAGGCCTGTGGGCAAGGATAAGGCAGTAATTCCCACCCCTGACTGATGTAGCCAGGTTTTAGCTTACCTAGGACTCCTTCAGATACTCTGGGCTCATTTTGTTGAAACTTTGGTAAATTAAAACTTTTCACATGGGAAGAAGAGTCAAGTAAATGAAATAATCGAGGGAACCAGGTGTGCTGAATAATAGTTTGGGAAAAGAAAGGATGGGTGTTCTGCAGAGCCTCTTCCCACCCTGCATGGTTTTGAGTGGGCTGCTAATGTGCTAGGGAAAAAGACTTGCCTGAGTTGCCTGTGTATGTCAAAGGTCAGAGAAGAGACTAGACAGGGTAGACATACAAAGAGTTTCCAAATCGCCTCCTATCTCATATATTACTGATACATTATTCATGGTTCTTTTATGGCATGCTCAGAAATGGAATAACTGCCAGGGACACAAAGGTGAGTGTGATATAGCCTTTAATATGGAAGATTTTCCAGGATTAGAGTGGCAGGCTAGGAAACAGGAGACATAGAGAGTTATGGGGCCTCTGAGAAAATTAATACCAAGACAGTCGTATCAGGAAAATGAAAACCGGAATCACAATGAGATATAGTCCCAGTTAGAACGGATATTATTAAAAAAGGAAAGAAAAAGAAAAAGGCCAGGAATGTTGCCCCATTCCTGTGACCGCAAGACATGGGAGCCTGAGGCAAGGGGACCGGGGGCTCACGGATGGTTTAAAGTCAGCCTGGCCTGCGTAAAATTCTGTCTCAAAAAAATAAAAAAATACAAAAAGCAACACAAATTAATGAGAATTGATGTGAATAAACATGTCTCATGTACTGTAAACTGTTATGATAAATAAAATAATGTGGTTATTCTCCAAATATCTGAAAAATACCAACCCCACTACCAGATAAATATCTAAAGGAAATGAAATTACTATGTCAAAGTGAGATGTGAAGTTCATGTTTACCACAGCACTCTCATCACAACCGAGTTGAGGAATCCACTGCAGTGATCACCACTGTGTAAATGAGTTTTCTGTCACAGGTATGTGTGTGTTCACCCCTAGCTTTCTCTATTGGTGCTAGAGAGTCAAACTCAAGTCCTGCTGCTTATGGAATAAATTTTTCCCCACTTTTCCATCTCCTCATTGCTTCAGAACTATAAGCTCTTAATCATTTTCTGTATGAGGCCAGAACTTAGAGAATAAATTTGGACCCTCCTTGAAATGCAAACTAAACTGGAAGCCAGATGGTTGACACCCATAATCCCCTCATGAGAAGACTCCTAGGGATTCCATCTGTGTGGGTTTCCCCTTTTCCAGGTGGAAGCTGGGAACTCCAGGCTATCAATATCTTGAGTTATATCATTTTCTCACGGTTGGCGAAAAGTTCTCTTGACATATAAAAACCTAATTTCTTTCTGGAACCTCTAGAGCATGCAAAGCTTCTTCCTTATCATGCATATGTGTAGAAACTATGAAGAGTACAAGCTAAAAATGTTAATTCTACAAACTAAGTTGTATTCTACTTGCTGCCAATAAAGAACTGCGGTCAGATCAAAGCAAGGCTCCTCTCAAAGCCCAGTGTGAAGAATCACTGAGTTAGGTTACATGCGGCAGTGTGGGTGAGTGGTTACTTACAGGAGCATGGTTGAGTCAAAGGCAGCTGCATCTTGCAAAAACCCACCCCACCTGGCAACAACATATGGAAGCTGGGTCTCTGGAGCTCTCTGAGCTAATGGCAGGCAGCTCAGCTTCTCAGAGCATCTTCTCTCCCTAACGTTGCTTCCTGCTTCCATAACTTTAATGAGGGGTCTCGAGAATCTTGCCAGTTTCAGGAACTTTCTGAGACATATGAATTCTTTATTTCCTAAGTCTCATGAGCCTCCCCACTTCCTCTTGGAGGCAATGTTACAGGACAAACCTACTAATTTTGTGTGCACTAGAAAAATTTGAAATGAGACTAATGCAGCTAAGGAGCCAAATATTTCATTGTTTTCCATTTTAATTTAAACTCTAAGAAACTACATATGCTAATGGCCTATGCAGAGAATGTTAGAGTTCCAGAGCTTAGATTTGATTATGTCTGTCTGTGTTCTCCTCAAAGCCATCTGTATTTTTGCTCTTCTTAATACACACCATTAACTGAATGCTTGCCTGCAACCTTAGCATTCAGAAGGCTAAGGAAGGAAGATTGCAAGTTCAAGGCCAGCCTGACCTAAATAGTATCTCTTTCAGAGAAAACACAAAAGAGCCATTAAAGTGTCTGATGCTAGCGGTGAGAATATCCTATAAAGTGATTCTAATTTTCCCACCAAATAGGGAGTATTCTAATTAAAGTAAACAATTTGGTGTTCTCAAATCCATCTCTTGTTTTTCAGCAATGACATTTTCCTTATGGTGGCGTTTTCTGGTTGTGCTTAATTTTGCTTGTTTTTGATAACAATGACATTTAAATTCATCTGTCAAATTGTATCTGATATTGAAATAGCTCAACTAAAAGTTCCTTCTCTTTATGTGGTTTTATCTCATCCATATCACTTAGCATGATTACTTTCACTTTGTAATGCAGTGGCAGAAATACTTTACACAAACAACTTAAATGAGAAAATACTTATCTTGTCTCACAGTTTGAAAGGGTTCAGTCCATCATGATCATTTGACCCCATGCCCTTGGGCAAAGTATCATGGTGGCAGGAGCACATGAAAGAGGTTGTTCTTTACTTCTTGAAAGGCATGAAGCTAATAGCACTCAGACAGGTTTCTCCTTCTATGTTTCCATTTTGGAATATGCTATTACTTTATTTTTATCATTATAGTGTTGGAAACATGGTCTTATTTTGTAGCCTTAAATGGCTTCAAAGTATAGCTGCCTAGTTTCCTAAGTGCTTTACAAATACCTTTATACCCAGTGTTTCCCTCCTTTTTCCACCTACGTGCCAGATGGTTCGGCCACACTCATGATAAATCTTCTCTATTCAGTGAGTCCTCTTTGGAAACATTTTCACTAATACACCAAGAGCTAGGCCTTAAAAACCTGCTTCAGACTATTATCTATGTCAGATTTTATTTTATCTATGCTGAATATTTCAACATCCAGAAAACACAAATGTAAGTGTAGATGTATGCATTGATTTTATTATTAATTATTCTTGTGGGTTCATGCAAGAGAACAGTTTATTCTTTGCTAATTCACTCTCTAGTTCTAGAGGGTTTCAGTCTCCATACAATCTAATTTGCAAACCAAATCCTGAATTTTTCACCCTCTGAGAGTTACTGCTGACTGAGCTCACTCTGACTATGTCTTCTGAACTACCTCTTTTCACTTTGAGCTGTACTGTCAATTCCAACCTGTAAATCCTCAACCATCTGCTTTTGACTCTTTGCTTATTCTGGAGTAGTTCTTAATCTCCTGTCTGTGAGCAGACTGTACTCAAACTTACTGACTGAATTCTCTCTCTGCTCCTCTGAGCTCCACCTCTTGTCTACTTCCCATCTTCTACCTGTTTCTCTCTCCTTCTTCTTGTTTTCCTCTCTGATCTCTTCTTCTGAATTGGGATTAAAGGCGTGTACCAGGACTTCCTTCTGAGTTGGGATTAATGGTGTGTACTACATTTCCTTAACCACAGAAATCCATTTCACCTAGCATTAGCACAAACAGAGGATAGGATTAGTCTCACTAACATTCTTTCTGCATTCCATCTGGATCAAATAGGCCTCAGAATGTGATCCCTTCAAAGGGGCCTTTGGATGTGATCCTTACCTAGCTATCACACAGATCTTTCAAGATAATCCTTTGCTAGCACACCCATGCTACTGGATTAAAGGATTAAATGTTTCTCTACACAAAAATTAATTACTAAGTAAAAGCTCATAGCATTGTGTTTAAATCCTAGTCACATTCTACTGATGTCATCATTGATTAGCATAAAGCATGGTACTCCGAGAACACTAACTATTAAATAATCATTGAAGATGTATAATTTCACATGCAGGATATCACAGACTCATCATAACTATGTTTGGTGCACAACTAAACAGCCACTGTCAAAAAAAATAAGGTGAACAGTCATCCTTCGAACTTGACGAATAGAGAAACAAGCTTGTTTCCTCTGTCTCCCATCTCTATCCATCGCTGAAAGTTTGGTTTAGAAGGATGTTATAAAAGAAGACTTGAAACCCAACACCCCTCCAACCCCAAGACAGAAGCAACAGCAGGTCAATTAGAATACTGTTCCTTGGGGGTGCAGATCCATGTCCTGGGAAAGCATGTGGTTTTCCTGCCTTCCTGTCATTCTCCTGCAGTTGTCACACCAAGCTCTTCTTACTTTCTTTGACCCTGAGCTTGAAAAAAAAATCCAAAACTGTAGAGACCTGAGGTGAAAACGGAAGAGTGGAGCATTAGAAGCAAGCTGCCCATGACCAGCAGTTTGAGAGAATGCTTTGTTCCCTGCTTTGAGATCTTTTTACCTCTGAGTTGGCTGACACCCTCATATCCATTGAAACACTATCTTTCCCAAACTCTAAAGAATTGTAATGATTTGGCCAAAAGACACAAACTTCTGTTAAAATTTTTCGTGACTATCTTTAAATTAGTAAATTCTTAATTGAAATTCATTTCCAAGAAAAAAAAAGTTTCTTATTTTTATTTGAAAAGAAAAATCCATTTGAAGTAACTGACTTCTAGCTAGTAAAAGTAGCTGATTTGTTTTAATGAGCTAGCAAGACAAGGATCGTGTGATTCGGCACTCCTGTTTTATTAAGTGAACTGTTTCTATCTGTTACTGTCTGTAATTTCAAAACCTAAAGCTTTGAGTCACACAAAAGTCCAGATTCCTTATATTTTATTTCCCTTCCCTTGGAAGATGCTGCTATAAAGAAATAAAGAGAAACTAGAAAAGAGGATTTAATGGGGAGAGGAATAGGAGGGCTGGGTAAAAGAGGGAGGGGGCAGCTGACACTAAAGGCCTTTTGAAAACCCTGTATGGAAACCTACTACTATAGAAAATTCCTAAATTTATATGAATCTGAAAGGAATTTAAATAGAGTCACAATATAGGGGGGAAGTGATGCCCCAACTGGGCATCTTATGACACCAAGTAAAACTAGGAATGGGTTACATCTTGATGAGGACAGGGGGGTTCCATAGACACCCCTAAACATCACAGGATGATGACATGGTTATGGTTACCACCTACAATCTAATGGTAAGATCCTATTGCTAAAGATAATTCTGATTTATGTCATCAAGCATTGGGTCCTTCTGAGGTACAGAGCACACTACATTTTAAACTACTGGGTGGGTCACCAAGGATGACAATGAGTCATTTTTCACATGTGGAAACTCTGCCAGAGTTTCTCTCCCTCTGCAGAGGGAAACACCATTATGGCAAGTGCCATCTCCACAGTGGAACCCCAAGCATCTGAGCTCAGGTGTTTTATTCAGATCTCCTCAGGTGCAGCTATTAGCAATCAAACATCCCCCTACAGAAATCCAACACCTACAGACAATACAGAATGCCAAGATCTAGGCTAGCCCTCCATCCAATAGTGCAAAAAACATTGTATGCATAACTAAACTTCTACAACACTAAAACTTTATGACTTAACTTGAGAAATTATATGACAAAAGCTAGTGTATTCGAGGAAACCTCTTCACTTCTCCCCACTTTGACCTATTTCCCTCATCTGTCCTTCTTCTCTCTTCTCTCTCTCTCTCTCTCTCTCTCTCTCTCTCTCTCTCTCTCTCTCTCTTCCTCCTTCCCTTCCCCCCTCTCTCCCTCTCTCCTTGTTACACTTGGGAAGAGCAATCTAAGCACTGTACTAGGGAGTGTTCACTGTGGAAAGGGACTTCTCGCCAGCCAACACCCAGAGAAGAACTTGAAAGAATGAACTTGGAGGTGAGTCCTCTCCCAGACACACTACGTGTTTCATCACACGTATACTTTTAACTACCTGTATTATAAATTGACCAGCTTCTTTTGTCGTGATTATGAATTTTTATCTTTGAAAAACATCACGGTTACCCTTAGTGTAGCTAGAACACAGATAAGGCTGTCTTAAGTCTTTTAGAATATTGCCTGGACCCAGAGAAGTCTTTGGTTATGTAATAAAATATTTCCACACACAGTGTCATTCGGGAAGACTCTGGCATAAAACATTTCAGACAAAGTATTCTTTCAGTGAAGCTTGCAATTTTTCAACTACTAATTACCAAATGCCAGAGTTAATTTTTCTCAGATAATTATTCCTTTAGCATAGTTGACAATCTCAGGCATTTAGCTCATTCGTTAAAATGCAACCGTGATTTCTCTCCCATGTTTACTCAGCTCCACTAATGACGTGGGTTACCACGCATCGCTAGTTTCCATGAAGAACAATGATATACTATTTTACTGGCATTTTTGTTTATGAATTTTTTTGTTACAGGCTTGTGAGGAACACTTTTTGTCTGTTTGTCATAAAAGGACCTAGATCAAATGACCTTTGGTTTTTATTTCCCTTAAAGATTAATTAAGCTTCTGTATCACTATATAGTGCTGAGTTGCTACTAAATATTTTTGTTTACCATTATGTAATTTTCATTGTAATTATAATAAACCTTTAGCTGGCTGAGGATGGGAGATAGTTTACTGAAGATGTGAGATTATCAAGATAAAATTTAAGTCACTTCAAGTTCTAATTTTAAACAAATTCTTCTGGTGAGACACTGTGAAGTTTTTGTCTTTGACAAGGTGGTTTTGTTACCAGTTACTGCTTATTAATTTAAAAACAAGTCAATTAACCTACTGACCTACCTCTGTTACATTTTCTTTGTTAAATGTTTTGTGATACTAGTGCTTCAGCATTTACATTAGTATTTATTAAAATAGCAGTTAGGAGAAAAGTATATTTTGGGCTTCAGCTATTAAAAGAATTCAAATCTTTCTGCTTTACTATTAGAAAAATCATCTTTATTTTCATAAGGTACAAATGTAGAATTAATCTAGTAGCTCAGAGTTTAGATCTACATGACATCAAAAGTGTCCACAAAATCAGTTTTCTTCTGTGGAGTGACATGCAGACCCCATACACAAGTCAGTCAACAAGGACACTCACTCCTTTTGATTTTTAAAAGAGAGTGGGGTGTGTGTGCAGAGGGAGAGGAGAGGAAGAGGGAGAGGGAGAGAGAGAGAGAAAGAGAGAGAACATACGATGTTGGTAGGTAGATCTAGGAGTTGGAGGAGGGGAAAGAATATGATCAAAATGGAATGTATGAAATTCTCAACAAATACAAAAAATATTTTTTAAAAATGTTCACATACACTCTTAGACCAAAACACTTGTTTAGGTGAAAAATGATCCATTGACATGGATGCAAACACTCCTCCTCTACAAGTCAGAATTACCCATTGTTTCTTTAAGAGGGTGGTCTCTTGTTAGAAAGCACACTACTTAGCCCGGTCTGTGAGAAACAGCCATGACACGCAGGGCCAGACTAGCTGAAATCACAGATGTGTTTGCCTGAGGGAAGTACAAGTCACCTAGTTTGCTACATAAAGGTGATAGCCAGAATTCAAATGATTTCCAATCCAAAGAAAGCCACAACAGTTTCAGTTCTAGTAGTTCAGTGATTTAACTCAACCTAGTAAAAAAGAAAACATAAACACCATGTTTATAGATGTTTAATGTTAAATGTCTTCAGGGGCAAGTTTATCTGTTCCCTCCTGGGTAGTGACTATCATTTGCTGAAACGCAGGAAGCACACTTGGACAGCATTTGAGGATTTCACTTGCACCAGGCAACCGCACATGGATGCATAAGTAGCCTATTTTTCAGGAAGAGAACACACATTTAATTTGACATTTTCAGACTGAACTTGAAGCAGCCAGCTTCTCTGGCTTTGTTCCATCTTTCATCCCACCAAACTTTTCCTCCTACTCATCAAATAATTACAGCATTCTTCATCATAAAACATAGGCAGATGGATTCCTGTGTCATTATTTATAATCTGATTGAAAGGATCTGTGTGTGGTTCTTTTTTTTTTTTTTCATTCCTGACTCCCAATCCACACTTCTACAAAGTCAACATTCATTCCTAAATTCTCAAACACTCTTGTTTAGTGAAGAAAGCAAACATATCAAGAGCATTTCCTTTGCACAATTAATAGCTGGAACACAGGTTTAAATGTTAGTACTTCATTCTCTAGCATCCAACTAAAGGCTATTGGCATGATTTCTAACTCTTAACCATTTTCTCTGAATTACCTCTCCTGTCAATCTCTCCCCCCTCCCTGTGTGTGTGTGTATGTGTGTGTGTGTGTGTGTGTGTGTGTGTGTGTGTGCTCATGCTCTCATTTCTGCATATGTGTGTACTTGAGTTTGTATGTACATAAGGAAGCCATTGTTCAACACCAGATTTCTTTCTCTCTCACTCCTCAATTCACTCTTTGAGACAGGATATCTCATTGAACGTGGCTAAGTGGGCTGTTTAGTGAGCCACAGCTATCTTCCTCTCTCCAACCCTCAATTGCAGGGATTACAAGCTTTTATATGGGTGCTTAAGATCTGAACACAGGTCCTGGGGATCACACAACCCATGAGCATTTTACCCATAACCCATCACTCCAGCCCTTTGAATTACATCTTTATTGGACTGATTCTCATTTATCTTTTTAAAAAATGATTAAAATATGTAAATAGGACTAGTCTTAAGAACTCATCTCTTAAGAGTAGCCATAAGAATTTCTTCAGAATGATCCTTGTACAGTTTTCACATTTCATTCCCTGCTAGGATGCCAGAAATTCTTTGTTGATTAAGAACTAGAAATGAAAACTTATGTCTTTAAATTGCTCCATCCATACTGGAACACACTCATCTCTGAGTTCTCTTTTAACATCAAAGAAACTTTATAAATTAATGGATAAAAACAAATCAACAAAAAACAAACAAAACACAAATAAACAACAGAAAAACCAAATAATGAAAAAAAAAAGCAAAGTGATCTTTATTAGTAACATGAAACAGGGGAGTATGTGTGACAAGAAAGGAATTCAGTTTCTTGCTGATGCGTAAGATAGTATTTTGCCAAAGAGCATTTTCCTATCACATGTATTCATTTATTAGCTCTCGTGGATCCTGGGGAAGTGGAGTGTATCTTCATGGGTCATGGCAATTGATTAGACATAGTTAACTAGATGCAGAAGTGTTTAGACTCTGAGCTCCACTGAGATTAGCTGTGAAGCTATCTTTTTTGTTTGGTTCTCATTCTCATCTAAATGTCCTGCAGATTATAGCAATATCTCAGTAGGAAGGGATGAGGAGTCATGCAAGTGAATGACGTTAGCCTGCTGCCTCCCTTGCAGCTATGTCTCAACTTCAGTCTACCTTCCTTCTACCTTTTCAGTTTGAAAAATATCCCTCACAGCACGTACAGACTTTGCAGATATACTGTGAAGACAGGACGTAGAGAAAGATTGAAGTTTATCAATGTGTGATTTTTTTTTTATCATATGTAACCTCTTAATTCTCTTCAGAAAAAAAAATACTGGTTACTACATGTCTGGTTGCCTACTGCATAATATTCAATATTGAGAGAAGTTAATTCTGGGAAAGCAAGAAAAAGATTCTGCTTTGGAGATCTTCTACTCTGAGAGGAAATTAGCACACACTGTTTTTAATAGATTGTTGATCAAAATGAGGTGCATGTGGTATGTTAAAAAGATGATAAGACAAGAAGGCCTCAATGGCCAGTTCATAGAAGAAGCATGACTCATTCCGATGTGGTGTCTGATGCAAGGGTCTCAGGGCCATGATTTAGCCCAGAAAGCATCAGAAAGAACATTACAATAAACGAAGAGCTAAACACGATCAGGTTTTAAATGGAAAGGGAGACTTCCCTTTAAACCAAGTATTAAACCTCTAATCCCAGCACCAGGGAGGATAAATGAATGTAAATTTCTATGAGTTTGAGGCCAACCTGGTTTACACAGCAAATTCTAGGGACGCCAAGGTTACATAGCGAGACTTTGTCTGAAAACAAAATGTGTGTGTGTGTGAGTGAGTGAGAGGGTGAGAGAGAGAGAGAGAGATATTGGGGAATCACCATAAGAGATTAAGCTAGGAGGGGTACTAAAGAAGCATCTTCATAGATCAGCCTTCATTTCAGAACCAGATTCCTCAAGGAATCTCAGACCAATCTCCAATGAAGGGATGGTTTGGCAAGAAGTTTCACATCACATAATTTATTTCAGCCCAGATGAAGAGCTAAGTCACACAAACACTGTTTCTTAACTCTGTTCCAGGCAAAGCTACAGGGAGGCAGGGCCTGACTCAGGCTACTGGATCAGGATCAGGTCTAAAGATGGAGACCGGTGTTTTAATAATATACAGATTCTTGCTTGATTTTTTTTCTTTAAATGAACTATTATCTAGTATCATGTACTGAAAGATTCATTTGACTCTGGTGTGGAAACTGCTGATTTAGGCTCTGACTACACTAGGCTAGACCTCAGTTGTATCACTGAACACCTTTGGGTCTCGCCTTTCCAATCTAAAGAGAACAACATTCAGCTTGATGCTATGGCATCTGCCTGTAATCACAGCACCCACGTAGGATTCCTGTGGATCCAAGTGTTACAGGCCAGTCTAGGCTACAGAATGAATTCTAGGAGAGTCTGGGATACAGTGTGAAATATCAGTTCAAACCAAAGCAAAACAGCAAATTAACAAAAATGGAAACAAAAAATTAACTGCATATGTATTATGTTTAATGAGACCTTTTATATTAAACCTTTAGGTCCTCCCGGTACTTAAGACACACACACACACACACACACACACACACACACACACACACACACACACACACACCCCCTTTCCCCCTACAAATAAAAAATTCTTTTTATTCCCATAATTGAGCTGTTTTGAGGACAGCCACCTTCCTTGTGTTTTCTGAAGCTTTGTACTTATGCTCATTTTTCAGGCAGAGCTCTAGCAATACAATAAGATTCGGTGGCTGAAGGGGTGTTGCATAAACAGTAAATGGGGAACTAAGATGGAAGCCTGGCAATTTAATTCTAGAACCACATATAAACCTTTGTCACTCTACTGGATTCTAAAGTCCCAGCATTGTTAATTTCACGGTACTTTCAAAATTGTTATTTAATACATATTTTCTGGGCAGATTGGCTTTTCATTGTGTTCAAATAGAGGCCTATGTGCTTATTTCTGACTGCAAGATATTATATCATATCTCAAACACTTTTTTTTTCACTCTGTGTCTTCTTTACACTCCAAAGGACACATAGTGTTCTGGGAAGCCACTGTACCTTGTGAACAACACAGGTATCTGGGAAGAACCCCCAGGCTCCTGCATTGAACACACATTAGTGGTACCTGCTGAGTTTCGAAGCACTGGCCATCACAGAGTTATGCAGTAGACTTCTTGTAATCATAGTTTCTCATATTTAGAATGTTTCACACGCCTTTACAAGCAAATGTTCACTGGTGTCTCAAAGTCTTCAGAATCTGGGAGAGGAGCAGTCACTTCCTTCCCTCCTCACCTGAACCAGTCCTTCTCTTACCCAGCCATGGAAGCATGCCGTCGTTTTCATCTGATTTTCACCACAGCCTTCCTCCTGCTCCCAGGTCTCTTGTGTAGCCTATGCCAGCTCACCTAGTGTAAGTCTGTTACTGTGATCTTGGAAGAAGTTTGGTCTTTCTATTTCCACTATTATTTGCATTGCCATTTCTAAGGCCATTTCTGATCACTATTTCACTCTCTTCTTTTCTACCCTTTATCTCACAAGAGATTCGGTGCCCTCCCTAAGTCTCCAGGCCTCTCCTCTTCTTCTTAGTTCTTCTTAGAACTAGCATGGAGAGGAAAGGTGTGTCATTGCAGGACACAGCCCTTGACAGTGTTATACAAAGGCTGAAGAACTCAGTGTTGGGGCTGGAGAGATGGTTTGGGAGTTATGAGCAATGGCTGCTCTTCCAAAGGATCCAGGTTCAATTCTCAGCACCCACACAGCAGCTCGCAACTGTCTGTAACTCCAGGTCTAGGGGATCTTGCATCCTCACACAGACACACACAGGCAAAACACCAATGCGCATGAAAATAAGGTAAAGGTAAGCTCTGAAAAAAAAAGGGAAAGAACTCATTGTCAGGTGTGGTGGCACAATCCTGTAATCCAATCACCCTGTTGGCAGAAGCAGGGGGATTTCCTAAAGGCAGTTTACCTAGTTACATATTACCTAGTTAAAGACTCTGCCTCAAACTCATGTTCATTCTTAGTCACATCTATCTCTTCTTATCTGGCTACCTTTTGACTTACTTGAGACTCAGTTTCCTCTGCTGTAGCATAGGGAATAGAGAGGGCTTACCTCAGACTTGTTGGGTCATTAAATGATATGGTCACTAGAGAGGGCTTACCACAAGCCTAGAGCACAGGGAGTCTTTAGTGAACGTCTGTCCACTTGTTAATGCTCTGTATTCCATCTAATTAGTAAAATACTTTTCTAAATTAAATTCTAGAAAATGAATGCATGAATAAAAGTGGTATGGAAGTAAATCCGTAGATGACCCAGGTTAGAGATATTCAGGCTGGGTCAGGGGAAATGAAATACTCAGATTTATCCAAAAGTTGCCTCTAAGTTTATTCTGCGACTGATAGGATTTTCATAAAGAAGAAGCAACCCAAGCTTGTTTGTGGTCTCTCTGTATTTCCACTGGCAGGCATTTATCCCTTGGGAGACTCTTTATACTTCTTCTAAGATTTGTTCATCATCACTGAATTAGAAAAAGCACAGTGTTGTTCCTACTGATGGACCCATCTGAAGTTCCTGGCCTGGAGGGCATGGCTGACGAAAGGCTAGTGTCGGCACAACTGGGGCACATCAGCAAACGGTCGAGCAGTGTGCAGCGTGTGTGCTATTACTTGTTCTCATTAGATACTTTTTAAATGTTTGCAAGCTTGCCAGTGGCAAAGATGCAGGCTTCAGGGAGTCAATTGGAAACTTTTTTTTTTTAAATCATCTCCATCAACCTACAGAAAACTAGTCTTCACTATCTTTTCTTGTGTGAATGTCTTAGCACTGGGATCCCTTGGTCAAGAGTCTGTATCAGTCTGTAGTCAGTATGAGAAGTCCTTAGCAGGTAGCATGACGGAGATTAGCAAGCACTTCTCTGAACAATAAACTATGACCCACAAGGTGAAAGTTGTGAGTCTACTTAAGTCTACACAATGTACCCTGCCCATTACCATAAGTGATGTCATTTGGATATTTTTCATATATGATCTCATATATTTTTCATATATGATGTAAGGAATGAACATATTTTATGAATCCCATGTTATATACTGAAGCAAAATTTAAGATTATAAAGTGTAAATCCACATGTTTCAAATTCACTTCTTAGTAATTGGCTTTGTCAGGGTCCTTTACAATTTATTGTCTGCCCTCTCTTTTTCCACCTCTAAGTCACATGTAATCTGATTTTATAATAAATTTACAGATCGAAGAGGTGGGAAGTGTTTATTATGAATATTTAGTGAGACTGGATGGCAGAAATGTGGCAGACGTTATTTCAATATAGACAAATTTAAGAGAACACATTTAGATAATTGTGTGCTACTGAGTGACAGTGTTAGTCTCAGTAATTATTACATAAAGAAAATTAGATGGAAAAAAAGATGCAATGAAATATTTCTGTTCCTTTCACTCTTACTTTGTCGACCATTTTAATACAGCCTGCACACTGCAGCATTCACTGGTTGGTTGTATATTTACAAGCCTGCTCTGGAGCTGTTATTCTCCAACTCTGACATCAGTTACCACTCAAATGAAATGAATCTCCAAGACCAAACAATACTCATCCCAAAGACCATCTCGTATCCCTCATTGAGAATGTCTTAAAGTGACCATTATCTTTAGATTTTGTTCTATTCTTGTTGCTGTTGTATTTTTGCTGATAATAGAACTGTATAGTTTTATATGCTTTTAGCAAATGATGCAACGTAGGACTGCTGTTGAAGTTTGGTTCCTATTGCTGTGACAGGCACCATCACCACAGCCATCTTAGAGAGAAAGTGCTTATTTTATCTTACAGCTGATAGGTGACCATGAGGAAAAGGCAGGGCAGGAATCCAAGGCAGGAACTGAAGGAAAGAAGCAGAAGCCATGGAGTAACACCACTTACTGGATGGCTCCCTGTAGCTTGCTCAGCCTGCTTTCTCACATCATTCAGGGCCACTTGCCTAGAGGTGGCAATGTCCCCAATTTGCTGGGCCCTCCTACATCAATCCCTAATCAGAATACGTTCAACAGACATATCCATAGACAATCTGATGGAGGTTTTGTTTAGTTTTGTTCAGTTGAGGTTAATCTTCCCAGATGACTCTAGCTGTAGCAAGTTAACATAAAACAATAACCATTATGGGACTAACCAACCATTTTCTTACTGGATTGGGGACTGCTCTACAGGGAGGAATTCATGTCTACTACTGTAAACCTGGACAGAAGCCCATGGCTCAGGATGGAGGTCACAGGCCCTAGGAGAGAACCTACTGCTGTTGCTTTGCTAAACGGACAAGGCATCAAATTGTCTTCTTAACATTTATTCTTTACATGCCTCGATTAGTGCTGCTCTCAACTTTGGGCAGAGAAGCTCCACGCCATAGTGAACAACAGTTAATACAGGGACTTATAACTGGGCAAAGTGCTAAGAACAGATGAGTGTTGAGTACACAGCTCAGAACTGGATATCGACATAAACCCCCTTGGCAATGTACAAGGCACATCATAAAAATGAGGTGCAGAGAATGTTAAGAGTCAGAGAATGGGGAGAAGAGCTTTGAAATGTTGTCTTCTGGACATGACATGACTCTGGGACTCATGGACTCCCTGCGGCTATGATTATTTACACAAGACCCACACAAGATCCAGCCAACAAGGTCAGTCAGTATTCCAGCAGGCAGCACTAACTGGATTCACTGTGTTACAGAGAAAGAGAAGGCATGAAGGTGTGGTGTTGGGCTGTGCTGGGAGACGCCTCGTTGGCATGGAATGCGGAGTTAGGAGAATATGATCAAGACGTATTGTAAAAATTTGTCAAAGAATAAGGAAAAGTTTTCTAGGACAAAACAAAATTAAAAAGAATGTCTATGTTACTTTTGTAACATTGAGGAATGAGGTATTCTGATTACCAGGGGAAAAGTCAAGCTATACACATATAAGAAATATAAGTATAATAGAATTTTCCCAATAATAATCCAGATTTAAGCATAATATATACTTTACTTGAATGACTCAGAAAGAAATTCAAGATCACAGAACCCCCAGGGACAGCGTGGCTTATTATAGAAAAATATGCAGAAGTGTCAGTTAATAGAGATTTCTGATAATCAAGAAATATACTTTACATTTAAATGTAAAATCTGTTCATGCAAAGTACTCTATAAGAAGAATTCCTTACACCATTCCAGGGGAAATAATAGAAGTAAACGTTCAAAGGCCACTTTCTTGAACTCCAGAAATGTCACAATAGAAGAAATTAAAAATCTATTTTCTAATTTCAAAACTACATTTTCATTTCTGCCTATGCCAGTAGCATCAGCTCTGCTCTCTTCTACTCCAGGCCAACAAGACACAAGGTTGAGGAAGAAAGAGTATGCACAGCACAGCCACAAGCCTTGGAAGGAAAATAAACGTATGCACTCATTAGCTCTGCAATAAGAACAGTCTGTTTCTTTTCTAACATCTCCAATTATGCAGTCCTCCATTCCACCCACTGACATAACGCTTGGTTCATTAGGTTCCTATGAGAAGGAAGTTGGACAGCTCAACTGAAGTACACGGAACTGCTCTTTACGCATGCTTTGTGATCATAATATGCTTCTGTTCATGTTTAAGACCACTGTTAAACATATATGTGTGTGTATTTATTTCAATTATATATATAGTTTAAGATATATAAGTTTAAGATATATATATATATTACAATATTGAAATTGAAATATTGAATAACTATATTCAATTCAATATTGAATTAAATTCAATATTGACATGAATATATATTGAAGTATATATATTCTGAGAGACCTGAGAAACTTACTTTTTGATTTTTTTTTATGATTTTACATTCAGGTGTGTGATTAAGGATCATCATCTCATTAAGAACATACTTTCTTAGGGAATAATCAGAGGTAAAGTTTAATGTGTGAGATGGTAGCAACAGTAACAGAACATTAAGTAATTGACCTGGACTGAGGAGAAAATGATCTCATAAAAATATTAGAAAGTAAGAAGTATGTATAAAAAGTAAGTATAAAAAAGAGAAATGTTTAATAAGTATAGTAGCAACCCAGAAAGTTGAATTTCCAACTAGGAATAAATACAAACAGATGATGAAGGAAAAGGAGAGAAAAGAAAATTCCTTACAACACAATATTTATGTTTTTATTTAAAAACTTATTTTAATATACATGATTGTAAAAAAAATAAGCAACATGAAGTATAGAACATTTATGAAATTGTAAGAAGTAAGAAATAAAAAGTGTAGAGAGAAGAAAAATTTGTCTATGCACAAATACCAGAATGAAAATGTGAGTAGGAAAAAAAAGTCTTGGTAAATGCCTTAAATGATGAAGGAGGCCCTAGAGTTAAATAACCAAACATCTCTTACAAGTTACTTTCATGATGACATGCATACGTATATAAACAGATACACCTAAGTAATTGATCTGAGCGATCTGTATTGAATGTACTGCAGAGACAGATATGTTATGAAGCAAGACATGTGGGCACAATTTTTGCCTAAGCACACCAATTTTATTACATGCCATTGGAATCTTCACATCATTTCTGAATGTCACATAATTTACAAGAATAGTGACTTGTTAAAAAGGAAATATGATCTGTCTGCAGCTAAATGATTCATTAGCTGAATTTCTGCAGGCATATTCATACTAGGAGAAAATGCAATAAAGCCTATCTATCATTTATCTATCATCTATCTATCTATCTATCTATCTATCTATCTATCTATCTATCTATCTATCTAATCTCCACATCTCTTCCTATCAATCTATCTTTCAACCTACCCACCTTCATCTATACATCTATTTACCTGTCTGTCTTTGTTTGGTGTCCTGTTTTCTTATATAACTGATCTAATTTCTCTATAATTCAGCTACCCTTATTAATTTTGAGAAGTGGCTTAACCTAGAAAAACTTTTATCTTTTTATTTCTCTAAAAGTGATTTTTAGAAAAGTACTAGTGATCTCTACAGCCATGTACATTTCTTGCTGGTAGTTTTCTGTAGTGGTTTCCATCTGGTGCTAAAAGAAGTTTACTAGATGAGGGGTGAAGACTACCCTTACATGCAGGTGTAAGGTCAAATATTTATAGACTATTGTTAGAGATTAATTAATTAAATCAATGATTACATCAACATCTACACACCCTAAAGTTAGTGTTTTAACACAGTAAGCGTGTACTTGTATCACAAATCTATAGATTAGTTGAGGGCTCTTCCAGCCTTGACTAAGCTCTGTTGTATGTCTGGTATGGCTGGGTTTGGGGTGATTTTCAATGGCTTTCACAGATATGTTTCCACATGGCTCATCTTTCAATAAACTAGCTTTGGCATTTTTTCGTGAAAAACAGCAGGAAATGGAGAAACAACTGCACGATTGACTTTTGAGTCTGTATTTGTCTGGACGCTTTACATGGCTGACTTCCAGACAGACAGTGGGAACGCCCTGCAGAGATGGATAACAAATGAGTTAAAAAAAAAAAAAAACATTTGTCAATTAACCACTGTGGTCATCTCAATATCATACTTGTGATAGCAGAATATTCATGAGTGTGATCTGCTGCTTTCAGAGTACAGAACCTCTGCACAGTTGTTAAAACCTCACAGGGGAGTGCAGGGTCAAAACTGTACTACCTTATGACATCACATCCCCATCACGTTCCATTCTAGTAATCAAAACTCATGCTGGTGACTAATCATAGGGAAAAAAATGCCAGTTGGGAACATTATTCTGATACTAAGGACTCCTGAAACTCTAACAACAATGCAATTCAGATTTTCATAGATTTATCTCTTAGGAGAAATAAAGAAAGCACAATTAAATGTTGAATTATTGCTCTCAAGCAAGCCATTTTTGAAGGATAATGATCTCACCTAGAAGATAAAAAGTTTTCATGTGATTAGGTTCCTCAACTCAGGAAGCATTATCAAGCACCTGAGAGTAATATGTAAAAGACCTTCCTTTAGTTCTTTGAGCTAATGAAGAGGAATAGTGTCTCTAAGGAGTCTTCTGACACCAGAAGGTCTTCCAAAAGTGCCTCCCTGGTGTCTGCAGTTACAGGTCATCAGTCAGAGCCGCTGTGTTTTGTTCAAGATCATTTAGTTTATTTTCGAGATGTGGTGTAAATTCTTCTTGTTGGGCTCCATTGCCTACCAAACACTCTCACTATTCAGCTCATAAATTGTACAGCACAATAAACAGTTGAAAACATTTTTTGCCGGCTCTATTTTTCTTCTAGAGGTTGAAATATTCCATTCCCAGTTAACGTGATCTGCTGTCACAAGAATTTTGATAAGTCCCTACCAATTTTATACTTTGGTGATAAGCACCCCTACAATTCATCAGACACTCAAGGCTCTTCAACAAATATCTAGAAAGCCCACCAAAAATGATAAAAATGTGATATAACTAATTATTAGTAGGGATACCCCCAGCTTAGTGAACTTTTAACAGGGTTTGGTTGCTGCAATTACTTTGAGCACTTTCTCATTGTCAGGAGATTGAAGCGCAGGGTAAAGCGGTTTCTCAGAGATCACCCTCTGGAAGTGAAGCGAAAGTGGGGATTGTGCTCAATTTAGTAATCACTTCCAGTGCTGCAGTCTGAAAAACTGGACTGACTATAGAGCTTATCTTCTTGGTCATCCTTTTTCAGACATCGCTGTCCTGTGCTACCTCTTCTCCAGTTTCTGAAAAATAGTGTTAACGCTCGTGTCAGTCACTCGGGCTTGACAGAACAGAATTTTTCTGGACTCTATTTCCAAGAAGGAAAAACAATTTTATTTGATTTATTATTGTGTGTTATACCTATCTATCTACTTACTTACCTACATACGTATATAGTGTATGTTTGGGAGTACGCTCATGCCATGACATTTGTGTGGAAGTTAGAGAACAACTTTGTAGAGTCAGTTCTCCCCTTCCACCTTTATATGGATTCCAGGGATCAGACACAGGCCTTCAGCTTAGCCTCAAGCTCCTCTATTGGCAAGGCATCTCCTTGGTCTCCCGCTAGCTTTGGTAAATAGAAGGAAGATGTAAATTATCTTACAGTGTGCCACGGTAGCTACTGTAGTCCCTGTTCTGGTTTTGGTTTTGAAGATCATCTACTGGATCATCATGTTCTTCGTGTTCCACGGCCCCTGATACTGTCTTACCATGTCATCTCAGGCTTGGAGTCCTGAGTCAGATCTCACACGCGTGTAATTTGGGCCCTCCAACCTTTACCTGCCAAAGCTGTACACTAGAGCCTTGTACTGCATTAGACATGTGTACTCTTTTGTCTCTTGTCTGCTTGGAAGCCAGTATCAAACTCTACCCATCCTTGGCAATCATGTACCTTTCTTGCAAATGTGTTAGAACTCAGATATGCCCTTATGTCATAGAATTTATTGTTGCATATCCGAGACTCACTTCAGTTCATTTTTTGGAAGTTCTCTGTTAAAATCTGTAGGTATTTGTATACTGTTTTATTGTCATCTTGCTTTCATATATGTTATTTCCCTTCATGTCGCTTTAACTGCCCATTCTTTTCTGGATTTGTTGCACTTGCCTTGTGCTCCCATCATGGCTGTTTCAAGCATAGTTGTCTTGGATTTATTTTGAATTCTTACCTATGTAATGGTATTATTTAGGCTCTCAGTTTACTTCCTTTGTTCTGTGTTCATTAATGCTGTTGCTCTACCACCCTTATTTCTTGTAGATTAATCCCAATATTTTCTTTTTTTTCCCTCTCTCTCTAAAGAGCTACTAGGAATATTTATTTTGTTTGTTTTTGTTTAGATTTTGTGTTTTTCAAACTGCTTTGATTTTTGTATGTTGTGCTCTTCTTTTGATGTTTGTGAACCAATTTCACTGATTCTTGTGGGGTCTTGAAATTTTCGTCCTGACCTGCTCTCTGGCTCTCTCTAACTCTGCCAGGCAGGTATTACTAGCTCAGCTATTATTTGAAACTCAACCAATTCGTTCTGTATAGTTTTCTATTATCTGTTAAGGTGATATCAGCTGAGGATTGGAGCAATCTTTGTGGGGAAGAAAGGACTGTTTGGGAATTTTGTTAGTCTTGTGCAATAACATTGAGAAGACTCCAGGAATACTTGCTCCACCAAGGGAAAGGAGGAGGTTAGGGGGCAGATATGCACAAACTGGACATCAGTTTTTCAGCTCAAGAAGGATCCCTGAGGTCTCTACATTGTTCAGTGAGCACCATTTTAAATTATGCTCCAGCTTTATTTTATCATGCTCCTTCTTATCAAATAAAAATAACCTAGTTAGTGAAATTTCTTAGAACTCTCAAGGACTAACTGATGGACTCCTCAAGTCACATTTACACAATGGGGTTGTGAGTAGGATGTATAGCACATTGTACTCTTTCTTTGGTTGCTTATAGATGATTTTTAGTTGTCAATATTATTTTTAATGATTTCAATAGATATTCAAGAAGAGAAAGTTCTAATTTTTTATCTGTGAGTGTGGTACTTGCTTTTAATTAAAGGTTAAAGTCAATTCCAAGGAAATAAAATGCCTAATTTCCTTTAAACTTAAAATAAATAATTCCCATGATTTAAGCTTAATGTCATCTGTGTTGACAAGAAGCCTAGTGGGACAGGACTCCTCCATGTGAGTTGTTTATATAAACACTCGTCTCTCCACTTGCACACAGGATTTCATTACACATGCTATGCTTTCCTCAGCACTAGTGGCTGTGCATATTTCTGTTATGACCATAAGTAAACTCAAATTCTGTCTGAAGTTAGATAACGTATGTAATTTAAGACAAATTACTTTCTTAGAAACAAAACAATATAATGTCCTATAAATGCCTGTCATAACAACAGCTTCTTAAGCCAACTGACAGAGAGAAAGTGGGAGACAAGCTTGAGCTAATAGGCAAAGGACTTTCTGAACAAGACCCCAGTAGCACAACCCTTAGGACCAACGACTGGCAGATGGAACCACATGATACTACACAGCTTCTGTGCAGCAAAGGAACCACCATTTGACTGAACCTCCATTCTATGGAGAATGGGGATTTTATTTTATTTATTTATTAGCTCAAGGGGTTTAATATCTAAAACATACAAAGAACTAAAAAAAAAAATCTAAACACACATGCAAAAAGCAAACAATGCAATTAAAAATGGAGCCTCGAGTTAAACAGAGATTTCTCAAAAGAAGAAACACAAATGCTGAGGAACATATTTTCCTAATGTTGTCTATCTTTAACCAACAGGGAAAATGAAATTAGAACTACTTTGAGATTTCTCATACCCCAGTAAATGACCAAGACAAAAGTAAAAACAATAGCAGGTACTGATATGAATGAGGGGAAAGGAGAACATTTATTCACTGCTCATTGGACTGTAAACTGGTATAATCAACATGCAATCTCTATAGAGAGCCCTAAGCCACTGGAAATAGATCTACCATATGTTCCACTTACACCATTCTTAGGCATACACACCCCCCCCAAAACCATATCTTACTAGAAAGATACTCATCCATGTTCATTGCTGCTCTATTTACGACAATCAGGAAATGGAAACAGCCTAGATGCCAACTGATGAAGGGATAATGAGAATGTGGTATATTTACACAATAAAATGTTATTTGTCTTTAAGAAAAATGAAATGTTCAAGTAAATGGATGGCTCTAGAAGCAATCACACCATTTGTTCTGCCAAATGGACATAGCGTTAAAGTGACGTATTGATATACCAATAGATCAGCGTGTCTCCCAACCCTCATCAGAGAAGCTCTGTTGTGGAAGTTTATTTTTAGTTGTGTTTAAAATAATTGTTTTTGTGCACTGTTGAAAAAGGGATGCATAGGCCTTGGCATTTTGTATTGTCTTCAGGTGTGGGATTTCTGTGGGGAAAGTATGACTGCTAATGATCTGCACCTGAGCACTTATGAATTAATAAAACACTGAGCTCAGACATTTGGGGTTCCACTATGAGTATGGCTCTGGCCATGATGGTCGATCCCTCTGCTGAATCCTGGCAGGGTTTGCAGTTATGAAATATGCCTCCTTGTCACCTTGGCTGAATCACCACAGCAGCAAACTACTACAAAGCTTCTCTTGGACATAGATGGCAATTAACACAAAGACCCTGATTTGGCCACTGTGCAGGTAATAAAAGTCTGTGGAATGCTTAGCTCTATAAGGAATGTAAAAATCACAGTCCTACCCCCAGGGCTCAGGAATCTTCTCAGAAGAGGATGCAGAAAGATCTTAAGAGGTAGGTGGTGGATAACTTCAATGAACTAGTGTCTTCCAGACAATATGGGGCATGTGTTTATATGAATTCACATAATGCACAGAATTGACATTATCCATAAAACATGCTCCAGCTGAAGGAACATAGAATCCAAGTTTGGGGCAAGGGGCGGTGGACATGAAATACTACCACTAATTGAGAAGCTTTGGGCATTTGATAGATGACACCTGGCAAAGGTGAGAGTCCGTTTTCTTTACTGATGTGAACCCTGATAAGCTGGCTTCTCTCTATGGCAAGACTCACTCCCAAGAGTAGTTGGGCAAACTGGATTTGGTTGAGCAAACAAGACAACTCAAAGTTGAGTGGGTAGAAAAGTGAAGGTGCAAAGAAAGGGTAGATGTAAAAATCAAATCAGGGGAGGTGAGCCAATGTGATCAAAATACATCGTATGCAATTTTCAAAGGATTATTAAGAATATTTTATTTAAGACTATTTTCCTCTAATTTCTAAAAGATGCTTAATATACTATTTAAATTATATTATGTGGCTTTCAAAAATCAAATTGAGGTGTAGGGCTTGGCAGAAAACTGGTTGCCTAGAATGGATAAGGCCTTGAGGTCAATCCCAGACACAGTAATTATCACCACAATACAAGCTCCTTGTGTTATATTGAAAATGAGAATCTGCAATACACAGTTTGCCTTCACTAAATGGCTGCTTCTTTATGGGGCTTTTCCAGTAGAAGTGTAGATCAAAGGTAAGGGCTTTTATTGTGCATTTCAAGGTTGGTTCACCTTGCCAGACATGCATCTGTAAACAGAGCAGGGAAAACAGCTCTATCAGAACCACTAAGGGCTGCCGTTGGAGATGTCCAGTCTGTCACTTTGATTTGTGTTCACCAAAACCCAAGGAAGAATTTCTGTGCAGGTCACGCTATCTAGAAAAGTGAAGTCTTCCCTGGGGAATAGTTTCACTTTAACACCAAGAATTGAGATTTTTCAGATGGCCTCTTTCCCTCTAGAGTGTCTAAGGACTTACAGCAGTGTCACATGTGGGTGGGAATTTCATCTAAAGAACTGTCTCTGACTCCATTTTCATTTCGAATTATCATTTATCCTATTCTAATCTACGTTGTTTTTTCTTTAAAGAAGCCACTACTAATACAAAATAGGCCCAATGAATACACCAGATAGCCATTCATCTCACCAGTGATACAATTAAAAGATAAATTACATTTAAAGTTTCATGAACTGGGTGAACAGAATTGTCAAAATCATTTCACTTGAAGTAAAAATTTAATATATGTACTTTTACCCAGGCTCATTTAGAATGCCAGAGCAAAACTCTTGATCCCAATTTTTTTTATATATAATGAATAAAAATAAATAAATAAGTGAAATGATAGGTATGAATCGAAATTTTATTTAATGACTGAATGTGATTTTTTTTACCTTGTCTACAATTTTCATGCATCTTACTATATGCATGCATTCTTCTAAACCATCTTTGGAATTTCAATTTACTGCCATAATCTTAAAATGTAATACAGGAGGTTAGATATTGGTACAATTTGTTTTTCCAAATTGTTGGTGCAATTCTAATCTCTCCTCCCTCCACAAACAGACAAATGGAAAACTACATAAAACACAACCCTCCTGACTAAGCACATTAAAGTTGCATCTCCTTAAGACTTTAAGTGCTGAAAAATTATGGTTTACCCTAAAAGTATGCAGAAAGGCTTCTCTTCTTGCTACAACCAACATGGCCAAATTTTTTTTTTCATCATAAAAGTAAAAATCGAAAGATTCAGAAGTCATACACTGTGGGGATACACGATGATCACAGGACCTGGAGAATTTTCCATAACTTTTTAAAGAAGTAAAGTTGATGCAAATTAAGGACACCTTCACGTTTGTAAACCAGACCTTCTCTCCAGCATGCTGACTCTGAAGAGTCGGGACACTTGCACGGTATTTGTTTGTGTATTTCTCCTTCTGTGGCTCTTATTTTGGAGGAAAGAGTGTAGAAATCTCACTGTGTAACTCTGGCATCAGAATTACACCATCTCCCTCATGCATAATTACAGTGATTCCATTTCACACTTCTCTCTACTCATGGCATTCCGATCACTCTCCACAGGAGGAATACACATAGAGTACGTTTTATTTCAGAGGACGTGGAAACAAGCTAGAGATTGTAATTGCCTGTGTTGAGTTATGAGCGACTGTTTCTCCTCAGCGTGGTGAGAGAAGCTCACAGTACATTGAACACTGTGCAATTGCTGTTCCTCACTTTGATCTTTTCCTCAGAAAAACAATCATTCTGCTTTCTTTTTTAAAGAGACTTTATTTTTTTACCACTGTATATGAACACTGTGTTCTCCCTCACCCCGTGTGTGTGTGTGTGTGTGTGTGTGTGTGTGTGTGTGTGTAAGGATAAAGGGAACTATATCAAGTTAAGAATAAAATATCTGTTGTATAATCTAATTATCTTACTACTTAGCATATTTTACTGTTTAGCAATAGCATGAGAAATTGAGACAATTTAAACATTTCTTTGGTAATCTACAGTATTAATTTATTCTATTTTCCCCCACAGAGTTGGTGTCTGAATTCCCAGCTGTGGGCACAGCAAGAATTAGCTACATATCATTATGTGATGCTAGGGCTTAATTACAGCTATAGAAAGTATTAGATATTATTCCTGTTCTTGTTTGCAAAAGAATTGTGTGTGTTGGTCATATGCACGCAGAGGACAGATGGTAGTTACCAGAGGCCTGGGAGAGTAGGGAAAGTCAGGGGTGAGGTGAAACCGGTCATCAGAACTAAATTACAGTGTAACAGAATCATGATCTTCTGTTGTGTGATGAAAAAACTACAGAATGGCAATATGTTCTTTATTTTTAAATAAAGGGAAAATAGTGAATGTATTTACCACAAATAAATGAAAATTGTTTGAGATGACAGATATGTTTACTCTGATTTAACATAGCACACACACACACACACACACACACATATGTGTGTGTGTGTTGAAACCTCACATGATATGCTTCATAATCATGAAAAAAATGTCCCAATAAACTAACTTAAATCAAATTATTTATATTCTAAAATATAAGCAAAATGTGCTAATTATAAATACTATTATATTTAGCATAGTTTCTTGCAAATAAATTCAAAATGTGAAGTCAAGAAAAACAACTCCTAAAGTAGACCAGTTACATACAGTGGCGTAGAAAATGACACATGTTGGTAATATTTAAAGTAACAGAAAGCTTTAAATAAGTTTAAATATATAACTATGCATTTTTACTTTGTTTGAAGGTAACACACAGATGTCTCCACAATTGAGACTTCCTGAGACTATCAAAGTTAAATCATTCCCTCTTCCCTTCTTTAATACCACATAAATCAGGTTTATAAATTCTGGAACTACAAATCTCGGCTAAACCTTGATTTTTCTATTAGAGGAATGTGCTACTTTTCTAATATTAACGTAACCAAGGATTGTAAACTTGCCAAGCTATTTTACATCATCTCTAAAAGTCCTTTCTCCTCACATTATTATACCTCTCTGACTCAGGTGAACTGATAAGTCTTCAAAATCTTGTTTATATCTGTCTTTCCAAGTACACAGTGATTTATAACTTCAGGAGAAGTCAGCTCTGTGTTATTTGTTTCCAACACTGAACAGAGCACATTTACAGGTCTTTTCACGACGCTCTATAATCTTGAGAGTATTACATATCAAAAATGCTGTGAGCTGGGGATACGCTGAGCTTTCAAGTATTTATTTGTGTTTCTCCATAAGGAAATATGTGAATTTCTTGTATTTAGTTGACTAAAAACTTATCAGACAAACAGCTTCATGGACTTAGAATAAGTTTGTTATGAGGGATGGACACCATGTTCAGTGTAAAATGATCCACTGTGTAGTTAAGAAGTTACATGTCATGCAAAAGAAAACTGTGTGTGAGTAGTTTCTTTTTGCTAACCAAGTTGCAGGCCACTGACATTTGCATGAACACAAAATAATCGCACAGTGGTTGAATTAGTATTTCAGGGAAATGTGGTAGGCCTTAGCACTTACTCAGTCACTGCCTCTGTAGGTTTGGGAGCTGAACTATAAGCAGCAAAAGTAATGAAGGAAATGTTGAAGGGGGGTATGCTGTAGGTAATTCACAAACTCTACCAATGACAGGAACCATCCAAATCTCTCTGTGTAGCCCAGATCTTTAGTATTACCAACCTCAAAGCAGAAAATCCCCTAAAACAATAATAGAAAAAATCTTTTCCTTTTACACCTTGAGCCGTAGGACTCTTCCTAACACATTCCTAAGCAGTGCCAGTCTCAGACCCACATCCTGTCCCTGTATCCATCTTTGTAACCTGTCCTCGGCACTGCCCAAACCTTGGCTATAAAAACTCTGTTTTCTAAAATATGGAAAATACACTCCAATAAATGGTTAGTTTTACTGATTAATTTATATAATCATTTATAGCATTTAGATAAAATAAAACTATAAAGCAATTAAATAATGATTTTGCAATCTTGCAGACAGATTTTACTTCACTGTATTTTCTTTTTTCTTAAAAAGAGAAAGGTCAGATAAGTTTAATCTGTCTATCTCCCTTCACTGCTTTGCCTAGGGGGATAATTCTGATATTAACCTTTTCTCCCTGATGCTCTTGGTTTGTAGTGATTCTGAATATCAAACAGAAGTACATCTGGAGCTATCAAGAAAATCTTACAGCTGATGAGTGGGGAAGGTCTACAGAGTTATCCAAAGGGATTAAAAGCAGTCTTCCTAGAGTTGAACTGAGTGTAGCAGAAGTAAACAGAGTTACTGAAAGAACCTCACATAGTGGGGTACATTATGCTGTTGAGTTCTGAAATAACTCGAAATAAAAATTTCCCATCTTACAGTTAAGCTATTGCTATGTACATTTTTAATTAATGCGGCATAATGACATTGTCAACATATGTCGAGTATATGGAATTCTCTCTTGTATACACAGGAACTTGAATGTACATGCTGTATTTCTATCACGATAGATTTGAATCATGGTAACTGTTTTTCAAATTAAGCTTCACAGTAGGCTGTGTTCGGATGATGGCTGGGTTATTTGACTTTGATAAAAGGACATATTTGTGTATTTTCCTTGCTAAAAATTCTTGTTCATGTTTTCTTGTAATATTACCCACTTCCTTTAACTGGTTGTTTTATTTTTTAAAGGCACTTATTTTCTACTTTGGCATTATCCTATACAGTAATCAACAGAGACATGGTGCAGAAATGTATGGTTGGCCAACATTTTCCCACTCCCAATGTCTCTGTACCTACTACTCCTTTTTAAAAAATCTCATCTGTTATAGAGTATGCATACAACGTGCTGGGGGCTTGCCAAGGCATGTATGTGGAGGTCAGAGGGCATCATTCTAGAATCTTTCTACCTTTTAGGTGGAATTCGGAGACTGAATTCAGGTTGTCATGTTTGCATGTACCAAACCATCTTGCCAATCCCCTCCCCAAGTACTCTTCTATTTTAAGCCATTTATACACATTTTTAAACTCATGCAATAATTTACCAGCACAAAGATGTGACTAATATCAATCAAATTTACAGTATGTTTATTTGCTTTTTCAAAAAGTCCTTTTTTCTAGAAAGCTGTGTTGCATGTTGGTATTCTTGTGTGTGCTCCATGAACAGAAAAGATCGTGTTTCCTTTTAAATGACAAAGGAAGTCTTTTGCTCAATTAATTAAGTCTTCTTGATTATCCTCTGAGACCTATCCTCCATATCAGAAGTTAAAGAATATTTTGTTCTCATTTATTCTATCAGGCTCCTCTTCATTAGTTCAATTTCGGATGCGTGCTTGCTGCAGAGGTCTTTGATCTTTAGTCATGGTCTATTAAATCCCTGTCCCGAAATGTATGATCCCTTCACCTTACATCACGATAAATACCTTTCAGAGCCACTTTGAATGCCATTTACTTCATGACACGATTCGCAGTGCATTTCCCCAGTCCTGGACATCTTCAGCACTCTGAATCTCTTACCTTTGAACACAGCATTTTGATTTTCATTCATTCAGATTTCTTGAACTCTTTTCTTTTTCAAGCACTATAATCTAGAATGGAGACTCAAAGAGAAAAGAGTCAGATCCTTTGTCCTCAAAAATAGTACACACTAGTGTGTCTGAGGAGGGAAGTTGTGTGGTGCATTTAGAAATAAAGCTACACAGTGGTATAGAGACCAGGGGAGAGAGAGTGTCTGCTCCAGAAAAATCTACAAAATAAGCTGCCATCTAAGTCAAACGTTTAAAAATATGTAGAGCAAGCCAGGCATAATAGATGTAGTTTCTGTGAGTCTGGGGAAAGGTATTAGGAGTCCAAGCCCTGCCTGTACTGTGTAAACAAACAGTTCAAGGTCAGCCTGGGCAAATTATCATTCCCCTGGTTCAAACTAAACAACAGACTTGGTTATCACTCAGTGGTAGAGTCACTGTCTAATGTGTGTGAGGCCCTTGTCTCTATTCTCAATACCACAAATAAAGAAATAAATAAACATGGGGTTTAAGCAAATAGCAACAAGTATTTTAAAAGGTGATGAACGCTGAGTTTAGCTTGCTAGTGTATGAAGAGGGCTATGGACAGTTGGGGTTTCTATGTAGTTGCTTAAGCTGACATTGGAAAGATGGAAGACAGAGTGAGTGGCAGAGGGTTTGGAGTCACAGTAGAAGAATCAGATGGGCGTTGGCTGAGGGTAGTGAGGATGCAGAGCAGGTTTGGAAGAGGTAGGCTTTTGTAAGAATTGTATTTCTAGCAAATTATGTTTGCTATTGTACAAAGAATGGCTTTGAGGACAAAGGCCTGAAGGCAGGCAGGTTGGGAGTCGGTTTCATGAGGCCTAGAGATGGGATTGTTGCCAAAGTGTTCTCTGTGGCTGTACTTAGGAAACTACTTGAGAGAAACAGAAGTTAGAAGGGCTTGTTAAACAAAAGGGTGAAAAGAAAAGACATCAAGATGACCTCCAGGATTTGAGATTTGACAGTAGGCATACAGTTTGCGAAGAAAATGGAAGAATAGGGAAATCAGAAGGGAGGGGACGAGAGATTAATCCACATGAAATACCCATGGGATGTCTGCTTGTGCCGTCTATTAGTTGGGGTTCTATGAAGAAACAGGGCCAATGGAGTATATATCAGAGAGGGGATTTGTCACACCGGCTCACGCTGGCTCAGGCAGCACAATCCCAGCGTTCCTGTGTACACTGGAGAGCTAGAGAAACTGGTAGTCTGGAGACTAGGAAGAAGAAAGTCAGGCTAGTGACTACTACCACAGCCCGAGGCCAAAGGCCTTAGTGCTCCCTGAGAGTGCTGACATAGATTCACTTCCAAAGGCTGAAGAATGGGGAATATGACGTCCATGGTTAACAAAAGAAAAACCTGCTGGCCCAAGAAGGACCAGCTGTGCTCAAAAAAGAACGGCTCCCTTCTGCTGCTGCATTCCATTCAGGATCGCAGCCTACTGGATGGTAGATCTCCAGCAGACCATGTCTTCCCCGTTCAATTTGCTGACCTACAGGACAGCCTTCTCTGGCTTCGCCCTCACACACATGGCCAGCAGTGAGCCTGACTAATTTCTAGGCATGTGTAGCCCAGATGAGTTGACTTTTAAAAATAACCAGCACATACAGGAATTAGCCAACACGATGGATGAGACACAAGAGGCATTTCAGGGACAGTGTTTACCAGGGAGACTGCTGGCATCATGAGTCCTCCTTGGAAAAGTTCCCTGTGATATGCTTATTAGGTCAGTTGTTTACAAAGTTTGAAAAAGGGGGAACTCTTCTGACTGTAATTAGCTACAACTGTCCCTGATTTCCACTCTTACATCCCTCTCCCCACTTCTGCTTTTGTTAATGCTGCTGGAGTAGTAGCCATAGAAATGTGATTTTATTTAGGGATACACTAAATATGATTTCACTGGGATACAGTGGCTTTCATATGTAATTGGGTGATAAAGTTCTTGGTTCAGAGTGCATGGATTAAGTCACCCTCTTCACTGTCTTCAGTTTAAAGTGTATCTCAGCTTAGTCACACTACAGGAAACATGCAGACCTCCTGCGTGCACATGTGTGTCTATGTGTGTGCATGTACATGTATGTATTATGTACATGTATCTATACTTTAAATGTAGATATATAGATAATAGATAGACATAGATGATGGATAGATCATAGATGATAGATAGAGCTATATAGCTATATATAGAGAGAGTAGACAGATGATACATGTTTTCCCAAATCTGAAAATAATTCTACAACATTTATAGGATGTCAGTAATAAAAAATTATAAAACTAAAAAAGAAAAAAATTTCTGAACTATCAGAAGTAAAAAAAAAAAAAAAAAAAAACTCTCCAGGACACTCGGCAGAGGAAAAACTAGATGGCTTGATTCCTCTAATGAAAAAAAAAATTACAATGCCTTTCAACTAGGAAGAAATAATCAGAATAGGCAACTTTAAATAAAAAAACAAAACAAAAAAACAAAAACGTTTACGACTGTTTGTCAAGCAGTCAGTTAAAAATAGTTACCTTAGTGCATTTTTATGTGTGATTTTTGAATAAGTTGTTTTAATGTGGTAATTGATTGTTCTTTTCTAAAAATACTGTTACGTTGATTTCTCATTTATAAGTTGTATTCTTTATCTTAAAGAGGGCCTGCTACATGCCTTACTTCCTGTAAAGCCTGGCTCTAGTGTTAGGTCAGTGAAACTGATTAAGACATCATGGAATGATGAGACATTAACAGGAAATTTAAGAGACTGAAGGCTATGTGAGGACAAGTCTCAGACGTGCTCCATACCCTTGTAGTTCTTCTTTGTTTCCCATGGTATGTGTCTGTAGATATTCACGCTGTCTGTTGTACATGTGTGTGCAGGCACACAGATGTGTGCATCCATGTGAAAACCTGAATTTGAAGCTTGCCTGGGGTCTTCCTTGCTTGTTTTATGTTGTATTTGTTTGTAGGCAGAAGGTTCTCTGCTGATTCCAGACCTTGCATTTCAGGCTAGTCCAGCTAACCAGCTTGCTTTAGGGATCACTTGCTTTCCAATCATAAGTGACAGGGTTACAATTAGGCTGCCAGGCCCTTTTGGCTATTGTGTGGGTTGTAGGTTTCCAAACTCAATTATCTCAAACCAGAGGTTGCAGAGATTGTGTAGAAAAGAAGTGAGGCATAACCAGAAGCATGTGAGCTATGCAGGACCTCATTGCTGGCTGGACTATTCTGCGAGCAGATCTACTCCCCCTTGTCTATTCATTGTATCTGGTACAAACACACACGATGCACACATTGATGCTTGTAAATTAGCATTGATACAGGACATTCTTATTCCCTAGTTAGCATGTCAACATCTCTCTGCAGTTCCAACTTGGATCTATCCTTTTCATGTCATTCAACAATGGCCGCCTGCACCTTTTGCGAACAGAATTTCCTTTGTTTACCATCTGTCAAAAGATTATTTGGTTTTTTAGGATTATAATATAATTTCATCACTTCCCAATTCTCTTTTCTCCCTTCAAATTCTCCCATATATCTCTCCTTGTTCTTTTCTAATTTTTTTTGAGACAGTTTCTCTCTGGCAGTCCTGGAACTCACTTGGTAGACCAGGCTGGCCTCAAACTCACAGAAAGCTGCCTGCCTCTGCCTCCCGAGTGCTGTACTGGGATTAAAGGCATGCGCCGCCACCACCACCACCTGGCTTCAAATTATTTTTTACTAAACTTTTACTATTTTATATTTTTATATCTGAATAGAATAGTTCTTCCATTTTCCAGAATCTGATCCATATATTACATAATATGATCTTATTGTAAACTTGGATTTCAAAATGTGTGAATGTGTGATTGTGTGTGTGAGTGTGTGTGTGTGTGTGTGTGTGTGTGTGTGTGTGTGTGTGTGTGTATGTGTTGAGCTGTAATTGGCACAGAATAAAACATACACAAAGGCCTGGTTCCTGCCTTTGGAGTTTGGGGCTTTATTTATATTCTGCTTACTGTACTTTGAATTCTGGGCATTTTCCCAAGGTCAGGTCTGACTTCTTTCATCCATGAGAGTGGGCTTAATATTCTGTCTTAATAGTCCTGTGAATCAAATTATTCCCACTCCCACTTTCCTTTCCGTCTTTCCTCCCTTCCTTTCTTTTCCTCCTCACCCCCCAACTGAGCTACAGGACAGCAGTGTAAATGTTGCCTTTTTTTTATACCACAGTATATATACTAATATATACTTTGTGGTATAAGTGACTAACATAAAGAAGAGTATTTAAATTTGAGACAGTTTGAGAATTGTGATTTCTATTTCCTCAGAAGATTGTGTGATCTAGGATGAAGAAGGAACAGTGCTTGTGATACCATGAGCTTCAAATTATTGGGTCTTGCCTCTATTTCTAAGGTGCAAGCTGTGGATATTCACTGTAGAGTGAGGTTTGGGGAACTTTGAATAAGAATCTGCAATAAATAGGTTTCTGTTATTCTGTGATGTCTGAAATGTCATTCCATTGAATTGACTAATTGGAAATGCAGTGAGGTGGAGACAAGTGAACGGTCAAACTGCCCAGTCACCACACGTCTATAAATGCATGATATTTGGTTGTGATCAGAACTTCACAAAGAGGGGAAATATGGAAGGACATCCCAAATACCCACCTGCTTTGTCTTATTATTACTTGTGGTATGGTTCATGAATCAAGAGGTATAATATGTACTTTAGAAATTGTACCTATCTGATTATAAGGAACAAATACTATCAAAATTTTTATGGTTTGTCTAACAAGGAGTAAATACAAACTTTTAAAAAATTAAATAATATTTACCCATTGTTGGGGGCCGATGATACCCAGGCTGTGGACGTAACCAGCTTGACAAGGATCCCGGTTTTTCCCGTACTAGGAGTCTGAAGCCCACCAACTGCCTTGCCCCTTTCTCATCTTTACTGTATGGTGACAAAAGCTTCTCATCAATAATATTGTCTATTTTGGCCTTATAGTAAAACTCGAATCTATTCCTGGGCTGGCTGGGAGAGGAGCAATGCCATCTCAACTCTAAGAAATTGTAACAGTCTTATTGGCCTTCAAGTTTTTGGCATGTGTGAATATTATTCATGCTTTCTGTAGAGATATAAAAAATTATTCTTGGTAACTGACCTTCCCATAGAGACACAGCCATAGTCAAGAACAGAAACAAAGTCTCAACAATATGTTAGCAAGTTTGAAAAAAGCAAATAGATAATTCACCCCTGAATGCCTGCCCCCCTTTATTGTAGCAAGCATACAGACCTAAAATTCAGCTATTCATTAATAGACTATTGTGTTAAGGCTACCCACTAAAAATAACCTTGAAGATTAGAAGCTTACAGCTAGAAGAGGATGAACACTCTTGCATTGTTGTATTGTCCGAACACCTGCATTTGTATTAGATAAGAAGTTAGCAGTTTTGCTATTTCAGTCAGGATAATTTTCTGTCTTGAGGGGAGTTTTGTAATTTTTCCCCAGTGTATACACATTGTTAATTTTTCTGTCTTAATTTACTTCTATTTTTCTTTATTTTTATTATTAAAGAAAATGCTCTTGCATGTCATTATCATCATAAAGTGTATTCTATGTGTCTCTTTAAAGCGCGTAAGCGTATCAACCAAAGGGTCCCATAAAAGAGTGAGATACTGCGCTCACTTGTCATAACTTTGTTGTTTATCCCCCTTTGTGGAGGCCAAGGACCCCTGAGTGGACTTGAGCTGGACTCAACTCCCACAGCCCATCTCTGAAAATCTCAGGTCACTGCAAACAACCCTTGCTAGCCTTTTAGTAAGTTCTTCCTTGTTTCTTAGCATAGAAAATGCCACTTAAAATGTATTTAAAATGAGTCGAAACCGGGTGATTCAGATGGACCAGAAAACAAGCTTCAGTAGATTTATACTTAAGTGAGATTTTAAGATTTTGTGGCTATTAATGAGTAAAATCTTATAATGAAAACATTATTTATTATCTGTTTATATACTCAAATTTTGAAATTGACAATGTTTCTTAATAAACTGCTGAGTATAGGCCATGAATTAACTCAACCATTCAGATTTGAACCATAATAAATCAGGTATAGCTGTTTATTCATTATTTTGGGGGCTTTAATTGAATAATTTATAATCAAGTAAATTTATATATAGCAAAATTAATGTATACATATATAAATATACAAGTGTAAGAGTATTTATGTTCCACCTACATTCAAATTTATGCCTCAAGGATTGCCAGTAAAGTTCTAAATTTATTACAGAACATGATGAGTTTTCAAATCAACCACTCCATCCTGTTTTATATAGTAAACTGTTTAATAATGCAATGAAGACTATCATGCTTGAGTTTGATTACTTCTGAAAATAATAAATACGGTAGTAGATGAATATTAGTCAGAGAAACGACATTTAAAATGAATACAGAGGCCTCATGTCTAAAGTCAGAACCTAAATATATCAAATTTAGATATTAAATATCTTCAACATAACGCTGATAACAAACATTGTAAGACCAAACCGAAGAAAGACACAAAAACAAAGCACAGAAACAACTTGGACCACAATCAGCTCAGTGTGAACAATTTTTATTAGGTGCTTAGTCAAGCAGCAAAGCAGCAATTCATGATTAAACTACAATCAGAAAGATGATATTTGTGTCAAAGATGGCAATAGTCCCATTATCCCACTTAATACTGTAATTGTGTGACTACTTACAGCCAGCTTGTAAAGCTCACCTTGCTTAATTTAAGTGATAAAAGAGTACTTAGGTATTATAAAATAAGAGATATGTTTCCGGGGAACTTAGGTTAGCCAAACTGGTACAAGAAAAGTAACAGGAGTTACTTTTGATATTTGATATTTGATAGTAATCTTTTTTTTAAGAATATTTACCTCACTTGTTATTGACAGGCAACCATCAAAAGATGGATTTATTAAAGATATGCATTGCATAGATATGTTTATCCTGAATTAGACTAAGGAATATGTCTCATAAAAAGATAGTTTCTCTGCAACTACAGACTTTTAGGGGACCAGCTTCAACTACTTTTGTGGGTGGGATTAGACCCACTGAGCAAATAGCTCTGATATCATTGTTCATGCCTGGGGACTTGCAGAGCAAATTAGATAACATTCCTGTATTATAGAAGTTTATTTTTAGTTGTGTTTAAAATAATTGTTTTGTGTACTGTTAGGTGAAGGGCTGATTAGGTCTTGGGATTTGTATTGTCTGCAGGTGTTGGATTTATGTGGGGGCCATTTGATTGCATATGACCTGCACCTGAGAAATTCTGAATCAATAAAAAGACCTGAGCTCAGATGCTTGGGGCTCCATTGTCCAGGATGGTGCTGACCATGATGGTGGTTCCCTTTGTTGAGATCTGACAGAGTTTACATCTATGAAAAAAATGCCTCCTTGTCATCCATGCTGAGCCCATGCAGTAGCAGACTGCTACAAATGGCACCTGTACTGTCAGCCACGACATCACACCAGCTAACCCGACATGGAGACAAGCAAAGCAAAGAACAAGAAAGAAATTCCAACCCTCATAGAGTTCATTTCCATTTTGTTTTGTTTTGTTTTGCTTTGTTTTGTTCTCTGAAAACCTTTCCAGATACTGGTGAGGTAAGGTGGTCCTGACAAGACATATCTACTATGGTGATGAGAATTCCACCCACGAGGAAACCTTTCCTGCAGACAAGGTTACCGGTTATTTTTCCTGAAAACCAGACTCTATCTTAATCTGGAAAGTGTTTCTTCAGAGTCAACACACAGAAGCTGTCTTCCTGAACTGGCCGAGACTGTATCTCATGCTGGTACCTGAACTTGGTACTGTAAGAGTCACCCAGGTGGTGCTAGTGTTGAAGACATGAAGGGGTAATAGAGAGCAGCTGAGGCTTGGTACTTTGAGAGGCCAGGAGAGGCCACTGGTAAAAGTGCAGCCTCAGTAGTAGATGAAGGCCCAGATTGAAGGGGTCATGAAGATAAGTTGCGGCTTGGCACCATGAAGAGAGCCCAGGAGAGGCTATTGGTAAAAGTTCAGCCCAGTTGCAGAAAAGACCCAAGTATTCTGAAGATGCAAGTACCATGGGACAACCACTGAGAATAGCAGCAACAGTGATGTGAACCAGCCAGAATCTGGAAGACACAATGCGTGCTGTAGAGGGCAGAGCCAGAGAAGTGATCCAAGCCCTTTGGAGGAGCCCAGAAGATCATGAGAGAATTCCAGATAATTGGACATTGATAATGTTTTTCTGCTGTCCAAAGACATTGTGAAAAGCTTGCTAGATGTTTAGGTTCATATTTGCAATTCCTGTGATTTTCCTCTTATAGTTTTGCTGGTGTACAGTAAAATTGTGTTGTAGAGATGAAGCATTTTTTTATTTGTTTATATAGAAAGGGGTGATTGTTACAGAAATTTATTTTTAGTTGTGTTTAAAATAATTGTTGTGTGCACTGTTGGGTGAGGGGCTGCTTAGGTCTTGGTGTTTTGTATTGTCTGCAGTTGTTGGATTTCTGTGGGAGAAGTTTGATTGCTTATGATCTGCACATGAGGAGTTCTGAATCAATAAAAAGACCTGAGCTCAGATGCTTGGAATTCCACTGTCATGTGAGACGTTTGCCATGATATTGGTTCCCTCTGCTGAGTCTGGCAGGGTTTGCACATATGAAATATGTCTCCTTGTCATCCTTGGTGAGACACCACAGCAGGTGTACAGCTACATTCCTGATTCTCTTCGGTTTCTCACCTAGATTTGTCCTCTCCTCTAAGACAGTGGAAAACAATGAAATTTTATAAGAATAGTATATTGAAACTCATTATGTTTTAATATTATTAATGCTTATTATATATTTACAATACACCTAAATAGTTGTTCTGTGTAATTCCTAAGTAATATAATGAATCATATACAACAACTACAGAGTATAAATTATTAGGCTTATTTAGTATGAGGAAAATTTTGTTGAATGAAATCTAGATAATTTGCAAAGAGTCACATGCTATTAAGTAGCAGAGGTGTTCTTTCATACAGAACAGTACAGACAATATATCTGTGATGTTATGTGTTGTAATATTAATATAACATTGGGGGCTGGGTCTCAACCATTGTTTTATACAACCCTACTATGTTTCTTTTGTTATCCAGAAGCAACCTCAAAGCATTCACATTTTAGTTAGGTAGACACCAGGGAGCCAAATTGTTAATAAAAATATAATAGAAAACTATGTATGCATCTAGAAACAGTCACAAGAATACTCTTTACCCTTAAGGAACTTTGGAAAATATTGTCAAGCATATTATTTGCCATGCAAGAAGCATAGTTATAATTAATTACAGGAGGATGGGCTACACATTGTTTCTTTTTAGCCTGCTAGTTTTATCTGTGAAATATCAATAAAAAAATTGAAGATGGACTAATTTTGAAGGCCATGGAACACTGAGAAAAGTTAGATAAGACAAATACTTAATGCCTGTAGCCAGTGATTCTTAATCTCTGGGTCATGAACTCTTTGGGGCTTTCCAACCCTTTCATAGACCATTTGCATATCAACTATTTATATTGTGATTCACAACAGTAGCAAAATTAGAGCTATGAAGTGGCAGTGAAGATAATTTAATGGGGGTCACCACAACATGAGGAACTGTAATAAAGGGTCATGGCATGGCATCAGGAAGGTTTAAAACCACTGCTGTAGTCAAACATAGGTATGCTCCTATTTCCACTGGATGAATTATATAGCTTATATAACATATTTCATTTACTTGTCAGCAAATCTTATGTTCTGGTGTCCAAACTTTTCCTGTCAAATTGTTGGCAATCTATATATAACTCACGGTATTGATATTGCCCTTTAAAACTCAGAAAACAAATTTGCAACAAAAATGTATTTTATGAATTTTCCAAGTACTAATCAGAAAAATCAAAGTTTGTTGGGTTCTAATGCCCCATGAAAGACATGCAACTTGAGAACAAAATCATTGTAAACACTCTTGTGCTGAACTAAAGAATATTTGCTTTGGATACAACAATAAATCCTTATACAGACAATTTTAAAGAGAAAGTAGAAACCTCTAAGTCACTAATGTGGTAATAGAATACACTTGGCTGACCAGACAAAGGTTTAAAACAATCTAAAGTAAAAGCAGTCAGGCTTTTTGGAAGTACCATAAATTATGCCATTAATGTTAAATTACAGCTGGATTCTAATGCAAATCCAGGATACCCAGGCATAAAAGACAGCATCACTTGGGAAAGACTCTGCTATTTATTTTCTGGATAAACCATCTATCAAACTCTTCTTTTCAGCTGAAAGAAACTCACTACCATGCAGACAAATAAATGGCAGGTGACTGCCTGTAACCCTGGGTTACACTTTTTGAAACAAGTAGGATTCAGAGTCCTCTGTAAATGAACGATTTGCTTGTCTGTCTCAGCCTCACAAGAGTGGAGAGCTTCATCTGGCTGCTAAGCAGACATGGAATGACTGAACGTCTGAGGTCTTGTTTGAGGAAATGGTCACAATCCTTCTCTGAATCATCTCCATAGACACAGCAACTTAAACCACAAAGTGACACAGACACCACCTCTCAGCTAAAAATTACCCCAAATCTAGAAATTAGTAAAAGTGGATGAAAAAAACACTGGCTACTATGTCCAAGGCTATTTGAACGGAGTGACCGTATAGATTTCTCCAAAGTGCATAGAGCAGTAGAGGTTAGTAAATATAATTTCACGTCAGGAAATTTCAGTTTGGGGTTTTTTTTTTTAAGGATGATATCTTTTTCTCTACTGTTTTTTTTAACTTAATAATTAATTGAAGATTAATACACTGGATTTGTATAAAGTCAATGTATGGTATCTCTTCAATATGTGCAAGTATTATGGTCCAATGTTTTAAAAAATACTAAAACTGTATTTTTGTATTTCTGTATTTCTTCTATGTTTACTAATTATAATGTGTCAATTTTAAAAGTTGTTATTCATCCTCAGTTATTTGAGTGTTTAACTGCTTATACTATGATGGGCTCACAGATTTTATGTTATTCTACATATTAAGATCCAGTAGTAATAGCGTCTTAGTATCTTAAACAGTAGTAGTAATGATCCCTTTTTGTGAGTTTAAAGAATTTTGTCCCCTTTTAAAAAAGATGACTGCATTTGTCTCTCTGGCTCATGACAGAATGTATGTCTAGTCATTTTTTATTTCTTCTTTTGATTTCCTTGGCTTATCAAAATGTCTTGCTTTGAAAATTTAGCTCTACCTCACACACACACACACAAACACACACACGCGTGCGTGCACACACACATACATATATATTATATTTTTTCTAAAGAAATTACCCTTATCTATCTTACTTCAATTTTATTTTCCAATTTTCTCTTCGTTCTCTTTATCTATGTGTTTATTTTATACATAGGAGCTGATGAACAGAGATAATCTGTCTGATATGAGCAAAGATAAATGGCCTCTTCCCATCTTTTGAAAATATTCCATTTATTCTTTTGACTTCAAGATGAATGTGAGCAAATTAAAGGAGTCATTCCTGGATTTTGGCCATCAATTTCCAACTCCCCGGGAAGGGCAACAGTTAATGGTGCTGGTAATGGGCTCTACTTCTTGTTCTATTATTGTGGCTGCTTCAGAGAAGGATTGACAATACCTTTGAACAATGACTGGGTCCATCAATCTTTGAGCCAAAAATAACTTAAAATAACACATACTTTTGTGGGTGAAAACTAAAGCAAAATTCATCTTTATTTCTGTATAACAATTATTTAGAACATCTGCATGCTCTTTTAGATCTATATAAAATATATAAATTTATATAATTGGAAATTATAAACCAGACACTTTCTAAAAAGTGTATAAAGATATATCCATAACATGCATTTTATTATGGCTGTTAAAGAGAAGTCTTGAAAGGGGACAAAACCATCAATTCTCATATCTCTCCCTCTCCCCGCTATAGAATGTTTTTGGCATATTTATATAACTGTCTTAATAAGGACAGATGATAATAATATATGTCAGTTAGACAGCAGATAGCCAAGTCTACAGGCTCTATTTAGACAGTAGATTAAAATACCTGAAATTCACACTGTTCATTATACTCAATAGGAAGAAGTAAAATGCATAGTTCTTTCAAACTGAAAGCATGATGGATTTAGACATAGATAGTTCTGAAAGTTTGAAGATGATGTTATAGTAGCTAAATTAGTAAGCAAAGAAATAACTTATAAATGTATTTCAAAGGTACAATTTGATTGATGTTTATTTTTGAAAAATCCCTTCATTTAAAGCAACTATCAATTTTAAAAAGCAACCCAGAAAATAAGTATTCTGAATTCTCCTCCCATTATAAATGCCTCAGTAATTACTTCCAGTAGTAGCTATAACATAGGCACCCTAACCCTAACCCTAAATACCACGTAGAGAAGTGGATTAGATCAAGGGATGCAGAATTCAGAGTCTGCTCTGTCAGATGTAAATATGGTACTTGTAGAGAATTACCTGCTTGTTATGTGTCTCTAGTTTCTCAATATTGGTATCCTTATGTTTTAATGATATATTTCTCAATATTGTTTTATTAGCCATTATTGTAAGTATGTGATTGGCTATTTCTACATTTCTGCAGGAAGCTTTTATAGAAAAGAAGGTGGAAACGTTGGGAAATTAAATGTGTATGTGGGAGAGGGAAGCGGATATTAGCAAGAGAAGAGAAATTACACAAGCTCTATGGTGCTCATAGGGTATGTGGGAAAGAGCCCTGCTGGTTCTGGTGAATTCCAACCTCAACATGGTGCAAACTCCTTTCTCTACAACATGGTTTCCATCTAAGTTTTTCACATTGCAAATGGAAGGGCAGCTGGTTGATACATCAACCACAGACAGTTCGGTGGAGTGCCAGGCTGCAGGGCAGGCTTATGCATTAAGTCCTTACACTTTCTCTCAGGGCCTTGCAACAGAAGATAGTGACCACCTCTTTCCGCCCAGAAACCTGCTGTTTTCAGTGCTTCTTCCCCAGGCTGAGTCCCGCAAAGAAACACTCCCACCCTCCCATACACACCGTATGCATCTCGTTCCTCAGCCCACTTTAATCTTCTGAAAATGGAGATCTAAAAAGCTCATTCACTATACATATATTCAAATCCCATTTAGATGCTATTTTTTTTTACATCTTCTTGGCATGAAGAAAGGTGCCTTCCTTTGAGATATACATGAACAAGTAGAGTAAATGAATATACAAAATTCTCCATGAAGGAGAATGCCTCGAAGTATTTTTGCATAATGAAGTCAAAGAAATTATTTGTACCATGTACTGGAGTTGAGCTGCAAACTGAGTGTCTCTCTCCTTCTCTTTTTCTCTCTCTCTCGTTGTTTAAAATTGATCCTCAGTCTTGTACACATTAGTGGAGTGCTCTGTCATAGGGATGATTCTTTTCTTATTTCAGCCCTAGTCCCTCCTTCCTTAAAAAGTGATATGAGAAAAAAATGTCAACACAGATACCATTGAGTTCATTTTGTGTTTGGCAACTTGTTTGTTTTCCAAAGAGTGACAGAGGAAGAAGGCCTGGGATTGTGTGGGTGGGGCAATAGGGAGGGTGAGGGAGGAGCTGGGGGAGAGGAAACCTTGATCAGAATGCACTATTTGAAGAAAAGTTTTGTCAATAGAAAAATAAAATAAATAGAATGAAAAGAGAAGCAGAGAAAAAAAATACCTCCTCGCCCTCCTGGCGGTAACTGTGATGATTCTCTTCTGACAATACTTGGCAAAGCAGGGCAATACACTCTGCAGGACACTAGCCTTTCGACCTCTCTTCCCTAGCTACACCTCCATCCTTCCCCGATCTCTGGACCGCAGTTCAGTATTCTACGTCCTATGTAAGACAATATTCATGAACAATACACCAAGTCATTTTCTATTTAAAATCTTGAATGTTCTCAGTCCCATTAGTGAAATAAGGAAGAAAACGGGATAAAATGTGAAACAACACTTTTCTGAATAGCAGGAATGGTTAAAAGATGAGAAGAAATGACTAGACCTCTATAACCATCCTAGCTTACTGCCCCTAAAAATGTTTCATGGTTTCAGCACAGAAGTGAGGGTCTCGGTGCAGCTCAATAATGCCCTGGCCACAAAGGGAGCAGTTGGCCCTGGAGAGACCACACGAAGAGTAGATTGCATAATACATAGAATATATAAGAACACTTCAAAGCAAAGAACATACAGAGAGAACTCTGCATATAGATGGGACGCCTACACTTAAGTGTCCCATTGAGAGCTGTAAAGTAAACACATGCCTTTGAATAAAATCCATGATGTAGATTAAAGAACCCTCTGTAACTATCAGAGAAGGCGGTAATTGGAACTGACATGGCTGGATATAACTCTTATTTACTCCAGCTAGATTGGAAAATATCACACTCAACAGCACAGATAGAAAAATCAGAATGATGCCCCGATAACACTAAGTCATTCACCCAAGATTGAACTTTGCCTTGAACAGTCCTAACAAATGGTAAGGAGAACCAAGATAAGTTAACCATAGACACAAAGCCAAAACAATTCTAGAGGTACATACACATCAAGCACCCAATGAAATCACATCTACCCTTTTACTAAACAAAACTGTACCAAGCACACAAAAAGGCAGGGAAATGTCATACATAACAAGAGGAACATTTATTCGTTGAAAAAAAAAATGGAACTGACATAAATTTCAAAAGTACTAGACCCAGATGATAAGGTCATTTTAACATCAGGCCATATGCTCAAGAAGTTAGGCAGTGTTAAGTAAGGTGCAAAACTGCCAAAAGGCAACCGAGAACTTCTAAAGATGAAAGACTTAAAATCTGGTATGAAAATTATGTGGAGTATGATTAGTGACAGAATGCATACAGCTGCAGCAAGGGCTACGGAGCAGATATAGCAATCTAATCCATCCAAATTATAGCACGGAACCTCGAGTGTGGTCAAGATTAGCTGAGCATCACAGAGTTCGGAACAGCTGTAAGTGGCAAATTATATACATAAGCCCCCAATAATCAAAGAGTCCTTGTCCCACAATTGAGAAATATATACCAAGGGACATAATAAGATTGTTTGTAACCAGTTACATATTTAAACAATATTAAAAATCACTTGAGATAATTAAAGAAATGCAAATCAGAATCCCAGAAGACAAAAATATATAACTGTTAAAATATGTAAGAGGACTGATGATACAGATTTGAAATAACTGAAACTTTTATACTGATAGGATATCGTCGAAGAATACTCCTACTTTGGAAAACATTTGAAGGTTTCCACCATCAAAACTTACAAATTCCATATGGCCCCGACTTCCCATTCCTGGGTGTTTGTCTGAGATACCTGGATAGCTGAAAACTAGTACACGGATGTCTTCAACTGCTTTGTTTGTATCACTCAGAAACCGAAGCGTCACAAATGCCTGTGTGCAGGTGAATGTGTTGGAACACAACCCAACATTGAAAACGGAACGAAGTGTTGATTCTTAAAACAACATAATGAGCTAATTTTAGGAAAATCATTCTGTGCGAAGAAACCTGATAAAATCGAAAACGTGGCTCATTTGTTTCCGTATTATTCCGGGAAATACAAGATAATAATGTCAAAGACTGGTGTTTGTTTTAGAATTGGGGTGACTGGGAAGCAAAGCTTGCAAAACTACATGAGGAAATATTTGAGGTTGGCAGGTGCACTACCTTAATTTTGTTGATGGTTTTATGAGTAAATTTACATAAAATGGATTAATTATTATGTGTGGAATGTATAGCTTAGTGTAGTATAACACTGTTCTTTGGAAGACGTGGACAAGTGTCTATGCACTCCAGATAGGGAACAGAAAACAAACCAAAGTATGCATACCACTCAAGTCAAATTCAGTACAGGCAGTTCAACGGGTTGGGGAAGGCCTTTGCAGAGACCTCAGCTGGTCTGACTCCCCCAGGCAGCTCACACACTCTTTTTGTTCTAAGTTGTTTGGGGGTCTCTGCCTCTACAGGATCTTGCTGGTCAAAGCATCTTCTAGGCAGTACAGCTTGTCTTAGAGCATCACTGGTCAGTTCTTGCTGCTCATTTATGCATGAATATGGTCAGTTTTGGGGGCTACTATTTGATGGTATTTTGGGTTATAGCTTTCCTTAGCTTCAAGAGCTTCCAACCTTTCACATGTACTTATAACACTGTGTTATTTTGCTTTCCCCATAAATGTAAGATTTTCATCTTGAAGGAAACTGTTCCATAACATTTCAGACATCCCAATAGATGCAATTTCACAGCAAGATTCCTGTTCCCACAATCCTTCCCTCCCTTATTCCACAATGAGCCTTCCATGAGCCTTACATTCAGGAGCTGTGCTGTAAACCTCTCAGTTGGGACTGGGATCCACAAATCTGCATTTTTATTGGTGATTTAGAGTCTTATGATAGAAATCATTGGCTCCACAAAGAAGGAAATACAAGAGACAGCTCCCAGGCTAAGAGGAATGACCCCCAGCTACTAAAGAACTTAAGAATTACATTAATATGTTGTAGAAGTAAGATCTTTAGTTTCATGGGTTAGATGTGCATATATTTATCTCCTCTCCCACAGTCCAGAAAGATCCTTGGCTTTCTTTGGTGACATCAATATTACTTTATAGGAAAAAAAGCAACCTTGTTGACTTGTTCTACCAATTTGCACATCCGTCTGTTAAGAAATGTTTTTCACAGTTTAGAGAAAAAATTTTCCATAAATTATTTAAAAACATCTTTTGTCATAGAAACTGAATTTCTCACAGATGGTGTTATAATAACCCTTCAAAAAATCTCTTCAAAGTTTCCCAGTACCAATGAAATGGTTTCTACTTCACTCTGGTTCCATTTCCTACTGCCCAACTTCCAGGCTGATCAGGAGAGTGAAGACAGTTAGGAACAAGAGAGCATATCAGTAAGATCACCTTTTTGAACACAACGTGGATTCTAGGTCAAGCATTTAAGTAGGTTTCAATAAAAGCAATTTTCCTTAACTTAAACCATGGATGTGTTGAATGTTCTTCACGTAGTATCCACAAGGTAACAACACATATAGAATGGGTACCTGAAGTACCCATTATTGAAGTCTCTATTTTGTTATTTAGTAGTTTTGTGACTTCTCTGTCTTAGCATCTTCATTTGCATTTTTATTGGGTTGTTTCAAGTTTACATTTGATAAGATACACAGACATGAATCTTCAACTCCTAAAAATGTCCGAATATGAATGACCTAGAAAAGAACTGTGATGCCTTAGAGCAGTTACGATTGCTCTCATACCATTCTTAAAAACACAGAAATTTATATTCTTTATACGAAAACATAATTAAACAAATTATATGTCAATTATTAAAATTATATAAAATAATATTCCCCACATTATATGGGTAGGAAGGTTACTTATTGAACAGATTTTCTTTTCAGTCAAGTTTACATCGGTCAGCAACTGATTCCAGTATGAGATCCGATATAAAGACAGCCTAGGCTTGTTAATTTGCATGAAGAGTTAGTTAAATACTACTTGAGGCCTCATAATCAGGAGAAGTTCATTCCGTGGCAGGGTTCAGGAGAAGTCAACTGCCTCTTCATCCACGTGACTGTTTCTCTTTGAGTTTCTGACATTTCTTTTGCTAAGTGGATCTTCTGCTCTATTCATGTCCTCGGTTAGTAGAGCTAGAACTCTCTTCCATCAATCTGGAAGAAAATACCCACCACATTGTCTCCTTGATATATCTCAGAAAATTCTATATCAAGTGAGATCCATTTGTGTCACCCTGGTACTTGTTGGGAATACAGAATATTGGCTCCATTTCACCTAAGACAGATAAAATCACAATCTGGATTTTGACTAGATCCAGGTTACTTTGAGCATTGAAGTTCTAGAAACACTGTGATACCAAGCCAACTAGAACTCACAGGAGAGAGGACAGTGGCTCTGTTTATACACTCTGTTCTATTTACTTTTTCATTGTACCAAGGTTTCTTTGATTGTCAGATTAATGTCCCATCAGAACTGAAAAGGATTGAAGGGGTGAAAGCTTTAGACTGAAGGAAGTGAAGGGTATCTTAAAACTTGTCATTTATCCCTGACTCTAAGAACACATTGGACACTGGATTTACCCTCTCTGCAAATAACTCCGGAGCCCTCATGAGACTGAGCCAGTCAGTTGATGATTTGGTGATCCATAGTTTATTTTCATTGGAGGCAGAATCCACAGAAAAATAAGAATCTACCTACATTTGATTCTTTTAAACTCTTAAGAATATATTCATTGACAGATCATTTTTATACTTATGATAAATTTCATTACTACTAATACAAATGCTTTGACATCAGTGACACATGGATGTTTATTCTTTCCTTTTAGTGTCAGTGGGCGGGAGGAATAGAATTTGTTGTAGATTCATGTATAATTCTTTTCTTGAACTCTCTTTGACTTTCATTATTTCAATTAATTTGCCACATGTAGCAATACCTCTTTCCCTAGCACCACAATTCACGTGGGTCTCTGTGACCTTGATCACTTATAAACCTAGCTTGAATGACATCAAATTCTAGGAAAATAAAATGATATTAATCCAGCATAAGTCTTGTGTCTCATTGTGATCCAATTAGTTGTAAAATGAGAGTAAAGGAAATATATTATATAAATAAAGGAATGTGCTCTCCTGAGATCCAGAGGAGCCTAGCGTTCCAGAGGAGAGAGTGGGAAGATGTTCAATGAGTGCTATATGCTTCTGGATCAGAACTGATCATGCTTAACGAATCGGTCATGATAACTACACCAGCATATGGGAGGTGAGGAATACTGGTTTGGCTTATATTGCAGCTCCCTTTACAAACTTGATGGGAGATGTCAAGTTTGTAGATGTGATTATACCTTTAATGTTAGCTCTATTAAGGTTGTTTTTGCTTTATGAGTGACAGTAGCAAGACTTCAAAGTTTTTTACGCGTGAGTGATCATTACATCTTTTGGGCATTTCACAGCCTTATGCTTACTAATGGGTCTGTGAAACTTTCTTCTGTTAGGGAACTTCGGCTACAATGGTTTCCAATGGTGTCCCGTTAAGATGGCATTGGGATATATCAGATATTCTGGGATGTTTGTAGACGTCTTTTTTCCAATAGAATATGTTGGAAAAGTACCACATATTGGTACATTTAAATGTTGGAACATTTAAGCAGACTACAGTGCCTTTTGAAAAAGCATGGGTTGTGCCAAACTGCTGACATTCTTAAATTAAAACGATCATTTCCTTGAATTCTTTAGAAAATGTGACATATTTTTTTTTAGATGCCCGTGGTCATGTTACTCAGACAATCCCTCTGAAACAGATTTTTGCTCTGTGTGCAGTGAAATGACTGCGTTAGTGCTGGGTGTCTCCCACTTCACTCCAGTGAGGAGTGACACAGAAAAGCTTTGCGCAGCTCCACATCTCCCCCTTACTTTCTGATTCATAACAATGACAACTGTAAAGCTGGTTGTAGGCCCTCAGCCACTGATTCAGCAAAGCCGACTGAGAAGAACAGGAATTGGAAATACTATTTTCTTGGTCATTAGTGTCGAGCTGTAACAAACACCAGCGTAGGCCTTGCGGAGAACTTCGTCAACACCCCACATGAGGGTACGGCAAAAAGAGCAACAGCAATGCCACAGCAGTCATCTCAGCTTAAGTCAGAGTCTTCCAGCTCAAGCATGGTCTGAAGAACACAAATCCAGCATGCTCTCAGGATCAGCCTTAACTGGGCATGGGATCACAAGCCTTCAATCCCAGCACAGAGAGGCAATCAAATCTCTGTGAGTTTGAGGTCAGCCTGGTCTACACAGTGAGTTCCAAGACAGCCAGAGCTACATATTGAGACCCTGACTCAACCAACCAAATAAACAAAAATACTCCACACAAACGAAACAAACAAACAAAAGAGAACAGCTTCATTGTTTATTTATTCATTTCTTATTGGTCATATTGGAGAAAACACACGAAGGCAGATGTCTATGATCACAACATGCAAGCGAGGAGGAAAAACAACCTGTAGCATATGACACTCTATACTTCCTGCTTGTTTCATTAGCATAGAAGCTTGCACTCTAGAATAACACCAATATTATGCCTATAAGGACAAAGTAAGATTTCTAGTTAAAACTGTCAATTCTCCCATTAACAGGAAGTCAAAGAAAATCACTGGCAGATAAAAATCTATGATATTCCAGCATAAGTTTGAAAAAAAAATCTATGACCTGGAAAGCAATACAATAGTATATCTAATAGAGAGTAGAAACAATATTGTCAAGGAAGTGTAAGCCGGCCTTCTGCTTCAGAGCCTTGCATCTACAATGTATCTTCTTGAATAAAGCAACACATCTCAATCAAAAGAGATGTCTTTGCTCAGGGAGCGCCAATCACCTGTCTATTTCTGCATTGTACTAAAGGGTTCTGTTTAAGGTTTTTGAAAACTTGCTTGAAAAGTTAAGTCTTGGTAATTCTAACCATTGAGAGCTATCTGCAGTTGGAGAAGCAAGACCATCTGTGGATCAGCACATGTGTGTTGAGAATTCTGGAGTGACTCAAGGTAAGATTTGCAGTCTGCTCAGTGCATATCACCAGTCACAGCTGTAATAGTGGGTTTTACTTTCCTGTTGCAGTTAATTCTATTTTCCAGATTCATAGGATTTATGTTGAGGAAAGAAATGTTCTTATTTTCTATAGTTCCTGATGAACCTACCCTGTCAGTATATCCTTCCTATTTTAGAGAAAAAAATTTGAAGTCAATGTAAATTAAATAAAAAGTCAATTTTTGCTTCCTCTTCTACAGAAGAAGGAATACAAATTCTCAGCTCCACCGAGTCTTCTGGCCTGATTACCTTCCTACACTTCATATCTGAGTTAGCTAGATGACAAGCTTCATGAAGAAACCACCTAGGACACCCCTCTTTGTTAAGAGGTCGCTAAGCACTTGGGAAAACTAAATAAAACAATGGAAACTGGCAATTTGGCTAAGGTTTACTCAGCTTTAAATCTGGTAATCAGAGTTCTACATTTGCATTTGTTTTTCTACTTCCCTCTCTCTACAGTTTATATGTGTGCACCTCTCTCTCTCTCTCTCTCTCTCTGTCTCTCTGTGTGAGTGTGTGTGTGTGTGTGTGTGTGTGTGTGTGTGTGTGTGTGCCTTCTGAATATGGAGGACATAGGTAGCAATATTAAAAATATTTTTGTTCTTGCTGCCTCCACTGGGCATGTAGAATGCAAAATGTTCATTGTGCTATTTAAGTGTTTCAGTTTTTAATTCAGAATATAACACAAAACATTTATCATAAAAGTCACTATATGTTAGCACTGTAAAATATATAATATGTGTTTATAGTCTGTCTTAGGAATGAACATGTAGCTTGTCTTTGGAGAGTGAACATGAAACACACACACATGTATCCATGTGCTCTCCCTTATCAAGGACAAGGAAGGAGGCCTCTTGTTGACAGGTGGGTAGAAGTAACCTGAGTTCCAGGAATAGGATTCTGAGATTAAGTTTTCAGTAAGCATTTGCATGGCCAGGCTTGGTGGCTCCGGCCTGCAACCTCAGCACAAGTGTCTGAGGAGGATTGTTTCCAGTTCAAGATCGGAGTCCGTCTTCATGGTGAGTTCCAAGATTCACAGGGTTACATATAGTAACATATAGACCTGTTCTCAACAGAGAATGAAAAAGAGAGAGAAGAGAGAAGGAAGGGAGAGAAAGGAAGGAAGAGAGAGAAAGGAAGGAAGGAAGAGAAAGGAAGAAGGAAATAAAGAAGGAAGAAACCAAGAAAGAAAGATTATTGAATATTTGTATGTTTTATGCATTTTATTTGGGATCCTCCAAGCTCTGTCCTTAGAAAATATTTCAATTAAGCCTGGAAGGAGACTCATAAAACAGACACAGATTATTTCACAACTGACTTGCACTATAAGCAACCCTGCATTCACCCTTAAATCAAGGCCAGGCTAGCTGATCTACAGTCATGAGACTAAGTGGTCATCAACTTAGAACGTTGAATTTGGGGATGCTTGTTACATACCATTAGAGCGGACCATGGGAACAATACACCAGCGTAAAAGGTATTATTGCTGACTTATGCTTATAAATCTCATTCTGTGATTTACTCTAAATTATGACCACTCTCTCTATTCTTCCCAGTTCCTCCTCACATCCGCTCCCATCCAGATCCACTTCCTTTCTGTCTCTCACTAGAAAACAAGATTCTAAGAGATAATAATGTAATATAATATAATACGATCCGATAAAAACAAAACTAACACATTGGAGTTGGATAAAACAAACAAATCCAAGAAAAAGAGTCTCAAAAAACAGCACAATAATCAGAGACCATACTTCCCCACTCAGGAACCCTGCAGAAATACTAAACTGGAAGCCATAATAAATCCGCAAAGGACATGATTCAGACCTGTGGGGGCCCTGTGTGTGTTGCCTCCGTCACTGTGAGCTCCCCTTAGCTTTGGTCATGTTAAATTAGAAACGCTTGTTTTCTTGGTATCCTCCACCCCCTCTGGCTCTGACACACTTTGCACCCCCTCTTCTGAAGGGTTCCCTGAGCCCTGAAGGTACAGGTTTGATAGATACATCCCATTTAGGGCAGAGTGTTCCAGGGTCCCTCATTCTCTGCAAAATGTCTGGCTGTGGGTCTCTGTATTTATCCCTGTCTGGATAAATAAATACGGGAGGAAATTTCTTCTTCATTATTCTTATATTTTAGTTTTAGATAAGTCCCTGGTATCCCTAACTCTCCAGGTCTTGTATCATGAAGGAGTGTTGGATTTTGTCAAAGGCCTTTTCTACATCAAATGAGATGATGATCTTTTTTATTTTTTTTTTGGTCTTTCACTTTGTTTGTTAGGCAATGTTCCTTCTGTTTCTGTTTTGTGGAACAATTTGAGGAGTATTGACATTAACTTTCTTTGAAATTCTGATATTATTTTGCAAAAACAAAAAGCCCAATGTGGTTTGGGAGACTTCTACTTCACTAGGGATTATAGTTCTGTTTAAATTTCTTATCTGATCTTGATTTAACTCTAGTGAGAGGTATATATTAACAAAACTATCCATTTCCTTTACATTTTCCAATTTTGTAGAGTACATGCTGTAGAAATTTATTTTTAGTTGTGTTTAAAATATTGTTTCATGCACTGTTGCACCCAATCTAGGGTCTACCTAGATCTTGGTGTTTTGTATTGTCTGCAGGTATTGGATTTATATGGGGGATGTTTGATTGCTCATGATCTGCACGTGCTATCAGTAGAACATTTGAGGAGTTCTGAATCAATAAAAAACACATGAGGTCAGATACTCAGGGTACCACTGTCTAGTATAGTGTTGGCCATGACAGTGGTTCCCTCTGCTGAGGTCTGGAAGGGTTTGTACCAATGAATATGCCTCTGTATTGTCCTTTGGTGAGCTGCCCTGTAGCCAAACCACTACAAGTACAGGTTTTTTAAGTATGTCCTAACTTTTTCTGGGATCTTGCTAGGTGTTGAAGGGATTCCAGGAAAAATGTGTCTCTATTGGGAGATGACACTTAGGAATGGTGATGGGCTAGAGGAGGCATAGGGGATTGAAAGCAGGGTGCTCCATCAGGACCTGCTTAGTCCTCTGAAAATGGGAGCAGAGAGTAACAAGAGGCCACAGAAGAAGGCCTGCTACAGATCTGGATGGACTGGAGGATTGGCCTTGGAAGAATGAGAAGGAGAGGTAAAGACCAGCAGTTTACCTACCTGAATCCCTGGTTAGAGTGGCCTGCGTGTTCCCAGGCAGTGCCTGCTGTAGTTGGGGGCTGAATAAAGCAGTGAGTGGGAGGAAGGTGGTTAGCAGGGGAAGATCCCTGGGAGCCACTGGAGATAGGAGCTGGGAGAAGGAAGGCTGCATCTGTGTTCTGCCACAGAGCTGGGGATGAGACTGGAGGACTGGATTTGGAGGAGAGCCTGAGTGATCCTCTGGTTTCTAGCTGCCTGTAAAAGCCAACCTGCAGAAGACTATGCTGAGGATTAGTGTCTGCAGAGCTCATTGAATGGTAATCCCTGAACAGTCCTGGGCTGAGGTTCTCACATTCACTCCTCCCATTCACAAGTAACATCATGCACTGGGACACATGTGATTCTTAGAGTATATACCTGCATCTGCCTGATGGAATTAACACGGCTGCTCTCTTATTACTGTACTCTGTACATTTCATTACCTTGGAGACCGTGCTGAGAATGTGACCCTGCACAGCTGCCATTGCCTCCTTGGCGATTTGAAGACTAACCAAGCTCAGAACTAGATTAAATGGCATAGAAATTTAAGAAGACAGTCGGTGTGCTTCCCCTCAATGAAAACACCACACTCAGATCTATGTTCCATTATTTTGCAGCAGGTATCTATTATAAGTTAGGACTTAAGAGAGAGTGCCCAATGGGATTCTTTCATGCAGTAATAATGTCTTTCCTGTATGGTATACTCATTGGAAACTTGTCTTAGATTAATAATGCTCACTGTAAGGGGAGAGTAAGAAGGTCTCCCCCTGCCACCCCCAATGGAGATAGAGTAGCTTGCTTATTTTCAGAGATCAGAAAAGGGTACTGTAAGTTTTAAGTCAACATTGGCTACTATGAGTTGAAAATCAGATTTTTTTCTTATTAATGCTGACGTGGCAAAATGCTTCCTTTTATTCATTTGCAATCTAATTATTCTATACAGAAAAGTAAGTTCTTTAAGATTCACCCTTCATGAACCGGTACCACAGATGACTTTAAAAATAACAGAAATTAGCACAAATGGAAGTGTGCTGTCGTACTGGGTGTTTTAAATATTCATGACAAAATCTGTTAATTTACTTCGCCTACACTCCTTGTTTCTGACATGGATATTTTCTGTCTGAATGAACATTACACTCCTCGAGAAAAAGGGAATGGGCATTGGAAAGAAAGCCATGTCAGTGACTATCCATAACACAGGATTCCTATGTAACAACAATGAAATGCTTTCTTAAACAATTGCTGAACAATTGACATTGCTATCCACTATCCAAATAATTACATTATATTCTTCCACAACTTTGAAGAACTGCGGAAATTTGAACATGTTCTATGCCGCTGTGCTGTATCTCTATAAAACCAATTATAGTGGAGGACTGGATTAGCTCCTTTCTATTGCTCTGAGAAAACACCATGACCAAGACAACTTACAGAAAAAGGGCTTATTTGGGGCTTTAGTTCCAGAGGGATAAAGGTTCATCACCTTCACAGTGAGGAGGCACAAGCTGCTGAGGGCTTACCTTAAATACCACAGGCAGGAAACAGGGAGATGAAACTCAAAATGGGGAGAGTGTTTAAACCTTGAAAGCTCACCCTCACTGACATACTTCCTCCAGCGAGGCCACACCCACTAAGCCTACCCAAACAGTGACAGTGTCTAGGGACCAAGTCTTCAAAGGCTAGCGCCTGTGGTGGACATTCTCACTCAAATCATCACGAACTGTGTGGTTCTTTTCTTATTATTCAAAGAGGGACAATGCAGTCTTAGATAACCTGTCCAAGACAGTTGAACAGCGGTTGAGCGATTTGTCCCCGGGCTTCCAGCGTCCTGCTTGATATGTGATATCGTAAGAGCCAACTGGCTTTCATATTTAGGAAAATAATGACTTTCTGACAACTATCGCTGATGCCGTGATGATTAATTTCTATTGTGAATGTGACTAAATTCAGAACCGGCAGGGAAATACTCCCAGGTGTGTATGAGGGTGTTTCAGAAAGGTGTAAGTGAACAGAGAAGATAGACCTTCGGTGTGGGATGTACCACCCAGACTAAAAAGAATAAAGAGAAAATAGATGGAGCAGGAGAATTCAGCTGCTTCTGCGTCCGAACTGAACACACTGTGATGAGCTGCTTCATTCTCCTGCCTTCCCCACCAAGGTGAACTGTGTCTTCTCCCAATGTAAGCTGAGATAAACCTTTCTTTAAACTGCCTTTGCTAGGCATTTTGTCAAAGGAACAAGAATATTCATGTAATCCATGTTTGAATGTCATTGCTTCTCAAAGTAAAATGGACTTCTATGTCCTTTTCAGTGTTTCTAACACTTGGAGCAAAATAATAGTGATTTAGGTGACCTTTGTGCTACGGACTAGTCCAAATTTGGTTAGATAGTCCATTTTCTTGATTTTTACCGAATCTGCTAATGAAGCCATGTAGTTCTTGTCTTCTATTGCATTGCATACTTAATTGCCTCTTCATATCTTCAATATATATATATATATATATATATATATATATATATATATATATGTATATATAAAGGTTTTTGTTTGTCTTCTTAAGCACAATTGAATCAAGTCTTGTTCTTGCTAATAATAAATCAGATACAGTAGAGTTTGTATCAAAATCACGTAAAAAGAATAAATCTCAAGTTTCCAGCTAAACTTAACCTCTAGTTATTTGCATTTGCTTAATGGTAAAGTGTAATTGTGTTTGCATTGCCAATCTGATGGAAATAAAACCTACGGTTGATATAATTTACCTGGGAATTCTAGTAGGACTGGTCTTTTTTTTCGTGTTTTTGGTATGCTGGTGTCTATACTCCAGCGTCATACAGTTCTACTGTATCTTTGCGGTAACATACCACATCATACAAGCTCCACTGTATCTGTGTGGTAACATATGGCACCATGCAAGCTCCAATGTATCTGTGTGGTAGTATGCCACACAGCTGTTGTGTCCTTCTTGCCTGTGAAAATTTATGTCATCTCAACTCCCTTGAGTTTTTCATAGGACAATGCCCTTGTTATTGCAGATTCTTCTCATACCTCTCAAAGGCATTTGCATGCAGAATGACAGCAGCCCTTCCTGCGTCTTCATGATGGGTTCCATCCCACACAATTGTTCCTGATTTACTCAGAAAAATTTCCAGACCTTTCTTGACTTTGTCCACAAAACCGCCCCTTATGCCAGTCAATCAACAATTTTCCTGAAGAATGCATTGATGCTGAGCCAAATTAAGTATCTTATCCAACATTATCCATCTAAGAAACTGGTGAGAGAAAAATATTGTCTGAAGGTAACAACAGCACCTGATTCAGACAGAGTGTAGCTCTGAAGATCATATTCACACAAGCTGAGCTTGCAGTGTGATATCCTGGAAGCTGTTAGTTAGATGAAATGTGTTCCAGTTGTGCCCAACATTACTGGATCTGTGCAACCACCTAATCAGCAAAAGGACAGAAACACTGCGGTGAAGGAGAAGGGTGATGTCAGGTGAAATAGAAAGTCATCATCCTGTGAAGGAGAAGGACCACATCGAGGAAGAAGAGAAGGATGCTTCCTGTTAGTCAAGGATTATGCATCTCATTTTGTATCCAAAGCAAATCATTCCAGAAAACAAACACAAAGCTGATTCTTGAGACTGTAAAGAAGAGGCTGCATAACTAAATAAGAAAGGTCAAATAATTTAGTCATAAAATTTCCAGTTTTAACAAACACTTACCAAAGAAGATACATGGATGGCAAGAAACTGCACAAAAGGTTGCTTGGCATCATTAGTCTGTAGGGAAATATAAATTAACCCCAGTGAGATTAGCTCAGGGGAGGAGCCATCATCAGAGTTCAACCTTGGAACATAAGGTGGATAGGTGGATGGAGAGAACCAACTACTAAAAGTTGTCCTCTGATCTTCACACATAAATGTGCCTGTCTGTGCACTCATGTGCACATGTGTGAGCACACGTGCGCACACATAGATACACACACCAAGGACATAACAGGTGAAAGTGCAAAGTCTTTGGAGAGAGGTCATATTACCGATGGGATTGCAAGATGCAATAATCCTTTTGGGAAAACTTATTCAGTTATTTATAAAATTAAAAGTACTCTCACTATAGTGTCCAGACATTCTTACACTTAAATATTTATAAAAGAGAAATAAAAATTTATGCCAAGGTAAGTACTTTACACAGGTACTCATAGAAGCATTATTTGTAATAACTGAAACTGTAGAATATCTCAAATGTCTACCCACAATATTTGAACAAAATAAAATTTGACATGTCAATAAAATAAAATAATTTTATGAGAGTGTACCAGTAATATACTCAACAGTGTGAATGAATCTCAAAAATATTATGAGGAGCACAAACCTGGTTCATAAAAATGCATTAAGATGTCCACTTTAGAACATTGTAGAAAATTTAAAATGAATACATGTTATTTTATATAAATCATATCACAATAAAGTTGACTTAAAAAACAGCAATGAATGAGGCTGCAATGGAGGGAAAGAGTTTGACCCCATCCACCCAGTCTGTTTTCTGCATGATAGTAAAGCACACAGGGTGATCAAATTGGCTTGTACTTAGACAAATTTACTAGAAATAGTATAATTCTCTGGCATGATTTTTAGCTTTTCAATCTTTGGGTCCACCCAGAAGTATAGCATTCTGAAAAGTAAAATCCTTACCACTATAATCTCTCTTTTCATCGTGGCTCAGGAGCATTTGTACAAGCATAATCCTATTTGGCAGTAGCAAGAGTTCAGAGCCCGGCCTTTCACAAATACCCTTCACTCATTAGCAAGCATGGTCCTAAAAATAGACTTGAAGTCCTCTTCTCCTGGGGTGAAGAGCCAGAGTGTGTGCAGGAGGCTGCACAAATCACAAGGCACTTCATGGAGAAGTTTCACAAAGTAATAGAATTCCAAGAAAAAGTGTGTGTGTGTGTGTGTGTGTGTGTGTGTGTGTGTGTGTGTGTGTGTGTGTGTGGTGTGTGTGTGTACATATGTATGTCTGTTCGAGACAGAGTCTCAGACTTACGGTGATGGCGTTACAGGTGTGCTCACCATGACCAACTCTATTTTTTTTTTCTTATAAACAACCTTGACTTAAGTGAGTCTCTTTTGACTTTCTGTAATTCCATTTTACTTTAAAACATATTTTTTTAAATAAATCATAACTGTGATGCTTTTTAGACCAGTTTACCATCCACGAACCATTTAGCATAGAATTTCTTGAGGCTTGATCACCCAACTCCATAATATTGGGGTGATATATTCCTCACTCCTTACTGGCTAGGCCCCAGTGAATAAAGAACTATCCTGTAACATTAGCTTCTTCTTAGTATCAAAGAGAGAAAGTTAGCAGAGACGTCATAGAATCCCGGTTCGTTTCCATAGTTAATGCATGTACATACACTGCTGAAGTTCACATGCATAATAATCTCTTTACCAGAGGGAGTTGTTCTAATTGCAATTACTTGGGAAAGGGGAGAGCAAGCAAGACCTCTGAAGAACACCAGTTACATAGAGAAGCTGCAAAGAAGAAAGAGTGTATTCTTGACATGAGAGCCATTAAGGACACAGATGTTGATGCCTTGGGCGCAAGTTGATCAATAGATGTAACGGTGATGGATTCCCAGTGAGACATCGGAAGAAATTTAATGGAAGAAATCGCCAGGCACGGTGATTCATTGTAAACTTAGAAACTGAGCTCAGAGGGTTTTGATGAAAGAAATCACCCTGTCCCCAAACAAGCAGGGTTTTTGCAACTGGATTTTGCAATCCCTTCACTGTGATTTCACTCTCAGAACCCAAATGCCACTAAACCTGCTGACATAATCGCTTCTTATTACACAAGTCATAGACGATTATTGCAAAAAAATATTCAAAATTCCAGTCTCTCCTTGATATTCCCATATGCTTGTCTAATTAATATTTAGAGATACTATCTTTTATTTCTTGCTAATTATTACAGTCTGAATATGTTTGAAAATCTATGTCTTGAAACCATGACACAAATGTGGCTGCTTTGAGAACTGAGGACATCAGGGGGTGATTATGTAGTGAGACTAGAATCCTTTGACTTGGATTAGCAACCTTATAAAAAAAAGTTTGGCAGCAACCAGTCAGAGTCTTCTGCCATTTGCAACATGACACTACAGTATCAGAGCCTCATCAGAAACAGAACTCTGGCCCTCTGAAATTGGATTTTCCATCTTTTAAACCTGCAATAAATAAGTTTCTCTTTATAAAGTACTCAGGCTCAAATATTTCATGATAGCCCAGAGAAATCATCCAATCCTCTGCTATCACTCACAGTGACCAAGAAAACCTTCTCTTTAGCATGACATGAGCCCTTCACTGTCCGACCACAGCTGACTCTGCTGCCCTGCTTACTACCAGTGTCTTCCTTAAACTTTGTGTTCTAGAACGTTCAGAATCTTAGAAATCCCCCATATGTTCTCCATACATTCCTACTCAGGTATTTATACTACACTGTTTTCAATACATCTAAATATTGTTTTCTTAAATATCTACTTACTGGACTAATATCCACTTTTAACAGCTTGGACTAAACAGGATCTCCTTAGAAGGACGTTATGATGCTTCAAGTAGTTCCAGAATTTCTTCATCAAAGTCCAGACACACACACACACACACACACACACACACACACACACACACCCCTAGGAAGAGATGAGGCTAGGAGAATGAATATGATCAAAACACATGGTCTGAACTTCTTGAAGAATTAATTTTTAAAGAAGTTCTTATGTATTTAAAATTACATATTTTCCAGTCAGCAAGATGGCTCAGTAGCTAAGGAAACTTGCCAACAAGTCTGATGAATTGAGTTCAATCCCTGTGACTCATGTGGTAAGAGGAAAAGTAAAACTTCTCTACATGCTTCCTTGGCATAAATGCACTCATCCGTGAGCACACACACACACACACACACACACACACACGTGTGCATACACACACTAAATCAATCAATCAATCGATTAAAATATAAGCTTTCCACACAACACCCATACCATTTTTGGCCCTTGCTGTTTACAATTCACACATCTCAAAGACCCAGGGGAATAGACAGAGCCTCTTAGCCACTGCTTTGGGTTCTCTTATTATGAGAACTTTCAACAGTACATATGAAAATTAATTCTCTTTTCACTTCCATGAACTTCGATAATTAGTAATGATTTGTCAATTGGACATCTATTTATTATTTAAAATTTTTTGCTGTTAGATCTTAAAGAAAATTCTTAAGACAATGGCATTTAATTTTGTACCCAATATGTACTTTACTGTATTAGTTTTAATATATGCACAGGAAATTTGTTGTAAAATTATGTGCCAGAATAGATTTATCAGCTCTCTGTTAATGAATATATGGGTTGTTTAATAGTGTAATTACTTTGAACACAACAAAATTATTTAGAAATTAGCATGACTGTTTTCTTTCTGTGGTATAGTCTTCCCAGTTAGTTGTAGAACTTGCCTCTTCCTATGTTACATATCAATAATGAACTCCTGCTTTGTTCATTATTGATATGTAATATAGTAAGAAGGGGTAGTTCACCCCCTGTGAGGTATTGCAACCTGTTCATGGTTGAAATTCATTAAGCACCCACTGTACAGATTATCGCTGACTTAACTCTCACCTGAATTTTATAACAACCACACCATAAAATCCATATTTCTGTGAGTTTCACAATGAGAATGTTTTAAATATCAACATCCTTTGAGATAAAGACAAGAAGATAAATTGACATGTCGGTGTGGATTTTGCCATACTGTAAAAGTTCTAACAAGAAAATTATGAAAGACAAATTGTGGTAGAAGAGCTTTGCTTTATTTAACTGGCAATATCAGCGAGGAAAAATACTAAAGATACGTTGATATGAATCAGACCTCACAGGGACATTGTTAAGTCTCTGTTTCAGCAAAAATCTTGTGCTTACTGTGTACGGAGAACACCTGCAACTTAGCACAAATATGGACCTATTTCCAGGCTTCATTTTTGTTTTTTTGAACAGTCTTACTGTACAACTCAGTTGACCTGGAACTTACAGTGTATCCCAAACCAGCCTCAACCTCCTGATTTTGCTACCCAGCTTCCCGTGTGCTGGTGTGACATGACTGTGCTGTGTGACACAGCCTGTACATGGGTCTCTCTCACACAGTAGCTCTTCTCCACTAGGCATAATGTGAGATATCCTCACAGGACACCAAATTAAAACCTAATTGGGAAGAATTCATGGCTAACACTTTGAAGTATAACTGTACAACTAGCATACTCTACCATGTTTGATGTGTGGAGTTCTGAGCTATGGGCGTATGAGATCCCTAAAATAAAACCAACATTTTGAAGTTTGGACATGTAAAGATTGTGTAAGTAATAATCAGTTTCAATACTGGGAAAAGCCTGGTTCTACAGTTATTGCAATTCCTTGGGAAGTAAACTGAGAACACAGAACAGGAAAGTAGGTGCTGTAATAATACCTGGCAATTCCTTGAGAAATCCCAATTCCATCTCAATTTATTACTGGAGTAAACTCAGAGTTCCTTCATCTTTCCTCATCCCTACAGACTTCCTACACCAAGGATGCAGTGGTAGAGTTAGTAAGACAAGGGTTGTATGTGTGCAAGGGTTATGCAGAAGAGAACAAGAATTTCCCCAGTATGTACCACACTGAACATTTTCTGCAAGCACAATAGAAGAAATCATTATGGGTCAAGGATGATATTGGCAGGAAGTGGCATGTTTTCCCTAGACTTAGTAGACTTTCCTTTCCCTCACCCCCCCCCCCATATAAATTACCCTTAGATTACACTACTTTTCTTTTCTTAAAATGAACTTTTTTATAAAGAGCCCCTTGGGCTACGTTGGCTGACATTTTCTAAATCATCACGAACTAGTGTTTTAAGCCTGACAAAGACATAACAAACACTTAAGTTATTTTAAGGTCGCACAATGGAACGTATGTATTTTGATTAAAATGGTGATGCTAAAATTGTGTATGCCATCATAAAAATCAATCAAAAGTAGTGCTTTAAAATAATACAATTTCTAATGATTCAGCATCTAAATTTATTTTTATTCCCGAGAGCTTTGAATTTTAAACAAGATGATGTTTATGGGTGTCATGAGAAGTAACAGCGGTGCTCTGATAAAACCATGATCATTTATAGATCCTAAAAGCCACACGTATGGAAAGAACTATTATCTGTGAGTCGCTGTGCAGAGTTGCACCCACTAAGCTTAGTACTGGTTGAATCGTTTATAAGTCAAAATGCGAATTTAAACTTGAGTAGCCATTTTAGATCCCAATTAATTTTTTTAGTATGCTATTATTTTGGGTTTCAGTCCTAAAGCTCACAGCAAACAACAGCAGAAAAGCCACAGCTCACAGGCGTGATGGCTGCTGAGAAGTCATTCTGGTATTTTAATTTGCTGAGTGGATAAACCGAGGCTGATTGTATGTTTGTTAGTGTATAGAAATAACTTCCCAAAACTATTCCCTTCATTGTCAGAAACAATACCCAGATTCACTCCAGTTTTGATTCTAGTCAGTCAGAAACTTATTGGATGTCCATGACATAAAATTGGATTAGGGAAAGACATAAACTTTTGAAAGAAAACCTCAAAATTCTTGAGACATTCTGAGTTTCCGTTCCCGCACACTTTGCAAGGAAAGAGCTGGCCTTTACAGGCCATGAATTTGTGATAGGTTTCTTGACCTATCCATTCTGGTACTTCTGGTTCTAAGATTCAACCCCTTGAGTCATTTTAACAAAGGCCCTCACCCACATTTTCAGTTTTGAAGAGGCTGTATTTAGGGTCACTCCTAAATGGTTCAAGGTGTTAGTTTGGAGCTTTTTTCCCCAGTGATAGCTGGAGAGGAATTCTGGTCTTTCTGTATCATGTAGAGTCTTATAGAGACATTTGTTTTTATTATCTCAAAATTGGTCTGCCCTCTACTGCTGTTCCCTGACAGGTCTGTAACCACCTAGCCAGCAAGATGTAGTAGATACTGTTTCTCTGGCAGACAGATATAATAGCTATCTTGTTCTAGCAATAGGCTAGACGACAGAATATGAGTGAATGCTTTTATTTTGTTTCCTTTTCTGTATTTTATTAGTTGTGTAACTAGGTCTCTGCTGCCTGACACATAGACAAAACTAGACATCAAGTCTTTATAATGTATTTTATCCAGAGTACTAGCAATCTGAGAAGAAAATGAATTAGCATACCAAATCTTTGTTTTTAGCTAGCAGGAAAACAAAGTTAGTGAATTTCAAAGCTTAGACTTGCCGCACTAGTGAGCTGGTCAGTCCTGGCTCTGAAATTTACGGTATCTGTGGAGTTGCCAGGGAAATCTGGTTTCCCTTTTGAGTTTTTAGTGTTATTTATAAAAGAATTTAAAAACAGACTCAGAAAGAAGTTCAAGGAGCACTTTTATTGGAATTTGAAAAGAAAAGGGCAGGCAAGATGAAAATCTTAATTACTCCTGGGAGGAGGCAGATGGATGGGAAGAAAAGAGAAAGCCTTGCCTTTGGACCTAAGGTTCAAGAAAGCCATAGGTTCACAACAGAAGTCTTGAACCAGCTGTATGACAGATGGGGTTGGGGTCCTTCAGAGAGTGAGAAAGCCCACAGTGCCAGGGAAAGCCAAATGGCAGAGGCTCTGTAGGCAAATGCATCAGAGGAGGATCCTCGGGGATGGACTAAGGACATTATCTCATTTCGGGGGGTAAATATCCCTCCCATCTTTCTGGCTTGTCTTCAGGAGAATGGTGATTCCCGTGCTGCGGTCTCTTGGCTAGGTGATTGAAAGGCTCAACTGAATAGCTCACTAAGGAAAGAGACACTAGTATGTAATGTTCTAATCTTTGAGACAGATCAGAATGTCATGCCTCCATCCCAGGACCAGACATAGAACTGGATTCCATTCTTTAGATGGACTTTAGATTCCTTCATGGACCTCGATGACTACCTTTTTAATACAGTATTTCATGTCCTAAGTAGTTCAGTTGTGATATTTTCTTTTTAGCCTTACAGGGGAAGGAGGTAGGGTACACAGCAGACAAGGAGACGCCTCCTCAGTGGCCCTCAATGCTCCAAATCCCTGAGTTATTTAAAAAAATGTATATAGAGAAAAAGGGGCATTTTGAAAATATTGGAAAACTGACTCCTTCTTTCCGTTAGAATTCAATTTATCATAAAAGAATAGTCTTAAATTTTTAAGTGTCTCTTTTTTTCAGCCTCTAATTGGTTACAAAACAAGATAAAATATACTCAGATATTATTCCCAAGTAGCCCAATTTTCTTACTTCTGCTTGCTATGATTTTAATAAATAATAACAACAAATTAATATTTTGACATATGCTATATTATATAGCCTGATAAGTTTTAAAAAATCATATTGTATAAAGACTACCCTTTTCTACCACTAACCATTACAAAAAAGTAAATCACTGGTTGGCAAAATTTTTACCATTAGTAATTACTTTGATATTGGAAGTATAAGTCTATTCCTACATATATGGGATAAGAAATGGCATATGCCAACTTACTACTGACAAATGAATCATAATTACATTACTACATAAGAGTTTCGATAAATGCTATGGTTTTCACGTGCTGTGATACCCTTCCAAGGCTATGCTTAAGGACTTGACAATTAAAATTACCCTTGAGATAGTAATTTATAATTTTTGTTTGCCTGTTTTTTATTTTCAAATAAGCACACCATATATGAAGAAAAAAGCAAGAAAGCTGTTATATATTTCAAAGTCCCAAGGGAAGGAAATTTTTCAAAGCACCTAGGAAAGTCATTGCAAACGTGCTGTAAATAATTCGTAATTTGTACCTAATGCGGAAGTTTCCGAGTGCTCACAGATCACTTGGTTCTTGAACGTATATCTTCCAATCTCAAAAGAATTAAGATCTTAGAAAATTTTATGAGCTGTGTAGTAGAATACACACATCTGCTTTAAGTAGGAAGCCTTTAATTTATTGTTTACAAGGCATTCACCATGACGCAGTCAGCACAGCCATTCCTGAAAAATGTACACTTTGCTGATGAAAGTGGCATTATTTTTAGTTTGCATAACAGCTGCAGACTATAATTAAGACAAGTAAAATTTGTGAGTGCCATTAGCTTTCTATAATACGACGTTTTATGTCTGTTGCATGCACATTCAGGGTCCTCAGCCTGTTCCCAGAGCTCCTCAGGTCTTGATAGGAATTTTGTTAATACTACTCCCAAGAAATTACTCCTTATAAAACAGGAGGGCTGAAACTTTCAGGAGCCATTCTCCAGAGCATCAGAGCCCTACAGCAGCAAATGTGTCCCTCGATACTTCTTGCTCTACCTTGTTTCCCAGTGACTAATTTCCCACTACTTGGAGAAAGCTGTTGCTAGATCCAGCTGTATGTGATCGCTTTGTTGACTTGCTAACTGCAATGTTCCAAATCTCCACAATGGGTGTCATATATTTTCTTCGTCCTAACAAGCAAAATGCTTGAGCCGACCACCAATGAATTGTCAGAATCCTTGGGAATGGAAAGAAAATGGAATTTAAAAAGTCCAGGTGTTTAGAGAAACAATGTGATATGTTAGAACTGGAATTCTGTTAGTGAGAAAATTGTGAATTTCAAAGGAAGGTAATGAAAGAAATCTGCATTCAGAGTACACGGTCTGCACCAGAGGCATCTCCACAGAATCTGCACAGGGGTTCCTTTAATCTGATACAAGATTTGTTCGGTACAAGGAAAAGAACATCTCTAATGTTCTTTCTGTCTCTAACATTTTTTGTGGGAAAGGTAAATGGTTAAATATCAAACAGATCAGTTCTCTTACAATGAAAAAAGTCTGCTTTATAAAATAATACAGGCGAGCCATTTGGGCTTTAGATGGCGCATTTATGTCATTTAAAACTTTATTATGTCAAAGGCAAATATATCTAACATCTTGGAGAATTTTATGTTCTCTTTTTCATTGAAATTGGGAGATGTTCTTCTTTCTTTAATCTACTTTTCTTTGAACTCAGATCCTGCATTCTCGATGTTTTTGATGTCCTCTGGAATAAGATCTGCAGAGAAGCTCCTGTTGGATAACAGAAAATATGCTATTTCTTTTTCCCTAGAAGATGAAGACCTCAAAAATTGCTTGTTTAATATTTTCTTTCTGTTTTTAATTTTTGGAAATTTTATATATTCATACAATATATGTAAGTCCTGTCCACATCCACACCCCAACGCTTCCCGCACGCCGACTCAGATCACTCTCCCAACTTTAAGCCCTGGTTACTTTTTAACAACATCATTGTTAACCACATATGAAATTGGGCCACGCACTAGGCCATGGCCAACCTTTCAGGGTCCACATCTCTAAAGAAAAGGGACTTCCCCTCCCCTGACAGTCATAAACCCTTAATAGCGCTCAATGTTGGAATGGTGGGTGGCAGGCCCCTCCCCACTCCATGCTGAGATGTTGACGGGCTTGTTTCTGCACAGGGCTTGCACAGGCAATCACTGGAACTGTGAGTTCGTGAGTACAACGGTCCTGCCATTTCCAGAAGACGCTGGTTTTTCCTAGACTTTGCAGAAACTCTGTCTCTTATCATTTGCTTTTTCCTTCTTCTGGAATGTTCTCTGAATCTTATGACAAGGTGTGTGTATCTGGGTTTTTTTTTTCTTTTTAATCAAAGAATTAGCTGTCCATAGATGTGTGAGTTTATGTCTGGGTCTTCAATTCAATTCTATTGATCAGCGTGTCCGATTTTATGTCAATGTCAGTTTTAATTACTATAACTCTATAGTACAGCTTGAAATCAGGATAGCAATATCTCCTGCAGATCTTCTACTATTCTGGGTTGGTTTAGTTTATCCTGGTATTTTGTGTTTCTGTAGGAAGCTGAAGGATATCTTTTGATGATGACTCCATTGAAAAAAATTTTGTTTTGTAGAATTGCCATTTTTACTATAGTAATCCTACTGATTCATAAGCATGGAGGCCTTTCTACTTTTTGATATCTCTTCAATTGCTTTCTTCAGTGTTTCAGTTTTTATCACACAAGTCTTTCACTTGCTTGGTGAGAGGCACCCCAAAGTGTTTTATATTACTTGAGTCTATGGTGAAAACTTTGTTTCCCTGTTTTTTGTTTTTTTTTGTTCTCTAGTCCATTTATCATTTGTACTTGTACCCAGGAGGACTACTGAATGTTGTAAGTTATTTTTATACCTGGCTACTTTTCTGAAAGTGTTTATCAGTCAAAGGTGTTTTCAAGTGGAGTATTTAGGGTCACTTATATATAGTATTCTAACATATGCATAGAGATAGTTTAATTTCCTCCATTCCAATTTGTATCCCCTTGATCTTCTTCAATTGTCTTATTGCTCTAGCTAAGACTTCACGTACTATATTGAATAGGTGCAGGGAGGGTGAAAACCTTTGTGTCTTGTGCTTGAATTTAGTTAAACTGCTTTGAGCTTCTCTCCATTTAAGCTGATGTTCATTATGGGTTTGCTGTAAACTACTTTTGTTATGTTGAGGTATGCTACTTGTTTTTCTACTCTCTCCAGGAATTTTATCGTGAAGGGATGTTGCATTTTGTCAAAGGCCTTTTCTGTATCTAATGAGATGATTATGTAGTAGTTTGGTGTTACAGTTTGTTTATTTGGTTGAATCCAATTATCGATTTTTATATGTCAAACCACCCTTGTATCTCTGGAGTGAAGCCTACTTGATTATGGTGGATGATCTTTTTGACGTGTTCTTGGATTCAGTTTGCAAGTATTTTATTGAGAAATTTTGCATTTGTGTTCAAAAAGGGAATTGGTCTGTTATTTTCTTTCTTAGTGTCTTCTTTATGTGGATTGAGTATCAGTGTAACTGATCTCTTACAATGAATTAGGAAATGTTCCTTCTTGTCTTAGTTAGAGTCAATATTGCTGTGATAGGACTACCAGCCTAGGGATGGAACCACCCACAGTGGGCTGGGTCCTCTCCTCCCTAATCAATCACTAATTAAGAAAATGCCCTACAGGCTTGCATACAGCCTGATCTTATGGAGGTGTTTTCTTAATTGAGGTTCCCTCCTCTCAGATGGCTTTAGCTTGTATCAAGTTGACATAAAAGTATCTAGCACCCTTCTTTTTCTCTTTTGTGGAATAATTTGAGGAGTATTGGAATTAATTCTTTTTGGAAAGTCTGGTAAAATTATGTTTTAAAGCATCTGTCCTGTGGCATTTTTTGATTTGGAGACTTTAAATAACTGCTTCTATTTCATTGTAATAGGTCTGTTTAAATTTCTTATCTGATCTTGACTTAACTAAACAGTATCTATTGAGAAAATTTCTTTTAGATTTTCTAATTTCGTGGAGGTTTTATGATTATCAGGATTTCATTATCTATTATGTTCATTCTTATTTTCATTTCTAATTTTGTTAATTTTAATATTCTCTCTTTGAAAAATGAGTACACAACATACCCAAACGTATGGGACCCATCAAAGTGGTACTAAGAGGCAAGTTTATGGCACTAAATACCTACATAAAAAAATTGGAGATCTCATAACAGTAACTTATCAGCACATTTGATAGCTCTAGAACAAAAAGTAGAAATCACACCCAAAAGGAATTGATGGTAAGAAATAATCAAATTCAGGCCTAAAATCAATAAAATAGAAACAAAGAAAACAGTAAACACAATCACTGAAACGAAGAGTTGGTTATTTTAGAAAATTAGTTATAGTGACAAAATCAGTTATATTGACTTTATTCACATAAGATAAGAGGTGGAGAGAGAATATCCCATTGCATTTGGTATTAAATCTTTATTGTAAAGAAGTGCAAATGATAAACAAATCACACCTAAAAACCAGCTCCAATCTGTGCATCCCAATGATCTTGTGCACAGCTAGAATAACCATCATAAACTGTTTCACATTTGCATCCTGGGATTCACATCACATACTACACCTTCATTATCAAATATACTGTATGAATTTGTCCACCACCAGAACCCAAACCATTCATGGCAGAGTTGAAAACTAGAAAAACAACCAGCTTAACATCCTCTTTGGTAATTCGTTTCCTTTACCTGCACTCAGTTTTTCCTTCTCACTTAATATTCACCCTTTTCTTGTTCTTTTTCCTACTCATCATACCATATCCACATGAAATCTGAAAATTCTCATTTTTGCTCAAATTTGCCTTGCCATTCCAAGTGTTAACAGTACTGTAATAACCCTTTATTATCTGTTTTTCAAATTTTCTACTAAGTCTTTCAGTTTAACTGATTGCTTCTGGATAGTCAGCAGTCTTAAAAGTGAAAACTAGACTGTAAGGAGCAGCTAGTATTGTAGAATGGATAAAAAGATAAACAGAAAGCATAACATAGAATGGGAGAGTTGAAAGAAATCATAGTTTATATCCATTTCAAATACTTACAGTTTAAGAATGAGAATAAACTTTAGTAGTGAATTGATTTTCCCCCTTTGCAATGTACAGAGGTAAATGATAAAGGCATGACCATGATTTTTTTATTCCAAATCTGCCCCCCCCATCACAGTATATTTTGTCATGCACCATACACATTACAAACTTAGTGTTTGAGAAATCTGGATCCAAAGGGGTTTGTTTCTAACATGCCCTTAAATTTAGTATGAGCCCAGTTGTACATACATGTAAACTTCCACAATACAGTAGGTGAAAGTATTTAACAAATTTCAAAACTATAAAATTGATAACATAATATTAAATAGCTATCCTCCTTTATATGAAACTGGCCTAAGGGAATACACTTCCTTTTTCTCTAACTTAAAACAACAATGACTTGGGTTTTCACCTTTGGAAGATACTTTCCAGCATCTTGCCTTCTCATCATGAAAATCCCTTGAAATATAAAAACTTAAAGTAGAGATTTAGTTTTCATAGACTGCAGGGCAGAGGATCAGAGTCAATAGAATTTCAAAATGGGAAAAAAAAATCAATGCAGTTTTGAGGATAAATACCAGTATAATGGAGATCCTTGCCTTTTGAGCTGGATTTGACCTGATCTGCCTGTATTACTGGGTATGTCTTTTATAAATAGGTATCTTAAAACACTAGATTAGTCTGAGAGAAAAGAACAAGAAGTTTAGAAACGACTATATGCTTAACAGACACTGCAATAGCAGATTAATCATCTTATTCTGAACTATGCATAATTCTTTATTTCCTTATCCTTTAATTTCCTATTTCCTTATCCTTTAAATGCTATGGTAAACTAGTCTACCTTTGATCTGATGTCTGCATGTCTGCATGACTTTGTACTCATCTTGGAGTTTTTCAAGGTGTATTTCTGAGTACTGACATATTTTTGTCACGGCTCACTGAATAAGTTACTCTTTCCATTATTGTGACAAAGTATCAGACAAAGAAGAACTCTGAGTAGAAAAGGTTGATTTCTGCTCCCAGTTCAGAGGACTTCCATCTACTGGGGACATAGGAAGCATGAAAATAAGAAGTAGAAGTGGTTTGTTACATTGTGTCAAGAATCAGAGAGAGATGAATGCTAATCCTCAGCTTGCATTTTTCACATTACCTTTTTATTCGTTTGGGACAACATAGTAATTATCTCACTTCGGTAAACATCCCCGGAAACACCCTCACAGAGATACTCAGAAAGAAGTGTGTCTCCTGTGTCATTCTAAATCCAATTACCTTGGCAATGAAGATTAACCATCATACTTGTGTCAACCATTAGGCCACAAATGCAAGCCCAGTACCTGTCTACAGAAAATCCTTAGCCTGTAGGAAGATTTATAATACGGAACAATGGTGTTTTTCCAGGGCACAAGATTTATTGTTGGGAAAGCCATTGTGTCCTTGGTACTTGTTAGTTCATTATTTGACTCAGGCAGAGATCTTGCAGGCAGACCTCACAGAATAAGATTCTGGGACACTAAGATACACATTGGTATATTGTTTTTAGAAATTGTTCTTTGGTTGTTAACTGTGCTTGTTAGTCTTATGTTAAGTTGAAACACAAATTAGAGTTATCTTAAAGGAGGGAATCTTAATTGAGAAAATGTCTCAATACAGCTGTAAGACATTTTCCTAATGAGTCATTGGTGGCGGAGGGCCCAGCCCATTGTAGGTGGTTCCATCCCTGGGCTGATGGTTCTGGCTCCTATAAGAAAGCAAGCTGAGCAAGCCATAAACAGCAAGCCAGTAAGCAGTGCTCCTCCATAGCCTCTGCATCAGCTCCAGTCTCCAGGTTTCTGCCCTGTTTGAGTTTCTTCCTGGCTTCCTTCAATGTTGGACAACAATGTGAAAGTGTAAGCCCAATAAATCCTTTCCTCCCGGCTTGCTTTTGGTCATGGTGTTCTGTCCCAGCAATAGACACCCCAACTAAGACATTAACATGATGCTAATGATAGAAACTCATTAGGTAATTGCTAATTATGCTAATCTGTGTGATTGTGTGCTTATGTATTTAATATTTTTATTAAATTTGCATGTCTGTGTGATGTATGTGTGTGTAGTGCATGCATGTACTACATGTGCTTGTGTGGATACACACACCTGTTCTGTTCGTGCACACACTGAGGCTTTCCTACTCTGCTTTATCATCTTGACACTGAAGTGGAAGCTCCAGGCTTGAGCTAGGCTGAGTGGCCAGCATGGTCTTGAGAGCCCACTATGCTGGGGTTATAGGCATACACACAGCCATGCCTCATTTTACCTGGAGACTAGGGATCGGCACTCAAGTTCTCACGTTTGCAGAGCATAGCTTTTCTCTTGAGCAAGCGTCTCAGCCCTATCTCTCACAATCTCTATTTAAGGTAATTACACTGTAAACAAAACCAAGAGCATATGTTGGCTTTGGTTTTTGTTTTTCCTTTGCTCTCCACTACAGTCAGGGAGATGAAACTGAGCAAGAGGTCTGCAACTTGCCCCAGGCTTCTGTAGCCAAATAGCTTTGCAGAGATGAGCCAGAGACCAGACTTCTCTAATTTTCCATCCCAGTGCCCCTCTCCCTGCCAGAAATGTGACTGGAGTGTTAAACTTAGAAGCATTAACTCAGTGAGGAATTTAAACAGAAGTTCAAACGTATCTGCGGCAGTTCAGATCCATACTTTTTTGCTGGCTGACTGTGGATTTGGGGAATTAAGGGATTTCATATGCCAGATACACTCTGCCTGCTTCTGCCTCTTGTAGAATTTCACTCAGGGTGACACGCACTGCTAAAGCACTCATAAACAGGACAGCATCCCGTGAATGTTGGGAGGAAGGAGACACAAAGGACCAATCTTACCCTCCAGGAACCTTACCTGATGTGCTTCTTCTGTCTTGGATATTACTGGCTGCAATAGTTCCAGCCCAGCTGTACTGTTATTTCTCTAAACTACTCATGGCTGATAGGAACTAAGGCATATTTTCTCATGATAGTGATGACTTTCACAGTGAAGATTAGGTACGGAAGCAAATGACTTATTCAGGTTAGTAAAGGTGTGAACACTGGTTTCTGAACAAGGAGCCATGAGTGACGTCTATGGCAGGTCCTGGAAACCTATCAGGTAGATGCTGCTATTCTGGTGCTACTTCAGTACACTTGGTACAGGTTCCCTTCCCAGAAAGACTCTGTCTGGGTGAGACAAATACTTTTGCATTCTCAGGCTTTTCTAGATCCAAGTTCATCCAGATATTTTAAAATAAAGCATCACTTTCCCAAAACACTAAAAGAACTAGCATTTACTGTATCGTTTTAACAATTCTATCCTAGTCTAACACTCAAATGCATATTTTAGGTTACTGCTTTGTAGATCACTCCTTCATCAGGACTGACTTCCAACCACTCATCAGACAACAAACTCTGAATTTGAGATGCTCATCACCTTAAAAGCAATTACTTATTTATTCATTCCTTGTAAAAATTAAGCATTGAATCCAAGATAAAAGTAAATGTAGAAAGGGAAAGCTATAAATCCAGAAATAAATGGGCCAAGAAATAGAGAGCAGAATGTGGAGACACAAATCACAAACACAGACACTTAGTGAACTGGGGGGAAAGTTCTTGTTAATCTCTAGTACTTGAAAACTTCAGGGTGATCTGGACAGCCTAATTGACTGTCACTGTAGGATGTGACATGGCTATCAAGAAGGTCAATGTAATTTGGGGCTAGATATGCCAAGTCATCATTTCCAAAGGAGATAATCTTCCCTCTGCAGGCCTGTGCTTCACCCAGGAAATATTGAAGTGGCTATCAAGGTGGATTTCAGGATAGACATAATAGACTTCAGACCTTAGCAAAGATAATTAGAGATGTACAAGATGACTCCACTCTGACTTTGAAGGCTGTGCCACAGCCCCACCCAAGTCAAGTAACCTTAGACCTTCTGGGAGTTTATTCCCACGAAGCAGTCCTAATTTAACTTGTCAGTTGACTACCAGAGGGACAGATTGAGGTCCCTGTGACTAAGAGTTCTGAGAGACTCAAAGATCAATTTAGAAAAAGAGATCTTGAATACTTCAGTTTATGGTTGAGAAATATGCTGCTCTTTATGCATTTGTGTCAGGCGGAGTGCTCCCCAATGCAGATCTCTAATGACTTTGAAATTCTACTCTATAGAAGCTAATGGCATCATAGTTCCTTTCAGCCTTTTATTTTAGAACCAATTCAGCTTCATAAGAAGATTGTAAAGAATCCCTAAATATCCCATAACATGTGTTTCCTGGAATAGCCTCATTTGATGCTGTAAGATATGTTTGTCAGAACAAATACATCATTATTGATTCCCTAATATTAACTTAAATGTATACTTTACTGAGATTGCCTTCATTTTTACCTCATATCTTTTTTCTGTTCTAAGATTTCTCCAAGGAACCACAGTATGTGGAGTAAGCATGCCTTCTTAGGGGTTTCTTGGTCATGATGCTCTCGCAGGCTTCCCTTACTTTTGAGGACCACTATGAAGAGCAATGAATGGTTACCCCTTCAAAAAAAACCAATAATTATAGCTGAAATGATTTGAGTAATACAAAGCAAGTAATCATAGATTGTAGTTCAAAGTATAAGACACTTACCTGAGTCTACAATGATATGAATGAATTAATTAATGAATGAATGAACAAGCAAATCAGGATAACTCTCACATGCAGACAAGTTTTCCAGTTATCAATGCTGTGGAACATGGCTACTTTCTTTCAACAGTAGCGCATAGAGGTATTGGATAACTTCACAGTGGAGAAATGTAAAACTCTCTATGTCAGCTATGATGTTTAGCATCATAGTGTTGATAGTTTGTGTATCTGACAGGATGTGATGAGAAAGAGTTGTCTCGATGGTCTTCCTCCCCAAATTTAAGACTACAAATGATTAATGGAAAAATATGAAGTTAAATCCAATTGAAGGACAACAGTAATAGAATCTTTGCCAATACCCACGAGAACAAAAGTCAAAAGGGCAGTGTTAGATGCCTTTCAGTTTGAAAAGCTTCATTGTAATGATCTTTCATGTACACTGTAACTTCCCTCACTATTCTGTATTTTTCCTATCATCACTTAGAAACACCAAAGGAAGGTTGACTCTGGAACCCAAGAAACCAATCCTTTCTTCTCCTTCCATTTTATATTAGCTATTGAAGGAGAAGTCTGAGCATTAGATAAGCATCATATCAATTTTCCCTCCTACTACATAGGAGGCTGGTACAGGAGGGATGGCCCACGGCAATTTATCAATCCAGGTTGATTTTAAATCAAGAGTAGAGAAGAGCATCTTGGAGGGAAAGCAAGTAGATTTCATAGTTTAGTCAGGGTGGGCATCTTTGAGCTGATGCAGCCTGTTTGGACTTATGGAGAACTAGATGTTCTTGCCAGAGAGAGGTAGTTGACCACGGTGGTGGGTTAAGAGAGGCAGTACCTTTACTAGTAAACAGAAACTCGCCTTCTCTTAAAAGATCCATGAGGAATGATGAATTTAGGCTTCTGTTTACCCAATAGCAACACTCCTGTTTACCAGGTCAGTGTCCTTCTGTTGAGAACAGTCATCATCACTTCCATTTCAGAGCCCCCCTTTGGACCTAATAGTATATAATCTCCGAACCCTATTCTCTGGTCCTGTTAAGTTCAGTTTTCAGTTTGTTGTTAGTAAATCTTGTATTTTTGTTCCACCTGAAAGTCATCGTGTCCCCAGGAGCTTACTTTATGTGATAATTTTCAAATAATGTTTGTGAAGAGTGTGAGCATTGGCATGTTCTCATGAAGCCTGTCCATGAGAACATTCCAGCATCACTGCTAGATCTATTTTGAAATCATAAGCCTTGTGCAGTGCTTGCAAGATTTCCTTTTCTTAGTACTGTAAACAACCGAATAATAAACGTAAACTAAGATAATTGTTCATAATTTTTGTATCCCTATGCATTCATATACATGTACGTTTAAAAGTTGTGAACTATCCCAGCCATTATTTCTTCTAAATGGATCTTTTCAATTACCTAGGAATATTAATGATAAATTGTGTGATAAGTCTTCATGTGATTCTTTGAAATTTTGTCTTCGAGTATTATATTGAGGTGACGAACAGAATTAATTCTTGTAGACATCATTGGGAATTTTACACTGCCATCTAGTGATGTGCAATCTCAAACAAGCGGTAGATGAAGAAAGCTAGGGACTTGTCCAACACATCCAAATAGTCACCCAGCATCATCAGACCCTTACAATATTCCAGAGAAACTCTCACTTCAGAACTCTTACATTTAATGTAGAGACATAAGTTTCTCATCTATTATCACACCAGAAGTTGCATATTAGACTTCCTTAGTTAAAAAAAAAAATTAGATGTCTGTTTAATGGCTCTCACTCACTTTGGGGCACTTATGAGAGTGACTAATACTGAATATTCCCAATTTGCCAAGCGTAAGCACTTTCTCTCTATCATATTTAATTTTGATCACAGTCTTAGGAGGGCGTTGCCATTTTGTCTCTATTACTCAAACTTATACAATCAGTAAATGATTACATTGTGGTTATTTAAAACCATTCAGGCTAGTTCCAGAGACCTTGTGTCAACAGGAAAGTTACAATGGCCCCTCCTATGCACTCCACCCAGCAGCGGAGCTCAGACACACATGAACACCACCAGGACCTTCAGTATGCTTCCCATCCCACCGTCCCCGATGACCTAGAGTTATATTTGCATAGTAATGCAAAACAAACAGAAACCACCTAGGTGTTTGTTTTATATATGAGCTTATTTTGCTTCACTTGAATATACCATCTTGCTTTGTTGCTTTTCATTTTGTTTTTCTCTTTAGTAGTCAGAAGATTATAGCTAGTTGCCATATTGATCGTAGAGATTTGAGCTCTCATCTTAAAACAAAATAAAGCTGAGGTCAACTTAAAAGATGCTTTTTCTACCTAAAGGTGTCAATTTTTTATTCTGCTTTTCCCAAGAACAAAAAAAATACAAAAGACATAAAGTGATTCCAGTAAGACAGTCAAGGAGGTATGAATGTTTAATTGCTGTAAATTTTTCAGTCACATTAGCTGAATTATTAATTTTGCAACAAAATGCGGTAGTCAAATTGCATAGTTCCTACAAACTCTTGGCACTTCAGCAGTCAATCAGGGTCAGTACTAAGTGACGTCCCATAACTCAGGCATCCGAATGAAGAGTGAGGTGTGTGTTCGTGGCACTGAGGAGCTCACGGAGAGCATGGCGATGCACCTGTAAATGTTGTGACGATGGGATTTTGTCTGCATGTTTAGGAGTGGAGTGAAAAGACTGTGCTCTGTAGAATGAAATGCAGCCCACTGTCAAAACAGTCCGCTGACTAAAGTAACCAAAGAGATAAATAATTTTAACAAGATAATTAGAGCTCTCCGGTGAAAATATTCTGTCCTATTCAGAAGAGAGACTGCTGTTGGAATCAGTAAAATAAAAGACCTTCCTAGTATTTTGAGTTGTAGCCAAAACTATTACTAGTGTACCCTTCTATTTGTTTCCAAACCCCATTTGATTTACTTCAGTCCATTCAGGCTACCATGATAAAATAACATAGTCTGAGTATTTTATGAACAATAACAATTTGTTTCTTATAGTTCTAAAGCTCAGGGAGTTCAAGATCAGGATATCAGCATGACCAGGTCTCCTGCGTAGCTTCTGGGTTGCAGAACATTAACGTCTAACTGTGTTCTCAAACGCTGGGGAAGGGTAAAGGTGATCACCCGGGGCCTCTTCTAAGGACACTAATCCCATTTATGAGCGATCTGGTATAGTGAACTCACTGCCTCCTAAAACACATCACAACACACACACTTGATGGAGCATATGAGACTTGGGCTCCAGCACCAGCATCTCAACAGCAAAAGGCAGAGTAGAATGGAAATGACCATATGGATTATAAGAGAACGGTGATCGAACTGAGACAACAACCCCCTCGATCCCTGATATTGATTCTCAGTCACCTGTTAATTATGCAGCACAATGTTCTGGAATGCTTCCTCAAGACGTCGTCAGGGAATAATATTTCACAGGGACGGCTGTCCTGCCTCCTTGCAACGCCCTCTGGAGGAGACTCTTCTTCAGAATCCCCCACACATACCCTAAATTGAAGATCTCTACGCAAAACTCTTCTGTTCTTTTTTTCATATCACTGAAGATTTGGAGCATCATCCTAGCACAGCTGTGAAAATTATAAGCAAGATATATAAATAAGGGGCTGACTAAAGTCAGATTTAACATTTTTGAAATACCTCCATCTGCTCTGAATTTTTCTCTGTCAAAACAATGCATTTTAATGTAACCAGGCTATGTCAGGTTGTATCAGATATCGTCTAAAGTCTGTGGATATAAGTATAAAGTATTGGGTTAATACACATTAATATATTTTAAGTTAATAAATTATCAAATTTAATAGTCCAGACAACAACCTAAAATTAGCAGTTGTGACAGTTAGGGTTGATATTCCTGTGATGAAACACCATGACCGAAAGCAAGTTGGGGAGGAAAGGGTTTATTTGGCTTACACTTCCATGTCCCAGTTCATTATCCGGAGGAGCTGAGACAGTTGGTGAGAGCACCGAACCAGGGAGGCAGAGAGGGAGGAAAGGAATGTCCTGGCTGAGGTCTGAGCTATAGTTCTAGAGCTTTCTGGGGAAGGCTGGGGTTCCTGAGTCGTCCATGCCTTTATTTACTTCCCTTCAGAGTCTTTCTATGAAAAAGTGGAAGTAAGTAAGATATTAAGATAAGACTTTCTTTAAAAATGTTGTCACTAAAATCGTTTTTTTGTGTGTTGTTTTGTTTTGCATTACAATCAAGGCGTTATTAATGACAAATATATTTATCAAATCAGTAGGGAGATAATTTGGAAAGCCTTGCTCTCTGTGTTATTTATAAAAACTACTATGTCACCATATCGTACATCTTAAATACTCTGCATGGTGAACAATTACCTTGAAAAGAATGAATTGTCCTTTTTTATCCATCGAATTACCATTTGTATGATTGAAAAAAAACTTTAAGGAACTGTAAATCTTTAATATTAATCTTGTGTTCTATGATAAATAACTCTTTAAAGAGGCTTTGCTTTTTGAATTAGTTGTTTGTAACTAAGAAGTTCCTGCATCTATAATTTTTACTGTATTGTATAATGTAACATATTTTACATATAATTTGAATATTTACATTAGACATGAGTATATAAAAATATACTATTTGAATACTCACATATTGCATATGCACAATTGGCCCTCTACGTTCATGGGATTCTACATAAATCCAACAACTATAGTTAAAAATTATTTCTTTCCAAAATGCAATTTATAATGGACATGTAGAAACCATTTGTCTTTCCATCATTCCCCAAACAATGAATTATGATAATTATTTAAGTAATTCAGAGAGGATTTAAACATACAAGAGGCTTTTTTATAGATTATACGCAAATGTCAATCAATTTTATAAAGTGTTAAACATCATTAATTTTTGGTATCAGTGAGGATCTTGGAGCTAATCTCCCACTGATATCAAGAGATCGTTATACACAAATATAAAGAAACACACAGGTGCAGACATGGGAATCGACTATAGCATGCATATCAACAGTAAAGAAACAACACAAAAATGAAGGCATTTGATCCTTGGTTAATACAGCTATGTCTTTACTTAGCAATAGGTCATGTAAAAATACAGTTCCATGCCAAGCACACTCAGAATTAGTTTTCCTAGTACTTTTACAGACCCACAAGTTGCAATTCTTTACGTGATTAGCTAGAGACTATACTGCACTCGTCAACCAATGTCATAGTCATTGCCCACTATTTGTTCTGTCCTTATCCAAAAACTTTTGTAGAAGAGAGAGAGAGAGAAACAGAGGGACAAAGAGGCAAAGAGAAAGACACACAGAGAGAATCCATCTTTGTCATATTACTCCAGATATGATTCACTTTCTAACATCTACATTGATGTAATTGCAATAATAATTCTTTCACGGTATTCAAAACTTTCTTTCTAAGAATTGTGACAATTTTAATGAGCAGAAGATACATTTTATAATTGTGCTTAATGTTTTATGAATAGTTCAGGTTATTCTCTTCTTTGAATTGTATTGAAAAATTACTATGCCCCCTACTTTTTACATTTAGATGTGTTCAGTTCTGTCCATATTTACATACAGTATGGATATGATGTTAAACTCAGGCATATATGAACTTATAATGCAAAATAAAGAGAAAAGAATCCAATATGCAGCATCCAAATCTCATCTGTCCATTCTTTATTATTTGGGTGGGACTTAATAATAAGGTTTTAATTAGCTCATATGTGAGATACATCAATAATTCTCTGTACTGTGTGGTTACTCTAATTATAGGAAATGACAAGGATCATTTAATGCATACAAATTTCTCATTGTACAGAGGAATTAGAATGCAGACTGAATGATTATACCTTGCTAAAGAAGATGGGCCAGCTGTCGAGAGATTAATCATCCTGTCCTATTTCAGTACTTGCCTAGTGCAGGGCCATTTCATCCCATTACCTATGGACACATGAAAAAAAAAATCTATTTGTTGAATGCTCTGGCAGTAAACCTATACTAATATACTAAGAAAGCAGTAAAATACAATGGCTAAACTGCATTAAAATGTTACTGCCTGGATACTCGTTTGCTGCTGCTAAATGAAAAGGGCTGAGATTAAAAAGGAAGAGAAAAGGGATTTCACATACTGATATTCAAGCTGTCTCTCTAAAACAAGGATCTGATTGGTTGGAATCTAACTAAACACCCAAACAAACAGACAAAAAAAAAAGTGCCCCTCAAAAAAAAAACATAAAACAAAAACAACAACATGAAAACAAACCAACACATAAAACAGCTTCCTTTTAAGAACATCTGTATCTGGCTAATAAAAATGATACAAACTTTATCTTTTAGAAGAAGAATGAATTAACATAAAGCACAAAAAGAGGTCAGGAAATTTCCCAAGAATTGTCATTAGGTGGTAGGACAAAATTCCTTATTCTTTATCCTGAACATGTGAATGATCTTCCTCTCAGTTTTGAAAAGCTCATGGAGTATGTAGTTTGTTCAAGTTGGGCCAGCACTGAGGGGGTTCCTGAAGGAATAGCCACCTTCAGAGAGATAAGATGGCCATAGTTGTAAAGATTGGAATCTATTTTCCTTGCTTAATGAAGAACAAAATATACATCAATATTGATAGAAGAGAGCAAGCAATATCTGGGAAAGTTTGATTAAATCATCAACAGGGCTATTATTTCTAGACTACTATGACTGATTTGCTATAATCTATTAGAATAATTAAGTTCCTTCAGTGCACAACTTGAGTCTTTAGGTCAGGATCTTCTTGAGATTCAAACAGAATGTTCAACTTATGTGAGAGTCCAATATACATTCAGCAAGTATAGCATTTTATAACGATTTCTTGATTTTTGAAGAATTATAGTTTAAGAACCATTGCAGTCAACATATTTATTTACTAAAACTTGGGACCAAGGATAAAAGTTCAACTTGTTTCGTGGTACTTTTGCTTATCTTTCCTGCTCAAAGAAAATATAGATTTGAGTTTTTTAGATTTGAATTTTTCACAAAAGAAGCACTACATCGTGTATTCCAAAATGTCGTGCATTCTGGTGTTTCCTGAAGGTCTCTCAGATAGACAATGGCGCTGGTTCCAGTAACCCCTACCTCTGCCTTAGCCTGAGAACCTGCATTTTCACATTGTGTATATTATAAGATCTTCTTGGAAAAGCTGACCTGACACTTTTCTGAGAATTTTGTCACATATAATTTGAGGATATTTCAATAATCATTTTTCAATGACTTATGCTCATAATGAACAAATCAAAGCTGGGGTTGTTCTATAACTATGGATAATAGTTACCATTTCTGTCACTGCAAAATGTTTATCAGCACCCTGTATACATCACTGATACTCAGTTTTATTGCTTCAGTGTCCTTGAGCTTGTTGCCAATGCCCTTCTGCTAAAGAAGTTGTTAAGTAACTTAATATTCATAACTGATTTCAATTTCATAAGTTATTTCCTCTTTTTATACACATACTGAAGAGTTTTAAACTCAAGATGGGCAACAGGAAAAATAATCAGAACCAAAAGTAACAGAATGGAGATCTGTACCCCAGTTTAGAGTGCTCTGCCATCTTACTTGATGAGCATTTCATCTGGTCAGCGTTACACTTTCTGCGGCAATAATATCCAGGTCAAGATGCTTAGCCAATTGACAAAGAATATCTATCCCTGTCTGATTCCAGAATTCCATTGCATTGTTCATCTAATGTATTTAGTATGTCAGAGATGGGGGAGGGTGGTTGGAATGCCAACAGCTTACTTTGAAACACAAATTATGAATATTGTGTGCAAGAACAAGAAATTTGCTAGGATATAGAAAGTATGAGATCATTTCTATAATAGTTTCTGTGTTATAAATGTGAGCAATGTATCCCCAGTTTCAAGGAGACTAAAGAAACCAAGACAGTTGCTAGAACTACATCGAGAAGCAGCACAGGAAGAAGGTACAGCCTTTCATGTGTATGTGGTAATGTTCAGAAGGGGTGATAGAAGACACACAACCATGATGTGGAATTTCATGTTTTTCATAAATGATGTTGGAGGCTAGGCCATCTCCATTGTTTTAAGAGGGACAATTACTCCTTTTTATCAATGAATGAGCATGGCTTTGCATTGCCTCAAGGTCTGTGAGAGTTTCCTGTAGCTGTGGGTAAGACACCTGACTGACTACATCTTAAAGGAACTAATCATTTGGTTTCTTTCACAGTCTCAAAGATTCCAGACTTTCATGGAGAGAGGGCATGGTATAGTCACAGCCAAGCTAATGGCAGCTAAGAAGCAGAAAGAGGAAAGGCCAAGGGCTAGGCACAATTTTAAAAGACAGAGTCTCAAATGACCTGTTCCCAATATGTTGGTCCCAAATCTAAGTTTTTAACACTTGTCAAAACAACACCAACATTACATTCAACACATGACCTCACAAGGGATGATTCATACTCAAACCATAATAGGTTATATGTTTAATACCTGGTTGTATGTTAATACTTGGTGATAATAAAATGCAGGAAAATATTATTTTTCTATAACAAATTATCAAAGAAATGTGAATGACAAATAATACACCGAGAACAACACTCATGAGAGAGAGAAGTACACAGCAATAGTTACAAACGCTACTTTGAACAAACAAATTTTGGAAATTGTATTCTGATTTTAAAAACTATGTAACCAGAGGAAAATGTGAAAGTGAATAAAACCAATATATTCCAAAGAGCTTCAAGGATCAGAGTGACAGTTGGGTAGGAGAAAAGTGAAGGAATCATATGTCTGCACCTGTGAGGTGTTAAATACGCAAGGGAAGAACTGTTATTCAAATTCTGTAAGATAAAGATAGAATGTCATCACCGAAAGAAGAAAACCCCAAATAAACTGCATCAACCTCTGAGTTTTAAACAGGATAAAGCTGTGGAATTTGGACTTATAGGAAATGATACTGCATAAGCTGCACCAGAAAGCACGTGTCCAACCTTCATGAAAGTAAGGCAGATACTGTGCTAAGTCTATGTAAACATGAACACAAGAGAATGGATGTGTGCACATTTTCCAAGGTGCCCCTAGCCTGCCAAAATCCTTAAAAGATCAAGGCAAAAACTTTATGCCAAGTTCTGTGCACTATTGACTTGAACACTTACTTACCAAACAGGCACGATGATTTTACATCAAATATTATATGTTCAGGTTGGCTATTTGTTATAAATATCATTTTAGGAAGACAACATATAGAAATAAATGACAGTGAATTTTTCTTAGATATTAAGGTTTTCAGGGTGTAAATTTTTCACATTTGGAACTGTACAGAGACGTCAAGCTGCCTGCTGCACCGTTGGCTGAGCTAAGGCAAGCAGTGTGGCACTTTACAAGTGTGGGCACTGCTAAGCACCTCAGGTAAAGAAAGAACATAAGAAGTTCTTGGTTTGGTTTGATTAAAAAAGAGCATAGTGCACTGAAACTGAAGCAAGCAGAAAATAACGTCGAGTTCCGTTAGGAGTAAATTTCATGTCCATTTATACTTGGCTATAATGGCAATCAAGGGATTTGTAAACTTTTAGGGAAAACTTTGATCACATTGAGTAAATATCCTCTTTAAATAGCAATCCCACCAACTAGTGGTGGTGCACGCCTTTAATCCCAGCACTCCAGAGGCAGAAGCAGGGGGATCTCTGTGAGATTGAGGCCAGCCTGGTCTTCAGAGTGAGTTCTAGGACACCAGAGTTACAACAGAGAAACTCTATCTCAAAATCTCCCCCGAAAAAATTAATAGTAAAATAAATAAATACCAATTCCAATAAAAAACTGGTTTTCTTGAGCTCAACTACCTCTTCCTTAAACTACAGTTTCTTTTATGAAAACTATAAACTCTTTCCTCAATCAACTGTAGATTAGTCGTCACCAAACTTTTGAATCTCATCATGAACTCCTTTATTGCTCTAATACTCCCTGACTTTCTTCTCCCTGTCAAAACCATACCTCTTCCTATCAGTGAGGTGGTACTGAACACTGATATCTCTGCTTGCTGCCCTGCCAGACAATACCAAATTACTCTGCAATGAAGGGAGCTAGACCTTAAAACATTGTACTCATTGTGCCTTCTACTTTGTCAGTTACTTATGTTAAATTATGTGTTTTTGAAGAAGAAGAATAGTTTTCAAAATTATGGCATCCCAAGGCCTGCCATTTATTAAACACTCGATCAATATTTTTAAGTGAATTATTAATAAATGGGTGGATAGAACCTTCAGAAATTCTTGTGCATATAGCAAATAATTTACATGATGATTAGCACAAGAAAAGTCATCTCTAGAATGACAGTTGTGGTGTAGGAAGTAACGTCATCATCAGCCACACGATTTTACGACACTCACATCATTGGCTATAATGAGAACTTCACCCCAAATTCTACATAGCATACATCTTTTAAAATACATTCCAAAGCAAAGTTTTCAATACATAAACCAAATAAGGTCTATCAGAATTAATTAAATCTCTAGCAATCACGAAATACAGAATATAAATAAAAACAGTGTTTTCTACCCTGAAGTGACAATATCATGACAGGCAAGTGGAAATAAAATGATTAATGTAAGATGTGGGAAGCTGGATGGTGTGGCTATGGATTATACTGTCTCCATTTCCAGTTTGACAGGTGAGACATACCATCTCACTATGGAGTTCTCCAAGAGGGCAGTTTTTAAAATCACCCAGATGGATTTTGTTCCTCTAAACTGGCAGGTCATAAATAAACATTGACGTGGCATTACTGTATATCTGTTCCATTCCACCAGTTCTCGGATTGTTCTCCTTGCTGAAAAAGGCATCCCATGACAACACAGGAGAAGGTGGAAGAAAGGTCTAAAGCTTCTTCAGATCTCAGGGCTGACTGGGATGTTTCTCTAAAGAAGATTAATGATAGTAGCAATGCCTTTAGACTATCGGTAATTCCTTTATCAATAAAATTACAAGAAGGATGAACTAGCTTAAAAATTTCTGTGTTTCCTTAGACTTTATCAAAATTTCAGGGTCTGGAAGTGAGGATGGTTCTTTGCCATTTTTCTAATGTAAAATGAACTTTCAAATGCTCTCAATCAGGTTCTCTGGGAGCAGCCTAGTAACAAGTTTGCATAAGAATTATAATAATATGTGTATAAGATGTATATTACTAATCCCCGGGAAACAGCCACACCTAGTTTAGATTTGAGGATTTTAGGCATCAGCTATCCACTACTGATAATTAACTAGATCTTCTTTTTTGATAGAGATATTATAAATTATCTTTATCCTTCATTGAGCAGAAATGAACCTCTTTAATATCAGTCTGGTTTTTGTTATTGTGTTTTGTTTACTTTTGCATGGATGTATCAAACCACAGAGATACCAAACTTGGTAAAATTAAATGGCTCTCTCAAATATTTAAAGTAACCTGTGTCATTTTCCTGCCCAATTTACTGCCGGGATATTAAACACACATGATTTCTGTACTTTATAAACTCTATTCAGCTTTACTTAAAATTCTTACTCCTAACACTTCAAACTCTAAATCAGAAATCAGAACAGTATTGCAAATATTCCCTTTCTGATCATTGCTTGGTCTATTATTCAGCTACTACTATCAGTGCTAGAGTTTTTATTGTAGACGTGGAGAATGTTAGAAGAAAGAATGGGATGAAGAATGAGGCTACATTTGGGGTTAGGGGGAAAGCCAGTGGGGAAGTGATTGCCATAGAAGTATGAGGGTTTGAGCTCGGTTTCTCAGAAGCCTTGTTGTAGAGGAATATTTAATCCTTTAATACAGCAGCATGGCTGCTCTAGGGTAGAAAGAATGTTAGTACACACCTGTTAATCCAAGTATTCAGAAGGCAGTGGTAGCACACGCCTTTAAAATATACAAGGAGTCAGTGTCAGACAGGAAGTAACATCTGAGATGAGTCAGAGTGAAGGGCAGGCAAAATGATGAATTAGAAGAAGAATTGGAAGAGTGAGTCAGAGTGAGGACATGCCCCCCCAACTCTCAAGATGGAAAAGCAGGCTGTCAGCTCAGAGAGTCAGTAGAGACACAGAGGGGATAAGGCAGACTGACTGAAGCAGAGACACAAAGGGTAGGACTGGCCAGCCAAACAAGCTGAACTACCATGTGGCACAACCATAGACTGTAACTGACATCAGCCCTTGGCCTCCTTACACATATGCAAACATCTGCACATGCAGACCACACACACATGCATGCAATCCACACACACATGTACATACGCACATATGCATGTGCATGCACACACACATGCACACACATGCATGTGCATGCACACACACATGCATACACACACATGTACACACACACGTACACACACATGCATGCACACATGCATGTACACACACATGCACGCACATACACACACACACACAAATGCTGCTGCATTTTGTTTGACCGACTAAGAGCATGGAGTTGCCTGACCAACTAATTTGCTTGATCAACTAAGCAAAAGGAGGTATGAAAGATTGTGAAGGCAAAAGCATGTAGTAAAAGGAATTAGAAACTGAATTTCATGAATACTAACTTGGAGGAGATGAGTGTAATCTTCTAAATAAAGAACTATTTAAGCGTGAGCCACTAAATCACTCATAAATGATGGAGAAAATAATGTTTCCATGATCCTTTGCCCTATGAATAGAACATTGAATGTATGTTTGGTGTTTAAAGGAAATCAAGTTTTGAAGAGCTCAGAGAAATGATTTTAAATTCGTGACCCCTCCCCAAAAATGTTACCTTTGCATCTCTAATCAACAGAAAAAAGATGAATAAAGGCAAACTGAAAAGTTTAAAAACATAGCTCTTTGGTCATTAAAAATAGAGAATTTTATAATATTTAGCTGGCCCTTTAATAATTCCCTCCATTCTTAGCTTCTTAACAAGGTCAACTAACTCTGTAACATACCTATATTTAACTTACTCAGCTTCTTTATCAATTTGGAATTGAATACAATTTCTGAATCTGACTATACAACGAAGAAGGAGTTGGTTGAACCCAGCAAATGGTGGTGGGGTCCGGGTACCAGTGCCATGGTATTAACAAGGGGACAGACGCATCTTCAGAGCATCTCCAAAATAATGCAGCTAATGAATTACAGCTAGACCTTGAGGTCTTAACAGCTAATGTTACATCACAGCCAAATAGGATGGGGCATTTAGAGCAAAGATCAGGATAAGAAATTTGTTCACCTGACCTAGGGCTGTCTGTACAATATTGACTTTGTTATCTGTATCTGCTCCAAACACTTCTTGTAAGAACTCAAAGCTCATCGATAAAGCTTCTATACATAAAACGTGCACAAAGCACAGCGAAGAGGAAAGCCTTCCTTGTTTCTGCATTCCGTGTCCTGCCTGCTTAGCTATATTTTGTCACATTAATTCATATACAATAAATAAAGCTGTCTCTGTCGAATGGTCATCCTGAAAGAACATGTAGTCTTGATTATGCTATCTCTATCACTGAGCTAGCTCTACTAGAGACGTAACAGCAGAGAAACAGCTGTGTCTATGAATTCCGTTAAAAATTAAAATAATAGGGAATCATGCCTGACACTGTTACATCTTGTTGTACCATGTTTGCGCAGTAACACTGGGAAGACTGTTCTTTCTTGGGAAGAGGTGGGGGTGGGAGTGGGAGGATGGGATGGGGGGGGTAGATCTGGGGGACAGGGAAGAGGGGGAAACTGGGAGGACTGAAGGGAGGAGAGGAAGGGTGATGGAATGTATTATATGAGAGAAGAATAAATTTTTAAATGATACTAAAAGTTTTGTTAAAAAAACAGAAACTACTGGCAATATAAAACTTACAAATATTTAAAAAATAATAAAATATATTACTAATGACTATAGACCAAACGAAAAGCAAAGGTTTTTAGCAGTAAAGATATTGTGATAAAACATACTTTGCAAAAATATACTAAGGAATATTGTTCATTACTTATATTTCCTAGCTAATTTCCTCTTAATTAATTCTAACTTTTACTGAGCATCTATGTAGTAAATAATCCGTTGAATGAACAGAAAAATAAACGTATCCCATAATAGGAAGAGATTTACTTTCTGCTACTGGTCTTTAAACATGATACAAAGCCTTTTGATGATATATAATGTCTCCATAATTAAAAACACAAAGCTGATAAAGTCTCATCTACTTCATTAAAGGGGAACATTTCCATCCATAAAATTTCTAATGTCACTAGCCTACAAAAGCTGCTGTCAGGCTTTTGGTGACATACGATACCCTTGAAGAGGAAAATACATAGCAGAGAGAGAACTTTGTAAATATGCTCCTTTTCATCAAATGTCCTTAAACTTTTTAGTGACAGAGGGATATTAACCTGAAGAAATTAGGACATTGAGAGTGTCCCTTTCACCAAATAACAAGAAAGAGAACCCAAATTCAGATCCCCTCACTGGCTTTATTTTCCTTCATGTCCATGACCCTCCGGGATGGTCTCTCCTGCCTTTCTTTCATAAGTATAAACAAAGGTGAATGTGAAGTCTCTTTGATTAGGTTTCTGAGACAGGGAGGAAATTCATGCCCAGATAAATTCTCTCTTGGACCTACCTTTGATTGACCCCACGTGATCTTCTTTCAGTTTGTATTTAAAATAAATAACAGTGTTTCCAAACCAAATTTGTGCTCCACCACCACTTACCATGTTCTGCTGTGTCCCTCGATGTTCATAAAGTTTGCTATCTCAGTTGTAATCCTTACAGTGGAAAGTGTGTATTAAAAAAAAAAAACAAAGGCATGTCATTAGTGTAAATTAGGATTATTGAATAAAACACTCAGGAAAAACTGACACATTGACACAAACTGTTCATTTCCAAAATATGTCTATTATAGTCCACTTATTATTTTGTACCCTCCTTTATTTGATTATGATGTTAATCTATTAAGCTCATGATACCACTTTATTTAATCATCCAGTTATATTAATAAAAGGTCATTGTATGAGCACGGTGCGCCTGTGTGCACACACATGAGCACGTGTGTATGCATGCATGTGAGTGCATACTGTGAATGTTCGTGAGTATGCAGCATTATGCTTATGCCACCTTGTGAGGAGCACCTGTGTTTCTTTTTCTGATTTTGTTTTCAGCAAAGCCATATGGGCAGTTTGAAATCAGCCACGCTGAGACCATCTACAACTTACAATTAGGAAGTTGCTGTAAATCCTGGCTTTTTTTTTTTTCTTCTCCTTAAACTCCACTGACCAGGCTTACTAGAGCATGGGTAGTTTGGGATATGAGGGGTAGCTCACTTCAGAATAAATAATGACTTCAGTTCTTCCACGTTCTGGAAACTTTTATGAAGTTCATACATTTTCTGTTGTCTGCTCAAGAAATACAACCCTCTCCGACGTTGCTGATAGAAATGTAAAATGGTATGGCTACTTTGGAAAACAGCCTAGCACTTTAAATGTAAACACACACACTTATCGTCTGACTTAGCAACTGCATTCTTGGCCAAGCTCCCAGAGAAATGAACACTTGTTCCTCTTTACAAAAACATATATATTGTGAGTCTTTATTATAGGTCTGTCTTTTTGAAGGCACTGACAGGCACTGACTATAATAACAGAAACTGTTTTCTTTTACAACCTCTGTCCACAGCCTAGCCAGTATATATTTCCTCCAATGATACTGTTTACAGGTGGAAAGGATAATTGTTAAGCATTTAAGAAACACTATAACTGACAAACGATCTTGACAGGATGTCATCTCACTTTAATATCAGTGGAATGTTTTTATTTATTTGCTTATTTTGCATTGCCTAGTATAATTTACACGTACTTGCACATGCAATATAGCAAATTGACATTTCTCTCGTAGAGAAATGTAAACAGCATTCTCTGTTCAAGCTTGAAGCTGTTCAACTTAATGGTCATCAAACAAAGAAATACAGAGAATGGAAGACTGGATACCTACAGCACTGCAGCTTTACCCCAAACTTCTTTTCTATAATTGGAAAAACTGGGATTACTAGCCCCTTTCCAATACCAAAAATAGGTAGAATTTATTGAACGAGATCTATATGTTTAGCAAAAAGCAGGGATTTAAATAGTAGATCCAAATATGAACAGGATGTAGAATAGACATCCAATTAGGGATTGGCTCATTTCTAAAATAGTACATGTATTAACATGGAATTAGAACTACCTGTGATGGAAACTATGCTTTAAATTTATTGTAGTTTTTTTTTCTTGATATTCACTATCAGTTGCTGCTACAACAGCCTCTGCTGAAAATTGGAAGCTTCCCTGTGAATACGAAATCATATATTAGCATCATATTAGAGAAGCGTCTACACAGAAATGGGCTGCAATCTAGAACATGGATCATTCCACACTTATTCTGTGAACAGTTGCATTTGTTGTGACTCGCCACAATAGCAACAGTTCAAGATCAAACCAAACCAAAGATTTCCAAGAGACAAATGCTGTGTGCTGTCATCTAACACCAGCTAGAATCTGGAGCCATGTTAGAAGATGTGTCCGGAGAATCGGCCATTCACTGTCTGTGGTGTTTCACTGCTTTTGTTTAAAAGACGGTGAAAGCACATCTTTGCTATCTGCACACTGAATCCTCAAGCAACTCTAAAAACCAAATGCTAACAAACCACCTTCAAAGACCTGAGTTCCTGTAAGCAGATGAATGGATAAGGAAAATATCTCATACATACATATGCTATGAGATTTTATTAAGTTATACAGAAGAATTAAATTATGTCCTAGGATGGAAAAAAAAATCTATGCAGCTAGAAATTCTCTTACTTAACAAAGTAAGTCAGACTGTCTGAAAAAAACAAATATTGAAAATCTTCTCTCATTTGTAGGTCCTAGATTTATTTTATGTGTCTACTTAAAACATGCTGACACAGGAATAGATTTCTCTTCTCTCTCTCTCACTTCCTTTCTCTGCCATGTCCTCTACAGCTTCAGGGATTTACCTACCGGGGCCAGCAAAAGAATGAAAGACTGAGAGAGAACACAGGCACAGAAAAGCCAATATTCAGTGGTCTGGGTACTCTGATGGAGAAACTCTGGCAGAGAGGTGGAGTTATTGCAATAAGCTGAACAAGGAACCAGGGTTATTACATACTGATTAAAAGGGGCTGGGGGTTATTACATACAGATAAACAAGGGGCGGGGTTATTACATAGAGATGAACAAGTAGTGTAGAGATGAACTGTAAACTTGTGTGTATGGTATTGGATAACTGACTCATATTCAGAATCGAGAAGAGGCTGTCTAAACTGAGCCATCTCATTTAGTCGTGCGGATGCTTGCAGAGTAGGATCCGATGGTGCAATGTGTGGGACGCGTGCTCCAGAAGTTTAGGACTCTCCCTTTTGAAGAAGAGCCCAAGAGCCAGTGATGGCAGGTCCATTTACAGATGTGGACGCCCACTCTTTAGGCTCTCTGATGTCAGTAAGTCTTAGATGTTTGCTCAGTGATGAGCATTACAATAATTCTTTGCTTACTTTGTTTTTACTTTAATGAACAAGATATAAAGAAAAAGTAGACAATTATATTTCCTTTTTTTCTTTCTTTTTTTTGAGGTTTGAGGTCAATTTTACTAGAATTTAAAAGAATTAACTCAGTGCAGATGGTGTGCTCTTCCCTAGGAAAGACTATTTCTCTCACTCTCTGCACTTTTTGGGGGTGGCGGGCAACAAGATGTTTCTCCGCTGTAATTCTGGCTGTCCTGGAACTCACTCACTCTGTAGACCAGGCTGTCCTGGAGCTCACAGAGATCTGCCTGCCTCTGCCTCCCGAGTGCTGGGATTAAAGGTGAGCGCCACCACCACCAGGCTCTCTACTCTTCTTAATTTTCTGTAGTTCTTTGTGCAAGGTTGAGGCCTTGTGGAACTTCTCATGTCCAATTTTGCATGCCTATTGTCGTCTTTGTTCACCTCGTGTTTTGCAGTCCTGCTGGTGAAGCGTTGTGGGCATCGCTTCGGATGTTTCAAAGGGACATACTCTCACAACAAACTCTGGCTCTTGGAATCTTTATCCCCTCTTCTACAACGCTACCTGAGCCTTAGGTTCCTGTAGATGTATCCACTGGGTAGGACTGGGCTCCACAACTCTACATTTTAATTGGCTGTGGTTTTCTGCCAAGGGTCTCTGTTGCAAAACGAAGCTTCCTTGAAGAGGGGCAACAACTACACTTATCTGTGAATTTAAGGACAAATATTTACAATGCAGTCAGAGATTATGCTGGTTTAGTAAACTGGCTACAGTATGTTCTCCTTTAAGATCCATGACTTTAGCCTTGAGTAGTTGGCTGGGTTTCCAGTACTAGGCATGATTGCCTCTTGTTGAGTGGGTCTTAAATCCAATTAGGGAGTTCTTGATTACCACCAAGATGTATGTGTCACTAGCACACCCTTAGGGTTCTTGTGCTAGGCTCTCTAGTGTTGGGCTCACAGGTATCATTTATCAATCTTTAATGGATTAAAAAAATAACAATTCTGTGTTCTAGGATTTTCCTACAACGTTTTTCAGGAAAAAAAAATCACCTAAAAATTAAAGTTGCCAATAATAATGTTTAGAAAGTATAATACTCTAAGAATCAGTTAAATTATTTTCAGAAGTGTATTCCTCTGGGGTCTTCTCTTCAGTTGGGATGACAGCATAATGAAACACCACTGTCATGTCTCCTATCCACTGGCACCTGTCAAAAACTAAATCGTATTGACAGTCACAGCCACTGTCGCTCAAGTGGGAGAATTGCAGCCTGCAATCCTAAGAAAACAAGAAGTGAACTTCCTCCAAATTTAATCTAATTTAAAGTCAGTCTAATGACATCAGCAAGAAAAAAGAAGGAAGAAGAATGCTTAGGCAGTGTCTTACAGAACCACAGACACCCAGCTGTGTCAGTCTGCCCATTTTTATGAATGGCTCAGAAAGTGTAACTGTTCCTTTTATACTTTCTATCTTTCTTGAGCTTCCCTAATACTCTTACACTCTTTAAGCCCCTCTCCTGGCCCTCTGACTGCCTGTCCCATGTGACTGGCCACCCTGCGAGCTTAGCACAAGCAGCAAGGTCTTTACCTCTCTCTGTCCTTCTCTTCCAGGCAGCTGCCAAGTTTGCTTGACCTGGAGTTCTTTAAACTCTAATAAAATTGTCCTCAAACTTATCTATCTATCTATCTATCTATCTATCTATCTATCTATCATCTATCTATAGATAGATATTATATGTATATTATATATAGCATATATGTAACATATATAATATATATTTCTCTACTTTTTTATATCTTGTTCATTAGTAAGTTAAAAACTACCACTGTTTACCACTAAGCAAATATCTCAGACTCACTGAAGTCAGAAAGAAATCCTAAGGAAGAAGCATTACCATGAATCTGTTATCACTGGTTCATGCCTCTTCTTTCTAAAGGGACAACCCTAAAGTTTCGAAGGACAAGCATCTAGGCTACTGAGATGGTACAGCTCAGTTTAGGTGGAAGCTCCTTGTTTCTGAATATGAGCCAAAATCTATGTGTAAATTGAGATTGTTTCAGGAGGAACAGCATAATGCTGTTTATTGCTAATATTTGTGATGATTGTAGGAGGTTTGTTTTGAAATATGCATATGTAGTTTGTCTCCAATAACTCAAATACAGCAAAAAATTTTATTTTACCCTGTGAAAGCCGTGTATAGTACTGAATTCACATAAGAACATTCGTACATCATGCTGTTAATCTAACCCAAATATCCATCAATTTCTGTAATTGTTAAGTGTGAGGCTTATTTATTTGGTTATTTTAATTCACTTAATAGAAATTTGATTTTTCTTACATTCATTTACAGTCAAATAAACGACTCTTATTTTCATGGAACATAAACATCAATCACTCATCAGCCACTTTGTGCTCTTCAGATTTCTCAGCTACGGTCTTGATGGCTTGTTTTCATGGAGCTTCTCAGAGCAATAAATGGCGTTCTGGAGCTAGATTTAAACATCAGCTGCTCCTTGTTATTCATGTATCCAGTTGGCGGAGTGTCCAGGAAGACTGTCCAGAGGCGCAGGGGACTGGTCAGTGTGTTTCATAGGAGACAGTGCCATTGTTGTGGTGAGTGAGATAAGACTCAAAGGGCAGCGCTTCATAGGTGTTACCATCGCACAATGCTCCATAGGGGTTACCATGTGCACAGGATGCCATCCTATGTATGCTGAGTGCTTGGGCATTCCTGACAATCAACAGATACTAGTTCTATTCATTCCTGGACCTTGTTTCCTTATGGAAGCCTCAACACTATCAACCCAGTTTAGCTTGTATCGGTACCATGTTACAGAAAAGGGAACTGAGCCAGAGAGGTCAGCTGACTTTCCGAGTTCCATACTGCTGTATAGATCTGATGTGAATACTTAAAAGTTCACATACATTGTGTCCACATGGATATGTTTCTGTTAGATGGAAGCCATTTTTATTGTAAAATGCTAGACTCAGACAAACAAACAACACAGGGTGTATATAAGAGTTTTAGATGCGAGAAAATAAAACCCTTGGTTTTTTCTTTTTTCTGTTATTGTTATCTTGCCAGAAAGAAGACATAGGTCCATGATATTTGTTGGTATTTGAAAGTAGTAATAGTACTCAAATTTCTCTTTTTTTGACACATAATCATTTTACCTATGTGTGGGGAACAATATAATATGCAAGTAACGTATATTTCATGATGAGCAAATTAGGGTAATTAGCACATCAATAACCTTAAATGTTTATATTTTTGTTGTAAAAACCACTCATAAACCTATCTTTTAGGTAACTGAAATACACACAGACAATATAACCTATAATTGGACTACAATAGAATAGTAGGATTATTCTTCTTAAATTAACCAAACTGAATATAGGCATCATGTCATCAACCCAGTATCTGGTAAAGACTATTCCACTCTGTCTTCTCTGGCAATGCCCAGGTGTATATATTAAAAAGGATAAAAGGATTAAGCAAAATTCTCAGATCTTCTAGGTACTATTGATTAACTACAACATATATATTTCCTAAATTTATGACTAAATGTCTTCCTAGAAAATGGTATATATAATCAATAGCAAGCAAGGCTTCTTAGTACAGTTAGTCTCATATTGATTTGTAGCCAGGTATCAACATAGATTTGACCCGAGGAGTAGTTTTAACTGATTGTAAGGTAAGCTTAAATCTATTGTATGAAAAATATTTTGAAGAAAGAAAAATTAGATTTCATGAAATAAGTTTCTGAAGTACAGTCAGCTTTTATTAACAGTGATTATCTTAGCAGGAGACAATCTACAACAGATTTAAGTTCACAGCAAAATTAAGAGAATGTTGCTATGAAAAGGAAATACCTTCTTTACTCCTTATATATTTTTTATTTTGTCTTTGCTCTTAATAGAAAAACAAAGGTTAGATGATGTATAGTATTATAAATTTTTCCTCTCATAAAAACATCTGGCTCTAAAATACACTATATTTGGGTAGCAACAATGACCTTTAAGTCCAGAGGATCTGACCCCCTCTGGTGTTCTCAGAAACAGCACACTTGTGAAATACACTCACAAAGACACACCACACCACCACCACCCCACACATAAATAATTAAAAATAAATTTTACAAACAAAACAAAGAACATATTCCATATTTTGTGTATGAACATATGCCAATATTAGTATCAGTAATATACATGGCGTCGTGCCCTGATTTGTAAAAGTCTTTAAGAGAATCTGTTAATTGATTTTTTTTTAAATGAATTCATGAACATGTCCCATAGCTGTGGGATTCTGTGATGCTTACATTAGGCTTTTTCAAGCTGGGTTTAAATCTCATTTTAAACAGGATGGCAAACCCCAATAGCTTAATGAAAATAAACCTGGATACAAGTTGTCGCCTTCTGGTGGCAACCTGCCAAAAAAGCTTTCACTAGATAAACAACCAGTATAATTATTACAGCAGCTGACCAAGGCCTAAGCATGACCCCCCCACACACACACACACACACACACACACACACACACACGTCCTTTTAAAATCACAAACAATCAAAAAATAGCATGGTCAATGCCAGGGTTGCAGGTATAAGTGTGAACAGCCAGAGTGACAAGCCGTAGGAAAAGCAGGCGGCCCTCACAAAGAGACCTCCCCCCAAACCTGCTGGGATAATATAGATAACTAACTTTTGTCCTCGACTTAGCAAGGTTGGGTTAAATTTAACATTTTTTTTTTGTTCCGTCCCTGACAATTTTGTTTACACTTTTAGAAAACGTCATCTTTAAAAGTTAATTTTATCTTCTCGTTGCCCTGAAAATGGCAAGCTGGTTTTTTACACATATTTAGTTTTGGTTGATTTCTGCCTTGGTCTCCCCGCAACCTCCTTGCTCCCACTCTCTTGTTCTCTTCCACTTTCATGTCACATGCTTCTATTATCCCCTCCTCCTCCCTCAAAGCATCTTCATGCTCTCCCTGTGGGTCCCTTTAGTTTCCTGACCACTATTCACACTCACTCCAACACAATCACACAAATTTGTAGAAATGCTAGGATTCCTGAGATCTGCTAGGATCTGCATGAGAAATTAATGTAGTGTGCTGTAGAAGTTTATTTTTAGTTATGTTTAAAATGGGTGTTTTGTGCACTGTTGGGAAAAGATCTGCCTAATCCTTGGCATTTTTCTGTCTGTAGATGTTGGTTTCATGTAAATTCCTCATGATCTGCACGTGCTATCAGTAGAAGCTTGGGTATCAGTAAAAACACCTGAGATGAGACGCACTGGCCAGGATGGTGGTTCCCTCTATGTCTTCCTTGTGAGATACCACAGCAGTATAAGTGTACTACTACAGTCGTGTTTGTCTTTCTGAGCTTGAATTACTTCACTTAATATAATATTTTTCCATTTCCATCTATTTTTCATCAAATTTCAGAATCTCTTTTTTTTTTTCTCTAATGCTGAATAAAATTCCATTGTGGAAATGCAGTACATTTCATAATCAATTCATCAGGGCATGGACATCTGAGCTGATTCCATCTCCTTCCTATTGTGAGACAAAGATTAATAAACATGGATGTGCACATATCTCTGTGATGAGATGCAGAGTCCTTTGGGTGTATGCTCAGGAGCAGCAGAGCTGAGTCAGAGGATAATTCCGTTTTCAGTTGTTATAAGAAAGCTCCACAGTGATTTCCATAATGACTGGACTATTTTACATTTCCAGCAGCAGTGAATCAGGACCCCCTTTTCATGGGTTGGCACAAGCAATTGAAAACTGAGCATTAATTGTTTCTTTTACATTCTTTTGGGTGATATTATTCCTATGAAGAAGGCAGTTTAATTAAAAGAAAACTTACAGTTCCAATAGCAGCTTTCATAATACACAAATGTCATTATTTTTCTATTTTTCTTTTTACCTACTATTTCATGTTTATGATCTATGCATGCACATATACAGTCTGTACATGCATTACTCACACTAATGTACACCCATATATAATGGTATTTATATGTATTTGCACGCACGCACATTCACATATACATTTCTATATTACTTAAGAATCCACTCAAGTATAGAAAGCAAATAATTGGAAATAAAAAGTAAGTTTCAAGACACATAAAGTTTTGCTCCACTAAGCTCACACATAGTAAGTGTGAGCAGTGAGTTACTTATGTATCTGTTCTTTGTCTCAAACCACAAATTAAAGTGTTGGGTCTTTCCAGAAACAAAGACAGCTTTAGTGGGGCTAGACCAACGCTCTTCATTTGATACAGCAATAGTTAGAAGATACTGTGTTAAGAATTTTCAGAGGAATCAGTGTGCTCAAAAGTTGCTGGGAAGTAGAAAAGCTATAATAGAAAAGTGAGACCGATGTCCTTACTGAAGCTGTCAACCTTCACAAAAAGTCCGCTTACTGTGACCCAGACCTTGCTTTTTATGTGTCCAATTAAATAAAAAAAATAGCAAAGCAAAGGAAAAGCTAGTCTTTTTTCAAAGAAGATGTAATTGACTTACACTGACTCTTTAAACTTCTGTAATTGAAGCACTTTTTTCCTTTTTCAGCAGCCTGGGTAGCCTTGTTAACTCTCTGTACCTTTCTCTCTTTCCCTGAGTTCCCTCCAGATGCAGTTTGAAGACATGTCTATACTTTACGGCTTAATTTTAAAAATCTCCTACATAAAAGATCTTCCCAGTTAATTTTACTCTATTCAGATCACTTACTTTACTCATTGACCTTCCATATTCTTCAACACCTCCTAATATGTTGTGGGCTCTTTGTTTGTCTTTCTTTTGTTTTTTGTAAGTGGTCTGAAAAAGATAGGGGAATCTAGGATCATCAGAAAATTGTTCATATTTGAAACAGAAGTCCTTACTAAACACTAGCGGAAGGATTGGGTTGGTTTTAAAGGCTGAGTTTAAACACAGCAAAAGTGAGAGTAGAAACGAGTGTTAAGGTAATTGCCCCCTCCTCAGAGCCTTTCAAATTACTTTTAGAATCAATATTTGCATACTATGTTGGTCAACCACAGTCAGTTACAAGTCTTTTCCAGGTAAAACAAAGTCTGCAAGTCAGCAAGGTGGTGCTGCCCCCTAGGGGAACATGTGGATTTTTTGTTTTTTGTTGTTTGGTTAGTTGGTTATTTGGTTATTTTATTGCTTGATTGTTGCAGTGCTTTGGGGAGGAGCGTGGCTTAGTTAATGCAAGAATGCGAAAGTTGCTAGATAGCCTGCAATTAATGACACAGATTTTTCAAAAGTATTCTCTATCACACATCAACACTAACACACAGACTTGGGGTCTCTCACTAAGGACTAAAATGTAGGGAAAGTGTGTTCATAGCTGTGTCTATCAGCGATGTACCCCCTTCTGCATATGACACAAAGATATCGTGGTCAACTTTAAAAGCAAATTTCTTTTAGTGGGAACTACAGGTGGAATCAGAGGTTGGCTGTTATCTATTGAGTTAGGAAATTTATCAGGTGTTGATCAGCATGCCTCCAAAATTGTTTTGTCAGTCCCACTAGGGCTGAATATCTGGCCTATCCGGCCTGTAGCTGCCACACACTGCTGATTTCACACCTTGTGGGCATCTAGACACTCTACTACATTCTATACTTGTTGCATCTCAATATTAAGATGCCGTTTGTAACACCATTGTGAACATCACCTTTGTCTCCCCATTGTATATCTCCTAATTAAGAAAATTCTATGTATTAATGCAATCCACTTTAAAAAATCCTTATATGTCAGTCAATAACAGTGCACTATTTATAAATTTCATTTCAGGAGAGTGAAGGAAATGCTATAGAATAGTAATTTTATGAGTTCCTCAATGGTCCAAAAACAAGGTCTAAAGCCTCCCAACGCAGTTAAAATGATGATTCACGTGTCAATGTCTTGCCTGCTCAGATGTGCCTTTTTTAATGAAGGGCTGACATGGGTAGCTGCTGTTTTATTCGATGCCTCAGAGATTGAGGGTATCAGACATGAATTTGTTACTCTGGAGGATTTCTCTGGGGTTTGTGCTTATCAGTGCAAACTACAGGTTTGTACACTGATGATCCTTCCCTGTGCTTGCAGTGTTAAGGGTGAATCTCAAGGGGTGACAAAGGGTGTTGAGGGGAGGATAGAAAGGTCTGTGGGTTCCCCAGTAAACCTTCTGAGGACAGAGAGCAAGAAGAGTGACAGGACAACAGAAACAGGAGCTGCCATCCCTGAGGTCATTTTGTTAATTCTGCACTGATTCCAGCTGCCCCTAACATTCTCTTGCTTGTTGTTCAGCCAGATGTGGTTTTACTCTGATAATTTCCAGCGACAGTCTCAACAGTTTTGTTTTTATAATTACAGCATCCATTTTTAAGGTGTGTCTGTGTCTGTGTTTAGAACCAAGTTTCAGAGGCAAATCTTCAGAAATCTATTGTTTAAATATTTTATTTATTTTTATCTTATGTATATCAGTGTTTGTGCCCTGCATGCAGTCTGTGTGAGGGTGTCAGATCCCTTGGAACAGAAATTATAGACAGTTGCGAGCTGCCGTGTAGGTGCTGGGAATTGAACCTGGGTCCTCCAGAAAAGTAGCTGGTGCTCTAAATTGTTGAGACATCTCTCCAGCCACCCAGAAAATCTATTTTACAAGGCCATATGGGTGATATATTTTCATAGTTTCTGCACAGCCAAACAGTGAATTGATAAACAGAAAACTGTTAAGTTACAAGGTTTGTAGCTGGATTCTATTGACACCATACATGCATTATAGGAAAAAATATTATAGAAAAAGAAAATAGTGTATATGCGTTCACTTATTTAACCAGAAAATTTTGAGAGAGTTTTTTTAACCTTAGAACTAAATGTGTGTTAATAAGATGTACTAGGATGCATTTTATCAAATTGTCTTGGGGTCTTGGTATTCATTCTTTGCATAAAAATGTGTTCATATTTTGTAACATTTCTATTATTCAAAATCCTTCTTCACATCAGTCTATAATGCTTAGTTACGGCTCATTTTGTTTGTTTTCCTCATTTGTTTTCTCTCACAAATTTTGTCCTTGGAACTTCTCTGTATTCCAAGGACACTCTTCAAATCTTAACCGTTAGTGTTACTGAATATATATCTCTGAAAACAATTTTTAAATTTGCCATCGTGGTTTTATTTTGCTTGTAATTGTTCCCTCTTCCTTCCGGCTACTTTATGTCCTGTTTTCTCACTTACCTTCATTCAATCTCCCTTGGCAATCACTGTGCGTACTCAGTTCAAAAGCCTTCATTGAGTCTTCCTTGATGACAACCCATAAGAATTCTAGATTGTATTGAATCCAGAGATGATAATTTTCCGACATTTGTCTTTCTCTGGTACCTGAGGTCCACCACTTCCTGGTTGGGAGCATGTGCTTCTTTTATTTGTTTTCTGTGCATTTTGATTTCTTTACCTGCATGGACTCAGGGCTGCTCTCTGTGATATATGTGTCTTAAACATATGCGTCTCGAAGTTGCGTGTTTTCTACCTGAGCCCATTCTTGCGCAGACACTCGACAGCTGTGAAACAAACACGACCACTATGTGAAAAACCCATCTCCTAAGAGTATGCCACTTTCCCACCAACCTGTGAGCATCAGTGTGCTGCTGAAGTTCCACATGCTGCTGCCTGCCCACGTGTGTTCTAGAAAGGTGTGTGTGTGTGTGTGTGTGTGTGTGCATGACTAATACCCTCTATGCCTACAAAAACCACCAGCACACAGAAAGCGCATGGCTGTCAGTTTCCTATGTAGAAATTTTGTTTTTGTTTTTGTTTTCTCATTCCAGAGGCTGACAGTGGACCGTAATGACACAATGACATCCATAAGGGGAAACAACTAAATGGACTTGTCATCCTTATCAACAGAGATTACTGAAAACTCTATCACATTCCGAGAATAACACTAATATTACTTTATGTTCAGTTAGTGACTTTGCACTTTCTGTATCTTTATAGAAACGATGTTCTTTTGCAAACTGCAAAATTAGGGTATAATAGGACTACACACCAATGACCAAGAGGGTCTGGGTCATGATAACACACGCTTCATTATGGAAGACTGGGGGTGATTTAAGTATCAGGTCACCTAGAGGTCTTATGAGACAACTGGGCAGAGGTGTTTATGAGGCAGTTTGATCCGTGAATCTGCCCAGAGGAGAGGCTGACACTGGAGTTCAGGAGTCAGAACTTTAGTATGTATGTGACAATTGACACTGTAGGGTTGAGGACAAAGACCTGTAACGTACAACTCTTTAGTTTACCGGGAAGCGATAGCCTCACCCCACTGCCAACACGTCTCCCTCGAGTGCTCCTGCTCCACGTAGCTTCAGCAATTCTGGGGTGAACTTCTCTGAGGAACAGTGTTGCTTTCTGACATTTTCTCTTTTCCAATTGAGCTTAATATTAAAGTTAAAGGGAGACCTGTGACAAGGGTTTACAGGAAATAAAAGCGTAAATAAATATCAGTGTCCTGTCCTCAATATCACATGATTCTTCCCTGCCATTGACTAGAATAACTCTTCTTAAAAATCTATGGAGTTAGTCTAAAATGAGATTTTAATACGCTCCACCAGCACATCGCTGACCACACCTTATTCCTGAAAGGGGTAGATAGAAAATAAACTAAAGCATCATTCCTCTCTGCTTGTAAAACAGATTTTTTTTTTTATAGCTAGAAATATTCCTTTTGCATTTTTAGAGAAAATGATCTATATAGTGTTTTAAGGTTTGGGTTTTTAAAATAATTTTAAACCTACTATAATATTATCTTGCAAGAAAAATATGAAGAATGTAGTTCCAGAATCTATGAGGTTAATTTGCCAGCATTATGTCCAATTAACTCTGGCTGTCTTGGTGCAGGTTTTCCAATAAATGAGAGCATTCTTTCACATAAGCCCAGCAAGATCAATATGAAATAATAATTCTGTTTTTATTATTCCTTGGACATCTGTCATTGTCCTATAATGAAGGATGTTTCTTCTCAATTCATTCATTTCATCAATACGGATTCACAGATTCCTATACTTTTTAATAAGTTATAAACATTTTCTTTTATCATCTTTAATGCTTAAAATATCCTCCTTTGCTCAGGGGGAGTCATTACAAGCTGGCTTTCTGTCATTTTACCCTATCTCTGTCATTATTATGTCATTATCTAACTTGCTAGTTGTAACATTAAGCTACAATCTTTTACTGTCAATTTAGGGAAAGAGAAAGCTCAAGGTCTGTATACTCAATCCCTCCAACCTTTGTTCTTTTAAGAATTAACACACTAAGGGTGACAAATGAACAAACGAACCACCAACCATGCCCACACTGACTCTTGGGGTGTTTCTCTGGGCTTCAGACCTTTTATGCCCTAAGCCAAAAGTTCCCATAAACCCCTGCAGCACACAATCCCCAAAACAAGCTACAGGTGCCAGAACAACTGCACAAACCAAACTACAGCCACCTGCATCAAGCATTCCAAACCCAATTCCTAAACAACTCTACCACAGCTGGCGTGGGAACGCAGACCCAATCCAAATGCCACTGCATTTCAAAAAAGCCAAAAACAACAACAACTTCTTCCAAGTGTTCCACCATAGCTAGTAATCAGACTCCACGGTTGTTTTCTAATTTTTCTATCCCCCCAAATCAGCCTATTCTCAAAAACAGCTCTGGATTCTTTGGGCACATAATGTGCTTAAATGCCAGTATCTGTTGCTATCCAGGCTCATTGTGATTAGAGAGTCACTGTTCCCAGGCTCTTTCAATGGACCAAGCTATAAACACACACACACACACCGAGGGCGGGGGGTCCACTCCTCGAATTTCTAGATTTTGGTATAAATGTATGAATGAAATGAAATGTTCGCCTTCACACTTCCGGTTCCAATTCACTACACGTGTACATTCGACTTTCCATCTATTTCATGCTGAAGCTTCTGTCGTAGTGAGAAATCTCTGTTCTGACCACACTCTTGCCGTCCTGTTTGGATCTGGTCTCTTGATACATTTCGCACCACACACCCCCCCCCCCCCCCCACGAAACGTCCAGGCTTCCATCCCAGATGGTACTTTCCTTGCATGGGCTTCAACTCTATTGGCTATTTTCCTTTCTTAGGCTCTAACCCATCAGAGGAGAGCCACCATCTGTATAATGTTGAAGATTACTGTGATGGACCTCATGATCTGGCTTTTAGACTAAATTATTCACAGGGAAGAAGAAGACGACGAATAAACTACCGGCAGGCAAGAGACCTGTTAGTGAATTTTCAGCGTGGGTTTCAAGTTTAACTGCTAAAATGTCAAGACTGCACCCACCTCTTTAAAAATGCATTACTAAAACTGAAAAGCACTTTGAATAAATTAAAGAGTCGAAATGCTTATGTGTGCAAAACTGTTGGGAATTACTAGACAACTTGTGTTTGATCTTAGACGTAGAATCTTTGCCTTTGTAATTCTTAACAATAAATACGTGTAGTAACTCTTGGTGTTGTAAAGCAGCTGAATCAAATACCCGCATGATTAGCCACTGATGCTAGTTAAATGACATATTTATAGTGGACAAACAGGAGGATTTGCATGGGATAGCTGTTTCTAGAATTCTTTTATTTTCCTAACTTTAAATCTTGTAGTATACAAGAAATTCCTTTGACTGAACTTCTGAACTCTCAGTAAATAAATCATTGAACCCTTTTCTCTCTGTAAAGTACCAAAAAGCTCTTGGGCAAGATGCATTTTTAAAATTAAAAAAATCAATTTCTTTTCATGACAGGTTGCTAATAGTTTCTGCCCATCCATTTAGAGTGCATGTATCCCTAGCAACCCAGGAAGGCAGGGGAAACTTGACAGGCTGCTGCCAGGTCAGTGGATATTTTTGTGTTCAATCTGATTTAGCATTCCCAAACACTGTGTTTTCCCTTCCCACCTCTTCCATGCTATCAACACTAAAACCACACAGCAACACACAGCTACCCGGGAGATGATCCCAGATATTGTTAGAAAGTCAGTCTAGAAAGTACTTCCTACAGTTAACAGGACAAAAGTATCAGCCAATCTCCTCTTCATATTTCTCTAAGTTTTGTATTCTTTAATATTCAGAAGCCAAGCCTCCCTGCTTCATAGCAATTTCATTTTATAACCTTATTAACAAAGTTCTGATAGCAAATGAACTTACTACTTTAAACTTCATTTTATTTTTCCTTATGTGTGTAGTTACTTTGTTGTATGTATGTTGACATGCCATGTGCATGCCTGGTGCCCAAGGAGATGTTGGAAGCCCTGGAACTGGAGTTAAAGACAGTTGTGTGCCACCATGTGGATGGCATAAATTTGTAATGGGACTCTAACCCAGGTTTTCTGGAAGATCAGTCAGTTGCTAATAACCACTGGGCCATTCCTCCAGCCCCTAAATTTACTTCTTTTAAAATAAATTCCCATAAATTCATGAGCATCAATTATTTATCAGTTTTGAATGCAACTTAATCTAATTCTTCATCTATTGAAACAATACTTGAAGATTATTGATACAGTTTTCTTTATTTGGTTCAATATTAGGATAAAAAGGTTTATAGCCCCTCAAAATATGTGTGTTAAAGAGGAGTGTGGTTGGTCCTTCCTCTAATTATGAACCATGGAAGGCAGAGGCAGGGAGCGTTACCTGGAGTTCAAGTCATCTCTGGTCTACAAAGTTCCATGCAAACCAGTACTCTATGGAAACAAGCAAACAAGTAAGAAAATAGACAGAAGTTCTATGTTGAAATTATAATACTGGAAATGTTGCCTTTGCAAGGTGTCTTGGTGACACAATCGGAACCGTTGAGGATTAGATTAGTACTCAAATAAAAAGGGACACCACAGAATCCCCTTGTGCCTTCTGCAAGAGGATACAGCAAGCAGAGAGTCAAAAAGTAGCCCCACTCCTTTGAACTCTGAATGTGCCTGAGCCTTGATCTTAGACTTTCCAGCCTCCAGAACTACCAGAAGCAAACTTCTGCTCCCTGTAAGCAGTCTAGAAGTTGGCATTTTACTGTAGCTGGCTGAATACACTGAATTGTACAGTGATATCCTTACCTTCAAATGGGTTATAGCTTAAATAAATATACGTGAAATTCTAATATAAACTTCTCTACCTCCTGCTATCACACAAACTCGCCATCTCCAGGGTACTTCTAGCCTTGTTTTCTTCTCTACCCTCTCTAGATGCAAGACTGATTGTGGAAAGTCAGAGTACAGCCCCGTTCCCTTGCCTACTTGGGTTACATATGCTTCAAATGAGAATCAATCACATTTCCTACCTTAGTTTGATTAAATAATATGGGGGCGGGGGAGTCACATATCTTCAGACTAGAGCAAATGTCAATTCATGCTTTTCTATGCTGTTAACTCAAACAGTTGTCTTTCATTCAATCTTATTTTTTAATTTTAAAAAAATTTAATCTTGTACAGTACATCCCGACCCCAGCCTCCTCTCCCTTCATTCCTCCCAGTTCCCCAGTTTCCCCCCCTTTCCCTAAGATCCACTTCACCTCCTACCCTAAGCCTCCCAGAGTTATCAATAGAACAAGGCATAACAAGATAGAAGGTTGGACATGAACCCCTACATCAAGGTTGGACAAGGAAAGAGTCCCAAGTCCCAAAAGTCGTAGGATACCTAGCATAGGCCTGTGCAGGCTCAGGGTATGCCATAGATTTTATTGCACTATTTTCTGTTTCCTTAAAATATTCCAAGGTGTCGAGGCTGCCTTTGCTAGTATTAGGAATTCTCCTTACAAGCTTCTTCACTGAGAAAGCAGAAACCAGATAGAAAACCCTCTCAGTTTCAAATGGAGCTCTGTGCATTCTACTGATCTTCTCTTCCTCTCTCAGGAGACACCCACTCACCACACAGCTCTGCTTGTGTACATATGTTCCGCCTCCTCCCACAGAATGTTCCTGTAGACTTCCCTACACGAGAGTGTCTGAAGCATCGAGACAATTTTACTAGCTTATAAACAAAAGTTCCATAATGCCTGCAGTTAAACCTCCTTTTTAAACATTGTTCTCTGAATCTTCTCCTGGAAATGTTCTTTAAAAATAATCTGGCTCATTTATTGTCTTCTGTTCCTTCCACTTCATCTCGTGTCCTCCCTTTGTTTACTTGACCAAAATACCCTCAAAACTCTTTCAAATACCTGAGTATTCCAAACCCAGGCACTAAGACACACCTTCCTCTAGAAATATGTCTTTGAGGATTTTGAAGCTTCCCTTTCCTCTCCCTTTTGTGTACCATGGTTATTGCCTTGACCCTATCATGCCTTTCAACCCTTCTATTAATTGTTAGATTCCTTTGAAACTGCCTTTCCTCTGTAGTTATAACTAGTTATCTTGGGTGAGTGTTTTTTAATCTATGTTCTGTTGGACACCAGAGTTTGAACAGAGATGGATCAGCAGGGTGTTTACATGACATATTTTTACATGAAAGTACTTTAAAAGAAAATATTAAGCTGGGTGTTTATAATTTATGCATTTTTATGAATTATTGTGAAAATATTTTCTAAAACACCAATGAGATTAAAGCCAAATTACCAAGAATAATTACATCAGATGGCAAAGTTGAAAATATTGCAGAAAAAATTACTGGTGGATGGGAAAGTAACATTGTAGAAATATGTAATTACAGAGAAAGAAATTTAAGAGACCAGGGGAGGCTGAAGCCTAAATTATATATCTACAATGAAAGTCTTACACCTAAGTCTCAGGGAACATTGCAGAATACAGGGGAGGAAGGATTGTAAGAGTTGGGAAACCAGGAAGTCTGCTTCAAGGTCCTGCCTTCTATATAAAACAGTGAATCTGCAGCAATGAAATATCAACAATATGGTCACCTAAATAAGACCCGCATAATGACAACATGCCATATGGGTAAGGGAATCCTTACCACAATGTTCCCAGCCGACATGAAGAGTTATGCAATAATGTCCACTGGGAGAGGAGAATCAGTATTTTCTAGGGACCAGCCCCTAGTAGGTTATCCAATCTCATGTAGGCTGTCATAAACACACATATATACCAGCAACTGTAAATAAACTCAACCAACAGGTGTGTGTGGTGTGTGTGTGTGTGTATACCAATAATAATTAAAGAAGAGATCAATAATTTGAGAGGGAGAAGTAAGGCATGGGAGGCATTGGAGCAGGACAAGAGAGCAGTGAAGGTGATATAAATATTGTATCCATGTATAAAATTCTCAAAAAAAAATAAAATTAAAGTTGAAATTGATATTAAAGTGATAAAATACATAAAACTGAAATTTATCACTGTTTCTAATTGGTCATTTAATACAAAGTGGACAGCCCTGAAATGATATACATACAAGTCACACAAAACAACTTGGGTTATATTTATACATTTATATATTTCTGTATTTTTATATATGTATCAATAATAATCAAAAGAGACTATCGACATGATATGAAATGAGGGGGGTAAGAGGGGGGCTGGAGGAATGGAGATATAGATATAGATTCAGGGCAAAAGGCAATTTATTCTTTGATTCATTGAATCACTGGTTCTAGTTGTGAACCCCTGGAACATTTTGTCCTCCATACAATCTAGTCTTCAGTCTAGTCCTGGAACTGGAAGGCTTCATTACTTGGTGATAAGGAAAATAAACTATTCTATTTTTTAAAAAACCACAAAATGCAAGTAGAAATGTTACTAATATCAGTGTGCAAGTAATGTTTTAGATTGAATATTTGTATCTTCCAAACACATTTGAGAATTCTTAATGTGATGGTACCTGGGCTATGGCTTTCATAAGATGCTTATACATACATATGAGGCCATGTGGTGTTATCCGTGCTCTTATATACACATGAGCAATCTTTCTGCTTCTGTATGTTGTACCATGTGAAGGTACATCAAAGAGGAGCTCTCCCATAAGATAGGAAGCTGCCTTCTCCAAATGCAAGATGTGCCAGAGCCTACCCTTGGGTTTCCTACCCTGGAAAATGTGAGAGGCAGACATTTGCTGTCTAAGGCCCCTGAGCTTCAACATCTGTTACAGTCACCCAAAGCAACACAAGTAGCTCAACTAGATTTAATTTTAAAAGATCCATTTCCCCGATTTTACTATTATCTATAAGGATGCTATATAAAAGAGTATATTATACCAAGAAATTCTCACATTTAAAACAACATCAACAAAAAATTATCACGTGTGGTATGTGTGTGTGTGTGTGTGTGTGTGTGTGTGTGTAGGACTGAAAATTGTTTTGATGATTAAAATAAAGTTACAATTTATTAAAGAAAATAGTCACAGAGTCATCAAAAAAGAAATAATTTTGTTTGCTGCTATTATTCAGGTCTCAGCTGTCTTATTCAATAAAATGATGACTTCCGGATAAAACTTGAGCCAACTTTGTACAGAGACCTCAGAATATAATCATTTGTTGTTCAGAATCCACCAAGGTTTTTCTTGGTCCTTTATGGGAAGTGAGAAGCTCAACAGCAGCCAAGAAAAGTTGGCAAACAGAAAAGTAAGACTGGATGATTCACCAAAGGCAAGCTCTTAACATCGATGATTTAGTTCACAGAAATCAGATTTTGTCTAATAATTGATGATTTTAAGAACAAAATTCATTATAAAATAAGAAAATAAAAAGCCAACTTGTCAGAAAATGTAGTTATTTAAATACTGGGTCAGAGTTTCTCATCTATACAGTATGGATAACATGTGCCAAATGGAATGAATCTTAAAGGGTCATTGGAATTACTGAAAAGAACTAAATTTAGAAACTTGGTGCAGTATCTGGTTTATGGCAAAAGCTCAATAAATGTCAATAAATCTCTTGCTTTAATTACACTGGCAATTGATTCCAGGAGCAAAGTAAGCCTTATCCAGACAGAGTCAGTCAAGGGGGCCTTCTCTCCTCGCTCACTTTGCTTGCTTGCTTTTTGTTTGTATCTGTTTTGCTTATTTGTTTTCCCACTGAGCATCAATTTTCCAAACAATGTTTAAGTGTGTGATCCTTTCAGCAATTTTTAATTCTTTATTTTGATGAAAAATAATAAATGCCTTATTAAAAATCCTCAAACCTGCAATGTAAAAACTTTAATATCCTAACCCACCAGCACAAATCTCACTTATAGAATCCTGAGTGTTCTGATATCAACTTTTCTATCTTTTCACTAAAGTGTAGGTGGCATCGTTAGACAATGGGAATCACTAATTCATCTGACAAATATTTATTGGAAACTAGCTTATGCTAGATGGTCTTCAAAGCATTTGAGATATGTCAGTGGATAAACACCACAAATTTGATTGACTTTGGGTCATTATCTAGAAAGCAAGAAGTGCCGTAAGAAAAAAGAAATGAACAGCTAGTTAGGAACTTGGGATGTTAGAAGTCCGGTACGGCTTGCAATTTTATCTGGAGTTGTCATAAGATGTATGAGGAGATAGCTTCCAAAAGGAGTATGACCTCTGTAGTTGAAGGTTGCTGCTGGGGCAGCTCAGCAAGGGAGACAAGGAGGCATTTTCATAGATGTAAACCCTGCTGGACCTCAGCAGAGGGAACTGCTGTCATGGCAAGCGCCATCCTGACAGTAGAACCCTGAGCATCTGAGCTCAGGTGTTTTTATTCAGAACTTCTCAGGTGCAGACCATTAGCAATCAAACATCCCCCACAGAAATCCAACACCTGCAAACAATACAGAACTCCAAGACCTAGGCAGCCCCTTACCCAACAGTGCATAAATCATTTTATACATAAACCAAAGTAAATTTCCACAACAGGTATCTTTGCAGATTAGCATCTCCGGCAAGAGCAGACCCCCACAAAGCAGAAGAATGACTCAGACATAAAACCGTGACCAATGACTCAGAAAGAGAGTAGCAGAAGGTAAGTTCAGAGTGACAAAAAGATGTGACATGAATTTAGATATTATGAGGACTATTTTGATTTCTAAATGGAAAAATGTCTCTATAGGCCCAAAGGTAGAAGGAGAAAATCTTGTCTACACATTTCAAAATTGAAGTAGATAAATAATGACAGTAAAGAGAGTATCCGTCTACTAGAGCCATCATAAATTCCATCATCTTAGAGGTCTTGAACAGTAGGAATTTATTTCTCCTACTTCTGAAGGGTGAAAATCCAAGATCAATGTGCTGCCTAACTTGGTATCTTCAGAGGCTTCCCTCCTTGGCTCATAATTATCCTCTCCTTGACTTACCCTTCCCCCTGGATTTGTTTACATCGAAACTCTCCCTTCTTTCAGGAATGTAAGTCCTATTGGATCAGATATCATCCTCATGATATTTTTAGTATAGTTATCTTAAAAAAAAACTAACTCCAATAACTTTTGGGAGTTTAGAATGTCAACATGAATTTTGGGGGACAGACAATTCAGTCTTTAACAAAAACAAAGATAATAAATGAAAACAAGGAAATTCTGCTCATAAGATATATGCATATAGTAAAAGAGCATAGAAAGATTAAGAAACATAAGTTATGTAAATACAAACCAAACACACACACACACTGCACCACACAGGCTGGAAAATATCGACCCAGCCGTCTGAGCATTATCCTAGACTTTAATGCAGGAATATTTACTAAAAACAAATAAAGATGTTGCTCAATAATGAAGTCACCAATCCACCAGAAAATAACATATCTTCTGTTGAAATAAAAGCATGAAAAAGTTAATAAGAAAAGCAACCAGAAGCATAATCAACAAGGAAAGTGACAACGAATTTGTCTCAGTAACTGACATAAAAACCAGATAAAAGTATAACAGTAAGGATATAAATTCATGTTATAATTCAAATTTTAATTTAATCAGCTGTGCTGAACCTTCTATTCTAAGATGGGACACCACACCATCTCTTCAAGAAAGCACAGAGAGTTTCTGAATATTTGCAAACAAAAGACCAAACATCAATGGATTTCTGAGACTGTAATAGTATCTTCCCTGAATACAATAGAATTAACCCCCAAATCACTACCACTTAAAAAGTAGTAAATAGTATTGAATTTAAAATCTATCCTGAAAAATATACATGGATTAAAAAGGAAATCTCTCTTATAGATTGAAGGGTTTGCAGCTGGGTGAACTTAAATAGGTAAATTTAAAATTCAAGTGGATGCATCTTAGTATGCTATTGGAAATTTTCTACTCGAAAGATACATGTTGGTGGAAGAAATCATATTGTCGTCATGTAAAATTTAAACCATAACAACTATAGAATGTTAAGAAATAAAGATGTAATGAATTACAATTAAACATACAATCCAATACAAAAAAAAAAAGTGGCGGTCTTAAAAAGAAATAAAAAGAAGAACTCCTGGTGGACCTAAGAAGGGGGAGAGGGGGCACTAAACATAACTTCCATTATTTAAGGTTAGAAGTTATCAAATATAGTGACATATTAGTACATTTTAAATATTAAATGACGTGAGTCACGCTGTTCTACGTGAGTATTTCAGACAACTCTTACTCTGTAGTGTGATTATGAAATTTTGGATTTTACTTAACAGTTGAGCCTTCAATACATTTTCTTCCATTTGCTGGTCAGTATTGTTGGTCTGCTTCTCCCAGCCTGGGTTCTCCTTGGTATGCGTGATTTAATTCCTTTGAGGCATATGGTAGAGAAGAAAAACAATAGACTTAACACTTGACTCTTTGGATGAAAAAGGCATTCTTTTTTTTTTAATTCTAAACTGAAAACATGATAATGACACAACTTAAATTTAGTAAGACATGTGTGTCACTTAATGCCCAACCCACCACTTCTAGCTCCTCAGTTATAGAAGGATGGCTTCCGCGTAGAGTAACTGAGTCTCTTACCTTCCTCTCCAGAGAAAGCAATACATTTTATTCAGGTTTGTGAAATATTCATTCAAGCCGTTTATCCTCTCTCTTTCTTGGTTTTATGGGCCTAGGTTTCAAATCCAGGGTCTTGTACACGCTGGGCAAGAGTCCAACCACCAAGCAACACCCCAGCCTCATTATTGTACTGGAAATAGTTATTTTATTTTTGTTTTTGTGTTGGCATCTCTGTCTGTGGGGGATTCATCCTTTGCAGCTGGAGTTACAGGTAACTGTGAACCACTCGATGTGGATACTGGGAACCAAACACCAGCCCTCTGCCAGAAGCACCAAATGCTTTTACAGACTGAACCATCTCTCTGGGCCCTGCTATCATTCTTTTGAAACAGGATCTCCCTGTGTAGCTGAGAATGGATTCAAACTCAGTTATCCATCTTCCTCTCTTCAGTGGTAGGGGTACAGACGTACGGCACCACAACTGACAACTAAGAGTACAAATGAACCCCATCTCACAGCTATGTAGCCCCATACTATCTCTGTCGCTAAAATACTGAGTAACATTAAGCAAAAGTCCCCAGGCTATTTAGCTATTGTATAAAACCAACCTAGTTTTATAGTATTTTCAATGTTAGGCATGTTTTAGGAACAATAATAAAAAGCAAAACTCACCACTTCAGTGTTTTTCCACTGTTGCTCAGTCTAACTGTTAAGACTAGAGCAGGGGTTCTCACCCTTCCTAATACTGTGACCCTTCAGTATAGTTCCTCATGTTGTGGTGACCCCTCACTGTAAAATTATTTCTGTTGCTACTTCATAACTGTAATTTTGCTGGTATGAATTGTAATGTAAATATGTGATACACAGATGGTCTTAGGCAACCCCTGTGAAAGAGTCATTCACCTCCAAAGTGGTCATACCCCACAGGTTGAGAATTACTAGTCTAGAGTCTAAATATGGAATTCTGCCATCATCTTCATCTGAACATGGCTATCTCTACCCATGTTACAAGTAGGCAAAACACATTTATGTTATGTGAGTATTTCTTATAATTCAATTGATCTTCTATAATGTGCTACTTTAGCCTTGGGTTGTTAGTTAGAAAATTTACGCTGAAACTCGCCTTGCCCTGATAAATGTAAGACCTCACAGGTGACAGAGTAACGTAATAGTATAGATGAAAGACATTTCTGCCTATTTTCCTCATGACTTCTTTAATAGAAATATGGAATCTGCTAGACTTCTCATTATGGGTAATCTATTTGTCAATGCATGTCATCCTGTGATAGGATAATTCTGTCTAAAATCAAATAAGCCTGGAAGTCTTTTTTACTTAGGTATAAAATGATAAAATATGAATGTCTTAGGGCGGAAGAGAAGGAAATCACCAGCTTGACTTGGTTAGGAGTCTAGTTTGTGTGTAGCCGACCCTTTATCTTACACTTGTCTTCAGATTATTTTCAGTGTCTTGACTGTGAGCTGACAATTCTTTTGCCTTCTTTCTTCTGTGTCAGCTGCCTCCCTCTCAAAAATCATACATTCTTAAATTTGAAATGTTTTGTATTCTAAAGTTTAAAACAAATGATAAAACACCCATTTAGGAATTTTTATCTACTCTGTAAATATCTCTACTTTAGAAAAACCATCAGCCACAAAATAAGCTAAAGTTATGTTCGGGAAATACTGATTATTTCCACAGAGCTGTCTTTTTGCTCTTGCCATTCTTAGCCCTGACTTTTACCTAAAGTCTCAAAGATAAAGAAAACTCCAACTTGATTATTGAAAACATCAACACATTTAATGTCAAGCTTTCCCTTGGATATTACTAACAGATTAATATTACTTTTCAGAGAAAACTTGTTAGGACAAGAAAATCAGGTCCTCAAGAGCTGGATGGGTTACTGCGTACCTGTACCCTAAACACTCAGAACATTGAGACTGGAAGCTTTTTAGACTGAAGTCGACAAAGGTTGTATAGTAAGAACTTGTTTCAAAGTACAATAAAATAAAATAGTCAAATAAAGCAAAGCAATAGGACGTGAGAAGAGCCCACCAGCAATATTTTCTTAAGAAAAACCACATTGTTTTATTTCTTATCCACAGTAAACAGAAAATTGGAATCATTTTCAATATTTGCAAAAAAATTAAAACAAAAAAATACTTTAGGGAAGGCCTGCCATTTTTCCATATCACAGATTCTTTATTATTTTCAAACATGAAGTCTTAATGTTTTCAATACAAAAACTTCTGAATGCAAAATCAGTAGAATTTCCCCTTATTCTGTCAGTAAGAATGCCTATGATTTGCAGATAAGTTACTGCAGTGATACACTTGGCTCAGCCTAAGCACGTATGTCTGCTGTAAATAAAGCAAACCCTTCCGTGGGTTGCAGGATCTAGTAAAGAAGAAAATTTAAACAGGAGAGGACATCTGCCAAAAGGCCTGATCAGACAACACACTCAACATCTTCTGAGCTCATAAAAGCTGGCAACTTCTAGAACCCACTCGCTTCCCATTAAATGAAGCATATGTTCTAATCTGAACATCCACAGAGACTGTCGAAGCTAAGACAGCCTGCAGAACAGGAATTAAGCATAGAAAATATAATGTTTGTGAGGGCATTGTGTGCTCTCAGCCTGACTTCAGAGAAGCTGGCTAATCACTCACAAGCTTTAATCTATCCTAGTTTCACATTGAAAGCTCGAATGATTAATATGCTAAGTTGGAAAACCAGGGCTGTTGATTGCTTGAGTTTGTCTGCCAAATCTTGAAATTAGGTCATGGATGTCAGGGAAAATTCTTTCTCAAGTGGCGGGCTGCATGGACATAAGAAGATACACAGACATTAAGGGGCACCTTGTGAAAAACCCTAAGTGATGCGGAGAATACCCACTATTAAAATTTTATTACCTCTAGGTTCCAAGATTCTCAAGTGTGGAGCCGAGGGATGCAGCGCTGGCCACCACGTCTGACTTCACAACCTGTCCTTGAAAAAAGCAAACAGGAGCAAACTTCCTTCTTATTTTCTCCCTCCATCCACTTGAATATTTAAAACTCTAAGTGTAAGATTTCTCGTAATGAGAACCATTCCCGACAGTTTTCAGATTTACTAGATTTTACGATTCTCTGCAAGGGATGGTGTGCTTGAATATACATGCGCTCATATTTTCAATATGTTTGGAATCACTGCTATAATTACAGGCATTTGGAGGAATCCCTTATAAGGGCTGTGTCTGACCAACTCAAAATACTGGGTCATACATCCTGGGTCACAAAACAAATCTTAAAAATTTTAGAAATATTTAAATAACAACATGTAACCTAGCTGCATATAACACAATTAAACTCAAAATCCACAGCAAACAAATCATCAATAATTACAAAAACTCATGGAGATAAAACAGCTTATTGCTGAGTGATGAAGGAGTCAAAAAAGAATTCAAGAAGGAAATAAAATTCTGTAACTAAATGAGAACAGAAGCACAGCACAATAAAACCTCTGGCAGACATTAAAAGCAGCCTCATGAAGGAAATTTATAGATTTCTGTGCTTACACTGAAAAAATAAGAAAGAGAACAAATAAAAGGCTTAACTATGGAGCTCAAAAATTTGGAAAAGCAATACTAAACCAAACACAGCCCAGTAGAAGACAATAAATAATAAAATCAGGGCAGAAACTAATAAAATAGAGTATAGAAAGCAATACAGATAATCAACAAATCTAAGAACTAGTTCTTTGAGGAGATAAACAAGATCAACAGACTACTGGCACAAATAATCAACAGAAAGAGATAATCCAAATTATTAGAATGGGAAATGAACAGGGAAACACTACAACAGATACCAAGGACATAATGAATTTTATAAGGTAATACTTTAAAAACTTGTATTTATTTCCTTAAGCTGGGAAAAACTAAAAGAAGTGGGTGAATGTCACAATGCATCAAAACCACCAAAATTAAACAAACAAGAGATCGAAAACCTAAATAGACTCATGTAAATGTCCTCATTGGAACAGTAATAAAAAGCTTTCTGACAACAAACAAACAAACAAACAAAATGGCCAGGCTCAGATGGATTCATAGCAGAATTCTTCCAGATATTCACAGAAGATCCACAGGCAATCCTTAAGTTAAAGAAGAGGAGGAGGAAGAAGGAGGAGGAGAGGACAATGATGAAAGAAAGAAAGAAGAGAGAAAGAAAGAAAGAAAGAAAGAAAGAAAGAAAGAAAGAAAGAAAGAAAGAAAGAAAGAAAGAAAGAAGGAAGGAAAGAAGGAAAAAAAGAAAGAAAGAAGAAAGAAGGAAGGAAGGGAGAGAGAGGGATGGAGGGAAGGAGGGGGAGGGAGAAAAAGAAAGAAAGGAAGGAAGGAAGAATGTGAAGCCAGTATCACTCTACCAAAACCAGTAAACACGCACACACATACACACAAAATCATTCAAAATTACAGCACAACTATAGGCCAATAACCCTGATGATCATAGATTCCGAAATCCTCAATAAAAATACCTTCCAACTGTTTACAGACATACATCAAAAAATAATTCAGCATGACCAAGTTGGCTTTATCCTAGAGATACAATATCAGTTCAAGATAAGTCAATAAATTTCATGTAATATAAATAGGTTTAAAGACTCTAGCACACTATCACATTGATAGATCCAGAAAAGGCCTTTGACAACTTGCAACATACCATCATGATAAAAGTCCTACAGAGTAGGACTAGAGAAAACATACCTCTATGTAAGATCTATATATGAGAAAACCACAGCCAACATCATTCTAAACAGAGAAAAACTTAAAGCAATTGCACTGAAATCAGAAAACAATACAGAGTGGTCAGTTCAATATTGTGTTTCAATATTGTGCTAAAAAAGGCAAGATACAGATGTTGAAGTGATACAATGGGAAAAGAAGTCAAACTAACCCCATTTGCAGATCATATAATATTGTATATAAGAGATCACAAAAATTCTACCAGAAGACTTCTAGAAAGAATCAATTTCAGCAAAGTGGCAGGATACAGAATCAACTTTTTAAAAAATCAATAGCTTTTCTATTTATAACATTACCAACAAACATACAAAGAAATAGATCCTGGACAGACTCCCATTTATTATAGTTTCAAAGAAAATAGAACACCTCGGAGGAACCTAATCAAGGAGTTGAAAACGGTGGAAAGGGTCTGCAATGAAAACTTCAAATTTCTAAAGAATGGCAGACTCTAGAAAATAAAAAGATACCACATGCTCCTGGATTGACAGAATTATTCTTGTGAAATTATCATTCTATGATTCCATGAAAGGTCATTTACAGATTTAACATATCCCCAACCAAAATCCTCATCTTATTCCAAAAAATATAGAAAAACTATCCTAAAGTTATTTCATGCTGTTGGTCCGTGAAGTCCAAGAGACTCCCTAAACATTAGAGGCTACTGCTGCTGCCCTTGGCTGCCTCTTAGAGGTGGAAGGTAAATCCCTATTGCTGAAGATACCATGCAGACACAAGATCTAGATACAAGATTCAGACACAAGACCCAGACTCTCTGAGATGGATCTGATCTGAAAGTCTCCTTCCTGTGGACTAGCATTCATAGTACCAGATGCTGCAATTCAACCTTCCAAGAAAGACAAAACCAATAGTCCTATTCAGCTATGGTGCCTATGAACTACAATGACCAGCATGGCACACTAACCATAACTGTGCAACAGTGGCAAGGATATCTTGGTGGTAAGCAACAGCTTTCTAATTGGACTAAAGACCCCATCAACAAGAAGGAAATCATGCCTTGTGAGTAATTCTCATCTGTCATTAAAAACAAAACAAAACAAAACAACAACAATAACAAAAACACTTCACTGTTTAATGGAGATCTTCACTGAAATCCTGAACTGAACAGAATGAGGAGAAGTGTACTTCTCTGCCTCAATTGATATATCTAAAACACAACTCTTGCACCTTGAAGCTCACGGGATGGCAGAAGAGGTGATAGAAAGATTGGAAGAGCCACAAGGTCATAAAGTCTGCTGTGAGATTATGTCTCCCAGAATAGAGAAGGAAGCTACATCCATGAAGTCTCAACAACCTGCGGGCCTGAACAAGAACAACAGCAACAGACAAAATAACATGGAAGGGAAAATATCACAGGACCTCAACCCTAGACAAAACAACCACAGGTAAATAAGGAATATCAAGAGCAGAGGAAATAGTTTTCCCTGTGGTATATAATATCAAATACTCGTCATGAAACCAAATGAGTAATAAAGCGAGAGCTTACATTCTTGACAAAGAATATCTCACTATTAACCTTTTTAACAGTACATACTGATTTTTTTCTTTAGAGGAAAGTATTTACTATACCTAGTACTCTAATAATTATTAATTTGGGAATAAAATACCTTATCTAATCATCAGAATCAATGTCATTTTAGCAGAACACACAAGCTGCATTTCATTTTTACTGTTTAAAAAAATAACCCACTAGTTTTTTTAATTTAAGAAAAATAAATAAAACACAAAAACCAGGCATGGCTAATTGTTGTGGAAGTTTATTCTTAGTTGTGTTTAAAATAATTGTTTTTGTGCACTGGGAAAAGGAATACATAAGCCTTGGCCTTTTGTTTTGTCTACAGGTATTGGATTTCTGTGGGGGATGTTTGATTGCTAATGATCTGCACCTGAGGAGTTCTGAATCAATAAAAACACCTGAGCTCAGATGCTAAGGGTTCCACTGTCCAGTATGCTACTGGCCAAGATGGTGAGTCCCTCTGCTTAGGTCTGGCAGGGCTTCCACCAATGAATATGCCTCCTTGTCTCCTTGCTGGGCTGCCACAGCAGCATACTACTATAATTGGCACCCCACTCTGAGTGCTACTTCATAGCAGTATGCTACAATCTTTTACCCTCAATTTAGGGAAAGAGAAAGGAAGGATATAAAGAAATTTTTACCACTTTTGCAAACTGCCTTGATATAGAACAAGATAAAGGTAGAAATCTTCACAGCCTCTTTTTAGGCTGTCCTAAGCTTGGAGAGGACTAGCTGACAGTGAGTCAGACTTGCGTCTCAGCTCACAGCCTGTAAATTCAATCTCTCCAACTTTTGTTCTTTTAAGAATTAACACACTAAGATGACAACCCCACCAACAAACCACCAACCAACACCCACCCTGACTCTCGGGGCTTCAGACTTTTTATACCCTAAGCCAAAAGGACCTCAGTATATTGGACTTGATTGAAACGTAAACATGTTGCAGTGTCTACCTCTGTTAAAACACCATGTTACCATCATTGATACATATACTTTTGTATCTATTCACATGAATTTTTTTTAAATAAAAGAATTGAAAGACGTTGTGGGGGGAATTAGTCACATGATACACTTCAGTTTTATAGGAAGAATAAGTTCAGAAGATCTATGGTTCAACATAATGACTATATTAAAAACAATTATAGTATTTCACTCTTGACAATTGCTCAGTAGGTTTCAAGTGTTCTCACCACACACACACACACACACACACACACACACACACAAAATACATTAGCTAGTACATACGTAAACTAACTCACTTTAGCCATCCCATTATGTACACATATTTCAATGATAGATTGTACAAAGTGAAATTACAGCATTTTTATCAAGTGAAAAGAAATAATTTTAGCAAAAAAAAATAGCATTATAGAATCTTTGTTTCATATGATGCACGACAAAGTATTTTTTGTCCTTTAAAATATTTGTCTCACATGAAGAAATATAGAAACCTGTTCAGAAAAGGGCTGTGTGTTTAGAATTGATATACACAGTGAATATTCTCATTTGTCTCTTTCTAGAGACTATTAGCAAAACTTGATTCACAGGTCTTTTCCCCAATCGTTTATATACTCCAGCATCCTATGATTCGCTTCTGACTACAGATGCCAAGGTCCATCTGAGCAAGGCTCCCTGTTATCCAAGCTCACCATGCCTAGAGGCATGTCATAGAGAGAGTGAATATACTTATCAATATTTTATTTGTAAGCATTTCTCATGATGGACTTATGAAGAAATAAAGGGCAGCTACTAGGAGTTGTTGAGGTTCATAACTGGTGAGATGGCCATAAACTAAGATTGCTGTGTGGTGGCAATGTCAACTTCCAAACAGTTTTTAGACGCTGTTCTTTGCTTTGCTGTCACTCACCAATATCTTAGAAAGAGATCACTGTGACCTAGTGAACTCAGCGATGTGCCGAAGCTAGTTGAAATAACCGCTGTGCTAGTGATAGAATTAAGAAATAAAAACAAAAAGCAAAATTAAGCTCCATGAGTTTAGTGAAAAAGACAAAATTAATAAAGGTAAATATGAATTTTTTGTGTAAGAATAGAAAGTGTGTCTTCTAAAAGAAGCACTTTTAAATAAGTATTTATCAACCATATTTTGTGATCTTCCAAGAAAGTACATTTTATTCATATAACTTCACTCCGCTCAAAACTGTATGACAAGCAAAGAATGGTTAAGATAAGGAAGAAAAACTCTCAGGAGATTATATGAAGAATGATTAATGTATGAGTCAAGATCTTCCCTGTACAGTAAGATACCCTTGGTGTCACCAAAGCATTGAGAATCAGAGAGACTAAATCCATTCCTTGTGAACTTTGAGGGAAAATAGTGCATCTCAGTCAATTAAAAGCTTGTAAAATCAACTCTATTTGATATCTAGTAAATCAAACAATAAACATGCTGGTAAATACCCTGATTGCTTCATGGTGCTAACAGTAGCCTGGGTAAAGGATCCTGTGCAAATCAGTCCCCTATTCCACCAGCCCCAACCCTGCTTCTCTCTTCACTTTGCCTTTCTTCCTGTGAAATCCCTGAAGTTGTACATTTATAGATAATGACAGGGAGAAAGAGCTGGATTCCTCTTTCTACACTGAAGCCTTAAAAGAAAGAAAAGGGAAGGGAAGTATCAGAGAGTATCCACTTCTGGTTTATAATGATAAACGACATTGTAAATAACACAAGAAGAGAGCATGACACAGAGGAGGTCTCTGATGTCTGTGAATCAGATCACACTGACAAAGGTTAGAAGTGATTACATGTGCAAGCCAATCACAGAAGAGACTTGGAAAACTACATCCTCTAAATCACAGAAAGATACACAGCATCTGAAAGTTGTCATATTCGTGTTCAAAATGTTGACTTCAATGTGTTTGAAACTATGAAAATATGAAAATACTCCTGGGTCTAATAGTCTTCTATTTTTCCCAGGCTCTCTAATTCCCATACTGCAACTGAACTTACATACTTACCTTGTTATTTTCTCTCTACTCTTTCCAGGGCAAGTTCTTGAAAGATAATCACTACTCACCACATAGTCACGTATCTGTACAATACATAAACACTTGTCAGGGCCCGCATGATTTTGGCAAAGGCTATTCTCACCTGTGTAACTAGATCTTGAGCGTCTTCACTAACATTCTTGTTTGAACCTAGATTTTATCCGATCTGTACATCTTCCTGCAGTTCTTATTCATGTTCTGGAATAAATTGGGCTATGGTTATGACAAAAATGAAGCTATTAAGTAAACGTGCATCTTTGCTTTGTTCAGCAGACCTGCAACTGAGAACTTTCTCCAACATGCAGCTCTTTCTCCTGCACCTACCTAGGAGAAGGCAGCATGTTATTCTCCTGTGAAAGCAGGAGTTGTCTTGCCCACTCACTGTCTCTCACATGGGCAACTGGCTAGCCTAACTTACTTGATTCAGGATATTTTGGCTATTGAGTTTCACTAAAGTAGCATATCACAATAATAAATGTCAGAGTTAATGGCACCGATGTCAAGAAAACTCTAATCAGAAATCATGTGCGTGACCATGACACCCAGTGTTATGGTATTTTTAGCCAGCTTGAAAAGATAGAGTCATGTCTCTATAAAGACAGAAGAATGAAGAAGATCCTTGACTATGTAATAACTTCCTTCTTAGACACTGTTATACTTGGCAATATAAATTCACGGCTAACAATAAAATTGGAATTGCTTATGAAGTTACTTCTTTGGAAAGGAAAAGACAGAGAACAGTATGTATTAATCTCTTACTTCCTTGTGTTACCAAATAAACTGTTATATGGGGCTAAGAAATGTAAAAGTAAATTATAACATAAACTATTCATTTGAAACTTGAAAAAAATGGATTCTTGAAACTAGAATTCCCAAACGAATATAGAATACTAATTCTATAAATAAGTTAGAGAACATATTATCTACATCAACTAAAATGCCAATCCCATAGCTCTTCAGTCTTAGATTCCCTTTACCCGTTGTAAAAGTTACCAAGAAATCCAGAGGGCTCGCTCTATTTCTAAGTATTACACCCACTATATTAAAGCTGAGATAATTTTTAAAACTATACTAAACTACTTAAAGTAAATATACACACACATATATATTTAGTGTAGTTAATGAAGGTACATTTATTTAAACAACTGTATTATCTCAAACAAAGGGTAGTAAAGACTAATATTTTTATAGTGTTACTAATATTTTAAACATCTGGCTTTGTAGAAGATTGCTCAATCCCTATTTCTACTTTGGCAGTTCCACCACTGTAATATCACATGACATGTAGTCTCTGGAACCTCAGTAAAGAAAACACAGAAGGGGAAACAGCATCTTAGTGCTATTAAGAAAACGATATGATTTTAGCCTTCATTTAATTAAAGGCACACAGGAATCTCATTGAATCCTAGTCAGTATTTTGAGAATTGCTGAAACAGAATTAATAAATGTTGAAATGTTTTCACATATGCTAATGCATTGTTTACGTTCATAGGACAATATCTAAATATTACAATACGGTACAGAAAACATTACAGTATGTGTCAACCCTTTATTGTGTTTACTTCAACCCCTACAGCTTTTTTATAAGGAAAATGTGATGATTCTTCATTCAAAATAACTCTTTAGAGACAAAGCTATAAGGACTTCTTCTAAAATTTCTAATTTTCTTGGACTCCTACAGGATCGTAGTTATGAATTAAATATTTAGTAAGAAATATATAGCAAGATGGTGCTATGAATTATGTATCACTTTTAGAATGGGTTTTATTAAAATATCAACTTTATATCGTTGAACAATAATATATAGAAAGGATATTAACTTAGAGTTTTTGCAATGTACAAAGCACAGATGTAGAAATCTGCACTAACTCTTTAGTCTTCTAGGGTTTCACCACAACTGTTAGGAACCACTGAGCTAAATGACACATGAGAGGCACAGCAGAACACATACTTAGAACATACATGTTTGAAAACATAGACACTTACAGAAACAGACACACACACACACACACACACACACACACACACACACACTCCTCCAATAACAGCTTTAACACTGAATTAAAGCTACCCTGACATTTCAAGGCAACTTCATGAGTAAATACTTTAGAGGAAGAGAACAACACCTTGTACCAGTTTAAAAGTCTGAACTTCATGAACCCATTTGTCTTTCCTATATAAGGCTTTACTTAATATCTCAAGAGACAATTTCCCAAAGAGCTAAAACAGAAGGCACTTTATAAGATACAGGATTAACATGGGAAACCAAACAAACAGAATAGAAAAAAAATAACAAATGGTAACATTGCTATCATTATACAAAAAGAAAATAATTATAAGTTACTTACTTAGAAAAGGTTGAATTTCTTTTTGACCATTAGCCATTCGTGAAACTTAACAAGTCACAAGCACCCCTCCCCCACCTCAGGTCATCTTCATTGCCATATTACTGATCTAAATTTTTCCTTTGTCTTTGGTATGAATAATTTCTTAATAGATTTATTTTTTTATTTTACACTTAATGATACAAATGAATAAACACTAAATAAAAGTCATGATAATATTCCTAATATGAGAACCAAACACAGCATCATGAGTTTAGGAATATAGTCACATCCCTAGACAAAACTCCCATGCACCTAATATTAAAGTAGATATTATTGGGAATATAAAGCAACATGTAAGTAGTCACTGTGTTCAAAAAATGTAAATTGTAGTCAAGTAGATAAGGTTATCAGAAGTAATTATATGAACTAATTTATACAAGGTAGCATTTTATATAATAACACAAGATAATGTGTCAAGTTTATCAGCTAGGTTCATACATACATTATAACAATGCAAGAATAATTTATCTTGTGTATAACTTATAAAGAAGATCATATATAAGACTAAATTACTACAGAAATAAAACTAACAATTGGAGTAAGGTGACTGATAACTGCAGCAAATGGCAAAAGGTGTCTTCTGGCAGTATCTTTGTTGGTTTTTGGTGGATTAGTACTACCAGGATTTCAGAGATGAGCAGGGTGTTTTCAATGGGGCACTGTTGTGAACAAGAAGACTTCATACAAGGCCTTCCTTGGAGTTCTGCACAGGCCGTGCATACCAAAGTTGAACTGTAACATACCTAGTTTAGTATGTGTCAGAGATAAGTTCCTTCAATCAGGAACTGATTCAGGGCTGTTTTCTGTAATATCCATACTTCTGCCTGGAGACACAGTTTGCTGGCACAAGGTTTGCTTAGCATACAGAGGCTCTGAGCCTGAGACCCAGCATCACAAGCTGCTAAGTGTACAGCCCTCTGCCAGTTGCTTCAGTTTGTAGAATTTTTAAGTTCTGAAAACATATTAATTCAGCAGAAAATGAACACTACTCTGCATGTGAAGCGATGTGGGTAGACTATGAAACAAATGGTATCAAATGCTGTCTCTCAGGCATCCATGTGATGAAAGGGATGGACAATAAACAACTAGAGAGGTAAACAAACTGCAAGGTGTAGTAAATGCTCCCTGGTGGGGGCGGGGAGCACGGAAAGACAACAATAAGATGACAAGTACCTGCTAACTTTTAAATTAATTCTTTTATGACACTGGAGATGGAGACTTAGGTGTTGTATATTCCGGACAAGTGTCCTCCCATCGAATTACGTCTCCAGCTCTGTTTTTACCTTGTGTTTTGAAGGAAAGCTCACTAAGTTCTCCAGGTTGGCCTCAAATTCGCTGCCTAGACCCAGTCGACCCTGCGGTCCTCTTACTCTTGGCATCCTAGTAGCTGGGATTGCAGATTTGCATCCCTCAGCCTGGCTCAAGTAAACATCTTGATTTAAACATTCCAGCAGGTCATGAGAGTTGAAGGAGCATCGTTTTAGATTTGTAAATGCCTTTTACCCGTATTTTCTCATCTTTAATATTTTTCACATTCTAATTTTCATTCCCTCCTTTCCCTCTCCTATCTTTCTATTTTTTGAGACAGACATATATATGTTAAATAGTATTTAAATATGTTGAATATATATATAAAATATAAGTCTCATTATAGTTATTTGCTATGGACTGACCTTTGTCCTTGAATTCATGCATTTAAGCCCTATGCCACAATGTAGGTAAAAAATAATACTGGCTCCCCTCTGTGTGTGTGTGTGTGTATACTAAGTAATCTTATGCAAACTGGAAATGTATTGGGTATTCACAAATGAACAGGAACCCTTTCTGTAAGAAGAATCCTTGAATCCACATCAGCACTGTGCTATGCTATGAGGAAACTGCCCTATAACAGTTGCTTTTGTCTGAGACACTTCAATTATGCATAGAGACTTATCGACCCATGTCAGAGGTTAGTAAACAAAACAATGTCATGCAAATGAATCACTGATATGGCGGTGACTATGATTAAATTGCAGGGGATAGAAGTAGTTGCCGTGGTAACCTTTTCCTGATTGAATGACACTAAGTAGACAAAGTCGTTCGGGAAGCATGGTCTTAGTCTGGTTGTTTTTGCATTGAGCTCAAGAGACAGAATAAAACCAGACAAGCAGAACTATTAAAAAAAAAATCAGGGAAAACTTCTGTCATTTAAAACAGTTAGCTCAAATGGACATGAAAGTCTACATGATGAGCTTAGAAAGAGATCATAGTCAGCCAGCCATTGGTCTTCTCAATACTGACCTTGAGATGACCTCAGAAGTCATGCCAGGTACTGAACCATCAGCCTGGGAAGGAATCCACAGGAACAACATCTGCTTTCTCCTCATCTAGGATAAAGAAAGGTAAGTCTTATTTTATCAAAGTATGTGTCAGATTTTCCTACATATTAGAATAATCTAGTATACTTTAAACAACTTAATGCCTGCTCTCTACTCTAAGAAGTTCTTAGCTAGTTAGTTCTTAGCTAGTTATCTTTTCTATTTGCTTCACTAAATAGTGGGTTCCTTAGCTTCACCAGCAAGATTTTAGTCTATAGTCATTGGTTCTCTTGCATAACAAGGAGTATAAAGCTTCCCACCTGTATCTAAAACACCTGCAAATAGAGAAGAGATAAAATGACCCAAGTCACATAATTCTCTTCAAAGGTATACTTCTAAGAACTTCCTCCCACACCCTACCTCTTAAATATCCCACCATCTTCACAAAATACCAAGCTAAGGACTAAGTTTTAAACACATAGCACAATCCAAAACCAAATCCAAAGCACAGCTCCCACAAAGACTTCGATTATGGCACTCTGTTCATGAACTAACCACTACTCACCAAATTGCTTTCATAAGCATCTTTGAAGAGTAGATATTAGAGAAATGCTTTAAATGATTAATAGATTCTAAGTAAATACTCAACTTCCTTTTCGTATAACAATTTTTTGTCAATGACTAAAGCATTCAAATTATTTATTGCCATCTATTTATTTCTCTGACATGCTACAAACCTTGCCAAAACTTGCACATTACTAATGTAGATGTTTTAAATAAAATATACATATATATAATATAGATATAGGTATAGACGTTTAGATGTCAGGATTCTCCTAACCTCGGGTAAAGGTAGTATGAGGTAAGACCTGTGCCATACATACAGAGTTTGTTATACATGGTGGAAAAGTTCTAGAGAGAGACTTTAGAACAATATCGAGACTGTTAACACTATGTTAAATAAGTGCTGAGGGGGTGACTCTTAGGAGTATGCATGCATGCGGGTATGTATGTATGTTGCCACAGTACAAAAATGAAACTGACTAAACTGCTCTGTTTGAAAGCAAAGATATCCTCCGGTTTACTTTACTTTTTTGACTTTCACAGTCTTGAGCAGAGTGAGAGCCACTGACTCCCCAGCCCCCAGGGTGGCTACAGAAGGCAACATGCAGTTGAAAGTGTTTGTTGTAGAGAAAAATAAATGTCAGAGGGAGAGGGAAAGGTTAGGCAGAGAGAGATAGGGTCAGAAAATGGAGAGCATGGAAGAAACAAGACTGTCCAAAAATAGAATATGACTAACAGTGTATTCTGTGGGACTTGAAAGGCTGTCAGTATCACCACAAAACTGCCAAACAACTGTCCATGAATGTATTCCAAATGTCTGTCCCGTATATTCCTTCAAGTATTATTGAATCAATTTTATATTTAAAGGAAGCAAATATGCCCCTGACTTCATGTAGATTATAATCTATATGGGAGAAGTTACTATAAGGTGGATGTAACAACATATTCAGTTGTTTATGAGTCATTATCGTCTGTGCACGGTGTGTGCAATGGCTCACTGGCTTCGGTGTGAGGATGGAGGTCAAAGAAGGGCTTTGTGGGTTCAGCTTCCCTTCCACTTTTACACCCGATCTAGGATTCAAACTCCACCCATCAGACTTCTACCTCCGGAGCCACATTGCTAACCCAATAAACCTATTATAAATGTTCACTCTAAACTTACATATAACTTCAGAGGTAAAGATAGTAACCGATCTCTAATAAGACTTGAGAATATGTAATGGAAACAAAAATCTAGAAACTAAGTTTTAAATATGGTAAAAATTAGAGGTTAAAGCGATTGGTTCTTTAAGAGATGAAATGAGTGAAGCAGTGTGAAGATAAGATTGTGTTTATAAAAACGTACTTCAGCAAAACAGCCTTGCTAATGAAAATCAGAACGGTGACAGTTTAAAAGGAGAAAAGATAACTATATTGCATAAATTTGGACAAAACAATATTCAATTATGAATTCCAGTATTTATTCAATGTATATAGTATAATAAAGTACTTATTATATGCCAGTGATTGTGAAGATGCTTTACACAATCATGAGGATTATAAATTATGAATGATTTAAATAATGTTGGGCAGAAAAAAATGGACTGTACCCAGAATCTCTGTATTTGATATATGATTACTGTGCAATATGTTTTACATTTTTTCAACATTTGGATATAGAAAGAGAAGGAGAAAAAATATTGAGGATTTTATTTTTGAAATAGTCAATAGAAATAATATAAAAAATGTATAGTTGGAGGGTTGAAAAAGAGATAGATGCATGATATGTAAATTGTCTTAAATTTTTCAAATTATATTTTGGAGCACAACAAAGGGTCTGGAAAAGATATACAAGTGCCAATAGGTTGCAGGGATATGTATGTGGTAGAATGATACACAGATATATGAAAGATGAAAGACAGAAGAAAATTATATACTGCTTTAGATTCCTTTCTTATTGCTGTAATAAAGATCTTGGCAAAAAAAAATTAAGGAATCTTTAATTATCTAGCATAAACAGCTAAATAATATAGTTTAAATGACAAATAATTCCTATATTTAAAAGATCTATTCATTTTTTTTATTTACACTTCTCTTCCATAGATCATATCCGTATCATATCATTAAGGCTCTTCTTTTACAGGAATGGCTAGGGTTTTATTTTAAATATCCTTGTGCCTTCATTGTATTTCACAAAAATCTCAGGCTTGTACATCCTCAACAATTCATAATTGATCTTCCCACTACTGACAATAACTAAAATATTCACTTCTCAGAAACAAATTGATATCCATAACTGTAAAAGAGCATCACCAATGGTCGTGATACTTTTATCATACTGTCTTTTGAGTTGAGAGTCATATGTAATGCATGGCTAAAACTTGTGTTAAGTAATTATCCATGGACTTTAGCTGTTTGCTCATCAAATCCCAAGTCAGAAATCATGCATTGGTATTAAAGGTCTGTAGACTCTAGATTTATGTTTGGGCATTAAATAATCTAATGCTCAGTTTGGCTTTGTACGAAGTAATTTACATTATATCTTTGAATTCTTCTAACTAAAAAAAATGAGCACCTCAGATTTTGTTGTGAAAAATTAGGAATATCAATGAAAAGTACCTATTATAGTCCAGCATTTACTAAATGAGTTCTGTTTTGTTTTGTTTTTTTATTATTTTAAAAGTGTTTCTCTGCTCATCACCTGTTACTCTGTGACAGGTTCAATTTATCAAATTTATATTTTAGTCTGCATGTGTAGATAAAATTCTTTGAACACATTCCCTGGATTAACTAGATAATTAACTAAATAATTCAAATAATAACTAGGATACATTTCAATTTTCCATTTGATGAACAAATCAATATTTCCCCAAACTATAAATTCCAACAGGATGAGAACTGCACTGATTAGTTTGCCTTTATATATTCATTATTCAGAAAATGCCTGCCATGACTGATATGAAATTCAGAAATAAATGAAGCATCTCATATTCCAAAGGCTCTTATAATACAGTAGGAAAACGAAAACTGCTGAATCAATTAAAGAAGGAATATATATATACATGGTTATAAAAATATTGCAGAAAGTAGGATAACTGTTGAATTGTCATTTCTATGACTAGACATAGAGGGTTCAAAACTAGAACCCCCCCCACGTTAACCCTCCCCTGTGGGCCTCAGCTCTAGAACCCCTTAATCCCCTTACTCCTAACTCCTCTAGTAGTTAGGCTGCTGTGTTGCTCACCAAAAAAGACAAGGAGGCATTTCATAGGTATAAACACTTCCCATAATACTGGAATCTTTAGAAAACTGGATTCCCATGCTGCAACTGAACTGCATTTTCACCAATAACCTCTCCTGGGCTCTCTTCATGGTGCTAAGCCTCAACTTCTCTGCATGAGCCCTTAAATCCGGGCCTTCAACTGCCACTGAGGCTGCACCCTCACAAATGGCCTCTACTGGACTCTCTTCATGGTGCCAAGCCTCAACTTTTCTTCATGACCCCTTAATGCCTTCAAAAGAGTCCACCTGGGTGACTCAAACAGTCTACCTGGGTGACTCAAACAATCCACCTGGGTGACTCTTACAGTACCAAGTTCGGCTACCAGCAGAAGATACCTCAGCCAGTTCTGGAAGACAGTTTCTGTGTGCTGACCCTGAGGAAACATTTTCCAGATCTTAAGATAGAGTCTGGTTTGCAAGGAAAATAACTAGTCAGTTTAATTAAGCAGCTTTTTTGCTCCAAGCTGAGGCTTCCACAACAGCAGGGGGTCCTGGGCCAGTGGGAAAAATCTCTGGTTGAAACATTCTGGTGATTTGGTGTTCTTTTTCACCACTCCTAAGGGGAAACATACAATCCCTTCCATAGACCTCAAAGAAGACAACTTGAGCTTCACACACATACAACGTAACTATCAGAAAACTCAAGTTTGTGAAACAGCGGGCTACCACCCTCAGCAAGAGGTAGCATCAGCTCCGTGATCAGGAAAAGCAGTAAGAACCTGGCTTTTTCTTCATTTATTTATTAATATCATAACGTTTTCTCTTCATAGAGGCTTATTTCGTTCTCTGCTCTTCCTTCAGGAGCCTTTGATTAATACCTTAATCTTTATCCTCTGGTAGCTTCCCTGGACGTACTTTACCTGATTCTGTGGTCTGGAGTTTCTTTCTCTTCTTCCTTGTCTCCACATTGGATTAGCTGATTGATGTCCTACCCCAAATTAGTGTGCCATTTGTAGTATTACACTGCTGTTGGGGCAGCTCAGCAAGGAAAATGAGGAGGCATTTTTGTAAGCGGAAGCCCTGCCAGACCTCAGCAGAGGAAACCACTATCCTAGCCAACACCACACTCTACAGTGGATCCCCAAGCATCTGAGAGCAGGTGTTTTATTGATTCAGAACTCCTCAGATGCAGATCATAAGCAATCAAACAGTCCCCGCAGAAATCCAACACCTGGAGACAATATAAAACGCTAAGACCTAGTCAACGCTTCCCCAACACACACAAAACAGTATTTTATACATAACTAAAACACTTCTACAGCACTCTCCCCTCTGCACCTCAGCTCTACAACCTCTTACTCACGAAGGCTCCCTCTTAGCTCTCGGCTCCACAGCCTCTCTACATTGGGTTGCAGGAACTCCTGATTTGTCTCTTGTAGACTTTTTTAGGCACAGCACCGCATTCTGGGTTGGATTTGTGGTGCAAAATGCTTTGAATAAATTTTCTTGGTCAGTATCTTCCCCCCCCCCCCCCGCAAGTTTCTGGAAACAGCTCCTTTTATAAAACAAAAATAAAAATGCAGATTTCTCCAGAATTAGGCTGAACAGGAAGCTAACTACAACTAACATGACAATATTTCCAAAGCTGAATTAGAGCTAAGTTAATAGAACCATGAATATTTTGTTGCGGTAAAATACACAGATCTTATACTTTTGAAGTGCATTGGTTTTGTGCAGACAACACTGCCATTCTGCTCTAGAACATTTTTTTTGTCTTCACCGACTTCCCCTTCACTCAGCAAACACCAATAACCGATTTGTTCATCATTCTGGAGCCTACCATTTCTACTATCAGTCTCTATATATCTCAGTATTATAGCGGGTAGCACATATGAGAAGACACGTAGCTGTCTTTTGTGACTGGTTTATTCTATTTAGCCTAGTCTCTTCAAAGTTCATCCACGGTGCAAAAGGTGTCAACTATACATTTTTTTAAAAACATTGAATAGTATCCTCCTATTGTATACACATACCACTCTGCTTTTCTATGTATAATACTGACTTTATTTCGTAAAGAGTAAAATGAATGAGAGTGAAACGGAAATTTGAGCATCCTAGTGGCTTTGAAAATAAATAATTGCCAAGAAATAATACAAACAAGGGCCTATCGTTTCCAGATGGGTGAAGGTATATTTTGATATATCTTGCAATAGCATTTTTTTAAAAAATGGGTGGTGTTGATGGTGAGCTGAGAGGCTGCATAACAGGGTTATAAATAAAGCCTCCCTTAAGACCTCTTCCAAGATTCACAGCACAATTTTGTTGACTCTTCTATAGATAAACATTGTGTTGCAATTTAGCATTCCTACTAGGCAGATACTAAAACATTTTTAATGTAGGCAGAGACAGGGTAATTTTTACACCAGACACGTACATATTCGTTAATCTATGTAAATTACAAGCCAATGACTTCACATCTTTATAATTTCGTATTTTGTTACCATTGCCATTTTACTTGCTCTCCCACCCCCCCACCCCCCATTGGAGAATTCTAAAACCATGGGTGTGGAATAGAATCAACCCTGTCTGATTTCACGGAATTACATGATAAGGAGTACTTTAAAGCCCATCTCTATAGCCCACTATGTGGTTAGGAGACACTGAGACAAGAGAAGACACCAGCAAACAAGCTACTTGATTTTTCTTGTCTTCCCCTTGGGACTTACTGGTCTTCACTGTTTCTGGCCACGTGACTAAGCGCGGACAAAGGGGCCCAGGCTCTGGAAGCAGAAGATGGCCACTTCGGTTTTACTGGCGTGTAGTTTACAAAATGTGTCTATCCGCCCAAGAGGCACTTCAAGGTATATAGCGTTCCCTGGCACAGCACTCGGAGCACATGCACGAGCCCGCGGTGCAGATGTAGTCAGTATACAGGGGCAGGAAGCCACAGAGTACATTCAACTGGTTTGAAAGTTTCATTAAAATACACCTTGGACTTATCCACAGTCCATGGCTGTGATGGAAATCAGATTAAGAATCGTGAAATCCATCCCATTATCGTTCATATTTCAGTTGATAAATCCCAGCTCCTTTTTGACCCCCGATGCAGAAGCTGTCATTTACTCCACTGAATGCACTGGAATGACACTAAACTACTCCATCTATCTTCCACCTGCCCGACCACTGAGGTGATAAATCTCCATTTCTCTCTTGAGGACTTGACACGTCATGCCCTCCTTCTTCTGCAAGTATAATGCTCTCTTGGCCGCATAAGATTAGAATTTCTGATTATGCCAAAAATCTGCAGAGCAAGATCCGCACATCAATTTACTAAGTTCTTTTAAGCTCGTATGTGGGCTTACCTTTTAAAGATTACTTTAAGTGGGCGTTATCCTGGAAAGGCAATGCTACCTTTTAATTCTGACAACATGTTATGCCTTTTTCCCAACCAACTCCACTCATACAGAGAAAGGTATTTTAGGCCCAGGAAAGTGGTCATAATGTGCAACTATTTGCCTTGAACTTTAAAAGAGTCTGTGAAGCTTCCCCAGGGATATTCTCCAGGTACCTTGGCACTAAGATGCCAAATATAAGTACATTGATCTAATTCAAAACTTATGTACTTACTGAAAATTATTTTATATAAATAATAATGCCTAACAGAAGATAAGTTATTTGTTTGTACACTATAAAAAAAAAGTTACTTAGGTATTGAGAACCTAAATACACATTTTGGTAATAGAGTTGATAACAGCATTCATGAGGGTAAGATTTTACCTCTCCAACTATACTAAAATGTTATTTTTCTTCATTGTCTTTGTATTCTTGATTAAATTTCATTGGTTTTATGTGACTAATTTGCATGATTGCTTGGTGCTGCATAGAACTTTAAGTGGATATGATTATAAGTTATGCAGACCGAGGGTGACGACATTTCTCTCTCAGTTTCTGTGGATAACAGAACATATGAGCCCAAATTTACACAGGAAGCACATTAAGCAGATTGTGTGGCCCAGGGTGGCTTATCTGGAAGAAAGAGTTAGAAGAGTCATATTTATTCACCTGAATCATGATAGAGTTAAAGTTTCCAAAAGAGAGGACTCAGAAGGTCCCCGGCAGATGGGAGAAGGAACCCAACGCTGTCCGTTGCTGGGTGTGGGAGGAAACGGTGCAAGTAAAGCAATTAGGATGTGACTAGAGGCCCGCCCTTGAAGACAGCAGGGAGGTCCCAAAGAGAATGGAGTGTTGCAGTTAATCTGTACACTAATTTGTCCATATTTTAATACAGGGGAAATAAAAGCTAAAACAGAAAGCTCGTGGGCACAGCTGGTACGCATACTGCTCTCTGCATCCCTGTCTGACACTTTGAAGTCTTGTGGGAACCCTGAGCAGGAGAACCCAACTAAGCTGTGACCCAGAGAAAATAACCAAGGAACTTTAAAGTCTCTCAATTTGGGGGCCATTTTTGTAAGTGCACTTGGTGCCCACAGAAGCTAAAAGAGGGCATCAGGTGTCCTGTGATTGGAGTTGTAAATCATCGTGAGCCACTATGTGTGGACCAAACCTGGTTCTTCTGAAAAACACTAAGTGCTCTTAACACCTAAGAGTACTATTATTAAAATTTTAGAAGCTACTGACTGCTAGTTCGTGGCATTATTTTTATATTTCTTGCCAACCAATAAAGCTAAAATGGGGGAAACTTTTTTTTCTTTAATTATTCGTTTATTTATTCTGAGACAAGGTCCTACTTAACTCCTTATGCCACCCTCATCTGAAACTCAGAGTAATCCTCCTGCCTTACCCACCAAAGTGCTGAGATGACAAGCATGAGGTACCACACCCTACCTTCAAGGTAAACTGCTTCATTGATCTGAGGGAGATGTTTGCCAAATGGCATGTGTGTGGCTGTCAGAAGACAACACCTCAAGTCAGTTCTCTCCTTCCACATTGAGATCCAGAGATTAATGTTGGGTCATCAGGTAAATGCAACAAACACCTTAACCCGCTGAAATATCTCTCCAATCTTACGTAATCATTTTATAAACAGGAAATATGAGACAAAATAGTCCACAACTTTCCAACATGGCACTCATACATTCTACTTTATAAAATATGCTCGTTTAAGGAGAGTGAAACCAGACATCTCTAAATCAAATCCACGTTAGGGCTTGAGAGTGTGGTTAGCATGGCGTTAAGTTCACGAAATAGAATTGTCTCTGTACGAAACAGAATTGTCTCTGTGCTTGAATGGCCATTTATCATCTCACAAACGCTCACCTGATGATTAATCCCCTGAAGGTCTTGATCAGCTTGTTAGTCTATTCTTGAGAAATCCCTGGGACCCCAAATTGGATTCGTCAAACGTAAGTACAAGATTTGGAATGAGGATTTTATCTCTGAAAATCTAGAATTTGGGAGTACATATCCTCAATAAAAACCCCACAGAGAAACAACGTCAATGGTGATGCCGCTGCTTGTAAAATCAAGAGATGACCAAACACCATTTGGTCCTGTTTCAGAGCCAGAATGGTTATTGTCTTTGATTATTCTCTATCGACACATCTCCCAGAGAGCTTGTCCTACAGTTGCCCCCATTGTCACCACAGGCATTCCGAGATCCCTTCGTCTCCCCAACGAATTTGACGCATGCACCATGTCCCATGACTTCACCACAGTAGCAGACAGAGGAGTTTCTCTTTGTAAAAATGCCCCGGTGTTTCCCATTTTGAACTTTCAATGCCTGTTCCTCTATAGTTTTTTTTCCCCCTTTCTTGATTTGAAAAGACAGCATGCATCATGTCTGATTAAATGTTAAGTCATTAATCTTTTTTAATGAGATCTACGTCTTTAAATTTGCTTCATCAAGGAAATTAGCAGGGTGGGGCTGCATACTTAGAGAGAGGGCACAACTTATTTAAACTGAAGGAGCCTGCTGCCCTGTAATGCTATCAATTCTAAATTAAATATACTGCCTTGAAATTCAAGCAGCATTCTTCAAATCTGGAGGAAATCTGGAGGATTTTAGCAAGGGAAATGTATGCAGTTTGCAGGCATATAGCGTACTGACATTCTACGCACGAGGTACTGTGTCAGTCGAAATATGCAAAACAGATGTGTGTGTGTGGCCAGTACTTGCTTTTCAAGTACTGGGTTTTTTTGTTTGTTTGTGTGTTTTAGCATAATAAAAGAAAAAGAATATTATCATTATTTTAAAATGTGTCTTTTGAAACATCTTACCCATGAACAATTTAAAATGTCCTTTAGATTAGGGAGGGGTAGATTTTTCAAGTTCAAGAATAGGGCCTTCTTGAACTATATGAGGCCTAAGGTGCATTTCCTAGTACTACACTAATAATAATAACAACAACAATAACAACAACAATCATAATAATACTGATGAGAAGAAGAAGGAGAAGAAACAAAAACGAAGAATTCTAAATTTAGATCAGCACAATCTAGAGCTTCTGGATCCCTTGTAACTTTTCAAAGTAAATATGAAACATATTGTGAAAAATATTTTTAACTAAAGAACAAAACAAAGCTGTGCTTGGTGGTGGTGCACTTGGGAGACAGAGGCAGGTGGATCTCTGTGAGTCTACAGAGTGAGTTCTAGAAGAGCGAGAGTTACAACAGAGAAAGCCTGTCTCAAAAAAGCAAACAAAACAAAAAACAAACAACAACAAAAAAAAAACCCACAAGCTAAAATTTTAGTCTTCATATTCAGCCCAGTTGAGACAGGGGGCAATAAAGTGGAGAGGTGAAAACCACTAATGCTTAGTAATTGACGAGACATGAAAATAATAGTAAATGTTCTCCTCTTCTCCTCTTGTCACATTGATGGCATTACTCAGAGAAATGTTATGGTGGCTCATCGTCATCTATGGAGTGAAGATACTGTTTCATGACATCATCTGTGAGTTCCAACCTTGGCATGTTCTTTCATGTACCACCTGACTTTGATACTACTAGAAAATCCAGTATATGCTATACTCTATGAATTCCCTCCTGTATGTTTTGTCCTCCGAGCCAAAGCCCCAGATTAGCACCCCTAGAGCACACTTTTCTTATGCCTACATTCATCTGCCAAAATAAAGCTGGTCCTCCAATCATTTGGTGAGCACAGCTTCTCTCTGGAAAGATCCCTATATTTTCAGAATGAATTAAGACCTGCTTACGTTATGCCTGGAAGTAAGATCTGATGGGGGCTTGAATTCGATCAGAATTGGATTCAAGTATATGCTGCACTCCTTATTGAGAAAACTTGGGTGGGCAAAGTTTTATAAGTTTCTTAAGCAGGAGGGGGAAAGTGCAGGTATTTGCTCTTTAGGATTGCTATACTGTAAGTTTGCCAATTATCTAACACAGTGCCTGTTCTAAGAAACCTTAGCTATTTCATTAATTGATTAATAATTCATTAATTCATTATTCATCTACATACTATGTATATAGTACACGTTCTTACATACAATTATATGCATATGATGTATATATCTTATTTATTCTCATGTTTTCTTTTAATGTTTTATTTTTCTGAACTCACCCAAATTATCTTTATGCTGTGTTCCTTGCATGTGAGAACTCAGTAAGTGTGGATTAGTCTACTGTAACAAAATATGGCTCGCAGTCCTTTCTAGTTGTTTTACACTGTTGTTTTTGTCAGCGTCCACAGCTGCTGCCTTCGGGGCTTTCTCTATTTATGGTTTGCCTCGTCTCTTCAGCACTGATGTACCCAGAAAACTATGACAGCGCTAGTGGAGAATTTTATTCTGTGTGCCCTAGAGCCTTCTCTTCTGAGGTTTTCCTGGACAACTCCTTAAAGAATTGCAATGGATTGTAGGCCCACACGGAAAGGCACCTCTGCTTCTCAAAATGTTGAGAATGGCTTTTTTAGACATTGTATTAGAGTGAGATTGTGGTTGTCAAAAGCCTGAATGTGGTTCTCAAAACCTATGTGCACAGCATTGTTTTAGATCATACAAAGTAGAATTAGATAATACTCATAAAATATCAAACTACAGTCATATGAGTAGTTGGTTTGGGAAACTGATTTCAAGAAGGAAGAAATCAGGACGTGCTTCTGTATGTGAGGCGGCTCTGTCACCAGTGAACTGCCTGCTACTTGAGCCAGGCTCACAGTGTTTTATGGTATTCATATAACATGAAAAGAAAGAAAGGTATTTTCAGGCTCTTGACAATTCAATTCAGTTGAGGGAAAGGAAGCAGAGTGGGGCATACCCAGGGAGGGATGAGTTAGCAGGACTTGGGGAGTGGGCACCTCTGTGTAAGCATGAGATCCTGGGGCTGGGAGAAAGCTGGCTTGGTAAAGAGGGTGGCGGCAAGTAATGCATGTCCTTGAAAGTCAGACAGAGGAATGTGATCTGTGGATTAAATAGTCGCTAAATACTGAAGCAAAGCAAGCAAAAGAGTGTCTTTGCAAGACTCACCTTACCATCTAATGGACAGAAGGCCAGGGAGGCTAATGTTACTAGAAGGATAATACACTTTGAAGATAAACGCGAAAGAATCTCAAAGTGTTTAAATGCCATACACTATACAAAGGATTCTTCAGACGATAAAGGTGATAATTAGACAAATGAGTTGGGATAATAAAGATTAATGGATACAAAAGTCCAGAAGACAGGGAGCAATATAGCTAAGGACAAAAGCACCAAGTCATCTGTAGAGTCATGTTTGCGAATTAAGGGAATGACTCCTAAGCTACAGTTATTCCCTAAACATAACAGAGAGATAAAAGAGCCGCTGTTCACTTACAGCAGACCCACGGCCTTAAACCCCTTGGCTGGTTCCTATCCTGAGATTCCCTTTAGGAGACAACCTCTCCAAGAGGATGCATTTTGACCAAGACAGTAATTGTTTGAAGCAGAAGCCTGATTTGAGTGACTGTGAATTTCCTACTTTCGAATTTCTTTAAAAACTACTAAGGAAGAGGGAGGCTCTTACAGCTGAAGTATTTCTCATAGAACAAATTCGTGATGTCAAAGTCAAGTTTAATACTGTCATGTTTCCCTAGAAGAGGGCTCTAGTGAGCAACGTATAAACCAGAGTGCAGACATTCTTCACAGAAATGTGTTTAATATATCTTCTTGCTTTTCAAAACCACACTATTATATCATGTATGTGCAGTTTCTTGAAATGGCAGAGAGCAGGACTCTCTTAGGACTGCCAGTGAAAGAGACTGACTCACCGTTAGTACAAGTAAATTCTTTAGCAGATGGAATTGTCAGTTGTTTCCAGTTGGTATTAAAATATCCTGGTTAAAAAGTCTGCAGTGGAGTTTACTGAGTTCTTTCTACCCCATGTAGTATTTTCTGTGCTTGGCAATATGCACGTTTATTCATCTTCTGATGTGGCGATCAAAAGCAAGAAATCTGGTGATAAATTAAATAAGTGTTCATATGTATGCACATACTCTGTAGAGACTCACAGCAAGGAGGAGGGGGAAAAGAGAAATCTACTCAGGTAAAGTGATCTTATGTGACTGGAAGAATTAGTAGGAGTAAACTATATAGTGTTTTTTATCAATGGTACTATTACATGATACCATGACTGGGAAGTTTATAAACAATGAAAGTTTATGTAATCATACAGCCTCCATTTATAGTTCTAGAGGTTAAGAAGTCTGACATCAGGGCAACAGGGAATTTGATGTCAGATGAAGGCCCGGTTCTCGGTTCATAGGTCTCCCTCTCCTTGTGTCCTCAAGGACACATAAACTTTCTTTATGAGGTCGTGCGCCACATTTTACAGGAATCCAGCTTTTTGATCTAGTCATCCATTTAGGTCTTGTCTTCTAATCATAGCACATCTCATGAGGGCTAGAATGAACATCTAAACTGAAACCCAGACATTCTCCAAAGAAACATCTTTAATATATCATTATATTTTTCAAAACCACTCTGAAAGTAAGGCTCATTTTAGAATAATTTCTAATAACACAAAAGCCAAAGGCAATTCAGAAAGTCTTTGATGTCCTTAATGGAAATACAAAATAGATGTGTTTGTGTATTTCTAAGTTCTGTGACTTTTCATTAAATACATTTGTTCTTTAAAAACAGAATGGAAGCATGGGTGTTTCTTTGCTCTTTCATTTGTGTACATTAATGGTTAGGGTAGAAAATATTCCATTGTTTAAAGATAATTTATCTTTAAATCTTTTTAAAGATAAAGATAACTTTTTAAAGTCTTAGGTCACAGAACTGAGAAATATTTCATTATATAAATTCCTTATTAACACATGGTAGATATTCTTGTTCATGAGATGCAGTGTGGTAAGTCAGCATATGCGTGTACTAGACCAAATTAATATAAATAGCATATCTGCCACTTCAAACATTTTTCATTCCAATGGGTTGGATACATTAAAAGTTCTTTCTTCTATATATTTTGAGATATCCAATAAACTATTGCTGGCATCAGATAACCTACTATGCTACAAAACAGTAGAACTTAGTAGTCCTATCTTTCTGTACTTTGGTCTCCATTGACTTCCCTATCTATCCCGCGTTCCTTACCCTTCCTAGCCATGATAAGTACTAGTCAACTCACTATATCTAACAGATCTCTGTTTTTCTTTAACTGCAATATGTAACTGGGAGCATGTGGCATTTATCCTTCTGTTTCCGGTTTCTTTCACTTAACATGGAGTCTTTGCTCAACCACATTGCTACAACTGGCAGAATTTCACTCATTTTTGTGACAAAATAATACCCTATGATGCATGCATGCCATACCGGGGACGGTCATCTTTGAAAATGTTAGCATTCAAGTTGAGATTATGTGTTTTTCCGTGCTGGAGACAGAGCTTGATCACTGTACAAGTTCTCCGTTGTACAGGAGCTAGACAAGTACTCCGTGATGGAGTTTTGGTCTCATCCTTATATTAACATTGCAAATACTGAGGGCCATTTATTTTTTAAGCACAAGAGATCCGAACTCACTGCCTATCATTAGGCATCTAATGTGTCCCTAATGTCTGTATCATTAATTTCTCCTGAATTTTATTCTTAAGTCTCAGTAAGACTTCTAACTGCACAGGAACTTCTTTCTATGAACTCATATGAACCTACTGTCTATCCCCCTTTGGATATGCACCACATCCTTGCAAGTAAATGCTATTTTACTACCTTTTCTGTCTTATCTAGGTATGCACTGCATATAAATAAATGCATGAGCTTGGAATGTAAACGTATCTCCTACATACAGAGTATCTAATAATAACTGCATCGAGGACAGTTCGGTGTGGACACATACCGCTCCTGTGTAAACCAATACACATAGAGTTAGTGGTTGTTGAGAAGTTACTATATGCAAAGACTGACGTTGGTTACGTTCATCAGGCCTCTTGTTAACTCTCGAAGTTGGTCATTAATATTATTTCTACTTACACAGAGGCAGCTGAGGTTTAAAGATACTAAATGAGGCTACACAGCTCTGCGGCTAGTACGGAAGAGTGAAATTAGAATTAGAAATTGAGACCGATTTCAGAACCTAGACAAGTCATACTCTAAAGTCCCTTTGGATCAGAGCAACCCATGTTTTCATTTCTCAAAAGGCAGAGACATAAAGTGTCCTGTAAAAATTCTTTGGAACACAATGAGAAGCTGCTCGGTGGCCTTAGCGAGCTAACTCAGTCTTCAGATGTTAAAAAGTAAAGTAAAATCTCAGAACAGATCCTGTGTTTGCTTCCATATGCAAATTGAATCTTCTAGGTGACAGCACATTAACATTAATATTGCCTTTGGAGTTCCAGCTTGTCAGCCTCTGTGTCAACCTGGGCCTCAGAATAGCATTTGCAAAGATTATAACTGCAACAGGCAGCCAGGGGTCTGTCAGTTGACTGCAAGTAATCGAATTATCAACCGGTCGGAGGTGAATAACACTGAAACTCATCACATTTACATCCACATGGACAAAATAAGGTTTGTAAGTATAAATTAGCAGACGCTGTGGGGTAAAGCAACTCATTAAAAGGAGCCAAGGTAGCTAGACTCTCTACAGAGACAAAGGACCACAGAGCTGCCCTTACTTTAGTATGTATGATGCTGGAGCTGTCATGAGGTCCTAATGTGGAAAATGGCTAATACAGGGGAGAAAAGTCACCCATAACCTAATCTAAAGCCTGAAAGGAAACCATTAGTATCATCGTCTAAACTGTTACTGAGGTGATACAGGGGCTGGAGGGCGAGCTGTGTGTTTCCCATTCTGAGTAGAACAGAGGTGAACTTTGTGAAGTCCATCTCACTCTACCGGTGCGTCTTCTACCCCAGACATCCTTGTAGGCCAGCTCATCCCTGCACCTCCCCCCTCTGCCGATGCACTCTTCTCGTCAGTTCTGTGCCACTTACAAAACTATAAAATCTATTTGCTCACTTAAACATCATAGATAGGCTTGCAAGAAATCCACTATGGACCTAAGAGAAGCATGGTGTCAGAAGATACAAGTGTTCTCAAACAATGCACGCACAATAAGAACCTGTCTGCGTGACAATACTTCCATGACTTCCTCAACATCAGGCTGAGAGAACATGCATGCTTCATGGTTTCCTTCTATTTTCCCCCTTCTCAATACTGTAAATGAACCAAGAGTTTTGCTTTGTGTTTGCTAAGTAGACTCTCCACCGATGACCTATATCCCTAGGCTCTCTCATTTCAGTCTCAGGATCTTACTAAGAAGCCCAGGCAGGCCTTGTACTCATTCTTCCATACAGCAAGTTTCCAAAGTGTGATCCTCCTGCTACAACCCATCCATAGCCAGCTATAAGACCAGTGGCACAGTTCGCTTGCCTGACTAGTCAAGGTGGGTAGTTTGCAAAGGTCTATATTCCTGGCTTTAATTCTGAAAGATCTCTGAATTCCATTCACCATCCAGAATAGAACGGGAAGTCTGAGATGACACATCAGAAGATTGAGCTTTGAACATTGGATGTCCTATAGACAGTTAGGGGGCAGTCTCTCAGTTGACATGTCAGTTAATGTGGCTTACTGCTTTAAAGTGAGATTTCCCTCAGTGTAAACTTCAGCAGCCATGACAGAGCCTTCCTAAAGATTCACTAGTGTCTGCCTATCCTTGGCAATATCTATTCAGTGTATGGTCAAAAAGCATGGAGAAGAGGAGAGGAGGGGATGGGAGGGGAGGAGAAGGGAGAGGAATGGAGGGGAGAGGAGGGGATGGAGGGGAGGGATGGGGAGAGGAGGGGAGAAAAGAGAGGAAAGGAAGGATGGAGTAACAGAGAGAAACAGGGAGGAAGGAAGGAAGGAAAACACTCAACTTTTGGCTTCAGTGAACTTGAAAATGTTAATTGTTTTTCAAGTAAAGACAAGAAGAGAAAAAAAGGAAGCCCAAACAGATAGCACAAGTATTACAAAATAATGTGGTTCATTTCAATATCAGAAAGATGGAAAATGAGTCACCTAAGAGTGAAAACATCATCTTTTAAACTGGAAGAATTTTTATTACCTCATTTTCTTTATTTGTTTAGATTCTTATTTAACCTAGGACTGATAGCAAACTCCCTTGGGGATGACTGCCATTTTGTACACTTTAGGGAAGTACTACTCTATTATGTGGATTCAGACCTGAGTAATATTGCTCCCAAATTAGCTGTTAATTGTATGTTTCCTCTCACACAGGGATGTTTGGAATGCTTCAGTCCTGTCACCATAAAAATTAAAACAACAGTAAAGCAACCAGCGGCTGCTGTATGAGGCAGCCCATCAGAGATAACGTTTAGTTTACTAACTCAATCAACAAGTGTACATTCCAATCACAGTGTTTTAAAGCAAATATGTAACATGCCCTGCCAAAGTTGTCCACAGAAGCCACTGGGACCACTCAACCAACTCAAAGTGGTGTCCACTCTGAAGTTATAACCATAGCTGAAACACTCATATCAGATAGATTCAATTTCTTTAGTCTTCATTTTTTAGGGGGAGAAAATGATGGCTAGAAGTAAATTATCTCTAAGTCTGTTACAGTTCTCAAATACCATAGCTCTATGAGCACACAGCATCAGAACAGAATAATATTTATGACAGTGTTAGATTCATCTTCATACACAGCCACCAAGCAGACAAGTTTATGCATCCCTTTGTAATGAGTTCCCCAACACCGAAACAAATGCTAACAATATGACAAGCACTTTTCTTCTCCTCTCAATGAAGTCCCTGAGGCTGTGGAGGCCAAGGTTAGCATTAGGCAGTCACAGCACATTGGGGAGATGGAAGGGTGTCCCCCCGATGTGTGCTTTCACCTTGGCTAAACCTCTCGAAGAGGAACAGGAATAAAAACAGCTCAAGGGAAATTTCATCATTTTCTTCTTCATCTCCTTTCAGTGAATGCTTTATAGAAAAATAAAGACAACACTTCCGTTGCAAAATAGGCCAAAGTCTAGTGAGCTGGAAACGGGGAGACACACATGGACTTATCTGCAGGGTGGACCATTCACATCTGACATGTCAGATTTCCCTCATAAGTAAATGGAGGGTGAGGACTATAGCCCACTTTTGCTTTACTGCCTGGGGAGCCATAGGAGAAAGCAATACATCCATGATGCTTTAGATAGGAGGCACTGAAGCAGAAGGAGGCATGTTTTAAAATATACAAGAGGTGGAGAGGAAGGGAGGGGCGGAGGGAGGCACAGAGGGACAGAGGGAGGGAGATGGGGAAAGAGAGAGAGAATAACATTAAATTCAGAGCTAAATTAAGAAAATAGTACTTGTCCGTTGTCTACTTGTGCATTTTTTGTGAAAACACATGGTACGTTGCTTGTAGTAAACAATAATTGCACACTGTGGCCAGGCACTTAGAGCAGCCCTTAATCCAAGTGACGTAAGCACATAGGCAAGGGTCTAATCAAACGCTGATACAAAAGTTTTTAACTTCACAGCAATGCATTCTTCAGCTCAAACAGTTTATTCCATTCATGCGTTCTATTTGTTCTCTTGCCTGCAATTACTAGCATGGCTTTAACTCAATTGTTAGGCCATGAGCAGTACAGCCCTCACTCCAATGGAAAGCTTAGAGGAAAATTTAGACCTGCAGAAGATATAAATGTCTTGTTTCCCATGACTTTGTGGTAAGTTAAAGTCTAGGCTCACAAGCAAATACATAAGAAGCAAAATAGCCAGTATTTCAACAGGCAATGGAACATGTGCATTTTTTTATAAGCAGAAATAGTATTGTTTGCAGATGTTGGGATCTGGTGGAAGCCTGCCAGGGTTTCAAGATTCTTGTGACACAGAACGAGGAAATGAGCAGAGGCACATGGATATCATCAGAAGTAGATACAGTTTATTAGGGGAAAGTATACTTCCAAAGAGGGAGAAGAGAGCCAAGGCTATGAGGAAGGTTAGAAGCCCTATGATTTTATACCTAGAGACTTACAACTTTTGATGATTCACTTATATCGGGTGCTTTCCTGAGCATCTGCCCCCTGCCCATGTGCTTCCCTGTTATTATGGGGTTGGTTGGGGACTTTCTAATCTTTCAGTCTATACGCTAGTTTCGTTCATCAGGCTCATCCCTCAGTCTTTCTGCACCTCATCTTCCACAGCTGTGCTTTTCCCCCTGCCCCAGTAGAGCAATGAGAAACTAAGTCCTTTTCCTTACAATGAGCTTTTCTTCAGAGGTATAAGCATTTCAGTTTGCTCAGATGAACCCCAAGCCCACAAGTACCCATTGTCGATTTTGAACAAAATCATTATGAAGCAAGTGATGAGCCTTCATTTTTCTTCTACTTTTTCTTTCTTTTTTTACCCATTTTTAGATCAAACCAAGATCACTGCTCAATTTCCTTTGCTTTATATTTTTTTTTAAGCTCCAACACATCTTGAATACATTATTTCTCTTGGAATATATCTCTGGAGTCTATATCACAGGTAAAGTGAGATTCATGAACCTAATTTACAGATAAGTGGATTTCATCTCAAATTTCTTAGTGTGGCTTCTTTTTGAAATATGATAAAATTATCTAGAAGAATTTAATATAGTTTAGTCATGCAGAATTTGCCTGGTTTGCAAGTTCTGAGTCCTTCCAGTTTTGACACCAGAATAACTACCAACTCAATGACTCCTGATGCATCACTTCTGGCATGTGTACACCCAGCAGAAACTGCTGGAATATTAAAATAACCTAGGTAGCATTTAAAACCATAATTCCAGGACTAGGGAGATGGCTTAGTTAGTGATAGTCTTGCCACACTAACTTAAGAATCTGAGCTTAGATCCACAGAACCTGGATGAGAGGCTTTACATTTTGTAGCAAAGGCACAGGAGGAGCTGTAGGGCTTGCTGTCCAGTCCATCTTCTAGTCAGTGAACTACAGGTTCTGAGCTTTGCAGAGAGTGCTGTGGGGAGCCTTGTCCGGGCTAGTGAGGCTGTGAAAGTTTCCCTGACAAGTCGATATCTGACCTATTTCTCAAAAGACGGGCAGTAGGAATATTAGAGAGAAGTGATCTATGTAGACAGTTACAAGCAAAATCCTAACTAGAAGATACAGGAAGGATGCACGGGCATATGGTATAAGTGGTTAATATGTAAATTAAGCTGTATTAAGGTATGAGGTGTCCAATGGTTGATATTTGCTCAGCTATCATTCAGCAACACCTTGATGAAACACAATACTGGAATTGTGCTTAAAAAATGAGTCAACCTAATAAGAAGATATTCCAGGAACACTCTTAATGTATCATTTCCAAATATCTTGATCGTCATTGCAAATTAGGCTTCATGTAGATCTACCACCCCAGCTCTGCAGACATGTTCAGAGAGAGCTCAGGTTCCATTACACAATGCTGACAACGGGGGACACTGCCCCCTTTGGTACTCATCCAGTCCGGTCTCAGCTCTTCTGTGTTGACATGAGGGGTGAATGCATAATGAATCATTTGAGTCAGGCCTGAAACTCTTCCACTACAACTCCATCCTTGCCAGAGAACTGGCAATAATCATGATGTTAGGGATGGCAAGTAGCCAATTTATGATAGCAAGTAGCTATCATAAATTGAGATAAATTCTCTCCACACAGGAGAAAGAAGCTTTGGATGGTGTGTGTGTGTGTGTGTGTGTGTGTGTGTGTGTGTGTGTGTGTGTGTGCGTGTTTTCATGCTCCCAGCTCCTCTGAGAAGATAAAGTCCTCTTAGAACTCTGTCGTCCATGTCCATGTTGTCTTCCTTTCATGTTTCTTTTGCCCATCTTTCCTGCTACTTATAGATTCATCATTCATAATGACCACTAAATCTGTTGTCACAACAGAGAAGAAGCTAAGTTTGTATCATCAGCAGAGCACACCAAGTCCAAGTCCGTGGAAGGTGGTGACTCAGAACCAACCATCCTCACCATATCTAACTGTTCATTCCATCATGGTTACTCAAATTCTCTATACACATGTCTCCTCCATAAAATCATAAATAGTTTGAAATGAAAAAACCTGGCATTTACTCTGCTACATTTAGTGATTAGGATACATTTATTACCTCCTTATCAAAAGCCTGTTCTAATACAACTCTACATTCTTCAGAAGTTGAAGAGTAGATGGTTTTTAGTGATGAGGTATTAAACATACAGGGAATTTTTCAAGTTCTTTCCTGCAAATTAAAATCTGAGTTAATCATGTGCTTTCTCCTTCACGTAACTAACTGTCTTTGTAGTATCATGACATCTAAACACAACACATTTCCTTGCGAGGACTTTCATCACAGCTGAACCAAGGATAAAACTTGAAACTTGGATCCTGCATGAATACAATTACTTTTGTTGAGATACGGTTTTGCTGCCAGCCCAAGCCAAACTTGAACTTAAATTCTTTTGCTCAGCCACCTTAATGCTGGGATGAGACATGTTGGCCCCATAACTGGCCCAGATCTTTTACTGGAAAATATTATAGTCAGCAAAATATCACCTCACCGCACCACATGGCTGTTATCCTGATATCACCAAAATTTTCTCAGAGGGAATACATGAAGCAGTCAAGGTAGTATAAATGGTTTTGTAACTTCCTCTCTTGCTTCTTAGTTACAGTGTAACATAAGAACCCAATTAGGATGTACAGACAACCAGGAGGAACTCTGGGAATCGCTGGTGGCTGATTCTAAGTTATGAACGCATAGAATGTGTTCTCCATGTGTTTTCCATGATGGTTTAGAAACCATTTTGTCCCACTCATACATTTGGAGATGGTGAAACTCAAATTACGGACTGTTTCTTTTAAATCCTGGGTGTTCCCAGTATTACTGTGTAGTGAACGATTCTAAAACTTAGTAACTTAATTTCTCATTGCTCTTGTTTCCCCATAAAGGAGCAGCCACGAGCAGCAGAGGCTGGAATTGACTGGAAGCTTCTGCATTTTCATTTGGTACACAGGCTTGAAGACAGCAATAGCTGGAGGCTGGTCAGACATCTGTTCCTCTTCATGAGGAGAGCTCCGGCATCCCCACAGCACGGGGCGGTGCTACCCTGCAGGAGTAGAGGTTGAACTCTGCAGAATGACACCGCAGAAGAGCATGGTGAGAGCTTCGAGGTTTTCCTAGTTTCCAAAGGCCCAGAATGTCGTTTCCCTCACATCTCCTCTCATCTTTCCTCCACGCACCACATCCCATCTTTGCCAAGAAATAGGGTAATCTCAGCTTTAGCCTTCAATAGGGGAAGTTGGAGTCCATTTTATTTAGCTTGATACGTTATTTAAAATATTTATTTAAATCCTTATATTTGAACACCTTGAAATCTCTGGGATATTAAAATGCAGTCATTGTTCAGAGAAAATTAGAAGAATAGTTCATGAAGGAAGGATATTTCCTACACATACAGTATGCAGTGACCACTTGGAATGGGTGAGTTGGTTTTTTTTTTTTTTTCTGTTTTTTGTTTTTTATTACTGCAGACAGATTTTCATCTGCTTAGGTGAAGGACATCATTCATTTCTTTTTTTTTTAATTTGGAACATATTTTATAATTATGAGATTTACTTTTAGATATGTTTTAATGAAAATAGATTACAACACTTCCCCTCCACACATCCCCACCCCCAGCTCCTCTCAGCCTCTCTTTCTGGAGCCCTTCCCAGGCTCCCTCTAAAGGCACCTTCAGAAGAGGCCCTTACAGTACTTCATCTAAAAGTGTGCACTTAATGTGTTCCACATGTAGAGGCCAGTGTCAGAAAATGTTCTATACTCTGGAATATAAACCAAATACTGGTAAATTCCCACTGAATGCGTTCTGTTCTGGTCCTACATGAGATCACAGATCATGTACTGGATGCATGGTTATTTTTAGTCCACAAGAGAACCCAACCTTCTGCTAGAGAAAACCTCCCTTGGAAATGAATGAAAAAGGTATTAATATATTAATATATTTAATATGCAATATTTTAATGTAGATAAATACCTTCTCTTTTCTCACAATCTAAGCAAAATAGGGGACTAATCTTTAAATAAAACAATCCCATTTTCAATTAAGAATGTTTAAAAGCTGCTACTAGCTACTTAATTAGAATAAAACCTATCAAAAAGATAAAATTTAAATGGAAAAACAAGTTTTCTTTGGGCTCTCAAAAGAATAAACCCATGAGAAGGAAATGACATCTTCAGGAAAACTTTGACTAAGGTCAAAAGTCTAAGATCCTGTTCATTTTGATTCATATTACTCTGGGAGTCTCAGTAGACGAGCAACCACAGGAGAGGAGACTCACTGATGCCAGCCTTTCATTTCATTCCAGATGGGCTAAGCAAAGGGGACAGAAACTGAAAGAATTGTATTTCCCTTTCTCGCATGACTGCCTTCTCCTTCCTTCTTTGACCACAGCGTGTAGGGCCTATTCATTGCTCTTCCTTAAAGCTTTCCAGTGTTTATTACACGGAAGCGTATATATGACTTCGTGAAGGTAAATAAGGTCTCTGGAGCAGTAAAGATGGCCTCACTATGTCTATTGCCTAGTAAATTTGTCTACCTTCATAGCCAATAGTTTCATTCTATTAAATACCAGTGTGAGAAATTATGAAACACTGCTTGAGATGGAGAGAAAAATCTAAAAATGAAATTTTCTTAATTAAAAATGAGATTATTTTATGTAAAGAATAACCCCCTATATTGCTTAGATTGTGAGAAGAAAGAAGATATATATATATATAGATAGATAGATATAGATATAAATAGATATATACACACACACGCACATACATTAAAATATTGCATACTAAATACTTCAATGTATTAAATATAAATTTTAAATATTTTTAAATTAACTTTTAACTGTCAACTCATCTCACAATCTCACAGCTTCATAAAATTGAAGGAAAGAAATTCCTCTTCATAAAACTGGGGAAGCCCCTGATCTTCATTTTTGCTCCTATATTTAGACAAGATTAAAAATAAAACTTGATCAAGAATAACCAACCCCACATACACAAAAAGCACACATGAATCCTAGGCTGCTGTTTTGGAATTTGTTTAAATTATAAAAATAAACAGATTCTGCATCATCTTTCTCCCAGAAGAGAAGCCCTTTGTTCTTTTCTCTGCCATCAACAAGTCTTGAATTATTTAGTGGGAAAGAATCTGTTCAGTAACCTAGCCAAGCAACCTGCATTCACTGAGCAAAACCAGAAAGGTTGGAGGTGGGATTTCTTCCATAATGTCATTGCACACTGTAATCGAAAAAGGGAAAACTGATCGCATGAAGGAGAGCCAAGATCCACATACAGAATTGCAAGAGCTTCCTGCTAGAGTACAGAAATACGAGCAAAAAAATTTGTCTGTACTTTTAAAAACAGAATATAATATGCTAACCCCATGTATGTGCCTCTGACGATATCAAGACTGTTAATAGGCTGACATCAAAAGTACTTTGAAAAGTGTACAATGATTGTGAGGAATAGTAAATTCAATCTCAGGACAATTCTTTCATTCGCACATGCTTAGTTTATTTATAGAATCAGAGAAGAGCGATACTTCAAGTTATCAAAGGCCTATTAGTCACCTCTTGCTTATTTTTTTCTATGTGGTCATTGATGTGAAAAAAAATATTTCATTTATTTTATTCTCAACACCACAAATGTGGTGAGACTCAAATAAATACAAATGTAAATACAAAATACAAAAATAATTTCACATTCAGTGCATACAAGCAAATGTTCTGAAATGTCTGTTTATTTTTTCCTAGTTACCAAAACTAACTAAATACAAAAAACAGCCTTCACTTTCTCTAAAATGAAGATATTACTCATATCATCATTTACAGTGCTTATGTACAATTTCTAAAATTATGACCTTCATACACATACAATGAGCAAATATGTTATTCCTGTATTTCTTTCTTCACTGTGTGTGTGCATGTGTGTGTGTGTGATGTGCATATGTGTGTGTGTGTGTGTGTGGTGTATGTGTGTGTGTGTGTGTGTGTGGTGTATGTGTGTGTGTTTGTGTGTGTGTGTGTGAGAGATGTTTGTGGGGGGTGTATGTACATGTTGAATTAGTGTGTGCATGTGTACTTGCAGGTATGTTTGTGCATCCATGTGCAGTCCAAAGGTTGACATTGGGTGTTTTTCTCAATTGAATAAATAAATAGGTTTTTTAAATTAATTCTATAGGTCTTTAGTCTCCTTTCTTCAAATGATTAATACATTTTGAGTATGGTTTGGAAAACTACAGAAAAAAATCATGCCAATATAATTGCCTTTTAAGAAAAATATGAAATGATTGTTGAAACTACATATTAGAATACTTATAAAAGGAACAGAATTCCTTGGCGTGAGTTCAGTTTCTAATACAAGAGAAAGGTGGCTGCCCTCCTGAATGGGTTGTTTGAGGGGGAGGGGCTTCTCAAGTTAGAACTCAAGATTCACTGAATGATTGAAGCTCATAACATCCTCCAACTGATTTCAAATAGCCTAACTATATTTAGGTCACTCAATGTTTAAATCCAATAGCTTTGTTTCCATGCTGTAGAACCCTCGTGGCAATCGCTATTAGTTGAAGTAGGCTGTGTCCGTGGGCAAGCTTGCTATTTATCTCAGAAACCAATCATTCAACTCATGCCCTGCAGTTTATCAGAAAGGTTCTAGCTGGGTTGAGGGGAGGAAGACAGGGATGACGGTGACAGTGTTATTAATAATGATGAATTATTTATTTCAGTGCTAACACAGGCTCCCGGATAGTGACGACACACACTGGGTTGGAGACGGACTGCCCTCTGCCTGGCGACTAGCTTCTGAGTAAGATACGCAGTTCAGACATGAAGCAAGCCTTGCCCTACAGAAGGTCGTGTTTATAATTTCAGAACTTCTTTGTTCATATTTCCTTATAAAATTATATATAATTGTATACATAATTTAACATTATATTCTTCCTTATAAAATGGGGCCATATTTTATAATGGTGATGAACAGCCTTTCAATAATGTGCATGCTTACGTGTATTCTCTTAGCAAAGCATCAACTGAAAACTTGAATACGTAAATTATGCAACTGTTTTGCCTGGTATCGAAGGTGGTATTTGGTTAACTGTTATTTCTTATTCACACTGCCTTATTTTTATCTTAATGTAGGTTTAGTAAATGCAGTTTAAGTCTAAGTTACATGCTGGTTCTGAACATAACTAGGAGAATATTCCAATTTTTTTCCATCAACAATTTCTACACTGATGCTATAAAAAACGGAAATATGCAAGCTTTGCCTCTCAGAGCCTTTAGAAGGATCAGGACCCTCCGAGCAAAACCAGAGCAGCAAGGGGCTGGGTTCTCTTTGGAGAGCTTTAGACCAAAACTTCTGTTTACCTGCTCTCTTGCTCCTGAATAAGCAATTCTCTGTCACATTCTGGCCTGTAGAGAGAAGGAGAAGGCAGGGATCAAGGTAACAGAACCTTTTCCGAGCAGCTCTCAACATCAATCTAATTCATTCCTTCAAATATTCCCTTAGATGGGCTTTTTTAGCCTTCCAAATGGACACTAAGATTTTATCCAATAGTTGGTTTCTCCCATCTTCTTGACATAAATACATTCTTTAGAAATATTTTACTTGCCCTTGAGAACAGTAAAAGGATTACAAGGGAAAACTGATGTTTGAAAAGATCACCTCCTAGAAAATTCGTCTTCAAGCAGGAGCAAAACAAATGAGCCACTCATAATGCCTGCCGCACCAGCTTCTTCGAGTTTGCCATGTTCTTTTCCTCTAACTTGAAGGCTGACACACCCCTTGGTCCTCAAGGTGACTGCCGACAGAAGACATCAGTCCTGTTTTTCAAAGGTGCTGATTTTTGTTGTTGTTCAAAGACTATAATTTTAGAAACATTTAAAAAAAAATTACTTCAACTTCTTCCCCTCTGCCCTGCTGCAGATATGGTTTGGCCTCACCTCTGCTTGTCATTTGGGAACTAAATGGGTGAAATCTTGTTGTCAGAGTGAGTTACTGTGCAGTCACAGCGCCTTGCCTGCTCCATTCGTCAAAGCCAGGCCAGGCCATTGCTGTGGACACCTAGAGTCCATGAAGTATCCACTTCTCATCGCTTCCCTCTGCCACTACCCTGCACTGCTGGTGAAAAGCCAAGCAATTAGTGAGCACCCCCTAAGGCTTCGTCTATGTTACAAACTCTTTATAATGGGCAATGAGGCTGGATCTGCCTCCCAATCCCATTGCTTCTATATTCAGACATGGTAAGCTCATTTTATGAAGATAACTGAACATGGACTCTTCTCTCTCTTTCTCTCTCTCTCTCTTTATTTTCCTCGCTCTTTCTTCCTTCCTTCCTTCCTTCCTTCTTCCTTCCTTCTTCCTTATTTACTTTTTTTGGAGACAGAATCATGCAGAGCCATACCTAGTCATTGTCTGGGCTGCCTTGAACTAGCTCTGAGCCTCTTGCTTTGACCTCCTAAGTAGCTGGGATTACAGGTATGTTGCTGCCTTCCTGATCTCAGGGACAAATGTGAAACACAAAAATCACTGATTTATTTCTACCACTGTGGTATATGTCTTATGTAGAGTAATATAAATATAAATATGAACAGATAAGATGTGGTCATTCACAACAACTGCTGATTCATCAATTTGTATTCTACTCTAGTATGTTTCTTTGATTAAAACAATAGATGTAGTTGCTTTTAAGGAAAAAAAAATAACTACCTTCCAACTCCATTACAAAAAAAAGTAACAAAATCCTTCTAAAGGCAAGGACATAAAAAGTGATGGATATTTAGAATTGCAAAATATGTACATGCTTTACCATATTGTCAACTGGAGAAGTTTTTTCCTTCCCAATCCATACATAATTATAGAAGCAAATCTATTCATATTGAAATGATACTTTGGCCTTTATGATAGTTAAGATCACAATTGATGAAGGGAAAAGAAAATGGTATCCTGGATACCAAAAGATAATTTGACTAGGTGCCTCAAAAGACATTTTACAGAATTTTATAAATTTATAAGATAGAAAAAAAAACTTGGACTTTATTCTTGATAACTATAGCCTGAGAATTTTTATTTTTGCATTAGTTCTATTTTTCATGATGCTAAGAATCAGTCCAGGGCTTTATGAAGCGATGCTGGAAGGGGAAGAGACAGGGTCCTGACAATACCTTATGAACCTGGGTTCCACTTTTCCCATAACTGAAACAGGCACTGAGACATTCGTGCGCAGGAGCTCATCTTAACAATACCCGTCACTACTAGGCACAGGAATGCTACATTATGTCAGTCTTTGTATATGCAGGTGCATTCGTGTATCGGTGTTTCTGAAATTACCGCGTGCAGCACACCTTTCTACGGTGTGCGGGTGATATATGGGATGTAGGTATGCCCCAACACTGGCCCTTGTCATTTGTTTCTTACAGAAACAGCTATAATTGTGGGATTTTTTTTTTGTATAAAAAATGGTCAAATCCATCAGAACTACGGTAAATCAGATGTAATAACATTACCTTCTGAGTGAAATAGGGCTGTGTGATTTTGATTAGTAAGGGATTTGCTCTTCCTTTGCTAGGTCTTCAAAAATTCTCACTATATGCCTATAAAAACTAAATAGAAATTTATGAGTCAAGTTATTTCCTACAAGAACTTGAAGCTAATTGAACACCACAGTTTTAATGTTTTTCCATAGTTCTGGAATACTACCATATGGGAGTTTGTCAATAGTTCTGGTTATTTGGTTTGGCTATAATTATTCAATAAACTTAGTTGAGGGAAAGTATGTTGAAATTTTAAAAGCTTCTCGAAGCCGGAATCCTGAGAATGTGAGTGAAGAGAATTGCTGTAGCTCTTTCCGTGATGGTTAGTCTCAATGGACAGCTTCATTAAACCTAGAACCGCCTGGGATACAGGCTTCCGGGTGTGCCTGTGGGGATTATCTTGATTAGGTTAATTGAGGTGGGAAGGCCTGCTTGCTGTGGACCATACCATTCTCTGGCGGAAATCCTGGACATAAACTAAGAAATAGAACTGGAATGCATGCACCCATTTGTCTCTCTCTGCTTCCTGCAGTGGTGTGATTGTTTGATCCACATCTCCTCCAACGCTTGACAATTATATATTTCTCAATTTGATGTAATTAAGGATGTTAAGTAGTATCTACCTATCATTTTATTTTCACCTCAGTTAACTACCTTCATATGTCTCAAAGTGATTATATTTTTTGTTGGTAAATTTGGAATATTTTTACCCATTTGCTGTTTCACAAGTGTTTTCAAATTATTCAAAATTCTCAACATTATTCAACTCTCTCTTTAAGGCTGTGAGTGAAATTATTTTAAATACATCAGATAATTAGACTAGATATCATCATAATAGTTTGTCTAAACCTAGATAAGAAACAGTAAGATATGTGAAATCCCCACAGCTGATATCCTGGGACTCGGACTATCTTCTTTAGTCCTACTCTACAGACTAGCTAGCTGCAAAAGGTACCTTATTAGGCTTCACATGTATGTGGCTTATCTAGCTGAAAACACAAATACTCAAGGGAAGTTGTAAGTTATGCTTCCTCTATGGGAGATATAGCACTCTTCTGGTATATATATCAAAGGAACCTTGGACTCTTCCAGTGAGGTATTGTGATTTCCACTGAGGTGATGACTTCAGAATAATGTCTCTGAGGCTTGAGTGTACCTCTTTGTGCTTACTGACTGTGGAATTTAGGGTACCACTTTCTAAGGCCCTTGGGGAATTTATTTAATCTTCCATGCCTCGATTCACCCAAATATATAAAGTCATGCATGATGATGAAGTTACATTCTACAGAGGATTCGCTGGAAAATGAGTCAATGCCCTTTCCGTTGCTTAGAAGCACACCTGATACGTAAGTTCTCAATAAAACTTGCCCACCGTCGTTTTATACTGTTGTCCGATATGCAGAAATTAGTCAAGGGGCCATTTATCTCTACCACAAATGTTTGTGCATTCTTGCTACCACCGAAATAGTGACCACATTTCCAAAGGCTAGATGCAGTGCTGATAAACTTAAGATTGTGTTATCACAGCTGCAGAGAGCCCACCTACCTGTTCCAGATACTTCCCTGTCTGATGACTGTCAGCTGTCACCAGAGGTAGAAAGAGAAAGGTGGGCTTAGCTCAACTCCTTTTCATGTTAAAAATAGAGCACAGTGCAGCCTCTATAAGACACAACAGAGTATCATCACAGTACAGCCTGATGTTTTAAGGGTTATCAATTTCTGAAAGCAGGGTAGAGTGAGGTGGGAGATAATCGGGGTGTTCTTAGAGGCACAACTCTTAACAGGAGTGAAAGTCTTCCAACAAATTTTGATTGGTTGTCAATACCTGAGAATAAATCAGTTCAAGTGGGGTACTTTTAAAAAGGAAAATGTAATTGGCCCTTCCCCCAAAATTGTTTTAGAAACTAAACAGAAAAGCGGAGAGAAGACAGGCGCCGTGGGTTCCCCAGATGTAATTTCTTCCAGGCATTGAGCTAGTGGAACTACGGCAATTTATGACTAAACAACTGTCTTTAATGTGTGAACTCGAGGCTTCTAAAGACATAACACATGCTCTAGTTAAGCGCCCTCAGAGACAGGCATGTCATTTGGAAGACTTTCCCCATGAATGACATTACTGACATGTGCCCTGACAACGTCTGTCAGATGGTAGAATTCTCAAGTGCAACAGAAAAGCCATCTGTTACTATAACAAGTAGTCACAGATCACTGCAAAGGAAAACCCAGCATTTTATCCCACCAGGAACAAGGGCAAATTCAAAGGAAAAATTATAAATTTTGAGCACTAGTCTATTTCCCCACTCAAGTTATCAGATGCAATTTTCATAGAGAAACAGACTCTATCTGATATACAGTGATCTATCAGTTTACTCTCAGGTTGGTTTGAGCAGGTGACTAGTCCCAATAGTATTTAAGTAACATACCTTCACCTGGACCCAGGTGATTACACTCAACATTCATTTTGAGACAGACCATGGTAAGTGCACTTTGAAGACAAAAAAGTATACAAACAAACTGAAGGATCAACAGAAGCTGACAGGACAAGCATCCCAGTATCACTGACCAAGTCTTCAGGATGATGCTAGCATCCCACCATCACTGAACAAGTCTTCATGTTCACTGTAACAGATTGTGATTTTACTTTAGGCTAACACATAAGCAACTTAGTTGGAAGAGAAGATATTTTGCTGTAAAGAAACATGAGTTGTATCACAGATAGCTCCTGGAAAGTCTGAGCTCACTGATGCTGAGCACGCATAGAAGTAGTTCAAATAAAATCAGTTCTAGAAGATATTGGTGTAAAGATTGCCCTGGAACGCCTGTGCTCTGTGTGGTTGTTAGTTTAATTTAATTTGATTTGATTTGATTCACTGTTTTCGAATTCCTCTTTTTATTTAAGATTGTAAAACTCTCTGTAATAAGAATTACGTCTACCAAGCCAAATTGTCTTTGCCTAAGACACGATTATAAGTACATTCAAGTAATTAACACTTGTTGGGTGAAATTCTTCTTGAACATAAAATCGTCGTGAACACAAAGAAGAAGCAGAAAAAGAGAACGGACTTGACCCCTCTGAACATCTGTCACATGTGATGTCATAACTGATAAGACTTAGAGAGGGTCTGGCTTCCACCACATTCCTGTGTGTGATGATTGGCACGGCAGAAGAACACAGAACTGGCAGGTCCAGTTGGGCTTAACCAGTGACCTCAGTCTCTTTAGCACAATGGTGGTCAATTGAGCTCACCCCGTCATATGGCCATCTTGATACTTGCCAGAGAAACAATGCCATGGGCTGTCTTTGTGGTCATGTAATCACAACCAAGACATAATTCTTTTAACAGTTTGGGGGTTCCCAATAAGGAGTCTTATACTTCTAGACAACACAGGGAAGCCTTGTTGTAAATCAGAGGGTTCCCAAATAAAGCCTCAGCATTGAGACAGTTTCTAAATTTGGGAAGTGATCTGACTATCATGATGTCTCATTAAACTCCATTCTAAAGAAACTAAAAATATTATGAGCCTATTGAAATGTTAAACATTGATATTCCTTCATTCAGTTGTGATACAAATTGTACAGGGGCCCAAAAGCAATTAACAGTAAAAAGTCGGGGGAGGCCTGGTTTATTTAACATATTCACATATTTGATACTCATTTTCTGTATTGCTAATTAAAGCATATTGTCTGCTATGTTTTCAACAGGAAAAAAAGAATTTGGAAAGAAAATGGTCACTCAAGTGAACAAAGTAGACACCTTAGAATTGAATGCTAGAAAGGACTTAAAGTCAAAATTCATCATTTAACTTGATAGTGAGGGTACCAAGATTCAGGGTCAAAATATCCAGCATTCACCATACTGTGTAAAGATGATGAAGTAAACAACTTTAAACACAACTTCTATTTTTAGAATTTGGTTAGGTAATTAAAGACAACAATTCTCCAACTAGTTTTAATCCTTAACATAAATTATTCTACTTCAGTTGTTTCTGAGGCACTAAATATTTAATGAGCAGTTACTGTGTTAGTCTAGAGCGGAACACCTGGATAATCACAATAAAGAGGATATTTTGAGACACTGATTTTGCTTTTACTTAAGTAGATGAAAAGAACAGTCTCAAAGTGTAAAAGGATTATGCTTATTGTGGGAATCCTTGAAACCTACTCTGTCTTGAAGCCTTACTTCTTTGAAACTCCAGAGAGAAAGCTCAGGGCAGAAGCTGGGTGAGAGCTGATGATCTCCAATGGGGATGGGCTGAATCAGGACTTCTTAGAGTCTGTGTTACCTTTGTAGCAAAAGCACAGTGTCTTGTAATTAATACTGGTCACGTGTAAATGTCAGATTCCAGGATACAAAAAATAAAGCAACACTTTATCTCTTCTGTAAAAGAAGCCTTATTAAATCACTGAAATCATTTATTGACGTCATATCCTTGGAAAGACAGCTCTGGAAAAATGCAACCAGAAACTGTAATGTTCAAGACTCCATGGCATACTCTGTAAATTCAACACTAGGGAAGCTGGAGGTTGGAGGATCACATGTTTGTAATTAGCTTGGGCAATTTAGCGAGAACTTTCTCAAAGAAACAACTGTAACAAAAACAAACAAGCAAAATCCAAAATCAAAATACAACTAGCAAAAAAATAAAATAAAAAAGAATTTGAGAGCATCTGTCTCTTCAAGCAACAAGTTAGCTTGTCGTGGCTTCCTGAGCTGTCTGGGAGAAATGACAAATCCATTGGTTCACACTGCTCACAGCCAAGCAAGCGGTAATATCGGTTCCCTCAGTTACCTCAGGAGTGTTCAAGGTCCGCACGTAGATGGATTTCTTTCTGAAAGAAAATTCTGGGCACAGAGAAACTGGAGCTTTTATAATGAGAGAGACCACCGGCTTTTACTCTTTGGAGAGACAAATATCTCCGGAAGCTTTCCACAATGGAAACATATTTGGAAAGACAACTCAAAAAAAAAAAAAAAAAAAAAGGCAGCCAGTGACTTGGTGTTTCTTGTAAGATATGCTTAAATGCAAGAGACACGTGGGTAGTGTACGCCACCTTATCTACGTCCAGTCTCTGCATTCTCTAGATGTGTGTTCCTTAAAGACAACCGTGCACTTAGAAGTCTCTTTCCTCTTTCATTCTCAGTTCTGGGGATCTACCCCAGAGCTTCCTACAGACTAAACCTCTGCTACTGAGCCACATCCTTAACTTCTATCAGTTTTGCCTTTTATCATACTTTACAAATTATCTGGCCTAATTTCAGAAACTTTGGGTCAGCTTCTTGTAGTCCCTGCCTAAGTTGCACAGTAAGGAACTTATATTCTCTAGGCATATCTGCAATTAGCACATTCAGATGTTTAGAAGCATCAGTTCATTGCCCTGTGAAAGAATATGAAGGACAGGCTTGGAATACATACATTAGTTCTATTTCCACCCAACTCTCAAAAGTTGACAACAACAACAACAAAACAAAACTAGTGAGAGAAAATCCTATTGTCCTTCAACACCCTACTTGGCCCCCTATCCATATGATTTCATCTGAACCCGTTACCAGATGCCCTCAAGTCGTCTCCTTTCTAGGTGACCTCCTGATGGGGCTTCCTACAGCCCAGTCTTAGGGGGCTTGGATCACTGTACCTTTTAATCAATGGTCATCATCTGACCCTATAAAGAGTGTCAGCCCTTTATGTCAGCATTTTGAAATTTATTTGGTAACCCATTAGTCATTTTTTAAAAAAATCCTCATTCTTTCTATCAGTTCATTTCCATTACTTAAGTGTAATTTAATATCTGAGTGCAAAACCCAAGGGCAGCTGGCTCCATGCAGTGTCTATGACAGCAACTAGCATGCACAGGTAAAGAGGATTCCAGGAAAGTAGCAGTAACATCGGTTAACTGACATTTGACTAACATTTCTAGCGTATTCTGCATAAGACCTGGTACCTGTCACTAACGTGATTAATGTGATGTTGGGTTCAAATGAGAAAAGGAAACAGCCACGTTTCTAAGGTCTGGAAGCACACTGTGCCCAGTCTTGATTCAGTGTAGTATTTGCTTCTTGGGTAGAAAGATATTAAATAATGTATTAGCCATTTTCCTTATCTATATGAATAACTTCCATATATTTGAATGATGATAGGAGATAAGAGGAGGCAGGTAAAGAGTTCATAACTCAAATAGAATGAACTAGACCATTTTAGGCTTCTATAAACCTTTCAGGAGCTTTCTCTGCCACTGAAACAGAAGCCCAGCTAACCTCTTATGAACCCTGCTCTACCATCCAGACTCAGGTCAAAGACAGACAGCTTATTTCAATCCATTCAAGTAACTCTGGAGATCCCCAGAGCAAATTACCCCAGCAGAAATGTAATAAGGTCAGTTTCAAAGACAACTCAGGAAAATCGCTGGCACAAAGCTCTTCTCGGGCTTTCCAGGGCAATTCAGCATCTCTGAGAGGACATTTGTGCACCAGAATCCATGGTCACCACTGTACACAAAACCCTGATTGTGTCCTTTTCTTAGAAGAGTGGTTCCTAAGGAACTGTATCTGTTCTCTGCTTGTTAGACAGGTCATATTTAGTCTTTCAAAGAGGAGTTTTGTAAAAGGATATCATAGACAATATACAAGTAACTAAAGACTTTTTATACTAATCTGCTTCCAGGATAGACATCACAAACCTGATTCGTGTACCTTTCAAGACAAAGATTCAAAAAGAATAGAACTCACATGTGGGTCTTGCTGGATTTACTTCCTCGTGACTATTAAGGCAATGATGATCAAAATTAGTGCAATTGCCACCCCAGGAAGCTTTCTCCAATTATGTCTCTCCTCTTCTCAGAAGTCCATCTGATTATTACACCAGAGTCACGTAGATCAGCAGGATGTTGCAGGGCAGACAGCTCAAGATGTCAGAGAACCCAGATAAAAAAATCCAGAAATATCAATTCACTTTCAGAGAAAGAAGGGGCAGCAGACTTGGAACTTGACTGAGGAAAAGCATTTGTATACACTCATTCTTTACTTAAGTCTCACAGGGTCACAAATACATATTTGGGATTTCCTTAAGCTAAATAACAAGTGAAAATAAATACACGATTTCAAGCAAATAAGAGCTTTCTTTTTTTTCTTTATGGAAAGGCAGCTGTGGTGGTTTGGATGAGAATGACCCCCATAGGCCCGTATTTTTTAATGTTTTGGTTCCCAGTTGGGTAGACTCTTAGGAAGGATTAAGAGGTGTGGCCTTGTTGGAAGAGGTGTGTCACTTGAGGGGGTGGGTTTTGAGGTTTCAAAAGTCCATTCCAGGCCCAGACTTTCTCTCTGCCTGCAGGTAAGGATATAAGCTCTTAGCTACTGCTCCAGTGCCTGCCTGTCTGGTGCCACATTCCCTGCCATGATAGTCATGGACTAATTCTCTGAGAATGTAAGGAAATCCCAATTAAATTCCTCCTTTTGTAAGTTGCTTTGGTCATGGTGTCTCTTCACAGCAAGAACAACTGTAACTAAGACAGAAGTTAGTACCAAGTCAAGGACTTGGGTATTGCTGTGACAGGCCTGATCGTGATGACTGTTGAAGAAATGTGGAAGACTTTGAGATTCAGAACGAGAAAAGCAATTAAACACGCGGTAAGTGGCCATCGCAGTAGGAACACGAAGGGAACAGCGCTCAGCACAACGAGGACTTCGGAGACCCATCTCAAGAAGTTTCGGAAGGAAGGAATGTTAGAGACCATTCTTCTGATATCTTAGCAAATATATACTTGGTTAATTTTTGTCCTTCTCCTAAAATTTGGTCAGAGGCTAAATTGAAGAGTTTGGTACTCATACCATTGGCAGAGGAGATTTCAAGACAGCCTCGTATTGACTGTATCATGTGGTTATTAATGGTCTCTCTTATGAAGACCTACAATGAAACACAGCAAATAGAGCAAACAAATACAAAACATAGAGTTTGAGGGGAACAAACAGCATGAGAGGATGTAATGTTGGAGCCAATTCCACGCTCAAGGAGATGAGGAGTTGAAAGAAAGTCCTGATGCTAAATAGAATAATGGGAGTAGTAATCTCAGGGCAAGACTCCACCCAGAGAATCCTGCAGCCGGTGTAAGGAAAAGGTCTGAGGGCTTTCTTCATCCTAAAAGCACCAACAATCAAAACAGAAAGCTAGTGCAAGGAGAGAGCCGCGTTCCAGCCCCAGCAGGCAGCAGAACTCAAGCTTTGGCCACGTGATTCTTGCTTTATTTAAAAAGATACAGGAGCAAAGAGGTTGTAGACTCTTCTACTGTGGTTAAGGAAGCTATTGAGGTCAGGCACTTGGCAGGAGAGTCCTGCATGGAGGCTAAGATCGGCCACTGCATGAAGCTCTGAAGGTGAAGCCTGGATTGCTTCCAAGATGTTGGAGATGCTGGAGCCCGGGGATACCTACCAAGGAGAATGGCTAACAGGGTGCGGAACAAGCCCAAGAGAGAGAAGTGTGTTGCAGTCAACAAAGCTGATAGGAGTTGGAGACCTGAAGACTACTTTGCCATCAGACACAGAGGTGCAGAGCTTGGAGATTGCTCTACTGTTTTGTTTTGTTTATTTGCTTTGTTCCAGTTTTTCCTCACTAGGTTCTCATTCCTCCCTTTTCGAAATACAGTGTATATTCTGAGACATTGTATGTTGGAAGTATGTGATCTGCTTTTGTTTTGTTTTTTTGTTTGTTTGTTTTGTTTTGTTTTGTGTAGACCTCTGGGGCTAAAGAGCAAGCTTAAGTCTCTAGAGGGTGCCTCATCCTCCCCAGGTGGGCTAGCAGGATGCCTTGCGAGCTGCTTCTCTTCTAGCCCTGGAGAGACTGTAGCTTTTCACAAAAGCAAAAGGAAAATAAATCTGGCAAGTTTTTTGCCTGCCCTATAGTGAATTAGGCACCTTCCTCTGTCTTTGCAAAGACCATGAGGCCAGGTGCCCGCCCTGCCTCCATGCTAATCAGACTTCCCCACCCAGAGTACCGGGACGCCACCCTCTCTGGGGAAAGTTATTTAAACAGGGAAAAGCCCACCAATAAACGAGTTCGAGTTTGTGGTCCATCAGATTCGGCTTCCGAGACTTCCTTTGCGTCTTGTCCCCTATTCTCAGGCCGCGGGTGGATAGCATCTTCGAGAAATCAACCAAGACCCACTCCTTGGGTACCAGAGCGCTTCCCTGCCGCTCAAATCCAGGCCCTTGCACTCCTGGCCAAACAGCACAGCCTGGGCCAGTGTGAGTGGGGAGACTCAGCCGCCATGGCAGATCAGGTTGGCAGTTCGCGTGCGCACTGGATCCGGGGAGAAACCAACAGTTTTGTTTACTTGAGACAGGGTTTCTCTGTTGTAACTCTGACTGTCCTGGAACTAACTTTGTAGACCATGCAACCTCGAGTGCTCTGCTTTTTTGTTTTGATTTTACAGGGGTTACAATTAAGTGCAGTCTTGAGTCTAAGAAGAGACTATGGGCTTTGAACTTTTAAATACTTAAAGACTGTGGACTGAATGCATTTTTCATTCTGATATGGATACAAGCCAATGGAGGTCTGGTAGTGGAATATGATTGTTTGAATGAGAATGGCCCCATAGGCTCACATATTTGCATGCTTAGTCCCCAGTTGAACTCTTTGCCCTTGATGGAGGAGGTATATCCCCAGGAGTAGGCTTCCAGGTTTCAAAACGCTCTATATATACTGTTAAATTATAAAACACCAAATGAGTCTGAACAATAAATCAAGGTGTGAATATTTATCATTTCTGAAATAATGAATAAATTTTTCCTTCCTAGATTTTCTTCATTTAATATGCATTATTTAAACAAATTTAAATATAAAATAAATGAAAACTGGGTTCAGTCTTCAGTGCAACTGATAAATAAAAATCAAGTTTTTTTTTTTTACAAGTTTTTAATTGCAGTTTTAAAAGTCTAGATAGTTTTTATTCCAAGAAATTGGTCAACTACACAGAATAACAGCCATGATGAGCTTATATTGTCTTAATACACATAAATTAAGCCTTCTGTTGTGAAAGAAAAGTAGCTGCTTGGTCTCAGAGCTACCTTAGTAAGCAGTCAAGGTCACAACTCACCTTTCCCAGGACTATAGACAGAACACAAAAATAGAAACTTCCTTCAATGAAACTGAAAAGGGTATATATCCCTACATTCCTTAAAAAGATACAAATTGAGAATATAAATTAATCCAACATAATAGACTTAGTTCTTTGTTATCATGCAAGTCTAGATGTAGCCCCAAACTTCCTGTGTTAAGAGATTTGTTACTAAAGTGTAGCCAGCACCTTTGGTAAGAGTTTGAATCTGATCTCATTGGTGGGATAATTCACTGAGAGCGTCATTTAATTAGTATACAGCTTTAGGACCTGCGTGGAGGAAAGAAGCTATTATGTGTGACTATGACCTGTTTTGTCTTTGGCCCCTTGATGTCTTTGCTGGTTTTTTGCCATGTAGTAATCAGTCTACCTTCTGCACATGCTCCCTGACACAATGCTTAGCCTTCCCTCAGGCCCCAAAGGAGTAAAGCCACCCAACCATGAACTCAAACTTCTGAGAACCTAAGCCACAACAAATCATTCCACCATTCAGTTGTTTACCTCAAGTGTTTACCACAGCAGCAACAAGATTAATATTCCCTTCCACAGGCATTAGGACTTAGAGACTATGAGAAGCAGAAAGAAAACGTGCAGAAAAACCAGGCAGTTAGCATTTTAGACACGTGAGTCCACTCACAGTTATTTCCCAAGAACTCGGACTAGAGCTGTAGCCAAATATTCTATGCACTCTACATTTATGAGAACTTTTATTTCAGACACTGAATTTGAATGTTATCTTTGTTAGAGATGTAAGTCTAATTTTCAAAACTTTTTCGGATCATCTGACTTCACACCACAGGAGCTGTTGCATCTTCAGAGTGTTTTCCTTGGCAACTTCCAGTCGGCACACATGCCACTGCAAGCCAATGCTTTTTATAGTGCCCTGAAAATTAATCTTGAATATCTATGTTTTCCTCCTCTTGTATATACACAAAACATATTTAAATCTTCATTAGCAAACTCTTTTCTAATATTTAGCCAATAAAATAAATGGCATAAACAAGTCAAATTTTAAAATGTATGGCTTTTGATTTGCTATTAGTAGATCTTTTAAAAAGTATTACATTGTTTCTGTGTGTGTATGTGTGTGTGTGGTGTGTGTGTGTACATATATATGTATCGCATACATTAGGATTTAATATAACTGACTGTGTCAGAAAAATCAAAATAATAGTGATTTAATGAGACAGAAGCTGACATTCCTTCATATAAAAGAATCACATGAAGTATAATCCTGGTCTTCTCTTATAAAGAGCCTAGGGCTCTTAATTTGGATTCTCAAGCTCTGTAGAGATATTCCTCTGATGTTAGCTGAGAAACACTGCTGATGGTGTTTAAGTAATCACATTCACATACTGTAAAGGAAAGAAGGGAGCAGGGCAGAGATGCTCCCCAAATCTGCCATGTAAATTTCCTTCTTGCATGAGTCTACCAGTACAAACAAGTACAAACCAGTACAAACAAGTCTAGAAGGTGCCAGCTCTTTTCTTAGCGCTCTATACAGCATTCCACCATTGCTGCAACATTCGTACTTAGATTTCTCTCTAACTGCACCGGACAGGAATAATCTCTACTACCCAGTGAATGCTCATCTGACATACATGTTTTAATGTCATTTAACATGACTTGGGCCTCAATCATAACGTTCAGAATTCACTGATGGCAGAGAAAGCCCTATAAGATGTAGATCAGCCCCCAAACCCAGTGAGCCTCACAATGCAAGTGGTAAACTTAGTGGCTTCCAGCATGCAAAAAGTGGTACCTAACCTATTTTAAGAAATGCCTGCTCTTATTAAATTTTTAAGATAGTTCAAAAGAAATTTTAAATAATTCAATCAGGCACTTGCAGACACTCCAAAGCCTCTGAGGCTCTGGGACTTTCACAGGAATGGATGCTTCAGGTTCAGACTGTAAGAGCTGCAGGCCCCAGAGAGGTTTTCTTTTGCTATTTATAATCTCATTTGCCCCCACCGCAGTCTTGTCTGGCAATCTAGCTCCCGTTTACACGGTTTTCACCTTTTGAAAGTAAATGAGTATTCTGAATGTATGAAATGGCACACGAGTGCCATTTCTTAGCCAGCGTCACCCTAGAGTTCGTGAAGTGGCAAAAGAGTGTGTGAACTCCTGGCCTCTGCTAGCTAGGAGCAGGCTCCTAGACCATCTTAGTGCTTAGCAAGCACTCAGCCTCGGGTTTCACACAAACCCATGGATATTATGCCTGCCAACTGAAAGCCTGGATTAATGATTTTAACTTTAAAGCAGCCACTAGGACCGAGGTCGTCTTGTAGAAGGAACAGTTCAGGGCTTGTTGCGACACATTCTTCTCTGGAGAAGTTGACTCTGGAGAAAGTAACATGAAAGAATTCTTTGCACTTCTGCAGTGTTACCTTTAAAAGATAAGCCTATTTGTTCCTGTTGCTGCTGGCCTTATGGCTACTACTGGTATACTTGGTTACAAACGGTTACACCAGGATATTAGTTTAGTCTTTGGCTGAAGTATTGAGGGCAGAAAAAAAAAATGGTTGTGACCAAGAATATGCATAGAGGGCAGTAATTAGGATTATTGACTTTTGGTAACCACAGAAGTGTTCATATATCTTTGGGGCAATAGACCATAGTTTTCTTGATCATAAGCTATTCTGAAATAAGTATAAAGATTAAACTGATGTCTCCTGCCACATGGCTGGCTGGTGGCACAGGTGTTGATGTTTTCCCTGTTTGCAGTTGACTGGCAAAAACATTTTCCAAATCACATTTATACTATCGACAACCATGATATTTTGGTACCATGAAGATTCAACCTAAGAGAAAAAAACAATATGTACAAGAATAAAAAATAAGGGGAAGATTCAGATATTTGACAGAGAAAATTCATATTGGCTAGCAAAGGGGAAAAAATCCTGGTAACCACCATTTAAAAGACTTCTAACAGACTCCTTCCTCTGGGAAGAATAATTGTAAATGAAGAAAACGTCTCTGTAACCAAGATCAGAGGACCCTTTTGTTAATCAGGAGTTAGGGAATTCTGGGAGCTAAGCTGTGCCTCCAGCCTCCAGGAAAGGAACTGCAGGCATGGTGCTAAAGGATTGAATGACAGGGATCTAACAGGATGGAAGATGGATTCCATCCAAAGCGAGGTAGGAGAGCGCCACCATGTCAGGCAGCAACTGAAGAAAAAGCTTTAAAGTCAGCGATGGCCCCGGAAGGGCTGCATGAGGGGTGATTGCCCCTGGAAGGGCTGCATGAGGGGTGATTGCCAGAGCGAGAATCTTAAAAGGACATTCGCCAGACTCCACGGAAAAACTCTAATATTTTGCATATCCATGTCACAGGCAGCCTCTTAAAATACCTTAGAAGCCAAGATTAACAATGGAACTGAACTTAGCGTGGTGATATCAGGGATAGTATTTTAACTTGCGGCAGCAAACTTTTCTTAAAAAGTTGCAAACTTGCATGCTTAATATTTTATTCCTGTCATTTATAAGTAAAGCTTGCTAATTTAACATCTTTTTTTTATTAATATCACATGTTGTAATTGACAAAATAATTTCTCTGGAGGGAAGAGAAACCTCTACTAGGTTTAGCCAAGTAGTGATCTTAATTACAATTTAAAATTTCCTGTGACATCAACAGAAGTGCAGAGGAAATACCTCGTGTGGTTGGGGTAGAGAGCAGAGAAGAGGTAAGATGCTTGTCCTCTTCACTATTCCCTGCTGATACTCTGGAAAAGCCTGCTGCACACCTCTGGAGAGCAGAAACATTGCATCTGACTCTTCCTTGCAGTCTCTGAAGCTGAGCTGCAGTTAACTAAGCTGTGTCAGAGAACTAAAGGAAAGACTTGATAGAAAAAAAAGAAACTTCAGGCCTTAGCAGAAGTCTTCAGACAGAAAGGTATGTGTTCTTCTAGAAATAAAACATTGAGTTAGGCAAGGTCTGTAACACCTGCCACTCATGTGCACTTGAGGGAAATAGAAGAAGCTAGGTGACAAAGGTGGGAGGCACTGCGTGGAGACTAAGATACAGAGGCAGGGGGAGCAGATGCAGGAGGCCCCTGGGCATCCGCAGGAGGGCAGAGGGCAGAGCAGGAAGCATCCTAATAAGAAGCAGCACTTCAGCAGGTCACCTATGAAAGCACTGAAATGACACTCACACTAAAACCAAGAGCATATATGTGCCCTTATATGTGCAGAGCATCTTCAACATCTTTAAGCTTTAAGAATACAGAAAGTACCGAATACTGTTGTATCTGGCATATGAAATGTTTAACACTTAGAAAGCACACATTTCTTTGTTTTAAACTCTGTGTGTGTGTGTGTGTGTGTGTGTGTATGTACATGGACTTTACATATGGACATATATATGTGTTTGTGTGTCCTTGAAAGGCTCTCATTTAACAAAGCAGTGAAGAGCTACCCAGTCACTCTTGAAATTAAGACCAGAGGTAGTCTGAAATGCTGCTTCTTTGCAGATTCCAAGAGAAATGTCAGAGAGGACAGAGAGATTCAGCCATACCTCATGAGACCCTCAGGAAAGGAATTCCAAAATAAAGTTGAAATCTGTAAGGATTCCCAGAAGGAAACTACGTACTTTATCTTAGTAGGAAGTATAAATCAGAAGGCTGTGAGCCTTTGTACAGATTGTGGTGAGACTCACGCCATTTTGATTCTTAAAATTGATGTGATTTGTTATTGTAAGAAACCCCAGAAAGAAACAACACAGATTTGCTTGGGAGAGAGACATCATAGTGGACTGCAATTGTGTCCACAATTTTACAACCACAGAGCCCAACACAATAACAAATAGTATGGCATACTATGGACATATATTTGACAGTAAAAACAAAATAATACAGAAAGTATCTAAAAATATAGAATAGCCATGAACTAAGGTGTGTGTCTAATGGCTACCAATTCAAAACTATATAAAAATACGAATTACAATTATCTCAAAATTTCTACTAGATGGGGAAAGACAAATTACATGTTTCCATATCATCTATGTAAATTTTACTTTGTGTATGTGTGTGTGTATGTGTGTGTGTGTGCAGGTATGACCAGGCAACTCAGCTTTACTGTTAGAATAGTTAATGAAAATTTGTTATGTATTATTGAGAGTTTACTTCTACAATCCCTTGCATCCTATAATTTTTTTAATTGTTATCAAACTTAAGGAATCATATTGTAGGTTTCGTGGATGCGCAATGTGATTTTAAACCTAGATAAACTAAACTCTTGAGGGGCATGTGAATTTGTTGTGCTATGACGACTAGTCAGTACTCTGACTTGACAGCATTCGTCATGTGTTGAAGTCACTGGGTCTAGTGACTCACTGGAAGGACTGAAGTCAAGGAGCGACTGGGGGAAAAGCATTCCCCTGGATGTGGGCGGTACATTTCAACAGGCTGGAGAGAGAAAGCAACGTACCCCATGCCTCAAACGCTTTTTAATAAGGTGTGTAATTTTAGTTACAATCATATTATGTGAGTTACACGAGTTGGAAATAGAGAAGAGAAATTAAGAACAGCCAGATATTGAAGGCAGTAAAGTTACTAGGAATGGAGTAAAAAAAAAAAATTATATGCCATTGTAGTTGTTCGCCGCTATGGTGGCTCACCAAAGAAGACAAGGAGGTATATTTCATAGGCTCAAATCTGGCCAGATCTCAGCAGAGGGAACCATTGTCCTGGCCAGCACCGTATTCCATGGACAGTGGAACTCCGAGTGTCTGAGCTCAAGTACTTTTATCCTTTCAGAACTCCTCAGGAGTTCTACTGATAGCACGTGCAGATCATTAGCAATCAAACATTCCCCCACAGAAATCCAACACCTGCAGACAATGCAAAAGGCCAAGACCTAGGGTAGCCCTCACCCAGCAGTGCATTAAAAACATTTTAAACATAACTAAAATTAAACTTCCACAACATGCCATGTCTTTCTTCTTAAGCCTGATTAAACGCACCCTATTACCGATTACTCCATCATTCCAGTATTTTCCTTTCTATGATTTACTTACTTTTCCCAGTTTATTTTCCACTAAGTAAAAAAATGCTAACTTTATTAAGAACAGAGGTTTACTATTTAGTTCACAGTTCTAAATCTGGGATTGTGTGTTCTCATTGGTTTGCCTCTGCTGAGGAGCTGCTGGGGCAGCACAATGGAGAACATGGAGGAGGAGGAGATCATATCTCAAAAGCAGTCAGGAACACTCAAGGTTCCAGTTGGTCTTTAACAATTTTAGGTCAGATGGGCTTAAGAGTCCCATTAGAACAACCCGAAGCCATTCTGAGTGCAATGGACCTTCAACTGTATCCCACCTCTCACTACTTCACACTATAACCTAATCCAGCCACTTTAGGTCTGAGCTCCCAACATAAACTCTTGGGGCATAAAACACATCCAAATCTATAGCACCCATTCTCAGTACAAGCCAAGGCTTCAGAACGCTCTCTGATCAGTCATCAGCTTCAAACAATAGTTAATCAGGCACAGAGTGTGCTTCAAGGTGAAATCCACAGTGTATCACCAATATACTATTTTTCTAGTCCTTTAGTAACAGTACGAGATAATAACAATGTGATGATTGTATTACTATTAAATGCAAATATACTTTGGCAATGGTGGGTATATGTACATGTGTATGATTTTGTAAATCTGCCTAAACTTTATTTCTATTCTTGAGAAAGGAAATCTCGATCCTTGGAATTTAGAGAATTATCTAATTAATCTTCATAGTGGTAATAAGGAATTTCATGGTGAGTCCTAGGAGATCTTCAGGATCATATTTTAAAAATTAGATATGTGTTCACAATGTTGGTCTATATGCTATGTATATTAGTCTAACTTTCCAGCCTCTGAGAAGCATAGGATTAGAGATTAAATTCAAACATATGGTCAATAAATAATTGTGTGTATAAAATGAAATCCAAGAGAAAATTCTAGGTCCCAAGGTTTAGTGGCACTTTCTATGTGCTAAGTACATTATGTGCCAGAATGGTGGCAAGTCCTGACAGCATGAGGAGACAACACATGAAAGACCTACGTGAGAGTTTGAATAAGAACAGCCTCCATAGGCAGACATGGTGTGGAATGAGCCCAAGAGAGGGAAGTATGTTGCAATCAACAATGCTGAAAGGAGTTGTAGATGCAAAGAGTGCTTTGACATCAGACATGCAGATGCAGAATTTGGAGTTTGGTCTGCTGGTTTTTGTCTTGCTTCAGTCCTGTATTGTCTCATATGCTGCCTTTCCTCCCATTTTGGAATAGAAATGCAAATTCTGTGCCATTATATATTAGAAGTATATGATCTGCTTTTCAATTTTGAATTCACAAGGGGTTACAGTTAAGAAAATTGCCATGAATATCAAAAGAGATATTGAACCTTGGACTTTTGAGTAGTATTGAGACTGTGGTACACTACGGGGACTTTTGGGGGTGTCTTCATTTAACATTATGATATGACTACAGGCCTATGGGATCCAGTAAGTAAAATGTCATGGCTTGAATAAGAATGGACCCAATAGACTCATATATTTAATGCTTAGTCATCAGGGAGTCCATTTGAGGGGGATTTGAACTATTAGGAGGTGTGGCCTTGTTGAAAGAAGTGTGTCACTGGGGGTGGGCTGTGGGGTTTCAAAAGCCCATGTCAGGCCTAGTCTCTGTCTGTCTGTCTATCATCTATCTATCTGTCTCTTCTTGTGGATCAGGATGTAGCTCTCAGATATTGCTCTAGCTGTGAGTGCTGCCATGCTCCTGCCATGATGATGATTGACCAGCCCTCTGAAACTATATGCAAGTCCCCAGTTGAGTGCTTTTCTTTATAAGAGCTGTCATGGTCATGGATCTCTTCGTAGCAATAGAACGGTGGCTAAAAAAACCTACATTCCCTTCCGTCCTTTTGTCTATTCAGTGTAGCAGTACCCCTGTGTGTTCAGCAAGAATGACACAGAGGTATATTCATAAGTCCAAACTCTGCCAGACCCCATCAGAGGTAACCACCATCATGGCCAGCGCCACACTCCGTACTGGAACCCCTAGCTCTCAGCTCAGGTGTTTTTACTGATGCAGAACTCAGATATGTATGCTGTTGATAGCACATGCAGATCATTACCAATCAACATCCCCCACATAAATCCAACACCTGCAGCTATACAAAAGGCCCAAAACCTAGGCAGCCCCTCACCCAACAGTGCATAAAACAATTTCAAACATAACTAAAAATAAACTTCCCCAACAACTCAGGTTTTTATTTGGCTGTTCCTCCTGATCTGTAGTTTTTGTGTAAACAGTCATCCTAAGTGCAGCACTTCCTGAGTTTCTTGCCAGTCATTCTAGTGAATCATCTATACATCAGGTGTCTGTGAGAGGAACTGAGGTGTTGTCCAACCAACTGGAAATGTAAGCAGAGTAGACTCCCTCACAACACGTAGGTGGCCGGCCTAGTGTGGGGCACTAGATCTCCGTGCCCTTAAATTTGTGGAATCTGACTACAAATGGTTAATATCAGAACTAGTTGTCCCTAAAATAATTAAAGGTTAAACAATAGAGTCTTATTATATTTAATGGAAAATTATCGATAGTCTACAATTCAGTTTATGGACCCTGATTTTATAAAACTTAGCAGAGAAATGTTAAGATTCAACACAAAAGCCAAGAGGAAATACCTTTTCAAACTTCAGTCGCTGGCTGCCCCCTGCTGACACATCAGTCACTGCTCGTGGGCAGATCCACAAATTAAAGGATTTTCTTGGTTTTGAAATAAATAATTCTAAAGAAAATGAAATTCTCCCTGGACTTTTTTTTCAGTATTGGTGTAATCCATTCTCGGATTTTTAGAGGTTGTTGGAATCCATCAGCCACCAATCAGCTTAGCACAGAGATAGAGAAACTGCTACTCATTTGCAAACAGTCTGAAGTTCTAAGGCTAAATCAGAGGGTTTAACTTTCTCTAAGAACAGTAAGTCTTTTCTGTGTGGTCTTGGACAAGCCACATTAGCACAAGTTCACGTGTTCTCATTCAGAAATTACAAGTATTTCACAAAAATGGGCTCAGAGTTCCTTGGCAGATAACGAATTGCCAATAAGGAAAGAATTATGGGGCTTAACATATCAAAACGGAAATGATCTATGATATTATACTAGATGGGCAAAAATTCTTAATTTCCCAGTTCTGTGTTTTTAAAACTTCAAAGGTTTTTGTGAATTTTGAGACAATATTTTAATCTAGTGAAACTCAGAGGTAAGTCATATCTGACTGTTTTAAGACCTGTGGGAAAATCGATCGGGTAAATGGCTCAAGTCTATCCCTTGATCCACTCATTGAAGGGCCAGTGATCTAGGACCTTAAATGATTGGCACCTCGATCTTTAGTCCAGTAAAGGGCTGGCAGGCTGGGCTCGTGATGAATAACTGAGAGTACTGGACAAAGGACAGGGGCTTGGCGGGGGGAACAAGGGGAATGTTATGTCAGTCCTGGAACGTAGGAAGCTTGAATTTGGCAAGTTCCAAAAAATTAGATTGGGGCATTCTCCTTAGATATCAAATAGAAAAGAAACACTGGAAGACCAAACATTTGATCACCATTCACATTCTTCACACATTTCAATACAATCATCACCCCCTGGCAATACTGACATGAGCTCCAACACTGATTGTACTGAAAAGGAGAAAAGAAGCACACATAGTCAAGCAGTCTTGGTCAAATTGTGCTCTGGCTAATTACTATCTCAATTCTGGATCTGCAGAGCTTTGATGGAGCAACGTGGCTGTAATGCTGGCTCCTACTTTGAGGACGGGCAGCCTCATTAAGGGTTGACCTCCCTACAAGTCTTGTTCCCAAGACTCAAGCTGACTTTATGTTTAGGAAAGGGCTGGAGACTAAACATATTTTTTGAGGGTCTGGTAAGAACTCTGTAAAATCAGGTCACAAAAAAAAAAAAAAAAAAAAAAAAAAACTTAGTTGTTCTTATTTTAGTGCCTTTATAAACTCAAGGTGGGGATAATCACCAAATTCAGATGATGAACCCTTCAATGGTTAACACATCTATATATACAACGGAGCAAGAATCTTTCAGAAAGACGAAGAATTAAAGCAAAGACAGGTCCATAGAGTTACCATACTTCAAGTTACCCACCAGGGATCTGATATCACACCTAATATATGTCACTACCAGCGAAGTGAAGGATGCCTCTTTGTCCCTACCAAAACATTAGTGAAACTTCACATAGCAATTATACTGCAGACATTTGCCTAAGAAAAGTGTATGATCTGTGTGATTGCATATTTCTAGATGGTAATATTAAAGTTTCTGTTGAATAAAGGGGACTAGTCTGTGTCCAATGGCAACCCATGGAGTCCAAGAGATGGAACCACAACTGTTGTGTGGAGAAAGTAGTAGACAATGGAATTCCAGCATTGGGGTTCCACACAATAATTTGGACTGTTAGTAGAATAAATTTAAGGCAGCATTTTAGAAGGTGGGCGGGTGCTGAGGCATTGTGCTCCAACTCAGATGAAGTCAGAAGACCAGGAGATACTCAGTGTCAATGTTTCAAGGCTGAATTGGACTTGAAGAGGAGGTAGGTTGAGTCTATACATGAGACATCAGTGTACCAAGCCAGAAGAGACAAGGAAAGAAGTGGAGGAGGTAGAAGGGACTAGGGCAGAGACGGCTGACATCTAGAAGGCCAAAGCCAGTAATGGTGCAGTGCATGTCTGTGCAGCAAATTTGAAAGCAGCTGATATGGTGGAGTTTACAGAGACTCTTAAAGTATTCCAAGAAGAACTAAGCATCTTCTTTGGAAGAAGACATAGGAAGAAATAAAATAGGAAAATGCCACCTTGTAATCTTAACACTCCAAAACAATATGAAGTAGGAAGAGAATACGTCCAAAATAGTGCTTTATACTTTCATATTGGGCACTAAAATGAATGCCAAAAATAGAAATTTACCATAAATCTGACACTATGCATGCCGTATCTCATCTTTGACATTTACCAGGTTTTAGGAAGATCTCAATTTGTCAGATGTGGATCATATGAAACCGATACTTCCTAGAATCCTTGAGCATTTTCATGGTTTAAAGCATGTGCACATAGTATGCAATTCTAAGTCTTTATGTGTTGTAGAGAGGAATTTCCCTGGAAGCAGCCACAATGGCTCACTAAAAATAATCTAGTCAGTTGAGATTACCAGTCTCATTACTGTTTGGACTGTCACCTTAGGACCATTTCAAATGAATGTAGGTACACAGCACTAGCTGTTGGTTGCAAAAGCACAAACATGTGCACAGCGCCTCTCTGTGAATCTGTGTCTCTAACGCACGTTCAAGAGTAGCATTGCTCATTGAGAGGGAAGCATCACGCACTGGTGGTGCACACAGATTTCTGCTCCTTTAGGGCTGCAAAGGGAAAAGAGAATTGAGAAGTTCTTCAGCTGCTGCATCAGGGGTGATCCTGGGTCTGCTTCCTAGTTGTTGTTTTTAGTGTTTTTGTTTGTAATGGTTCCACCTGAAGTTTTGTTAGCCAAACACCAGGAAAGGCTCAGCCCGTTCCTAACTTCTTAGGATTGCTTGCTCTCAGCAGCAATTCTCTTGACAAAATAATGTCTAATGAGTTGTTAATCTGTTCCTCAAGAAACTTCAAAGGTTGCAAGTTTACTTTTAAATGTATCCAAATCCCCAACCCACAGGTTACATAGCTACTCTAACCAGGTCTGTGTACCAACCCACAGGTTACATAGCTACTCTAACCAGGTCTGTGTACAGTTGTTGTCTTTTAAATGTACTTAATTTTATTTTATGAGCATGGGCATATATGGGTGTCAGATCCCCTGGAACTGGAGTTGCAAACAGTTGTGAGCTGCCATGTGGGTGCTGGGAATTGAACCCAAGTCCTCGGGAAGAGCAGCCATACTTCTAATCTTTAAAGGACACTTAAAAGTTTGGAAAGTTAGAGTCTCTATCCTTAGTCTCGTTTGCAAATAAAAATAAGACTGATAATGCTGAGCAGTAAAAAGTTGGTTGAAGAGTTAGAACTAGGTGCCAAAGTTTACTGTCTTCAATAATCACATTGTGGTGTGATGTGCTCTTAACTTGCAATGATTAGTATCTTGAATATATGCCGATCACTTAAATTTCACAGTTTTATAAACTATTTAATTAATTCCATCACCCATCAATATTTATTCAATGCCGATCTCTCCAGTACCAGGCACTGAAGATTCAGTATTGAGCTAAAAAAAAATTTTTTAAAAAAAGGAAAACTATCTATATTCTTAGTAGTACTAAGCGTATAAGAAGGGGAAAAGGCCAAGAAAGGAAGTGTGCTGAGATCATGAAAACACAGTCTTATTTTAGAAAAAGTGAGCAAGGAAGGCCTTCAGATATTGTAATGCTTGTATAAATAGTTTCACAGACAAAACCAACCATAACTTACCTGCTTATAAAATATAATTATCAGTAGACAAGCTCGAGGCTCAAATCAGAGATGTCTTTTAGTATGAAGGGTTTCTCTTCCCAGTGGTCATGGAATAAAGTCAGTATAAACAGAATAAATAAAATAGAGAAGAAGGCGATCAGATAGCACACTGGGATGGGGAAGGCCTGGCATCTGATATGTTTTCTTTTATCCCACTGCCCTGGAGAAGAGCAGGAGCCACAACAAAGGCCCTTACAGATTTCTGTGAGTCTTTGAAGTGCTCACAAAGGCAGCAAGATCCCCAGTCGAGATTTCCTAGATCAACACTTGTTTTATGATCTTCTACTTTTTAAAAGTGTCCATTTCAAATTCTTTTTAGAAAAGGGGGAAAGGGGAACTCAGTATACAGTACCCTCTATGTTCTTTCCATATAATAGAAAAGAAAGCTTGGATACGTATTTATGGCCTATGTTTGGTAAAAGGGAACTCAACTTGGTCAGTAAATGTTTAAATTGGGCTCAAGGACTATTAACAGTAATTAACACAATTTCTTGTAAGAAAATCCTACGTGATTCTTTGCATTTCTGAAAATGACTGCCAATAACAAGCATGCATTGTCAAAAATGGGTGTTTAGTCCAGGGATGAACAAGGCAGAGGTACTGCTCATTTGCATGGAGAAGTCCTCATGCTCAGGATGCCACACTGGAAGCACAAAGTTCCACGTTCACCTCAGCCATATACTCTGTTTCCTTAATGTAACCTGAAATTCTAGTCAATATTTTGACATTTCTTTGATGCATACTCGTTTAATAATTTAAAAAAGTGATCTAGATATATTCATCAAATTTCTAAGCAACCTATGACGTCAGTGTGCTGCGTGGAGGCAAGCCTGAGGGATATTGTACCTACCCCAATTAGACAACTTGAGCTCACACTGGAAAGTAATATTCTTTTTTCTTTTTTTTTTTTTCCAGGAAGGGGGATGACACCGGAGCAAAAGAACCTCAGATAAATGATAGAAAAAGCAGGGAGCATACAACATGAAGGTACAAGTGGTCGCCAGGGGATGGAAAAGGACAAATTAATGCAATGCCTATCTTTCTGAGGCTATCCCTCCTTTCTTGCTACCTTTTCCCGACTTGTAAGGTTCCTTATCACATGATCAAAGCAGAAGCTCCCAGGAATTTCATAACTGGATGTTTTCTGTAATCGTTTTGAACTCATATCGATTTTTTATTGTACTCAAGGAAAAAGATGAAGGAAAGGCATGACAGGGTGTTAGATGCTCAAATATTTGGCCCAACCTTGTTTCTACCTGTGTTTCCAGATGAAATCAGTGTCTAAATAAGAAGATGAAGTAGAATAGATGGCCCTCGCCTCTATGAACCGACATCATCCAATGCGTTAAAAACTTAAAGACAGCAAAAGACAGAGGAGAGAGAATTCAGCTTTTTTTCTGCCTGGGAGCGTGAGAGCCTGAGAGATGGGATCCAACACCTCTCTTTCCCTGGGGCTGGAGTTTACATTGTTGTTTCTCAAGCCTTCAGATTAAGAATGAACTATACCATCAGCTTTCCTGGGTCTTTGGCTATCAGGTGGCAAGTTGTGTGACTTCTTAGCCTCCAGAAGCATAAGAGTCAACTCATTACAAATCCCTCTTCATTCATTCCCAATTATATGATAACAATGTAGCTATGGATATATTATATATTCAAGAAAGTTTACATACGTATTTCCAGTTCTCTGGAGACTGCTTCTGACTATGGTATCAAACACTTCAGAAAGCCCCATTCAATGCTCATATGGCCCTTGTATGTGAATCTGAAGTTGACTGTTAGGATTTACCCTGTGGCTTTCTTAACATTCATGGCTCCCTAGGAAGATGGAAATGGATGCAGAGCGCATTGCTCCTTCCCATGAATACAAATCTCTTCATCAGGTTCATCATCCACTTCATTTTCTGAACCTTAGCTTATGGCTCATTGCCCAAGTAGACATGTTCTCTGTTAGGACTCTACTCATCTCTCTCCACCCTCATCGCTGTGCTTTAGACACAAATGACAGCAGCTATTGTATGTGGTAAATGGAGAAAAGAGAAATACATCAATATAGCAACTGTGAGTAAAAGGTAGGTATGCTACTTTTCTCCGCTCTTCTTACAGTATATTTACCAAATGCTTAAGTATTCTAGGGCCCGGATTTTTATATATATATATATATATATATATATATATATATATATATATATATATATATATATATATATATTATATAATATTTAAGAAATTTTTACATCAGTAAATCTATGAAACACAAAGTGTAATAGCTCCATATTACATACCAGGAAGCTGAAGCTTAATAAAGTAGACAAACATGCCCAATGGTGAGATGTTTTTTGTCTACCTCAAAGTCTATGTTATCAAGGAGATCACCCGTGCTCCATCCTCCCCAGAACCTTCCTCGTACACAGCTTAAAGGAGGTCATACTAATGAAGACAAATCCATACCCCACTAGAACAATGACCTTAAAACTTCTCATGAGCTCTTCTTGCTGCTGGTCCTGAACAGTGAGGACAGGAAGCCTGGGATTCATGACCTATCAGGGATGGACACAGCTTCCCAATGTAAACCACAAAGACAGGAGCTGTCATCTCCTGTGTGTGCCTGTGTTCTGATCAATGCTCTAAGCAAACCCTTTAAAAATAAAGCTGTTTCCTTCCACTGTAACTACATTTTGTTTTATCCCCTATTTTACAAATGAGGAAATCAAGACAGAAAAATCAGGTAACTTTTCCAAGACTTGCTGTTTTTCAATTGGAAATCCTGGTTTAAATCCCATAATTTTTTGTACAGAGCCTGGATTCCAGAAACTACCACCTTTTAAAAACTATCATCAACTCCAGAATTTTAACTTTTTCCCTAAAATGAAAACTAAATTTTACAGAGTTTTTGGAAGAATTGGACACAATAAGGCATGTGTCATTTAAATATACCAGTTATGAAAAGAGAAGGCGATGATGATGGGAAAACTGCAAGGTTTTTGTTTGTTGTTTGTTTGTTTTTTAAAGAAAAAAGAATGCCAAAAGTAACTCTAGCAATATTTGCTAAGAGAAATCTAAAAATCTTAGAAATAGAGGAAAAGTACTGGGGTTTAGTAGAACCAAAGAAATCGAGCTAAGGCTCTGACCTCATTTAAACCAAATAAACAATCTGCAGAGTGGAAGCCAGGGGGTCAGATTCCACTCTCCTGTTTCTAGTTCTCCGAGAGAACTGCTCACCGCTAAGACTGCTCAAATTTGGAACTCAGTGGGATTAATAATTTGTCCTCAAGGATCACAGGGAATAAAGGCTCTGTTCTCATTTGTTCCATGAGTTTTGTTAGTTATACAGAAGTAAGGAGCACAGATTCATCAAACAAAATCTATAAAACAAGGCTGATGAATTCTGAGCATACAATTCTCCCCAGTGAGCCACCATATGGTAAAAATGGATAGATAGATAGATAGATAGATAGATAGATAGATAGATAGATAGATAGATAGATAGAGATGGATGATAGACAGATAAATAAATAAAACTGTATTCAAAATGCCATCACAGTTTCCCCAAATTAATTTATAGCATAAACCTTGGAGAATATTATATAAATAAAATACAGTCAATTTTGTAATTGACTTGAATTTTTCTAAAATTTATATGGTGAAATTCTAACTCCAATTGCTCAGAATGTGACTGTGTGAGAGCATCTTCAACAAGTAATTAAACAAGGAACTCTCGTAGATGGATCATAGGCATGGAGATGGAGGTCAGACATGCCAGCACTCACATTAGCATTTGTGAGGTCCCGAACCTAAAGAAAAGAAGGACTGGAGAGTTCTGACTGCAAAGCATCTTGCCAAGCATCTGAGTTCACTTCCCACAACCCATATAGCAGCTCACAACCACCTGTGACTCCACCTCCAGGAGATCTGATTCCCTCGTCTGGCCTCTTCGTGCTCCTGAGTATCTACAGTACACATATAGACGTATGAACACAAATTTATGTATGAAAATTTATACACATAATTTACATTTTTAAATAATAAGTGAAGAAAGAACAAAGGAAAGAAAGAGCCTGAACAGGCCCAAATCCCATATAAATATGTTCTTATAAGAAGGTTGGGACTTGGGAGAGGTGACATGCACCTGTAATCCTAAACCTTTGGTGGTAGAGATAGAAAGATGGAGATTTCAAGGTCATCCCAGGTTGTGTAGTAAGTCTGATGAAAGCTTAGGCTACAAGAGACACTGCTTTTTTCTGTTTGTTGTTTGTTTGTTTTTAAAGGGAAAAATAAGAAAAGATTAGGATACATGTAACAGGAAGAAAATAAAAGTCATCTAGATGCTAAGAAGAAAGGCATCAGGATGAAATCATCAATGAATACACTGACCTTGGACTTCTGGCTTCCAGCATTGTGGGAAAACACATTTCTCTTCTTCAAGTCCCCAAGTCTGTGGTATTTCTTGTGGCAGCTAGAGAAAACAAGCATACCCTTGTATAAATGAATTATGTTTTGCTCATAATAATAGTTGATCCAGTGGCTAAAACAACCAAAATTGTCTCTTAATGGAGAAGAAATGACCTGGTGAGAGAAATAGTTAAATTTCACCCATCATACTGCTAATAACTGTATTTGAAGTTCAGTATGCATTGCATGGCACACATCAATTTAGCATGAGAATGTGCATATCAGTAAAGAACCTAGCATTGCTTAATTGGTGCCAGTTGTCAGGAGTGAGAGATGAGAACCCCTGTGTCTACAGAACAACACGGGTACACCTCCAAATGCCAACAGAGCAGCGGAATTAATTTGAGGGAAAGTATCATTGTCCCAAAGAAAGATTTGATTTTGTAGACTCCAGATTTCTGTCATCTTTTGTTTCTTCCATAAAAATCAGGAGCCCAGCTTCTGCTAGGGCCTCTTTAAAATCCTAGGTGATAATAACAGCAAGTTAGTCACCCAGATGTAACAGAATCCCATAGACTGGGTTGTCTCAACAATAGAAAGTAACTTCCAGTTCTGGAAGTGAAAGCACAAGGTATCAGAAAATTCATATTCTGGAAAGCCCTCTCCTCTAAGCTTGCAGAGGGCCACCTTCTCACTACATTGCAGATAACCTTTACTCTGGGACCATTTAGAGAAAGGGCTCTTCCTCTGAAGGCACCAGTTCAATTCTATGAGACCCAGCACTTGTGATTGAACTTAACTTTAATTACTTTTCCAAGTACAGTTACATTGAGTGTTACGGCTTGTGTTAGTTACTTCCTCATCCCTGTGACAAGAATTCCTAACAGAAGCAACTTAAAGAAGAAACATTTTTTTCTTGACTCCCAGTTGAAGGGTACAGTCCATCAAGATGAGGACACCATGGCAACAGGAGCTTGAGGCAGCTGGTCATGGGGTATCCACAATCAGGAAACAGAGACAAATAGATGTGGTGCTAACCTATCTTCCTCCTATTTACTTCGCCTAGGGCCTGAGCCCATGGAATAATACCACTTACATGTAGAGTGAGTCTTCTGACCTCTGTCAACCCAGTCTAGATAATGCCTCAAAGACTTACCCAGAGATTTGTCACCATGGTGATTCTAAACCCATCAAAGTGACACTCAAGATTAATCATCATGGTGCTTTAACTTATAAATTTGGAGGGAGTCTATTTAGTTCATAAAAGGCCAGTAAAAACCACTGACTGATTCCTCTCCTAGTAATGAAGCAGCTTGCTAAGTGTGTCTGATCTGTGAATCACACATGTCATGACTGAAATCACTATGCAGTCAGTGTATGCCAGATAAAAATCATTGTATAAAAACGGTCACAAAACATGCGCACAGAGAAACATGCTTGTAAGAAAGGTGACGCTTGACCAAACTAAAATCTGATGTCGTTTTCTTGTTTTATTGTATGTGTAAATGAATTATATGTTTTTTAAATGTGCTTATTATTTTTATTTTGGGTGTATGAGTGTTTGTCTACATGTATTGTCTATGTACTGCATGCATACCAGTTGCCCCGTGTGGCCAGAAGAGGGTATCAGATCCTCTAGACGTGGAGTTACAGACGGTTGTAAGTCACCATGTGGGTGCTGGGAACAAATCCTTGGTTCCTCTGGAAAAGCAGCAGTTTCTGTTAAGCGCTGAGCCATCTCTCCAGCCTGTGCTTATACTTTTATCTCTGATACATTGAAGCAATGATTAATGAAAAAGCACATATTTATTACACACATGAAAAATGTTCCCTTTAAGTTTTTCAGGATAGAATAATTGGTTGTTTATGCACTGGCACTGGAAGCCTGGAGCACAACTTAAACACTTAATTCGATCAACTAGAGGTTGAACAAAGGGATCATCCTTGAATTTGTGTGTCATTCATCCCTAATGTATCTGTTATCCAACCATCAATAAATTACAGACATCATACATTTACTTATTTGTTATATTTAATGAAATTATTAAAACAGTACCTCTACTGTTTGGGATAGAACCTCTGTCATATTTTCCTGCTATAGATTTCCATTTAGCCTTTGGAAAGCATCCATGTTTGAGAAGTGCTTTGTAATAATTGTGTGCTTGTCTTCAATGGCAGACCTGCAAAGCAACATGGAACACTAAAGGAGAACCAATAAAGCCCCAACACAGAGAGAGAGGAAAAAACCACAGTCAGGAACGGCTTCACATTATTTCTGTGCTAATAAAATCTGAAATCCATACCTTGTCTGGTTAAAAACAACAACAACACAAAATGCTGTTACATTTGGTCAATACCTCTTTAAATTATTTGTAAAGGTTAAAAAGCAAAGAGCTTTTGGTGTATTTCAGCAGTTTAAGTATAAAGTCAATGACATCTATTTTATGATCAGCAGGTTTTTTTTTTTAAATTCCTTTCCTCTGGTGTTATTCAATACATGATTTTAATGCTCATTTCTCCTAGAGTAGCAGTCGGAATAGAGGCAGCTAGCTCCCTTAGGAAATCGCCTGTATTTGTTTAGTAATCAGGATGCTACTCGTGCTGCTGTATTGAAACACTGCTGAAAACAAATGTGTCCACAGTTCTCTAGTGGAGAACAAGCTTGCCTTGCTATAAGCCAAAATCCATCACATCAAATTGCCAAGAAAAGGGAAAACAAATGCAGGCTTTGTTTGGAGTCAGATGTTTATTGCTCTAGCTTTATTGGGGCCCTTTTCCTGTCCACTGACAGAGTCCCACTACAGATACCCCTCAAGCAGGGTTGTAGCTGCAGACCCTTCAACAGACAGAAGTGGCAGTTTGTAAGAATTTCAGGACCATCAGCTGGTCTAGCTGAATTTCCCATGGATGAATATCATAACATATCCCTCAGCCTCTTTCAGTCTTTTTGATATATTGAAACAATAATGAATTTACATTATATTATTTACAACTAGCCTTGAGATTTCCTTCTAATTATAAATGGATGAAATAAAAACATTTGCTTTTCCAGGTTATGGTAGTCTACAACTAAAATTCTAGCACTTGAGTGGCTGGGGTAAGAGAATCAAGAGTTCAACACTATCCTGACCTTATCTCAAAAACAAAAACAAAATTATGTATTCCTTCCGGAAATAACATTCTAGTGTATATAAGTAGAGTAATTTTTAAAAATCGAATTTGTTTCACTTACAATGGATTGCCATGAGTCTCATTTTTAAAAGGTTGTATTTACTTTCCCTCTAAGTAAAAACAATTTAAATAAATAATCTCAGAGAAAAAATCAGGTCAGTATACCCCATAGCCTTGAGTGGCTTTATAAACACCATCTTTTTGTGTTACAGGGAGACAGTTTGCAATCTAGCTACAGAAATGTTCAAATCGTTTAATTATTATACAATCAAAGTTGTGTATAATCTAGCCCCAGGACAGACAGGGTCATAGAGTAAACTCTTCTATTACAAACCAGTCCTGTCAGGAAGAAACTTATTTCAGTTCTTTGGCAAGATTGCTGTGCTGTATTTTTCAATACATGAATAAATAGAAGACTCTGAAACTGATTTCATATTCTACATGGATGAATGCAATAAAGAAACGGCTTGAGTGACTTGCATGACCCAGTTTTCCCAAGTATCTGCTCTTAAAGCAGTATAATATACCAACTACTGATTAGTACACAGCACCCTAAACATGAGCCTCAGCATTATCACCTTGGTTACTGGACTGCGAATATTAACATTAGATTTAGGCCACTGTAGTCTAAATACTAATTTGATAATATAAAGGCTTAATGTGACAGAAATATAAAGCCTTAATAGAATAAAATACAGAAGTCTTACTATCATGCAACAAGAGTGTAAATTGGGTCTATATTAATCTATCATTAGGACATATTATACAAGCATAACGAATGAGCTTTTCTTGTCACTAATTGAATAACACTCTATAAGCTATGAGTTTTGGGAAGGTGTCATTGGTGTTTCATCTTAATGGGAACCAAACCAGGTGTTTATATGAAGTCACTCCAGTCAGGTGATAAGGCACGGACACCCATTTCTGTCCTGTGGTGTCTGTGCTATTAGCCTGTACAGTTAAGAATGTAAAATTGGATAGAATCAAGTAAGTTTAGCAATCATTTTCCTCAAAAATGAGCATTAGCTAACAGGTAAGCTAAAGGCCATAGTGCAAATGAACTTACAGAAATCAAAGCATAATAAATCAGATGTGCATCGACAGAACCCAGCTAGAACCTCTCAGCTGCCTGAACTCAAGGCCTGAAGAATGCACTGAGAAAGACAGCTGGGCCAGTGCAGGGACTCAGGATCAGGTATGTAACTCAGAAATGGAAAAATGATGGCAAGAAGAAGGAAGAGAAGTAGAGATGGAAACAAGCAGGATCCAATCCTGTGAGCATAAAAGCAGAACGAGGTATGGAGGAGAACCAGGCATCTCAAGACTCAGGCTCTAGAACTAAAAAACGGTCCTTGGGATCCTCCGGTCTTGTGTACACTGGGAAAGGATGCTGGTAAGGACCGATTCCCCCACTTAATCATTTCTAACGTTTGATTTTCTTTGTTGCACAGATATTTTGAATCGGTCCTGGGGCCAGAAGGAGGACAAGAAGAAAACAGAAAGGATATCCTAATATAGGTGAACACAGTGGAGAAAGAAACCATTGTGAAAAGACAGGTACAAGCAATAAACAGCTTGTTCCATCCATGAACAAAAGAGAGAGAGGGAGAGGTAAGGGGAGGCACTGGAGCCACAGCATGCATACAAATACCTGTGGTTCCTGAGCTTCTAAAAAATTCTGCTCCAAGGAATCTCTTCTGTCTACAAATCATGGACCTCTGATGTTGATTCTCCCAGGGCAAACAGGAGTAGAGTATAGTTGCAAAAAGAACTAGTTGGATTATTTTAAGCAAAATTGTCAAAGACTACATGATGGATGGATGTTTGTGTCTACTACAGGTACCTGTTACTTCTTATGATTTGCTTTAACTAGCATTAACAGAACTCCATGAGAAATAGCATTGTATCAGTTTGAGTTGCCATGTTCTAAAAATAATCAGAAGGTATTATTTTAATTAACTTTTTTGTTTATCTTCTAACTCTCCACCACCCTAATCACCAAAATTCATGTTCTTTCCTTCTCAAAAACTAAATCCAAGTGAACAACACAAATCTGACAAAGAATGCCCAGGCAAATCCAATAAGACAAAAAATAACCCAAACACAACGAAACCAAAGTGCACAAAAGATCACGGAGTCTGTTTTGTGTTGGCCAACCACCCCTGGACTGGGACTCACCCTAAAAAAGTGGTTGGTATACCCAGTGACACTCCAGTGTGTGTAATATAGAGAAAATGGCTGACTGAGAAATGTAGGGACATTCGATCGTATTTGCCTTTGTAACCTTCATGGGGTACAGCTAAACTTAAAGCCATATTTCATAAAAGTCACATAGTTTAAATTTCTTTCCTTCAGTCCTCCTTGATTGGTGTAATTTCTGTTTCTTGTAACATCTGCATAGCTGCAGGCCTCTTGTCCATTGGCAAGTGAGACACGAGGGCGAAGGCAGTGAGAGAGAGGTACGCTCTCCACTGCTGCTATCTTGCCATCTGTAAGGCATCAATCTAGCAGCTTCTAGAATCTTTGACGCGGTTGCAGATCTTTGCCTGGAAAGGCAAGTATCAATTCAGTGAGATTTGCCGACTCAATTGCCCCAGAGGACAAAGAAATATGGCTGTCTTTGTTGAACAAAGATTAAACCAGAAACCTCCTGCTAGTCAGCCATTCCAATTAGCTATCATCACGCTTTATTTCCAATGAGGACACATCTGTTCCTGAAGATGTTAGTGGGATAAAACTACCAAAATGGATATTTTCTGGGGGAACATTGGCTGTAAGTACAAACTTCAAAAGAAGACTCCATGTAGGCTTAACTGGAAGAAGCTCTCCCTCCCCCTCACTCTCTCTCTCTCTCTCATTCATTATTCCAACTAATTTTACTACTTGACATGAGAATATTTTCACAACGGGAATATTTCACTTTAATAAATTTAGTTTCACAAAGGAACAAATGTAATTCTAAAAGTAAAGGAAGAACTAACTGACTTTGAAACTTAAAGCTCCTGTTACTAGGGCAATGAAGTGCAGGAAAAGTACTCTTGTAAACACAGGTACGGGAGCAACTGGATAGCTCTAAATAAATAATAGATAATAAAAATAGATAATACACTTCAGAAAAGTTTATTCAAAACTGGATCATAGACCTAAAATATGAAATGTAAAATTTTAAGAGTTTAGGACATGGTGAAAACCTACCTCACTTTGGGAATCCTGTAATGATGTAAGCACACTTCCAAAGAAATAATTCATCGCTCCATAAATTACACTTGAGCAGAAGCTTTATAAATTTCTTCTCGCAAAAAAAAAAAATTAAAAAGCAAAAAAAAAAATGAGAAAAATAAGCCATAAACCAAGAGAAAGTATTTTAAAAAAGAGACATTAAATAAAATATTCCTAAGAAAACTACCTAATTTCAAAGATGGTTAACAACCTTAACAGATATCTCCACAAAGAAGTTGCATAAATATCAAAATAGTTCAAGACAGTGTGTTCAATACACGATGCATGTACAAAATGAAAAATGTTTTAAAAATGAGATACTCCTGGGAATGACAAGTCTGGATCCCTGACAACACCAAATGGGGACGAATTGTGAACAGCAGGGACTCCTGTTCAGTCCTTAGTCATAGCAGAAATGCAAAATGGTATAGCCACTTTTGTACATAATATTAAACAAGCTTGTAGCATGCTCATTTATTCCAAAGGAGTCGAGAGCTTCTCTATGCAAAAATTTAGACATAGCTGTAACCGTATAGTCAGGGCAAAAAGCAGTTTATTCTTTGGCAAATTATTTTCTAATTCAAACCTCAGTCCTTAGAGGGTTTTAGCCTCTGTATAATCTAACCTTCAAGCCTAAACCTAGAACATTGCAACATCGGAGACTTACTACAGAATGGCTCACTCTGACTAGCTCCTTCTGAACTCAGAGATGTACTGAACTCAACTGACTCTTCTGGCTGTCTGATTCAACTCACACACTGTTCTCAAACTCTTCTCCAAGCTGACTGGTTCAAACTGACTTTCTGAGCTGGCTGACTGTTTCTTACTGAAGTCTTCTGACTCTGGCTGACTCCCACAACTTCGCTGAACTGATGAACTGTTCTGCTTAGCTTCAAACTGACTCTCTGTTAGCTGACTGTCCCAAACTCACTCTCCTTCTGCTGAATTGCTTCTGTGTCTCTTCCTCATACTGCCTCAGACTGCCACTGTTGTCTCCCTGAACTCAGAGCCTGCTTTTATATCCTGACAGTTGGGCATGTCCTCACTATGATTGAGTCTCAGACTTCATTCTGCTGGCTCTTCACTTTGATTCAATCTAAGAGTTGTGATTAAAGGCAGATAAACAGGGGTTGGAACTTGGGAGAGAATAGGCAGAGTATAACAGAAAAACATTGTGTGTAAAACACTAGAATATGAGATAGATATCAATATGTACTTATATAAGCCTGTAAATGCACAACACAAAGAGCAAACCCCAAACCAAACTATGGGCTTTAGGTGTTGTTTGTATGCAGGACATTATGGTGTAGTAGTTAGGGTCATCAATTATAGCATACATTCTTTTTGTAGGAGGATATCATTGGGGAGGTTATGTATGTCTGGGGCCAGGAGTTATATGGGAGAGTTTCTCTGCAAGCCTAAAATTATTTTAATAACATAAAGTATCAATAATCAAGTTTATGAGTAATGAAACATGAAATCGGGTCAACATACAGGCACACTTTTCTAATGGTGTTTTTTATATGAAGAATGAGTTCCAGACAACCTGTGCTTTGAATATCAATGAGTTCATCAACAAATAAGGTGATATTTAAAGATAAGCTCGCTGTGACAGGTTATAGGAAGTTCTCATAGAGCAAACTCTGAACATTGGCACTCTTAATGCAGGAGTGTTTACGGTAATCAATCTAAATCAAATCTATATGTAAGCGAAGTCAATCAGCTAACACACTTTTTACTCATTAGCTCTCCCTTAAATAACATGACACACTACTGGGTGATTACACGCATAACAAGACTTACAATGTGCAGATTATTCTTGTAAGATATAGTTGGAAAAGCACATATTAAAATATTGATCAGGTGGACTTTGCCCAGCATACTGAAAATGATAACCTGAACAGTCAGCTAACCAGAAGTTCATGAATGAATCCTGAATGCTATCAATGGATTTACAGATCCTAAGGAATACCTCTCTAAAACAAACCTGAGTGCTCTCTGCCTAGAGACACAACCCTCTGGGAGGAGCCAATACACTGACTCCTGTGGTTCTGAACACATAGCAGCATTTTCAAGCCATGGCTTCGTAAATTAAGCCCTAAGTTATTTAGTTCCCTACAATACTTAGAAACATACCAGATCACAGGCCCAGGGTAGACGCTGTCATCTTTTGGTGCAGCTTTCACATCAAGCCACTAGTGTAGAGCACCAACAAGTCTAGCCAAATGGTCCAGACAGGATTTCATCCTTGCAAAGGGGAATGTTGACAGCTAAACAATAAAAACTGTAAGATTCCTAAGACTTTAAAGGTAAGCTTTTGTTATAGTTTAACAACATCTTTGATTATAATTTAAATATCCCACACTGATAAATCAACTAGACACATTGCTAAAAAGCTACCTACCTAGGATTATCTTCGAAGCGACACAGGAGTAAACTAAGGATCATCTTTCCTTTCAGCCTTTGCAATGACATTTAGGGACTCAGAAACTCAATCCATTCGATGAGGGTTTATTTTCCTTCATTTATGAGGAACGACACATTGCTTACTTAGAATCAGAGAAAGAATAACACACAATATCTTAAATGCAAAAGGACTACTGGAGTCTTTGGTGTAGTGAGGAGGAGAAATAGTCCAAGATCTCAGAGAGGGCTGAGTAGCCATGCCCTCGCAGAAATGAGTTGTGTGAGGGAATACAAAAGGCTGGCAAGACCCAAGAAGGCATCTTCACCTCAGCGGAGGTCAGCCTTCCGGGATGAAAGAGTGTGGCTCTTTAGAAATAAACAGCTTTAGCCGAAGTACAAAATGGTTCTATCACGCACACACACACACACACGCGCACAAAACATTATATTCCTCACGTGATTTTATAGCAAGCTTCGAATGCAGTAGCTTAGATCTTTACCTCCAGTAGCCTCTCTGCACATGCATTCTTGGAGGAGCTAACGTTTTAGAGAACATCTGTCTTGCTTTGCACAGCTCAACACAAAGATCACTTTGTGCTTACACAAGGTATAAAATGCTTCCACTGAAGATGGCGGAGCACTTATAGGAACGTGTGATGCTCAGCGCACCTTCCTGTCGCTGTTATTAACACTCAAGAGTGAAATGACAGCGATGTGATCACAATAATGGACACATCCTTGGCCATCACTATTAAAATCCCAGGTTTCCCATGGCCTAGTATTTCAGAAGACAACCTTGAGAGTTCAGATTCTTTTCCAATGTGAACTAAGGAAAACGACATTTCTGTGGCAGTTCAATGGTGTCCTAGCCTGCTTCCTTCAGAATCCATAGAACAGCAAGGGAATTGTGGTGACGAATGTAGAAAACTAAGAGGCTAAGAGGGAAACGATGCTGTCAATCAAGAACTAAGGCAGCATCATTTAAAAGGTATTTTAAAAATATTAGCAGGGGGCTTTCTGATGGGAGGAAACTGAGAGTGCCAGGTGGATGACGGGCATAACTTTTTTTTTTCATTTTAATACTTTTCATCCTAACAGTTTTAAGTCCTTTTATACTGAAATCAATGCCCAAACATGACCCAAGAAATATCTTTGGATATATTTTTTAAAAGGTAGTGTTCTGTAGGAGTATGCTACAAACTTGTGCCCTCAATTTAGGGAAAGAGAAAGGAAGGATAGAAAGAAATTTTCACCGCTTTTGCAAGCCGCGTTGATATAGAACGAGAGGAAGGTAGAAATCTTCACAGCCTCTTTTAGGCTGTCCTAAGCTTGGAGAGGACTAGCTGACAGTGAGTCAGACTAGCGTCTCAGCTCGTGGCCTGTAAACTCAATCTCTCTCCAACCTTTGTTCTTTTAAGAATTAACACACTAATAACCACAACCCAACCAACAAACACCCTGACTCTCAGGGGCTTCAGACTTTTTATGCCCTAAGCCAAAAGTTCCCATCAACCCATGAGGAGCACAATCCCCAAAACAAGCTACAGGTGCCAGAACGACTGCACCAAACCAAATTAGAGCCACCTGCATCAAACATTCCAAATCCAACTCATAAACAACCACCACAACTGGGATGGGTACACAAACTTAATCCAAATGCCATTTTGCCTATTTAAAGAAACCAAAATAACAAAAACTTCTTCCAAGTGTTCCACTACTGTGTTCTTTTTTTTTTTAAAAAAAAAAAAAAATCATTTGGCTATCAGTAGAAACCAATGTCTTTTGACATTTATTTTTTACATTTTCATGGGTAATGTTATCATACAACTCATTTGCTCAAAAAAACCTCTATTCTTATCAAACTTAGAGGTGGCATTTCTAAGAATCTAGGTATTAAGAAAGACTGTCTCAGCTAGTACATCTCAGTCCTCTTCTCATCCTGGCACGTCTGTCTCTCTTAATTGTTTTTTTTTTTTTATTTTAATGAATGTTTTGCCTGAGACATTATGGTTAAGTACCAGTTGTGAGACCATGATTAGCATCCTATGAGTGCAGAGCTTACAGAAGCCATCATTACCAACATCTCAGTGAAGCTTCACTAGTATTTATGCTTTTAAAGAATGAATGTATCATCCTGTAAGTTACAACAAAGAAGCAGACAAAGAGACCATCTTGGAATGAAACTTGCAATTTTTCTCTAGGGTCATTAGACTTAAGATGTATTTACGATAACTGAATAAAAGACATGCGTACAACAACAGGAAACTAGTGAGCTCTATGTAGCCAAAATGCAGGGAACAACCGAGTGTGTGGTTCCCAGCTCCAACTGACATATCAGCCCCTACACCTAAGGGCCAGGGAACATTGCAGAAGACTGTCCAGAAGATTGTATGAGCCAGAGGACCAAGATGTCTGCTGTGATGTCTTCCGTTCTACAACAGGGAAACTGTACCCATGAAATTTCAACAATATTGCTACCTAAATGAGACCTGAACAACACTAGTCAACATAACAATATGAATAAGGAAAGTCTCACAAGGCCCCCCCCTTCTATACAAATAACTACAAACATTTGCTGAGAGAGGAAGAATTAGTCTTTTCTAGCGATGAAACCCTAATTGGTAATCTAATACCAAATGATCAGCCCTAAAACCAAATACATATAAGCAATACTAAATGAACTCAGCAGATTCTTTTATATGCATGTATACACAAACACATACATATTTATATTTATATTTTATATATTTATTTATATTTTTATTTATATTTATATTTATTTATTTATATTTTTATTTATATTTATATTTATATGTCACATTAATAACTAAAGATAAAGAGCCAATGAATTTGTGAGAGTATGGGTGGTGTGGAATGAGTTGGAGGGAAGAAAAGGAAATTCTCAAAAAATTAAAATTTACAAAAAAGAACAACTAATAAGTCAAATTTAGCAAAATATAAAAGACATAATGTATCTAGATTTAAATGAATTTATTATAAAAATTCAAATTTGAACATGAGCAATCCCTCATTCTAAAGATTTTCACCAATTATGACTCTGCATTAACCTCTGCCTACTGCACAAGAAATCTTTCCTGAACAAGTCAAAGAGCAGTGTTAACCCATGGATGCATACATGAGTCTTTAATAATGCAGTTTGCCACATGTCCATTTGACAAAGCATTGGCCTATGGTCACCTCAGCCAGCAGCCCTTGAGAAAGGTTACAGTAAAAAGTATTAGTGTCTTTCTGAGGAGCGGGCCTTGAATTTCATCAGAAAGTGGTTGGTGATCCTCAGAACGTTCATGCCACCATCGCTCACTATGGTAGCTGGCAGGGTTAATAGTTGGGTAAGACTGTCGATGAATTTTCCCCTCAGTAGCCTACATCACCCTCTCTGGCAAAATGAAAGCTTCCCAACAAGGGAATCATCCAGCTTAGGTCCCGCTTGGTTTCTCCAAACCCAAGTCACACAGGTATAGTGTCTTCAGAAATAAGGTCTTTGTAGTCATGGTAAAATATCCTGATAAAAGCAGCTTAGAGGAGAAAGTGTTCCCCCACCACGTTGGCAGTAAGGAGGGCAAGAGCACAAAGCAGCTAGTCACATTCATGGTCAAGAACAAAGAGAGAGAATGATTATGTATGTTTGTAATCAGCTCTTGTCCCCTTCTTTATACAGCCAAAGAGGCCTTCTTTTGACACCAGCCACCACAAAGGGGTTTTTCCAACTCAATGCAAATTAAAAACCACCTATCCTACTTAATGACAAAATGTTGAAAATTTGTCTTGTGATGTCAGAAACGAGTCAGTGATGTCATTTTCCCCATTGTTGTTTCAATTTGTACTGGGTAAACCTAGTCACCACAGTAAAAAAGAAAAAGAAGACATAAAATGAAATTGTTTTTGCTCATATACAAATACATATGCCCATGTATGGTAGAACTACCAAATAATATGCTCATAAATTATAAGAATTAAAATAATTTTAGTTGAAAAAAACTATCAATATTCAGGGTCAAGTATATTTCTCTGTAGCAGCCACAAATGGAATGCTGTACAGTGAAAAGATGAAGACCATTCAGTTCCAGTACTTATTCATTCAACAAATATTGGGATATTGTGCACTTTTGATATTTTATGATTCTTTGTAAAGAAGAGTCCACCGAGAAGGAATTCTGTAAGCTGTATGACACCTACTGGAACAGGGAGCCTTTTTACTGCTAAGTTTTGCCTTTGGGCTTCCTAATATCAGCTCAGACTTCTTCCAGGTGTAATAACTGTCTTGGATACCAACAGTAGAATAAGAAATAACAATGATGCTCACTTGATTTTCTCATCATTGTAAGTAATTGAGTTCATCATTATTAATTTTTAAAGTCAACAAGATGCTTATTTTTTCATAGAGAAAGCCCTATCCAGTTTAATATGTGTGTGTTCCTTTCTATAAAATTTTTAAACATTTTTTTGTTAAGATAAATGCCTCTTTACGTATTCCAATGTTTCTGGGTTGATATAAGAACTTATAAACTTTTCAAACACTGTAAAGCGAGAAGCGGGTCATGCCAGGGTTAGCTATTAGAAAATCAGAGAGAATACTCAACGCTAACGTACTCTCCATCTGCATTTTAAAACTGGTAAATAAGATTGTGGCTTTATGCCCTCTGTTCCACATGAGAGACAAGAATAGAAAGGGCCTCAACGATAGAAAATGGAACTTTTGGGTGGGAACTGTCCCATGTAGCATTTAATAAAATATTTAATAGGTAACAATTTAGACTTATACCTGCTTAGTAGCCTTGATCAGTGAATTTTTTTATCTCTGAGTGGTTTCCTGACTCAAAACTTAACTTTAGGTTCTTACAGGTTGTAGCAAGGAAGCTAATATCCACCACCAACATTGACTGTTGCCTCTTTTGCAATAACTGTTTTCTTAAGAAAAAGGCTTTTCAGTGATGGAGAACAGTCATTCCTACCTACCCCTTCATTACAAAGAAGATGAAATCTGACAGCATTTAACAGTGTTCTGGCAGGTGCTGGACAAAAACATTGGTGGTTGGACGTTTTTAGCTTGTTCTCTGTGGACATCTTCTCCATCCGAGTAGGTGGCTGAAGACGCTGAAGTTGACAACACTCTACTTAAGCAGAAACAATGTGGTTGAAATGCCCACGAGTTCTTGAAACAATGAGTCAGATACATAAAGCAAGTTTTACTTTTATTATTGTTCGAACCACAGCACAGGCCTGTGGCTTGATTTCAGTCTGATCATGTGCTTCGTGAATTTCCACTTCAAAGGCATGGACCTGTGTGGAGAGACAAAGCTGTGGCCTTGCTGGTGAGTGCTGCAAGCAAGCGTGTGTGGTGTGTAGAGACATACACCAAGGCGAAGTTCTCAGTAATTATACAAAAAATAGAACACGGGCACGAGTGGCTTGCTAGAAGATACAAGGGCCAAGTTGTTTGATTTTTAATAGTATCTACATAGCTAAAAAGCACTCACTCTGCTCCCTGCTTTCAGAAAAGAACGCCATAGCTATTTAAGGATAAGAGAAATAATGATAATAAAGGACCTTGAATGAGACATAGGGGATTCTATCCTTCTAATTAACTGTCTCATTATAGGAAAGGCTTTCGCTTCATATTATTTTGCATCAGCTTTTGAAAGTCAGGCTGAATTGAAGAGCAGTTTCACCTTGCCTGGGAAAATGAGGATTTCAATCCCCAGGTGCAGAAAAGGAAACGTGCTCAAGTCTTCATTAATTCAGCACACCTCCAGCTTGAGCCTGACTAAAGGGTGAATGTTAGAGAAACACAAAGGGGCCTATTCTTTGTGCCTATCTAAGAGCAGGAAGTGATGAATCCCACTGGACATGGCTTATGCCTAGCTGAATCCAAACCCAGTTTCTAGATGAAAGAGCCCTAGAGACGTAGACCTTTGCCTTGCTTTGTTAAGCAAATGATGGGCTCACCTCCAAAGCTCCATCCAGCAGACATTGCTCTCTGCTGCTCAGTCTGTTCTGTTTGAGCCAGTTTCAGGAGCAAAAGGATGTTTGCTGTCTCCAAGCTAGATGCTCTGAAGGAACTTGGGAAACCAAATAGTCCCAAGAACATGCTCTTGCATATCAATGTCCCTACGGCTCATCTGGCTTCCACAGATAATTTGAGATTATATAAATGTTTCCTAAAATATCAGCCCATTTTATCTCTAGCTCTGGCACTTGCATTTTTAAGGAAGCAAACCCAGCATCATTTTAAAATGCCTGACCACCGTGAGCTAAAAAATAAAGTAGAGTCTTATGAAAAACATACCAGAACGACTCTCCATTGTTCTGCACTTTGGAAGAAAAGGGACCATAAAAAGAAAAGGGTTACATTGAGCATGGAAAACAGAGAGTAGAAAGCAGAAAGAAAATAGAGAGAAAGAGAGAGAGAGACTCAAAATCCAGAGAACTAGGCTGTACCGAAATACAAGCTATAAATACTAAATTATGCACTGAGAAAAGTAGACCATATCCATATCATTCCTTCTTACCTCCCTCCTGTATGTCAGAATGTCTATTAATAAGGGGATGAGTGATCTGACCAGAACCAAGGGCATCATTAGGAAGGTAAGGCCCCAGAGTATTCCATGCCTATCACAGATCAGAATGTGCAGGCTCCAATTATAAGATGTACTTAAATGCTGAGACGACAAATTGACCGCCAAAACATGGACCACTGCTTAAATGTGAGAACGTTGTATATGGATCATTTCCATACGGAATGTATTGATGCACTCGGTATCTCTGATTTACCTAATTCATCTTTCTTTTTTGCTTCATTGACTCCGTGATTTCTCTGTTTACATTTTCTTTGCTTATTTGACTGCTTATTCTAATGTATTGCTTCTCAAATCTTAAACTTAAGCTCAAAAACATCTATTATTACTAGTTTAGAAATTAATAGCCATTCTGACATTTTATATTTTTGTATTTTTTTCTCCTTAGAGGAAAAACTTGAAATAACTTATTTCCTCTGTGTTTTCAGAAATGTGTTCATGAATAATGGGAAACTAGACTAAAGTATTTCGCCTGCCTAGCAAAAGACCCCGAAGCCTCCCATTCTCAGATCTAGAATTGTGATATCTGGAGCTGTTTGAGCACAGTACACAGTGTTATGGATATAATCATCTCATTTGGTCATTTCCAATTCCCTATTGTTGACAATTCCAATTTAAGTGCTGCACCAACCAAATTATACTACACCCGGAGATTATCAATAATCGTAGTTGAAGACTGGCATGAAAGAAGCAATTGTTTCCTCGTCCTTGGCTACAGATCTCAAGATGTGAGTTTCATGAACTACTTCCAGTCTTGTTTCTGATCTTCCATATACCTACTAAAATGTTCTACTAAACTTTGCCTAACCTCCTAGGGCTTCTCACGCCTTCTTTTTCATAACCCTACTGCAAACCAGTTACAAAGTCTTAAGATGACTTAACATGGTAAGGTTTATCATAGCAAGAACTCCTTGCTCCTAGTACTAATATTCTTTATGACCATTGTGGTAACCACAAATAAACAACAAAAACAACTTAAGAAAGAGGGTTTTTTGTTGTTGTTGTTGTTGTTCTTTTGGCTCACAACCTTAAGATCTTCATGGGGGTGGGGGAGCCTGTCAGGAAAGAAATGTCCTCAGGAACATGAAGCAATTGGTCACACTGTCTCTTCAATTAGTAGGCAGAGCACAATAGAAAGTGCTACTGGGCTGTAAAACATTAAATCATCATGCCACCATAATGCTCTTCCTCCTCTAAGGCTGTACCTTCTGAAGGTCCTATCACCTTCTATCCCCATGACTGCAGGGATACATGAGCTAACAGGGGACACGTCACTCAAACTGTAACCCTTCCCTGCACTCTAGCCTTGTCTAGCTTCACTGGACCCTATTAAAATTGCCACCGGGGTCCTTTCCAGATAGACCTGTGCACACACCTGACGATTGTGTTACCTATCATGTTTCTAAGCATTTCAGAGTTTATGTTTTATATTAAAGTCTTGGGCCCATTTTGATGTGGTGTCTGTACAGGTTGACAAATGGGAACGTGGTTTCATCTTCTGAACGTGGCTATCCAGATTTTCCGACGTTGTTAATTGAGATTGCTATCATCTGTCCACTATGCTTCTCGTTTCCTTGTCAAGAACCAGGTGGGTGCAGTTGCGATTTAGCTCTGGGGTCCTCTATTCTAGTCCACAGCTGTGTGTAGGAGCATCTTTTTGTTCTTGTTAGTCTGGCTCTGCAGTCTAATTTGAAATCCGATGTTATCTGCGTTGTTATTTCATACCTGGTTGCTTTGGATACCTGAAGTATTTTGTGCCTCTGCGTGCGTGTGTGTGCGCGTGTGCGTGTGTGTGTGCGTGTGCGTGTGTGTGTGCGTGCGTGTGTGTGCGTGTGTGTGCGTGTGTGCGTGTGTGTGCGTGTGTGTGTGTGCGTGTGTGTGCACGTGTGCGCGTGTGCGTGTGTGTGTGCGTGCGTGTGTGTGTGCGTGTGTGTGCGTGTGTGCGTGTGTGTGCGTGTGTGTGCGTGTGCGTGTTTGTGTGCGCGTGTGTGTGCGTGTGCGTGTGTGTGTGCGTGTGCGTGTGTGTGTGCGTGTGCGTGTGTGTGTGCGTGTGTGTGCGTGTGCGTGTGTGTGCGTGTGTGCGTGTGTGCGTGTGCGTGTGCGCGTGTGCGTGTGCGTGTGCGTGTTTGTGCCTGTGTGCGTGCGTGTGTGTGCGTGTGTGTGCGTGTGTGTGTGTGTGTGCGTGCATGTGTGTGTGCGTGTGTGTGTGTGCGCGTGTGTGTTAAGATAGTTCTTTTCTGTTTCCATAGAGAATATTCTGGAATATTTGGTGCCGGTTACATAGACTTTGGTGACATACTTATTTTCACTATATTTAATCTGCTAATCCATGCTCATCAAAGATCTTTTCAGTTTCTCTAATGTTTTTTTTTTTCTTCACAGTCTTAAATTTTTAGTGGTGAAGATCTTTCAAATCCTTGGTTAAATTTATTTCTAGAATTCCTAGGTGTTTCTTGCTTATTTGCTTCCTTCTTTTCTTCTCTTCTCTTTTTTTTTTTTCTACTGGTAATGGAATTATTTGCCTGATTTCTTTATCAGCAAGTTTATAGTATTAGTATATAGAAAGTCTGTTGATTTTTGTGTACAGATTTGTGTCCTAATACTTTGCTTAAAGTGTTTTTTATGCTCTAAGACTTTTCAGACACAATCTTCAGTATCTATTATAAAGGGTAATGTTGCCTGAAAATAAGGATCATGTGACTTCTCCCTTTCCGTCTGGGTCACTTTTATTTCTTTCTGTCATCTTATGATTCCAAAACTCCAAGGACTATTTGGAATGGGAGTGAAAAGAATGGCAATCTTTACTTGTTCAATATTTTTTTTTTTAGTTTTTCCCAGTTTTGTGAAATGTTAGGTGAAAGTCTGTCCTATGCAGCCTGTTTTGTTGGATGTGTCTCTTCTATTCCTGGTCTCTCCAGGGCTTTTTATCATGAAAGAGCTTTGTACTCATTGTAAAAGCCTTTTACCCATCTATCCAGACGATCAAGTGATTTCTGCCCTTGAGCATGTTAATACGGGGATTACATTTGCTTTTTCACACATGCTGACCCAATTTTGAGTCCCTGGAACGATGCCAACTTGGTCATGGCGACTGAACTTTCATATGTGTGATCAAATTCAGTTTGCAGGTATACTACTGAGAATTTGGGATCCTTGTACATCACTCATGGTCTATGATTTCCTTTTGGTTTTATTGTTGTGTCCTTATCTGGTTATGGTACCCTGTCACTTAGCTATGTGTATGGCGTGAGAATCTCTACAGGAAGCAGGCTTTGATTTTGGATCATGTATACACACATGTGTATATCATATACAGTTAATTTTCCAATGTCTAATTTTTATGTATATATAGCATGTATCATATATGTGATATCTATATATATGTGCATTATGTGATCCAGAATCAAATGCACATATTACACATATATTCATTTATATCTTTATATATGTATATATAAATATAAGTATATACATATAAGTATACATATATGTAAATATACATATATGTAAATATATATACACATGTGTGTATGTACATATAAATATACATACATGTATAAATATATGTGTTGGCTTATATTTATAGCGTGATGCTATTTTTGAACTTTGTGAAGAATTTCTATACTGATCACTATAGTGACTAGACTAATTTACATCCTAAACAGCAGTGTGTAAGAGTGATTTTTTTCCTCATGAATCCTCATTAACATTATTGACTTGTGTCTTCTTGATGATATTTTGACCTAGATGGCTGGAATATCAATATGTTTTTGACTTATATTTTTCTGATGTCAAAAGAAGTTGAAAATTGTTTTCATACATGTATTGGAATGGCACAATATGTGAGGTTGTTGAAACTGATAAAAATACTTTTTAGTATATCGGCCCCTGCACTAATGCTGGTAGCACATTACCGCAGACTAATAAATTACAGATTAAAAAGTTTATTTTAGTTCAGAGTTCTAGAGCAAGGTCAAGGGGAAACACTTGGTAAAAGTCATTCTTCTGGCAGAGTTAAGAGATAATGTAGAGCAACCTGTGAAGGACAAGGTTCTGTGTGAGAGGTACCCTGGACCCTCATCCTCTTCACATGAAGCAACAAGCATCCACTCAAGGAAGTCTTATCCCAACGCCATTATCTGGCCCTAACCACATCTCGAAGTCCTCCCTTCTACACAATGTAGCTGGATTCAGTTCACCCTCTGCATGCCTCCCAGTGACCATTAAATTCAAACCTGAGTTTCAGAAAGGAAATTTCACAGTCAAACCAAGACATCAAATTTTAAACTCTTATCAAGCAAAAATAATTAATAATGTGGAATTATGGGGCAAATGGAAGAAAATCTGATAATACATGATATTTTAATATTTGATAAATGTGGCTTTGCAAATGCTGACACAGGTGGGTTATGCTACAGGTTCAGGAAAGCAGCTAGTAAGTAAAAAGGGGGGAAATAAGTTAATTCTTTAGTTTATACCACATAAACAAATAAACTGAGTATAGATAAAATTATTAACAAATCATATAAAATATTAAAAGTCACAGAAAGGAGAAAAATTAATAAAGTATAGTAAAATTACCAGCATATAGGGAAAGTAGAAATTTTCATATTCTTTTTTATTACCTTTTATAAGCCAAAATTATTTTAAGATAAAAAAGTCTAAAAAAATTAAGGAGGAAAGTATACATCTTAACAAGAAGAAACTCAAACATGATATTTTTAAAAGTTAAAACATTTAAGGATTTTACCATACAAATATTAATAAATAAGTCAAAATCATGAGTAGACATCACAGTCTGCTTAAAAGTAAAATACTTGTAAGTGGCAAAAGGTAGTGTGTGACCTTGGTGACCAAAGGACGTGGACTCTCATTATTACTACTCACACAGTGTTCTCACATCAAAATAAAAGACGTAAACCACTACAGAACACTAGGTGGAGCACAGAGTACACAAATGATATGCAAAGCAAGGGATTCAAATAATCCATTAGTACGCATAAAAGCCACCACCTTTAATAAGGAAGCTAAAATATAAAGATACCTGTGAAATTTCCAAACAAAAATGGCACTTTTGAAGAAATGGTATTCTAAATGCAATTAGTTTAAAAAGAGTCCATGAATCTAAAGGAGAGCAGGGAGGGGCATGCTGGAGGATTCGGAGGGAGGAAAGGAAAGGGAGAAAAGTTATAATTCTATTATGATCTTAAAAATAAAAAATTTAAAAAGATATCAAATAAATTCATGAATGTGCTCAGTTCAGATCCCTTTCAGATGTATTTTGAGAGCCAAGACTTATTAGAAATTCATGGATGGGTTTCAAGATTAATTGAACCTTTAAATTATGTATGAAACTCAATGCATTGCTGTGTATGTGTATTGTAAGTTGAATTTTATTTTGTCTTGTATGTGTGTGTGTGTGTGTGTGTGTGTGTGTGTGTGTGTGTGTGTGACAAATCATCAGTTTGCCTCTTCATACTCATCCACACATAAACTTTATAGTGTGGGGGAAGCTACAAAAATAAACAGAACAATAAAGTAAAATTAATCCTTAATGCTTTTTAAAAAATCACATATTTTTCTGGACCCTAAAATTAAGTAAAGTATTACAAAAGTCACCTGTAACATAATTTGACTACAAGTTGAATACGAAAGAGGTTGGCAGATGTCAGAGCATTCTTTTTTACATAAAGATTCCGTAAACGTAGCCTTTTCCATCTGCCAAGAGAGAAGAGCCTCCAGTTACGGTGATCTAAGTTATAAAATACAATTGTTATATTTTAAGTTGCAATTGCTCATTTATTTGTGTAGTGTATGTGTGTGTGTGTGTGTGTGAGAGAGAGAGAGAGAGAGAGAGAGAGAGACAGACAGACAGACAGTCAGACAGTCAGACATAGAGAACCCATGCACTTGAGGAGGTCAGTACAACTCCTGGGGATTTCTCTCCTTCCTTGTGGTCTCTTCATGATGCATGGCAAATACCTTTACGAGCTGATCCATCATACTGGCTCAATTATGTTATCTTTTACCTTCAACAGTTCTGATGTTCAAAACTTAAAAATTTTTAATAGTGACTGTTGTGGTATGTTTAGTTGTGGATAATATCTTAGTTAAGATTCGTCTCTTACTTGTTTACACCTCTGTGCCATCCCCAGCTTCCACCCCCCACAGGAGGTTCCTGTTATTTGTTGATTGAGGGTCTGTGTGAAAACAGGAAAACACCTGGGGATGGAGGGGTGGAGCAAGGAGGGAGTAGGGGTAGGAGGAGAGGATAGGAGCAGCAGGAGAAGAGAGAGGAGGGAAGAGAAGGAGAGGAAGAAGAACGAAGAGGAGAGCAATGGGGGAAGAAGCCATTGGAGTGAGCTCTCTGCCTAGCTGCTGGGGCATTAGAATTCCCTGAGATTTGACATGGATTGTGATTAATAAAGATCAATTGGAAATTACAACGTCTGGACTCTCCGTTAAGCGCCAATAAATTTATTTTAACAGTGACAATGGAAGCAAAGTATAAGCTGGTGAAGAAATTTCCTCTTTCTTTTAATTGTATATTTTATTCTTTATTATTGTACGTGAGCTTGTGTATACGAACCTGATGTTTGTATTCAAGTGTTGGCCCATGTAGTAGTAAGTGCGGGGCTAACGTTCTGGGGTGGGTCCTCTGTTCCATTGATGAGTCCCGAGTCGTTCTGGGGTGGGTTCTGTCTTCCACTGATGAGTCCCGAGTCGTTCTGGGGTGGGTTCTGTCTTCCACCGATGAGTCCTGAGTGTTAAACGAAGTCATCACATTTGAGCAGTAAATGATTTTCCCTGCTGAGCCACCTCATGGGATTGATTGACTTACTGCCTCTTACTCCCTTTCCTCCTATTCTCCCTTCTCCCTCATCTCTGTTCCAGCTGAAATCACTCTTCCTCCTGCCCTCTCTTCTGGTCCTCCTCCTTCCTCCCTGTGGCAATTGCTTGCATGTTTAAAGCTTGTCAAGGACAATGACACATTGAATTAGATGACTTCTCTACAGGGAGATTCTCTCTTTTCCCATGCACCCCTCAAGCTGTGTTCTATATTCCCTTATTGCCTGCTTGCCTGCCTGCCTGCCTTCTTCCTTACAGACTTTGGCTAGTTTTTCTAAGTGGGGCTGACACAGTTACCAAAAATTTTCCCCAGTGATCCTTAGAGTCAGCTAGACTTGGTAAAGCAAGCCCAGAGAAACTATCAATGAACTAGTTTTGGTAAAGAACTTCTAAGTCAACTTACCACAGGACATTCAGTGTTGGCTCACAGTGAAACCTGGATTGACACTCCACCCCAACCTATTTATAATGCAGCTTCGTGTGACAACCACAGAATACTTGAGTTTGCTTAACTCAGTTTTGTCAGTCTAAGGAGACGTGATTAGCCCGCATCACACATTTTTCGGGGAAGTGTCAAAACTATACTATATGTTCATCTTCAATAATGTAACTTACCTCTTTATTTTCCAGATAACCCATGATATGTGTCAGGAAACTGAATGGACAAGTAAGTTGGACCAGTCTATTAAGCCTCAAGGCCCCACCCAATAACCAGGTGTTTGGTGAGCAGTGTCCCAAAACATATCCATCCCTAATGCTTTCCAGCTTACTTCACTCTCTTTGGTGATCTTATTAAATCTAGAGGGGTTTACTATCAAGAGATTTAAGGTAAAACTCTTCCTCTCAGCTCCCACTACAAATCTGTCCCTCATCATACCATTTGTTCCTTCTAGAAACTTCTTTTCCAATACCTATTGCATTTGAAAAACAACAGGAGGGCATCTTAAAGTCTTAATAACTCAAAAGACTAACAAAAACACAAGACATGAAACAGCTTCTCACTATTTCATCAACTGTGTAAGAAAATGTGCGAAAAGTATTAAAAAAAAAACAAAAAACTAACAGCAAAAATACAATGTGAGCGCCATCTCCTGGACAGGGCTTTGACCACGCGTGTGGACCAACCACGTCTAATGGCCATGCACAGTGCTAAGCTCTTATCTATAATTATATAACCATATTTGTTCTTAAGGTCCCCACAATAAGGTGAAAACTTCTTCTAAGATGTATAGACATGAGAAATTACTAAATCTAAAGGCATAACAATCGGAAATACACACTGGAAAGGCAGGAACGGGATAAGGATGATTTGTGAAATAATAAGCAAGGGTCTCACCCAGCAGCAAAGATGGCATTATGAAGTTAGTAAGAGGGGTGGAAAAGGTTAAATTAAGGAACGGTGTTTTACATGTTGAGTCTGAGTTCCTCGAGGGCGTCTGTGAAGAGCTGTGAAGTGCGTAGCTGGATACGTAAGATTAGCGCTCATGATGAAGATGTGTAGAAATGCAGACAGGTAGGTGATCAATGTGTGGCCACCAAAGCACTCAGTCATGGGACAGTCTTTAGTGTAGTGAAGGAGTAGGCAGGGTAGTGTAGGGTAGGAGTTTGCTGCTGTGCTGGTTCATCAAGGAAGACACGGGAGTCATTTCCATAGGTGGAAGCCCTGCCAGACCTTAGCAGAGGGAACCACCGTCCTGGCTTCCCATATTTTTTTCTGGACCACCTCCACAGCTGATGCTTCCTAATCGTGAAGAGAGCATTGTATGGCTTACCATGATTCTCTCACTACAGCTGTTTTCCTGGAACCATGTAGAAGGCTTTACTGTTTTTACTTTTAACTTCTGAATTTATTTTATTGTTGTTGTTGTTTTGATGTTTTATTTTTTAATATAAGGTGTTAGATCTAATTATGACATTTCATATGTGTTAAATACCTCTATAATTCTAAATGCTTCTTTTGGCAGAAAACTTCCTTTCCTTTTTTTTTTCCTTCCTCCCTCCCCCATTGTGAACTAATTGAATCTTTTCATGGAGACTGCCACGTCTTCTCATTGAGTTTCAGGTCGCTTGCTGTTCCTTTTTCTCAGTTCTAGAAAGTAATAAAAGAACAAAACTCTAAAGAACTCTGACCTACTCTCTCACACTCCTTTGGTAGCATTCAGATTTCACCAAATCAGATAGATTTGTGTTCAGAAGGACAGCCATAACCAGCCTGGACACACTAAATATACAACACATTCTTTACGACTAGTGCTTTTTTCCTTTCCCTCTCGATGCATTTTAAAATGTCTGGTGAGGCTGAGATGATGGGTTATACATCCCCTTTAATCTGTTGAAAGGTTCTGGGCCATTGAAATTTTTTTTTGATTTTTAAGTTTCTAATTTTAATTTTGAGAATATAATATAATTACAGCATTTTTCCCTTCCCATGCAGCCCTCCCAATCTCCTTCAAATTCATGGCCTCTTCCTTCACTAGCTGTTATAGCACACATTTATATGTTTATATATGTGTATATTCCTAAATACAGCCAGTCTGGTACGTATAATGTTACCTGTATGTATGTTTTCAAGGCTCGCCGTTTGGCACTGGACAACCAATCGGTGTGTCCTCCCTTGGGGAAGACCTCCTCTCCCACTCCCAGCTACCCTCGGCTGTCTATAGCTCTTGGTGTGTAGTTGAGGCCCTGTGGGCTTTTCCTGTCCACATTGGCATGTCATTGGTGTCATCCATGCTCAGCTCACATTGAGTCGTCCTGTTGGTGAAACTTGATGCTGTAGCTTGTGACTTAGGAGGAGACGCGTGCAATCTCACAGCAAACTCCCTGATCTTCTGGCTCTTAAAATCTTTCTTCCTCACTTGTGTAATGTTCCCTAAGCCTTAGGTGCAAGAGTGTTTTGTAAACATAGCCACTGGACTGGGCTCCAGAACTCTGCACTTTGTTTAGCTGTGGAGGGTAATGGCAGGATACAAATGATCTGATGGTGGAAATGGGAAAGAGGGGGGCTCTTAAATACAGAAGAAGGGAGAGGGAGGTAACATAACAATAAGGATCCCTGTAAAGCTGCAAAGAATCATACTATTAACAACTACCTTAAAATGCTGACACATATTTCATATATAAGTATATACATATGGTTCTAATAAATTATATTAAAGAGGGGCTGCTGATGCTCCTTTCAAGAGCCAAAGACCCCAATACCAGACGTGGCATGCCCTCTTTGGAATTTGTTGGCCATAGAATATTTTTATCGATCAATTAGCACATCATTTCAGTCCATCTGTGCAAATGGCATCTCCTGATGCTGATGCTGCTTCAAATCTAAGATGCTGTCGTGTTTTCTTCAGCATCCTTCAGTTCCCTTCGTGTAGTTCTCTACAGCTATTTCAGACCTCTTTTGGTTTAATTACGTAATGAATGCATTTTATCACTTAAGAGTATGTGTGCTCTGAATTTCTTTGCTCAACCTGCCTAAATGTTGAACGAGAGCTCTACTATACGAACAATCAGAGAATTGGTACATGAGTACAATGCGAGCAATATTTATTTAATAAAACAAATCCAACATTTGTAAAAACAAATGAATCCAACAACTGTAACAAAAAGAGATTGTGCTGAAGTTCCCTGGTATACTAATATATTCAGTGTTTTCTATCATCGCTTTTGGTGAAAACAAGAATTATAGTTTTTAAAGCATAAAATAATGCAAGGCAAGAATTAGTTAACATAGTTCTTTTAAAGAGAACATTGAAATCACATAATTCATTGAACTCAGTCACATTGGATTCATAATTATTAATAGCAATGTGACTTCATATATTCTAATCACAAAGCATATAGATTTTAAAGTTTTGTAACATGTTTCTGAAAATAATTATGAATTATGTTGATTTTAATGCAGTGGTATGAACAGATGGCTCCAGCTACTTGAGAGGCTGAGGCAGGAGGATTGCTTGAAGTTCAGAATATTAAGACTAACAATAGAACAAGGTCCTTATTTCAGATTTTTAAAAGTATATGAATTAAGTTAAATACCTTCATGTTACTTCCAAACAATGAAACCATATAAATACAAATGAAATGGACATAGAAATATTAGTCAACTTTGAATATAAAATCAGATATTGGAAGCCAATTTTATCAATTTTCATAAAATATAAATGAGTATTTCCACAGCTATATTTAGGTATTTAAGGAATGCTTTTATTACATAGAAAACATGGTAGTCAGGTGGTGGTGGCACATGCCTTTAATCCAGCACTCAGGAGGCAGAGGCAGGCAGATCTCTGTGAGTTTGAGGCCAGCCTGGTCTACAGAGTGAGTTCCAGGACAGCCAGGGCTACACAGATAAACCCTGTCTCAAAAACCAAAAAATAGAAAAAAAAAGGAAGGAAGGAAGGAAGGAAGGAAGGAAGGAAGGAAGGAAGGAAGGAAGGAAGGAAGGGGAAAGGAAAGGAAAAATGAAAGGAAGGGAAAGGAAAGGAAAGGAAAGGAAAGGAAAGGAAAGGAAAGGAAAGGAAAGGAAAGGAAAGGAAAGGAAAGGAAAGGAAAAAGGAAAGGAAAAAGGAAAGGAAAAAGGAAAGGAAAGGAAAGGAAAGGAAAGGAAAGGAAAGGAAAGGAAAGGAAAGGAAAGGAAAGGAAAGGAAAGGAAAGGAAAGGAAAATGTGGTACAAACATGTAGTTGTTAGCCACTGTATGGGCTCATCAAGAAAGACAAGAAGGCATATGCATTTGTACAGACCCTTGCAGACCTCAGCAGAGGAAACCACTTTCCTGGCCAGAACCTCAGCAGAGGGAACCATATCCTAGCCACTATACTGGATAGTAGAAGCCCCAAGTGCCTGAGCTCAGGTGTTTTTACTGATACAGAACTCCTCAGCCGTTCTACTGATAGCACATGCAGATCATTAGCAATCAACAGCTCCTACATAAATACAATACCTATAAACAATACAAAATGCCAAGACCTAGAGAGCCTCTTATCCAACAGTGCATAAAATAATTATTTTATACGTAACTAAAAATAAGCTTCTAAACAATTCCCCTATTCTGTATAAGCCAATCCAAAAATTACTTTATCTCTACAACACAATTTAATACTATACCACAAAACAATTTGCAAGAGGAAAAATCATGAGGATTGCTAATTCACAGGACCAGATGAAACCAAACATCTATCAAGCTCTTCACAGCAGAAAAACATCAATGTTCAGTTATCTGGAATTCACTCATGATCTTCTGAGCTCCTCCAAAGGACTTGGATCACTTCTCTGCTCAGCCTTCTGCAGCACACACAGTTTTTTCTCCAAGCTCCAACTGGCTCCTCTCCAATGTTGCTGATGTTCTTGGTGGTCATCCCATGGTACTGGCATTTCCAATACTGCTGGGATCCCTTGCTGCAACTGGGCTGTACTTTTACCAATAGCCCAATATTGGGCTCTCCTGGGCTCTCTTCATGGTGCCAAGCCTCAACTTCTCTGGATAACCCCTTCATCTGGACTTTCAACCACTACTGAGGCTGCACCTTCATGCATAGCCTCTCCTGGCCTCTCATAGTACCGAGCCTCAGCTGCTCTCCATGACGCCTTCATGCCTTCAAAACCAGTAACACCTCTTACAGTACCAAGTTCGGCTACCAGCATGAAAACAAACCTCAGCCAGTTCTGGAAGACAGCTTCTGTGTGCTGACCCTCAGGAAACGCTTTCCAGATTTTAAGATAAAGTCTGGTTTGCAGGTAAAACAACTAGTAAGCTTGTCTGCAGGAAGAGTTCCCTTGTGGAGTGGAGTTCTCATCACCATAGCAGATGTGTCTTGTCAGGACCGCCTCACCTCACCAGTATCTGGATGGGTTTGCAGAATACAAAACAAAACAAAGCAAAATGGATTCTGTGAGGTCTAAAGTTTTTTATTTTTTCTTCCCTATCTCCACATTGTATTATCTGGCATGATGTCTTGCTCTACCTTGCAGGTGCCATTCATAGTAGAACATTGCTGTGGGAGCTCAGCAAGGAGACAGGGAGGCATTTTTTATAGGTGTAATCCCTGCCAGACCTCAGCAGAGGGACCACAATCCTGGCAGCACTATACCGGACAGTGGAACCCTGAACTTCTTAGCTCGGGTGTTTTTTATTGATACAGAACTCCTCAGGTGCAGATCCTGATCAATCAAACATCCCCCACATAAATCCAACACCTTCAAACAATACAAATCACCAAGACCTAGGCAGCCACTCACCCAACAGTGCACGAAACAATTATTTTATACATAACTTAAAATAAACTTCTACAACACAAACATTACCTTATATTAATTATATTATATTAGATACAAAATATAATAACTAATTAATTATTTTATATTATATTACCTCTTATATTAAGCATAAGAAGTAACCAGTATAACTGATGGTTTAAATGACCTGACTCCTATATGCTACAACTAAAGAAATGGAGGCCTTTTTCCCAACCATCTGGTTTTCCAGTCCGATTGTGATTAATGCAGAGTCCAAATTAAAGCATAATTTCTGCCTCACATGTATTTCCATAGCAGCCTTCTGCTATACCATTTACTATACCTTCTACTAATAGATTTTCACCATCACTGACTAGTTCTTGTAACGCTGGCCCTTCCTCTAACTGGGACTGGCTGCAGTCAGGCAGACTTATCTTTGAGTTGTTCCCAGGCTGCTGTATTCAACTCTTCCCTACCATGATCCTGCTAAGTCCTTTCCACAGAAGCTGCCCAATCCTTTGCCTGGGTCCCTATTCATCCAAGTCCCAGCTCACAGCTCTTTCCATTAAGTACTCCAGTATACTCTGGAAGGAACCTGAAGAGATGTAACCCATCGTAGAGCAACCCCAGATGGTTCCATTGAACTCCGCAGCAAGCAATCAGAATAAAGAACAGTGTGAAACAAAGCTAAAAACATGTTTACAGGATTGTTCTGACCACATCTGAGTTAACGTCAATGGACATAATGCACACCCTTCTCACTTACATTCTGTTGCCTACAGTATTAGGAAATTGGAAAATGCTTTTGAGATGTCATTAATTTTTAAAAGATCTGTGGCTATCTAGGCATATTTAAGAAGACTTAGAGAGCTTTTTTAATCTTCGATGCTGCACTTAGACCTGTAGCTATGTCTTAGAAGCAGACAGGACTTGATACAGAATTTAGTTTAGTCTGAGATCCACTCCACTGATAATTTCAGAATGAGGGATTTCAAGCCAAATAAATGCCAAAGACAGGCCTATGGCTCTGAGTTGAAGCAACTCATGTATTGAGGGAAGACAGTTTGCCCAAAACTTAGAGACAACTTTCACTTAATCTATTGGCAGAGTCCACCTCACTGGAATTCTCATGTTCTGTAAACATGATCAGAGACAAAATGAGGCTCTCGATAGAGAGTTTCAAAGCTTTGTTCATCTACAGTCCACCAAAGGCCTTACCTTTTATACTTAATGAGACTGTCAAACAAGACATGCTGGGGTCTTTGTTTGTTTGTTTGTTTGTTTGTTTTCTTGCTCACCTCTCAGTAATGTTCAATTGAGCATAAGATAAAAAAATCCATGTAATTACAGGACTGATAATCACCCAGAGCAGCAAAGTCATCCAATAATAGAGAAACCAAGGAACGACAGAATGTGAGCAAACACTGTAAAGTTTTCTTTGGCTCATGTCCAAGATGTCACTGTAACATCTAGGTGACCATATGTCTATAATGTGGCAAAGCCATTCTCTGATCACAAATCCAGGTCTCCAGCTTACCACACTCTAATTGGAATTCATAATTCATTGTATTCATCTGAAAACATTGTGTAAAATACCTAGTCAGCTGAACCATAAAATCCAGCTCATCCCGAGTCATATATACAGCTTCAACGTCACCAGACAGAACAAGCGTCTGCTGTGATCTGCTGTGGCCTTGCTTACTCATTCAAAGAGAATTTAAATAAAACATCCATCAAAGATTACTCAGCTACTGGTTCAGTGACGGAGGAAAGGGGAGAACAGGAGACTGAGGGATGGAAAAGGAAATACTAAGCATCTTATGCCTGCCATGTGCTGAGCAGCTGGCTGCAAACCTAAAATGCTCACCAGAATTCTGCGAGGCAGGTAACTGTCCCACTGGAGAGAGGAAGAAATTAAGACTTAGGGAGAGTAAACATATTAGCTACACTCATTACTGTAGTTGGAAGGATTCCAAATTTTTCATGGAAATGACCACCTGAATAGTCAGAGAAACACACTCTAAGGAGAATAAACTAGAAAACAGCTTCCAGAAATTTAACAGGTGATGTAACTGATTACAAAAGCGAGCCCCGGGATAGTCTCAGGTAAGAGTCTCCTCACAGGAGCAGTAAAACCTAACAAGAATGTTTCGTGAACATGAGGCTTGGTCTGGCTCCAAGGCTTCTTGATGTTTTAAATCATGGGGTTCTTTAAGTTCAAACTCTGACCTAATTCCAGAATCTGAGAAACACCAGATGGGTGTGAGCCTTAAAAGTGCTTGTTCTGTAACAGGAAGCGATGCAAGCTGGCCAGAGCAGAGATCACAGCTCTCTCCTTGGAGGAGGGAAGCAATGAAGACAGCTTCTTCCTCTTGGGGTAGAGATTTTTCTAGCTAACTGACAGAACGCAGCTGCACAAGACATTTTTTTGCTGCTGCTTTGTGCAAATAACTAAAATCCACTCATGGAGATGTATCCTTATTGGCCTCTTAAGAAGGTCACAAATACTAAGAGGAGGGGGTGCTCCTTCCAAATCCCCAATTGAACTTAAGTTCTAGAAGTACTGTCATAACTTTCTAAAGCAACTGGCTTTCATGAAGTTTGCAAATGCGGCTCAGTAGACACACAGAACATGTCACAGTTGACCCTGATCTTTTAATAGAAACTGTTCAGTTTTAGTATCATAAACTTTCATTTGTTTATCCTAAAAGAGAACTGGTCTCTAGATGAACAGTGTAGAATCTCTTGCCAAAATTCTCATTGACTATGAAAACATTGACAAGGCCGACCAGGAAGAAGGCCTTCCACCTCCAGCCTCCGGTGTTCACATCTGTCATGTGAGGAGGCTAGAATAAATGTTGTATAATTTTCCAGATATACTGTCTCCAGATTTTCTCTATGCCAAGAAATGTAAGAACTGAAAACTATCCTTTGTAGTTAGCAAGTAAATAGAGAAAAATTTGTAGAGTGATTTCTATGTAGGAATTTGGGACAGGGGTAAGAAGAGGTGAGTGTGTGAGCCAAATTGAGATGAAATGCATTAAGGAACGAGTAGGAAATGAGTGAGTGAATGCAGAGTCTAGAAACTTCTTGGAAACAGCTTAGACCTTGTGGGGAAATGAGAGCAGATGAAAGGCAATATCCCTCTGGTAAGACAGGAGGGTGCTTGCTTGCATTTAATGGCAGAAGAAGTACATTTAAAGGCTGCTCGTGTTTTTTAAGGAGAGAGAAGTTAAAAGAAAACAAGGAAGTTCATGAGGAGAAGCCAGCAAAAGGGATTCAGGGCAGAGGTGTTGGATTCACCTCAGAGACACGCAAGTGGTGACATGATTCCTGTGTGAAGGAAGAGAGTGGAAAGAACTTCAAAGCCCCAATCTGTGTTTCACAACAGCGTTGGTCCTCAGTCCCCCTGAGCCCAGTAAGAGTCTGTATGCCCTGCCTGTGTCACAGCAGAATGAACTCAGATTAGTTTAGGAGGAATCAAAACATATTTATCAGTGGTCATACCACACTAGACAACCACTCTTAAGTCAATGTAATTCTTTTTTATTTTTAAAAGTCTTTATTTGTCCATATCTATTCCCACTATCCTTCTGGTCCCCCCAGCAGAACTCCCTCATAATTTCATGTTCTTTTGTTTGTTTTTTTAATAACCCACCAAGTCACATAATACCATCACATATGGATGGGTAAGGGGTCATCTAGAGGGACATGGACAACCTACGAATGCCCCTTTCCTGAAGAAAAATGACTGTCCTTCCCGCAGAGGCTATCAACAGCCAATAGATCCTCGGCTAAGAGTCTACCCTCCATGCGTGATAGAATTCTCTTTTTTTGGAGAACTTTATACATGAATACTGTACTTACATCATTTCCAACCATCTCTCTCCAACCTCCCTGTGTCCTCCTACTCCATCTCAAATCCAAGCGCATGTGTTTAGGGCTGACAACCTGAGGTTGGACAACCTACTGGAAGACTTGTTATGTGAGGAAACTTATTCTCTCTCTTTGCATTCATTGATAGCCTGTAGCTCTTCATCTAGAGGTAGTGTCTTGTGAAATTTCTCCTATCCCTGTTGACAAGTTGACTGGTATAGCCATCATGGTGGTCATTTTTAGATTATCACTGTATTAAGATCATGTGGACACAGCTTCCCTGTTGTGTGTAGAAGATATTATCTTGCAGCAAGCATCCTGGAGCTCTATTACTATGTTATGTTTCAATTTAGAAAAGCGATAGTCTTATGAAGTAATAAAAACAATAAATGCCAGGCCATGGTAACTGGCATACACACATTTAATCCCTGCACTCAGGAGGCTGAGGCAGGCAGACCTCTCAGTTCAAGACCAGCCTGGTCTACAGAGAAAGTTACAGGACAGCTAGGGTTACAGAGAGAAACCCTGTCTCAAAAAAAAGACAAAATACAGGAAGTAATAATAACTAAGAAATAAAGTAATAAATGTATATATCATAATTTTAAATTTAATGTAATTTTATATGAAAACACATTCCATATCATTTTATGTATTGCAAAATATGCAATTTATAACATTAATCCATAATATTTATATTCTATTTTTAAATCTCTTTATTTATTTTTCTTCTTTCATATAATACATTCCAAACCCCTTCCTCTCCTCCTTTCATTCCTCCCTCCACTCCTCCCAGCTCTCCTCATCTCCCCTCTCCTCCAGGTATATCCCCTGACCCCTACCCCACTTCCCTCAGAAAAAAGCAATCCTCCCAGGGTTACTGCTCAAACAGGGAATAGCAAGATGGAACAAAGTCAGGCACTAGTCCCTACGTTAAGGGTGAACTAGGCAACCCAACAGGAAGAAAAGGGTCCCAAGGACAGGTAAAAGGGTCAGAGACTCTCCCACTCCAACTTGTAGGAATTCTGCAAGAACACTAAGCCAGAAAATCATAAGATGTATTTAGGGGACCCTGCAGATCCTGCCTGCCACTTCAAGTCACTGTGAGTCCCTAAGAGTGCTGGTCAGTTGACTCCATGGGATTTGTTCTCCTAGTGTCCTTGACTCCTCTGGTCCCTGCAATCCCTCCTCTTTCTCTTCCTCAGGGTTCCTCAAGCTCTACAAGATGCTTGCCCCTGGGCTTCTGTATCTGCACCCATCAGCTGCCAGAGGAAGCTTCTCCGATGAGAATTGGGCTAGGCACAAATCTATGAGCAGAGCAAAATATCATTAGAAACCCTCTCCTGGCTATCCAGTCTCTAGTTCCTGCCCTGCTCTGCAGTATCAAACATAGGTTCCCTCCTTTAGTGTGGTGTTTTGCCATTCCTTTATCCCAGATCCTGAAAGCAGGATAAGCTATAGGTTGGAGGCTTTGTGACTGGGATGGTATTCCATTCCCACCACTGGAAGCCTTGCTGGCCATAGGAGATGGCCAGTTTAGGCTCCCTATCCCCCATTACTAAGGGTCCTTGCTAGGGTCTATCTCATAGATTCCAGTGAGTTTCCACTGTACTAGGTCTCCAGATCACCCCCAAATGATAATACGGATTTTTTTAGTTATATAAAGAAACAATATCATGCATCTTATAACTTACATTTACAAGAAACTTATTATTAATGTAAATAGTTTTAATACTATAAAATTATCCTTTCTTAGCATGCACAAAATTTGCAAGTACTGTTTTTGTCTGTGAATACTTCTGGAGTCACAAATTGGAGTATTGAGAAGAAGCATGAAAATAAACATCCCACCCACACTTATTGTGCAAGACTGCTCCATTTACGCTGGCCGTGAGAATGTTTGACTGGTAATTTAGTTTATCTCTTACCCAACAGCTTCTACCTGCCCATACTGGTCCTGTACTCTGAAGAAACGCATATTTCTGACATCAAAGAACCACAGCCTACAGAGTTAATTGGACCCACCTGCTTTTTGTTTAGAGGACATGGGAGATGAGGGGGATGCAGTTTCTTTAGAACTAAGTTACGAGAAAAGATGGTCAGAATTGAAGGTCTTGTGTGTCTTTTCGTAATGCTGGTTTCTGATGGGCATACATGTATTTGTACCTTCAGCAGATGGAGTGTGTGTGTGCGTGTGTGTGTGTGTGTGTGTGTGTGTGTGTGTTATATGAGCATCATACACATTTTAAAGGGCTCAGAACAGGAATTGCCTGTACTTTATGTGATTCACTAGCACCCTGGAGAGTCTGAGAGAACACTACTCTGGTTTGATGAGCTGTACTGTCTTAATTGTACTTCCTTGCATATTTGCTTTATCATCTTTCTTCCAATTCTATTTTTTTCTATTAGTTGGATCCGTGTCCTTTCCATGGTTTCTCTTCTACTCCCTGAATTTCTGGAGCTCGTTGCTGGGGAATTAATGGCTCTACTAAACCTTCCAGTTTCTTCATCTATTGCTCAGCCTCTTGAATTTCTTCTCCAGATTTCAGGCAAAATATCCCAGTTGGCCCAGGTTAAATTAGATGTCCAATTCTGATTCATCTGAGACAGTAAATACATCATGTCTGTACATATATCCTTTTAAAAATCAGAGTTGATAAACGCTCAGCAATTAGTATCCTGTTGGTCTCAGGAATCATACTATTCAAAAGCCAAAATTTCATCTTGTGTATTATTATTTGTGTATTAAGCATATTAATATGAAGCAAATATTAAATTATAAACTTTAACAATAAGTTTAGCTATTGAAAACACTTTGCTGTTTCATATTTCTAGTATAGCATACAAAATAAATACAGCAGCAAAGGACCAGTGAATTCCTCTCATTACGCTGGATATGGTCACTGTATTACATAAGGAATGAGTAACTGCTTACACTGAGTAGCTTTGGGTCTCTAGGTGACTCATTTACTCTGCCTTTTATCCCAAAAAGGCCAAGCTCTGTTTACTACCTTCATATTCATTGCGCCTGTTTAGATCATTCTTGAGAATAGTTCCCTCAAAGTAGAACGCTTTTATGCTTAAACTCCTTGTCTATGGTCAATCAGGAACTTCTCTGGTACTCTCCCTGACATCTCCATGGCACCCTGGGTACCATGCATCTTTTAATTACTGGCTTTATAATGATCCTCTTAGTCTACGATTACCTTCTTTGTCTAATTGTTTGTTTCTTCCCTATTGTAACATAAGCTATATTTTCCAGCACTCAGCTCCTAGCTAGTTCCTCAATATTCGCAAAATATTTTGGCATAGAATAAGTCCTAATTATTTTCATTCAGTGTGTAAGTTACTTTAGAAACAAGAAGGCTGAATACATCGCAGTTGATCACAATAAGCAAGTAAAATGCAGTACAGTAAGCATTGGGCTGGTTGTACATACGTCCCATAGAGCAAAGATAGCAAACTGATACTGTGTTAAACGACATGGTAGAGAGGACAGGCTCTACAAAGGAAGTGGCAAATGACAGTTTAAATGTGCATGTACCAATGACTAATGAAAAATGTCACAAATTTGAAAGAGAAAGAGGAAGGGTATATGAGAGGTATCAGAGGTAAGAAAACAAAGGGGAATTATGGAATTGTATTACAGCATCAAAAATAAAAGGCCTTTTTTAAAAGGATGTATTCCTTTCTAGAGCTAGGGGAGAAGGAGTGAAGGGAATTCAGGTGGAACTCTGTAACAGTTAGCTACATAGGGCTGAATGAAATCAGGCAAAGAAAATACATGAAATTCCCAGCACGCTAACTATACTCCTTTGTGCCCCACTCAAAAAAAATTAATAAAAATTGAAGTTTTAAGGAGGTTATTATTAGTATTAATACTCCCTGTCCCACCAAATACCAAGTAATGTATCTAGAAAGTAGTACTTTATCCTATAAAACAAGAGCTGTGAATCTCCATTTAAAAATGCTCCTAGCAATTTCTAAGATCGTTTCATCTCTATCATACTGGTATTCAGAATGATACAGAGATGTACCATGCAACCTCTTTCCCACACCCTACCAAAAACTCCTCCTCTCTCTTTTTTTCATGTGTCCTGTAGCTACAAGAGAAATGATAGTAAGAATCTCATCCAGGCAGGACAGGTAAGTCTCAATGCCTCCATCATAGCCTGAGACCAGAAGAAAGTGCTGACATTGTTAGGAGGTCAGTGGATTATCAGAATCTCAGCATCACAGATTAAAATCTGAAGCACCAGTTCCACACAGGTCTCCAGGGCCTACTACACCTGACACTTCATCTTAGGTGAGGGTGGTACCCATTACCCACAAGATCCTGGCAAGATAGGTCAACTTTTAACGTCTGAATGGCAAGGAAGCCAAATTGTAATTCTAGTGCAAGGCAAATGAATCCCTCTGGCCATAGACTCTCCACAATCTGATCCAACTTGTTTCTTCTGCAAAAGAAACAAGAAACAGTTTAAACTCAACAAAGTGGGTTTCTATGCTAGCAAATGATGCGAAGGTTACACTAACAATTCAAGGATTCATTCATTTGAGTAGAAAAATAAGTTTATCAGCCAGAATGTATTTGTTATAAGGTGGAGAATCCTCACAGCAATTGCCCTAGGATGGAGATATTTCATTATTGTCTTAGTCTTTTCCCATGGGTTCAAAGATCAACTATTTTTTCTGCAAACTAGAAAGTGAGGAGTTGGAGGGAACCGTGGAATGATGCCTTTCACTGAGCCGGCACTTCTTCTGTAGACACGCAGCTGTTCTCCAGTTCAGTCTCATCCATTTCCTAAAGAAACGAATTTTGCTTGTAGCAGTACACCTACTGTGGTGGCTCAGGAAGGATGACAAGGAGGCATTTTCATAGGTGCAAATCCTGCCAGAGCTCAGCGAGGGAACCACCATCATGGCAGGCACCATACTTGACAGTGGAACCCCGTGCTTGGGAGCTCAAGTGTTTTTTTTATTGATTCAGAACTGCTCAGGTGTTCTACTGATAGCACGTGGAGATCAGGAGCAATCAAACATCCCCCACAGAAACCCAACACCTGCAGACAACACAAAATGCCAGGACCTAGGCAGACCTTCACCCAAGAGTACACAAAAATCATTATTTTATACGTGACTAAAAATAAACTTTCACAGCATAGACCTGATGTGGACAGAGCGCTTCCGGAAGCTAGTAATACCAAATGACATGAAGTCGCTTCAAATAAGCAGCATCTGGAAGCAGTCCTAGGAAAGGAGGCCAATAAAAGCAGAGTCATGGTGCTCTTTCCACATGCCCAATGAATCAAGCTCGGACTCTGAAACCCAGAGGCTTGCTCTGAGAGCGAACTACATCAAAACAGATATTCTATGTGCACACATCAGGTACCATGCATGATTGCACCTTTCTTTCACTACCTTGCATTTTAAACACACTGACCTTAGTGTTAGAAAAGAGTGTCCGTGAATTGTACCAAAAACACCAAGCCTTTCCCTTTAAATCTAGCAACTTAAGAATTACGTAATGGCTATTTGTCATTTTCTTTAAAGAAATCGTGTGCTACAGTTGTTAAAGACTAGTGAGTAGATGTCCTCTAAGGTTTTGTTGTTGGTGATGAGGATACTGAAGTCTTCATTATGAAATTTTAGTCATAAGAACATGTGTATTTCCGTAATAACAAAATAGGCCACCATTTAAATATTAAAGGTGCATTCATGCAGACTGCATCTCTGACAGCACTTATTTTTGTGCCTCTGTTAGTTTTCTTTTGTCCGTAATTTGGTATTTGTAGAGTCGGCAGTTCTTGTATTCGTGCATACAGACATACATTATGTCAACAGCTGCTAAAGTCTCTGACATCCAGGCAGTAATTGTTGAGGGAATTAACTTATAGCAAAGACTTCATGACAACTGTTTAGAGAGCTTAGAATGATTTTCCAAAATCAATCTGATTTGGGGCTCTGTTCCGAAAGGCTTGAGTTACTGGCAAGGTGCTACCGTGGTGTTCCGTGAAATATGAAGGCTCTGTGCCTCAGCCCGCTTGGCATAGCTACAAAACAGGATTAAACTTAAGGAAATGGTGCATCTTCCAGAGTCTGGGATGGCTTCTTGCCTCATACACATCAAGAAGTTCTACATTAAAGTAACTCATCAAGCACTTACGATTATAATGTGATGTTTTCCTAGCTTCACAGTGGATTTAAAAATGTTACACTCTAACTGCTTGAAAGCCTTTGATTTCCTATTAAGTTTAGAGCTTATTAACAAAATGTAATGTAGGTATAGATCCAAAGGCAGAAGACAAATTCAAGATTATTATGAGGATTATTATATTATTACATAGTGTGATTTTTACTAATATTTGTTATGTATTAATATTTGGTTTTTTGGTTAAGTGTAACTAACACCAACTTGGGCAATAGGTTCCAAGGGTTTTGCTTTGTTTTGTTTTGTTTTTATGAACCCAGGCCAAAATCAGAGGTATCCTTTGTTTGTTTGTGTTAAAGAACATTCTGAAACAGTTTTTCCTGTTTTCTCCCTTTATTTATTCTTCTCTCATACAATACATCCCTATCGAAGATTCCCCTCCTCCCATTCCTCCAGGAACCCCTCCTTCATTCCCTGTCTCTGGTTTCATTCCCTTTAAAAGAGAGCAGGCCTTCCAGGGATATCAGCCAAACACGCCACAAGGTATAGTAACACTAGGCGCAAACCCTCATATCAAGGCTGGATGAGGCAACCCAGTAGGAAGGAAAGAGTCCCAAAAGCAGACAAAAGGGCCAGAGACACACCTCCTCCTATTGTTGGGAGTCACCTAAAAAACACCAAGCTGACAACCATAATACATATGCAGGAAACCTCGTGCAGACCAGAGCAGGCTCCCAGATTGCTGGAGAGATGGCTGAGTCATTAAACACTAGGCTCACAACAAAAACTATAAGAGTTTTTCCTGTTTTCTGGTATAAAAAACACATTCTCTTATAAACACCCAAGTTCTCATTTTTAAAAAGTCAACATACCTTAACTAAATTTTTCCATTACAGTTTTGTTTGGCTCTGTGACTCGGTGCTGGCCATGAAATGCCTAAACTCGGGCTAGCAAAATATAGCAGTGGAGTAAAGGCACCTGCTTGCTGCCAAGATTGAGGACTTGAGCTTCATCTCTGGGACCCACGTGGGAAAAGGAATACACATGCTGCTGCTGCTGCTGCTGCTGCTGCTGCTGCTGCTGCTGCTGCTAAGAAACTCAAGCTCTGTTCACAAACCCAATATCCAACACATTGCTTTCTTGTTTCTGAGGATTCTACACACCATCAGTTTGTTTTCTTTTGTTTTTGCTTTTTTTTCTATGATTAGGTTTGTTCTAAACAGATACTGAACATTGTCTTGCCACAAAAGGAGGGCCACAATTTTAATTCAGCTAGACGGTCCCTTCTTAGGACATTTATCGCAGTGTTGCTAGTGCCCCAGTTAACTTCACACTCCAGTTTAAGTGGTAAATTATAGTTGTGCCATCAAGTTAACTGAGAGACAACAAAGAAATTGTAATGGCTTTACTCTTCTAACAAACGAAAGGGACTTGGGTTCCCAGGGAAGCGTATAGTGGAGTCAGAAAAGAGGCTATGGAGAGAAATATAGGGTATCTAAATGTAAACATCAGGTTAGGGAGTCTATATTCACTCCGCCTGTCTCGTGTCAACTCTGGTCTGGTGGTTCCACATTGTATGGCTTGTTTTATAGCAATCAAATAACAAAGCAAGATGGTATCTGAAACTGAATTGAAACACACGCTTGTGAGATTTTCTGGGATATATTCTTAGTATTCTGCACTCATCATTTTGGTAGACACCTGTGGGACCTGGGGGCTGGAAAGCAGTAGAAGTCAAGGCCAAGTGCCCCTGCTCCCTGGAAAAAAGGTCGACGAAGGATGAGACGCTGGCAGACTCCTGCTCTCCCAGCCCGGGAAGGTCCCTAGCCAGAATAATATAACTTGCTCGCTTCACAAGAAGCTAAAGGAACATGTTTGTCTGCATTGGGGCAGGTCCCTTGCTTAGGAACACTCCCCCGCCATGCTAATTAAGGCTTCCCCCGCTCGAGGGGAGAGGCCACGCCCTTATGGGAAGAGGTTATTTATCGGAGTAACCCCTTGAATAAACGAGTTCCGGTTCGAGTTCGGGTCCACCAGATGCCGACTGGTGTTCGTTCTCAGCAAGTGAGATCAGACGGCGCCGCGCGGTCCTAGGAACCCACATCCCTCGCGGCTCCCCGGGGCTTCCCCACGGCTCTCGGCTTGCCTTTTCTCACCTCTGGCCAGGGCGGGAATCGAGCGGCTTCCCAGCCAGCTCCGGGCCGGGATAGGGCTGTGGCAGAACGTGCCGGGGAGACAGGAAACTAAAAACAACAGGCACCATCCCCATAGAATGCACTTCTTCTGACCTAAGAGTATGTGAAAAATTTTTAAAATCATTACCTAATTATGCCCAGGGTGGCTTATAGCTTTATTCATAACCCCCATAGTTTTACTGACAATGTTTTATAATAATGACAACATTGCTGTCTGTGACCAGGATGATGAGCAAGTAACAATGAAAGCGAAGATTAAGAAATGGACGACCTTGTTCACACAGCACTACAAATGACCAGATTCAACTGGAGTAAAACATTGGCCTACAATTGAGAATTGAGCTATGTGGCTCATCAATCATATGAAAGGTCTATCCAAAGCAAGTAAAGATGCCGTAAAATTGTATTTATAAAAAGAAAAGACAAACCTCTTGAAGTAGATGCAAGTTAAACAATCTTGAAATTCCTTGTAGCTCATTTCAATAATATAAACACACAATACATGTCCTTTAGCTGTAAGCAAGATTAGCCACCAGACTCCCCTACATCTAGTACAACATCCTCAAAGTTTTCCCCAGGAGTTTGTTAGGATGCCTGTCATTTAATTACACAGTTGAAATCACTGCTCACTACAGGCGGCTGCTTCTTCTTCCTCCTCCTCCTCCTCCTCCTCCTCCTCTTCTTCTTCTTCCTCTTCCTCTTCCTCCTTCTCCTCTTCCTCCTCTTTTCTTCTTCCTCTTCCTCTTCTTGCTCCTCCTCTTCTTCCTCCTCCTCCCCCTTCTCTTCCTCCTCCTTCTCCTCCTTCTCCTCCTCCTCCTCATCATCATCTGCTTCTGCTTTTTAAAAAACAGCATTCTTTTTTTTCTTCCTTGAAATTGAAGCATGAATCAAAATACTTCTTCTTCAGTGGTCCATTTCTTATTGGTGTGCTGGGATTTGCGAGTTGTTGACTGTGACATCTTTCCTCCCATCTCCTTGCTGACCTCTAGTCTGTCTTTATTTCTGGCTTATGCCTTAACTCCCCGAGGCAGAAACTGTACTGGCAACTAGATATTAACAACAAACCTTGGCTTGCTCTAAATCTCTAGCTTCGTTATATTGTTTTTTTTTTGTAAGATTAGTCATTTTAACTTCAAGTACACTTCCCACATGTTAACTGTCTGTCATGTCATAAAAATTCTATTTCTGAGCTAATTATTTTCTTTATTTTTTTGAAAAATTTCATGCATGTATACAATGTATCTTGATCATACCCACCCCCGCCCCCTTCCAACTCCTCCTGGGAACCTCTCAAAATATCTCCTTCCCAATTTCATATCCTCTCCTTAATGTTTTTATAACCCACTGAATCCAATTAGTACTACCCCGACGTGCATGGGTGTGTGTAGTTTTTAAAAGAAGAAAAAATACCTGGTGTAAAATTTCCCATCTAAATGATTTCTACGTATGAAACTGAGTGGACTGTATTCACATTGTTGTACAATAGAACTCTAGGACTCTTTCCATATTTGCAAATTGAAACCAGTTCTTTGCAGGTTAGTTTGGGTTATGGTCTAGAGATTGGATCTTAGGCATCTGGAGGGACACATAAATGCTCTACCACTGAGCCATCTTGAGCCCTTCCTTGTCTTGTATTTTGAGATTTCTTTCTAAATTGCCCAGCCTGGTCTTGAACTTACTCTGTAGCCCAAGCAGGCTTTGTGATCCTCTTTCTTAGGACTCTCAAGTAACTGAGAAGCAGCCCTGTGCCACCAGGCACGGCTGGTAGCAGCTTTCCTCACTGCACCTCTCATTATCTAATCCTGCTTCAGGCTCTGTTTACTTACTGATCCAATTCCATCAAGAGTCTCTACTGTTCTCTTCTTTCTAGTCACTCCCAGTGCAATTCCAGAACACTACCTACAAATACACTTGCACGGGTGTTTAAGATTGCAGACTTAACAGGTGCAATTATATTGTCTCTCTCAATATCCTCTAAAAATGGGACTGAATGATACTTATTAAGGAATAAAAAGATGGCTAGAATTTACAGAAGAAGAGCTGATGAGAGATTTTAGCAAAATTTTGGAAAATGTGAAGTAGAGGGCAGGTCATAGATAAAAAGCAAATTGAAAAAGAACTTCAATATACAAAATGGTGTCTGGATAAGAAGGAAATCACCAAATCTCACCAGAATCCCTGAGAGTTCACAACAGGAACTGTCAGTTAAGGTAGAAGCCAGGGATGATGTGTGGACTAATGTGCCAGGGAAGAAGTTAAAGAAAAATTTGTCTGCAAATCATACCCATGCCCAGAACTCTGGCGGTCCTAACTCTATTCTGCACTAATGTCCAACCATGGGAATTAACCAACTTTGTATACAATCACTTAAATTATAGTTCAGTATTTAACTGAATATGTGATCATACTAGATTGAGAAAACAGAGCCAGAGAAGTGCCCAGAAACTTCAACTTACCAGCTTGTACAAGAAGAAATAAGTGGATGATATCTAGAAATATAATTCAAAACTATAAATATTTCATCTAAAGGTGCTCTGTTAACTACGTAAGAAATAACTAAGTAGGTCAAACAAATTTACTTTAAAGGCATTACAAACCTAATATATGTCTTAGTTTAGTAGTAAATTACTGGGGCTGAGGGTTCAGCTCAGTTATAGCACACTAGTCTAGTGTGCACAGGATCTGACTTTGATCCCAAACATTGCAGAATTAATTAATTAAAACCTCAGTACATATTCAAATGTTTCATTGACGTTGTTCAACTTTCAGTGACTTCTATTGTCTTCACAAACAATGGCACATTGATTGCTTCATGATCTCACTCAGGCTAACTGTACCAATTTCCTCTACCATTGTTTTTGCCAACATGTTCTATAAATCTACTATACTTGGGGGAAGAGGTCGTGTGTATTTGTCTAAGCTGGTCTAACTACACCGAATTCCATCTTTTATAGCTGACCATTAAAATTCAGCTCGACAAGACATCCCTCCAGAGACCATCCAGCCTTCACTGAAAAAAATCTTACCTGTGTTTTCACAGCCCACCCCAGCACTGGGGTTGCAGATACATGCCACCATTCCCAGCTTTTACTAGGTGTTAGGGGTTTAAACTCGAGCCCTTATGTGTACAAAGCTTACAGCGTACCTAGTAAACAGTCCCTTAAGCCCCTTTGTGTTGGATTTTAATTTAAAATGTTAAGATCAAGCCATCAGTTTATCTTCTCTCCCTCTGTAGACTTCAATCAGATCATAATAAATACTAACTAAAATCACAAAGTATAACAATTAAAGGAACAAGAGTAGAATGATCTCCAAAAGGTCTACGTCAACACATTTCTGGAATATGGAAGTTGAGAAAGAAGGCCATGTGCTGATATGATAGCCTGGAATAAAAGCAAAGGAGACTATGATGGATCTGAAAAGGAGCATGCCCAGCAGGACTCTGTAACTATCGCATATCTGAGACAGCAGAAGAGTCAACAGTAAGAACAGAGGGGAGCTGAAAAGTAGGACTCACGGGAGGCATGCACGTGAACCAGTCTGACGACAGTTTTCTCACGCAGGTTAAACTATAGTCTAGCATCTCACACTGGTGACAGAAAGCAAAGCCCTCTTCCATCCAGCACTCACTAAAAGGCTCACGTTCTACTCACTGTAACATAAAAGCTCTAACCCACAAGCCTCTTTCCCACACAGTGCACAGCGTCATGATTTCCTTAGTGTTAAATATGAGTGGACAGTGAATGATCTCGAGCTGGCCGAATGAAGGCTGTGTGGACTGCAGCCCAAGGGAGAGTGAATAAGATAAACAAAGTAAACAAAAGAACAGCAAAAAGAACATTCAGTTGCAGAAGAGAACTTGAGACACAAGTTTAGTGTTCCTGGGTAGAATATATCATAACCAAAGACAAAGGGCACAATTTATGAAAAACATTAACCAGGAAATAAGAGTGGCTTTTTGGAAATTGCTCAACTTGCCAAATCAATAACATCATCTGGAAGTTTTAAAGATGTTATGCATGCACTGTTCAAAAAAGCAAAAATAAAGAAAGCAAATAAAAACAAACAGAGGAAAATATAAAAGAACACCAAAATTGAGAATTGATTACAGAAGTTTAATTATTAGTATTTCTAAACAAAAGAGGAGTTATCAATGAACTAAATAGAAAATTTCTCCAGCGGTAAAAGAGATGCATCCCCCAGTCTGGTAAGACCTACCTGGGATGAACGCTGCTCTCAGCCTCAGCCTGGAAACTTTGCTTTCAGAGAACTCGCCTTTCTTTTGCTATGATAAAATAGCATGACCAAAAGCGACTTGGAGAGAAAAGAGTTTATTTGGCTTATAGGTTACAGTACATTATCTAGGGAACCAAGACAAGATCTTGAAGCAGTAACCATGGAAGAACACTGCTTACTGGCTTACTCCCAAGACGTAGTCAGCAGCTGTTACTATACAGCTCAAGCTATGTGTCCAGAGATGAAACTGTCTGCAGTGGCTGCATCAAAAAGCAATCAAGGAAATGCCCCATAGTGATACCCATAAGCCAAGCTGGTGGAGGAAGTTCTTCAGTTGAGGTTAACTCTTCCCTGGTATAAGAAGCTGGCAACTAAGATAGGCCACCCATACCCCCTGAAAGGCTCAGGTGACATCATCAAAAGGGAATTAAGAAGCATGTAAGAGCCTAAAGACACAGAAACTGTCTTAGAGACGTGACACAGCCAATGAAATCGTTTAACTGTGAGATTTATTTTATTTATTTCATGCATGTATGTGGGAACCTGTATATGCACATGTGTACCATACATGCCTGGAGCCCATGAAAGCCAGAAGGCAATATCAGATTCCCTGGAACTGGAGTTACAGACAGTTATGAGCTGCTACGTGGATACTGAGACCCAAACCCAAGTCTTGTACGAGAGTAACAAGTGATCTCAACCACTGAGACATTCTCCAGACCCTCTCCATTGTGATCTTAAAGTTACAGCCACTGTGGTTACGGTGTTGGACCTACGTAAGACTGGACAAGTCAATCATCATTATGGATGGGGGAGGGGATAGTGGCCTACACTTTCCAGCTGGGCTCTTGGCTACTGAAATATTCTGAGAGGAGTCATTGACTTCACTTGTGTACCAGCAGCTGAGTCCACGAGGCTCTGATGGAAAGTCAGCCCATGGTAAAAAAAAGTATTGGTTAAACTGAATGGGCGGCAAAAATAATAATACTAAAAACATGAGGAAGAGGTTTTTTACATGAAGAGGAAGGAGGAGAGGGAGTCAGTAGAGGTGTGTGCTGGCTGGTCTATGTCAATTTGACAGACAAACTAGAGTTATTTAAAAGGAGGGAACTTCAATTGAGAAAAATGCCTCCATAAGATCCAGCTGTAAGACATTCTCTTAATTAGTAATTGGTGGGGGAGGGCCCAGCCCACTGTGGGTAGTGCCATTCCTAGATTGATAATCCTGGGTTCTGTAAGAAAGCAGGCTGAACAAATCATAAGGAGCAATCCAGTAAGCAGCACCCCTCCATGGCCTGTGCATCAGACCCTGCCTCCAGGTTCCTGCCCTGCTTGAGTTCCTGTCCTGACTTCCTTCAATGATGAACAGTGATGTGGAAGTATAAGCCCTCCTCCTCAACTTACTTTTTGGTCATGATGTTTCATTGAAGCAAGAAACTCTAAGAAAGGGTAGGAGGGGGGAAAAAGAGTGTGCTTTATACATATATGAAAGTGTCAAAGAAATGTACTTAATAAAAGAGTTTGAATTGATTTTAAAATAAAGAAGAACCACCCTGGATGTTTTATCTTGACACTTCTGAACTACAAGTGTGGGCTGGGGCTGTAACTCAGTGGGAAAGGGCTTGCACAGAATGCAAAGGGTCCAGGGCTCTATCCTAGCACTGCTTAAACAGACAAACCTTAAAATGTTTCAGGGATAGAGTTGAGTGAGAAGCACTGGCTTCCTGTTGCTGTATCAGCAAAATCGAAGAACACAGCAGAGCCAGAAAAGTTCTTCCCCTCCAGAATTCTGTTCTCACACAGATCTCTCATTATATCAGAGGCTGTGATTAAGAACTCTCCAGGCTGTAGCACTGGCAAACTGACTCCCCATCCCCAAAGAAGTGTGAGCTCCTAGCCAGGTGTCAATACAAAGAGTTTTGGGTAGATAACTCACAAGAGCAGGGCACGGGATTTCTTTGGAGGTGGGAGTCACCTCCATTAAAAACTAAAGATGTGTAACTGAACTAAAAACTGAAGTTATAAAACTGGTAACATGTAAAGACTAGAGAATGGTATTGTGCAAAAGACACACTCTTCAATACCTTTTAACTTTTCTAGCAATGTGCATATACTAACGTGAAGTAGTTTTCTGATGTATTACTGGAGATACAATAGACTTCTTGGTGGAATTTTTGTACAAAAACTACACAGACTGTGGTAGGCAGAAAAATGATCCCTTTAATATTGTCATAACTAGTGCATGTTATCAAATAGCAAAATAGAATTTGTATACATGGTTAGACCTAAGAGAAGGGTATCCTGGTGAATCTAGGTAAACCACCCTCCTGCTCATCACCAAGTATCTAAAAGTGGAAATGGAGCAGAAGAATAGAGCCAGAGGAACATGTGGACAGATGAATGACCACAGGGATGAAACATGATGGGACTGAGGCTGGAAGATGCTCATCAAATGCAGCAGCTTCTAGAAACTGAGAATTACAGGGAAATGGGTATCCCTGGGGACTCCAAGTAGAATTACATGCTGATGCTATCACTTTGTCCTCCGTGAGAATGCTAGCTTCTGGAAATACATGATGAAAAGTCTTGAATCACAAGTTTGTGATTTATTCCAGCACAGAAGAAAACACATGGACTAGAACAAGAATGATCTCTTAGCAGTATTTTTCTTATGTTAATTGTTTTCTTATTGCTTTTATAATCAAAATTTTAAAGAATAACAAAAACATGTTTTTAAACCTTTGCTCCTAATGTTTTGGATGGATATATGTATGGGCTTTTCCTTTCTTCCCAAAGTTTCATAGAGTTTCTTCTGAAGTCTTAAAACAGTTATACCTGGGTAGGTGCTGGAATAATGGTGACCTGCTCTCAGTAACAGAAGACACCATGATTTAATACCTTAAAATAATTCCAAGAACTATTCTTTGCACTAGGGTTATTTTGATGTTGTTTATATTTGTAAAGCATGGAAATGCAAAAAGCACCTTAGCTATGCCACTAACTTTAACATTTCTCATCTTTTAATTTATATCACATGTGCTTTACTATGCTGTAAAACAATATTCTCTCTGTTAATTTAAGATATGGAAATGTTGGTATCAACAAGGCATATTGAATTTTACATCTTAATAGGAGTGTCTGTATTCAATCCCCTTGTCCCCAAAGAACTAGTATACCTACTTGCATCTCATTCTCTGACAATTAGTGTAGAAGGAAGAATTCAAACCTAGAGTTGATACCTGACTCTAAGACCTACCTAAGTAACCAACTTTCCACGTGTTACTTTGGGCAAGTCACTTCACGAGAATAAGTCACATGTGCTCCTTAAGTGATGAGAAGACTCATAAGATCAGTGCTCTCTACATTCCCTGGGCTATGGTGACCAAGGCAAGTCTATACTCATAGACAAAAAAACCGCTCAGTCACACCAAGTCTAATCCAAGACAGCTAACCTGTTACCAGATCCCAGCATCGTCCACAACTTAGCAACAACATGTTCAAACCCTCATCTTTCTTTTTCAGGGTGATTTTGCTTCTGTCAATAAACTCAGGCATCTCTAATATGGTCAAGTATCTAAGAGGGACATAGTCCATTATTGTTTACTTATCCACTGACTTCCCCTAGCTCACAATTTTTGGATGTCACAAGGACTTACCTCTCCCCTGACCTATAATGCAGGATATCATTCTGTTTAACTTGTGTTTTGAAGGCATGTTTTGAAGTACTGGCTTATTAACAACCCTGCAGGTAAATTATCAAGTTCTCATGTAAGATGTTTAATGTGTTTTTCAATAAGTCAAAAAATGCATCCATCACATAGTTAAGCAAAAATTTTCTTTAGGAAGAAAATTATTTGAAAACTGTATGATGAAAAAAGTAGGAAAAGCTACCAAAGTCTACCCCAAACAACTCCTGTTCTGAATGTGAGCCTTCCAAAAGGGGAAGACACAACTAAAATTAAAAGATGGCAGTGAAACGCCATCTTTCTGTTAACCACACCACAACTAAAGGAGGAAAACACAAGAGATCCATGCAGAGGACAAAAAAGAGCCGTGTGCTAGCTCTTCACCTCTTGCTCAATAGACTTTGGGTGGCGGGGTTCAAAAATGCTATCATCTAAGGCCTTTTGTTTTCTAATGCTCTGTTCAGAAACATGTCCTTGGATTCTATCTGGCTTCATATTTCACTTCAGATTTCTGTTTCCGAGTGACAAAAACACTTCTGGCATTTTCAGTTTCTATTCTGTGGCACACAAAGTATTTATTCACCTACGTGATCCCCAAACAAGTACTCATTATCTGCAGATCTCTTTTAACTACATAGATTCCTTCTACCTGAAGTTTCTTATACAACCAATACATGATTAATGAAATATCTAATGCTGAAAAAACAAAATTGAGAGTTCTACCCTGTCCTCACTTATAAGTCTAGAGAAATAGGAAAGGAGCCAAAATGATTTTCGTCCAGAAAACATGGTGCTAAGTGAGTTCTCAAGAGTTCTCTAAGCACTTGGGAGTCTTACCATGAGCAGACCAGGGAAAAAGACTGGAGAATGTCTTTTCCATCCAAATGTACCATCTCCAAAACTACATCCCATCCCATAGCCAGCAATACCCCCATTCCTCCACTCCGCCAAACTGCAAATTAGGAGTAAGATCTAATCGCCCTTCATTTCTCAAGTGTCTGCATCCCTCCTCTGTCATTTCCCCGTGTGGAAACACTATGTAGGAATACTACGAAAATGACTCTCTCTATATATGATTATAACTATAAATCCCAGCGCATTATATTAAGCTGAATAGGGAATAAAATGCAAAGAGGCTTCTGTAAAATAAGCCCAGTAAGCAGGCTATCTTGTTTTCTAGTGAGTCAAATGATCTATTTATATTTCTAAGTTGCAATTAACTCATTTAAAAGATTGTTAGCATGCAGGCGCTTTACCGATACACCAAGTCTTTTCTTGGTATCAATTTTGTTCCATTATGTCTCTATTTTTAATGAAGTCTCGATGGATTTCTTTGGATGGCCCTCTTTCCTAGAAACATGAATAATTTTGTCTGACTGCCTGTTTCCTTTAAAACTCCAACATCCAGTTACAGCATTTTTTGAGACTATAAAAAAAAATACATAATATAATTAAATGAAAGAAAATTTATTCCAATTTTCTACCATCTTTACAGTTCTATTTATCACTCGACGCGTTAGGCAGTAACTTCAGGAGTCATAGCACTGCCAGAAGCTTTTGTTAATTATTCCACTTGGAAATGACTCATTTTCAGTTCACCATCCTTTATTAAATTTATGGTAGACATGTATTAATTTTCACCCTCCTTGAACTAAAATTATCCCCTTCTCTCTTGATGGAAAATACGAGCTTTGTACATCACCAGACATGGATTTAAACTGCCCCTCTAATAAATTGTTGTGTTAAAAAAAAAAAAAAGAAAAAGAAAAAGACAGGCAGCAGCACAATTTATATACCAAACTCTAGAGACATAGTCGTCTGAATATTGAACCTAACTTCTGCTATTTCCTACCGGGGTGTCTTTGACCAGTCATACACCAATCTCTGTTCTGGTTTTCATTCAGTAATGTGGCTCTGTACCATCAAGACCAGAGTTTGAGCTCCAGAATCCATTTGGAAGTGGAAGGAAATGAACTCTACAAGCCGCCCCACTTTGACCTCCACACACACAGGCACATTGAATAAATAAGGAAGTAAATATGTATAATCAGATAAATAAAAATAAATAAAGACATAAATAAATATGTAAATAAGCAAATAAATCAATGTAAAAATCAATTGAACTTCCATATATATTGTTTTTTTTTAATTTCTTTATGTAGAAATACTCAATATTTAGTACACAAGCCACCAATCATGTATATTTACTTACATTTTATGTCATATATAAAATCAAGAGATTGGAAATATAAACAGAGAAGACCGAATCTGAAATTAATTAATACAAATACTTACAGGTATTTTAAATTTAATCTCATTTCAAAGTTGAAATAAGCAAAGGGAATAACAAAAAATTTCAGTCTACAAAATTAGCCAGATTCCATTTGTTAATACAACTTTGCTATCAAATTTATTTTTGTCTACAGATTCATTTCCCTTCTGTGGCAAAAAGAAAGATGCTAAAAGCTGGGAATACAGTTCAGTGGTAGACTATATGTTTAGCATGCTCGAAGCCCCCAGTGGGAGAAAGATGGGAAGAGAAAGAGAGAAGGAGAAATTCCAATCACATCTGAACATTTAGCGGACCAGAGAGAAAAGAGATTAAGAATTCACAACTAAATAGCTAGGAAACAACCATTTGCAAAGTTATGAGAAACTCGTTCACATTAGGCCATTGATAAGTGTTTAGCAGGGAATTCAGCAAAAGTTGATACAGAACTGAAATATCCCCACCCTCTCGTAGGTCTGTTCACTTTGAAGCAATGATTATGAATGATTCGTGTGAAAGGAATAGACGTGGTCTTAGTGTTCTTAACTATTTCATTTGCTTGAGAACAAATAAAAGTGTCTCTGAAATGGGGTCTTGTTTTTGTGTTGATTGAACCACGTAAAAACAGGTGCTGGTTCTAACTTTATTATCACAATGTTTGTTAAAACTTGAAGCCTCATACTTTTCCACTGATTCTCCCACCCCAAGCAGCCATCGGCTGATGATAGCTAGGGGCCAGACTTTGTTAAAAAAAAAAAAAAAATTACAACAGCCTGTTGTAATGAATAATCTGAAATAAGCTCACTGTTACTCATTGTGCCTGGGAGGGGCGTGAAAGTCCCCAGATTCTTGTGTTTCTTGGAGTTTTCTCACAGGCACTTACCAATCCCCTCACAAGGCTCCATTCTTGGACGGTGTTCCAACAGAGTGGGAATGAGTCAATACAATATTTATCCGTGAAATTCTCAAAATCGTAACAAAATTAAGATGAATTCAGAAACTGGAATAAAATGGCATAGAAGAGGAAAACTCAGTGAAGCTGTGGCTGAGAACGCTAAGGCCAAGCCTGTGGTCCGCGCGGATAAATGGAAGACGTGAAATAAAATGATTTTGTGATTTCATGTTTTAAAGCTGTTGTGTTGGCCGTGACTGTGGCAGATCCAATGAATACAGCTGCCATGACGCTAGGCGTGTGAATCTGAGTTTGCATTGTTAACAGGCATGAGAGTTGCGGCTAAGCACCAGATTCCCCGCTAAGCACCGGAGCAGACGTTTCTAGATCTAATAGGCTAGGAATGGAGTTTCAACTTCCCAAAAGTGTTCTCAAGGAAAAGAAAAAGAAATTTGATTCTGACCCTTGTCCTTGTGGACAGCTCCGATGAACAGGCATATACTTTGAAGTATAAGTAACATGCGGTAGAGTCCCTAGACAAGCCGTGAATTCCAGAAACCGTGACCCCAGGTGTACAGCCTGAAAAGTTCCCCTAGGGTTTCAGGGAACATCAGGCCAAACAGGGATTCCTAGATTCAACGTGAAAAAAGAGCCTCGGATCTAGCCAGTTTATGTAAACAACGTTGATGGTTTTACTAAATATAGGCTTAAACTTGAGAGTTAAAAGAATGAAGCTTTCAGAACAAAATCAAGAGCCAACCTATTGGGTATGTGTTTCCCGAAATGAATAAGAGAAAGTAAGCCATAATCAAGCATGGAAATAGGAGGCTATAAGTAATTGATTGGCTGCTAAAAAATAACTCTCTCTTTCTCCTTCCTTCCTTCCCTCCTTTTCCTGTCCTTGTCTCTCCCACTCACCCTTGAGAAGAAAAATGTATGAGGTAGCTCCAAAGATGCCTTGAATAAAATATAATCCAATAAGGTAAAATCCAAAGCCAATATGGTTGCGCAGTGGACTTAACACACTTCCTTTCCCAATGAATGAGATTTCTATTGAGACTTCTAGAAAACTGCCGGTTCACAGATCCTGAGGGAGAGAGACCTTTGGCAGTTGTTAACTGTGCTGGAATGTCTTGATTCTTCTTGCTCAGAGGACTCAACTGGACTCCATGGTGAGCCACTTTTCTCTCTCTTGCCATGGCCCCAGCATTGTGCCTGCTTTCTGTACTGTCTTACTCTCAGTATCTCATTTTGGGAGATATGAGACTGACAACCAGGAGGGAAGACGATCCTCATCAGCCAAGCAGAAGGCAATGATGCTGGGATGCGGACAGATTCATCCACCCCCAGGATAACCAAACTCTAGGAATCCATCTAACCCTGAGCTGTCCCCAAAGTAATCCCACACATTAGAAACAACAGCCTGTGTTTTCCTAGGGTATTATTAAAATGAGAAAAAAAAACCAAAAAACTACAGTTTCATTTTTAAGTAAGGGAACACATTCGAGGGAAATGCCCTTTTCTTTCTAACCTAAATTCTTCCTCGCCATGTTCAAGGGTTCTTTTCCAGTATCCTCAGAAAAATGTAGGCACCATCTTCCCCATGTTTATTTTGTTACCTTGACATTTAATCTGACAACTTCACTTCTGCAGGATAAGTCTAACTCCAGGTCCATATTTTTTTTATAATGTTAATTTCCGAACTCCTTAAGTTATTCCTACTGTAAATCTTTTAACATTTGAACATTCCTCTCCACCTCTTACCCAAGTCCTATTCATAGCTGCAAATTTAGCAGTGTAGATGGCTTGAGAAAGAGTTGCTGGCAGTACACCTTTGTCCCATGCACGGATTCTCAAATTAGCCTACCCATTGTATTTCAGCAGATTTAAATATGTGGTGAGTTAAGAGGTTCTTTCTGTTTTTAAAAGACAAAGAGAGTTTTGTGCTCTTGCTCAAAAGCCACATGAATAACGTGAAAACAAAGAGTTTCTCAATTACAATCTGTCCTTTATGGTTTGGGAATTTGTGTTGGGTTTGCTATAAGACACCAAAGTTCATCCGTGGACAGGGGGGCATGGGAAAGAGTGGTGTTTGGGGGAGGGGAGGGTGTTGTGTGTGTGTGTGTGTTTTCAAGGGCAGCTCAAGAAACCTAGCAAACAGGGAAGGGTACACCATCACAGAAAATGATTTCAAGAGCAAGAAATTGCTTTGGGTTAGGACTGAAGAGAAACAAAATCAGGGAATGCATCTGGCTGTCACAAACACTGAAATAAAACATCTGGGGCCCTGAACGCTTAGGTCCAAGAGATTAGTTGAAAGTCACCAAGGTGTTTCAGGGGAGGCTCATTTGTTCTCATATTCTGGGGAAATGTTCCAGGGAAGGGAAATGCCATTTTTGCAGGCAGGGCACTCTGAGCAACTGGATTATTCTTGGTGGAAAAACAAGAAAAATTAATGGGAAATTGTAGTTCATCAGTTTTATAAGCTAATTGCAGGGAAGAACAAACAAAACAAAAACAGAAGTGAAACAAACATGCTAATAAATAATGCAAACCATTCATGAGCCCTGGAGGCACTTCTTTGGAAATGATGCTTTGCTTGGTAGAGTGGCAGGCACATGAAATTTGGCCTCAAAAAAGTCCTGGGCCCCACGCAAAGAACAATTTTTTCTAATCAATAGGAACTGCTCCCAATAGATTGTAAAAGACTATTTGCCCATCAGAAAGGAGCACGTGCAGATACTTTCCAAAAGAGGAAAAGCAAATTGCTCTCTGTAAGACATAATGCCCTACCTCACTCCTAATACAGTAATTGGGGAATAAAACTACAGTGAAATATTGTGTTTCATAGAATCAGGTTGGTGAATATGAAGAAGTCTAAGCACATCAGAATTGCTGGTGAGAGTCCAAGCAAGTCCAAGCAATATGTTATGAGGACAATGTTCAAGTATGAACACCCTTTTTCCTGACACTGTTCTCAAGTTTAACCTAAGGACATATTTCCACACAGGTACATGATTTATGTTCAAGGGTTTTAAATTGTAACATTTCTTACCATGGCCAAAGGTTCAAAACTATGCATGTCTTTATTAGTAGGAGCCTATTTGGATAAATAATAATTCATACAGTAAGGCAATACTGTGTTTTAAATGAAGATGAGATCTCCATGTACATATCTGGAATGGCTTCCACATGAAAGTAAATAAGGTTTTATACAAGGTATAAAACAACTTGTACATGAAATTGGTAGAGTGGGATTCTGAATAAGACTAAATTGGAGACTATAACTCTTGGAATAGCAAAGCTAATACTATACAAATAGTATTGTCAGAAAGGAAAAGGAGTAGATGAGAGAAAAATAGCAGAGGCAGATTTGGATCCAATTACAGAATGAACATAGAAACACTTTTTAAACTATAAAGAAATCTAAAATGCAGGGGGGAAAAGCTGGATACACAAAGCAGTATTGACTAGTCCTGGATCCTCGACATGAAACATAAGATTTTTATGCCTGTGTTTTTATTGAAATGCAATACTGAAGTCCAGCAACTTAAGAATGCCACACAAATGATACGTATTTATTTGCCATTTATTCTGGCTTCTAAAATTACTGTTTAGTTATACTAAGAAAAAGGAACCAAATTTGTGTCACATAATGGATTAGTTAACTGTCTTAGTGCCACAGCTAAGTATTTGACAGAAAGTAACTTAACGGAAGTAAGATTTATTTTGGTTCACAGTTTAAAGGGATACAGTTCACCCTCATAGGGAAGGGGGTCATCTTGGTAGAAAAGGGGAGAGGCTAGGAATCTTCTTCACATATGGGCAGATCAGGATGTAGAGGAACAAAAAGCTGGTGCTTTGTTGGCCTCCTACTTTAATTCTGTCCTTGTAGTCTTTTGTGGAAGCAAGGGGGGTCCTTAGGGGAATGGCGGTAGAGTTGCTACCCCAAGAAGCCCAGATTCCAGAGACCAGCCTCATGGTGCTTAATTGCAAAGGAAGCAGGGCTTTTATAGAGGAAGCAGGGTGTTGCGTAAGAGAAAGGTCCAATTGCTTTGGTCCATGTTTACTAGATACTTCAATCAGCCTACCTAGAGCTTGCTGTATGGTGAGGAATGGATAAGGTTGGGAAAGGTCCATCCATCTTTAGGCATCTACGTTTAAGTTCTTAAGCTATCAGTTTTGCTGATGTTGGTGAACAAGGTTTCCATAAAGATGTGGGAAGCGGGTACCACCCTGGTGGGCTTTCCCATCTTGGGGCTCAAGCAGTGTGCCAGGATCCGCCATTTTAAAGGCCACATGATGTGCTGCGGTACTCACCCTGGCCCAGGCTCTGATGCCTGACTTTCCCTCCAACCATCAGGATCCCTTTGCCACCAACAAATCCTGGCCCCCAGCCCATGAGATACTATCACTCACATTCAGTGTGGCTCTTCTTTCTTCATACAAACCCATCTGGAAACAACCTCACAGACACACCCAAAGGTGCATCTCACTAATTCCCTAGGTATTTCTTAATCCAACAAAGTTATTCAAATTAGCTACCACACCTTCCTACATAATCTGCAGAGACAACTGTGTGTAACACAGTATGCATTTAATTTATGAAGAAGAGTCATGATCTCAAAGAATTCTACTATGTGGGTCTGCTGACAAATGAAAAGGCTTCTTAAACATTTATCCCAATCATGAGAAAATGTTTATGTGCAAATTTACATGCTTTACATTTACGCAAACAGAGATGAATGCCTGACCCATATACATACTTAATTAAGGGTGCTAAGTATGATTCATTCATCATGACAACTCTTTTGGATCAACAGTGTTTAGATCACTTTGCTGAATAGAATTCTGAGTTGAAGTCTAGACTTACTGAGGAAAGGCTTCCACAACTGTGCTTGCCATGAACATGGTGGTCAGAAAAAAAGAGGCAAGCGTCCAGGCCTGCTTATGTGTGCCCTACATAAACACACATTCCCTTTCTACAAAATCTTCCTTTCCCTTCTTCCTTTCTATGCCCTTCGCAGTTTTCTTCTACAAAAACATGTGTGGGAATGAGGAATATATATGAGAGGCGTATGCCTGGTCTGAGAAAAAAAGAGGTACTTTCGTCCCTAGAACTCTCTAGCAAAAGGAAATGGGGAAGAAATGGGTCAGTCTGCAGCACTGGTTATTAAAATAAAGGGTGGAGGAGTAGAGAAAATACACATGATCTTTTTCAGGTCAGCGTTATTAGACTGCATTTACATATCAATGGAATTCAAGAACTGCCTATCAGCAGCTCATTTAAATTAATGTGAGTCAATTTAATTGATTTATTTATTTGTTAAGCACGCATGATGCCCTGTGTCTGCGCTTGTGATTCAAATGAGTTCCCAGTATGACTACCCTGAACGAGGTACATTTTGAAGAATCCAGGGCAGTAACAAAAGGAGCAAGGAGACAACACATAAGAGTGACCTGTCAACACCTTGGGGCAAATGGAGCAAGTCATGAAGAAAGGGCAGATCAAGATGAATAGGTTTCAGAGAACGGATAAGGGTTCCCCAAGCAGGACAACTCTAGAAAAGGTTTTGAAAGCAGAAGAAATGAGCATGGAAAGATGGTGACCTTCTGAGTTCCATCGTCAAGCTAAAGCCCTTGCATTTTCTGTTGAATAGAAATGTTACACCTCATAAAAATCATCTGGAGTTTTTTTTTTTTTTAACTAGAGAAATGAAGTCTTCAAAGCAGCTGCTCAGGGAGGTTATATTGATAGCCTGGTCATGACAGACAGAGAGTCTAGAAGTCAGGGCTGGGAATATTATCTATAGCATTTGTTATTGGGATAGTCCTTCCTGGGGCAACGAAGATTTAGATAAAGGAAATAACATGGGAATGCACAAAAGCAGACACTATAAAATGTATTAAAGAGACTTTAGACACTAGAAATAGGCATGGCATAACAGCCATTGTATATGAGAGAGACTTTAAGGAGTGGAGGTTGGGAGAACAGAAAGAGTTGGGAAAGAACTTCTCCCCTGCTCTTCCTGAGGGTGCAAATACACAGAGTGCTTTCTTTCCATCACAGTCTGTGTTATCCAGTGCTGTGGTTCCTATTAACTCACATACTTCCCTTCCTAGACTGTGAGCTGCTGATAGTAAGTACCACGCTTTGGTTGTGGCATACCCAGGACAAAAATATTTGCATGTATGCAAAAATCAAAGGAAATGGAGAAAAAAAAGGGAAGGATGTGTCTGTTTCAGAGTATGAGTCGAGCAAGGAATTTTATACATGGTCAGTTGGAAGTTGCAGTAAATGACTCAAAAGACAGGTTTATATTTATACATTGGTTCTAAGATTCCATTTACTACAGTGGACTCAGTACAACCCACAGAGATGCACACTGCCATCTATACATTCTCAACACTAAGACTCAGCTGAAAAATTATCTCTCTTACTCATGACTCCTATTATATAACATATAATAATAAATATATTAATGAAAAGGAGAGTAGGAGAGTTGTACTAATCAGAACCACAGAAGGGAGTGATTTATCACTATCACCACCTGCCTTTGAAGAAGCAAGTTCCCATAGGTCAGGCCTCATTACAGCCACAGAAAGAAAGCCACCTTATCACCAGGCAACCAGGGCGGAGCCAGGAACTCAGCCAAGGGAAGCAGACAAGCATACTGTGTCAACTCCATCTGAAGCAGCAAGTAAATCCCCCTACCTACCTACCTCTGCAGCAGAGAGATGACAGAAGACAAGGTACAAAACCAAGATGAACAACATTCAGCCCATAGTCTGGTTTGCTTCGCACATCCGGAAAGTTGGCCGTTGGATTCTTATTTATGAGGAAAAGACCTGGCAATCTTCAATGTGCTGGCATCAAACCAGATCTCTCCAGCTCTCCACGCCTACAGGGCTATACATACCACTAGCCAAAATGTAACATCTCGTCTGCAATGATAAAAAGTTAACACTTCAGCTAAAACTACAACCTCAATGAGGAAGAGATGCATGCTGGACTCAGCTTCACCTTCAGCTCACAGCAGAATATCCAGCATGCAGGAGGTGCTCAACAAACAGATGAAATACAGCCCTGGTGGGACTCACTCTCAGAAGACAACAAACACTGTCATGGTTTAGGCATGCTGGGCATTTTATTTAAAAGAAGCTAAATGGTTTTAAAAGCAACTACAGAGCTGGAGTCCCTGCAAGGCTGCATTGTTTCTGCCCACCCCAGCACTGGGAGAGGCTCTCTCTAGACTTCTCTTGTCCACATTACAGCCAGGATGCAGCACGCAGCACAAGTGTCTTCCATCCTCACCATGAAATATCATCATCTGTTTCCGAAAGGAAGGATGAAGCACGTTACCAGATTTGGGCCGACTCCATTGCAAGATAATGTCTGATTCTCAGGCTCCAATTCCAAAGAGGATGTTCTTACAAGCTGTTTTCAGTCTCCAGAAGTGTCCACCCCCACTCTTTCAATATTCATCTGCAACCCCTCAAAACCTTCTACATTCTCCAATCCCCCCATTCCTTTCAGAAGATGTGTATGTGAGCTTCTGAGCTCTATTACATTGCTTAGACTCTGTTTTCTTGCTTGTAGTATATTTGCATGGATTTTCCTATGCAGCCCTTTTTTTTTTTTTTGATAATTTAGCCCAGTGAATGTTCAAAGGGCAGGAAGGAAATTTTCCCAGACCATAAGGCTCTACTTTGCCACAAGCCCAACTAACAACTGTGGACCAAAACCTTTGAAGCCATGAAGCCATGAACTCAGTCAAACCTCTTTTTATTTATGAGCTTGGGTGTTTATTCAGTCACAGCAGTAGAAATCCATAGACTAACACATAGTCGTTTACAAAGTTGTGAAGAAATCCTCAAGGAAAAAAATGGTACGTTAATGTGTTGGGGGAAATACTCGAAATGGTTATGCAAACTGCTGTTTAAAATGAAATGCCTAATAATTAAGGGAGGGAGTGATTTGGGAGGGGCTACAGTTTGTGCCCTTATTACCCGTTAGAGGTACTAGAAACAGAACTGATGTCTTTTTTCATTGAATCTGCAAACCACAGCTCACTCAGGGTGGCTTGAATACGGAAGGCAGAGCTGCATAACTGAGCTTTGCTGTCTGCTTTATTTAGATTATTAGCTATACAGTGTTGATGAAATGACCTTTTTGACCTTGGGATCCAGAGTGAGAGACAGAGACAGAGAAACAATGTAAAATACATAAATGGTAATATTCGGTAAGGAGTACAGTAAAACGGTTTGGCAGGCAAACGCTCTTGCTGCCAAGCCTGGGGACCTCAGTGCAACCTTCAGGGTATACGCTGGGGAGAGAGACAACCAACTCCATCACACTGTCCTCCATCCACAGCTGACTTTAGCACTGAGTCCTATTGACCAACAGAGCTGATGGTTTTTCACACAGTAGATACCCATCTGCTGCTGAGTTGTATTTGACTCAGACAGACACTCGAGGCCTCCATTCTCTGAGGGTAAAACCAAAGAAAAGAGAAGCAAACTCACATACCTGTGACAAACATGGGGTTTGTCTCTGTGGCCTAATGTCCCATGATAACTTTTAATTGGAACATCTACTCATTTCTCTTTAAACTACAATTCTGTCAATCAATTGTCAGCCACTACAAAACCAGTACACTAACTCCCTCTTACATCATACAGCATAAACTCACACATCATCCCAAAGTCAGCTGTTCCATCCCAACACAAACTAATTAGAAATTAGAAAACCAATAGCATGGGCTGTGGGTAAAACACAAGCATGGTAAGACTGAGGACCAGAGTTCTGATCTCAGATCCCACATTGAATATCTGCCAGAGCTGGCAACCCTTTTGTAGTCTCAGAGCTGGGAATACAACGACAGGATCATCAGCCCTAGCTGGATAGGTAGATTAGCTGAATCGGTGAATTCTCCATTCAAGTAAGTGGTCATGTCTCAATAAATGAAGTAAGTGCTCCTGGCACCAACCTCTGCCTCCACACACATTCATGCTTCAACACATGAACATGCACACACACACGTATATGCAAAATTCAAGTAAATATAAAAATAAAAATTTAAATGTAGAAAACCAATTATTGGAAGACTCAATGCAAGAAGTGTTCAGGGTAACCCCAGAGGAATTCACAAACCCTAGGGGTTGAGAAGACACCTCTCCATCCTTGGAGGGAATTGAAGAGTCACCACTGACTGAGTCCCTTCTTATGCTTGCCAGACTGTTTAAAAACAAAATCCTAACAAGTTTCACTCCTGCAGCTCTTAATTGGGTTCTGTAGCAATTTGAGATTTGGAAACTGTCCAGACCAAAAATGGTACAGAATCCTGTCCCACCACATGGCCGTGTTATTTTTATACCTGGAGAAATGAGGAGTGACATACGGAAAATGGAAACTGGATAGAGTGACAGGGAGGATGGTTACAGCTTGGGTCTGTTTTATTTGAACATGGTTTGAACTAATGGCCACTTGTGATTACCTAAGAACTGACTACCTGGTACAAGAGGGGGTCACTGTTCAACATGTCAGAAGCATCTTTAGGCCAAACTTAAAGTCCATTCAGCAACAGCTTTAGAGCAATCCTGACCAACCCTACCAGTGTTAACAGCCCTTCTGCCACAATACCACCTTTTCATCGGCCTTAGTATTTGGGTCTTTGTTTTCTAGGGCTTTCTGTGATTATTGAGACAGTGATCAAAACTCACAGCACACATCATTGACGGACTTATTTGGTCTCAACTCTGAGCAGCAATAGCGTAACAGTGGACTTTATAAGACTAGACCAAGGGAACAAGACATGGGTAAAAACAAGAACTAAAACCACTATGGGACACCAGGTACCTTCAGGTTATTGTCAATGTTGTTATTGATACTAGTAGAAATAGTAGTAGTAGTAAGGCTTAAAGCAGAGAGGTCTTTCGGGACTCTACTTGCTTGATAATATTTTCAGTTTGATTCTGTGCTAATTAACATGAGTGACTCTATTTTAATTCTGATCTGTTGGAGTCTACTGAAGAAAGGGTCTAAAGCATGTTCTCCCATGATTTATGACTGTCACCCCTTCCAGACAGGTTCTCAGCTAGATGAAAGTATGACCCAAGATTAAGGCTTTAACACTACTCCAAGTTCCTCTCATCTTGAGTTTTCAGGCTAACGATTTATTCATGGGTCTTTAGTTTTTCATGTAATGCATGTTTTTTTGACATTAGCTTTTTAAAAAAAATATGCAATGGCTCACTTTAGGTAAAAAGTTTAAAATCAGTCAGTGTAGAAGGGTAATAAGTTAAAGCCAAAACAGAAAAAAAAAAAAAGTTTGATTTCATATCTTTGAGTTTTTGTCTTTACTGTCAGAGAGATCATTTGATATTCAACAGAGAGCTGCAGGCAAACATTTAAAACTTATTTTGAGCCAACAGTAAATATGAGAGAAACACTGTGATTAAATCTAATACTGAATTAGGTCTATGCTCCTTACCCGTGGTCCCCAAATGAACTAAAATTGATAAGTCAAAGATGAGCCAAAGAGCCGCCCATACAACTAAATATACTGTATATTATTTTACAACTGAGTCCCTTCAGTACCTAATATATTTATCACCATAAAATAAGAGGCAGTGAGCACTGTTCCAATGCATTATGGTCCAGGCAGAGTGCTGGCTATCAAAAGCAGGACTTCTTAATCTCTTCCCACCTGAGAAGTTCTTATGTGACCCAAGGTATACAGGTATATAAAGAAGATATATAAATCAGATATCCAGTGACAGTTAATCACATGAAAATTTATTTGAAATTAATACCTTGGTATATATATAATTTTTAAAGATGAAACCATACTGATGAGAATATTCTTGTTTATTTTTATGTAAAAAATTAAAACATGGTTGAATATTTGACATTGCAAGACATAGAGTATCTTAATTTTTTCATGACTGATTGATATTTTGATTTGATAGTCACTGATACTGCTACCCATATAATAAATAAATAGATAAATAAATACACAGTACAAAATGAAGAAGTATGTTTGTAGACATTTCAGAAGGTTTAGAAAATTCTATCCTAATCTCAAGCCCAAATTAATTTAATATTTTTTTTAATGGAACTCAAACCAGCACTTCAAACAGCAACTTTCAAAAATCAAACATCCACCACAACATAAACAACCCAGTCCAATGATATACTGATTACATGCTAAGGAATGAAGGGCAGAAAAATATTAAAAGCCTTCGTTTTCCATAACTAAGCCATCGTGTTTCTCTACAGGCCAGGACATGCTACATGTACAGAAAAACACACGGTTATTAATAACATACAAAGTCTCTGGTCCGTCCAGGCATTTCAGGTCACATTGTTGTGACATGAGGGTAAGAACAGTTCCCAGTGCATGTTATATGTCCAGAGGAAAGGCTGCAGGGATGTTGTCTGATACAGCATAGAGAAGCATTTTCAGTTCCCAGTGCATGTTATACGTCCAGAGGAAAGGCTGCACGGATGTTGTGCGATGCAACATGGGAAATCATTTCCAGAAATGATATGGACTCATTTCACCTTTGCATTTACTTTTGTTTGTGGCATGTTTCAGAAGCCTTTCATTATTGTCATTTTTGTGATCCCCGCCCTGGACACACACACACATGCAGTTAGATAACCCCATTTGGGTCATGACCCACAATTTAAAAGCATGATTTAAAGCAGAGAGTGACAGTTGGCACATTGTCTGCAAAAGCTACTGATTGTGAAACTCTATGACTAAGGCAGCCATTGTCAAACAGAAGAGCAACACGTCAGCAAAATGAAGCGAACAGGAGAAGGTGTTTTATCTGATAGGGAGGCTCGGGTACGCAGCTTTAGGAAAAGCTGCTCGTACCATGAACTCGCCAACTTCACATCCCAAATTACAGAATGAATAGTTTTGGTGTCAACATAAATAACAACTGGGATTTAAAAGCATAAATATATTTGTGTACAGAATACCATTAAAATGGGATCATACGCTTCATTGTAAATATGGAGTATTTCCAAAGAGATTGAGATATGCAGATATTAAAGGCAGAAATGGATAAGATTACATGAGCTGTTTCAAAAACATCTTAGGCAAGGCTGGCACCAGTCTGAAGGTGAGCAGACAGGTGTTGAGCAGATGTCCTTGCATAAGTAGTATTTGTTAAGGTTACATTGGCCTATGTACCAGGATGTGATTCTAGAATAGTCTTTTATGAGTCCTTAATAAACTGGGAACTTGTATGTTCCTTTGTTATGGTTGACACAAGTCCCTTCATTGTCCTATGATCAATCTATGCATTGATTAGTGAATCGGCCATTCTCTTGAACTCTGTGGAACCTATGCATCTGCCTGAGATTTATCCCTTGGAATTGATATGAAGTTGCCCAACTTTGGCCTGTATGACTTCAGAAACAGTGCAGTCAGCCCTCACTCATCCTTGGAGAGAAGAAAGAAATGTGTGAATTATGTATGAATTAGAGAGAAACAGAGGAGTTCAGAACACAGTTCCTATCAGGGGACGGTCATAAAACTGAAGAATACTCATCAAAGCTATGGATAGCTTAAAATTTTTTTAAATTTCCATAAATCTAGAAAAAAAAACTTAAAATAGTTAGCAATATTTGACATAAAAAAGATCTGTGAAAGGGACTAGGGGTGCAGCTCAATAGTAGAACATTCACTGATCGTGAACTAAGACCTGGGTGTGACCCAGAGTACAAAAACAGGTAACAACAGCAACAGCAAACAATCTACACGAACCCATAATTCTCCCTCGTCAGTTCCTCCAATAGCATTTAATTTTTTCTCTTCGCTAGAATTTGCAAACTTCCTTATCCATTCTAGGTTACTAGAAATCTACATCTGTTAAGAGTCCTTTCATTTTTCCATAAACTCCTTTCGAGACACCATATTCTGTGATCATAATGTCAATGGAGACTTCCAGAAAGGCATTAAAAAGGAATTTACCTGTGGAGAAGACTTAACACAATCATGGCTAATTTTAGACCTCCACATTAACAACATAGCTATGCAAATATAATTAAATAAGAAATTTCAATATCATTTATTATTTAGTAATCTTTCCCCAAGTACTAAATAAATAATATATCTCTTTTGGATTTCCTAAACTCTCTCTAAAGTCTTAAAGTTAATTAAAATCCAAAAACATTTAACTTTAAAGTTTGGTTTTGGAAAGCTTTCAGACCTATCAAAATCTATCACAGACGACTATGAAATAAAACCTAAGATTTAAGAGGGAAAGTCCAGAAAAGAAATAGAGTTACGGAAAAATCTTCTCTATTTTAATAAAATAGGCAAGTTTTCTTAATTAATAAAACATAAAATAAGAGCATAAAACACAGGAAAAAAATCATTGATAAAACACAGAAATATGTTATATAGACCAACTACTCAGAAATTAATTTTGTTTTGTTTTGTTTTTTTTAAGTAGAAGGAACTAAGAATATGTTATTAACACTCAATCAATGATTTTACAAGAAAATGTTAGCATCGTTCCAACATGGGATAAAACTCTATGTATCACTTGATTCTCAATACCAAGACTCAAATTGTACTGAAAAAAAAACCCACTTATTTCCTTCTAATAACAACCAATCAGTCACAATATAATTAATATATAGTACTCATTCTCTACAAATCACTCACAATGCTTCACAGCCTTCCGTCTCCACCCATGGGATTTCCTTCCCAATCACTCGGGAACAACCATTCCGTCTACTTTAGAACAAAACCATTTTCTTTTTCCATCAACCAAAAGAATCTATCATGATATTCCTAAATTTTCATAAAACATTCTTTGCTTTCCTTCCATGATATTTCTTCTCTCATTTAATTACTATATTTTAATAGCAACTTTACTCCTAAGCAATGGTGACCTACCATTGTGTGGATTAACATTTCTAAACATGAAACTTTCAAAATATGAAAATTTTCGTACTAATTAACAGACCTAAATGTATTTAGCTTCTCTACAGTATATAAAAACAAAATGCTGAAGTATGTAAAACTTTGATTAGTGATTAATGCTTTGGTATTTTAAAATAATTTCTTAACTTTGCCTTAAGGTTCTAAGTTATCGGAAAGGTTTTGTAAACTTTGAAGTGTTCATTATCATTGCCTATTTATTTACATGTAATTATTTTGCTTATTCTTAGCAATTACCTTGAGTTGCTAATGAAAAGACAAGGCTAGCTATCATCATAAAGTATATTTTGCAAAAGCAAAGTAAAAATTTTCTTTCATTAGACCTCTGAGATGTCTTACAGTGATGTTGCCTCTCCCACCAGAGTCACTTGGGTCTCAGCACCAACACTGTATCCAGGACAAAGAGCATGTCTTCTCTTCATCCTTGACTTTAGTACCCGGTGTGGCTCTCAGGGCAGAGCACATGGGACAGTATGAAAACACTCGGGAATTTTTGATTAAAGCAATAATGACACAGGTATTAAAATGGAACCACAAGTTTCAGGTGTGGCTCAGTGATCATGCTTGTCTAATATGCCTGAGTTCTTGGATTGCCCCAGCATAGAAAAAAAAGGGGGGGAGAGATAGGGAGGGGAAGGAGGAAATAAATAAAATCAAAGTCAGGAGGCTGAGCAGGATTTACATACTTGTGGTTGGCCGAGACTCAGCTACTTTTTTTTTTTTTTTTTTTTACCAGAGTCATTTACAATATATTTATGTGTCAGGTTATGTTACAATTTACTATGGGTAGTTTGGACACTATGGATAGAGGCAGCCAAATGTAATCCAGCAAGTCTTAGCCTGTTCAGCTTCCTCTGACTTTCCTCAGCACTCTGTTCTCTAAGCACTTTCCTTTAGATCTTCGAAACAGCAGTGAAGTCTTGTGCATACCTACTTAGCAATCTGAAAGACCACAGCCCTGAACCTGTGGCCACTAGGCAACGCATCACCAAAGATTACAGTCCTCCAAAGTACCTGGGCCTTCTATTCATTCTCATACCACTCTCTGGTCACACTGACTAATCTAGTAGGGTTTGTATTAGTTGATAGGCAAGCTAACCAGTAGCATAAGGTGTTGGCTCCACATAAACTATTGGACCTGTACAGAAGCATTTATTCAGACACTTTCTTAACCCTTGAGGTCCATGAAGCCTGTACCTTCTACCAAAGAGCAAAACCATTCTTTGAGCAGCTGTCCCTGCCCCCAAGCAATCTCAAGAGATGCTATCTCATTGTAGTCTTCTGAGTCTTCCACTTCATTCCTGTTACAAACATGCTACCATCTCCTAAGAACATGTCGGGTTTACAAAATTATTTTGGCTTCTTTGACTCCTGGCGGGAGGACAGGCCAACACACACACAAAAATGCTTTGAAGTCTTTTATGTTTAGGAAAACACTGATGTAAGGATATTAATTATAAAATCATCATGGATCATTACATCCATTCTGTAGTTTTAAGACAAAAAGAAATGTTTTGCAAATGTAGCAATGAGATGTTTAAAACAAAAAGAATGAGAAGATAAAGCAGAAACAGAAGTTGACATCCTTACTGTAGCTCCTCAGCGTTATGATATAGCTACAAAAATAATTACTTTGTGGTTGGTGGTCACCACAGCATGAGGAACTGCATTAAGGGGTCACAGCATTATCTGTTAAAGTTTACATACACTTTGTTGTATTGAAACTTTACTGAACATATTTTGAATACAAAAATAGAATTTCTTAAACTGGTAGAATCAGAATACGAAAGAGAGGAGTGCTGGTAGTACGTGGCTGTAATCTCAGCATTCAAGAGGCTGACACAGGGTTAAAAGGTCAAAGTCAGACCCTGTCTCTAAAACATATATACACCCTTAGAAGCTCAGTTTTATTTTTAATACAGAAGACTTTCCTGCACACTTTGCAAGCTTTCTTTGCATTCTTGGTAAAAGTTAGGACAGAAGACATATACCTTTGAAGTTTTGCTTACTATTTTAAAACAAGCTAAGTTTAACCTACCACACCTGGACAGCTGGAGTTCCCATGGGGGGGCTTCCTCTTGACTGAACAGTAATGGCAGTGTTAAAATGCAATTGTTTGGACGTCTACTAAAAATGAGTCAGAAGCAATTTCACCTTTGTATGGAGTACTAGCCAATCACGTTATTTGCTACGAATATTCATCACAACTATAACAGATTGTTTCACATCATGTTTTTATTGTGTTCTGTTTGTTATTGTTTTTGCCCTCCAGGGGAGGGGTGTCCACAATGTCCTCACTATAAGCTGACATGAACCCCTCAGCTTCCAGGGTGCTGAGATTCCATGTGTGTATCATCAAGCCTGGCAGGTTCTTCTCTACATTCCAACCTGATTATTCCTCTTTTAAAGTGAAAGTACATCTTCCTGGCCGTCTCCTCTTCCCTCAGGTGTTCAGAAATTCGTGTATCTGGCTCTGTTCCTTTCCACAGTGGCTTTGAGTCTGATACCTGACACTTTTGTCCTTGGTGGGAGGGCTTCAAAGTCAGCAGAAGAAACAACTTGCTAGGGAAGCTGGGGGAAAGGCCTTCCCCTTGACTTCAGACAGAGCTGATTACCACTAATCTAGAGCTGAAAACCACTAGAGAACTATGTTTGTTCTCCTCTTACTCTCCTAGCTCTTTCAACACGACTGCTATACATGGTTGAGATTAGTAAGGGAAAAGGACAGGAATCAAGTTTCTTCAGAAATGGAAGACCTACCAGAGAACGTTGGTTCTCCAAAGATAACTATCTCCCTAAAGCTTTTTATCCAGGGAAGATATGAACTCCGGACGGAGTAAAATTTTTATCTACTTTTTGCTTAGACATGAACTGGGGGGTAGGGTCGTTAATGATATAATTTACTTCTAAAATCCCTCCCCCTTCTCTACCTGAGGAGAGGAGGGAGAGGAGGAGTAAGAGGATGAGGAGGACAAGGAGGAGGGAGAGGAAATGGGGAGGAGGGAGAAGGGAGGGAAGGAGCAGGAAGGAGAAAATAGGGAAGAAAAAGAAAAGACAGAAAAAGAAAAAGCTTGACGCTCTATTTCACTCTGTATTTCTGAGACGACCTAGTTCTGCAAGAAGAAAAACCCAGCACTGTTCTGTGCCAGTCCCAGCAAACACACTGTCCTTGGGAGGGCGGGAGGGGACCCCCACCCCCCCTGCCCACCCCCATCCCTCATTCCCCCCACTCCCAATCACACTGCAGTCATGGCACAACTCAACCAGACTGGCTTCAAGTCTTGTTCTTTTTCTTCTTAATTCTGCCAAGGTTGGCCCTGAGTGAGGTAACCTAGGCAAAGGCCAATGAAGAGGATCAGGCCCGGAGGCAGCGTTGAGATGAGGCTGCTCTGGGCAGGCAGGCAGGCATGGAGTCTCCGGTTAACACGCTGCGACTGGGACCCAGCTGGCTTTGCATAGGGACATTAAATATACAGCACCACAGTTTGGTCCCGGGCCCGGCCTCCGGCTGGTGGCACCGGGCCATCCGTCTCCGCCAGCCAAGGCCTGGCCCTGGTTTCCACGGTACCGGGAATGCCCACAGTTCGCCGTCACACCTGTTAGGGGGTTCTCCGCTCAGGCACCACCCCCGCGGGAGCCCCCCCCCCCCGGCACTCGCCCGAGGCTGCAGAGCCGGCCCGTGGGGGATGGAGGGGAACCGGGCGGAGCGCAAGGCCTTTCGGAGCCGACCCCCGGGAGCCCGGGGCGCGGGAGGCTGGGCGGGGCGGGGGCCCTGGAAGGCGGGAGAGGTCAAGCCGGGCGGAGAGGGGTATGGGAAGGGCCGGGGGAAGGGCCGGCTCGGCTCGCGCAGCGCTCCCGGAGCCTGCGGCAGAGGCGGCGGGGCCGAGCCGCAGAGGGGATGGGGCTGCCGCCGGCCTCGACTCTCCTCCCCGCAGCCCCGGCTTCGTCTCCCCTCTGCCGGCTGCGCCTCTCCGTAGGCCGCTCGGGGTGATCTCAAGCACCGCGCCCAGGACTGGAGAGGAGGGCGCGGCAGAGCCGCGGTGCGGAGAGCCCTCGTGTGCCCGGAGCGCCCGGAGATCGCGATCCGGACGGAGCTACGTGCGCGCCCCCCGGGGGCGGCCGGCGGCGGGGACGAAGTGCGGGGCGCGTCCGCTGGGTCCCGGGCGTTCCGGGTGGCCGATGGCGGTCAGCGACGTGGCGGGTGAGGGGCCGACGCGGAGGGGCGGCGCGAACCGGAGACCCGAGGCCCCCGGCGCGCTGCGCGGCTGCCCGGAGCCGCTGTCCGCCGCCGAAGCCCCGGCCGAGCGCGGCGCGCTGCCCGCCTGGATGCGCCTCTACTTCTACGGGATGCACGGCATCACCCTGGACGTGCTGGTGTCCTCGGCGGGGCGCTTCGCCCGCAGCCCGGACCTGCGGATGCTGGGCTTCTCCTCGCCCTACCGCTGCCTGCTGCACTCGCTCACCCACTTCGCCCTGGAGCGGCTCTACCTGCAGCGGCCGCGCTGCCCCAGCGCCTTCCTCTTCAATTTCCTGCTCTACCCCTGGGCGCACGTGGGGCTGCAGACCCTGGCGGGTCAGGCGCCGCTGCTCAGCCGGGGCGGCGGGCCGGGGGGCGCGGCAGCACCCGGGGCGCTCGACCTGGCGCTGCAGTACATGCTGGCTCTCTACCACGGCCAAGTGTTCCTGGAGCGCTTTCTGCGTCTGCGGTACCCGCGGGGGCGCGGGCGGCGAACCGGGGATGCTCTATCCGCAGCTCCGGACGCCCGGGTTCTTTTGGAGGCTGGTGGCGGGCGACGAGGATCCCGAGACTCCCGGGGCGCGGAAGGAGCCCCTGCCCAGGGACTGCCCGACCTCCTCCGCTTTCTTTTCTTCGGGATGCACGGCTTTCTGGATGAGATCTTCTTCACCTTCTTCTTCAACGTGCTGGGGCAGGGGGACGGGGCCAGCAGCGGCCATACGTCGCTCTGGTCCTTTCTCATGTATGGCAGTTGTAGTTTCGTGGTAGAAAAACTCTACTTTCACCTTCACTACAGCCTAGGCTGGGGTACCTGGAAGCGGGTGCCCATCTACGTGATCTTCATCTACGCCTGGGAGTTGTCCTGGGGTCTGGGGCTTCGCATGTGCGGGGCCTGTTCCTGGGACTATTCTCACTATCCGCTCAATTTCATGGGCCTCATCACCTTGATGTATTTACCTGGTTGGCTGTTCCTTAGTGTGTACCAGGACTTACTGTCCAACGTGCTGTGGCGAGTGCAGTACGTCCCAACGAACTAAGAATAAATAAAAAAAGAAATAAAAGAAAAAGGAAGAGAAAGAAGGAAGGAAGGAAGAAAGGAAAGAAAAAAAGAAAGAAAGAAAGGGCGAGCTATTGGACCCTGCTGAATGGATGCAATTTATTTTTGCACATTTAAAAAAAGGTGGTTTAGTTTTCAGTCTTTTAATTTTTATACACTTTACTGAACTCTTTCCAACTTGTTTTAATTGATGTTTTAGTTTTCCGGGCTGCTTGGAATCTATATGTAAAGTTCAAAACTTTGAAACGCTACTCAAAATTAACTCAAAATATTTAACTCATCAATAACTTAATCCTTTACAAGATCAAACAGCAAAACCACTCTACCTTAACATCAGAAGCCGGTAATATTCACTTAACCTCAATGAGGGATAGCTACTTATTTTTCTGTTCTTTTATGGAAGTTTTCAGATCAGAGAACAACGTTTTTTTTTTTATAAGTTTCTGATTTAATGATCTGTTTAACTTTCTTTTTGATGCAATTTCATTTGCTTTCTTGCCATGGTTACCAATGGCGGCTGAAACTCCTGTACTTGTCCTGTACTTCAGAAACTTCAGTCCAAGCTCTTTAAAGTGCCTCCGTCTAGCACACAAGTGAGAGGAAGCTGGCAAGTGTGAAAACACTCCATGAACACATTTTGACATGAGAAATCCTGACTCCAGCAGGTGACACTGTGTTAAGATATTTGGTCACCATCTTGGATATGATTGTGTTCCAATGTTGGCTAGCCTTAAACACTATGCGTGTTCACATTAATCAGACAGTTGTAAACTTCCTAACTGTGCAATAACATAAAATGTTTACCCTACATGCCCCAGGGCCAAGTGAAATGATGCCCCTTCAATGGTGTTCTAACTGTGAGGGCCTATATAGAGTTCTATATAGATCTTCAAATATAGAGACAGTAAAACATTACCTTGGAATATAATGGACCTGAAGCTAAATGTTTTCTCTATTTACTGGTGTGTTTTCACCAAAGTTCTCCCTCGTTTCTCTTAGATTTTTTTTTTTCTTTTTAGCTTCCAGATCCAGAATTTGGGGTCAGGCCCAATGTGGTAAGGCACCTTATAAATCCACAATAGCTTTTGGACAGCTTATAATTAATTAATGTCTAAAAGCTCCAAAGTTAAAAGAGATGATGGAAACCATCCTAAGAACTTATACCTAATTGATTAATAATGTACTCTGAGGGCGTTTGTTGTTTTATTGTATTTGGAAGAGCAAGTAGGATGGAGTGTAGCTCACTGCAGACGACTAATAACCTCTCAGCTTTCGGTACGAAGATAATTAGGACAACTGCAAGTGTGTATTAATGAGTTTGACTCATCCATTTGCCCGTGCTGTAAAAAGGGATGTTTTCTGTTTCAAAGAAGTCTTGCTGTGCGAATACAAAAGAGTGTGCATTTGGGTTTGCTATCGTAGTTCCCGTAGAGTGATTTTAATCCATCCTCTGAGGTTGTGAGCTAAAGGCTAAGTGATGTTGTACAGTCAACCCCACCTGTGAAATGGATGGTGGCAAATTAGTTATTTCCATCACCCAAAGTTCCATCCTGTGAATGGAACTTAAAAGTAAGCTCTGTGTTTGTCAAAGGTTTCGCTTACGTCCCGTACGACACTTCTGCCACAGGTCCAAGGTTTCTGAAAATGCTTGAAGGAAAATAGTAAGCAGAGACAGTAAAGCTGGGCGCTGGGCAAGTCATTTGTAATTCAGATGTAATGCATGGGAGGGGATCTGAGTTTAAGTGTGGTACTGCTTCACACCCCACATTCCTGTGAATGGTGAGTCAGCTCCAAGGCTGCTGAAATGCTTGTTAAATTATCCGCAGCCCCCTCCCGCACATGCTGCTTGCAGCCTCTGATGAACCAAGTAGCCTTCTCTGGCTCAGAAATCCCCTAGGAGGAGCACACACCTTTTTATTTTCCTTTGAATGTTACTCCTATCATAAGGATAGAGCAAGGTTTTGACTCACTTGATTTATTTAAGCAACAGTTACCCAGCATCCAGGAATTAGTAGATACTTCTCAGGACTGTGTGGAGACAGCAGTAGACAAGTATCAGTCGTAATAAAGCTGGCAATCTACTGATTGGATTTATATGAAATTATACTCCTTTTTTTGTAGACTGTTGTTGAAATAATAGGTGATGAGAAGCAAGAGTTATAACTCTCATCAGTCCTGCCCTGAAACATAACAATCCATCATTACCCTAAAATAATCCAACTAACGGTTCCTCTGCAAGTTCTACAAAATGCTAGCTCTCTATTCAAGAAATGATTAGCCTGTCTGGTAATCAGTATATTGATTTAAGGCTTCTTGTCTTGGGTTTGCTCCTCTTCTTAAGGGAAGCATGTCGCTGTGATCTTTTCACCTTCAGGAGAAGAGAACCATCAGCTCATTTAATTTTATTAGTAGTAGTAGTTTAGAGGTGGGTACGATATGGCAATATGACAGTTAATATTTAAATAGCATTTGCCATCTGACAAAACTTCTCTAAAGTGTTTATGTATATGTATCACATAGATATCAAATTAAGAACACATTCTTTATATACTATGCCTTAAGTGAATATACAGGCTGTTTATATTTTAAATGTATATTTATATATGTGTATATATTCACTTAAACTTGGGACAACCCTGCTTTTATAGATGGATTTAAAAACTACCCAGGATACACATCTTTTGAGCACTTATATTTCAGTTAGTGGATGCTATACTCTTCAGTTTAATAGAACCTTGATTATGTCTCAGTCTGCTGGCCTCAGTAATTTGTGTCTTGTCTGGACTGTTCTTCCCTTGACTGTTAGAGATGTGAAGATAGCTGTATAAAAGGCAGACATCGTGTGCAAAAGGCTCATTTGATTTTTAATATGTGGTACAAATTAATTAATATCAGGATCTATAATTGACAGTCGGCCTTTTTTTTACTCCATAGCTAGGCCTATATATTTAAGCAGTGCTCTGATCTGAAATTCCTCCTATAAACTAAAATAGTCTGCATCGTGAAAATATAAGAATAATATGCGAAGATGCAAGATAGGTCATATTACACAAGCTATGAATATACATGAAATTAATCATTGCTATATATTAAATATTATACTTAGAGCAGACATCATTGTAAGAACAAAACACCCCCCAAGTTGGGAAAATTTTTAGCCAAGCGTGATGACACACAACTGTAATCCTAGTCCTGAAAATGCCAAGGCAGGAGGAGTGTGAATTTGAGATCACCGTAGGGCACATAATGATACCCTGTCTTATACAGGAGAGGCGGTGCGGTGGTGGTGCACGCCTTTAATCCCAGCGCTCGGGAGGCAGAGGCAGGCAGATCTCTGTGAGTTCAAGGCCAGCCAATTCTATAGAGTGAGTTCCAGGACAGCCAGAGTTACAACAGAGAAACCTTGTCTCAAAAACAAAAACAAAAACAAAACAAAACAACAACAAACAAAAAAATTATTTTTACAAAGACATTTATTCTGGATTCTACCGAAGAAAACAAATTCTTAGTAGAAAAACATAAAAGAAACAAGTGTGCTTAACATATACAATGTCGAGATATCTTTTTAAAAGTACTTGACATTTTAAGTCAATTCTCTTGATTTCTGTGACTCTGAAGAGGAGCATAACCTCTTGAATTTTCATGTTAATAATAAATTCAGAAATCCAGATATCAAAAAAAAAACCCCAATAAAGTTACCAACCCATTGCATTATTTCAAACATTTCCATGATTTGGTGTACTTAATTCTGTTGTGTTTTGATAATTGACAGCTCATAACTACAACCAAGCAAAACAAACAGCTTAGAAAGATACGATCTATTTTGTTGTTAGAGAAACATACTTAATCAGATGATTCTATCTTCTAAAACATAGAAATCAAAGCATTTTTATTGGTCTGAAATAGTCTCTGTCAGTCTGACAGGGCAGGTCCTGTTTAGGAAGTACGGCCAAAGATTTGGGTGGATGGGTTTGGCACATCTCCCGCTTTTAAGATTCATAAAACATCTGTATATCTGAACGTAGGCTCTACTCATGACCCACTGAGGAGTAAGCCATTGTACTGAAATATCTGAAATAAGGTCAGTGTTGCCATACATGAAGAGGCATCATGACCCTTTACCTTTTTAGTTAATTAAGAATGCTTACCAGAGTTCAGTCCTTTACCTAAGGAAAGTAAAGAGAAAAGAGCTCGTCTCTTCTCCTGCTCCATCAAACACATGAACAGCTCCTTCGTGGTGCCACGAGAGGTGGCCGTCAGGGACCGGTCTGCGGCTTTGCCAGGACTTATTTTTTCTACTTGCAGAGTTGGTAGCCGAGCAAGGAACAAGCATAGCAATTGTCTGCGTGTCTGATGAACTCTGTTCATTAGGCTTGGCCTCATTTGGATTTTCACACTGTGGCAGCAAGCCACCACCCAGGCCGTGGATTCCAGTCGCAAGCAACCCAGACTGCAAAATACTCTGTGATGTGTGAAGAGAAAGCTTTCTGCTGGAAACACTTTCTCACAATGTAGGGAAAACATAAATATGGATGGTGTTTTCCTTAATTTTAAAATGAGCTTCTCAAGATTACCAGACAGGGATGGTACAGCAGGAAAGACTCACCCTTGAGATACAGAAATGATGCTTTTTTTTTTTTCTTACCTCTAATGTGTCTTCAGTCTGTAAAACTTCTCAGGCAATGATTTTCTCAGCTGGAAATTAACTTATGTTTACTATGATTAAAGGGATTTAAACTTTGAAATGAACTCTGCCGCTTAAAGCATTGGGCCTTTGGGGTACAGCAGGAGTTTGCAACTCTGAAGGAGGGTCCTCAAAGCGGTTTAGACTTCCTATGCCAGTTTTAATTGTATTTTGTCACAAAGACTAAGTAGAAGGGAACACTGTCACCGTCAGAGCCACAGAGTCCATTCTCTACGAGGAAAGGAAGCAGGCTTTGGAAACATAGAACCCAGTAGCTTGCCATTCGGTCCATCGTCACTCATTAAAGAAACTTTTTCCTTCATTGGAAATTTCCATGTTTAATTGTTTTTTGTCATACTTAGGACTCTATTATTTCAAATTATGGAGGGCTTTCAGAAATATTATTATGATTTCAGAAATTTAAAACACCTCAACAACATGTATAGGAGTAGGCTAAAAACAGAAAGCCTACATGAGTCACCCAAGTCTCCACCTGGTTAAATCTAGGAAAAGATTTGACTAGTTGCTCTCTGGGTCTACAGGATGTCACTTGGTGGGGAAAAAAAAAAAAAAAACTTACCTAGTTGTACCAGAAAAAGGAACTTAATAGGCAGAGCTATGGCCCAGTGAGCAAGCATTCTTACCATACTAGCATAAAGACCTTAATTTGGACCCCAGAATCCACATACAAGGCTAGGCACAGTCACGTGTGCACCTATAACTCCAGCCCTGTGCAAAGAGACAAAGAGGCAGTGTGACGTGTTGGGGTGCAATCCCAGCTGCGGATTCAGTGACAGACTCTGTCTCCTGGGAATAAGGTAAAGAGTGATCAAGAAACTCGTTGTCCTCCCTTGGCCTCCTCTCGTAAACCTACGATCCCATCTATGTACGGACACCCCACACACACATACACACACAGCCAACAAATGACATGAAGAACACGGAATAGTAAGAGGCTGGCGTTTAAGAGCCTTGATCACAATCGATAATAGAGTCAGATCTACTCAGACTAAGTTAGGAGGACACAAGCATGACTATCACAGCAAGAAGAGACCAGTATGTGCTCAGCACCGTCAAGTTCAGCCTTAAAAATAGCAGAACCTATGATCGCTGTATTTTAGGATTTTCAGAAAAGTGAGGTGGTGTAGTAGGGATAGTATATTGGATTTTCCATTGTTGTGACAAGATATTGGAGAAAATAATTTACCAGGAAAAAAAAAGTTTATTTTTGATTAGGGTTTTCAGGGGATTCAGCCCAGCAAGGGTCAGCTGACTCCATTGCTCTGAATCTGGGATGAGGAGGAATATCAAGAGAGTGGGAGTGCGTGGGAGGGAAAGTGTATCACCTCATAGCAGTCAGAATGTATAAAGGGACATAAAGGGTCCAAGGATAAGAGATACCTTTCAGAGTCATACTTCTGTAAGCTACTGCATACCGGGCTCCATCTTCTAACAGTCCATCAGCTGTAATGTTACAGTCCTCATGGGCAATCATCTCTCAAAAGTTCATCAACTGGTAACCAGTAGCATAACACACAAGCATTTGGAGATACTTTTCACCATAACCATTAAAGACGGGAGGGAGAGTGTCTGAGTTGAAAATTTTGAGGAATGCAATCTGTGTGAGTAGCAACAACGACATAAGCGACCGACAGTATAAAGGAAGGGATAAAACACTAGCCTGTGGCTGATACCGAGTTAAGGAAGAATTGTTATATTCCAGATTGGGAGAATTGTGTAAACATGCATTCTTGTGGAAAAGACTACAAGCCTGCCCAGAAGCTGAAAATACAAACCGGAAGACAATTATAAAGCCTCAGGGTTAAAGATCATTTAGAACAACTGATAACTACTAGCTTTATTGGGAGCCCAGTGTTTGTCTCCAAGCATGGTACTTGCCACTTCACTCAATTCTCCTGGTTGCCTGGAAAGAAAAACCCTGATATCCCCTTTTTTATATCTTGTGTCAAGCTGGGACACAAGAGAGTCTTTGCAAAGGTCACAATGGTAGAACAAGGTTTTGTCCTCGGGTAATCAGGATAGCAAGCTGTGTTCTCTAAATGTCACCTTTACAGATGGAAAGGAAAGAAAAGATCCAAGGAACACAGGTTACACAGGGAAAAGGATCTGGGGCTGGCACTGCCCGGAGTCTCCATGTTGCCTGGTTCCTATTCCAATAAAGAAACCAATGAAACAGCTGAATTCAGATCTACTCAAAGAATTCAAGGATTACACGGTAACTAAGTTTTGTGTTTTTCTTTAATCATTTATTCAGAAAAGATTTATTAAGTGCCTACCATGAAACATAAATAGGAGTGCTCTTGGATGAAAAAAATTAGCAAGTCTGAGATGTGTTCTATGATTGAATACTAGATTGGTTACTTTACATACCTGTCATCAAAATGCCCAACATTAAGACAGGAAAGGTGTGTTTAGTCTAAGAGTTCAGTCTATGGTGGCTTGAGCACATGCTTTTATGGTCTCTTGTGGTCATGACAGCAGAAACATATAAAGAAGAATCACAGAGGACAAGAAGCAAAGAAGGCAGGAAAGGGCCACTGACAAGCTAGACTCCTGGACCTATCCCAGTGCCTTCTTCTTACAGCTCCTGCCTCTTAAAAGTTCCGAGAATCTCTCACTGTAGCACTACCATCTAGGAAATAAGTCCCCAACCTTGAGATTGGGGAGGGTACCTCATATTCAAAGCATAACAGTACTTTATGACATTTGCTACCTGAGGATGCTATAACAAAATACCATGGACTGACTACTTTAAACAACAGAGAAGGATTTTATTCAGAGTCCTAGAGGCTACAAGCCCCAGACTAAGTGGTGAGAGGGCTGGTGGCTGATAGAGTCTTTTTTCCTGGCTCGCAAAGGGCAATCTTCCCAGTGACTCATCCTAAAGTTCAAAGAGATTAAGCTTTACCGTATCTCATAGCAACACTAATCCCATTATGTCAGACCATCTCCCTCATGATCTCATTTGACATTAATATTTCTGTAAACATCCCATGTACTTGTTAGCCACTGTGTGGGCTCACCAAGAGAGACAAGGAGCCATATTCACAGGTGCAAACACTTAACCATCATGGCAAGCACCGTACTGTAGCTCCTCCGGTTTCTATTGATATCACATGTAAATCATGAGGAATCAAACGTCATTTACACAACGCCAACACCTGCAGACCCTACAAAATGTCAAGGCCTGCCCAGGCAGCCCTTCACCCAACAATGCACAAAACAAGCATTGTAAACATAACTAAAAATAATCTGCTACATCAATCCACATTCAGCTATACTAAAGGCTAGTACTCACAATTTAGTGTATTTTCCATACACTATCATACATATGCTCTGCAAAGACATAGGCCCTACGTGGTGGTAATACTTATTATAATTACCATTGTTACCCACAGACCACAGATGAAAGCATGGAGACTTCATGCTCCACACAGCTAGGAAGGACAGGAGCCATAACCCATTCTAGCGTATTTCAAGGTATTGTTATTTGTCTCTCAGAAAGTGCAAGGCTGTCATTAGATAAGAAGAAGCAGTGCCCCCTCAAAAGAAAGGAACACTCCTTTGTGCCCTAATTTCACCATTATCTGGTTATTATTCATTTTTCAGTTCTCTCCAGAGATGAAATCTAGCTTGTTCTTGCCCAACTTTAACCTTTTTATAATTTGTACACAGATTCTAGATCACTCCTTTCCTATGTTTATTATTATTTCTGAGCGTATTCTGTTATCAGGAAATTAGCTCTCGGGGAAATGTGATCAAGGCATTGTGTCTCCTAGTCTTCCTGAGAGCTGTGTCAGGCTTCAGAGGGCAGCTATAGTCAGAGCTAACCTGCCGCCTTTCATAGACTAAGGTTTGATATGAGGGTTTAAAAATATTTTACAAGAGCATAAAATCAATTTTCAACATATTATAAATGGGTTACTACATTCCCATTCCCTCAATAGGCTATTTATTCTCATTTCAGAAGCAGATATTTAATGTTTTGTCTAGATGGTCTATAAATAATTGTAAACATACTTAGCAGTATGAGGCTTCAGGTTGAGAGGAGCATTAAATACATAGCATGGTCTTTGGATCTGTTAGCCAAGATTTTTAAAGTTTTTGTTTATTTTTAATTGCCTGCCTGTCTGTCTGTCATCTGTCTATGCAGGCAAATGCACACCACAGAGTGTTTATGGACAGCTCTAAGGAGTCAGTTCTCTCCTGCCACCTTGTGGGAATAAAGGATCAGATATGTTTGTTATCTCATGGTTCAGTAGGCTAGAGCTTTGAGATCAAATTGCAATCAGCTCTATGCTTTCTAGGGTCTGGGTGGGAACCGTCTTTCTTTGCTTTTGCTGCTTCTGGTTTTCTCCAGAAATCTTTGATATTCTTTGATTTGCAGATGTGCCACTCCAACATCTGCCTCACAGAGCCAACTTCCCTTCCCTCTGTGTATTTCCTTATGTCTGGATGTTTGTCTTCCACAACTGCAAAACATCAGTATGGCAAAACCCTAACCCTCCTAATAGCATTAGGAGATGAGACCCGGTCTCTGATTAGGTCTTGAGACTGTGAATGATAAGGACTTGTGCTCTGAATAACATGACCCTCAGAGCTTCTTGTTCTTTCCTTCATATGAGGATACAAAAAATCCCAAGAGGTAGAGCATCGATCCCACTGCACACAAGATCTACCTTGATCAAGTTGATAACTCCCAAGCCTCTAAAGCACTAAGAAATAAACTTCTATTGTTGTAAAGCAACAGGTCCTAGTTTATTCTGTTGCTATAATAAAATATTCTGACTAAAAGCAACTTGAGGGGGAAATGGTCTTATGCTTCTAGGTCCCAACCCATCACTAAAGGAGGTCAGGGCAAGAACTCAGTGCAGGAACCTGGAGGCAGGAACCACAGAGGAATGCTGCTTACTGGATCACTCTCTTTCTTATACACCTTTCTTATACAAGTCAAACTCATCTACCTGTGGATGGTGCCATTTGCAGGGGCCAGGGCCATCACGCATTGATCACCAATTAAGACACGGCCACCAGGCCAATCTTAGGAAAAAGTTATTCAATTAAGTTCCCTTTTCCCAGATGACTCTTAGATTATGACCAATTGACAGTTCATACTAACCAGAATAAAACCCAATTTATGGTACTTTGATGTTGGAGCTTGGGCTGACCAGTACAATCCATTCCTCTTATCGTCATGTCAGTCATGCTGTTAAGATTCCGCACTACTCTGGAATGGCTTCATATAAATAATCACATGTACAAAAACCTCATTCTCAAAGAAGTTCACATTTACAAGTTATAGAGCAATATTTACTTTTGGGTAAATATAATTCAATGAATGAACTTATTGAATATTAGTAAGGGTACTGGAAGCCCCATACTAATTAAGCCACCTGTTGTCTTAATGGACTTTTACTTACATGAAAAATGCTTCCATTAGTTTGAAACAAAATTAAATTTTAATTTAGAAGAAACTTCAGGACAAAAGATATAAATATTAAGACAGTTCACATTATTGAGGTATTTTGGTATCAAGGACCAACACAGACAAGTACATAAAATTTGTTCAAACATTTCTAACTTTTGTTCCTTTCACCTGGAGAATAAGACTCATTTACTCCTACTCTTGGGTTCCCTGCAACTTTCTGTACCTCCTCCACTGAAATCAGCACTTGAGAACAAAAATTTTCACAGGAAAATAAATTTGAGAAATTTTAATTTAAACAAAAGTTGAGACACTATTTTAAAATATCAGCTACCATTCTCCAGAGGAATGGAACCAATAGACTACATTTGAGTAACAAGAAGGGGTTTTAGATGAGTTATTAGATTGGCTTATGCAATCAGAGGCTGAATAAGTATCTTCAAGCTGGAGAACCAGAGAAATCAGTAGCTGCTCCCTCTAAGAAGTTGGAAACTTCAGACTGAAGGGTCAATTATGTAGCTCTAATCTGAGATTAAGAGATTAAATCCTTAGAAACCCCCAAAGAATCATTAGTGCAAGACTGGAAGACTTCTGAGTTCATGGCAACAATAACACACACACACACACATACACACACACGAGAGAGAGAGAGAGAGAGAGAGAGAGAGAAACAGAGACAGAGACAGAGAGAGGAGCCTGTTTGTGTATATTTGTGAGCTTTCCCTTCAGCCTACCTAGCCCCTACTGCCCATAAGCTAATCTTTTTCAGAAATCCTCACCAAGATATGCCCGGAAATGTGCTCAGCAATGTGTAAGGCATTTCTCAATCCAGTTAACTTGACAATCAAATTATCCACCGTCATTTACAATTTATCAGACACTTTGTTAGCTAACACTCCCTTGTGAGCTTTTAAAAGAGCTTGGTAGAGCGTTTTGTATTTGCCAGACTTGACTACAGAACACCTCTGTCAAGTTGTTTCAGTTCTTTGTGTTTGGTCCTATAGCACAACACACTCAGGGAAACCCTGCTTTAATTGTATCAACTACACTGCAGCCTACACTGTGTTTCGTCATTAAACTAAAGATGCCATTGCCCCGTGCTCAGAGTTGTTTTTCTCGCCTGCGATAGAGGAGATGCCAAGTAGCCACAGTAAATCGTGTGGTTGCTCTCACAAAAGAGGACTATTTTCAGAGCAAAGGTGCAGCGAGCTTGTCTCTCACACAGCTGAAAAAATAAAATAAAATAGAAGTGTACATCACAGAAACTCCTCTTGGCGTCATTTCTTCTCCCAGTCATAGCTTCCCACCAATGAGCGTACAAATTCCTTGTGACCTGCTAGTTTCCAGATAACATTTTTGGCTTTGGCCTTTTAACTTAATGGCGTAGCTAAGCCCTCTGTTCTGACAGACTGACGCTCTTGTTTATAGCTCTAGTTCACTCGATGGCTCCATGGAGGCTGTACCTGGCAGAAAAATACTAGCTTAAAAAATATCAAAGAAGTTAAGGTGTCATGGTGGTTTTGATTTAAAAAGTAGTGGGAAAAATCAGTTGTAGCTATAGAGATAATATGCCCTCCTAATGAGGTATCACTCCACACACTTAGAGATGGAGGAAGGACCCTTTTATAGTGGCTGCATAGCTCTTGACTAATGCCCGAGGAAGAGCCAGCACCCAATAGAAGATTTTGTTAGCTTATATATACTTTAGGCTCATGTGTTTTACAATTCCCAGTCATTCTTAGATCTCTTTTGGGTCCCAGCCTCAGGTTACACGTCAAATAATTTAAACAGAGACAGGGCATGCGTATCTGACCTCTTAGGCAGAAAGGAGATTTAAAGAGCAAAGATATCTTACCAGATTTATTTTACATTCACCAGTGGTTCTTTGCTGTTGTCGTCATTGTTAATAGTTGTTACGCGGTTCGTCTTGCCCACCTGGCAGAACCGTGTGTTTTTAAGGGCAGGGAACTTAATGGCAGACCTGAACTCAGAGATGATTGTGAGCCTGTGCTGTCCCCTCCCTGAGCTGTGGAGTTAGGGCCTACTAGCTGGTTGTAAGTCAGGGCTGTCTCTTTTGTTACAGGTCAGTACTGGTGAGAAGACATTCACTTCTTAGTATCCTGAATTTTGCTCGTCTCTCAAGGGCCTGATTAGCAAACTACTTACTTACCCTTGGGGTATTTCGCCTTACTCCTTTAGCTAAATTTCACTTGTTTGACTTAACGTCTCCTAAGAAAATCTATTAGTAAACCTTTTTATAACATCAATTTTATTACTTTGTTTCTTGTGCATCATTATCAAAATGTAAATGGTAAAGCAGGGGAATTGAATGCAGATAAACTATGCTGTCCTCATCTGACGACTTGAATAAACTAAACTACACTGGCATCAGAATAGTTTTCAGTTCCCAAGTGCTATGGCAGGTGAATTAGATGTCCAATCTACATAGATTTAATGAGCATTCTGTTGCTGCATTTCTCGTCAAGGGAGCAAAATAACTTACAGAGCTTCTTAGTACAGTCACATTAAAATTCGTTTATGTGACGGCATACCTTCTAGTATTATCCCATATTCAATTAATTCTTATGAACTTACCCACAGAAGCAATGTTTTCTGAACTTCATTAGCATTAATGCATTTGAGGTGTTTATATTGCCATTGTGGTTGTTATGTTAGGGATAATCAAACCTATAGAGTAATCACAAAAACAGCTTCTTCAAATATGAGCAAAAAAAAAAAAAAAACCAAGTGTGACATTCATCTTTCTTAGTGTGGGTTACCCCATTCGGTACCCTGTTTTTCAGTACCATCCACTTATCTGAAAATTTCATAATTTCATGTATCTTTCTAGTTGAATGAAATTCCATTGTGTGATGATATCACCTCCTCAGTAACTGCTCGTCAGTTAATGGACATCCAGGCTCTTTCCTTGTCCTACTTACAGGGCATAAAGCAGTTATGAACAAGGGTGAGCACATGGCTTTGTAGCAGGAAATAAAACCCTTTGGGTGTTGCCTAGGAATACTATATCTGGGTCGTATGCTAGACCTACTTCTACTTTTTGGAGAACCCCACACTGATTTCCACGACTGCTGTGTCAATTCGCTCTCCTACCGACAGTACAGGAGCTCCGCGTTCCTACCACTCTGCCAGGTGCTGATTTGCCTCTTATGCAAAGTCTGAAGTTCCTAACCTGCTAGGGAAAAAAGGTGCTTTGAGTTTGGGGAAGCTTCTCAAGATGTCTGGGAATGAAAACTGACTGACACACCCAGGATCAGCAACTTGCTTCTTGGAGGACTCTGGTGAGGAGGCTCCAAGGTAGGGGGTGGGGAGCTCTCTTTGACCCACTCCTGAAAAAAGCAGCTGTGTAAAAGATATTTTCATTAGCACTGAAGTCCTAATGTTATCACACCAATTTACAGACTGATGGAGAGACACAAAGCAACTACTGGCAGTTGCAAATTAGCTGGCTTTAAGCAAAAGCAGATCTGGGTGATTTCAATTTCTCCTCAAGAGGAAATAAGTGGGTTTAGGGACTGGTCAGAGTAAGTTCCAGAACCTGAGTCAGTACGTAGATAAGATGCACTCCTGAGTAGGTACACAGGCTGTCTCATCTCCAGCCCCTGTCACCACCCTCGTGATGTGATGAAGGCTAGCTTGCAAAGTATGTGTTTTTAGCAAACAAGGTAAGACACCATTGCAGCTTGTGGGGAAATTGCAACTTGCAATTGCAGCTTTCCGGGGAAAGTATTGTGAGCAGGGCTGAGTTAAGGGAGCTCCTCCGTGGGTGTTAGGCCTCAAACTCAGGAACTGCTGGCTGAGACATCTATTTAGCATACCAAAGTAAACCAGATTCTCCCAGCATCCATCCCTTCCTACTGGTGGTTACAGGATCCTCCTGGGATGCATATCCACTCCACAATGGACCTTATCCTGAACTCCCTATTGAAGTCTGTGTTTTCCCCAGGAATTAGAGCTAAGAATGTTCACTCCATACAAGGAAGACTTGAACCACAAGATGTGGCTACATACCATCACTTCACTGGGACATCAAGATTAGAAAAAACAGCGGACACTATCCATACCGTTTTATTGTTTGGTTCTCAAGTATATGGTATTTCTTTTTACCTTTTGGCTTTTATATTGTCTTCTTTAGGTTGTCAAACAGAATTCCCTCAATATAGTAGGTCCTAGCATTGTCTGACAAAGAGAAGTACCTCCTGCCTCTATCTCAAGGCTATTATCAGTCACTGGCCAGGCCAGGAGTATGGGATATTGATCACCAGCACATTTTCATCTGAGGATGTCAACATGTTAATATTTATATGTCCCAAAAGGTGCAGGCACCTGCTATCTATATCAAAAAGGATTCTACTGAACATTGATCAAGCCATTTGTGCCAGAAGGTACTGACATATATATATTCGTAAGTCCCCAATATGCCTGGGAAGCTAAGGGCTCCAAATGGCCTTTTGCATTTGCTTTCCTCCTTCCTAGCATCCTTTCTCAATTATAAGACGACAAATGCACAAGATTTGGAAAGAGTGTTTGGGTCCCAGTAAGGACTCAGTAATGCTAAGGAGCAAGCATCTGTTTAGAGGACACACAGGCGATCAGAACTCGGCTTTGCTGCAGGAATGCCAACTGTGGAGGATATGGTCAAAACGTGTTTGTTAAAGGGAAGAGGAAAGATGGGTAACGGAAGAACCTTGAGCAGCTGACGCGTCTGCTCGGCAGATGCTCCCATTAGATGCGTTCCTAGCAGCCCTTTCTCTGTCCTTGTGAAAAATAGCAAGCTATCGGCTTTCCCTCCTTCATGAATGCATGGCTTATCCTTTAGTGGAGCTTCGGGGCTTGAGTAACTCATCTGTCCCTCTCACTATGCCACAGTATTTGTGATCAAACAGAATTTGAGAAGACAGAATCTATCCCGTCAAACAGTAAACAAAGAGACTCTCATAATAGCCTAGTGTTTTCATGTGGCCTCGAGCCGGTGGTGGAGCTTTGGAAAGGCACGAATATGGGGCAAGTGCGGCAGGTGAATGTGCTTGCTGCAGACCTCTGTCCTCCGGTCACGACAGAGCCCTTGCCCTCTTAAATTGTCAGCAGCTATGATTACCTGAAGGAGACCTGTACGAGATGGGGCCTGTCAATCTTTAGTCAGGAAACAGGGGCGGGGCTCACGAAACCTCACCCCTCCCCAAGGATATACAACAGTTAATAGCTGCCAAGGGATGAAGAAGAGGATTTTTATTCACGGTGTATAGAAGCCCGTAACTTGCCGGTGTTCCTACAAGGAACCCCTCCCCAACATTTCTGTAACCCTAACTCATCTCACTGTTTCTCCAAGACAGACTTAAGTGGAACTGTCTCGCTGGTCTTCTGTTAGTGCCCTATCTGGAGTGAGTAAAGCCGCAGTCACGCAACAGTGTTTCAGAGTCATTACGATACTATTACAGTTTTCTTTTGGATGCCTTAGCATAGCCCTATAAATAGATCATAAAATGATTTCTAAAAGGGCCACGTGGTAAATAATTTAGGCTGTGGGGCTATTCTATCTCTGTCCAAAATACTCAAATCTGCCACTGTACTGGAGAGCGGCCACAGACAGTCATCAGGAGCTGCGTGTGGTGTGCTCCACTGATGGTATTTATAAAGCAGGGGTTGACTGTTCAGCCCCGGGGCCATTTGCCAAACGCTGGCTCAGTATGACATTTCTCAGACTTGTGCCACGTCACTTCCAGTTTTTACAAAGTCTATAACTGTGTATAACACATTTATTATGAAATTACTAAAGGTTCGTTTTATTTTTAAGTGAATTAATCGTTAGATAAAATTAATATTACTACTACAGAAAGAAAGCAAATATTGCTTGCCAAAAAAGGTAGACATTGTCGCCACAGAAGCCCTTCTTGGCCTCATTGATAGAAGAACTGAAAAATAAATGTAAAGGGAACTTGAGGTTATGTATTATATTATATATTATTATTATTATTATATTATAAGTATACATAATATGTATAATTAAATATATGATAATTATATGTTGTTATATTATATTATATATAATTATATAATTATATTATATTACATCATATTATATTATATTATATTATATTATATTATATTATATTATATTATATTATATTATATTTATTTAGAAAGGCAACAAGGTAGGCAAGCTGAAAATCTCAGCAGCTGCCCCAATGAGGGAGCTGGAGTGAGGAGAGAGAAAAATTAAGCTTCATTTTCATCCTTTGTAAAAATAATTATTTTTTCACTTTTATTTTGGACAGTGTATATAATACACATATACAGTCTATATAATACACATATACAATGTATTGTATTCACCACATCACCCTCTTGGATTTCTCTGACTCCCACCCCAGCTGACTCTCTTCTTCCCAGCTAGCCCCCCTCCTCATTATTCCAACAATATAAACACTTTTGAGAGAGGACAAATAAAAGGATATTTTGGAGAACAAGGTGAGCACACTAGGAGGAAAAATGAGGTGCTGTGGCCATTTTTTACTTGTGATTGTGATAACATAGAAGAAAATCATCTTCCAGTTTGGATAATTTGGGTCCACCCTTGTGGGTCAATCAAAGAAAAAATATTTAACCCTAATATTACTTGACTTAGCCTTGGAGTCAGCTAAGAGTTGTTCCTGGTGACCTAGTTCTCAGGATGCAGCTAGGATAGGCGAGAATAACTGAATATGCATTTTGTTAGCTTTAGTTCAAGAAGGAAATGCCAGTTGAATGGTTGTGCATAGCTTACACTTTCTTTTATGAGTTTACATTTATTTCATTGTTTTGAGATCTCCATACATGAGAAACAGTGCAGAGATCATTTCCACCATAGCTCTGTAGTCAGGAAAGGAGAATCAGGAGCATCTATAGCTTTTGGATTACTGTTTGCTCAGGAAGCTTTGAGGCTGCCGGCTCTCAAGCCTCTCAGCCTTGCAGACAGCCACAGGCTTCCTGTGTCTCTTTCTCATTTACGGAGAGGCTTGTACTGGTTTAACTGTCATCTAGCCATGCACTTGAAAATGAAATACAACCAGCTTGGAGAGCTCTCAGTGTAATGTTGGAAGTCTGCCTCCATTTGAGTGTTTTGTTCTCGGATTCCCTGTCTGCCAGGGTGTGACTGACCACCAGTCAAGTGGTTTGTCTCAGACGGAGCTAGTGTGTTAATAATATTCCTGTCTTATTAAGCAGTGCCTGTGAAGGGAATGGGTGCTGGAGACACTTTCTTCCCACCAGCCATCCTTTATCTTTAGAGAGATCCTTTGAGCAACCTACTGACAGCCTGTCTCAAAAAGCAAATGAACAATAAAGAAAAGGTAGGATGGGCAGGGGCGCAATAATAGAAGAACACACTGAGCATGTGCAGAGGCCTTATGTCTAATGCAGAAAGAAGCCTTCAAATAAATATAATTATTAAAATTAGCCTTATAAAAATAGTAATTGAATGTGAGGAACATTCAGTGCTAAAAGTGAAGTTCATTAGGCAAGCTAGCACACACTGCTCCTGGTTCACCCATCAATTTCCTCCAACTCAGATACCAGGATGTTTGATGTCCACCCCACCTATCCTGATACTGTCCACATGGCAGATATGTGCCTGCTACTTGCTTGAAATGCCTGCCCCTGCCTCTTTACCTAGTTACCTCTAACTCACCAATCACACCTTCGTCCTCATCAACTCGAACCTTTTCTCATACCTGCTCATGGACTAACAAGCAAGCCCACAGATGCCCTAGTCACAAATGCCATTGTACATTGGCTGAGAGAGAACGGGATTGTTCCCTGGCTTCGCTGCTATTCCACCTTCTCCTTGAAGTCGAGGAATCAGAAGGTCACACTGTGCCTGTAGTAGTGCTGTAGTTTAGATCTAAATGTCTTTCAAAGGCTGGTGGGGTGCTGTTAAGAGTGGTGGAAATATGAAAAAGGTGGGGTCTCATAGATCGTGCAGCTGTTAGAGTCATTCATTCCCCTGAGATGGTTATTGGGACCCTAGCCCTTCCTTCAGTCTGTCTATGCCCTTGTTGTAAACTCCACCCACTGCCCGGCTCTAATAAGCAGACTAACCACAGGCCAAAACAATGGGACCCACAGACTGTGGGCAGAGATCTCCAAAACTGTCATCTAAATTAAATTTTTCAGGGCTGGAGAGAAGTCTCAGCAATGGCTGCTTTTACAGAGGACCTGGGTTCAGTTCCCAGAACCCACAGGATAGTTTGCAATCTTCTATAACTCCAGTTCCAAGGGATCCAATGGCTTTTTAGACTTCTGTGGCAACCAGACATGCACATGGTGCACACACATGCGTGTAAGCAAACCGCTTATACACATAAAATAAAATTATAGAAATATTTTAAAGAGTAAATATTTCATCTTAAAAGTTTATTGTGTCAAGTATATAACAAAAACCTAAATAGCCACTGACATCTTTTTATTACACTGAATGGGTAAATGAAATAATGAACTACACGCATAGAAACATATAAAACATACATACATATGATACACCCGCACTAATTCTGGTTGGACCTCATTTTACTCATAGCACCAATCCTCAGTTTCTCTCCAGGACTGTGGAAATTCACATTTTAGTAAGTTAAAAAGTAGCTTATCTTAAGGAAAATGTTTGCCTATTTCAAATTGGTTTTGCATTGTCAAGACACACAGAAGTGAGTGACTCTGTGAAGATTCAGAGATCTCTGTATCTTCCTAGCGATCACTATCATCTCTGATGCGAGAATATTTGGCTTTCCTGTTCGGCGTCTGCATTACAGGACAGCCAGTGAGACTATGAATTCAAAACCGTCTAATAAATACATGATTCTTAAACTATTCGTGCCTGCACAATATGGAATAAGTGTGCACTCTACGGTTGCGCTATATGCATCTCAGGAAATTGTGGTGAGTTAAAGAACAAAATTTCTTTAATTGACAAGAGTGAAAGTTCATTCTACCACTGACTGATATCCTGTAATCTAGGCTTCTCATCTAGGGTGCAAGAATAAAGACCTATTTCACAGAACTATTCTAAAGTTTTTGTTCCAATTATAATACAAATCTTCAGTCCAATATCTTACCATGGTCAATATTAAATAAACACGCATCATTGCCATTACTTTTACAAATAGAACTTACATGTTCCATGGTCTTAATGAAGATGAAGAGAAATGGTCTGCACATCAGAAATACGTCAAAGAAAAGCTAGAAGAAAAGCATGATCTGATTTATCTTCTCTAGCTTAAAATAGGAGCCATCTCTTCAACAAACCTTTCTGACCTCACATAGTGCAAATCTGTTAAAGAATTTAGGAAATGATTGTTTAATAATAAACTTAATATCCTATTTAAGCAACAGGTATATGAAAATAATAGGACATAAAACTAATAAAGTCACTGTTCTAGGGAGATATAAAAATAGTGGGTAAAAAGGAAATAAAGGTTACTCTCCTGCCATTCTGAAAAGTACTGTTTCCAAGAGAGGTGTGTCACTTCCAAATAAAAGCTTCAGGGCTTTCGAGCTTTTACTCGAGCGTGACTTCTCGGGACGGTTGATCCACGCCGAGCACCACATCTATAGTGTGCCCACCCGGCACCTGCTCCAAGAACACCTGTTTCTCCTGTCCCCATTCCATTTCCCAGAGCACCTATTGCCTTTTTTTTAACATTCTTCAGTTGCTTGGTTATTGTAATTCATTGCATATCTGCCCACTAAAATCTCCAGGAGCAGAGAACGTTGTCTCTTCTCATTAGAACATTTCTACTGTCTAGACCAGTGCCTAACTCATATTGGAAATCAATGCATGCATGCTGAATAAAGGAATTAGGAATGAAGTATTTACAAAAGGCCTTCCCATAAAAGCCTCCAACTCCACCAAGCCTGGAACATTAGAATGCTATTCCATTAACGGAACTGGTTAATTCCCCAATAGCACACTAGTGGTTTTAGATGTCCAACAATTGCATATAAACTAAAATTCTCAAGCCTTGGAGACATCTCAGCTATATGTATGTATGTAAACACATTTCTGTAGAAGCCTTTGCAATAGAATATGCTTACTGATCCTTTGAGAATTTCATGCATGCCTACAATGTGTTTTGATCATATTCACCCCCAACTCCACACAGACTCCACCCTCAACCTTCAGACACAATTCTGTATTTAACGTAACTATGAGAGCTCAGAGTTTTTCACTGAAATGATTTTTTTATTGTTATGAATTTTGTCCTTATGTTCCAGAATTTCAAGGTCATACGTATAGCCAGCCATTTTGAAGGAGCTTAATACTGATGAGGCTTCCAAGCTTTGGCCTTATTCAAATCATAGTAATGTGTTCTCATACAGTTTCAATAAAGTCATCTGTAAAAATGAGAATGACAATAAGATATGACACCTTGCTTTATTTGTTTGTCCAGCCTTGGATCTCAAATTTAATACTCAAAAGTCAATCTCAATACTTAATGCTATGAGACATACGGGGTCTCAAGGATGTTACAGGAGGCTTGTCAAATGTTTCAGTGCACTAGAAGTCCATTGTGATTGTGTCATCCTCAGATATCTAGTAATCTTACTTGCAAAATTAGACTGATGTATCTATCTTGTGATTCTTGTGATTGGTTATTCATTTAAAATTTCTAACTAGCTCTTAATCCTTATTTCCCTGTTTCCCCCAAATCTATTTTAGTATTAATGCAATTTATATCCACATTTTTTTGGAAAAAAATGTGGAAAACATCCTCCTCGATGTACTTTTTTATTATAGAAATTGAAAAGCATCAACACACCAGGAGCTTTGGCCTGAGAGCCCTGGATGCTGGTTGTAGACGTGAGATACCAGCAACAGAACAATTGCCAAGGTGGGCTTCTCTAACCCAGGAGTTTCCAAGCAGTGATGACCAGGAAAACCAAGTGAGGAATGCTTTTGTTTTAATTCACTAACTGTTTTATTTTTGTCTGGAGCCATCCTCTGTTATTCAGATTTAGCAGATGATAAGATGCATAGAGGAATCCCCAGGTAATTCTAATGAGCAGCATGGCTTGGAGACCACTTTTCCTATGAGACACTTGGAAGACTCAACATTCCCTGCGGTATCAGGTGGAGGGGAACCAGTAGTGTAAGGAAAAGTTTGTTAAAGAAAAGTTTAAAATCTGTTGGAAATTCTCCCTAATACTTTCCTTTTCATAATGAAAGCAGTTAAGAACCAGCTGCTCAGCCCATTGATTGATAGTTAAACTCTCTCCTTATACCTGGTTCTCTTGAGCAAGTTGTCAACATAGCAACCACTTCTTCAGTGACGGGCTGGATAGTCATGGTAGCCTGGGTGATTTGAACACTTCATAAGCACCTGAAGGAAGCTCCACTTTATCTGAGCACACACAGTGACCACCGCTGTGGAAGAAGCCATGACACCTGCTTTAAGCCTCCTTGCCTCTCTCTTGACCATTTCAGACAGCATTCACCAGTTCCAAGAGACTTCACTTCAGATATGACAGATATGACTGACAAGCCTTGGGAATCTCTGCAAGACCCCACTTACAGTGGGATCCCAGATGGTAGAACACATCTAATGATTTAACATAAAGTGTAATTCACAGAACAAAGTCTGTGCACGTGTCCAGCTTCTGATTGGTGGAGCTTGATCATGTGCACACACCTGCAGTACCTACTTTGTGACTATATCAGCCTCTGCTTTTTCAATCTCCCAAGGCCAGTACAGAAGGCCTCTCTCTTGTGCACAACTCTGTTCACACACAGAAACAAAAGAAAAAAGAAAAGAAAAGAAAAAAGAAACTCTTTCAAATGGTCTTTTAAATTCCCACTATCTATATCAAAGATAGAGTAGGGTAAGCCTGCTGCCCAATGATCAGAGAGACACTCAAGATTTCCCGCCCCAAACACCCCACAGCAACAGGCAGCTGGAGAGTGACTCTTGAGGCAGACACAGAAGCCATAAACTTTTGAGCCACTTAGCATCCATAAAGCAGATGAAGAGTTACCAAGGGCAACCTAGCATAGAGACAAGAGATCTTAAAGGACTGCCGAAATGCTGGCAGAGAACTGAGACTACAAAGAGAAAAGGTTGAGACAAGCCAAGACAATGAAAGGTAAGATTGCAAAGAAATGAATAGAATTGCAGACTGTGGCCACTAGGAGACTCCAGCACACCAAGTTAGGAGCAGAAGTTCTAGTGAAGATTGGCGTTGTAGTATTAGCTGCTTGGTGAAAGATCATTGCACTCAAAGTCTATAGCAGTAGACCTTGAACTGGAACACCTAGAATCACGGGTCTCTGATGTTGAAAACCTAGAATCTTAAGTCTCTGTTTCTCAAGGCGTAGAGCTATAAGCCTATAGGTTTGAAGGTCTAGCCCCATGTGCCAAGCCCAAGTGAGTTGCTCCTTGCCTATTATGCTTTCCATCCAAATAGGGGAAGGGTACCCACAGCCATTGAGACACATACCTATATGGGTTCTTTCCTTGTATATGATGGATCGTTTAGAAAAACAAATAATGACTATCATATTTCATAGATTCTAAGAAACCTCTTATTTTAATACTCTTATCTTGGGATGTATCTTATACAGGATGAGGTTTCATGGTACAGTTGAGAACACTTATTGCTGGTCATCTTTATGATGCTTAAAATGACAGTGCCTCTTCGATTGATGGTACATTAGACTCAGAGAAATATGGTTGATACAAATTCTAAGTTCCTTTCATTGCTCTTTATGGTCACAAACTTAATCTTTCATCTTTAAGATTACGGCAGCTAATACAGGCTTTGGTCACGCAGAAGAATCAGCTGGGAGTGTAAAGTGTAGCTACGTAACAATGAATCGAGAAAAAAAGAAATCTGTGAGCAACTCCAGGGCATTCTAAACTCTTCCTTTAATGTGGTTCCAGAGCCATTTCGGTGATATAATTTGAAAATCATTCTAAATGAATTCGAGGGGATGCAAGCTCTTGTTCCCACAGAGCAACAGCCTGTTTTCCTGCCTTAGGGAAAGCTTCCTGGTAGAAGTTAAAGCTGAAAATGAACTGAGTGAACACAGGTCAGATCTTGACCCATGTCTGCACATGGAAGCTGCATGCACAGTGAAAAGCATCACATTCATATCAGGGCAAGCCTGTAAAGTGCTGATGTGATCCAGTTAACTGAATCGACACAGAAATGCGGACTCAGGGATGGAGATGAGAGTATGAGGTTACAGGCATGGCTGCGGGACTGAGGCTCTCTGACCATCACCGTTTAGCGGATGGCCTGATGGTCACACATCGCCAGAGAAGTCTTTGACTCTAAAAAGTCAATGCTTTTAAAGTGTTTATTTTATTTCAATATTCTAAAAGAACTAAACTTTCTTCCAGCTCCATCTCACCACTCCATTTCAATGACAAGTCTGGGTTTTTATTTTATTTTTATAGAAGTCTTGGTCTGTTTTCTCTTCTTCTTCTTCTTCTTCTTCTTCTTCTTCTTCTTCTTCTTCTTCTTCTTCTTCTTCTTCTTCTTCTTCTTCTTCTTCTTCTTCTTCTTCTTCTTCTTCTTCTTCTTCTTCTTCTTCTTCTTCTTCATCTTCTTTTTTCTTTCAGCTAAACTATATTTGCCCTTGGGAAAGATGTTTGACCTTAAGCCTTCCCCTTGTATTCCCTGACAATTATTCAAAGAGCTAAAAGCAAAACAAAAATCAATTTAAGTTGCTTTATCAAGATGGTGGCAGAAATCCAAAATGATGAGCAAATCTTGTGGTGGTCTTGGTTTAACAACCATTAAAACAAATCTAAGTAAATAAATCCACATCAACACAAGAAAACCATAGAGAAATCTGTGATCATAGAGTCCAGATATTAATATAAATGAAAGTTATTTATGTGATAAAAAAGACATTTTTCTCAGACATTTTTCCTAAAAAAAAAAAAATAAAAGACATGTTTTCCTAAGTACGTGGTCATTCTAAGTATGAAACATGAAATAATAAGGACAACTGCGTTACCATTTAGATGACATCAATGGCATTCATCTGTGCATATTTATTTTTGAGCGGGACAAAAATAGCCTTCTATTATTACCGACTAAGTTATTGAAATTGGGAACTGGGGGACAAAGATTAGTGTAACTCTCTGTGTTCAAACTTCAGCACCAAGGAGCAGAACAAAAAGTGGAAAAAAGAAGAAATTAAGGGCATTTGTTCATCACAAAGACTGTTGGTAGAGAAGAATAAGCTATCAGACTCAGAAAGTTCTTGATGGCACTTGGGTTGGCCTAGCATTGCTCCAGCCATTCTTCAGTAGGTTCTCTGCTGTGTATTCTGTCTTGGCTCTAGATCAGCAATTCTCAACCTGTGGGTCAGACCCTTTCAGGGGGTCAAATGACCCTTTCACAGGGGTCACCTAAGACCATCTGCATATCAGGTTATGACTCACAACAGTAGAGAAATTAGTTATGAAGTAGCAAAAAATAATTTTATGGTTGGGTGTTGTGGGATAGTTTACTCTTGTGTGCTGTTTCGGTTTCTAAAAGGGCTTTGATGCCTTGTAGCTGGGAAGCCAGATGCCTTGCAGCAGTGCAGGCCTTGCTTCCTACCTAGTCACACCCTTGTGCTAGCCCTGCTGAGATCTCCACAGTTGAAGGTGACTCTGATCACCCCCAGCCTAGTATCATTATGTAGTAATGAAGGCCTGGAAAGGGGGGTGGGAGACAGAGTTAAAAAGGGCTAAGGCAAAGAGGAGGTTTCTGGGGAGAGTTCTGGAGAGGATTTGGGAAGAAAGATGATGTCTCTGCCTAGCTGCCCGGTTACTGAATTCCCTAAGATTTGACATGGTTTGTGATTAACAAAGAGCATTGGAAAATTCAACGATGGACTCTTATTAAGCGATCGAACGATACTTTAACAGTTGGGGGTCACCAAAACCTGAGGAACGGTATTAAAGGGTCGCAGCGTTAGGAAGGTTGCTCTAGATGAACTAGAGGTGGCTTGTTATATAAACCAGTACACACGTTAGAATATCATCCAATATTTACAATGAACCAGCCATTATCAAAGCAATGTGAAAGACGTCTCACAAAAATAAAACTGAGGGGGAGAAGGTCTGCACAAAGCAGGACACATGCGTAAAGCAGGACACAGTATGATATATATATATACATATACATACATACACATACATACATGTGTGTAAAGCAGGAACACATGTATGGAGATAGAAGTAAATAATAATAAACTTTGATGGGAATGGGAACTTGAAATACAATAAATATTATTTATTTATGTGTGTATGTATGTATATGTGTGCTTTGTATGTATGTATATATATATATATATATATATATATATATATATATATATATAAAAATATGTGTGTGTGTGTGTGTGTGTAGCTGAGTGTGAATGGGCTCATGCTATAGCTTGCGTTTCAAGGCCTGACCACAGCTTTCAGGAGTCAGTTCCCTCCTTCCACCTTGTGGATGCAGATTCTTTCTTGCTTTTGCAATGATACATATTCCAGACTTGCTAGCCTTTAGTTTCCTGGCGATTGTCCTGGCTAGGCCTTGCATCTCACAGTGGGAGGGCTGAGATACAGATGCAATCCACATCATCTGGCTGGCTTATTGAGTTTTGTATCTCTAACTCAGGTCATAAGGCTTGGACAGCAAGAGCTTTTACCTGCTGGCGTAAAAACCCCATCACCAACACCTTTTTGTCCCTAAATTTTAAACTGTACGAGTATGATCTATGCATTTGTGAGTACTTGTGTTATGTCAATAATACAATTATAAAAAAGATCAAACATGTAACAGTGATAATCATTGGTTATAAAAACTGATTGTGAACTAGTAGTGATTCAATCTTGAGATGATCTAGAAGAGTTATTGGTTTTCATTCAAACTGATAACCTAACATGACTATACACATCTCTGGCTCAGCGTTCATTAGATAGAAAAGAAGTCTTACTCCAGGAAAACAATGAGCCTTTGTTTTTAAGTAATGGGAAAAATTATCAAATGGCCTTTTAAGTAGTTTTAAATTTTATTGTCCTTTCTTGTTTGTTTGTTTGTTTTGTTTTTTCATGAAACAAAATTGTAGACATTTATTGAATGTTTTGAGGGACAAAGAGAAAAGGCCCACAGGATGCGTTACCGCTAAAACTCTGCCATTGTGGGATAGCTTGGGCCCGATGTTTCAATTACCCCTCACTTCCCTGTATACAGTAGCGACTGACTTTTTCCCTCACCCAAACCTTTGAAAACCCCGACTTTACTCACCTTCGCCCTGCTCCTCTCATCCCCACCTCTGTTCTTCCAGTCTGCACGCACTTTAGTTTTGTAAGGCTCAGCTCAGCCTCTTTCAATTTTAATTTTTTTGTGTGTCACTTTCAGTGTCCAGGTGTAATGGAAAGGGAGAAAAGGCACAATGAAAGTAAGACCTAGGTACATGAGGAAGACATCAACGGCTTCGCCTTTGCTCTACACAATATGGCTCTGTGAGCAGCGCTGGGTATCAGGTGTAATACGGCTACTGTAACCACCATTTGTGTGTGTGTGCTTGTTTGTGAGTCTTGCTGTCTTACTATGTTGTTTTGAAAAGGCTAAAGGCTTCAGTTCTGACAAAAAGCTAGTAGGCCTAAGTTTCACGTTCCTGACGACAGGCCTAAGTTTCATATTAAAAACAATACAATACTGAGAAAAGCCATAAGTACAGGTGCCCAGCAACGCATCACTGGCTAGGAAATCTCCCACCCAACTCGGAATGCACCCCACACCAAGACCAATCAGTTTAAAGGTCAGCAAACTGCTTCTTTTGTGAACCAATGAAAATGTACCAAATCCTCTGTAACTGACTTTGCCTCTAAAAAGCTATAAACCCCATGTGAGCTGTTCTCGGGGTCTCACTCCTTGTCTTGCTTCATAGAGCTGTGAGTGTTGACCCTAGCGTGCTAGCAATAAAGCCTCGTGCGTTTGCATCGATCTCAAGTCCTGGTGGTTTGTCAGGGGTCTTCACCCAGCAAGCACTTCAGTTTTGGCTAACCTAGTACCCACTAGCTAGCCTAGGCTAGCTTCTGACTCATGGGAATCCCCCTGCCTCAGCGTCCTGAGTACTGGCTCTACAGGTATATGCCACTGTGCCTGGATGAGTTTTATCCTGTGAATCATAAAGACTTTACAATCTAATTTAAGAATTTTACAGTTATTCCATTTTACAATCTAATAGCATTTTCGTATTCTTTCAAAAAAAGGAAACTGAATCCTTTACAGTATTTTTGAAGGCAAGCCCAAGCTAAGCTATACTTCAAGTTGACAATAGAATTTAGAGTCTTTGTCCACAGATGTCTACACAGGTCCTGATTGAATATCATTCCCCAGTGCCTTCAGAATCCTCTACAAGCCCCGCACTTGTGGTCACATGTATGATATACTGAGATTTTCCTCAGCCTCTTTCTTGAACTGCTTCATACAGTCGCAAAAGGCAGCCATCACATAGAGAAAACATCTCCTGTCACAGAACAATGGACTCTTGACACTGTCAACTTTCAGAGACTTCAGGAAAGAGTGGTTTCTATAAGTGACAAGTTGGTACCTTTGAAACTGCAGTTCCAATGAATTGACAGAGTAAGGATGAGAGTTCTCTGTCCCCTGGCAGTGTGGATCTCATTCCAGCCTGCAAGGGACACTGCGGAAGCATCTTAATCAGGAGTTACTGATGATGTCACAGGGATCATCCTCCCCAAGTCTCAAACTTGGCGTTGACCAGGTTCTCTGGCTCAACCAATCAGACTGGAGCTGGTGGAACCACAGCTGGTTCTTGTCAGCTGAGCTGTGAAACTGGTTCCAGCTGGTTACTTCAGTTCACTGGAGTTCTTTATTGCCTCTCCTGCTGGGCAGAACCAGTCTGTGCCTGGGCTACATTTCTTCTTCCTTTTCATTAAACTTGTTTCAACAACAAAAACTAATCCTGAGCAACTGGCTGGGTGGTAACTTTTACTCTGAGGTGATTTTCCTGTTTTCCAAATATTGAAGCTTTCAGGAAGAATTGTATCATGTATTTTTCTACAGCCATAAAAATAAAAACTTAGTAGCTCAGCTGTTTAACATACTGTAGAACTTTGTAACATCTCATTATCCTAGGGAATGGCTGAGTGTTTGTGTCCCTAGCAAATTCCTATGCTGTGATCCTAACTAAGAGTGTGTTCCTAAGCTTTTCTGGAGATCATCAGTCCTAGAGGGCAGAACTTCCATGAATGGCATTATTGGTTTTATAAGGGAGGTCCTTAGACAGGTTTCTTCTGGTGTGTGGAACACAGGTTAGATGCTTCTACAAGCCCAATGAGGGCCCAGAGATTGGCTCTATTGTCTTCTTGATCTTGGACTTTTGAACCATTGGAACCAATTCCAACTCTTGGAATTTTTATGTTAAGAAAAGCTTTTTGGTTTAACTGACTAGTCACTAGAGGTTCGTGTTCGCACCCCAGCTGTGGTATAGTTGTTTATGAATTGGAATTGGAATGCTTGATGCAGGTGGCTATAATTTGGTTGGATGCAATCGTTCTGGCACCTGTAGCTTGTCTTTGGGATTGCGTGCCACCTGGGTTTATGAGAACTTTTGGCTTAGGGCATAAAAGGTCTGAAGCCCTGAACATCCAGGTGGATGTTGGTTGGTGGTTCATTGGTTGGGTTGCCGTCATTAGTGAGATAATTTCTAAGAGAACAAAGGTTGGAGAGATTTGAGTTAGGACAGCTTAAAAAGAGGCTGTGATGATTTCTACCTTTCTCTCTTTCTGTATTAAGGCTGCTTGTAAAAGTGGTGAAGATTTCAAACTTTCCTTTTCCTTCCCTAAATTGAGGGAAAAGATTGTAGCGTACTGATATATATATATATATATATATATATATATACATACATACATATATATATATAGAGAGAGAGATATTCACTTCACATATATTTCATTTTTGTCATAAGTAAAATTTAAGATTTAAGATCTACCAGTTTAGCAAATTTTCAAGAATATGACACAATACAGTATTAGCCGTAGTCGCTTTGCTGTGCTAAGATTACAGAAATGACTCATCTTTCATGATTGAAACTTTATACTCTTTGACCAATGTATTTCCATTTTACCTCACTACTCAGCCCCAGCCATGGACACTTGCCATTGTGTGCTTGTCTCATATGAAGCTGACCATGTGACATATCTTATGTAAGTGAGCTCATGGAGTACTTGTCTTTATGCAAAGGCTTTACTGCACTTGGTATAGCAGCCATGTTCCTCCATGTCATTGGAAATGGCAAGATTCTCCTCGTCTTTCCCAATTCTTTCAACACCAGTCATTAAATTTGTTTTTATATCTTGGCTCCTGTGAATACTGCTGCAGTGCACATGAGAACGCAGATGTTTGCAGATGTTTTTGAGGTACTGACCCCCAAAACACATTTCATGTTAAGGATGCATTTCAACAAAGGCTGTATTCTTTGTTGGATTGTGTGTGTGTGTGTTTTTTTAATCTTAATTCCTTTTGTTTTCTTTCCTTTTATGTTTCCACAAACTCAAATAGGACACAGTAGTATTGACTGCTCTATTTTGGGCTACTGTATCAAAGTACTGTAAATTGGATGCCTTTTAAATAGCAGAGATTTGTTTCTCATATTTCTGATGGTTGGAAAGTTCAAGGTCAAGAAGACAATAGAACCAGTCTATGGGCCCTTTTCTGCTCGTAGAAGCATCTAATCTGTGCCCCACACACCAGAAGAAACCAGTCTAAGGACTTCCCTTATAAAACAAGCAATGTCATTCATATATATATATGGCTAAGGAAAAGGAGCACACTTGACTTTGTAGTGGCTTGCAGATCTACAGACCGTATTCTAGCAAGCTAGACTGAGAAAGTAGTCATTGATAAATTGGAGGAAATTATTGATGATGACAGTAAGAGCTGTTCAAGCAGTTAAGTTAGGAATTTCCTGTTATAATAATTCTAGTAATAAAAAATTAATCAGTAATTAACTATCATCCTAAAGTATTTCTTCTGGTCAAAACATTGCTCTAAATTATGTTATAATTTATCTCATGTAAATGATGTCTTAATTCATGTTTTTCTGGATGAAGGAGGTTGATAGAATCAACATTTACCAAGTCCCCACAGACTCAGTGTGTAGACCAGACCTCAAGTTCACATTGCCTGAAACATGGATCTGCATTGCTTAGCTATTATGAGAGAATGAGTTCAAAATCTAGAGAGTAAATTTGCTGTTTTTAATCTATTATCAGTGTTATTTGTATATCTTCATTTGATAGGCTTATGAAGTAAGCTTGGGCTTATGAAGCCCATTATGATGGGCTTATCATAAACACACCTTAAAATGGATTGCATTGCTGTGGAGTCTGTCCAGAGGTTCTGTGTGATAGCTACTAACTGAGTGCTTCATCTCAGTCAAGATGCCCTCCTGATAGGATGATCATGATGTCTCATTTGAAGAAGTGACCCTTTCTATTTTTTAAATGCATCTTCACATTTATTATTCATTGTCTCTATTTGTCTTTAAACTAATCACATGTATTGGATAGGACATTATGAAAGACATTGTTACCATAAATACATATTTGCATAGAGTCAGTGGTTGTATCTCTAGGACTAAAATTTCTATCTTTTTCTTCTATAAAAAGGTTATGCTTTAAACTCACATGCAACAAAATGGATAAATTCTAAATGTGCAATCAATGAGTTTTGTTAAATGTTTTTACTAGCTACTACCATCAAGAATCAAACAGTGCTAGGAGTTAATTCTTTCTCCAGGACATGGCAATTCTTATGCTTCCTGCCACTAGGCTTACACCTTCTAGATTTCATCTAAATTACATTACACATGCTTTACTTTTTTGCCTGCCTCTGCACAGCATGACTCTCCAATACTTATCCATGTTATTACGTGCTGTTGAACAGTGTTCCAATGTATGTCCATACTAAAGCTCACTTATTCATTCATCAGTTAAGGTGTTTTGGGGTTGTTTAGCTTGGAGGCGTTATGAGTAGAGCTATTATGGACATTCACAACACGTCTTTGTAGGAATACCTATTTTGGGGTTTTTAAATTTGTTTAGTAAATACCTAGACTTAGAATGCCTAGATGTGTGTTTAACAAGAAAATATCACATGGTTTTTGAAAGTGGAGAAGGCTGCAGTAAATTCCTACAAGCAATCTTTGAGAGACAATTTTTTTCTATAACCTTGACTACTATTGGAGGCTCTATTCATGCTAGTGAGTGTGCAGTGGTATCATATTTTGCTTTATATTTCCACTTAATTATTTCTATTTCACTATCAAAACATGGGGAACAGTTGAGATTAGAAGAATTGGAATCTATTTTCCAAAATCACAGACAAGTTGTTTAAATCCCCTATATCTGAGGATCACAATTCTTAAACTGTGGCAAACAGCAGTTCCGATACAGGACAATTTTGAAGATGAGCCAAGTACCCAAAAGAACAACGTCTGTGCTGTGATTAATGCTTGTTTGCTATTTTGATTGTGATTTTTTTAGTACTAAAGAATTTGAATTTTTTTGCTGCAAGGTCACATTGTCATTTGAAGCTATATGACCTGTTGCAACATTGTAAAAGACTGAGGAGAGACTGCAATAAAGAGTAAACTAAGTGCATGTATATTTCTTCCATCCTCAGATTCCCTGATATCAGGAAGCAAAGGGGATGGTTTCACATGATTTTTATAAACATAAGAAGGAAATTCATTAAAGAGTTTACAGATCTTGCAAACTGGGGTTCAAGTTAAAGAAAACAACAACCACAAAGTCAGCTATTAGAAACTTCAGGGTCCATTTCCCAGGGTGAGAGGTGAAGGAAGATCAAGAGAGGAGAAACACGCTGGTGAGCGCAGAAAGTTATACCAGAAGAACTTAGGGCCTTGAAAGAGGCTTAGTGAATGGCCTAGGAGCAATGCCTGGCTAGATACTTGGATGGCAGATAAGATGGGAAGAATTAGAAGAGTAACAATCTAGACAAACTATGAAAAAGATCAGGAAGAAAATGCTGAAAATTAAACCTGGCTTGAGAAAGGTGGAATCTGGGAGCTCTTGTGGCCTGAAAAATAGAATCTTTCCAAAATATACCAGCATGGCCAACTAAACTGTATCCCCAACAGATCCATCAAAACTGTTGTGGTAAAGTCTAAAAACATGACGGGAAGTGGATCTAAGTCTTTGGAAAATACATCCTGGTAAGTAAGCGTTGTAGTCTGGGGGACCCTGAACCCACTAGCACACTTTGGCTCCTAGCCTAAGTAGACCTCTTTTACCACCCTTCCCAGACCTTATTCTGACTTTTTTTTATCTGCAGTCTCAACTCGTGGCTTCGAAGTCCAGCCTCAGGAGCTCTATGCCCCTTACACTGCCAGGCTTCGATGTCTGCTCTTTCTCCTTGTCCAGCTTAGCACACCTCTTTCTCATGGCTTTCTCCAAGGAAAAGCCCAAAGTGTATTTAGCGCCTTGTTTCCTGTGAAAATCACCTTCTGAGTGCTGTGTCTGCCGTGTACTCGCTGGAAAGCTTATCTGCCCTCCTTCCCTGTCACTGTGTCTCTCGGACCCTAAACAAGTCAAATAAATGCTTTTCCTATTTTCTCGGTGACAGACAAAAAGCGTCCCACCTCACAGTGGATTTGTGACACTCCCTAAGTGTTTAGAGAACTTCACTGGTTCACGAAAACACAAAGTTCTCGACAGTGTGGCTGTGTGTGTTTGCAGTAAACACGGCAGTTCTAACTGGCTGCCGCGTGCTTCAGAAGCACATTCCTCTGGGGTGAAATGGTTGGAAATGAAACTGCAATGCGAGGAGCCATCGCTCCGCAAAGCCCTGTAGGAGATGGTGGGGGACGCTGTCTTCAGGTGTAGATATAACATTTTCAGTACTCTGCTTTTCCTCTGTACAGGCGTTCATGCAGGAGACTAGCAGTTAACACATAGTAGAGTGTGTGGTCAGATTCACTGCGATCAGGAATGTAAACTTGGAGAGACGTTTCAGGCAAGATTGTCTCTTGTCCCTTGAATGAATGAAGTCATTTGCTGATTTATGTGTGCATGTGCCTTTAAAGATATGAAGTGCCTTTAAATTCATGTACAATGAGTGAGAGATAAAAAGAGAAGCTATGGATGCCACCAAAGATGTCCGTCTTTGTGACTTCCAGCTTATCCAACTTATTATAATATTTGGGAATTTCATACATGGATACAATGTATTTTAATCGTATTCACCCCTACTCTTCCCCCTAACTTCTTTCAGGTCCACTACTCGCCCCTGACTCCCCCTCTTTTTTAAACAATCTATTGAGTGCAATTTGTGCTGACTGTATACCCAAGGATGTTACTGACCTAACAGAGACTGCAAACAGACTTACCCTCCCCTTAACAGCTATCAACCATCAATATCTCCCTTCAATATCCATGATAGTTTGTTGGATGACTTAATCACTTCCTTGTGCCAGCCACCACAGTTGCTATGAGTTCCTGAGTCCAGTTGCCCTGTGCTGTCAGCAAACACTGTTTCTCTATCATCCTACCAGACTGCTGGTTTTCACAGTCCTTATAACACTACGACTGAGATATCCATTGAGCTTTGGGAAGATGGGGTGTGATCCTTTCTATAGGGGAGCTCTCACAGACACTTGCTCTCCGCATTTTGATCAGTTGTATTTCAGCCACTCCTCTCCACTGCACCAAGAAAGTGGGTTCCCTGCTGAGGTCTGAAACTAGCATGGCTACTTTAAGCAGAAGAATGACTTCACTCACTGTGGTAAACTACAGAAGACACCATTTTAGGCTTGGCAGATAAAGGAGCCCAGGGTACTTTCAAAGCTGTAGGTGTCCACAGCACTACCCCACCCACACCTTCTCAAGAGTCATGGGTGGGCAGGAGGATATTTATATTGGTAAGCTTAAGAGCCCAATCTTTAACTTCTGTTCCACTTTATTCTTTCCTATGTTGCCTCACAGAATGAAGCTCAAAACTAATTTCCTGTGACCTTGAGATAGATGGATAAGATAAATTTACAGGGCCTGATGTGAAGAAGGAAATTCTGAAGTATAAACAACAGCTTGACCAAATCAGACTCAGCCAGAGTCGGTCATTTCTGCCAGAACAGGCTTATCTGTTGATTATACCTGATACAAAATACCTCAGACAGATTGAAAAAGAACACAGGGCATATTTTAGATCCCAGACAAGCACTGGGCCGCCTTTCCTTGGGCACCGTTACAAGTACTAGTCTCAGTATTTTCTGTTCCATGTTCTGTCACCTCCAGAGCTTTAGTCCACTGAACATACAAATAAGACACAGACATACAAATAAGCTTTGCTTAATTCAGTTCCATAGCACTCACTCACATATTTCAGGAGAAAGTGTTTTCCTTAGGCCTGACAATGGCTCACTTACACTTCCAATTCCATCTTCTAAACATGCAGGGTCCTCCAGCCCTGAACCACGGGAAGCCAGTAGCTTTCAATGAGGTCCGGTGGGGACAAGTTTACTTTGCACACTTCCTGAGGTATGGACATCAAGAGGACGAACTGAGATGTAGCTCATAGATAGAAGCCAATCAAAGTGATCTGACCGTTCCAGAAAGAATCAGTTGGAGGGGCTGGCCAAGAAGGAACCTGTACGTAGACCTCATTGGACACAACTGTATCGCCAGTCACCGGTGGAAATTTAAAATAGATCATAGGGTTTGCCGACATCTTGACTTTGATCATATAAACCAAAACATCAGATGTGACAATGTAGGCCTATAATCCAACACTTGGGAGTTGAAGACAGGTGGATCAGGACTTCCAGGTCACCTTCAGCTTCATAGTGAGTTCTAGATAAAACTGAGATATCTGAGAACCTATCTCAAAAGAAAAGAGGTAAGAAAATAAATAAGAAATAAATATGATTTTATTCCTGACCCACTTACTATTATCTCTGTTATCTTGGCTATGCCACCTAAGATACCCTAGCCTCAGTTTTCTCATCTTGGAAACAATTAAAGCTTCCTCCTCTGGTATCCTGAGAATGAAATGTGATGAGATGACGAAGCAAAGAATAGCATGTCCCTAATTTTTTGTTACTGTTGCTGTAGCTTTGTGGACTTCCATATACTTTGTTATGGCATTCTGGACAACACAAGACAGCAGGCTCAAGCTGAAATCCAACTGCTCTCCCCTTATCTAAAAGTAGGTAAATAAGGTTTAAAAAAAGGAATAATTATCAGCAATTGCGTATATAAAAGGCAGGTTTTAAAATCAAACTTGAGCAGCTTGCTCTGTCATAAGAGCTGGGCCATTCCAACGTATCTCATGGTTTCTAAGATTTATTTATAATTCCACATGGCTACACACTAACTTCCAGTTTTCTTAGATGATTATGATAGTTAATGTTGATTGACGGTCAGGCTGAGAGGGACCAGAATCATCCAGGAGAAAAACCTGTGGGCATGCCTATGACTTGTTGTCTGGGGTAGGTTAATTTGGGAAGGAAGGGCCACCTTGACTGTAGGTAGCATCATTACATTTTCCGGGATCCCAGGCTTTATAAAAAAGAGAGAGTAAGGTGAACTCCAGCAATCATCACTCTTCGTTTCCCGGCTGTGGTCGCAATGTCCTCTGCCACCTTAAGCTCTTGCCGCCAAGACTTCCCCAGCATGATGCACTCTACCCTCCAACGAGGATCTAAAACAAACCCTTTCTTCTGCAAGTTGCTTTTGTTAGAGTATTGTGTTATAGCAACAGGGGGGAAAATTGAAAAAAGATAGAAAGGATTGATAAAGAGAAAACTTTATGACACTTTGATCTTCTCCTACCCAGCAGCCTCGTGTTAAACTAGTGGCGAGGTTACTGGTGAACTCCAGATAACCCAGATCGGGTCAAGTTAGCAGACGAAAACAGGCGATCAAAGTGTCCCTGGAAGCTGCGCTCAACTGTTCCATGGCAGTTATCTTTAATAAATTATTTTGAGATACATGATGGAGAACCTAGTTCCTGGGAAAGTGGTAAGTCCTTCCTGGAGCTGTGCACCCATCCCCCTCTTCTAAGCAAAGCAGCACACAGCAGATAACCTTCAATGGACATTTGGTGACCAAACTGACGTCTGTCATGCTTAGAAATGTGTTGCTGTATGTGATTTTTAACCCGAAAGAATACACTGACCAAAGTTCTCCCAGGACAACTGGCTATAAGTTCTGCTTCCCAAGCCAAAGCAGCTTCAAGAACACAGACCCATACTGTTGAAGGAGCCCAGGGGTCCTGACATCACTGTCTTAGTGTCTTAGCTCAGTGATTAGCTCACGTACTTTTCACTGTGTGTCAAAATCAGACCCAAGAAAAGTTAAGATCAGGCAAACTTTTAAAGAGTCTCCCGTTTCCTCTGAGCCAGTTTTTCCTTTAATTTATAAAAAATAAAAAAAGTTAATGAAAGTATATATAAACCTAAGTACCCTTTGAATCTCTTGGACGCAGTGTCTGACACTCAGAAAATTTACTGCTAGACAGATTTTTAGGTGTGGTTCTGAACCCGGAGTGAAAGGAGAGGAGTTGTTTGAGTCTTTATAATATTTACATCATAGTCTCATGGGGGCAGTGTTGCGTTCTTAGTGGAGAACATCAGCTTGGGAGTCAAGGTCAGTGTAAAACTGACATATTTCGTCTTGGAGAAGAAAATACCTAATGAGAGATTGAAGATACAGTCTACAGTGTTGAGTAAGACAGAAACTCTTAGTTCTGAGAGATCACAGAGCAATGATTGGTAATTTCAGCCTGGCTGATTCCAGCATCTCAAAAGAACAATACTTCACTGTACTATAATTGATGGCTGACATTGATTCTCACTATTTAGGAACTCATTTTCTACAGGCTACAAACTTTGGGCTGCTCAGTTCTCACAAATGTTCATAATGTTTGTGTGCTACCTATGACAGAGTTTTTTGTGTGTTTTTTTTTTTAAGCAATTAGTAAGTTTTTTATTTTTATTATTTTCTTAATTCTTTGAGAATTTTGTACTTTTTTGTCGTATAAACTCCCCAAAACTCTTCCCAAATCTGACCCCCTTCCCTATCCATACTACTTTATGTTCTTTTGCTGCCCAAATATTCTCGGATGTTTGCCTTCCATTGGATCCTGGTCAACTTACCCAGGGCTACAATCTTTAAAAGAATTGCTTTTCCTTCTCCAAGAAACTAACCATTGCCAGTGGCTACTGAGGTAGAAGGTGGGACTTCATGCCAGTGGCTACTCAAGTAGCGGGTGGGACTTCATGCTTAGCTCCCCTTACCATGTTAGGATTTGGTCTGGCTTGAGCTTGGATATCTTTTAAATATTGTCACAACTGTTGTGAGTTTGTATGTGCAGATGCCCTACTGAACACAGAAGATACTGTTTCCTTGTAGTTATCCACACCTCTGGCTCTTAAAGTTTCTCTTCTCTTGTAATGGTTCCCAAGCCTTGGGAGAGGGGGTTAAGTATATGAGTTCCTGTCTTAGAGTTTCTATTGCTACAATAAAACACCATGACCAAATAGCAAGTTGGAGAGGAAAGGGTTTATTCGGCTTACACTTCCACAGCACTGTTAATCATAGAAGGAAGTCAGGATAGGAACTCAAATAGGGCAGAAACCTGGAGCCAGTTCAGGAACTTAAGTTCCAAAGAATCCAACTTTATCTTCTACCCTCGTACAGGTAGTATGTTCAACACACACACAGACACACACACACACACACACACACACACACAGTGGACTATTTTTTAAAAGAGGCCAGAGGCAAAGTGAGAGGAAGAATTTGACAGTAACATTTTGCTATGTGGACCAGGCATTTGATGTAACTGATCTTGGCTTCACAGGCAGTTGAAAGCTAATTATGTGTCCACATCAAATGTTCTTCATGATCCTGTGAGAATCCATGCTCTCAATGGAACCAGTGAAAGCAAAGACGGCCAGTTCTTTCCACTACTCTCTTCCTCTGTCTTCATCTCCAACCTCCCCTCCCACCTTATCACTCCCACACAAGCTATATAACATTTTCAAAGGTCTTTATTGTTTGTTATCTCTCCCTTACTCAGACCTCTACCTTGTCCTCCCATCCCCCATCCCATTTGACTCTCCCAGTTCCATTATTCTCCCCTCTGTAAACCACCTGTTTTCTAGCCCCCTTTACTTTCTCACACCCACCGCCCCTTACTACCAATCTTCTTCTATAGGCATTCTGATTTAAACACAAATATCTGAAGATTCAAAACAAACACCCACGTATGAATAAGAATTTACAGTTTCTTTATGGTTCTGTTACCTCATTCTAATCCTGATTATTTTCAGCTCCATTATTCACCTGTGGATTTCATAATTTAATTTTGCTTTACATCTAAATATTGCATTGTATATGATAGGCACATCTGTTGACGGGCATCTAGGCTGTATCTATTTGCTTAGCTACTGTAAATAAAGCAGCCATGGATAAGCAACTATCTCTGTAGGGGGAATATAGAGTCCTTTGGGAATATGCCTAGAAGTTATATAGCTGAATAATATGGTAGCTCTATTTCTAGTTTTATGATAAATTTCTACACTGATTTCTGTGGTGGCTGCACCATCAAGATTACAACACAGTTAGTCACAGAACCAAAAAAAAAATTAATCTCAAAATTTATACGGAAGCACAAAAAGAGTCATGATAGCTAAAACAATCCTGAACAATAAAAACGCTACCAGAGATATCAACATCCTTGGTTTCAGTTATCCTGTAGAGCTATAGCAATTAAAACAGCATTTTACTGACACAAAAACAGATACACTGGTGAACAGAATAGAATTGAGGATTTAGCCAGATGGTAGTGGTACAAAACTTTAATCCCAGTGCTCCAGAGGCCAAGTCTGGTCTACAGAGTGAGTTCCAGGACAGCCACAGCTACACAGAGAAATCCTGTCTCTGGGGGAAAAAAGAAGAACTGAGGGACCAAATACAAGTCCATATTCCTATAGTCACGTAATTTTTTTAACAGAGAGTTCCAAACTACTCGCTGGAGAAAATAAAGTATCTTCAACAAATGGTGTTGTACATCAAATTAGATCCTTATGCCTCACCCCGCATGAAATCCAACTCCAAATGGGTCAAGAATCTTGACATAGGACCTGATACTGAGACTGGTAAAGTGGGGATTATTCTTTAGCATATAGGCAGAGGAAAGCAATTTCTGAACAGGACTCCTGATAAATAGTATGGTCGTTAATACCAACAACTAACAAATGTTATGAAAATTAAAAGCTCCTGTACACCAAAAGATACCATCATCAGAAATCGGCAGCTTACATAATGGGAAAAAGCTTACCAGCTATACATCTGACAGAAGGTTGGTGTATAGAATATATAAAGAATTCAAAATTCAAAAAAAATTAAACAGCAAACAAACAATGCAATTAAAATTTTGGTCATGGAACTAAATGAAAGTTCTCACAAGAAGAAATGCAAGAAATACAATCATAATACCTAAAGCAGACATGAAGAAAGATTCCCCCTAAGAATGCTGATGTGGATGTAGGGAAAGGGAAAAACTTAATTACTGCTGGTGGGAGTGCAAACGGGTACAGGCACTTTGAAAATCAGTGTGAGGCTCCCTTAGCCCGTTTTTGTGATCTTGTGAGTGTCTAGCTTCTTCTCACAATGCAGTATACATGTCTGCAGTCAGCCAGTGGTTGCCATTGCTCTTTATCAAAATTAGCTATCAAAGCAGCAACTGCCCCTCTCAAAAGACAGATTCCTCGGTAACTTTGAACCTGATCTCCTGACTCTGTCAGGGAGAACATTTTGTAAGAAACCTGACTGCTTAAAGGTTGTCTATACTCAAGCAAACTGAGTTACTAAGAGGCCAGTGACTTTAGTTTTCAATGCTCTGTTGATTAATTGGATGAACATCCATTCTTTCATCTCTGAAATGTTACTGCATGGATTCATACCATGTTACGTGGGCATTACAATCTATGGCTCTAACATGGAAGATGAGCAGAAAATCCCTGTCTTCTATGTAACTAGTCAATGATGACTGTCATATTTGGCTGAAATGGAAATTACATTTTGCTTCTGCAAACCCCATCATAAACAAAGTTATGCTTCATATAAAATATTACCAGTGAGACTATTTTTCAATTGGCATACTTTTATCAAGTGGATAACGAGGCCTTACATGGGTAGATAGGCTTGTTTCAACATTCCATATTGCAGTATCTGTGTGGGAGTGTTTTCACGATCAACAAAACATGCCTATTTCATGTCCTTACCGATGTTTACTGACTTACATTTTAAGTCAACTGTTTCTCGTGTATCATATCATTCAACTTTTCCAAGACCTTAAAAAGTAAATATTAACTGAGTTTACTAAATCTTAAGCTGAACCTGGTTACCTCTCTCAGTAAACTTTTTAATTTGACTTTTTTAATTGCTCAGTTCCAAATGTTCTTTTCAATTCTTGCTGCCTCCATTCTTTCTGTCTCCTGAACACCAGTAACTATGACATACATCTTAGTAAGGCAATCCATATGTTGTATCTCTTTCAGATCTTTGACAAATCATTACTTTTCAATAACTCACTTTCGAAGACAGATTTGGCAACAAAATCTTAACGGGACTGGGGACTTTTTACAAATTGAATCTGAAAATTTTGGGGGCTTAGGTGAAGATAGTTGTCTGAATTCCAGTCTTTCCTTGAACATAAGCGAAGTTTAAGGGAAAGTCACTATTTATCCTACAAGTCAGGAAAAGTTACCCATGACCATTTCCAAGTTCAAAATCTCATACCGAGTGCTCTTTTTATTTTTTTTAACTCAACTATTATTCAGTGGGCTCATCCTAAGTCCCAGAGGCTGTTTGTCACACACTAGATCCAGTTGTAATAAAAGTCACCAAATAACTGTCCTCACTGTGTATATATTACAGGACTGCAATAGGGATTAAAAACTAGACACTCCATGTTGTGGATGAGGGGAGAACATAGGGCAGGCGTACGGGTGGAGGAGTGCCTTCACTGTAAAGCCCCAACTTCTCAGTGTGGGTCACAATGATTACATCAAAGGATGCAATCTTCTGATTTACATCTTTACAAAACCATCTCCTTTACACTAACAGGCAAGCACACTCGATTTGTCCTCCTTCTGAAGCGATTCTCTCTCATAATAACGTGTCCTTACCTTTCCAGATAACTTTCACCTCCTCTCTTTCTGACCTCTCAGCTGATTTCCATGCCAGAGCACTGTAAGCACACAGCTGCACTGAAAACACGCTCTGTGGTCAGTCTCACACCCATCTAGTTCATTTTCAAGCACACAACAAAATCACCGATGGAAAGAAACATGCTCCCTTCCAAGTATTTAGTGACACTGCATACCAGAGGTGAAACTGCATAAATGCGTTATGAAACAGGTAAATGCACAAATGGATGCTTAGATGGGAAAAAAAGACATTTTAGGTACCACGAATGAAACTTCATCTGAAATGGAAAGTCAGTTTGAATACTTTCAAAGTATGAATTTCAAAAATATGTTGTCATATAAAGATAAGATCATTTTTAAAGTGTACTTTTCCATAAAGCCTAAATAAAAATATTTTTAGTATAGAATAGCTAAGATTGTAATTATGGCAGGTTGAGCACTTGAGAAACTCCATTGTAAAAGATTTAAGTTATCATTTAATATTTTCTTGAAGAGTTTAACAAATGATAAGTCACTAAACCATCACTTACTTTTAACCACTAACAAATTACTAAAAGACATCCACTTGTAGTAACTTGATTTTATTTAATCTTCACCCTTCTCAGAAGATCATTAGCCCTGTAAGTATGGCAAGCTTTGCAATCAGTCTTTGATGGAAGAATATGTATTTTGGTTTCTGAAATTCAAAGTAGATTCTTGATTATTTTTATGAATTATTTCTGAAAAAATGATGTCCAATTTTTTTTTGAGTGATCAAAAACCTATAGCAAATATTTCAAATGCTGAGAGTAGATAGAGAGAACAAAGAGATACCCACTGATGTCTCTCCTCAGGACACATGGACTCACTGTAGCAGATGAGGTAATATCTGTCAGATTGCTACTAGCAAAATTGGTGTGTTTCCAGTTGACAGGTAGATCACTAGGTCCTGGAACCACAAAGGAATTTATACAAATTTCTTCAACCGCACACACACTGACAGTGCTCACAGATTCTATATCAGCCCTCTCCTTACAATTCAAGTTGGCATAACAGCTGCAATGGAAGTTTTTGGAAAAGTACTGCAGGTCATCCATGGTGGGGCTGCCACGAATTTCATACTTTCCACTTTTTACAAATTGAATCTGAAAATTTTGGGGGCTTAGGTGAAGATAGTTGTCTGAATTCCAGTCTTTCCTTGAACATAAGCCTTGATCCTGGCAAAGTGCTTGGCTGCACATTTTGGCTGCGAGGGTGACGTTGAGTAGGTACGGATTCAGGGTGTTATCCAAGTAATCTTTTAAGTTCAGACAAGATTTCTGTAAAGTCATAAGATAGAACATCGAGGCTTAAGTTCTATGAGATAATATACCGGATCAAGCAACTCTTAAAGAACAAAGCAATAGACATTCCACATTGTTAGAAGATATTCTTTTTTCAACTTCAGCCAGCAATGTTATTTAACCAGTTGTTTTCATAACATTTTTAAGTTTTGCATGTCATTTCATGGCACTGAATCATTATTTAGTTGACACTCAAATTAGACTTGATCATCTTCAATTATTCATGAATTAACCAAAGGGGTAGAAAGTTGCAACTGTTTGCTCTCACTTGTACTTATGGTTGGCATTGCAGCTTAATAAATGACCTGCTGTGTGATTCGGGGATATCTCAAAGTTTTTAAGTTTTAGTTTCTTATCTGTATGACCCCAAGTCAAATTAATTAATTTGATTATGCTTAAGTTTTATCATTTGTAAAATAAGAATGATTTCTGAAGCCAGATATACGGGACTATTGTGAAAACAAAAATAAAGATGTGTATATAAGTGCTTACGATGGAGCCTAGAATTTCTTAAATTAACCATCAATAAGTCCTAAAAAAAAAAAAAAAAAAAAAAAAAGCATTTTCTCCAGTTCACTCTTTCTTGTCTCCCCCCAGTTCCTCACCATTTCCAATCCCACCCAGTTCTGCTTGGAGAATCAGAGGAAATGTGACAGGAGATCCATGGGAATATGGATCAGGATGGATGTATAGCAAAGATAAAATTAAAATTGGTCATGGATTGGGGAAAGCTAGCTGAACCATGTGGAAAGGGTGTATAAGAGGCAAGGTTAAGACAGCTAATTAGAGGACAGTGCCGCCAACGTCGCAGGCTACCCCTGAATGAATCGTGCTGAAGATCTTTGGGAGGCATGGTAAAGCAATGAGCATTTAAGATTAAGATGACAAAAGAGTGACAGCTAAATAATATGTTCTCATCCTGCTCACAGGGAGCAGAGTTCTCATTCTTTCTTTTGTTATTGTGTATGTGTCTGAGTGTAGATCACACACAGGACATGGCACACATGTGGAACTTTCTTCCTTTCCATCACATGTCCCAAGATGGCAAGTGCTTTACCGACTGGAATATCTTTTTTGTTTTTTTTTTCATTTTTCGAGACAGGGCTTCTCTGTTGTAACTATGGCTGTCCTGGAACTCACTCTGTAGACCAGACTGGCCTCGAACTCAGAGAGATATATTTGCCTCTGCCTCCCAAGTGCTGGGATTAAAAGAGTGTGCCACTGCTCAGCTAACTGGGACATCTTGACAGACCCAATTCTTTTATTTTTGAAATAGTGTGCAGAAGTTATTCTATAATTTCATCACTGAACTAATAATATCCTTGAGAAAGGAGTTTGCAGATTTGGAAAAACAAGTAACAAAATTTTAGACTATATCGATGATGATTCCAACTTTGAGATACAAAAGAATTTACCAAGAGACATAACTTTCCTTAAACTTAGGTTATCCTTCTTAGAATATCAGAACTGTTCTCTATCAGCTCTGGGACA